>OY540851.1:5842433-7112849 GCA_961205895.1 Mythimna pallens | reverse complement strand
TTATTTTTTCTGCCGTTTTTTGAAAGAGTAACTAATGTTATATATTTTATTTATGTAATAGAAATGTATGATAATATCTCGTTTTCCACTTCCTATATTTTGTGATCAATAACAATAATGTGTTTTTGTTTCAGTCATTTGCACGATATAACTGTGATAATAGTGCTGACACACGTACTGTCGGTTATATCTAATATTTTTTGGTTTATTCTAATGTTATTGCCACTGAGAGCGCTATACCTGGCTTGGAAACTATTTCTTCGCCCATTTCTCATTATAATATTCACGGACCAAGAATCTGATACGGAAAAAAATAAGAAGAAATCGAAGAAAACCGGCAAAAAGAAGATTAAATATCTGAGGACTATCAAACACTGGCATCATTTTAAGTAAATTAATGTTGGATTGATTGCTGTAGACTTAGTATTATAGGGCCTATTACACTATGCGATATTCAGCACACGATATTCGGACTGTCTTATTTTTTGTTCCGAGTAAGACCGGTCTAACTCTTATTACACTACGCGACATCGACTAAGATTGTCTGAATCTCGAGTAGTGTAATAGGCCCTTAAAGTTATATGTATTTACTCAAACGTAAACGTCAATTTGTTTTAAAAAAAATGTATTGGAACTGGATAAGCTCCATCTTGGAAGTTTTGGCGGGTTTTTGCATTTAGATGTCATCCAGTTTGAACCAAAATGGGCATAAGTTTTTACAATTTTTTTCTTAATGGAAAAATGAAGTACCTATTCTTGTAGTGTTGAACTTTTACATTCTTTTTATCGATGTTATTCTTATGACCCATTTGATGACTATATTTTTACTAAAATTTTAAACTTACTTTATAAATCTAGTAGGTAGTGTTATTTTTACTAACTCTCTTAAGCAGTCTGTTTTTTATTCAGATAAATTGCACTAAGAGCACTTGACTTTTAGTGCAATTTAGAAAAAAATAATAATTAAATATTGGTAAGAGAAGGGACACATATCGCTATCTCTTTTGTGCAGACGTCACCTAATGGCGGTGACGTCACATTTCAGTATGTGTAATATGCATCCTTATTTTGTTATTTGACAGTTTTCCCTTCCACCAGATTTGAAAGGTTTATAACTTACTTATTTTTGGGTGGATTTAACAGAGCCTTTCTCTTGTCATTTTGGATAAATTAACTTTTTCATACAAATAATAAAAAAGGAATTGTCAAGGATCCAACGTAGACACGTCACGTTGACCTTTATTCTAGAAACCGGGTAAAGGAATGATGTATTTAATAACATTCATAATTTATTTCGACCAACATGGATCATACAACATCAAATATTTTCTCACACACACAACATATAAAAACAATGCACACTCAACAATTATGAAATCAATAGGTACACCACCAAACACAATATAAAACAAAATACACGCACTTTACCCATCTCACATTTTACAAACTCCGATTGCTCAGTACATGTACCATACAGTAATGGTTCAGGTACCGTCACAAGAACCTTTGTGGATGCCCTTTGGATGCCATTGGCGCTGGCACGAACCCTGCGCACCAAAGTTGAGCACCGCTTAGAAATAGTCGTATAAAAGCAGTCAACTTGCATTCCCGATGCAATACAAAATCGTAGCCTATTTGTGATGACAGATGTAGATATGATCTCATTCATTTATTTCACGTAGGTACAGCTCTGTTTTAAAATTACGCGCCCTTACACTACTGGTATATTTTGTACTTACTGTATCCCGTGGTTTCACCTGCGTCTTTGGTTACTGTTCCGCTTCCATGATTCAGAGCGTTATGTTATATATCCCACATAAGTATAATATTTCTCATGAACTTTGCTAATTCATCCCATTGGTAGTTCCAGAGACTGGCTCGTTTAAACAAACAATCAACCTTTTTTCTGTTTTATTGTAGTAGTATAGTTACAGAAAATTTGGAGCTGCGCGCAATTTTAAATTTGACTGTATAATGTACTTATTTAGAGGTACACAGGTACAATAGCTACATATCTTTATTATAATTTATTTTATACAAGTATTTCTATGAAAAAATCCAAATTATTATTCAAACAAAACAGGGAATGTTGGGATTATTATTGTAATCCTACTTAGTATTTAAGTTTTAGGTACTAAACCTACGTTTAATGGAATCTAGATTGTAAGTAAGGGGCCATTCATTTATTACCTACATAAGACGATTTTTCTAGTTTTTGACCCCCCTAAATAAGAAAAAACAAGAATAGGCCGGCTTCTCCCCTGTTTAATATAAATTACGTAAGAATCTATAGGAAAAAAAATATATATATATTTGGATGGTTTTGTTGTTTATTTTTAGAATAACAATTTTTAGGAACGTTTACAAGTGTGTTGTTTACGCAAACAATTAACGTGTAGTCCACAAGTGGGGAGGCGCAGTGACGTTGCAATGAAAATATTTTACCTATACGCATCCGAGCGCATTCGCGCGGTTGCTTGCGTTTTTTTAAATTTTAACTTACATAAGAACTATGAAGACTCCCTCCCACGCCCTTGTAAGAAAACATAAGACGTGGTTGACCCCCTCCCCCTAAATCGTTTTACGTAATAAATTAGTGGCCCCTAATATGTGTCATCATAATCATAAGTGTTAGAAATTGTGAAACAATCCATTTTTATCGATATCCTGCCTGTTGTGGTTTTTTTTATAAAGCTTAAAATAGTACATTTAAGTTTTAAAAATTTTAAACGAAATTATATTTATTGGAATCTACGTGTTAAACAATAAGAATAGTTTTAAGGAGATCCAAAAAAAAAACCATTAAATTATGGTTCTGCTCGTGAGGTAAAATCTTGCAAATGAATGTTGTGTCAAAACATAAAACTTGTCTTTTTAATGTACCTACTTTTATGAAATAAACGACTTCGTACTATTATCTATAAAGAATTTTTATTTGCTTGTATTTCACGAATTTCCACAAGCTACGAGCCCGAGGCCGAGGGCGGTCATTTTCTCGCAAGGTGGCGATGACCTCAATATTACAATCTATTAATGATGACCTGTTGGTCTAGTGGTTATTGGCCCTGACTGCTATGCTAGAGGTCGTGGGTCCGATTCCCACCCAGGACAAACATTTGCGTTATTTATCTATAATATGTATGTATTTAAAAATATTTAAGTATGTTTATCAGTTGTCTAGTACTCATAACACAAGCTCTGCGTACTCATAACACAAGTTGTGTGAATATTATATTATATTAATAGTAGGAAGTAACAACAAGTACCCCTCTGAGGAAGGAGCTTTCTTCGTTAAAGCATTGCGTTATATCTACCAAAGAATACGTGGCTAAAGAAGTGTAATAGGGGACCATTTCTGCAAAAAAGGATCTTATGAGCGGATACCACGACAGATCGCAGATTCTCCGGGAGACCATGTTTAACAAGTAATGACAGAAGAAATGAGAATGGTACTATTGTTTTTACTTAACTGAAACATCAAAAAAGTAAAAAAAAAACTTGCTCCGGGGCCAATGGGAAACTCAATGATTTCACACGTTAACAACACAATAAGAAAAACAATATTTTCATATAAGATTAATTAACGTTTAAGTCTGTCATGCAGTCGAGACCGTGGCGTGCGGGACATATTTTGCTTTGTTTTGTAGGTCAACATGATTGTATTGAGCAAAATATTAAGCAAATAACTATAATAAATCAGAAACAACTTCTATCTGATTGTATTTGTGAAACCTTGAGCCTCCTTACGAAAACAGCACCATGATTTGGAATATTTTTTAAAACTTTTCGGCTTAAAGTTTGGTTACAGGTATCGGGACGAACGGATCTTGAGCGTTCGGCGAAAGAGTGGGGATCGTTTTGCACATCGTACACTTATTGCAAAAAAAATGTACACCTATTTTATTTTATTTTTTCTTTTATTTTTTACCTACTAGGTAAAAGAAAAAAAAATAAACTAAAACATAAAATAGGTGTACATTCCTACTCTTTCACCGAGCGCTCAGTATCCGACGATACCTGTACAATATTACTTTACTCAATAATGTTTTTTTTGTTTTATGTAACTACAATTTTTTTTTACCGGTTTTTAAGTTGACTGTCTGAAAACCGATAAAATCAATATCGCCTAACGCGTCACACACAACACTAATCTAACATGAAAATGGCAGGAGTTTGTTTTGGTTTTGTTGTATGTTTTTCAAATGAGATTCTTTTGATTTCGGTATGAATGATAAAAATTATAGTCAATAAATCGTAATAGTAATTTATATAAAACATAAACTAATTAGAAACTGTAAAAAATAGGTTTTAATTTATTGTGTATGGCATTTTGTGAAAGTTGTTCTGAAATTCAGAAAATCGTGTAGTCAATAGTGAAGAAATTGAGGAAGAAATGAATAAACATCAATAAAAATGGATATCAAAGAAGAAGGTGTAGCTTGTAAAGTGCTATGCAATGCTTGCTTGTGTGTTGGGCGAAAGCTCCACAATATTACAGAGGAGAAAATACAAAAATATTACCTGAATGTTTTAGACGAAATTCCTGTAAGTATTCTTCATTTAATCATGTTAATCTATGTCTAAATATTATTATCTGTTTGTAGTTTATATTTAAACACTTCTATATCCATTTGGCTACGTATTAGCATGTTTTTAACAATTTTTGTTTGTTTAAAAGTCGAACCAAACCAATCTATAAACTTGTGTTTGTGGTGGCAACAAGAGTTTTCAGTAATCTATGGATTTTTTGATTCATTACCCTTGTACGTCTCCATAAAACAGTCTTAAACTTGTAGTTTCACAGCATAATCAAAAAGTTTTCTATGGTTTGATTTTAATCTATTGTGAAAAGAAAGTAAGAAAGAAAATCCCTGTCTTCTCTCTCTCTCTTCTGTCTCGCCTCTCTACATGCATATTATAATAGAGAAATGTCAATAATTTCACAGTATTCCGACACCCGTTTTATTTAAATTAACTAGCAGAGAAATGTTACTCAATCATGTATTTTTTTTAAATGTTGCCCCACACTACAAACAGCGTAGCAGTCAATTGTTCAACCATTGCACCAAATGTGCTGTCAAAAAATTCATTAAAGCTTATTTCTATTTTCTACTAGCTTTTGGCCTTGGCTTCACCCACCTACATAAAATATAACCTATGTCATTCACAAATAAAGTGGCTTTCTTTCAGTGAAAACAATTTTCGTGAATGGACTAGTACTTTCAGAAATTACCTTCTATAAACAAAAAACAAACTTTATCACTTTATAATAAATTTCTTTATTTATTTTATTCTTTATGCAAACAAGTACAGAGGCGGACTGAATGCCTTAAGGCGTCCATTACACAGTCATGCAAGCGTCAATCAAAACCATCAATCATGAATGATAGTTGTATGACGGAATTTTATCGTCATGCCAACATCAGTCATCGCAGTTTTTCATCAATCAAAATATTTGACTGTGGCAAAACTGACAGCAAAACCTATCGTGTAATGGAAGCCTTAGGCATTTTCTACCAGTTAACCTTTGGGTGATGCAGAGAAAAATTGTCGTTATGTTTCGCATTATATTGTATGTTTGTTTCAGCTATTCAGCATGACTACTGTTAGGCTGCAAGTTTGTTGGGAGTGTAAAGCCTTGCTAGAGAAGACTATAGCTTTCAAGGAACAGGTCCAGGATTCATATAGGATACTACAAACTTATACTCAAGAGGTGAGTTGTCTTGACTTATCATTGTGGTCTGGTATCCAAAATTAGGGCGAATTCACCAATAAAACTAATCGCGTTTTAACGTTTCGCTCGCATAATCGCGTTTAGCCGCTGTCACTAGTGTCACTTGTCTGTATTTTTCTTTTGTTGTATTTTTATATGTGACACTAGTGACAGCGGTTAAACGCGATTATGCGAGCCAAACGTTAAAACGCGATTAGTTTTATTGGTGAATTCCACCCTTAGTCCTTAGTGGACTATTGTGCGTTTATGTCACGAAACGTATATTTCGACACTTTCAAGGGAATCAAGATTCATAGGGTACTTCCCGTTGATTTAGAATCCTGTAATTTGGCAAGGTCTTATAGCACAGGTATAGGAATAAATCTGAAAACAGTAAATTTGGTGTGACTTCGGTAACGTCACAAAAAAAAAAAACTTTTTTGCAATTCGGAAAAATCTTCGAGATTTCATTCGGGAATTATGGTTTGTACGGAACCCTCAGTGCGCGAGTCCACTCACCCAGTATTTTGGATAGTCGACCGTGTTAGATGTAGATGTGTATGCGCCTATGAAGCTACGCGTCCGTGGACAGTAGATCTTAGTGAGGGCAGGAGTAGTGTGAACGCAAGGAGGTTGTTCCCACGACATCGTGACACGTTTGTTGGATCATTCGGTTCCCTTTAAAATGGTTGAGCTAAGTGGTGCTAATATTCGCGTCAGGTCCGTGAACGGGCGCTGTCAGTTGAGACTGGTCATCTCTTAGCTGCCAGTTGCTATTTTAATATCTATATTTAGTTTTTATTTTTACTTTATTGACATTGTTCTCACATGATAGCGACAAGAAACATGTAACAGAGATATTTGTTATTGCAAAACACGATTGAAAAGAGTGTCCATGGAGTTTCTTGCACATTCTTCTCCATAGAGATCTACGCTTTGGAATGTGCAATTAGCATCATTTTTTCTGACTGACTGACTTCTTGACATTTCAAAAGTGCCTGTAAATGGTTTATTTGAAATAAAGGCTTTGAATTTGAATTTGAAATTTGAATCCCATATAATTTTTTGTTGCCAGAATCTCCACGAATGCCTCCTCTCCGATGTCAGCCGTCCACCACGCCTGAAGGTCCACAGTGCTGAACCTATCAGCATATCACCTTCAGACGGCTACGAAACATTTAACCAGTACCCAGAGGTACCCGTTGTTTGTGTCAAAGATGAGATGAAGGAAGATTGGAATCCTCATAATGGTATGTGTTTCGCGACTTTGTCTGTATTCTCGTAAATGCAATGTCATTTGGTTACAATAATAATAATAGAAAAAAAAAAAATTAGGGATCTTTCCATCTGCAAGACTGCCAGGACATTTAGGTACTTACTATTTATAATAAATCTGTAGAAGTTTAGTTTAGTGTAAATAACTTTTATACATTAAAATTGTGTGTAACTTGATATATTACTTAAGGTACAAGTTGGTAGCCGACTGCACGCAGCAGCAGCAGACGACATGTCGTCGCTTCATGTCGCCACGACACGTCGTTGCGTCATGTCGCTGCAGTCATGATTTCGAACGGCAAAAGCAGATGGCATCTAGTTGGTTCCGAGTACTCCGTGAAACAAGATGTCTGACGTGTTCGAGAATAATCGACGTGTCGTTGCTCCGGCGTCAGCGGCACTACTGATCTGCGGTCGGACGACACTGCCGTCTGCCGCTCGAAGACGCGTCGCTAGCTTCATGTCGCTAACTACGGAGGGAATTTCTTAGATATACGTAGAAACCAGTAGTGTCGATGCGACACGTCGTCTGCTGCTGCTGTGTGCAGTCGGCTACCAACTTGTACCTTTAGGCTTTGTTTCATCGCAATCGGTTGACTATATCGAAAAACTACCTATAGGTACTACATTCATTGACTGTTAGGCGGTACGAAATTCGCCGGGTCAGCTGGTTATATAATAATGTCGTTCGTGGTGGGGCTGGCGCGCTCCTAAAAACCCTAGGTTTGTATCCCGGTAGAGTTTGCTTTACCAGGCATGTTAGCCTGGGGTGAGGGGCCAGACTAAAAGAGATACAATCCGCAGGGCAGTTTTGGGCGTCAGCGAACCCACGGACCCAATTTCCCGGGAGAAATCTTGTTCCTCACCTTGGCTTGCCTTTATTGGCCGGCCGTAGTGAACACTGACGAGGAACAGAGCTCCCACCTCTCTTTTGCCTTTATTGGCTGGCTTGAGTGGAGATTCGCAAGAGCAAACGTGCTCGGGAGAAGGATGTATAATCCAGTAAGGTGCTGGTAGGGATCTTGACCGTACTTCTGGGATTGTCCTGATAGCCGTGGTATACCTCTCCACTCCTCAAGCACTTCAGGATACCCTCTACCCCCTCTGCCCTCTTGTTGCTACGTCACTTCGTGTTAGCGACCATTTCGGGGGCCCATTTGTTGAGTGTGCAAGTCACCCTTTGACTTTATATCGGATACTAATAATATTGTTCAGGCAGCGGCCATAGTCTTAACATAGTTCCTGGTAACCAGTCCACTTGACACTCCAAAAACCATAATCCTATTGTCTTTGTTTTCCATAAGTCGCAATAGTTTTTCACCAACCCGGGGTTGTCCTCGGGTGCACTTGACTAGCATAGCGCATAAAGGGATAATCGTCGGTTGGTACCACGTTCCATTAAAAATCCTCTGCGAGTTGGTTTTGGCTCCTCGTACGCCTTCCAAAGGTCCAGGACCTCAGGGTTCTGAGATATATTGACATATAATAATACTAGCAATTGCCAGCGGTTTCCCCCTCCTGATAGTAGATAATTATCCCAAGGAAACATACTCCCGCGATAAAAAGTATCGTATGTGCTATTCCAGTACATGGTCTACCCGTGTACCAAGTTTCATCGAAATCCATTCAGTAGTTTTTGCGTGAAAAAGTAACAAACATCCATACATACAAACTTTCACGTTTATAATATTAGTAGGATTCTACAACTATCACACAACGTCATCTAGTCCCAAGCTAAGCATAGCTTGTCCTATGAGTACTAAACATCTGATATATTTCTAAATACATACATATTATAGATAAATTACACCCAGACACAGAACAAATGATCGTGCCCATCACACAAAGATTTGTCTTGGATGAGAATCCACGACCTCCGGCAAAGCAATCAGGGTCACTAACTAACCACTAGATTATCAGGCCAGTCAATTCAAGAAGGTCTTTTTTACGCGGAACCCTAATTCTTTTTCTAAAATAACCGAAGTAGCCGAAGTTACGGCTTATAACATTAGCTGTCTAACAGTTAAAGTCCCGTCAAAATCAGTCCAACTGATTCGGAGAATACCCGGAACAAACAGACAGAGGGAAAGTCCTCTTCTGTCACCTATGAGAATTGAAGAGCTAAACGAGATGCGAGTACCCAGTCGCGATCACACGACCCTGGCGAATAGGACACGAAAACCCTCGTCGGAGAGATCCGACGCAAGGAGTTAAATACATGAGTAATTATTATACTTCTTAGCGTACCGTAAAACCTTTCGAATACCGTAATTAGAGACACAATAGAAAGACAATGAGAGAACGAACGCCGGCGGTTGCTTGGGGTTCAATGATCCTTGCCTGGCCCAGTATTCGGCCACGGCAATGCCATCCGCTGATGCCGTCTTTAGGTCCCTACGTGAACAGGTAACAGGGCACGTGATGCAGGATGGGGGGTGGGACATGGTCTGCGGACAGACACCGCACAAACACTGCAGATCGGAACCGGCTGAGAACCCCCATCTATGGAGATTGTCTTTGCTGCGCCCAACTTGGGTGCGGAGTCTGTTTAGAGTTTATATTATACTAACTGAGATTTTTGTAATACATAGCATGATTGAAGTCATGGAGTTTCTCGCACATACTTCTCCATAGAGATCTACTTTTTGGAATGTGCAATAAGCATCATTTTTTCTGACTGACTGACTTCTTGACATTTCAAAAGTGCCCGTTAATGGTTTAGCTATCTATCTTCTATATATATATATATATATAAAATGAATAGCTGTTCGTTAGTCTTACTAAAACTCAAAACCGGCTGGACCGATTTGGCTAATTTTGGTCTTGAAATATTCGAGATAGTCCAGAGAAGGTTTAAACAGTGAGAAAAAATGGAAAAAAATCAAGAAAAGAAAGATCCGAATACAACGCCATCTCTAATTAAAATGTCATTATAAAATGAATTATGCTGTTCTGGTAATGCCAGTAGATGGCGTTATCCTTACTTTTAGGCGGTACGAAGTTCGCCGGGTCAGCTAGTTTGAAATAAAATGCTTTGAATCTTTGACTATTATTTCCAGATGACTCCAATAATCTAGAAGACTCATGTCCCCTCTCCGACAGCTCAGAAAACTCGAAACATTTAGAAATAGAACTACAGAATATTATGGGAACTATGAAGAAAAAAGAGAAGAGAAAGAAAGTGGTTAAGAGAAAGAGAGAGAGACATACTAAGGTTAAGACGGTTAAAAAGAAAGTTAAAGTGGATAAAATTAATGAGAATGAAAAGGTAAGCTGTTTTTTTTTTTCTTGTTTCTAGGGTTGTGTTTGGCTAAATCGTACAGGCTTCCAGGCCGATCCCCAGTGGTCCGGAGCGAGAGGGAATGGGTGGCGGTCGCCTTCATCCCTCTAATGCTAGCGAAGGAGACGGCCGCATGCGTGAGGGAACGGACTATCTCACGCCACAGCCACCGTAGGCTTGGGTTTGCTGACGACGAACAATGGGTAGCTCATCGTATGGCCCAAGTCCAAGTCCAAGCCAACGACCCCAAGCTCAATGAGTCCAAGTTGACGACGGCGTGTAGTGTTCCATGCGCGCCTCAAGGAGATGTCAGCAAACCCCGGGGCCCTAGAACGAAGGTTAAGAAGGAACAGTTTTTTTTTTAGTAAGTAAAAATCTGATTCGCCCTGCCCAAGGCCGGGAGATGTCATTAATAATATAATAATAATAATATAATATAATATTCCACAACTATCACACAACGCCGTCTAGTCCCAAGCTAAGCAGAGCTTGTGTTATGGGTACTAGACAACTGATAAACCTACATTCATTCATCAGTCATTGCATGATATCCCACTTAAAAAAAAATGTCATTTTGGATTTGTGTGTATAGTGTGTGTCCATGCTAATAATTTCCTTTTGTCTTGTTCACAGTCAAAACCTTCGAAAGAGCGAGACCAAAAGATCCTTACAATAGAACTGACATATGAGGAGATGCTGCTAGAGCGAGAGAGAGAATCTACGAGAGATGCTTTCGTAAAGGCCGAATATAAATGCGAAAGCTGTCTTATTGGGTTTAACTATAGGAAGTCGTTTTTAGCGCATGTTGCGGCCAAGCATTCGCCGGTAAGTAGGTTTTTTTTTAGGGTTCGGTACCTAAAAAGGAAAAAACGGAACCTTTATTGGATCAGTTTGCAGTCCGTCTGTCTGTCAAGACCCTTTATCTCGGGAACTCGTGGAGGTATCGAGTTGATATTAAAACCAAATACTCAGGTCTGCGGTCCCTTGAGGCAGTGAAAAAATCAAACTTCTAAGTTAATGAAAACTAAAGATACGGCCGTTTATGTTGCAAAAAAGTATATTTGGACACTCAAGGGAATCAAAATTCATAGGGTAGGTACTTCCCGTTGACCCAGAATCCTGAAATTCGGCATAAAGCAAGGTCTTATAGCACAGGTATGGGAATAAATCTGAAAACAGTAAAATTGTTGTTACGTCACAAAAAAAAACATTTTTGCAACTCGAAAAAATTTTGAGACTCCATTCGGGAATAAAAACAATTTTTTTTAAAAACGATGCCTTTCACTAGGAAAAACTATTGTATCTCTCACATGAGAAGACAGTGAAAACCGGTCAACTTAGTTCCCAAACTTTGTACATGGTTCGAGTCGGCCGACCACACCCGAACGATTACGATTTTATATTATTGGATAATAATAATAATAATCATTTTATTTTCAGACATCAGAGGCCCATAGACAAAAATACATAAAATAATCTAAAACAATAATACACTAATACATATTATAAAAACAAAACTTATGCAACTATAATTAAAAACAACAACTAACTATAATTAACTAATTATAATTAATTCATTATTATAACTATTTAACTATAATTATTGAATGAGACTGACTGCTTAGGCCGCGTTCCCAATGTGTCATAACAGTTAATTTATCGTGGGACGACTGTCGACTCTAGCTGTCACCAATATAACGACAGTTTTTCGTGGCCACCATAGATAATCCCAACAACGACACATGACTTACCGTGACATTGACATATTTTTATTATTTTAAACTCGTGTTAGCCGTTCCTACAAACCTCATGACAATCTGATGTTACCGAAAACTAAAGTCGTAGACGAAAGTAAATCGTGTCGTCCTATACCTGAACAACTCCATTTAAATATATAAGCCACGACACTTAAACAACGCGATTATTTGTCGTCACGATAAATTGGGAACGCTGCCAGTCTCATGTGTTATAATTGCTTTTTAAATTAATTTTTCGGTAATAATAATACTTATGATTTTTCAGGAACTAGGCGATTATATATGCCCTATATGCAAAACGATAATTCCTTCAGTGGAATCATTCACAGCGCATTATAAAAGGCATATGAGAAGGTATGTACGCATTTTTTTCCTTTTAACGCTATGAACATGGAACATAATTATGAGATTAAATAATTCTTCCGAACGAATTCCGATTACGACACAGCTCCCCTAGCCAAGTTACGATCGTTTCGTTTGCGTCGAACGCCTCGTGACGTCATCTCAACGCTCAGTCACGTGGTCTGAACAAAGGAATCGGAGGCGTAGCCTACTCGAGGCATCGACGCAAAAGAAACGATCGTAACTTAGCTAGAGGGGCTGGACATATTATACAACAATAGTTTTAGTACATGCGAAACCTGAAACACGTGTCTAGTATATTTATGTAAAGAATCTGTGTACAAAATTTCATAACTGTACGATAAAAAATCACGAAGTTATAAGCTTGTTATGTTACTTGGTTGGCCGCACAAGTACATGATCACCGGGCCACCCAGACGACTGAGGTTTTGTTTTACAATAGCGATCTACTAAATAGTCCCAAACTTCGTTCGGTTACGGTTGGTAGACATAATTCTTTTTGCTATTGATTTCTCATACAGTTCTTTAAGATGTGGGCTAGGTTTCACTATCGGAGAAAATAAATAAATAAAATGATGCCAGCTATGTATGGCTAAAGTTTCATTACCCTTTACAAAATAAAATAATTATATCCTTTATTCGTCTTCTTAACATATTGTTTACATTTTTAAATATTGAAAAAAAAAAAACTCAAAAAAATACAAACATATAAATAGTAGTCCACCGGTGTCGGGATCAGGGTCCAAGCTACCTCTGGTTAGGGCTCCAGAGACAGGAACTTTCTTACTATGAGAGCCGTATCGATCGCTTTCTGTATCAGGCCCTTGATCCAACTAATCAAGTATAATTATTATAATTTCTCAAAACTAATGGTTTTCTTTCAGATATGAATGCATTATTTGTCACAAAAGAACGATGGATATGAAAGTGATGCAGCAACATTATTACTCGACGCACGAGATATCGCTCAAAGAATATAAATGTAACCTATGTGGGAAGATTTCCAAGTAAGTAATACTGGCAAACGCTGCTGGCCTATCTGGAGGAGCTGGGGAGTTGCGGACACTAGCCACAAATACAAATACACATGGGCTGCCAGACTCTGAGTTTCCAGGGGCCCAAGTCTGCTATTTTTATAAATTCGTCATTCCAACACGATCCCATTGTCATTTTGCTAAAAGTTCGTAATCTGCTAATTCATAATGATCGATCATTGATCGGTCAATGGTCTCGTAATAGAGTTGTGGTAGAATGACAATATCGAGCTTATTAAAAGCAAAGACTGCACAATGACGTTCTAATGATAGGTCACTGATCAAAGGAACTGTCAACATTTTAGCAGATTACGGCACACGTCAGACATTCATTTGTCAATACGTACGAGATTACCATTCTGTGCCATTTCTTTCAATGGAGTGCCAGTGGTTGATCATGTGAAAGTCATAATGACGCCATTATATTAGTAGATTAACAAACTCAATGGTCTCGTTATAGAGTTGTGGTAGAATGACAATATCGAGCTTATTAAAAGCAATGATTGCACAATAAAATTTCAATTAAATTTTGACATTAGTAAATATTTACTTTACTAAGTATTACATTTTGTAAACTATATATTTCCTTTTATTATTGTGAACGTGAGGACCATGTTGATTGCTTTTTTTTGCTTTTCAGTAATTTTAACGTATGTCTGGCAATTTGAGTGTTTTCTGCGGCCTACCCAAATGTCCTTTCTTTGGTATTGTTCGTCAAGTCGTTGAGCTCCTTAGTAGTCCTGAGTTGAGCTTTTCGAATACTGACAAATGCTTGCACTGACTCGCCAGGTCTACTCAAATTTGTATGGTTCTTTCTTCAAAAGACCATCTTAGACAACTCTACATGGTTCTCATGTGATTTGACCATTACATATTTACTGTATGGACTTTAAAAGAGACTTTGACCCCTGAGTTTGTTTCGGTGTTTCTTCTCAGGGTAGTCAGCTAGGAAACACCGGCCTCATCTAGTTTAACATGACAAAAAAAAATATTGACGTGTAAAAGTGTTTTATAAACCTATTTGCAGAATAAATATCATTTATCAATAACTTCTAATTTTATTGTTTTTTTTTTTTACAGTTCCATAGACACACACCGTTATCATAGAGATACACATAAAGCAAGAGTACAGTGCACGGAGTGTGACAAGACATTCAGACATCGAGCGGGACTCATGAACCATAGACTGTGAGTTTTATTTTTACTTTTATGGCCTACTATACTCCTTTCGCGTTAAGATGAGACAAAACTTTTTCTCTGTCTGATTTTGACTTTTATTACGTTGGTGGCATGACAAATGGCGGCTGCTGTAAACTCGTTAACAACATAGGGCCCGTTTTGAGAAAGAGCGAATGTAACTTGGAACGAAATTGAAAGAAACAATAAAATAATAATTAATTACATAGTGTGTTTTTGGAGGTGCGAGTTCCGCAAACCTCTGTTGAAAAGGGAGGGTCCTCCGGCCAGACGAGTGGGATGTCTGGTGGGCAACTGCCCGATAGATGATTTCGGACCGTTTTAATGTTCTAATCGCGCGGAGAACTTTAATTGCGTGATGCAGGATTAGTTCTTATGTGATGCCATAGATGTATCTACATTTAAAAAATACATACATTTTTAGGCGCGTTAAATAATATTCTTTTTATTATTATTCTTTCATATTATTATTTATGCGTAATTAAGTATTCGTTTTGACAGATGTCAAAACAGGCCTTTTATTTTTTGACAACTTAAAATAGTTTTTATTGTAAACACTTTTTTGCTTTTAATACCATCCTTATACCTACGGAATAGAAATCAAAATCGGTTGAACGGACAGTAAAAAAAGTTTTGTTTAAATGTGTAATTTTAACACGAATGAATTAACCCAAATGAAGATGAAAAGTTTGGCGATTCATTGGGATATGTCGGTAACCTTGGTTCTCCTGCGGATATGTTCATTTTTGATGTGATCACGCAAGGAAACTCCCTCCTTTGAAGTCTTCTGATGAGGCCCATTGTAAGCGACCACGTTTCGGAGCCATATGTTATCAATATCTCTCTCTCAATATCTATCTGACTTTTGGCTTCGTCTCTGCGGTGTTGTCGTCAAGACGAACTTGACGACGACACCGCAGAGACGAAGCCGCAGTACTGTACTGTAGTCATTCATTTTAATTTTTAATAATCTGCGCCCCGCTACTATCTCTCTATCGCTCGGTGCCGCGTGTTCATTTGTTTTATTTGAAACTTCACTCAGCTTCATAAAGGTGTAGCGTGGACTAATTCAGACGTGGGTGAAGGTGCATCAGCGAGGCCTTTTTCTTTCATAAATTAGAAACCGAAACAGCAAATGTCGTAACCCAGTGTTCGACCACTTTGTCGCTTACCATCAGTTGAAATAGTGGTCAAACGCGAGCCTATCAATTATAAAAAAAAACCCTCGTTTTTAAAGAGCTCTCGGTTGCGCGAGGCCCCTTTAGGTGCGAGGCCGTGGGTGAGGGGCCGCTTCGCCCATGCCTGGCTACGCTTGTTCAGCACTCCGCTCCACTTGCACTGTTTTCATTTGTTTTGTTTGAAACTCCGCTCAGCTCCACTTCGCTACAGTTAACTGTGTTCATTTATTTTATTTGAAACTCAGCTCAGCCCCACTCCGCTCCACGTAACTGTTTTATTTGAAACTCCGCTCAGCTCCACTCCGCTCCACGTAACTGTTTTATTTGAAACTCAGCTCAGCCCCACTCTGCTCCACGTAACTGTTTTATTTTTATTTGAAACTCAGCTCAGCCCCACTCCGCTCCACGTAACTGTTTTATTTGCAACTCCGCTCAGCCCCACTCCGCTCCACGTAACTGTTTTATTCGAAACTCAGCTCAGCCCCACTCCGCTCCACGTAACTGTTTTATTTGAACCTCAGCTCAGCCCCACTCCGCTCCATGTAACTGTTTTATTTGAAACTCAGCTCAGCTCCACTCCGCTCCACGTAACTGTTTTATTCGAAACTCAGCTCAGCCCCACTCCGCTCCACGTAACTGTTTTATTTGAACCTCAGCTCAGCCCCACTCCGCTCCATGTAACTGTTTTATTTGAAACTCAGCTCAGCTCCACTCCGCTCCATGTAACTGTTTTATTTGAAACTCAGCTCAGCCCCACTCCGCTCCACGTAACTGTTTTATTTGAACCTCAGCTCAGCCCCACTCCGCTCCATGTAACTGTTTTATTTGAAACTCAGCTCAGCTCCACTCCGCTCCACGTAACTGTTTTATTCGAAACTCAGCTCAGCCCCACTCCGCTCCACGTAACTGTTTTATTTGAACCTCAGCTCAGCCCCACTCCGCTCCATGTAACTGTTTTATTTGAAACTCAGCTCAGCTCCACTCCGCTCCACGTAACTGTTTTATTCGAAACTCAGCTCAGCCCCACTCCGCTCCATGTAACTGTTTTATTTGAACCTCAGCTCAGCTCCACTCTGAGCCACTGATTCTTTTAGACTGTTTTTTTTTTTTAGATTTTCTCGATTTCTAGCATGGTGATTGACCAATTCACGGTTCGCTCCTCTCTACTTCACTCAGCTCCGCTTCATTAGAAATGAACCCTTAAACACTTAGACTGTAGGCCTTAAAAAGTGTTATTTTAACTGGTAAAACCTTATATTTTTTTTCTTTCTTTTTAGGGCAGTTCATGAATATCAGAATTCATTCCCTTGCACCATTTGTGATAAAGTGTTCAGATGGAAGACTAGTCTGAAACGACATCTGGAGAAGCATGAGGTTAAGGTAAGTGTTGTAACGTTAGTATATAAACAACTAGCTTTTGCCCGCGGCTTCGCTCGTGTACATAAAATCCTATGCCACTCAGGAATTAAGCAGCTTTCTATCGGTGAAAAATTTTTAGTAATCTGACCAGTCAGGGGCGCCTACTCCGTGAAATAAACAGTGGGTGCCGAGCACCCCCAAGAAAAGACATCAAGAAACAGATCAGTAATCGCGGGATGGGCGTTTTTTCATTACCCGGACGATCCATTTCGTTCATCCATCGCATTACAACATCGCGCATAGAAACAGCATAACCATGCATGTTGTTCATTCGCAGAGTAAGTCGTCATCAGGTGCAGCGTACTGCTCCATGTGCAATGTTAGCTTCGCATCAATATTTTCGTACCAGAGACATTTGAAGAACAGCCTCAAGCATGTCACGCAGGATCAGCTGAAGTAAGTCCTTTTGTTAGGTTTCCGTACCTCAAAAGAAAATAATTGAACCCTTATAGGATCACATTGTTGTTTGTCTGTCTGTCTGTCAAGACCATTTATTTCGGGTACGCGTGGAGATTTCGAGTTGTAATTAAAACCATATACTCAAGTCTGCGGGCCCTTGAAGCTGTGAAAGTGTCAAACTTCAAAGTTAACTGAAAAAAAAGCCGTTAATGTCGCATAAAACTCATTCATATCTTATTCATAAATTATAAGTCAAGCGACAAATTTCTTTGTCAGCCACGTTTTTAGGGTTCCGTAACCAAATGGGAAAAAACGGAACCCATATAGATTCGTCATGTGTCTGTCTGTCTGTCCGTATGTCACAGCCACTTTTTTCCGAAACTATAAGAGCTATACTGTTGAAACTTGGTAAGTAGGTGTATTCTGTAGACCGCATTAAGATTTTCACAAAAAATTGAAAAAAATAATAAATTTTTGGGGTTCCCCATACTTAGAACTGAAACTCAATTTTTTTTTTTTTCATCAATCCCATTTGTGTGGGGTATCTATGGATATGTCTTCAAAAATGATATTGAGGTTTCTAATATCATTTTTTTATATACTGGATAGTTTGCGCGAGAGACACATCCAAAGTGATAAATGTGTAGTGGTATGTAATATGTAGTGTGTGTGTGATACCTTATAAACTTCCACCGAAAATTGGTTTGAACGAGATCTAGTTAGTAGTTTTTTTTTTAATACGTCATAAATCGTAAACCGCAATTTACCTTTTAAGTTTGTACGGAACCCTCAGTGCGCGAGTCCGACTCCCACTTGCCCAGTTTTTTCTTTTGTTTAGGGTTTCATACCTGAAAAGGCAAAAACTAATCTAGGATCACGTTGTCCGTCCGCCTGTCTGTGTCTGACTGTCAGTCAAGACGGTCGTTTATGTCGCAAAAAACGTGTATTTCGCCACTCTCAAGGGAATCAAAATTCATAGGGTACTTCCCGTTGCCCCAGAATCCTAAAATTTGGCATGAAGCAAGGTCTTATAGCACAGGTATAGGAATAAATCTGAAAACAGTAAACTTGTTTTAACGTCCCAAAAAAAATTGCGGTTCGGAAAAATCTTCCGAGTCTTCGTAACATAAGGTGAGTTTGTACGGAACCCTCAGTGTGCGAGTTCGACTCGCACTTGCCCATTTTTTTTTAGTTTTTATTAGCTGCGAATAGGATCGACTTGGCGCCATGCTGTGACGTCATAGCTGTCAAATCGAATTGGTTAGGTAGGGTTGAGCAAAATTATACTAGTCTAAGATCTTACTGTTCTTTCTATGAGACTGGAGTTTTATTCGAATTACGGATCCGCAAACAAGCGCGCACACTGGGGACGTAAAATATCTTAATTCCTGATTTGATAGAAAGAAAGAAAGAAAGAAAAACAGTTAAGTCACGCGAAATGACGCAATCTTAAAACTAGCTAACAAACATAATCAATAGATAGGGAAGATATTGCCTCACATCCGCGCAAAACGGCCGAACGCTCAGCATAAAGCTGCCTCACGCATAATGCGATGAGCTCACAGCGCTGGTTTTCAGCGTGGGCCGGTGGCAGTGTCGACATAAAGACGCCGTGCAGTGTACAAAAAGATTTAGATAGAAAAACGAAATAAAAATACATATGAATTACTATTAACTTCTAGCATCGGCTACGCCCGCGTGAATGTAGGTTTCTCCATACAAACTTTGGACCCTTTTTCTTCCCCTTAGGGAGTGAATTTTGCAAAATCTCTGTGCTCGCATACGTCATAAAAGGAAACCATGTGCAAAATTTCACACTCCCAGTAGTTTTGGCTGTGCGTTGATATGTCAGTCAGTCAGTTTCTCCTTTTACAGATAAACAAAAAAAAAAAACAATTAAACACAAGGTAACACTTCTTATTAGAGCTTCTCAAATTCGAAAGAAGAAAACTCTAAAATAATAATAATAATAATGGAGGACGGTCCTTCGCTATCCAGGATGTCGACATATCCAGAGGAACAGCGAACCGGTAAGGATCGAGCGAGGTATATTCCAGGGTGACAGTTTGAGTCCGCTTTGGTTCTGCCTGGCCTTGAATCTCTCTAAGCACACTGCTGGAGAATTCAGGCCTAGGCTATCGGTTGAAGAGAGGTGGTCAGGTTATATCTCACCTCCTCTACATGGATGACTTGAAACTTTTTGCCCCCAACAATCTGCAACTGATGGAGCTACTGAAGGTAACTGAAACCTTCAGTAACGCCATCAGGATGGAGTTTGGTGTGGATAAATGTGCAGTCATGCATGTAAAGAGAGGGGAGATTGTGGAATCCGTGGGTACCCAACTCACGGATTCCATAAACCTGAGATCCCTCTCTCCAACCGAAACCTATAAGTATTTGGGTATGTCGGAAGCGTTAGGCATCAATGCTATTGACATGAAGCAATTGTTGAGGGAGCGTTTCTTTGGACGCCTGAAGAAGGTATTCAATAGCCTTCTTTCAGGCGGAAACAAGGTGCGCGCCTTCAACGGTTGGGTCATGCCGGTATTGATGTACTCTTTCGGCGTACTCAAATGGACTCAAACGGAACTTGATGCCCTGGATAGGCGGGTCCGTACACTGCTGACTGCATACCGAATGCATCACCCACGATCGTCGGTGATGAGACTGTATATCCCGCGAAAGTGTGGGGGTCGAGGCTTTTTAAATGCTAAGACCCTGCACAATCGCGAGGTATGCAGTCTCAGGGAATATTTCCTAGCCGCTGACGTGGGTATGCATCGTGATGTAGTGGCAGTGGACAAGGGACTCACCCCGCTCTCCTTGGCTAACGAGAACTGGCGCAAACCTGTAGTACTTGACACTAACGATCGTAGGAAAGTATGGCAGAGTAAGGAACTCCACGGACGCTTTTTCCAGGCCCTTCATGAGCCCGATGTAGATCAACTAGCGTCCGTAGCCTGGCTGCGCGTAGGTGACCTCTTTGGGGAAACCGAAGGTTTTGTCTGTGCAATTATGGACGAAGTTATCATGACGAATAGCTACCGGAGATTTATTGTAAAGGACGGCACGGTTGACATTTGTCGGGCATGTCACCGACCGGGTGAATCAATCCGCCACATTATCTCTGGTTGTTCTCGTCTAGCTAACGGTGAATACTTGCATAGACACAACCTTGTAGCCAGGATTATCCATCAGCAACTTGCTCTGAAGTACTTTCTTGTGGAATCGGAGGTGCCATACTACAGGTATGTGCCCGACCCAGTTCTCGATAATGGCGATATCACGCTGTACTGGGATCGGTCCATCATCACTGACAGGACTATTGTAGCCAATAAGCCTGATATAGTGGTGGTGGACCGAAGAGAGAGGCGTACAATGATTGTTGACATATCCGTTCCGCATGACGAGAACCTCGTGAAAGCCGAGAAAGACAAACAAATCAAGTATATTGATTTGGCTCGCGAGGTTGTCGACATGTGGGATGTAGACTCGGCGATCATTGTACCGATAGTCGTGTCAGCCAATGGCTTAATAGCCAAGAGCCTCGACCAACACCTTAGGAGGCTCGCGTTAGGCGGCTGGATCAAGGGCTTGATCCAGAAAGCGGTACTCCTGGACACGGCTCGTATTGTTAGGAGGTTCCTTTCTCTGGAGCCCTGACCGCCGGTAGCTTGGACCCTGTTCCCGATACCGGTGGGACACTATTTTTTATATTTTTAAATGTTTTATTTTTTTTATTTTTACTGAAATATTTAAAAATGTAATTTATGTGATAAGATAATAAATAAACGAAATAATAATAAGTCTAGACGACCACCTGTCGAAACTGTCGTTGCGCGGTTGGATCAAGGGCCTGATACAGAAGGCAGTACTCCTTGATACGGCTCGCATTGTGAGGAGGTTCCTGTCTCTGGAGCCCTAACCACCGGTAGCTTGGACCCTGTCCCGACACCGGCGGACTGCTATTTTTTATATTTTTAAATGTTTTTTTTTTATATGTCTTTTAAGAAATATTTAAAAATGTACAAAATATGTATAAAAAAAATAAATAAAGAAAATAATAATAACAATGATTTACTTTCAGGTTCATCTGCGACCATTGCAACAAGCGGTTTGCCGACAAGACGAAATTAAGAGATCACATTGAAGAGAAACATTTACACAAGACATATCAATGTCAGATATGCCTAAAGGTATGTTATACCCATCTGTGATTGCCCAAAAGAAGTTATAAATTATGTCACCTCTGTTTAAACTACGATCATCATCATCATCATCATCACCATCACCATCATTTCAGCCGAAAGACGTCCACTGCTGGACATAGGCCTCCCCCAAGTGTCGCTACAATGAACGGTCCTGTGCTTCTCGCATCCATCGGACTCCCGCAACCGTTACCAAGTCATCGGTCCACCTTGTAGGCGGCCTTCAAACTTTTCATTCCAGAAGCTTTTGGCCCCAACGGCCATCCGTTCTGCGAGCAATGTGTCCTACCCATTGCCACTTAACTTTGGCGATTCTTCGTGCTATTTTGGTGACCTTAGTTCTCCTGCGGATATCCTCATTACTGATTTGATCACGCAAGGAAACTCCGAACATAGCGCTTTCCATTGCCCTTTGGGTGAAAGTCTTCTGATGAGGTCCATTGTAAGCGACCACGTTTCGGAGCCATACCAAACCCCTACTACAAATTGTTTTCCGTCGTTGTCGTATTAAACCCCAAGCGAACGCCGCGTTCGCTCGCTTATTATCTTTTTTTTGTGTATCTAATTACGCTACTCAAAAGGTTAATTCTTACGGGTATGGGCACGCTACAATTATGGCGGTAAGTCCCCTCTTTGAGGAGTGGCTGGAGCGGCAACACGGCGTCCTCACCTTCCGCATGACGCAGGTCCTCACCGGACATGGCAAGTTTAGGAGGTTCCTGCATCGGATTCAGGCGGAAGCAACGCTCGGGTGCCATCATTGTACGGACCACCCAGAGGACACGGTGGAGCATACAGTGGAGGTTTGCCCCGCTTGGGCGGAGCACCGCCGTGTCCTCATGGAGGCAATTGGCGGCAGCGACCTTTCGCGACGGGCCCTGGTTCAGGCTATGGTCCGGAGCGAGGAGGAATGGCAGGCGGTCGCCTCCTTCTGCGAAGCAGTAATGCTAGCGAAGGGGGAGGCTGCACGCGTGAGGGAACGAAGGTCCTCACGCCCTAGCCGCCGTAATTCCGACCCCGACTACCAGCCACGGTAGACGCGGGCTTGCGGACGTCGAGCACTGGGTGGCTCGCCGTCCGGCTGTTCGGTGATTAACCGGACCGAGCCCAGTCGTCAATAGCGCGTTGAGATCCTCGCGCTCCTCAAAGAGATGTCAGCGAACCGTAGGGGCCCAGCAGGGCCGATGCCCGCTAACTAGGACCGCGGAGAATTTCTGAAAGGGAAACCCGTAGTCCTGGGACGCAAAGGGTAATTGAAGGATACAGGTGTGGTTTTAGTCAGTAAAAGTCTGACACGCCCTCGCGCTCCACCCAGAGCGCGAGAAGTCATTTGGATGATTTCCCACCTAAACGGGTATAACTTTTAAATTCAACTATTCTTACCAAATAGTTTTTGACTTAGACGCCATAGTAATAAAAAATAATGCGTAGTAATTAAAAAATGAGTAATAAATTATTTTTTTGCTTACCTTTGGTTTGAAAATTAACACGTGGGGGCTGCAACACTATTTCTGCAAAATTACTAATGAACTTGTGATAATAAGAAAACAATCCCAATATAGATTTTGATTTCTAACATTTATAACGGCGAACGCCGTATTCATTGCCACAAAGGCTAATCCGTGCACCATATTTCGTGTCTCGACTTCGAGTCGAGAGGTTAGCCCATTGAAGATTAGTGTGGCAATGACTACGGCGTTCGCCGTCCGGTAAGGCCTTGAGCCTAATGTGAAAGGTCCTAGTAACCAGTTGAAGAGTTTCCAGGAAGACGGTACTCATGTAACATGAAGGAATATTGGTATATTTATTCTTTCCAGCCTTCTAAGAACCGCGTCGGATTGGATCAGCATATACGTAATGTGCACAAAGGGAGACCTAACAATAAAATGTGCCACCACTGCGGCAAGGGATTCCCAGTGAGTATACTTTAATATATATAATATATATCTATATATATAAAAGGAGAAACTGACTGACTGACATATCAACGCACAGCCAAAACTACTGGTACTAGAAGCGTGAAATTTTGCTTAAGGCTTCCTCTCATAACGTAGGCGAGCACTAAGAGAGGATTTTCCAAAATTCACCCCCTAAGTGGAGGAAAAGGGGGTTCAAAGTTTTTATAGAGAAACCTATTTTCACGCGTGTGAAGCCGAGGGCAGAACCTAGTAATATATATAATATATTCTGCCTAGTCTTTTCCTAGCTAACTTTTTTTTAGGGATCCGTACCATAAAAGGAAAAAATAGATCCATTTTAGGATCACTCTGTTGTCCGTCTGTCTGTCTGTCAAGACCCTTTATCGTTTTTATTATTATTGATAGGCTCGCGTTTGACCACTATCTCACCTGATGGTAAGCGATGATGTGCCCGACGATGGAGCACGCTTGCCTAGAAGTAACCTATCTCGTGATTGCGTGGGGGTATCGAGTTGAAATTAAAACCATATCCTCAGGGTCTGCGGACTCTTGAGTTAACGATAAAAAAGAGATACGTACGTTTAGCCGGAATCAAAAGTCATAGGGTACTTCCCGTTGACCCAGAATCCTGAAAATTGGCATAAAGCAAGGTCTTATAGCACAGGTACAGGAATAAATCTAAAGACAGAAAATTAGTTGTTACGTCACAAAAATAAACAATTTTTTGCGATTCGGAAAAATTTTCAAAGACTCCATTCGGGAATTGAACTGTTTACGTAGGTAAGTTTGAACGGAACTCTCAGTGCGCGAGTCATGGTCAAATAAAATTTAGTTAGAGTACTACATCGACACGAAAAGAAGAAGAAGAAGAAGTGCGCGAGTCCGATTCGCAATTGCCCAGTTTTTTTCTCTGGCTTCGCGAAAGTATTAACCAATTTAAAAGTTAAGTCATAACTTCGTATGAATAGTTAATTTGTTTATCATTACAATATGGATGTACACATTCTAATGTTTTTGTAGTATTTGGCAGCAAATGTATCTAGTCAACCTTTTCGGCAAACTTCGCTGAGGTAGTCAACACTACAATAAAATTCTCAGCTCCATTTTACCGAGATCGCGCCTGTTTCAATGATTCCACATAATATTGTCCAGTTGCGCAGACACTTGAGATACAAAACTACACCAATTTTACATCACAATATCCACTAGGAATCAATTTGCAAATAATAAAAACAGACACTGAACTTCACTCGAAGAAATCACGCCAAAAACTCCTACCAAATTTGATGATTACAGATCTAGATTAGTAGCACAGTACTAGATTAGTAGCACAGATAAAAGAAAAAACCGAAAACAATAAGTTTGTATTATATTTAGTTATCTACGTCACAAAAAAAAACTTTGTGATTATAACTTATCTATTGGCTGCTGGTATGAATTTACATAGGTAGGTAGATTTGTGCGGAACCTTCGGTGAGTGAGTTTGAGTCGCTCTTCACAGGCCTGTTGGTCTATTAGTCAGTGGCCCTGGGGCCTAAGTCTGCTATTTTTATAAATTCGTCATTCCAACACGATCCCATTGCCATTTTGCTAAAAGTTCGTAATCTGCTTATTCATTATGATCAATCATTGATCGGCCAATGGTCTTGTGGTAAAGGGTGTCCAGCGGGAATTTTTGTATTTAAAAGTTAAATAACAAATAAAAGAATGAGTGCAGATTTTTTTTTTTTTATTGTCACCAAGGTATGCGGTTTTTAATTTTTTTAAATAATGTCTTCTAAATGACGTCCATTTCTTCTAATGCACTCTTCTAAGCGAACCCTCACATTGGCATGCAGCGATTTCACGTCGAATATTTTCTTGAAGAGCATTTATGGTATGCGGATTATTACTATACACTTTAGACTTAAGGTAACCCCATAAGAATCACACGACGTCAAATCGAGGTGGCCAGGGTATGTCTCGTGCGGAGATTATTAATTTTCCGGAGAAAATTTCTCCTAGCTTCAACATTGAGACCCTGGCAGTGTGTGGAGATGCCCCATATTGTTGAAAATGTGTTCTACTGTTGAGTCAGTAAAACACTTCCAATTGCGGTACCAAAAACTCGTCAATCATACGGCAGTATACCGAAATGGTGTCAGTTTCATTCTCACAAAAAAAAAAAATGGACTGATTACTCTACGAGCAGAAATCGCGCACCATACTGTTAGGGCAGTGCCAACTTTTTTGATGCCGTTCCCTTGGATTTTTGTGGTTCCAGTAACGCATACTTTGTTTATTAACGTGTGGAAATGAGCTTGGTCGCTAAACAATATGTTTCCCAAGCGTTCTGGGGATCCGAAAACGTTCAATATCGTTCGGGCGTATATTTCTCCTAAAACATAATCACTGTCATTTAGTTTTTGGACGACTTGCATTTTATAAGGATGAAGTTTTAATTTTTTTTTTTATAATCACATGGACAGTTGATTTATTGATGCCTGTAGAAGCCGCAATCTTTCTAACCGATTTTCTGAGATTTTTGATAATTTCACACATGTTTTCGCACATGTGTCACACTGTCAAACGTTGCTGCTGACGTAGACGGTCCCGACTTATTAACCACTGTCCCTTCTTGACGGAATACATGTAAAAGTATGTTTATCAGTTGTCTAGTACTCATAGCACAAGCTCTGCTTAGTTTGGGACTAGATGGCGTTGTGTGAAAGTTGTGGAATATTGTATCATAGAAATATTATACATTTGTTTTTTTATATTACAGACTAAAGTGCAGTTGGAGTCCCATATTCGATCGCATACAGGCGAAAGGCCTTATATATGCGAATACTGCCCCACCACATTTTCTCAGCAATCCAACTTATATAAACACAATAGACAAGTAAGTATTTTTGATTCTATTTTTTTCTTTCACTTAAGCCTACATGAATGGAGCAGTGGTGGCCGAGTGCTAACAGCCCCGACTTTTAAGTTGTAGGTTCAAACCCAGCCAGGCGCGTTACTTTGTATAATTTATTTCATCACACTGCTATCCTTTCTTTGGTATTGTTCGTCAAGTCGTTGAGCTCCTTAGTAGTCCTGAGTTGAGCTTTACGAATACTGACAAATGCTTGCACTAACTGGACAGGTCCACTCAAATTTGTATGGTTCTTTCTTCAAAAGACCATTTCAGACAAATCTGCATGATTCTCATGTGATTTGACCATTACATATTTACTGTATGGACTTTAAAAGAGACTTTGACCCCTGAGTTTGTTTCGGTGTTTCTTCTCAGGGTAGTCAGCTAGGAAACACCGGCCTCATCTAGTTTAAAAATGACGAAAAAAAAAAATGACGTGTAAAAGTGTTTTTTTAAACCTATTTACAAAATAAATATCATTTATCAAAATGGTAAAGGGAAAAATTCGAAGACATGACATCTACCAACCCGCACTGGACCCGCGTGGTGGATTCAAAAATCAGAAATGTTTATTTCAAATAGAATTATTTCACTTTTGAATTTTCAAAATATCGGTCAGTCAAAAAAAAAAAACAAGTGAAGCTAAATTGCACGTTCCTAAGCCTAGAGCTCTATGGAGAAGAACGTGCAAGAAACTCCATGGACATTCTTTTAAATTATATTGTGAGTTAAAATTTTCTTGTCGCTTCTAATATGTGAGCACAATGTAGATAAGCAAGACGATTTAAAAAATAGAAATTAAATTAAGCCAATGGCAGCTATGAGATGACCAATCTCAACTGACGGATTACGGCCTATTCCCTGTCCTAGATAGGAGGCCTGAGTCCCAGCAGTGGGAACATTATAAGGACGTTTATGCTATATTATTATTATGCTACATGGGCATGGGCACTTGTAAAAACGTCAGAAGCTAGCACACGGTTCTAATTGGTCGTTTCTTATGGAGAAGAACCGGCAAGAAACTCCATGGCTACTCTTAAAAACTGATTTTACTATATTTTCATATTAGAATGTTAATTTGTATGTGAGGGCAGAGTAGACCAGTCAATATTGAACCCCAAAAGCATAATAGAAAATAGGTCGAAATATAAAGTAATCTATGAATCCGCGGAGTCTACAGTGTTATGTGATGATAGATTATAATCTACCGAAAAATTATGCGTTCAATTGTAAGCAATATGTTACGGTTGATAATCATTAGACAGATTACAATCTCGAGAGAGAGATTATAATCTAACGGTATTTACAATTTGACTGTGACATATACATCACTATTATTATTAGTCCAAAAAAAATAGGGCTCTATCCGTACCCGTTACTGATCATATTTGTATAGTCAAAAGTAAAAAAAAACGAAATCCCAAAGTTGTCCACGAAAATTTGTCTTAATTGGTAAATTCATAATTGAATCAATCATTCATAACAATTGCTACAAGAAAATACTACGCGCTGTGTTATTCCATTTTTATCGCCATTCATTAATTCATAATCAAATAGCCTGTACAATATCTCCATAAATTGAGTGACATTTTGAGATATAAACAAACGCTAATAGCTTTTCTGTTTATGAATATTATTTATTGAAACTTTACTTAAATAATAACAACACTTTTTGTAATAAGCCCTTTAAGTATATGTACTAATTAAAAAATTGTGGTGTATTAGATTATATTCTGATCCTACGAAACCTAATATGGTTTTTCTATTTCAGGTGCATCTCAACATAAAATCGAAACGGTATCCTATTGTAAAGCGGAAAGAAGATAAACTACCCGATGTGCCAATATTGGAGCATTCTCAACCCCTAGATCAATATAGGCCGGTACCAATACTGCATTATACTGCAGAAAAAGTGTTCGGCATGTGAATAAAGTATAAAGGTTATACGTGAACTGCAGTCGCCAATCTGGAAATCTCTTGACCAACTGCCGCAGGAGACAACGAGCTGTGCAAGCCACATTTTTTTTTTTTTGCCGACACCAGTTTTTTTTTTTACTTAAAACCTATAAGTAAAGAAAAAACCGAAAACTGGAACTACCCGAAATGAGAAAACCACACTCGATGAAAGCTAGTTTCGGTTTTCCCATTTCGGGTAGTTTCATTTTCCGGTTTTTTATTTACTTATGGTTTTACTTGTAAATGTAGCAAAATGTTTGTTATTTCTGAGGTATCAATGAAATTACAATTGTAATGTATATTTCGTGGCCAGATCTTAGATATTGATCACTTCATGTTGGCCATATCCAAGTAAAACTGGCCAAATCGTTTTAAACGATAAAGTTTAATGATATTTCAATTCTCGTTTGGCCTACTTTCTTTAGACCTTTAAACATCATAGAAATCCTACATCAATGATATGGCCAAACGAGGATTGACATGTCATCAAATGTTAACGTTTAAATGATCTGGCCAATTTTAGTTGGCCAACATGAAGTGATCAATTCTAAAATCTGGCCACGCCTATATATAATGTGTATATATATATACTTTTTGTATTGTAATGTAATATAATCGTATTGAAAAGCATCCAAACGTGTTTCTCTCTTTTGCCCTTTTTTTTTAACCGACTTCAAAAAGAAGTAGGAGGTTATATGTAAAAAACATACAACCGAATTGGTTGTATGTTTTTTTTTATGTGTGTTACCTCAGAACTCCGTCGTTTATGGACCGATTGTAATTTTTCTTAGAGGATATGCTTTCCGATTGGTCCCATTTTTTCCAGAATCCAGTTCTGATGATTGGATCCGTGAGGAATCGAGGGAACTCCTCAAATATAGGCTATGGCATATGGTGATTTTAGTATTTTCATCGAGAACTTAAGCATTTACAGTCAAAAAGTAACATTTGATGAAGTGGAACTGATGAAGACGACCAGAAATGACCAACGGATATTCATACTCACATAGATATCACAATGAAGATAGTTGAGCGACTATGACAATATAAATAAATAAATGGTTCTGAATAGTTAAGCTGAAAATGGTATCATCGAAGTGAACTGATGATGATGATGGAGCCGGAAGGTAGGCACTGGAACTCCGTAATTAATCAATGTAACCTAGCCGTGTTTGGGCTTATTAGAATTGTCATGAGATGCACTTTGGCTATAAGGTACTATCGAACTGTCCTGATGATGGAGCCGGAAGGTGGAAGGTAGATACAGAAACTTCATAATAAAACAATGTAACCTAGCAGTGTTTGGGTTAATTCGAATTGTCATGAGAAATAGGCAGTCTGGTGTTATAAGTGTATCGCAACTAAAAAGTGTGAAATAAAAAACTTTTTACAAAAACGACTTCACTAAAAAAAAACATTAAAAGGATCAAAATAACTTTAATTTCGGAAGTCGGTGTTAAATAAGAAACAAACAGTACAGAGAAACACCGACTTCCGAAATTAAACTGATTTTGATCCTTTTAGTGTTATTTTTAGTGAAGTGTATTTCTATTTTTTTGTAAAAACTTTTTTTTAAGATATAAACCAGTGCTTGACTGCGATCCCACCTGATGGTAAGCAGTCATGCAATCGTTGATGGTGAGACACTAGTTTATTAAGAGCCTATTCACTGTAGCCTTGAAGACACCTAAATTATAATCGGACGGGAAGACCGCAGCAGTCTTTCTATGTACGCGGTATAAACGACGAGGGGAGGTGTTAACAACGTAAGGGCGGATACTCGCCGTACGTCGGGTTGTCTGATAGTAGAAAGGTGATGGCGGAATTCCCGCGCATACTATAAAACCAAATACCGAAAGGTTTTTTCAATACTCTTACTCGAAAACTGGCTCTTATCGCACTACGATTAGGTTTAACGTGCCATGTTTATCACTCTCGTGTTTTTTTTTTATTTATCACAACAAGGGCTTTTTTCATTCCTATTTCGTCACGGTCAACGGTGATCATTGTTTTTTTTTTTTTAAGCAAAGAGGCGGATATTTTTAAGGTTTTAATATCTAATGAAAATTTAAATTGTGTTTTTGATCAGAATAATATAAATACATGATTACTATCCGTGTTCTAAATTCAAAAATATTTGAATTTGTTATTTTTAATATTAGGATGTATATTGGCATTATACCTTTGCTTCTCCTTTAACCTGCAAAGGTAATGCGCGGGAAAAAGTAAATTAAATCACGTTATTGTTGATTTGGTGAAAAAAATGGCGAATTTAAGTTTTGAAGACAATTATTTAGATGTGACGTCTCCAGATATTGTGATTGAGGCACAAAATGCTTGCGATAGCTGCCATCTAAATCTAAACGGAAATATATTTGGCAACTTTGGATAATTTTCTTTAGTGAAAAATTAACAAAAACGCGTCATCATTTTCAGAAAAAGTATTTTCGTATTATTTTTCTTCGTAAGTGTATTGAAAAATGCCGTTTGATACACGAGCAAATTTGTCACTGCAGCCTTCAGCTCCATAACACACTCGCCTACGGCTCGAACGAATCCCGCCTCGGTCGCAATGACAAACTTTCTGCACTTGTATCAAAATGTACTATTAGTTTAACTAGTTACTATTCGTTTTATTCTACTTTTTATTAATGGCGAATAGAGCAGTTGTCGACTATTCTGCCAATATAGAAAGTAAATTGGATAATCAACTGCAACTATGTAGGTATATTATAATAATAATAATAATAATATTCCACAACTATCACACAACACCGTCTAGTCCCAAGCTAAGCAGAGCTTGTGTTATGGGTACTAGACAACTGATAAACATACTTATATATTTCTAAATACATACATATATAGATAAATTACACCAAGACACAGAACATATAATCGTCTTTCACACAAACATTTGTCCTGGGTGGGAATCGAACCCACGACCTCCGGCTTAGCAGTCAGGGCCACTAACCACTAGACCAACAGGTCAATATATCATTAACACAAGGAATTAGTATGCTAGAAGCGTAGTGAATGTAGGTATATAAATCTTCGATTGATACAATTGTACTTCCTGTATTAGTACTGGACTGAAAAAACCAAAAAATAACAGTACGACGGCGTAACGCGGCTAACAACTTAGCGGTCGCCGGTCGTAGGCGCGCGCGCGTATTTAAACAGCTATTTTATTATTGTGATAAAACTAATGAGAATATAAAAAAAGTTTCTTTGGGAAAGTTGTTTGTAATCATGAGTACAATCATGTGTTTAAGTATCGGTCACTAATTACCAGTCACCCTATATACACGTAACCACAATTACATAGAAGTCAAGGCTCATAATTTGATATTATTGTGACGGATGAAGCTCATCAGCGCCACTAGTAGTTCTGGAGAGGGATATATATGTAAGGAACGGGGACATTAACACTTTAACCGCCAAAATCTGATAATGTGACAAATCAATTTCGTGCCCACGACGCCACGGTCTGATATATAAGACAAATAAATGGGTTAAAACAAATTCCAATTTTTATGTCAACATAAGCAGTTAACGATATAAGAGTTAGTTTTCCAGATAGTTCATACATTCAAGATAATAAAATGTGAAATATTACAGCATATTCGTACGTTGTTTCAATTTTCAACCGACTTCAAAAAAATGGAGGAGGTTATCAATTCAGTTGTATTTTTAACCGACTTCAAAAAAAGGAGGAGGTTATTTAATTCTGATGTTTTTTTTTTTATGTTTGTTACCTCAGAAATCCGTCGTTTATAGACCGATTTGCAAATTTTTTTTTACTTTTATAGGATATGCTTCCAGATTGGTCCTATTTTTTTCACATTGATATCACAATGAAGATAGTTAAGCCATTGGCTGACACGACTATCTAGTCTACGTCCCACAGGTCGACACTCGCCCTTAAAGGTTTTCTCACCATAATGTTTTAAAAAAGCTACGTCTAAACTCTTAGATCTGGAACTACTGATATACCTAAATAACGAATGTTTCTAGAATATACTTTATATTTATTCTTAGAATTAAAAATCTACTGACATACATCACATTTTAAGGGTCTTCACCAGTATATATTTGAATGTCTGTTCAAAATTATTTTGTCTCTAAAACTGCGCTGACAAATTTGAAAGGTTTTTCACCAGTGTGAGTTTGTATATCAAATAATCAAAGATGAATAAATTACTAAAGCTATGCTGGCATACATTACATTTATAAGGTTTTCACCAATGTGAATTCTAGTTCACACCTTTAAAAATCCAATATTTTGTTTCAAGTGAGAAGTACATGTAAAACGACGCTTTCACAAAACGTTACAAAAGTGATGTAGGACTTATTAAAGTTTTTCACCAGAATGTATTCTGAAATGTAATTTTTCTTAGAAACAAAACTTTGCTAATATAAATCTTCTTTAAAGTTTTTCACTTGGAGTGAATTCGAATGTGTCCTTTTAAGTAAGAAGAGCGAGTAAAACTTAGCTGACACACATCACATTTGTAAGGTTTTTCACCAGTGTGAAGTCGAAAATGTTGTTTTAATTGAGCAGATACAGTAAAACTACGCCGACATATACCACATTTGTGAGGTTTTTCACCAGTGTGAACTAGATTATGTATTTTTAAGTTATAAGAACGATTAAAACTACGCTGACATAAATCACACTTGTAAGGTTTTTCACCAGTGTGAACTTGAATATGTCGTTTTAAGCGAGAAGAGAAAGTAAAACTACGCTGACATACATCACATGTGTAAGGTTTTTCACCAGTGTGAACTCGAGAATGTTGTTTTAAGTTACAAGAACGGTTAAAACTACGCTGACATACATCACATTGGTAAGGTTTTTCACCAGTGTGAACTACAATATGTAGTTTTAAGTTTGTAGAACGAGCAAAACAACGCTGACGACGATCACATTTGTAGGGTTTTTCAGCAGTGTGTATTCGAAAATGTTGTTTTAAATTACTTTTATCATTAAAACTGCGCTGACATACATTACATTTGTAAGGTTTTTCACCAGAGTGAATTCGGATATTATGTTCTTTTAAGTGATAAGATAAAGTAAAACTGCGCTCACATACATCACATTTGAAGGGTTTTTCAGCAGCATGTCTTCGAATATGTTGGTTTAAATTACTCTTACCGTTAAAACTGCGCTGACATACGTCACACTTAAAGAACTTATCACCAGAGTGAACTTGAATATGTTGTTTTAATTGACAAGAACGAGTAAAATGACGCTGACATATGTCACATTTGAAGAGTGTTCCACCAGAGTATATTCCAGTACGTTTTACTAGTATAGAAGATTGACCAAAACTACTCTGGGATGTGGTAATGATAGGCTCTTTGACCTTAGCAATAGATTCAGACGTATTAGTTCCAGACGTTTGCTTGGCTGGAATTTTTTTTTCATGTCTCGATCTTAACGTTCGTTTCTTCGCGATGACCGCTCCTGTGATAACAATAAACCAGATAAGTTTGGGAGATACACATGAATGAAAATGATGTTGATTACTGTGTGTAGGTACTACTTCGTGGACTTGAACATAGCACGAGAAATAAGAATTCAAGAGCGAGCAATGCGAACTTGAATATTTTACCACTAAGCTTCAGATGTTAACTTTTTAACTTCTACCTTGTCGATCTATGCAATTAGGCAGTCAATATTTCAACTGGGTAAGTATTTTAACGTACTAAAAGAGTAATGAGTATACATGTGGATGGGTGCAGAGGGAGAGGGAGGCCCAAGTAAAGATGGATGGATTGTGTGAAGAGTGATATGAAAGAAAAGGAAGTTAGTGATAGTATGACGGTTGACAGGATAGAATGGAAGAAAAAGGTGTTGTGCCGATCCCAAATAAGACGGGACAAGGGCAGGAAGATGATGAAGTATTTTAACGTACTCGTACAGTCAGAATCTTAAATTTTTACAAGCGAAAATTATTATGACAATAATGTAAGAATGACCGTAATGGGGTGATCAAAACTTACAGCTAAGCAATATACCAGAGTCCCTACCACGAGCTCTTAATGCTATACATTTGACGACCTGAACTGAACTGTTTGGGGCATGGAGCTATAAAACGTGTAACGTTAAATGCGCAAAACATAAGACACCCCAAACGATTTTTAATGAAATTGACCAAATTCTGAGAAAGTCATTAAAAAATTTAAAGGTTTTATGAGCTGTTTAAGTTCTACTGGCCATTCTGATCATTTCTTGCGCCTGTGACGACGCGGCGACGCTTATCACCGGGCAGCTGCATAGCGCTGACATTATTATTATTACTATCTATCTACGCTCATAAAAAACTTCTCGTCATCTTTGAACAGTGATTTAAATTTTTCCATCACACTTTTCCAGGCTTTGGACTGGCAACATAGATAACCCACATTTTTAGGAATAACCTACAGTAATTATGACGTGCTGATCTAATTATTAGGTAGGTAGGTACTTCGTAAGTAGGTAATGGTAGCGTGTTTAAAAAGTTAAAATCACTGTATTTACAAATAATTGACGCGTAATCAACTTATTTACAATTAAATAAGTGGATAAATTGGCACCTCTACTTACAGGTTCCCTCGTTTCAACAAAGATTCAAACTTTGTTGAATACACAACACAGTCCACTTTCTTAACTTCAATAAACCCAAGCGAACGCCGGCGTTCGCGCGTGACATCATCGCGCCAAGTTATTTTTCAGCGAATCGAGCACTTGAGTGTCACTTTTCACTTGTTTTTTTAATTCAAATACAAATTTAAAAAAATAAATAAGGCGTAGACCCTGAACTTTAATTTTATTTATATGTGTATTGTATTAGAGTACTTTTAAAATTAAAATTAGTGACATTAGCTGTCTAGATTTTTTTTAAAATTTGCCTGCTAATTTTTGGTCTTAAATTAAAGCTGTCCATGTTACAGCCATTTACATGGCTATAAAAAAAAAAAAAACAAAAGCGACGGGAATCTTCCAACTTCCTCAAAAACTCTGTAGTTTATTCTCTTGCTAGTGATGTGCCACATGCCATAAAAATCTTTTTATAACTTTGTGAATTCGCTAGAATTGTAAATCGAGTCACATAAAACTGATATTCAAAATTATGATTTAAAAAATATTTTAGCTTAAATGATACCTGGAAAACCTATTAAAAATGTTATCTCACTCTTATAAGGTAAAATCTGTCTCGTATCTCTCTTTTTGTGGGTTTTACTAGAAAAAAAAAATGCATTTTTAACATTTATTTCATAATTTTTACAAATCCTGCTCAAATTGTTGGCCTCTGTTGTAAATGCAGGCCCAACATCTGTTTCGTATTTCGACAGTTGTTGTATGAAGTCGTATTTCCTCCTTGATTGTATTGAAAGCCGTTTCAATGCGTTGTTTGCAAGTTAGTCACGTGACTCATTCACAATTCTAGCGAATTTACACGGCTATTTTGGTCGGCTGGACCAATTTTAATAATTCTTTTTTTGTTATGTTGCGCCGTTTCAATGCGTTGAACCAGTGCCTCCCTAGTTTCCAACTATCATTACTGTACAACTGCTACAAATTGGTAAATTCGCTAGAATAGTGAATGAGTCGTTGTTCTATCTAACCCATTTCAACTCTTTTTCTCATGGTACTGTTAATATACGAATATTCACAAAGAACGGTTTGCAGCTTTACGTGCTTAAAATACCACATATTGCCCTAACACACCTTTTTTGTGCTCTAAATGTTTTTTTTAAAAAAAAACGCTAACATAATTATTGCAATCTGAAGTAATTGCTGTAACTACATTGTAGGTTCAAGAACAGTGGGACAATGACATTTGCGATAAATATTATTCATATGTCGATGAAGTCAATAAGTACGGAAGCTTTAGCTAAGTGAAAAGTGACACACGTCACTTTGACAGCATCCGCACTAACGTTTGCACGAACCGAGCAGATAAAAGTGCCGGCCGCAGAGGTCCGGGGCTCTTTCCTCTGTCGGCAGCCGTGCGTACAACGTCTAGTCTTGGGGACTGTCTCAAGGCTCGTTGTGTGAAGTAAATGCCTAAAGCTTGCATCATACTAAATTAGTTGTGTGAGCTGGAATAGTTTGTTTATTGCTCGATACCCAGCCATCGCCCACAAAACAGAGTACCTGGACAGAGCTTCAATGATGATCGGCATCTGCACCGACACATATATTCTAAGCTATGGCCATTCTCATTCTTTGATGAAGTAATATTAAAAATAATTATTGGATATACAAAGGAGGCATATTTTAGAAATATACAGCTGCACATAATTCATTATAAAAATTGTCCCATAGAAGGATATTGCTCTGAAAGTCACAAATTATTACATCAAAACTGCTCACAATTTAACATCTGATTGGTAGATTATGAAAAGAAAAAAATAATAATAATTACAAGCATAATAAATATACGAGTACTTACAAAAACAGTTGTTTTAATTTCTGCACTCAATACCGTATCAAAACTTCATGTTTATAACCTATTGTAATCTGTTGCTGTACCTACATAAGTATCATCTGATGCACCCAACTGAGTAGATAGTAGATACAATCCTTTTCTCAATCTATCTATGTAATGGTACCATGTCGACGTTGAGGCGATCGGCACCGGCACCCTCTCGCACCGGAACCTGTTTCAAGCCATGGTCAGGAGCGAAAAGAGATGGGATGCGTGCCAGTAAGTTATGTTATCGAAAGAGATCCCCGGGTGTCGGGAGTCGCAGGGCGATCTTCGGCCACCGTAGGCGTGAGCACGGACGATGAGCAATGGGTATCTCGCCGTCTGGACGTCCAGTAAAGACCGAACCCGAATAGTCGAGTTTTCGAAAGGGAAATCGTGGTCCTAGAACGCAAAGGGCGACTAAAGGACACAATTGGGTTTTAGTCACTAAAAGTCTGGCACACCATAACGTCACTGGATGATTGATTTCTCACTTCAAAAAAAAAAAGCCCTGCTTAATGGTAATTGAGACACTAAAAAGTATCGACTTTATATAGAACATTTAGGAACTTAAGAGGCCGTGCATAAAATTCACTCGCTAGAGTTTAGGCAAATTCGTTGCAATGATATGTTTGTGTGCATCATTCATACAACTACACGCACACACGCGTAAAAATCGAGCTTCGTGACCGCTTAAACAATTCTGATCCTTTAGAAGATATTATTCTAAATTACAAAATTTTATATTAAGTAAGGTTTGTAAATAAACGTCTGAGACGTGTGTCTTTATATTTATCACACTGTACACCAAAATTATTTAATTTTGTGTTAGATGGATGTTGACAAATTTAGACATTTAACAGAACGATAAATCCAAAACAGATGATAAAATTATATTTATTTATATAAATGGTTGTAAAAAAAAACACTTTCGATACGTCAAAAATATGTAATAGTAGATTATGTGGCGTGCAGTGTCTTTAAATCGCGGGCGGCATGTTGAATTCCGAACGAAACGAAGTTATAATACCGATCGTCAGGGATTTATATAATTAACTCCCGAACATTGCTAAGGAGTTCATATAGAAACCTGAGTGAAGTAAGGGATTCAAGGTGCCCAAGACAAACAGCTTTATCCGTTTTGGATACTCTTCTTTTTAGGGTTGCGGACCTCAAAAGGAAAAAACGAAACCCTCATAGGATCACTTTGTGGTTCGTCCGTCTGTCTGTCTGTCAAGACTGTTTATCTCGAGAATACGTGGAGGTATCGAGTTGAAATTAAACAATATACTTAAGTCTGCAGTCCCTTGAAGTTGTGAAAAAATCAAACTTCTAAGGTAACGAATAAAACAGAAACGGCCGTTTATGTCGCAAAAAAAAAACGTAAATTTTGATACTCCCAAAGTAATTAAAATTCACAAGGTACTTCCCGTTGACCCATAATCTTGAAATTTGACATAAAGCAAGGTCTCATAGCACAGGTATAGGAATAAATCTGAAAACCATAAATTTGTTGTTACCTAACGTCACTGTTCGGTGTTTCCACCGAACACCTTATAACTAAAAAAATACATTTTTGCAATTCGGAAAAATCTTCGAGACTCCGTTCGGGAATTGTAATTTGTACGGAACCCTCAGGGCACGAGTCCGACTCACACTTACCCAGTTTCTTAGTTATCTGTGAGATAATTAAGAGACAAATTACTTAAACAAAATATATATTAAAGATATATAAATATTATTTACAAGTTAATCTTAATTATTACTCGACAAGTTTTAAGATTTGAAACAAATAAAATTAACTACTCTCAAGATTCTATAGTTTTAATTATTATAAATGCGAAAATAAGTTTATTTTTGTTTGTTAGCTTTTCACGCCTAAATCAATGAACTGATTACCCCGAAATTATACATATTATATGTTGTCTGGTGAACAAAAACGGTTACAGGGTAACTTTCCTCCCGAAGAAAAGTACTGTCCCGAGGAAAATAACAATAACGTACTTATGATCCCTAGATACTGCCACGTGTCTTTCAAATCTTAATGGAAATCGAAATTAACGAAGCCGCAGGCAAAAGTTGGTTATTAAATAAATTAAATAACCCTTTTCTGAAACACAAATCGTCATCTTTGTGTCTGTTTTATCAAAAATTATATTATAACTAGCAAATATTTTAATAGTGCAATGTCACCATAAATCATATAATACATTGTTACCCAAGGGGTGAGATCAACTTATTTAGTCCCGAAAATACGCTTGAACGCCAATAGTTCGAAGAGATCTTTAACCCGAAGTAAAACACTGTGCTTTTCATTACGAATATAAATAAAGTAAAAATAAAAATCAGAGTCGTCCTCAAAATTTCTTTTGATTTAGGCGGTAAAAGGTTTTCCACTACTGCTTTAGCCTCTTCTCTTGAGAATCAGGCGTTAAATCCATATCTGATTCTGATGAACTTATCGTGTTAATACAAATCTCATATAGCAGAAATTCAACAGAACTCTACAACTCGAAAAAATAAATACAGAGCCGATTGCCGCTTTCACGCCAATTTCTTTTTCTGTTGCTGGCCGGCTATTTAGCCTTTATTTTTATCATTGAAAAAATGGTAAATATTTTTACTTTAAACTTCCTATATAAACAGTCGCGATCACCTGACTACCATGTAGAACTAAAAAAGTTATGAAATTCTAAAAGTAGGTTTGATATTAATTTACACCCTGTGCGTAACACAAAGGTTATAATTACCATGTTTAGATCAAATTCACACATGTTGTCAACATTTGTAGTATCATAGTCATTTCAAAATTTTCATTATCAATTTACTAAAAAATAGCAACATTTGTCCCGCTCGTATCAGCCCCACATGTCGTTTTTCTCACCGAACACGCTAAGTTCGGAAAGTCCCTGCACCGGATTCGTGCGGAAGCGATGCCCGGGTGTCGCCACTGTGTGGACTGCCCGGAGGGCACGGTGGAGCACACAGTGGAGGTGTGACCCGCTTGGGCAAAGCAACGCCGTGTCCTCGTGGGGGCGATCGGTGGCGGCGATCTCTCGCGCCGGGCTTTGGTACAGGCCATACTCCGGAGCAAGGTGGAGTGACAGGCAGTCACCTCCTTCTGTGAAGCAGTAATGCTAGCAAAGGAGGCGGCCGATCGCATGATACACGATGCAACGGTCCTCCGATTTCCGGCCACCGTAGGCGCGGGCTTGCGGACGGCGAGCAATGGGTGGCTCACCGTCTGACCGTCCGGTAACCGTCCGGACCGAGGCCAAGTCGTTGACGGCGCATACTGTTCCACGCGCACCTCAGGGAGATGTCAACACATCGTAGGGGCCCACCAGGGTCGAAGCCTACGGGGGCCACGGGTAGTGTGAAAGTGAAACCCGAGGCCCTGGGACGAAGGCAAAGAAGGAACAGGAGTGGGTTTTTAGTCAGTAAAAGTTTGACACTATCTCTCACTCCGCCCAAGAGCGGGATTTGTCATAGGATGATTTTCCCACCCAATAAAAAAAAAGCCCTACATGTCGTTTCCTTTTTCTTTTAGTGACGCATTGATAATGATAATTGATAATGCGTCTCTTTCTTTCGACCCATTCTATCTACAAAAAAAATGATTTCGAAAACTAGACCTTGAATTTCGACCTTAAGTAATCATAAGAAATATCAACATCCTGTACATAGTCTATAACACTGGATGATAATATAGCTGCCATTAAACATTGTAGATTTCATTAGTGAAATAATTTTTGTATTTGGGTAGTAGTAAAGTAATTCCGCAGATAACCTTTACAAACAAACATACAACCGTTATCTCTAATTAATATTGAAGTCGAAAGAAATTTTAACAATTTTCATAAACAAAAAAGTACTTAAAACAAACTATAATACTTAATGGATCAAAAAGTGGTAGTCGGCGTGCAATCTTGGGAATATTTTCATGTAATATTCGTGAGCAGCTGCGAAGCAAAGTAACGTGTGCTCACGCTGGGAGAGCCCGGTCGTTACTGACAGTTACTGACGCGATCGAGTTTGCGCGGTCGATAATATAGTTCAATTTGCTTGTAATTTACGAAATGAAGATATTGTTTATTTATAAAATAAATTTTAGAATCTATTAAAGGGATTTCTTAAGATTATTGTGCAATTTTTAAATTTTCTTAAATGTGTTGCTAAGATATAGAAAAAAATACTTATTTGTCCAGATGTTTTCCAAGAATTGTGTTTCTTCAACATTTTTTTTCTGCTATATTTTCTATTAAAGTCAATAATGTTTTCAACCCATCTGCCAGTAGACCATATAATGATGTTACTGATATTTTGACGTGACAACGTCTTATAAATTGGTTTGCCGGGTGACACTTCAAAAAACTGCGTTACGCTCCGCTCACGTTATGCGCTCACAATGAGAGCGAGTGAGAGGCACGCGTCCCTTCCACTCACACGATTTTACCACTCAAAGTCGTTGTCACGTAAAACTTTCGCCCGTATACCGACTTTACAGGCAACCAATTTTTTTTTTAATGTTATAAATCAGTTGTAGTTTGGTGTAAAACGTAGCCAAACGTCATTCGCTTGTTACTTTTGCGAGAAAAGGGTTTTGAATATGGGTAATTGCTATTAATACACACAGTATTTTAAAAAAGTAATCAAGCCAACTTAGAGAATAAGAATTTGACTTTCATAATCTAATAAAAGAAGGTTTAAATTCTTCTTGCTTTTCTCACAAACCATGATCAAAAAAGTTCAAAATGTGTTGATTTTGTGCACGGAGCCTTAATCGTCAAACCAATGTTTATGTACCAACTAGCTTCTGCCAGCGGCTTCGCCCGCGGATAAGTAGGTTTCTCCATACAAACTTTAGACCCCCGTTACATCCCCTTTGGGGGTGAATTTTGGAAAATCTTTTCTTAATGCTCACTTATGCCATTCATGGCAGGAAACATTGTGCAAAATTTCACTATCCTAGTCCTAATAGTTTCAGCTGTGCGTTGATATGTCAGTCAGTCAGTTTCCCCTTTTATACATATAGATTTATAACAATTTACATTAGTACACTTTTAAGTACATTTAACCTTATGATATAAAAATAAAACTGCCTACAACTTTTACGTCCCAACTTCTAAAAATCTAAGAATTTAAACAGGGCTTGTCTATCATATTATCTACAAATTAAAACAAAAATTATCCCAAAACATGACATTTTATTAGCGGTACGAAGTGCTCATACAAGCTTGCCATTCGCCTTTTCATATTATTGGTAGCTTTGTTCTTCTTTGCTTCTTATTGTATTTAAGTGTTTTTTCACTACAAGTCCCTGCTTTCGGTGACTCTGACAAGTTTCTTTGTAGTGGGTTATATCTTTGTTATCCAGAAATATTAATTTCTCGTATTTGATGGCTTTTTTGACTAATTCTTTATCAACTTGAACTTGAAGCTACTTTCGTTTGTTTACAATTTCTAATGGGAAGTCTTGCTTAATGAAATAGGGTGTACCTTCTAATTTTTTTTTTTGTTTTTCAGTAACTATTTTTAGTCCTATTGTTCCTAGTGTCACTGGTCTAATTTTTCAGAAGTTCGCCGGGCCTTGGTACAGGCCATGGTCCGGAGCGAGGAGTAGTGGCAGGCGGTCGTCTCCTTCTGCGAAGCAGTAATGCTAGCAAAGGAAGAATCCGCACGTGCCAATGGCCCCCGCGCCCCAGCCGCCTGATTCCGATCCCGATTTCCGGCGATCGTAGGCGCGGGCTTGCGGACCCGACCCTCCGGTACTCGTCCGGACCGAGACTAAGTCGTCGCGTAGTGTTTTACGCGCGCCTCAAGGAGATGTCAGCAAACCATAGGGGCCCAGCAGGGTCGAAGCCTACTGGGGCCAAGGGTCAGATTCTGAAAGGAAGACTCGGACCTAGTATGAAAGGCAACAAAGGAACAGGAGTGGGTTTTTAGTCAGTAAAAGTCTGACACACCCTCCCGATCCGCCTAAGAGCGGGGGATGTCATTGGATGCTTCTCCCATCGAAAAAAAAAAACACAGAAGTAATCTCTCTTTTTTACGGTTCCTTAATATCGAACATTGCATTGGACGAAAGAACCATTTTAAACCATGTTCATAAAAACTTGAGAGGTGTCAAGGGACACCCGGATGGAACGAAGTTCGACGTATATTTTATATACAGCTCCCATACAAAACTTAGAGCTATCGTCATTTTAAACTCACGCGCCGACATCGCGCGAGGTCGCGCAAGGTCAAATTCCGGTAGCACCACAGATAAGTTTTTCAAAAAAATGGCGGCCACAGCCCAGTGGATAAGAGAGAGAGAGACAGACAGAGAAACATGCGACGCCGCACAGCTTACTATAGCAAAAAGTGTCGTGACAACTTTTCGTAAGAATTTTTTCCGTCTAGCCCCCTTTCACAACGCGCGATAAGGAACTTCGTTCCAATAATGATAGAAGTAACGACATCCATCACATTATTAAGGTTTTTCGCCAATATGAACTCGAGTATGTTGTTTTAAGTGAGAAGATTGTGAAAAACAACGCTGACATACATCACATTTGTAAGGTTTTTCACCAGTGTGAACTCGAATATGTTGTTTTAAATGAGAAGATTGACCAAAACTACGCTGACATATGTCACATTTAAAGGGGTTTTCAAAAGAATGTTTTCTAAAATGTTCTTTTAGATTATTTTTAAAATTAAAACTTCGCTGACAAACATCACATTTGTAAGGTTTTTCACCGGTATGCACCCGAATATGTTGTTTTAAGTTAGAAGATTGAGCAAAAGTTCGCTGACAAACGTCACATTTAAAGGGGTTTTCACCAGAGTGTTTTCTAAAATGTACTTCTAAATTACTTTTAAAACTAAAACTACGCTGACATACATCACATTTATAAGGTTTTTCACCAGTATGTATTCGAATGTGTTTATTTAAATAACTCTGTTTGCTGTAATTGCGCCAACAAATATTACATTTGTAAGGTTTTTCACCAGTGTGAGTTTGAGTATGATAAATCAAAGTTGACTTATTTGTGAAACTATGCTGGCATACATCACATTTGTAAGGTTTTTCACCAGTGTGTATTCGAGTATGTGTTTTCAAATTACTCTTATCACCAAAGCTACGTTGACAAATATTACATTTAAAGGGTTTTTCACCAGTGTGTATTTGTTTATGTTGTATTGAATTTGAAGATTGACTTATACTACTCTTTGATATGGTAGTGACAGGCTCTTTGATCTTAGTAACAGATTCGAGCGTACTTGTTTCAATTTTCCGGATAATTTTTGAGGCTGTCAGTAAATTCATAGTTTGCTTGGCTGAAATTGTATCTTCTAGTTTTCTTTTTAGCGTTGGTTTCTTCGCGACGGCCGCTCCTGTGATAACAATAAATCTGATAAGTAAAGTTGTTGTATTTATAAGGATGCATATGAATCAAAATAATATAGATTTCTTTGTAGACTTGAACATAGCTTGAGAAATAAGGATTCCAGAGAAACAACCTTGTAGCCAGGATTATTCAACAGCAACTTACTCTTAAATATAATCTTGTTCAATCAAAAGTACCGTACTATAACCTCGAGAAAGAGATAAATCGTTGATTTTGACAAGGTCGGGCAGCAACACGTTATCTTCTCGTCTGAAATCGCATAGTTTCACAAGTCTATGACCAGCGTGTGTTATTGTTGAAAAGTGGTCAGTTGTAACAGCCTTATCAGAAAGCTGAAGAAAGGCATTCATCCATCATATTCATCAATGGAGAGGGCTATGCTCGGAGTAGCGAGTTTAGTTTCAAGAGAACCAAAGTAACCGACATAGCCCGAAGAATCGCCAAACTTAAGTGGCAGTAGGCAGAACACATTGCTCGCAGAACTGATGATTGATGCGGCCGAAAGATTATGTAGTAGCCACCACGTATCAGAGCAGAGCACGTATTGAGAGCAGTGGTGGCCGAGTGGTACCAGCTCCGACTTACGAGTTGTAGGTCGCGGGTTCAAACCCAGCCAGGCGCATTACTTTGTGTAATTTATTTCATCACCACTGCTCTCAAAACGGTGAAGGAAAACATCGTGAGGAAACCGGCATGTCCTAGAACCAAAAATTCGAAGACATGTGACATCCACCAACCCGCACTGGGCCCGCGTGGTGGACTCTCCCAGAGAGGAGGCCTGAGTCCCAACAGTGGGAACATTATAAGGCCGACTATGCTATACTATGCACCACGTATCGACAGCGTTGGATGGCCGGTGGCAAAGTGGACCTACGATACCAGGGGCCCATTCGTCATTCCAACACGATCCCATTGTCATTTTGCTAAAAGTTCGTAATCTGCTAATTCATAATGATCGCTCAATGAGTGGTCTCGTAATAGAGTTGTGGTAGAATGGCAATATCGGGCTTATTAAAAGCAATGACTGCACAGTGAAGTTCTAATGGTAGGTCACTGATCAAAAGAACTGTCACAATTTTAGCAGATTACGGCACACGTCAGACATTCATTTGTCATTACACAGAATGGTAATCTCGTTGATTACCATTCTGTGCCATTTCTGTCTGTGCCAGTGGTTGATTATTGGAAAGTCATAATGACGCCATTATATTAGTAGATTAACAAACTTGTCAAAATCAACAGTTATGAAATTAATTATAGACCATTCTGACACTATTGTAATAGTAGAATTGAGGCCCAGGTCGTTGGTCGAGGAAAGTCGGTCGAGCCCATGTCCAGCAATGGACGTCTTCGGCTGAAATGATTATGTGTGTTTCTATTAAGTTTTAAAATATTGAAAGCGTTCAATATTGCACTTATCAGTTGTTAGCGAGTTTAATATTTATGTTTGTTTCCAATCTCTAATAGGATCTGCGCGGGCTGGCCAAGTCACTGGACCACAATTCAGGTGATAACATAAGTACCCTTACATTCAAATAATGTAACAATTGCGGAGCTTACCATTGTAGTGATAGAAGTACAATCTGGAATGTGAGGTTAGGCCAGCCACAGGACAATATATTAAATAACATGATGTGTTATTACCTTCTTTTTGAAAATGGGTCAACAAAGAGTAATTTGTAAACCACTAACTAAACTAGTTAGTAGTAGTATTTTTTATAATAAAATTTCCTGCCTGAAACTACATTAAACGTCCTTTATTTCTTATATTATACCATGTTGTTTGGTGGGGCATACCATAAATAAAATGTGTAACTGTAATAAAAATTATTGCTTGTCAAAATTAACCTGGTTGAAATATCTTGTTTTGACTACCTAATTGCTTAGCGAATAAGTGTGGAACTACTTTTGATATGGCCTCTTTAAGTTTTGTTTTTTTTTCCGGGACTGTAATGACCCACGAATCTTAAAACAAAAACAAAATCGTCGAGACTCCCGAAAATTCCGGGATCGTGATCCCAAAAATGGAAGTTCGACAAAGTTAAAAAGTCCTTATCTGCGGTTTGGTGGTAAAATATTCCATGTTGGCATGGCTAGCTCTTGAACCCTTATTTTTTTATTTCTCAGGATACATTAGAGTTCACAAATAAACTATGATCTAAATTATTTTGATTAATATCCCTAAAGCTACAATAACTTATCAGATTTAGCGGCCGTCACGAAGAAACGAACTTTAAAACGAAAACTTCAAGATATAGTTTCAGTCAAGCAAACGATTACTGTACTATCAGACTCGAAAATTATCCAGACAACTGAAATTAGTACGCCCGAATCTTTTGCTAAGATCTATTTAGGCACTTGCCTATGACATCGGCTTATATTCTAGAGATAGACAAGCACGTTCATGGAAAATATTTGTCAAAATACTGAAAAGTTAAAACAAAAGTTCGCTGCGGCTCTACATTGTCATTATGCCGTTTAACAGAACTATTAAAACATACAGCGCTCAGATAGCTTTTAGAGGATACTTTTTTCGCGACCGAAATGTCTTAAGCGCCATGAATATCGTGGCACTTACGCGTTTCGTTCAACATAGTGTAATGTTCAAAGTGCATGGATTACACTACACCTGAGTCGATTGTAGTGAGTGTTCGGCACGTGTAATCTAGTGCGTAGTACATATAAATCCCCTTCAAATGTGATATTTTTCAGCGCAATTTTTTGGTTAGAATAATTTAAACAAATATTTTCGTTTACACACTGGTGAAAAACCTTACATTGATGAGGTTGAGGCAGATTTATTAAGGAGTTTAAATATATAGATTAGTTTCCTTACACGTGCTTAATATAAGTATGATGTTGTAATTTAAGAGTTTGATCTAAGTTGATTTCATTTTGTGAAAACTTTTACACTTTCCTAGGTTGAACCACAAACGTGAAGAGTGAAGTGTCGTTTGCGTTGGCCAGAATATTGTAATATTAGCAAATTTAAGTTCACATATATCGTTCACATATCGCACCCCCGGTGCGACACTGTCACTTTTGCAAAAAATGAGTTAAATAATGATATAGTATGATGTATGATGATGTGCGTGATGTGTGTGTGTGTGTGTGTGTGTGTGTGTGTGTGTGTGTGTGTATAGTGTGGTGTGTGTATGGTGTGGTGTTGGTGTAGTAGTAGTGTTTTTACAATATAAAGTGATTAATATTTATCCAAAAGTAAAGTTAAAAGTTGGCGTTGTAGTATGAGCTGTTAATCTTATCTATATATTCTTATGTCATTGTTTTGTGAGGTGTCAAAATTTAAATGCTTCTCCTGAAAAACTATATTTTTGCATAAGTGAAAGTGTCGCACCGGGGGTGCGATATATTGTGAATAAAGCGGGCCCCAAAATGCTCCCCTGAAGTACACCAAAATGTAGCGTAGCTTCTGCACTGATGTAGTCCCCGATCTTAAGAGACTGTGTTCTGTTAGTCAAGTAATCTTTAAATAATTTTAGTGCCACATTTCTTACAGTTGTCTTATTCTCTCCAATTTTATCATAAGTATGGACACTTTATCGAATGCTTTAGATATATCTAGAAAAATACCTAAATAATCATCTCTATTATCTAAGCTATCTCTTGTGGTCTGGTTTCTGCACTTAGTCCTTAGTGGACCATTGTGCATGGGCCATGGCGGCATTGTCTAAGCTAGCAAATGCTTTGTTTAAAATGATAAAATTGCACATTCTGTGGATAACTGTTTTCCAAAGTCTAAATTGATGACTGGAGATAATGCCTTTGGATTCTGAATATTTTGATAGACACTAATTTAATATTTGCTTTATACACTTCTGGACTGAACTTGATTTCTTTTCAGATTTTTTGCTATGTCGACTATCTACTATCACGATATTTTCTGCATGTCATTTTTACAAAAAATTGCAGAAATTACCGTTTTTTCCGTGTAAGGCGTGTTGCTTGTATTTGACGCTAGTCGACAGTGTTTGAATACACATGAATACTTACTTTGAGTCACACAGGGTCTTCGTTTCCTTTTTGGTTTTTCTTGACCTTCCTCCACTTCAGTCTTTATCTCCGTCAGAGGTACATCATCTTCTAAATCTGACTCAGAGTCGTGTGCTGGTATATCTTCTACACCTGGATTGCTTTTCTCTAGGTTTTCCAGTTCTAGCTCTGCAAGTAAACAACAGTACAGGTTTTTATGTCATGGATTGTTGTTCAAGCAAGGGCCCACTTGATGGTAAGCGGTCACTATCGCTTATGAATAAGCCTAAATATCACTACTCCCCACTACTATCGGTACTCCAGACGCGTTCTCAACCTTTTTCGAAAACAAAATCTTTGCAATTTATTTTACTCTCATGTGTTTTTATTTTAAACTTATAGCAAATGGGAGTACAAGTTGATCGGCCTCAGTTTTTTTATTCGCAACATCCCATTTAGGAGATAGCACGAAATTTTTTGCAAAACTTATTGCAAAACTTATTGCAAATCGTACATAATATTGCATAGATCTCTTTTCATTGCTACCTTAGAGGGTCTAAAGGTTTCAGTCTAAAACTCTAAGACAAATATTTAACGCACCATTGTATGTAAAAAATTAACAGAGAAATCAAGGCAAATATCACCACATACACCACCAGATTAAAAATACACCCAAATCAGCTGGCAATGGAGCTTGTGTGTAATCCAGTGACTTTCACAACGCTGAAAAGAAGGGCAACCTCGGACCTACTTAAAGAATTACCAGCTAGCATGGGCTATAGTTGAGAACGAGTGAAGCAGTGGCTCCATACCGAGCAAGATCGCTATGAACACCACGTAACTAAAGTTGAATGTCCTAGGACAGATTGCATTATGGAGAAATAAAAAAAACCTTATGAGGATGTAGAACTAATGCCATATTGTATATAAGGCAAACACTAATTAGTCTAAAATAAAGAAAATTTTGAAATAGATAAGTTACAAGGAAGGCTGTCAAGTCGAAATGTGCAAGAGAATTCTAATAAGAATGTGAAAGAGTAATTTCAGGATAATATATGCAAACAAATGGGCCTCATCAGAAGGCTTACAGTCACCCAAAGAGCAATGGAAAGGGCTATGCTCGGAGTTTCCTTGCGTGATCGCATAACGAATGAAGATATCCGCAGGAGAACCAAGGTCGCCGACATAGCCCGAAGAATCGCCAAACTTAAGTGGCAGTGGGCAGGGCACATTGCTCGTAGAACGGATGGCCGATGGGGCCGAAAGGCTCTAGAGTGGCGACCGCGCACCGGAAGACGCAGCGTTGGAAGGCCTCCTACAAGGTGGACCGACGACCTGGTGAGGGTCGCGGGAGTGCGGTGGATGCGAGAAGCACAGGATCGGTCATTGTGGCGACGCTTGGGGGAGGCCTATGTCCAGCAGTGGACGTCTTTCGGCTGAAATGATGATGATGATGATATGCAAACAAGCCATCTCCGATTCTTGTAATACTTACTTTCTATCTCCCTGATTCTTAGTTTCTCAGATAACTCATGTTCTTCTTCTCTCTCTATTTTAATCTCCATTACAAGTTGATCTTTTTCAGACTCAGATTCAGAATGGTGTGCTTCTACATCTGGATGACTATTGTACAAATTTTCAGGGTCAAGCTCTGTAATAAAATAGTTATATGATTAAAATTTGCTTTTTTGCAGAATTTAAGCATTAGAAGACTGCCAGACAGTTTTCCTATTTTCCTGAATAATGAAGTGATCACTTTGTTAATATATTTACCTTCATTTAGACGTGCCTGTAACTCAACATCATCTTGTCCCTCACAAACAGCTGGTAGTTCCTGTTTGATAGCATCGCATCCTATTTGACAATCATCTACTATACTTATGTTCTCTATTGGAGTTATAATAAACCCGCCAACAAATTCCAAGTGTCCTCGGTTTGTTAAAGGTTTTTGCTGAAACAATTATTTTATTCTGTTAAGAAAGTGAATCCTGCCTAACTTTAAAAATAATATTGTTAGGTTTAACACTCCTTTTCAGTTTAAGATATCCGCTTGTAATAAAATTTATATAAAATGTTGGTTTTTTGTTGCAAAATGTACCTACAGCTAAGGAGTGGAATTCCCTGCCGGAGTCTGTGTTTCCTGATAGCAATAACATAGGAGTCTTTAAGTCAAAGGTGAATAGGTTGCTTCTAGGCAAGCATGCACCATCATCGGGCACATGATTCATCACTTGCTTTGCATAAACTTTGTAATATTTAGAACATCCAATTAACGCGTTGAGTACCATAATTAGAGACACAATAGAAATACAAGAAGGTTTAATGAATTAAAACATTTTTATTTTTGTATGAAAATCTGATGAATTTTTAAAAGTCATAGAACAAAAGTTGTAACATAGTCCTGAGAGGTTGCCAGTGTTTTACAAATAACCCTGTATAGTTATCAATCATGTATCTTCAGTTGATTTTATGAATTGAAGATAATGGTGTCAAAAAATAAAGAACACTTTTGAACATTAGTAAACCATAGAGCATCTATAGAGTTGCACAAACCTTCATTTTTAAATTTAGCTAAGTAATCCAGAAGCATAAAATTATATTATTATTAAAACTTACTTATAAACATTAAAACTAAAGTTATAAGTTATGACAACAGTCTATTCATGATTCCCTCACCTCATAGTCCTTACTCAACATCTGAGCTAACAGCTCCTCAGCTTCTACACATTTTCTCTGCAGTTGGCAGCACTGCTTTAGTCTAGTGCAGCAGAAAGAACAAGCGAGCATTGGCTTACGGTCTTTAGTTACAAACTGCAACAAATATACTTGTATACTTTGTGTCATTATTTAAGAGTCCTAGGTAGAATTCTTTGTAAACTTCAATAATTTGTTTTTTTATATACTTACTGGAACACCAGTCAGCTTCTCATACATCTCCAGCAGGCTCTTGTTGGTCACCACACACATGTGAACATTCTCCACTAAACATATCCTACACATTGACAGTTTTTCCATTGTATTTTGTTTATTCAATAATATATTAACAATAAATGTTTGACTTTGATTTCATTAACATTTACAAATATTTTGAAATGCTAGTTGATATCAAATAAAACTATTTTATACTAGATTTATCTCCTAATCGTTTGCACTTTGCATTTTCCCGGTCTTTGATACCGCATATCCCAGGCAAAACACCTATCATCGATCTGTCGGTGGTGAAGAAAGAGCTAAAAATTGTAAATGCCTTTGAAGAATTTGTTGCCTCTCGTCCAGCAGACGTTTTCAAAAAGGGCATCAATAAGCTACCACAACGTTGGCCAAAAATGCATTGATTGCATGCAAGTGTTAGATAGCCAGATATCGCAATGTCATTTTCTTCTCGTAGTATTTAGTAAGTCCGTTAATTCATTAATTTTATGTCTACATGAAAAATGCCGAAGTACGATTGTAATTTGTGTTGATATTTTTATATTTTCCTTCCGTCACCTGTCAATGTCAAAATACCCCGCCCTGCGTTCAAAAATAACCAGAGTAGAGTAGAGTCGGTACTCCAACCGTTCAAAAATGCTTCGTGTTGCAACCCAGGTTCGTTCTTTTACAACTCGAATAGCTACCCTAGAGTTAACTAAACTAACCCTAACTGCGAGCAGGTTAGTGTAAGCGGCCATAAATAACACTTGCTTGATATAGACAGTTGTTACAGTTGAACTTTACGTTCGCGTTCAAAAATGCCAGCGTGATACTCTACGCTCGCATTTTTGAACGCGAGTACCATGATGACATCATTAGAGTTAACTCTTAAAAGGTACTCTGTGGTTAACTCTTACCTTATTTTTTCAACGCCAGGCTGGTTATTTTTGAACGCAGGGCTGAGTAGGGTAGAGTCGCTACTCTAACCGTTAAAAAATTCCGTTCCGTTATACGATATCAGCGTTCTATTAACGAAATCGCCTTATGAATAGTATGCGTTTAAAATACTGTAATCGCATACTACGCGTTCAACATAAGAAAAGGAAAGCCATTATTATCGATCTGTCAAAATTTGATTGAAAAGTACGGTTTGCAAAGAAAACTTATTTGCGTATTAATAACCGTTTTATTGCTTTGTATTATTGAGTCTTAATTCTAATACAAGTAAAAACGTTATTGTTAAATCTTAATGAGCTAAATTTGAATTTCAATCGTCAGGAACAATTCGCCTTCTTTTTCCATTTGCCACTACTCAGACATCGTCGCTTTCCATCAGGTGCAACTTGTCAAGAATTCGTAAATAAAATTTTAAAATTTTCTTGTTTTGCTCACCCTACCCAATTTCTTCGATTTGAAAGTATGTCGTGACGTCACAACATGGCGATCGATCCTATTGAGGAACGCATTGTACATCTGTACAATAGGCGATTTGTTGACGCATTATTAGCGTTGAAATCGTAATTCGGAACGCGGGGTATTTTGACGTTGACAGGTGACAACAATATTCAAATAAATGTCATGAATGCATTCATGATGTTCGGCTTCTGTTGACCTGTACCAGAAATTAATACCTATATCCATTATGCTACATTATAAGTATATTGACTAAATGAATGGACCTACTACGAGAAGAAAAGGAAATTTCGCTATCTGGCTGTGTAACAACTCAAGATTTTTTAGCTCTTCCTTCGCCACCGACTGGAAGTTGAAAGGTGTCTTTCTTTGTGCATGCAGCATCAGATGTAGCATTAAACATCGGCTCAAGCCAAGTTTTGTCTTGTTGAGGTCCACTAAGGAAGTGCACACGATTTATGTAACCTTAAAACATTTACAGAATATGTCTAGTACATAATAATTTTATTTGATGTCAAAACATTCGTAAATGTCAATGAAATCAAAGTAACACGTTTATTGTTAATATATTATTGAATAAACAAAATACAATGGAAAAACTGTCAATGTGTAGGATATGTTTAGTGGAGAATGTTCGCATGTGTGTGGTGACCAACAAGAGCCTGCTGGAGATGTATGAGAAGCTGACTGGTGTTCCAGTAAGTATATATATAAATGAATAATTTAAGTTTTTAAAGAATTCTACTTTGGATTCTTAAATAATGACAAAATAGTATACCTACAAGCATATTTGTTGCAGTTTGTAACTAAAGACCGTAAGCCGATGCTCGCTTGTATCTTCTGCTGCACTAGACTAAAGCAATGCTGCCAACTGCAGAGAAAATGTATGGAAGCTGAGGAGCTGTTAGCTCAGATGTTGAGTGAGGACTATGAGGTGAGGGAATCATGAATAGACAACTATTCTTACCACTTAAACCCCAAGTAAACATCACAACATGGCAATTGATCTTATTTTTATTTGGAATGCATTGTATAAGAATTTTGAGAAACAGCTTAACCTTTTGAGTACCGCGATTAGAGACACAATAGAAAGACATTGAGCGAGTGAATAAATGCGTTTGCTTGGGGCTTAATGAATTAAACCCCTAACAATACAATTTTTGAAGTTACTGATCATCAGGTTTCATTTTCTTAACAAAACAAAATAATTGTTTCAGCAAAAACCTTTAACCAACCGAGGACGCTTGGAATTTGCTGGCGGGTTTATTATAACTCCAATAGAGAACTTAGATATAGTAGATGATTGTCAAATAGGATGCGATGCTATCAAACAGGAACTACCAGTGGTTTGTGAGGAACAAGATGATGTTGAGTTACTGCCGGCACATCTAAGTGAAGGTAAATATATTAAGAAAGTCTTCATCACATTCAATTTATTCAGGGAAATCAGAAAGCACTCTGGCAGTCTTCTAAAGATTAATTTCTACAAAAAATAAACAATTTTTAATCATATAAATGTTTTATTACAGAGGTTGACCCCCAAAATCTGTACAATGATGTAGAAGTACACCGTTCTGAATCTGAAGACAAATTTTTAATGGAGATTAAAATAGAGAGAGAAGAACATGAGTTATCTGAGAACCTAAGAGTCACGAAGACGGAGAGTAAGTATCATAGGAAACGGAAATAATAAATAAAAAACTTTTGACGTAAAAAAAAAAAATACAAATGTATTTAAAAAATAATCATCACATTTAATTTATTCAGGAAAATCAGAAAGCACTGGCAGTCTGCTAAAGATTAATTTCTACAAAAAAAAAAGCACCTTTCAATCATTAACTATTTTATTACAGAGGTTGATCCCGAAAATCTGTACAATAGTCATCCAGATGTAGAAGCACACCATTCTGAATCTGAAGATAAATTTGTAGTGGAGATTAAAATAGAGGGAGAAGAAGAACATTTGCCAGTAACTTTCAATGAGCCTGAGATATTCGAAGGGGCTAATTTGGTAGGTGATGACATATACCAAATGACTGATCCAGAAACTGCTGATCTTACTAATCTTGAAACTGCCCACCCATCTCCTGGCTGTAGTACAAACCATTTGAATTACGACTGCGATAACAATTTTTCTCAGTGTTACATTAAAAAAAAAAATGTTCTTAAATCAGATCCTTTACCTGCGTATATTCCAGCTGGTTGTACTCCACAAACAAACAGTCCTTTATCTGTTATTTCACATAATAATCCATGTATAAAAATATACAAAGGTAATGTAAGAAAAAGACTCGTAGACTGGGCAGATGTAAAAAGAAAGACTTTAAGGGACTTGGGAAAAGAATACCAATCTAGTAAAGGATTGGTGATAGCCAGTAAAAAAATGGGCCCACCGTGTCACTGCCGTAAGGAGTGCTACAATAAATTAAACGAAGAAACGAGAAAGAATATTTTTGAAAAATTTTGGAAGCTTGGTAGCCGAGAGAAACAGTGGATGTATGTGGCTAGTTTAGTTACGAGAAATAATAAGCATGCAATTTATACTGATGCTGCTTCGAGACGTAAGTACACTTTAAAATACAAATTGCCTGTTACCGATGGTGAAACTTTAAATTATGTAGACGTGTGTAAAACACAATTTTTGAGTACCTTCTCTGTCAGTGATCGAGTTATTATTAGGGCGCTTGATAAATTAGATAAATCAACGGGTAATCTAATGCCTGATCAAAGAGGACGTCATTCGAGACATACTGTGAAAAAAACGGATTCTAATAATTAAATCCAGCGTTTGTGATCACATCAGGGGCGGAATTCACCAATAAAACTAATCGCGTTTTAACGCTTGGCTCGCATAATCGCGTTTAGCCGCTTTCACTTGTGTCACTTGTAAAACTACAACAAAAGAAAAATACAGACAAGTGACACTAGTGACAGCGGCTAAACGCGAGTATGCGAGCCAAACGTTTAAACGCGATTAGTTTTTTTGGTGAATTCCGCCCTAAGAGCTTAGCAATGGGCCTCATCAGAAGATTTAGAGTCACGGAAAGGGCTAAAGAAAGAGCTATGCTCGGAATTTCCCTGCGTGATCACATCAGAAATGAAGATATCCGCAGGAGAACCAAGGTTACCAACAGGGGCGCCGGCTGCTAGAAACCTCATGGGTGCTCATGCTCATTTGATGACTCGAAAAAGTGGCGAAGTGTGAGAAGAGTAATGCACACTGGTCGACCGATAAATAAATAAATGGCTTCTTACTATTGAAATACAAAAAAAAAAAAATAAAGAGTCACTTCTGTGATCATCTGTGACCTTCTTAGTGTAATTATAATATGTACTTGATGCCATCACTTATCTGGCTGATATTTCATGTGACTCAGGTTGGCTGGACAAATCTTCAAAATAGCTTGCATTTAACTAGGTCACTTTATGTGACGGCTAAACACCCTTATTTCAGAATTTGTGACGCTACAAAATCTTAGATAATCGATCGAAAACGTGTCCAGCCATCTTGAAAAACCACTTTTCGCTGGTCTCTCAATCTCGGTAACGGAAGTGATTATGACGACTTTTTGCATATCAACGGGCGTCACATAAATTTGTGACGGGCACCGAGCTAAAAGTTTTGTGATAAGTACAGTGGTTTAGTAGAAAAATGCAAAAATCTGTGTCCAGCCATCTTGAATTTACGTATAAAACTTATGGCTGGCACTTCCGAATCTGAATAACGGGGGCGTTTTCGAATATGGTTCCTTTACTAATACTTGGTGACGCAATGTGTGACAGTAATAACGTTTGATTTATGGCGTCACATGTAAGGGTTTACGAGAAATCAATAAAAACTTAATGTCCAGCCAACCTGAGTTCAAGATGGCTGGACACATGTATCTCCACTGCCTGATGATCTACGACCTTCGAAATGTGTTCAAAATGTTGTGACGGGGACGATAATGATAACCTGAAATTGTGACTGAGAAACTTTGCGTAGTTTCAAAGATATTGACCATTTAAATTTTTCCATACAAACATCCATTAATATTGTGAGGTGACCATAATTTTACATAAATAAAGGATTTCTTTTTAATCGATTAATTGGCCAGTAGCATCCACGCCTGCTTTGTATTTGATTTCCCCGTGGGAATAAAAGGTTTTCCTGCAGTGAAAAGAGTAAGTATGTGTTAATTCAAAATAATACACGTGCACTAGCTTCTGACGTTTTATAAGTGCCCATGTAGGCCTATGTGAAATAAAAATTTTTTGACTTTGACTTTGAGTAATTGACCACCAGCGCTGCAAGAGAGAGCCCACTTGATTGATTTTGTGTAATAATTCTCTGTTATAAATAGGTATTGAAGAAAATTTTAGTATATTCAGCTATTTATATGATTAAAATGACGACCACCAACTTCATTTGCGCTTCAAACACTTAGGCTGCAAACTGGACGACTGCGGGCGCGGGCGCGGTGGTGGGCGATCACGCGTGTAAACTGCCCCTAGCCCTAGCCAAGTTGCAAACGATAAACGTGAACGCTTAGTAATCTCCAATAGATTTTCAACTTTATACCTAAGAGCATAAAGTTGAAAATCTATTAAAGACTACTGAGCGTTAGCAACCGGAACGAACGAAAACACTATGTAATCTTCAATAGATTTTCAACTTTATATCCAATAACATAAAGTTGAAAATCTATTAAAGACTACTGAGAGTTTACGTTTATCGTTTGTGACTTGGCGAGGGGGGCTGGCTTGTTCTCGGTTTCGCACAGTTTGTCGCGGTGAAGAGATGTACCAAATGTACGAACGGGCCAGTTTACGCGTGTCGCCGCCCGCCGCCGCGCCCGCGCCCGCCGTCGTCCGGTACGCGGCCTTAGGACGGCGGTAAAACAACGTTGTGGTACAAGGCGGGGGTTACGGAAGTGCAAATGCGAGTTGATCATCGTCATTTTCGCCATTTGAAACGCTGTATAAGTACAAATAAATAAATGTGATTTTATTTACAGCAAACATTATTTTTTCATTAAAATACCTTCAGAGCATTAGTTTAGTTCTCCTGACATAATATATACCTACTAAAAAGAATAGATATCTGCACGTAAATAATCAATAACATTTAAAAATTACACCCCCCCCCCCCTTCCTCACTTCTACATTTTTGTCTTCTATTGATTTAAATATCTACAGTTGTTCGTATTAGTATCACCAATACACGGATTTTCGTCCATTAAAGAAAACACTTTAAAATATACTTGTCCTACATAAAACCTACAATATTGGTTACCCTACTGCAGTGTTTGTATGGGGAAATTTAAATGATCAATATCTTTGAAACTACGCAAAGTTTCTCCGTCACAATTTTAGGTTATCATTATCGTCCCCGTCACAACATTTTGAACACATTTCGAAGGTCGTAGATCATCAAGCAGTGGAGATACATGTGTCCAGCCATCTTGAACTCAGGTTGGCTGGACATTAAGTTTTTATTGATTTCTCGTAAACCCTTACATGTGACGCCATAAATCAAACGTTATTACTGTCACACATTGCGTCACCAAGTATTAGTAAAGGAACCATATTCGAAAACGCCCCCGTTATTGAGATTCGGAAGTGCCAGCCATAAGTTTTATACGTAAATTCAAGATGGCTGGACACAGATTTTTGCATTTTTCTACTAAACCACTGTACTTATCACAAAACTTTTAGCTCGGTGCCCGTCACAAATTTATGCGACGCCCGTTGATATGCAAAAAGTCGTCATAATCACTTCCGTTACCGAGATTGAGAGACCAGCGAAAAGTGGTTTTTCAAGATGGCTGGACACGTTTTCGATCGATTATCTAAGATTTTGTAGCGTCACAAATTCTGAAATAAGGGTGTTTAGCCGTCACATAAAGTGACCTATTGACCTTGTTAAATGCAAGCTATTTTGAAGATTTGTCCAGCCAACCTGAGTCACATGATATTTCTACTAAAGTAATAATGAAAAATAGTAGGTACTTAGTCAGTTTGTCTACTTAGAGCAATGTGTATTAAAAATTATGATACAAAAACATAATATTTAGTATGGCTCGTAGATTATGAAAATGGCTTAAATCTTAAAACTGCCACTATGGCTATTGAAGTGTTATTCCATTCACTCATCAATATTGGTTTTTGTTACAAATAATAGGCACGCACTATTTTAAGTTTTAACTGGTTTTAAAGACTAGAACTAGCTTTTTAAGTGATTCACATCTGATCTCAAAATAGGGGAAAGTGTCTAATTAGATTTTTAATAACCCTGTATGAATCATCTGGGGTCCTGCTGAATAGCACATACCTACGTTACATGATAGCGACAAGAAACATGTAACAGAGATATTTGTAATTACAAGACATGATTGAAAAGTGTCCATGGAGTTTCTTGCACATTCTTCTCCATAGAGATCTAAGCTTTGGAATGTGCAACAAGCATCATTTTTTTTTTTTGACTGAATGACTTCTTGACTTTTCAAAAGTGCCTGTAAATGGTTTCTTTGAAATAAATGCTTTTGAATCATTAGCTAGTGGCATTGCTTTGTTTGTTCAATGTACTTCACGAAATTATTAACGAAATCCAATGTACTTCAACTATTTTGATAGAAATTACAATTAATCGCTTCGTCCATCCAGCGGGGCCCTCCGTTCTATTACGCTTGGAATACACAAAAATAATACTGAACGTAACTTGTACCAATATACCTCTCGATTCATGTATAAACATCAAGGAATCTTTAACATAACAGGAGAAAGTAGTTTTTTTTCGGTCTAGCACGAGGGGCCCCGCTGGATAGAAAAGCATGTATGAATCTACCCCATGGTGTACGAAAGTACCCCGCACGTGGGGAGCTTTCGTACAACTACCTTATCGTAGAAAAATGGCTATAACTCTTTAACCTTTTGATGTAATGCAATTAATTAGCAATTAATAATAGAGTAAAAAATAAAATGTAAAAAGTGTGCAAAGGGACACTTTCCCCTAATATACGCAACTTTGTATGTCTGGTTTTTAAGAAGTCATTATTTAAAATGTTGATCAAAGAACGTAACAAATGATTGAGAGCAAATTTAAATTAATCACAATGTTTGAGATTATTGTGTCAGATATGTTTTTTATGGATATTCAAGGTTTTTTATTTGATTAAATATTGCATGTCCCTTGAAATTTCTTAGAGCTAAAATATAAGAACAAGATTGAAGATATTGTGTTTTTTTATTACTTTGGTAACATATTAACGAAACAGTATTGTCCCACAAAATGGGTCTAGTTCATAATATCGACGGTCACTACATCTATGGTCGCTGTATCGAAAACGTTCCATCGACGGGCTAATGTATCGACATTACCCCAAATCGATGGTACGCTACATCGACAATACCCCAAATCGATGGTACGCTACATCGACAGTACCCCAAATCGATGGTACGTTACATCGACAATACCCCAAATCGTTAGTACACTAAAACGACGGTATGCTACATCGACAGTAAACCAAATCGATAGTACGCTGCATCGACTACCCGACCCGAGTCAGATTTAAATAAAAAACACAGGAGACAGAGACAGGACACACTTTTCCGATCTTTCCTTTTTTTTTCTTGGGTCATCATGATAGAAACCTTCAGTTTAGGGAACACAGAAAGTTGTTTCGGGTTCTGGTTTTTTTTTTTTTTGCCCCACACTATTTATTCCTGTATAAAAAAAAACATATTTGTTCCATGAGGGAATCGAACCCGCAACGTAGCACATAAGCCAATCGCTCAACCACTGCGCCTACCGTGTCGTCACATAAAGCCCTCGAATCCTCTTGGGCCACTAGAACCATAGACCGTGGTCCAAGTACCTATCTTCTAATCACTGTTTTTAGGGTTCCGTAGCCAAATGGCAAAAAACAGAACCCTTATGGATTCGTCATGTCTGTCTGTCCGTCCGTCACAGCCACTTTTTTCCGAAACTATAAGAACTATACTGTTGAAACTTAGTAAGTAGATGTATTTTGTGAGCCGCATTAAGATTTTCACACAAAAATTGAAAAAAAAAAAACAATAAATTTTGTTTTTTATTTAAATCTGGCTCGGGTTGGGTAGTCGACGCAGCGTACTATCGATTTGGTTTACTGTCGATGTAGCATACCGTCGTTTTAGTGTACTAACGATGCGATGTAGCGTACCTACGATTTGGGGTACTGTCGATGTAGCGTACCATCGATTTGGGGTACTGTCGATGTAGCGTACCATCGATTTGGGGTACTGTCGATACATTAGCCCGTCGATGGAACGTTTTCGATACAGCGACCATCGATGTAGTGACTGTCGATAATATGAACTATACCCCAATTTTGTTTTATCATATTAAACGAAATTTCGCAGTTTTTTCTTTTATTTTAACGATGCTACTCCCTTTTTTTCAATCGACGTACCTACCAAAGAAATTTTAGACATTTTAGCATTGGTAAGATTTTTTCTTTTTAGGTGAGAAAATCATCTAATGACAACCACTCTTGGGCGGAGCGTGAGAGAGTGTCAGATTTTTACTGACTAAAAACCCACTCCTGTTCTTTCTTTGCCTTCATCCCGGGGCCCCGGGTTTCGCTTTCACACTACCCGTAGCCCCAGTAGGCTTCGACCCTGCTGGGCACCTACGATTTGCTGACATCTCCCTGAGGCGCGCACTGGAACAGTACGCGCCGTCAACGATTTGGGCTCGGTCCGGACGGTTACCGGACGGTCGGACGGCGAGCCACTCATTACTCGCAGTCCGCATGCCCGCGCCTACGGTGGCTGGAAATCGGGATCGGAAACTCGGCGGCGCCGCGGCGCGGCGTTTGAGGCGTGAGGACCGTTGCCTCACGCGTTCGGCCGCCTACTTTGCTAATATGGCTCCTGTGTTTCAGTGTAAGTATATTACCGTAAGTGATATTACAACATTTTGCAAGGACCTTTTATCGCAGTAAAGTGTTGTAACAGCAAAATCTATGAATCCATAACTAAAAACATACATGTAGTAAATACAAAAGTATATAAAACTTTAACTACTCACATACTGAATTGCATAAAGATTCATTAAAAACTTTAAAGCGCACTCCTGTATAATTGTAGTTTTGGGGTTACAAAAACTTCCGTGGGAGGCATCGATATACAGTGGACCCCCGGTAATCCGGCCCCTGTCTAATCCGACACCCCCTGTAATCCGACATGGTCTATTATTTATTTATTTTTTTGATAATTATGTATGTACATTTGTTTGTACACAATTATTTCCTAATGTAAAGTTATTGCATATTTTTTTGTAAGTTCCGTAGCATTAATGACGTTAATTTTATAATAAAATGTAAGCTCTATACGTGTTGTTTAATTTACTAAATTTGACATACATAATGAAGTATGATTTGTACTTCAGAGTAGGTACATATATCATCATCATCATCATTTCAGCCGAAAGACGTCCACTGTTGGACATAGGCCTCCCCTAAGCGTCGCCACAATGACCGATCCTGTGCTTCTACATACATATATATAATATAAAAAATCTTATCATTGGATCTGTAATTTGTCGGATTACAAGGTACTCTTTTGTAAAAAAATTCGGACTATAGGGGGTCTTAGGCAGTACTCTATACTCCGACAAATTCGATAGTTTGACACTTCCCTGCAAAATGTTTGTCGGACTACCGGGGGTCCACTGTATACTTATCATACCGTATGTGGCAAATTAAATATCAATTATGAAAAAATATTTCACACCTAACATTTTTCAGGTAATTATGCCAAATAAAGGAAAAAAAAATTGTTGAGGTATTAAAAATGTAGATAAGATGGTCGACAATGAATCACTTAAATAAAAAAAAAGCAAAATTATTTCGCCAATTTTTGATAGGATACCGATTTGGAATTATATCTATATCTATAGGTACTCATTTTGTTATAGTCATAAAATTGATCGTGGTACGGTCTCTGTTCTTCATAATACCGATGAAATTCCGCCTTTTTACCGACTTCATTGTTTTCTTACTCGGTTGAGATTAATATTACGAAGAAATTCGTATCACAAAGATGTGACATTTTATTCGCGAACAAGGATACCGATCTCTCTTCACACAACACTACGCCGCTCTAGCGCCGCGCGAATTACCCGCTGTCTTTGTGACCGGTTCAGCGTTGCTGCGCCGCGCCCGCTCCACCGCCGCCGCCGCTCCACTGCCCGCTGAGTTCGTGTCCGTGGCCTAAATGTTGTTAGCGTATCAGATATAGCAGTGAATCCTGCCGTCAAGCGTTCTACGCAGCATGATTTTGACGTGGACGACAATCTTAGTGGCTCAGATACCATTTCAGGTGCTAGGTGCAGCAGCTTCCTTGCAGATGTAAGGAAGCGATGGCCATTCTGGCATCCGCTAAATTTAATTTGAGCCGACTGGAGGAGTCGTATCTTTCATAAGTTTGTTTACATGGAAGACTTGAAACTTAAAAAAAAAAAAAAAACAAAATGTGATCTATTCAAGCCCGCGCCTACGATGTCCGGAAATCGGAATCGGAATCCCGGCGGAGACTGTAGCGTGAGAACCGTTGCCTCACGCGTGCGGCCTCCTCCTTTGCTAGCAAGTAATGCTATGCATCGCAAATGGAGGCGACCGCCTGCCAATTCTCCTCGCTTCGGACCATGGCCTGTACCAAGGCCCGGCGCGAGAGATCGCTACCGCTGATCGTCCCCACAAGAACACGGCGATGCTTTGCCCAAGCGGGGCACACCTCAACCGTGCAAAATAAGCCACTAGCAGCTAAGAGATGACTAGTTTCAACTGACAGCACCCGTTCACGGACATGACGCGTATATTAGCACCATTTTCAAGGGAACTCCCCAGGAAAACCGTTAATTTAATTTAACCGCCATTTTGTTTTTACTTAAGTTCGCTTAAATTAAAAAAAAAAAAAAATGATTCCGTATTAGCCGCTATTATTATTTACGCACACAGAGACATAGATAGAAATAAATAAACAGAGTAAAAGACTGGGCCAATTTTTTTAAATTTTATTGATAGGTTCGTGCTTGACCGCTATCTCACCTGATGGAAAGCAACGATGCGGTCGATGATGGAGCACGCTTACCTAGAAGTAACCTATTCACTCTTGACTTAAAGATTCCCGGGTTGTAGCCATCAGGAAACAGATTCCGGCAAGGAATTCCACTCCTTAGCTGTACGCACAATGAATGTGTTCCCAAAACGTTTTGTGCGTATAGGTGGGATGTCAACCATGTACCGGTGGTGCATCGCCGTACGCCTGATGGTCCGATGATGGAACGGTGAAATGCCTCATACACCACTGACGTTACACACTTATATCATAACTAGTTTCTGCCAACGGCTTCGCTCGCGTGAGAGTAGGTTTTTCCTAAAAACTTTGGACCCCCATTTCATCCCCTTTAGGTGCGAATTTTGGAAAATTCTCTCTTAGTGCTTGCCTATTTTATAAAAGAAAACCTTGTGTAAAATTTCACACTCCTAGTCCCCATAGTTTTGGCTGTGCGTTGAGTTGATATGTCAGTCAGTCAGTTTCTCCTTTTATATATCGACGGTTGAAAGGCTAATTGAACTAAGCGACATATTTTCAAAAACCTGACTCAAACGACGGAGAAAAATTGGCTGATTCCGAATATGTATATAACACAATATTGAAAAAAAATGTCGTTTAGATCAATTAGCCTTTCAACCGTCGATATATAGATGTACTATTATGCACCAGAATGTTTTCTAAGATGTACTTCTAAACTCTCAAAAGTTAAACGCGCTGAAATACATACACAATTGAAAGGGTTTTCACCAGAATGTTTTCTGAAATGTATATTTAAACTAATACTACGATTAAAATTTGGCTGACATAAATCACATTTGTAAGCGTCCAGGTGGACGAATTTATTATTTTAAGTGAACAGATTGAGTAAAACTACGTTGACATACATCACATTTGAAGGGTTTCACCAGAATTATTTCGAAAATGCACATTTAAATCACTCTTTTAATTAAAACTACGCAGACATCACAATTGTAAGATTTTTCAACACTGTAAACTCGAATTAGTTGTTTAGAAGATTGAACAAAACTACTTTGACATATATCACATCAGAATGTTGTCAAAAATGTACTACGTTGGCATACATCACATTATTAAATGTTTAATTCGACTGTGTACTTTCAAACTGCTCTTATGAAGAAAATTGCGCTGACATACATCACATTTGAAAGGTTTTTCACGAGAATGTTTTCTAAAATGTATATTTAAATAACTCCTACTAATAAAACTGCGCTGACATACATCACATTTGAAAGGTTTTTCGCCAGTGTGCAGCCGACTATGTATTTTCAGACTACTCTTTTGACTAGAACTATACTGACATATATCACATTTGTAAAGTTTTTCACCTGTATGTATTCGAGAATGACGTTCGAAATTACTCTTATCACTAAAACTGCGCTGACACACATCACATTTGAAAGGTTTTTCTCCAGTATGTATTCGAAAATGACTATTTAAATTACTCTTATTATAAAAACTGCGCTGGCATATCTCACATTTGTAACGTTTTTCACCAGTATGTATTCGAAAATGACCATTTAAATTACTCTTATTTCTAAAACATCGCTGACATACATCACATTTGAAAGGTTTTTCACCAGTGTGTATTTGTGTATATTGTATTAAATTAGAAGATTGATCTAAACTTCTCTGACATGAGGCAGTGACAGCCTCTTTGATCTTAGCAACAGATTCGGTCGTACTTGTCTCAGTAGTCCGCATTATTTTCGAGTCTGATAGTACATTTATCGTTTGCTTGGCTGGAATTGTATCTTCAAGTTTTCTTTTTAGCGTTGGTTTCTTCGCGACCGCCGCTCCTGTGATAACAATAAATCTGATAAGTAAAGTTTTTGTAGTTTTGGGGATGCACGTGAATCAAAATAATATAGGTTATAATTTCTTTGTGGACTTGAACATAGCCTGAGAAATAATGATTCAAGAGCGAGGAACGCAAACTTGAATATTTTACAACCTCCCGGGAATCTCAGTCTCGGAAATTTCGAGAGTCTCGAATATAAGGATATTTTTTTTCAAGTTTCGAGACTGGTATTTTTAGTTCCGGAGAAAGCAAGACCATTTCTAAAGTAGTTTTATACTTATATACTAAACAATTAAGCAGCTATAACAAGATATTTCTTGTATAGAACATGTCTGAGAGAAATTAATGAAGATGCAACATTGTAATCACATCCATTAAAAGAGGGGAAGACCTGGTGACCTGAACCTGACCAAATACAGACCAAGAGCCTACCTTAGGCACCAGTCTCCCACAGTATGAACTCAATTATTGTCTATTGTCATTGTCTTAGTTGTGTAATTTTTGTGATATTGCGGTGAAAAAAAAATAAACGAATTATTATTATTTCAACCGTGTACACCAGGGCCTCTTAAATTTTTACAAGCAAAAACTATTATGAGAGTAATTCATTTTATTTTTAGTGTAGACACTAGTTAATATAGGAAATACGGCATGTTTTATATAGTTTCAGACAGAGAACTTTTATACAAAACTAACTACAATAGAATCCGTTTATTATGACTCCGCCTATATTGACCAACCGCTTATTATGAAGTAATTACACAGCAAAGATTGATTTACATATAATTTTCTATATAACAAAGTCGGAGATAATGACTTCGCATATACTGACATGTCGCTTATTGTGACCCATCTATATATAAGTAGGTATAAAAATGATTGTTGCTGTTCGTTAGTCTCGCTAAAACCCAAAAACGGCTGGATCGATTTGGATAATTTTGGTCTTGAAATATTGGAGACAGGGAAGGTTTAAACGGTGAGAGTATGGAAAAATTAAGAAAAATATATCCGAATATAACGCCATCTCTAATTAAAATGTCATTTTGAAATGAATTATGGTAATGCCAGTAGATGGCGTCATCCTTACATTAGGCGGTACGAAGTTCGCCGGGTCAGCTAGAGTTATAGTGACCAATATGATACCTAACACCTTCGGCAGTACACGGGAGATTCACTTGACACCGAAAGACGTTCGGCGCGTGCATGGCTCGTTTTTGTACTGAGTCTCAGTGAGTAAATTTCGAAGATTTCTTATGTACAAAATACAAAAAATACATACATATATTTATATATATATTGTACTTATTACGTACAATTATTATTTTTATTTAATATGCTGTGTTTCTCTTTATTAAAATAAATATATTCTAACGAAAACGGGAGATTGTTTATTTTCTAGAAAATGCTTTGTATGACGTCCGCTTAGTATGACGTGTTTTTTAGGGTTCCGTAGCCAAATGGCAAAAAACGGAACCCTTATAGATTCGTCATGTCTGTCTATCTGTCCGTCCGTATATCACAACCACTTTTTTCCGAAACTATAAAAACTATACTGTTGAAACTTGGTAAGTAGATGTATTCTGTACCGCATTAAGATAAAGAAAAAAACAAAAAATTTTGGAGGTTCCTTATTCTTAGAACTCAAAAATTTTTTTTTCATTGAACCTATTACTGTGGGGTATTTATGGATAGGTCTTCAAAAATGATATAGAGGATTTTTATATAATTTTTTTTTTAACTGAATAGTTTGCGCGAGAGACACTTCCAAAGTGTTAAAATGTGTGTCCCCCCTGTAACTTCTAAAATAAGAGAATGATAAAACTAAAAAAATATATAATATACATTATCATGCAAACCTCCACCGAAAATTGGTTTGAACGAGATCTAGTAAGTAGTTTTTATTTAATACGTCATAAATCGTAAACCACAATTTACCTTTTAAGTTTGCACGGAACCCTCAGTGCGCGAATACGACTCGCACTTGCCCAGTTTATTTTTTTTTTAGCTAAATTAGAATCAAATACACAAGAATATATTACAAGGGACAGATGACAGATGACGGTCGAGACGCGCGTAGTGTAATGTTGTAAAAATAAATCCTAAACTAATACCCTTAATAATTATGCCTTTTTACTATTTCTAATTTCTATAGTACTTACCCTCCGTCTCCCTGATTCTATGGTTCTCAGAAAACTCATGTTCTTCTTCTTCCTCTATTTTAATATCCATTACAAGTTTATTTTCTTCAGAATCAGAGTCAGAATGGTGGGCTTCTACATCTGGATGACTATTGTAAATATTTTCGGGGTCAAGCTCTGTAATAAAACAGTTATATTATTGAAAATTCTCTTCTTCTAGAAATTAATCTCAAGATAAATGATATTTATTTTGTAGATAGGTTTAAAAAACACTTTTAAACGTCAATTTTTTTTTTCGTCTTTTTTAAACTAGATGAGGCCGGTGTTTCCTAGCTGACTACCCTGAGAAGAAACACCGAAACAAAATCAGGGGTCAAAAGAAAAAAAAAAAAGAAAGAACACTACCACAGGGCTTTCCAGATTTCTTGGATAAAGTAAATTGGATGATCTCTTTGTTAATATATTAACCTTCACGTAGACGTGCCAGCAGTACCTCAACATCATGTCCCTCACAAACCACTGGTAGTTCCTCTTTGATAGCATCGCATCCTATTTGACAATCATCTACTATACTTATGTTCTCTATTGGAGTTATAATAAACCCGCCAACAAATTCCAAGTGTCCTCGGTTTGTTAAAGGTTTTTGCTGAAACAATAATTTATTTTTTTAAGAAAAAGAATCTTATTGACAGTAATAGTAGTAGCTATCTTCAAAAAATGCTATTGTCAAATTTAACACCTCTTTTCAGTTCTAGGTTTTTTTTTTTCATATTTGTCATCTTATGACATCCCCAGCTCTTGGGAGGGGCGGGTGATAGTGTCAGACTTTTACTGACTAAAAACCCACTCCTGTTCCTTCGTTGCCTTACGTACCAGGGCCGTGTCTTCTTTTCAGAATCAGATTCTTGGCCACAGTAGGCTTCGAACCTGCTAGGCCCCTACAGTTGCTTGACATCTCCTTGCGGCGCGCGTGAAACAGCACGCGCCGTCGACGACTTGGGCTCGGTCCGGACGGTTACCGGACGGTCGGACGGCGAGCCACCCATTTATCGCCGTCCGCAAGCCCGCGCCGACGGTGGCCGAAAATCGGGATTGGTATCCCGGAATCCCGGTTGAGGCGTGAGGACCGTTGCCTCACGCGATCGGCCTTTCTAATACCACTTGTAATAGTTGTAATCTATATAAAATGTTGGGTTTTTATTAATTATAGTTCTATCAAATTTGTATCTATAATAGATTTTATGAATTGAAGATAATGGTGCCAAAAAATAAAGAACGCTTTTGAAAATTAGTAAACCTTAAAGCCTAAGAGCTAAGAGCTGCACAATAATTGATTTTAAAATTCAGCAAAGTAATCCAGAAACATAAGATTAATATCTAAAGTTATAAGTTAAGAGAATAGTTGTAGGTTCATGATTCCCTCACCTCATAGTCCTCACTCAACATCTCAGCTAACCGCTCCTCAGCTTCCATACATTTTCTCTGCAGTTGGCAGCATTGCTTTAGTCTAGTGCAGCAGAAGGAACAAGCAAGCATCGGCTTACGGTCTTCAGTTACAAACTGTAACAAATATATACTTGTATACTATTTCATGTCATTATTTTAAGAATCTAAAGTAGAATTCATTAATTAAATTTTAATAAATAATATAAAATAATAAATATATATAAAAGGAAAAACTGACTGACTGACATATCAACGCACAGCCGAAACTACTGGGACTAAGAGTGTGAAATTTTGCACAAAGCTTCCTTTCATGACATAGGCTAGCACTAAGAAAAGATTCACCAAAATTCACCCCCTAAACAGATGAAACGGGGGGGTCTAAAGTTTGTACGGAGAAACCTGTGCAAAAGGGAAACTAGACTATTATAAAAATAGGAAAACCTGACTGACTAACATATCAACGCACAGCCGAAACTACGGGGCCTAGAAATGTCAAATTTTGCGTAAGGTTTCCTTTTATGTTGTAGACAAGCACTAAGAGAGGAGGATTTTCCTAAATTCGCTCCCTAAGGGGATGAAACAGGTGGCCAAAGTTTATATGGCGAAACCTATTATCACGCGGGCGAAGCAGCTGGCAGAAGCTAGTCTATTATAAAAGGAGAAACCGTCTGACTAACATATCAACGCACAGCCGAACCTACAGGGGCTAGGAACGTGAAATTTTGCACATAGCTTCCTTTCATAACGTAGGTGAGCACTACGAGAGTATTTCCCAGAATTCACCCCCACATGTATGGAAAAACCTACTTTGACGCGGGAGAAGCCGCTGGCAGAAGCTAGTTTGTTTATATATATACTTACTGGAACACCAGTCAGCTTCTCATACATCTCCTGCAGGCTCTTGTTGGTCACCACACACATGCGAACATTCTCCACTAAACATATCCTACACATGGACAGTTTTTCCATCGTATTTTTTATACTCAATAATCGATTTTCAATAGGTAAACGTTTGACTTTGGCGAAATAAAATTATTTTAAATTAAACTTATCTTGTAATCGTAAGTAATTTAATTTAGAAAAAACTATTTCAACTTCAACTCTTCATTAATGGCATTTGTGGAAAAGACACCACAATTTTGCCAATAACACTTGCAAAAACAAAATATTTTTATATATGTATTGATTGTAATAAATTATAATACAGCTTGTAAACAATAACATGAAATATGAATTATTGATTATTTTTATTTTTTTTACCCCTTAGGGAAGGCTATAGTTGTTCAACCATATCGCCTAGTCTTTCGTCCATATTTTCTTGCGTTAAAAGTCTTCAGTTGTATCTTTTTATTTTAAATTAGAATGCGGGTTTAACACATTCTAACGTTGTTGAAGTATTTGGCAGCAAATGTATTGATTCAGCCTTCTCAGCTAAAACTACAATAAAATTCTCAGCTTCATTTTATCGAGACCACGGCTATTTCAATGATTCCACATATTATTATTATTCCAGTTGCGCAGACACTTGAGATACAAAACAACACCAATTTTACATCACAATATCCACTAGGAATCAATTTGTAAATAATTAAAACAGCCACTGAACTTCACTCGAAGAAATGCCGCCAAAAACTCCATGAACGATTGAATCATTCAAAAAAATTTGAATGTGCTCAACCTTATTCACAAATTGTCTATACGAGGATTTCCTCGTATAGATAATTTGTGAATAAGGTTGAGCACATTCAAATTTTTTTATGTAGTGTTTGAGAGCAAATAAATTAAGTCAACTTGCTCAACGAACTTCGCTTACTAAGGTAGTTGAAATTATAATAAAATTCCAAGCTTTTTTTTTAAACTATTTTTATTTAACGAGATCACACCCACTGGACAACATGTGGGATCCCTGTCCCGCATGTTGCCCAGTTGCGTAGACATTTATATCACAATAACTAATAGGAATCAATATGCGACTATTTAAAACTGCTACTGAATTTCACTCAAAGAAATGCTGCCAAAAACTCCAATAGTTATTTCCAAAAACGAAATAAAAATACGTGCTTAGCCTGTATGCCTAGATCAGCTAGTTGCTAACGCTTAGGTCATCATCCGTAGGACAACGATATCATCATCTTCCTGCCCTTATCCTATGTTATTTGGGGTCGGCGCAACACGTTTTCTTCTTCCATTCTGCCCTGTCACTCGTCATACTATCACTAACTTCCTTTTCTTTTATATCACTCTTCACACAATCCATCCATCTTTTCTTTGGTCTCCCTCTCCCTCTCCATCCATCCACATGTAAACTCATAACTCTTTTAGTAACATGCGTTTCATCCCTCCTCTTCACATGACCATACCAAGACAAACGATTCCCTTTCAACTTTTCAGTCACTGGCGCCACTTTCAAACTTCCCCTAATATATAATACTCATTTCTCACTTTATCCATTCTCGTCACACCACATCCATCCATCCATCATAACATTCTCATCTCCACTACGTGCAATTTTTTTTCATCCGTCTTTTCCACAGCCGTATTCTGATCCATACAGTATGACAGGCCTTATCACGGACTTGTAGATTTTACCCTTCAACTTGAGGGTTATCCGTGGGTCACAAGTTATTCCCGTGACCTGTCGCCGTTTCATCTATCCTGCGTTGATCCGATGTGTTACGTCCTGGTCTACCTCACCATCCCCTTGGGCGTTCCAGCAAGAGCTAAAGGCACTGGATTGGAGAGACCGCCGAAATCGCAGAACAAGTATTCTGTTTTGGTTCTACTCAATTTCAGGCCAACACTCTCCAGTCTGTGCCACCACACCTCCAATCTGTTCTGTTCTTTTCCTCTAGGCCACTCTCGGCAACCAACACAATGTCATCGGCAAACAGCATACTCCAGGGAGCCTCTTCCTGAATGTCCGACGTCAGAGCATCTATTATCATCAGGAAGAGGTAAGGGCTGAGGGTCGACCCTTGATGTAAGCCGACAGCCACATTGAAGCTGCCAGTGGTGCCCACTGTAGACCGGACTTGGGTACTGCATCGACTGTACATCGCTCGGATCAACTGCACATACTTCCCAGGCACACCTTCCTCCTTAAGGGCCCACCACAGAACCTCACGAGGTACCCGGTCGTATGCCTTTTCGAGGTCAATGAATACCATGTGCAAGTTTTTATGCCCACCTCTGTATTTCTCGCACAGCTGGCGTATAGCGAAAATGGAATCCGTTGTACTGCGATCAGGCATAAAACCGAATTGGTTCTGTGAAATTTCACTCTCTTCTCTCAGTCGCCTTTCAATAACTTTCTCCCAGGCTTTCATAGTATGTGACATTAGCTTTATTTCTCTATAATTGTTGCACTCAAGCACATCACAAAATCGGCACCAAAGATCTATTGCACCTCCCATCAGGTATGGCTTCTTCCAGCAACAACTTATTGAAGGACACCGATATGCAAGTCCTTAATGATTTTATCGTGACTCGGAACACGGGGAATTTTGAATTTTTGACATTGACAAGTGACAGCAAAATCATTCATGTTTGACAATCGGTATTTGACTATTGGTGGTATTGGTAAACAAAGAGTAAAGCTAACGCTTTATTGGTAGATACTTTAACGAAACAACAAACAAATAAAAACCAAATCTGAATACAATGTATTTATAAATCTAAATTACGTACTACGAGAAGAAACGAAAAGGACATTTCGCCATCTGGCTGTGTAACGCCTCAGATTCTTTCGCTCTTCCTTATCTACCGACAGCCTGGAAGTTGAAAGGCGGCTGGGTGTCAGTCTCCAGGTATACCGACCGTGTAAGGCCGGATTAAGCCAAGCTCAATCTCGTTGAGATCCACGAAGGAAGTGCGCGCGGTACATATAAGCTTTTTATGATTAGAAAATAAGTCTAATAAATAGTTTTATTTGGAACCAACACTTCAAAATATTCGTTAATATTATTGAAATAAAAGTCAAACGTTTAAATAGATTATTAAATAAAAAAAAATACAATGGAAAAACTGTCAATGTGTAGGATATGTTTAGTGGAGAATGTTCGCATGTGTGTGGTGACCAACAAGAGCCTGCTGGAGATGTATGAGAAGCTGACTAATGTTCCAGTAAGTATATAAACATTCAATCATATTCAGCTCTAAAAGTATATTCATAACTAAGACGTTTTTATGACAGATGAACAAAATACTCAGATCAAAAACTGTAGCCATGGAGTTAATATAAGAGTCCAGTTGTAACACAAATAATTGTAGTTTTAAAAGAATGCTACTTAGAATTCTTAAATAGACAAATAGTATATTATAATCATATTTGTTGCAGTTTGAAACTGAAGACAGTAAGCCGATGCTCGCTTGTTTTTTCTGCTGCGCTAGACTAAAGCAATGCTGCCAACTGCAGAGAAAGTGTGTGGAAGCTGAGGAGCTGTTAGCTCAGATGTTGAGTGAGGAGTATGAGGTGAGGGAATCATGAACCCAGCATTTTAAATAAATAATAATCTTAATTTTTGAAGTTACTGATCATCAGGATTCTTTTTCTTAATAAAATAAAAAATTGTTTCAGCAAAAACCTTTAGCAAACCGAGGACACTTGGAATTTGTTGGCGGGTTTATTATAACTCCAATAGAGAACATAAGTATAGTAGATGATTGTCAAATAGGATGCGATGCTATCAAACAGGAACTACCAGCTGTTTGTGAGGGACAAGATGATGTTGAGTCACAGCCAGCACATCTAAGTGAAAGTAAATATGTATATTAATTACCAAATCAATCATCCCATTTAACTTGTTCCGAAAAACTGGAAAGTGCTCTGAAAGAATTGTGGAGATTAATTAAAAAAAAAGAGAATTTTCAAGCTTATGACTATATATTTTATTACAGAGCTTGACCATGAAAATCTGTACTATAGTCATCCAGATGTAGAAGCACCCCATTCATCTGAGGCAGAAGAAGATCAACTTGTAATGGAGATTAAAATAGAGGGAGAAGAATATGATGAGTTAACTGAGAACCTAAGAGTCAGGGAGACAGAGAGTAAGTATTATTGAAATTGGAGATAGTAAAAAAAGGACTTGTTTTGAGTATTTATTCAGGATTTATTTTTACAAAATTGCTCTCCACTCGTGCGTCTCGACATGACAGCCGACCTCATAATATATTCACGTGTATTTGACTCTAAATTAACTAATTAAAAAAACTGACATCCATAATCACCTAATACTTTAAAAAACCCCTTAAGGATAAGGGCCAAAACTTTGTTAAGGGGACGCCCGTCACTTGACAAAGCGCGTGTGTGTGCGACGGCCCCGTCGAGGAAACCGGATTTTCAAATACCCTTAATTCGACGCTGTGCAATATACTTCACGTTGAATTAAAAAAAAAATACTTTAACAATTAGACCGTATATCGAAGGACGAGATACTATAATTGCATCCTGAACTATTTAACTACGTTGTCAAAAATCAACAACGCACGCACATCGACGGGACGCGAGCAGTTGCCGGCGAGATGGCGGGGAGGAAGGACTCGCTGCGCGGGCTCTCGGTAAGTTGCATTTTATTCGTTGTTTTATAGTTTATTTTCTTGTAATATCATTGAAAACTAAAGATACCATACCTCGAAAGCTACTCATAATGTTTTGATTATCTTATTTCGTTTTATTTAGTTTTTACGACGCCAACAATTTGTATGTCCAATATACTTCCCGTCGTCAAATTACTAGTAAAGTAACTTTTAAATCTTATGTCCAGTATTCTTCCCCTCGTCAAATTAGTAGAAAACGAAATACAAAATCGTATGTCTAGTATACTTCCCGTTGCCGTATTATTAGAATCTTAAATACTGTTGTATCTCGTAAATATATTTTTAGGGATCAGTAGATAAAACTGTCTTACACCTTATTACTTTTCATTTTTCAGAGCTTTAAGTCTAGAGGACATCGCATAGTAGGATTGGTCCCACCTGAAAATGCACCATCAGATATAGACAGCGGTTCTGAACCTGAGAACGAAGAGGAAATCGCTGTTTATAGAAATGAAGAGTTGTCCTCCTCACCATGCCCTTCTATCGATTCAGACATAGAGCGCATGCATATTTTAGACAGCTCCGAAAATTATACATCAGAGGACCATATTAGCGACAGTGGCAGTGACAACAATCCTGTGATAGAAATTGAAGACAACTTGAACCAAGCGCAACCTCCGTTGACTCCTATTATTAACAACGTGCTACCACCGACTGGTGAAGTAAATTTTAATGCTTTACCAAGTTTGGCCTCATTACTGTCAATTCCGTCGTCAAATGCTTCGTCTATTGCCAGTCCATCAACAACAAGAATAACCAGACGTAAGAGAAAACTACCAGTCCAAGCTGTGCCAAATGTCCGAGCAAAAAAGACCAAAAAAACACTAATTGTGAGCTACAAATGGAAGAAAGGGCAATTCAGACATAAGGCTGACATTCCATCAAACGACTTCGTGTTTGATTTACCGGCTACTGACTCTCCGTTGGACTTTTTTTATCGTTTTTTCTCACCAGACATACTTATTGATATCGTCGAAAACACGAATTTATACTCAACCCAAAGAACTGGTAAATGCATACAATTGACCATCGAGGAGTTGAAGGACTTTCTCATGGTTCTTCTTATTATGGGTATAGTAAAAATGCCTTCCTATCTAGACTATTGGTCTACAGAATTCAGATATGCCGTAGTGGCTGACGTCATGCCATTGAAACGATTCGAGCAGATTCGACGCAATTTGCACTTTGTGGACAACGTCAATTCAGATGAGGACAGATATTACAAGATACGTCCCTTCATTGAAAAAATAAGAAGAAACTGCCTTGCAACGGAAGAAGAAACAAAGTACAGCATAGATGAGATGACTATACCATATAAGGGTACTAAAGCAGGAAATCGGAGACAATATAACCCCATGAAACCTGATAAATGGGGTTTCAAGAACGTAGTACGCGCTGGTGCGTCTGGAATCGTCTATGACTTTTTATTGTACAGTGGCGATGACACTTTCCGCTATATTGATTTTACCGAAGAGGAAGAACAAATGACATTAGGTGCGAAAATGGTATTAGCCCTTTGTAAGACAATTCAAACTCCAGGATGTGCTGTTTATTTCGATAATTATTTCACAACGCTCGACTTGATCTGGTATCTTCGTGAACACTGGGGGATTTTCAGTCTCGGAACTATACGGCAAAACAGACTGAAAGGTTGCAAGGGTCTGTTAAGTGACAAAGAACTGAAAAAAAGAGGCAGAGGTTCATTTAGCCAAGTCGTAGACAACGACAAAAAGATTACCATTGTTAAATGGTTCGACAATAAAGTTGTAACTTTGGCCTGTTCTTATGCAGATGCTTACCCAATTCAAGAAATCAAGAGATGGAGCAAAGAACAGAAAAAGAAAATTGGTGTCCCATGTCCGCAGTTAGTACGATACTACAATCAACATATGGGAGGCGTTGACCTGTGCGATATGTTGATAGCTCTGTACAGAACATCTTTTAAGAGCCGCCGTTGGTATATGAACATCTTTGGCCAAATGCTAGATATAGCGGTTAACAATGCTTGGCTACTCTACAGGAGAAATTGTGACATAAAGAGCCTGAAAAACATAAGCCTAAAAAAGTTTAGACAGAGGTTGGCAGTCGAATTGAGGCAAATGGGAAGATCAAATGAGACAGACCCACCAAGCCCTGTGCCTAAAAAAGCGCTAATCCAAAATCCAAGTGCACCGAGACCCCCAGTTTCTGTGCGTTATGATGGTTTCAGCCACTGGCCTGAATATACGACGTATGGACGTTGCAAGTTTTGCAAGAACAACAAAACTAATATACATTGTTCTAAATGCAAGCAAAGGTTGTGCTTAGTGACCAAAAGAAATTGCTTTTATAATTTCCATAATAACTAGATTGATAATTTTGATACTTTTAAGAACTAGAAGACTGATTATTTTTGAATAAGATAAATGTTGATTATTATAAGAAGAATTTTATGGATATTTTGTTATTATGTTCAAAACATGTGATTTCTTCGTAGGTATTTATAAGGTTTCAGAGTTCCTATTAGTGTTTTAAGCGTAAGTTAATGTAACAATAAGACTAATTTTCTAAAATATAACGAGTATTTTCATACGGAATCACTGGTATTTTTATTCTTTCTCTTTGATAATGGGAAGTATACTGCACATAGCTGGAGTGTATCTGTTTCTTATGAACTTGATGATGTCCATTATAGTGAACGTAGATTTTTCAGAAAACTGAAGCCGGTAGATTTTTTCAGGTATTTTTTCTACAATCCCCTACAAGCTAAGGAACAAAATTTGTAACAATTTTACAAATTTAATACAAAAAAAAATCTGTCGAATTAAGGGTTAACGTTGTGCATGTAGACGACTTCATGCACAACGTTAAATTTGAAAATCCGGTGGAGAATTTAATATTTATTACATAGCTAAAAGGTTATATGGCTCCCAGCGACGGATGCCCGCGCAACATGACGCGCAACCACAAAAGAGATAGGTACAGAAGTTAATCTACATATAAAGTGCACTCGAGCAATGCACACATAGACACCGCTCACGGACACGGTATCTCGGTCTGGTTGAGACCAGTGCGAGCGCGAGTGCCATTCGCTTGAGACACGCGACTGTGAAATTTTTTGTGCAATAAGTTAATGTGTCCTCTTTAATGAATGGTTGTTTAAATTCAACATTAAATTGTAAATTATCGTTTTTTAAGCTACCAGTTGTTTCAGAGCGGTAAATAAGTATTTACTACACTTTCTCTCACTCTCTCTCTATTTACACTTTTTGTACACATTTATACTCTGCACACACTTTTTATTACGTTTGTTGTGTAAGTTTAAATATTGTTTAGTTTTGTAACCTAACAACCATTAGTGAACTGACACAGGGTATCCTAGTGTGGGGTCTAGGGCTACTTTATGGCACTAATAGTGGTTTAGTCTTAAGAATAGTGTGATGTTTTTAATTGTTGTGTTTAACGTGTAATATGATTACTTCTTTTTCGATGGTTTGTTTTAACGTAACATTGAATAGTTAGGTAGGTTGTTAAGCGCCCCGGCCCCCGACCCCGCAACAATAACGCGAACATGACTTTGTGGCCATTAACTTTTGTACCTATCTATTTTGTGGCGTAACGCTGCAACGTTGTCCAGTGTCCCGAAACTTGTCCCCCCCAACCTTTAGCAACGCATTCACGTGACGTGGGACATTTTGGACAATTTGACAGAGTTGCTCGTCATGTTGGGGGACGTGCCCTAATTTATCTGAGGTTTTAATGTCACAGAAATAGACAAATGAGTCATTAATGTAACGGGTGTAACAAATTAGTAATTTAGTAATGATGTTTTATAAGGGAAGTGTATTCTTTTTGTAACTTAATAGAACAGGCTAAAAGGTTATTACCTTTTAGCCCATTCTAAAGACTGTCTTAGACAGACTTGTCTGCGACAAGACTGTTTTGAGACGTCCAGTGTTGCCAATAGTTACACTAACTTACCACTAGAGTCAACTTTTAAAATCATCAGAAAACCACTAACAAAAATTTATCACACACTAAAAAACTCAAAAATTCTCCCTAAAAATATGTGCTGTACGAAATAAAATAAGTAGGCATATAGGTATAGTTTCCTTTAATAATAAGTGATAAAAATTAACAATCAATTGATCAAAATACCATTTGTGGGTAAATTAAGATTACTAATGGTAAATGTTATATTATGGTGCTGATTTACACCCGAGTGATCGCATTTTTATTGAGAAATTGAATTCTACTAAATCATTAGAAAAATCCACTAGCCACTAAAACCTATATTTCGCTACTAAATGGGGGGGTTAAAACTACCAGTTTTAGTGGAAAATCCACTAAGTTGGCAACACTGGCCGTACGCCGCTAGACCGTTTTGTCGCTGGTGTGCGCTGTGTCGTAGACAAAGCAGTCTTCTCGCAGACAAGTCTGCGACGTCGTAGACAAGTCTGTCTAAAACAGTCTTGTCTCAAGGCCCTTACTTTTCTTTCATTAATTTAAGTTTTTTAAAAGCTTTATAGATTTCGAGAAACTCAGCCGCAATACTGTAACGGGCGTAACTTAAATTAACGTTACGACACTGTGACACTACCCCTGGTATTGCAGATATTTATAAGCGCTAGTGACCGCTTCTTTGCTTGAACATTCTGTCACATAATAACCTGCGTTGTCGTTTGCTTGCAGAGCTCGAACTGGAAAACCCAGACAAAAGCTATCCAGGTGTTGAAGATATACCAGCACGCGACTCTGAGTCAGATTCAGAAGATGATGTACCTCTGGTGGAGAGAAAGATCGAAGCGGAGGAAGGTCAAGAAGTATCAAAGAGGAAGCGAAGAGCCTGTGCCATTCAAAGTAAGTGTTCATGTTTATGCAAACACTGTCCACTAGCGTCATACACGAGCTGCATGCTCTACACGAAGTTATCATCATCATCATCATTTCAGCCGAAGGATGTCCACTGTTGGACATAGGCCTCCACAAGTATCGCCACAACGAACGATCCTATGTGTCTCGCATCCGCCGCATTCCTGTGAGTCTCACCTGGTTATCGGTCCAACTTGTGGGAGGCCTTCCAACGCTGCGTTTTCCGGTGTGCGGTCGCCACTTTAGAACCTTTCTGCCATCGACCATCGGTTCTACGAGCAATGTGCCCTGCCTACTGTCACTTAAGTTTGGCGATTCTTCGGGCTATGTCGGCGACTTTGGTTCTCCTGCGGATATCTTCATTCCTGATGCGATCATGCAAGGATACTCCGAGCATACCCCTTTCTATTGCCCTTTGGGTGACTGTAAGCCTTCTGTTGGGACCCATTATTCAGTGCCATATGTCATCACTGGCAACACGCACGGGTTGATTTTCGTCTTGAAACACTGTGGTATGTTGGACGAGAAGGTACCGTGCAGCTTCTTTTCGTCTTTTGACCTCTTTCTCAAAGTTAGACCTACCCAACTGAATTGTCTGTCCCAGGTAAACGTAATCGTCTACAACTTCGAGTGTAGAGTCTCCGATCTTAATCGGAGTGGATGCTACATGGTTATTTACCATTCAATTGGTTTTGTCTATGTTCATTTTAAAATTTTCGGAAGCTCTACTAAGGTCATCAAGCATTGTACTGAGCTCCTTCGTAGTCTCAGCCATGATTACTATATCGTCGGCAAACCGAAGGAAAATGATTTTCTCGCCATTGACAATAATGCCTATACCACTCCAGTCCAGAACCTTGAAGATTGCAGCCGTAAACAGTTTCGAAAAAAATTACGTATCCCTCACACCCCGCTGCAGAAGGATAGGTTTCGAGGTCCGGTCCTGAAGTCTGACTGACATTTTGGCGTTCTCGTACAAACACTTCAGCACTTGTATGTACCGTTGGAGAGATTGAAGTACAACCCAAGTCTCGATCGAATCAAAAGCTTTCTCGTAGTCCACAAACGCTAAGTAAAGAGGTAGGTTATACACCTCGGTCTTCTGTATAACCTGCCTGAGCGTATGTATGTGGTCTACGGTGCTGAAGCCTTTTCGGAATTCGGCTTGTTCGGGAGGCTGGAAATCGGGAATATCCCTCATGTTTCATTATTTCGCGTTTTTGGTCGGTTTCTTGAAACGTAACGTCTCATCTTGAGTGTGTTGACAGCCGACTTACGCATTTGTGACGGAGGAACGCTACAGTAAGTTATGACCTATATAGGGTGACTGGTAATTAGTGACAGATACTTAAACACGTGATTGTACTCATGATTACAAACAACTTTCCCAAAGAAACTTTTTGAAGTGAAACTTCTTTACGCACGCTTGACTTGGGGAGTAAGCTGGCGAACGCGTGACGTAAGCGTTACGAAAAGTGTGATCGGGCAAGGCGCTCGGAAGTTAAGTGGGGGATATAAGCAAGAGACAGCAGTGCGCGCGCACATTTTCTTTCTCTCTTCCTCTCATAGCCAAATACGTTCCGTATATCTAAGCACACTGCAGGCTTATTGTCTGTATCACAGTGTAGGAGCAAGAGAGAGCAGTGCGCGCGCACATTTTCTTTCTCTCTTTCTCTTATAGCTAGTAAATGAAATATATATAAATTTCAGTCAGTAGTTCGTTTGCGAGTTTACTAGCGTTACGCGAACGGTGATTCTTTGGTTATTTTTCGTAATTCTATTTCGTTTTGAACAATTTTTTCCGTGACACAGACTCTGAGTATGAAAGCGATGCTCCAGGACCACCAACTAAGAAGAAATTACGTGCTCCAGGACCACCAACTAAGAAGAAATTACGTACGGAAATTGTGCACAAAAAGTGTGTGACAACAGATTCAAAGCAAGATTTGAAATCTAGTGAGACCCAATCAACTGATAATAAATCACGAAGGTGAGTACGTATCTTATACTAGTTGCTGGCGTCGTAGCGTCATATGCAGCGTTGCTTCATCCTTAACTATTTTCTCCCTCTACTAATACGCGGCATTCTACTCTCGACATTGGGGCGCGTTTGATTCTCTGTCCTTTTCTTGTCTCTCTTTCTCTCGCTTTTTCTTTGTTACTCTTCCGTATTTTGGCCTCACGTTTCTACAATTTACTTCAGCAAAGTTTTAAAATATGATAACATAAAATTTAACTAATACGTAAATTATAAAATACTTATCAATTGTAGAGGTTTACCATTACAAATAATTGGTGACATCGTGATTGAACATGACAATAATCAAATGGAAGTTGATGATGGAAATCTCACTATAGATCATGTACAAAAACCGAGACAAATTATTGGAGTTAGGTAAATTAATTTTTATTTTACTTTTATGATCATTCATGACTCTAATAATAATTTACTAAATTTACCAAACTAAAATAATGGAATTATAGGTTGAATAAAGTGCCAAAAACTTCTGCAGAACGTGGTCGAGAATTCAGAGCACGAAAAGCACTGCTTAAACAACAATGTAAGCAACAACAGGAACCAGATGCAATAGTTGAAATTGCTACAGAAGATATTCAAAGTGCTGGTCCATCAGAAAAAAATCAAGTTCCTGAACCCTCTGAAATAACGACAATAGAAAAAAGAGCAAAGTCTGCAGAGGCAACACGGCGATGGAGAGAGAAAAAAAAAGGCGTTAGTGAGTCATCAAAAAAACAGGCAAAAACTGCAGCTCAACGCATGCGAGAATACCGAGAGAGAAAAAAATTGTAAATATTAATTTATATATAAAACTTATATTTCGCGCCAAAAAGCAAGTATTCCGGTTCTTTAATTTTTGTTGTTTACCTATTTAAATCTTGTTTTTTCGTCAGTTTTCCTTACTTTGGACTATTGTTTATCTATTTACGATTGTTTTTATTATTGTTCTTAATTCATAATTCTTTATTGTACACAAAACATACATAGTACACGGTGAAACATACAGTTTATGTACAAAAGCGAGCTTAACTCAACAATGAGTTAATTAATATTTAGGTCAATATATACCAAAATATTGAGTATTGAATTAGAAGATGTGACATGGGTACGTTTGAAACGACTTATCTGTGGATGTTTGAAACGTTTCAAACGTCCCCGCATATTTTACGTTTTTTCTAAGTGTCAATAACTGATATAATATATAAACGCACCGACTTTAAAAAAATAACGGTATTACGATGAAAAAAATAACCATTTGAACCACTTTTAACTCGCAATCGCTAGGTATTATAAAATTACAATACCTAGCCATTTTGAGTTAAAAGTGGTTTAAATAGATGTAATTATATCTCCAACTAGCTTCTGCCAGCGGCTTCGCCCGCGTTACATAGGTTTCTCCATACAAACTTTAAACCCCCGTTTCCCCTTAGGGGCTAAATTTTGAAAAATACTTTCTTAGTGCTCATCTACGTCATAAAAGGAAATCTTGTGCAGAATTTCACGCTTCTAGTCCCAGTAGTTTTAGCTGTGCTGTGATATGTCAGTCAGTCAGTTTCTCCTTTTATGTATATAACCAATTCTGACTACCCTAAAATTGAGCCCATGGCATTAAGTTTGACCTATTTTTTTTATTCATCTTTTCTAGAGCTGCCCAGAAAGCGAAAGAACGTTACAGACAGAAGTTCCAAGAACATTTTTGCGTATCAGCAAGCATATGAGGAATTGCTATCTGGTAAATCGTTGAGGAAGGCTGCAGAAATGTTCAATTTAGATCACGTCTCATTAGCACGATATAAAAAAAAGAGAGAAGGCGCCTCTGAAAATACTCCTGTCGATGATATAACAATGGGTTACAATTCGGCAAAAAAAATATTTACAACTGCTCAGGAAAAAAAGATTGTCACGTATGCAATCAAGTCAGCTGATATTTACTTTGGGCTAACCGCTAAGGATATGAGAAAACTAGCATATGATTTGACTGTACGCTACAACTTCCGAAGGCCTGCTAAATGGGATGAAAATGAGATTGCCGGAGTAGAGTGGTTCCGCGGATTTTTGGACCGCCATCCAGAATTGTCAGGTGTGCTCAAGCGACAAGCTTGGCGAGCGACGAGTTCTAATAAAAATAAAGTAAATTAATTTTTTAATTGGCGATAGTTCTCGATCGTGACAATTTTGAATCCAAAGATGTTTACAATGTAGACGAAACGGGAATAACGACAGTGCGAAACCAAATCGTATCGTATGTTAAATTGTTAAGATTAATTAAAAAGCTCCAGTAGCTCCTAAAATATTTTCAGCGTTTCAATTACCCCTACATACTGTTTCAACCGTCCTTGGGTGGGGTCAATAGAACTGCGCCCGGTCTTCTTTAACAAGTGATTGTAGGTTAACTATTTGTATTTGGAATAGAGATATAGATTATGTTTAATTTAGGAAGTAGATAACGATCCCTTCAACGATAGAAATATGAGGGATGTAAGTACTGTAGATAGTTCTCTGCACACGGTTTAAATAAAATTATTTCAATTGTCCCCGGTCTTCCCTAATTAATTAGAATTCAATTATTTTCATAAACACTTCTAGAACATTTGCTAATTTTGTGATAACGCAATCTATTTCTGAAAAGCTTAACCCTCTCTAGGCTCACACTGAGGCTCTACCACGAACACTTAACGTAATCCATTTTACGACCTAAACCGAACTTTTAAAGGGATGGAGATGTATAGAGTAGGTATATAGCTCCATCACTCTTTTTCGCTCGTATGACTGAAATTTTAACATATCCTGGTAAAGCTCTTGGCCACCTACCGATCGATAGTTGAATTTATATAATTTATTTTAACTAAAATTCGCGTGTTTGCTATTCAAAGCTAGATGGCGTCACTAAGGCATAGGATGACAGTTTTTCTAAGACATTTCTCCTGATAGCCGCTCTATTGTACCATTTGCTAGCGGTTTATGCAAAGATTAGGCCCTGTATAAATTATAAAAGACCAGCTAGTTTTAAAAAGCAGCACAGAATGCAACCCCAGCTCCCAAATAACCAGCCCTTTCGTAACACATACACTGACAGACCTACATTGTTTCTACCAGAACGTGAGAGGTTTAAAAAGCAAACTTTGTACTTGACGAAATCATTTACTCTTGCTGTACCATAGTCTCGTCGCAATAACCGAGACGTTTCTTGACGTGTCGGTTGTAGACACAGAACTAGCACCAGGAGACTGGAGTATTCTTCGTCGTGACAGGCACGCCGTGTGGGGGTGTACTACTCGTCGCGCGGTCGCCTGTTGTGTTGCGACGACGCCGTGAATTTGAAACCGACTGTGGTGAAGACTTGGACAAGTTTTACGTGGTGTGGTCGTACTATTTATGTATGTATGGTTTACATTAAATAATTGCTAAAGACGCAGACCAGTTCTCGGTACTTCATCATCGACTCGACTCTTATGTGAACCCCTCCTGCCGTTATTTGGGATCAGCAGTAGACCTATTCATACCCAATGTCCCACAGAAGCTGTCTCAGAAACGAACCCGCCGTTTCCACACTCCGATGATTGGGGTAGCTGATGGCCTCGACCTCACGCACGATAGGGACTATCTTTTATTATTAATAGGCTCATGTGTTTCCACAACGTATTATACGTATGAGTGAAAAATCCACCATGTCCACCCAATTTGTACCGTTGTTGCAACGCCGTCTAGTAATTCGATGATGGAACGGGCTTGACGAAATTATGTTGTCAATTCTCCAATTGTGCATTGAACTGTAAACGATACAAAACCGACAGGCTATCAACTCGGCGTCGATGCTAAAGACGTTGGAGTTTTGACTCGACGAACGCATCATTGCCGATGATCCATTCGGCTCGCTTCTCAATAGACTAGTGCATAAATATTGGATCTATCCCAAAAGATGCAAGCAGTACGTACTCCATACACGATCGAACTTGCGCTTGATAAAGGTTGAGCAGCTGTTCCGGCGTGAAGTACCGTCTCACCTTTGCTAAGATCCTCAATTTTTTAGCAGCCAATTGAGCTTTTACTTCGAAGAGTGAGGTAGGTCTGATAGTACCGGAGTGCCTCCCTGATGCAACTCGGGGCAGGGCATTACAGGCATAAGCGATGTCAAGAGACAATGGTGATAACCGCACCCAGGTACACTACATTCCCCGTCATGAGGGCTCGGACGTGCATGATGGTGTCCACCGTCGAGGGCTCTTTGCGGAAATCAAACCTGTTTTCCAGCAGGTCCTTCTCCGATCAATTTTTGTTACTCCTACGCAATCATGCTCTCGACCGCATCGTCGATTAGACCGAGGTAGTGGTCAAAGGCGAGCCTATCAATAATAAAAATGGAGAGAACAGAGTATAATATCTAAACCACTGATCAAATTAGTTAATTTTGTAATAAAGTTGTCTAAAATTGATTAAATGAAAAAGCAAATCAACAAACCAACTACAAATGAAATGAAAAAGTGAGATTGATTTTTGATTGTAAAATTTTTAGTATGTTACTGTGTGTTTAATTAAGTACTAGTTTGAAATATTATCTTGTTTAGACTGCCTAAATACTTAGCGCATAAATGCGAGACTACTTTTGAAATGGTATCTAGTCTTGTTTTTCCGGCCACCGTAGGTGCGGGCTTGCAGACGGCGAGCAATGGGTAGCCCGCTGTCCGACCGTCCGGTAACCGTCCGAACCCAGCCCAAGTCGTCGACGATGCGTACTGTTCCACGCGCGCCTCAAGGAGATGTCAGCAACTGTAAGGGCCCAGCAGGGTCGAAGCCTACTGAGGCCAAGGGTCTTCTGAAAGGAAGACTCGGCCCTGGTACGAATAGCAATGAAGGAACAGGAGTGTGTTTTCAGTCAGTAAAAGTCTAACACTGCCTCTTGCTCCGCCCAAGAGCGGGGGATGTCATAAGATGATTTTCCAACCTAATTTTAGTCTCCTTTTTCCTGAGACCGATAACATCAGTCCCGAATCTCCAAAATACAAAAATATCGTCGGGACTCTCAAAATCTCCATGATCTCCGTGACCGAAATCTCCGGGATAAATGTGTTGGTTAAATATTCAAACTCGCATGACTCGTTAAGAAACTGTAATCTGTATTATGTTAATTCTGTCTTCTCTCGTCTTATCGATCTCTTAAATCTTCATCGACCTGTAGGTATATTCTCGTATTCTTTATGGTGAGGGCCTGGAGATCGGTAACACAACGTCTCCCTAGTACTGACTCCAGTCTCTCGCAAAGGAGCCTCTTACTCACTTGTATATGTATAATAGATTACTTAGTGAAGGACACCTTTGTGAAGATAGAACAACAAAATTATTATTGATTCATATGCATCTAAACTACAACAACTCATCAGATTTATTATTATCACAGGAGCGGCCGTCGCTAAGAAACCAACATTAAAAAGAAAACTAGAAGATACAGTTCCAGCCAAGCGGATGATGAATGTACTATCAGACTCGAAAATTATCCAGACAAATAAAACGTCCGAGTCTGTTGTCAAGAACAAAGAGGCCATCACTATCACAACCCAAAGTAGTTTTAGTCAACATTTTAATTTAATACAACATACTCGAACACACACAGGTAACCTGTGTGTGTTCCGCATCAAATGTGATATTTGTCAGCGCAGTTTTAGTAATAAGAGTAATTTAAACAAACATTTTCGAATACATACTGGTGAAAAACTTTTCAAATGTGATGTATGCCAGCGCAGTTTTAGCTTAAAGAGTACTTTAGAATTACATAGTCGAATACACACTGGTGAAAAACCTTACCAATGTGATATATGTCAGCGCCGTTTTATTTGTAAGAGTAATTTAAAAGTACATTTTAGAAAACATTCTGGGGAAAAACCCTTCAAATGTGATTTATGTCAGCGTAATTTTAAATCTAAAAATAGTCTAAAAGTACATTTTCAAAATCATTCTGGTGAAAAACCTTTCAAATGTGATATATGTCAGCGCAGTTTTTTTTGTCAGAATAATTTAAAAGTACATTTTAGGATACATACCGGTGAAAAACCGTTCAAATGTGATGTATGTCAACACAATTTTACTTTTCAGAGTCATTTAAAAGTACATTTGAGACAACATTCTGGTGAAAAACCCTATAAATGTGATGTATGTCTGCGTAGTTTTAGTCAATCTACTCACCTAAAACAACATATTCGAGTTCACACTGGTGAAAAGCCTTATAAATGTGATGAATGTCAACAAAGTTTTAGTCTTAGGAATAGTTTAAATGTACATTTTAGGAAACATTCTGGTGAAAATCCCTTCAAATGTGATGTATGTCAGCGCAGTTTGACTTCTAAGAGAAATTTAGAAGCACATCTTAGAAAACATTCTAGTACAAAATAATTAGGTACATTAGGTGATGTCACTACTTCGGTTGCGTTGTAAATTTTATTGTAATAATATTTCTATTGACTATCTGTATTCCTTTTACTAAACTTCAAATGCTTTGGTACTTTTTTTGGGTGGGATATCATCAAATGATTTCTCGCGCTCTTGGACGGCGGAAAATCGACTCCTATATTCCTTCTTTGCCTTGCGTTCGAGGGCCCCAGGTTTACCTTTCATAAGCGAACCCAGTAGCCTTGGACCCTGCTGGGCCCTTACCGTTTTGCTGACATCTCCTTGAGGCGCACGTGGAACACTACGCGCCATCGACGACTCGGGCTGGAATGGCCGGACGGCGAGCTGCCCATCGCTCGCCGTCCGCAAGCACACGCCCACATTGGCTGGAATTTTGGGTCGGGATTCCGGCGACTGGAGCGTGCAGGCCGTTCCCTCGTGCGTGTAGCTGCCTCCTTCGCTAGTATTACTAATTAACTTAGATCAAACACAGGATGACAGTATGCTAGTATGAAAGGTCTCCCACAGGGTTCAGTTCTCAGCCCTATATTATTTAATTTGTATACGTATGATTTACATTCCTCACTTCGAAATTCAACAAGCATCCTGCAATATGCAGATGATTTAGTTTTGTACGTCACGGGGAGTTCATCAAGTTCTCTTTGTACTCTGCTATCTAACTCTCTAGTCGGTTTAAAAGTTTGGATGGACAAAAATGGCCTGAGCATATCAGCGAGTAAGAGTTCACTAGTCTTATTCACTCGCCAACGTATTCACCCTCCGATATCTATAGATTGTGACAATAATGAAATACCAGTTAAAAATCATGTCAAATTTTTGGGCATCATTTTGGACTCCAAACTTACAGGTATTCCGCACTCTGATTACGTTCTACACAAATGTCAAAAACTCCTAAATTTGATGAGGTGTCTATCAGGTGTTTGGTGGGGTGCGCATCCATTTTCCTTAAAGCTTCTTTACAACGCTCTGGTTCGAAGTGTTCTTGATTATGGAATTTTCTTATTGGAGCTTTGTAACGTGGCTGCCCTTGGGAAAATGGACTCCATCCAATCACGCGCCTTGAGAATAATCACAGGAGCTATGAAATCTAGTCCTATTAACGCATTACAAATTGAGTGTAACGAACCTCCGCTCTGCCTAAGACGTCAATTTTTGGCTGACCGATTGTTTTTCCGTGTTTTACAGTTTACTAATAGCCTTCAAAAACTTCAAATACTTGCTGATCTCATTGACTCATCAAATTATTGGAATCACAAAACTCTTCCTTGTTTAGTTAAAAGTTATATCCGATTTAAATCATTTCATGCTCTCACACACCGGTCTCCAAAACTTGATTTGTTTAACAGTGAATACGAAGCCCTGGTTAATACGCCATCTGTTAAGTTCATTGTAGATATTGATAAAAATAATGCTAATCCACATTTTAATTTTATTGTTCAACGAAAATGGCCTGAGTGGCATCATATTTTCACTGACGCATCCAAACATGAATTTGATGATTTTGTAGGGGTAGGAATTTACCATGCACAGTACAATATTGTTCAAAAGGTAAAGTACCCACCTGAAGCAACTGTTTTTACTGGTGAATGTCTTGGTATCCTTAAAGCTTTAGAATACATTTTACTTTTAAAACTTAGAAATACTTTAATTTTAACTGACTCCATGAGTGCCCTTCAGGCGCTCCTGCGATATCCTTTAAGTCTAAACCACCAATTCCTCTTATAGTACATATTAGGAGTAAACTTTTCGACTGTGTTGTGAAGGGCTTTTCTGTTGTTTTTGTCTGGATTCCAAGTCATTGTGGTATAAATGGTAATGAAAAAGCTGATAGACTTACCAATGAGACTGTGGTGTGTGGGGACGCTGTTCCATTTAAAAATTATACTCAGGACTTGGCTACTCTTCCCAGACATTATCTTAGGAATTCATGGGATAGAGTTTGGGCAGAAAGTAGCCTTTCAAAAGGGAAATACTACTTTAGTATTCAATCACAAATTCCACGTAAACCTTGGTTCTCTGTCCTCAGACTTGGAAAAATTGCGACAACCATTTTAATAAGAATGCGTTTAGGTCACACTGCTTGTCCAGCGCACCTCGCACGCTTCCATATTACAGATAGTCCTCAATGCGAATGTGGACATGACTTTGGGGATCTCAACCATATATTCTTTTCCTATCCGATTATGACCGTACTTCCTTTTTGAATAGTTTGATATCCCTCCGTGTCCCTTTCCCTACATCAATAAAAACTCTTCTTTTTTCTTTTAACCCGTCCATATATAATGTTCTTTCTAATTATATTTATGACAACAATATCCGTCTGTAAAAATAAATATTTATTAGTATTTCAACAGACTTCTGTTTTTTTTTTATTTCTATTAACTTTTAATAACTAAGTTACTTATTTTATACTTAGTTACTTAGTAGTATATTTACTTAGTTATACTTATTTTTTTTTATACATTCCTGATCCTGTATCCATGTTGTTCTAAATTCCGTTTCTATTCATTTTCGCGTTAAATGTTTCCCTACCTTTCTCTTCAAACCTCACCCAAAATAAAGTCCTATCGATAAACAACTTGACGCTGGCGGATGCACAAGAGTGCTAGCCATAACCTCTAGTCCGACGGGCTGGAAAAAAAAAAAATGTCTTGTTTTTATTTCTTAAAACGGCAGCTGAATCATAATAGAAACTTAAGGAATTCAGAAAAAATGTGCGTTTTTTTTTACTAAAACATTTTTCAGCTTTTTACAAAAACGGTAGACTGAAAAAATCATATTTTATTATGATCGTGTAGCGTAATATATAAGCTTTCTTATAAGGTACTTATATCAAATTGGTGTTCAAATTTCTTCGGAATAAATATATATATAAATAAATTAAAGGAGAGTTCAAAAATGGGCTATCCATTTTTGACCTCTCCTTTAATGTGTAATCTCAGACTTATACTTTTTTATTAGTCTGAGTGTGTAATTTAGAAACCTGTGTGAAGTGAGGAATTCAAGCCGGCCACGACAAAGACAGCTTTATCCCCGTGTTAGATAATCTACTTTTTACACCATCTGTGAGGTAATTAAAAGACAATTTACTAAAACAAATTATATGTTAGAGACAGGTACGTAAGTATTATTTACAAGTAACGAATGACACTCGCAACTGCAAGTTGACGCGTAGGTATTTAAAATTCTTTCGCGGATTATTACTGTCTCTGTTAGACAAAAACAAGTGAGGAATTGATGCAGCTATGTGAGCGTATTACAATTTACTGTTAAAATTAGGTATTGTTAGGTTAGTTATAGACATAGATGGCGCCCTGCGTGTCACACGGGATGCGTGTTATATTATAGTCATTAGTCAGTGCATTAAACAGCTTCATTACCAAAGGCCGTATTTTATTTAACAGTGGCGACGAGTTACAGTTACCTACGCACACAAAAACAAAAATGGCGAATTTTATAGGATCTGTACCAACCTTTGAGCTCGGCCAGCATCTTCAAAGAAAGGCTGTCGCAGTGGCTAACGGCAAACACATTGCTAAAGACAAGGAAGGAAGATGCCTAGCGAAAAGTGGTGTTTCTTAGTGCACTCAATAATGACGCGTATAAATTGGTACGCGAGTTAATTGCGCCTAATACGGTCGAAAAAATATCCTACAGTGAGCTAACTGCGGAGTTGGATTTAAGCATTTCGTGCCAAGAAAGTCAGTGTTAGCACAGAGGTAGAAATTTCATACGGCGGCGCAAGATGCAGGTGAAGACATGACACTGGGCTGCACGATTGCGGCGATTGGCGGTCTACTGCAGTTTCGGGAAAGCTATGGACGAACGTTGCGCGATCACTTCATTATTGGCATGTTACCCGGACAAGTTGTTCATGAACGAAAAAGCATTGACCACCTTGGCCAAGGCGTTGGAAAATGCAGTGGCTGTAAATAGTGCGAAACGGGCAGCACGGCAATCGTCTATCATTTTCATGAATTAGGTAGCGTACAGCCAGGGTGAACAGATTCAGTTTTTTTTCTTATTTGGCGTCCTTTTTGTTGTGCCAGCTTTCGTTGACTTTATGATATAGGCATCATATCAAATTCAAATGGTACCTACACAGGTAAACATAGGATGTAATAGTTTATATAGTGAAGGACATCTATGACTTTTGGCATACAATGATTTATAAGACTGCTGCAACATTATAGCAGTAATCAACTATTTAGTATAATAGTTTAACAACAATTGATATAGTAATCTATAATTTGATAGTATTTATAATAATAAATAGGTATCTACGTTGACGTCGTGGTGGGGCTTGCGCGCTCCTATAAACCCTAGGTTTGTACCCCGGTAGAGTTTGCTTTGCCGTAACATGCCTAGGGTGAGAGGCCAGACTAAAAGAGATACAATCCGCAGGGCAGTTTTGTGGCGAACTGATGGGCTTAGCGACCCCACGGACCCAATCTTCCGGGAGAAATTTTGTTCCTCATCTGCGGCTTGCCTTTATTGGCCGGTCATAGTGTACACTGACGAGGAATAGAGCTCCCACCACTCTCTTACTTTTATTGGCTGGCTTGAGTGGAGATTCGCAAGAGCAAACGTGCTCGGGAGAAGGATGTATAATCCACAGTGACGGATTAAGACTATTTGATGCCCTAAGCAATCTTCGCCTGTGGGCCCCCTATCCATATGTCAACTAGAATCGGTCTTTAAACCTAAAAACATTAGTTTTTTTAAAATAAGGTGATGAGATGTAACGTACCTTAGAAGGCCATGGTCCGGAGTGAGGAGTGGCAGGCGGTCGCCACCTTCTGCGAAGCAGTAATGCTAGCAAAGGAGGCGGCCGATCGCGTGAGGCAACGGTCCTCACGCCCCAACCGCCGCCGGGATTCTGATCCCGATTTCCGGCCACCGTAGGCGTGGGCTTACGGACGGTGAGCAATGGGTAGTTCGCCGTCCGACCGTCCGGTAACCGTCCGGACCGAGCCCAAGTCGTCGATGGCGCGTACTGTTTCACGCGCGCCTCAAGGAGATGTCAGCAACTGTAGGGGTTTATCAGGGTCGAAGCCTACTGGGGCCAAGGGTCTAATTCTGAAAGGAAGACTCGGCCCAGGTACGAAAGGCAACGAAGGAACAGCAGTGGGTTTTTTAGTCAGTAAAAGTCTGACACTATCTCCCGCTCCGCCCAGAGCGGGGGATGTCATAAGATGATTTTCCCACCGAAAAAAAAACCTTTGAAGTGGAGTAGGTGCGACAACAACAAAAATCAAAGCATAATTTATTTATTAGGGGTTAAAGTATGAAATTGCCGATTTGTACAGAAAAAAATAAATTAGTTTTTTATTTTTATTTAATCAAAATAATTACCATTATTATACACATACATACCATTATTATGCATTACATTGCTGTCATCTAAGGAAGGTCATTTATGCTTTTGCGATAGAACTGGTGAACTAGATTCGACAAACTGTGAAAGCGTTTTATACTGCATCCTGAGAAGAAAACTTTTTATCAAGTAGAAAATTGTCCAAATCACGAAAAAAAATGGTAGTCCGTTGGAGCAATGTACTTAGGTATATACTAGTAACGAATGGTTTCTAATTGCAGTTCCTGTAGAGTTAAAATGGTTTCTCGTGCTGTATGAGGTCTCGCGTTATCATGGAGCAATAATGGTGAAGATTGATTCATGAGTCAGGGCTGTTTCACTACTAGTTTTGCTATCATTGTACGGAGTTCGGCACAGTAAACATCTGCCGTTATTGCTTGACCACATCGGAGAAAGCTATAGTGAATAACACCATCCTGAGACCACCAAACATTACCATTTTACCATTACCTTTTTATTGGTAAGCTTTGCTTTAGCTGTTGCGGCGTTTGACCTGGGGTCAGCCGTTACATTTTTCGCTTACGGTTATCATAAAGAATCCACTTTTCATCACATGTCACAATTCGATCCAAAATTTCTTCATTTCTGTATCGATTCAACAAGGCAACACAAGTTTCAACACGCGTTCCTTTCGTCAGATCAGCCAAATCATGAGGCACCAATTTTTCATATTTTTTTATTGTTGATAAGGTAACGTTAAACCATGTCGCTAATTCCTGGGTAGTTTGGCTCGGATCGGCTTCCATCATCTCTTTCAATTCATTGTTATTCACCTGTGTGGGCGGTCTTCCACGTGGTTCGTTCTTCAAATCAAAGTTTCCATCACGAACCAAAATCGCACTGCCGTTCATTAGCAGTCGCCTCTCCAAACGCAACATTGAAATTGCGAGCTAATAGTTCCGCGTCGGAACTCGTATTAAAAAATCACTCGAATCTTTCTTGTCTAAGCTGAACAAAAAACAACTGAAAGTCGAATGTTGCACATTTTTTAACCGACTACCAAAAAAGGAGGAGGTTATCAATACGGTTGTATTTTTTTTTTTTAATTTTTTATCGGTTTGTTACCTCAGAACTCCGTCGTTTATGGAACGATTAGCAATTTTTTTCCCCTTCGAGGATATGCTTTCAGATTGGTCTCATTTTTTTCAAAATCCAGTTTTCGTGATGAATCCATGAGGAATCGAAGGAACTCCTCAAATATTATAGGCAACCATATAGTTATTTTAGTATTTTCATCGAAAATTTAAGCATTTGTAGTAAAAAAGTAGTAAGTAGTAGTAGGAACTGATAAAGAAGATCAGAAATGACCAACGGAACTTCATACTCACATAGATATCACAATGAAGATAGTTAAGCGACTATGACAATACAAATAAATAAATGGTTTTGAATAGTTATGTTGAAAATGGTATCATCAAAGTGAACTGATGATGATGATGGAGCCGGAAAGTAGGCATTTAAACTCCGTAATTAATCAATGTAATCTCGCCGTGTTTAGGCTTATTAGAATTGTCATGAGATGCACATTGGCTATAAGGTACTATCGAACTGATCTGATGATGGAGCCGTAAAGTAGGCACAGGAATTCCGTCCGTAATTAATCAATGTATCCTAGCCGTGTTTGGGCTTATTAGAATTATCATTACATGCACTTTGGCTACAAGGTACTATCGAACTGACCTGATGATGGAGCCGGAAGGTAGAAGGTAGACACAGGAACTTCATAATAAAACAATGTAACCTAGCAGTGTTTGGGTTAATTGGAATTGTCATGAGAATAGGCACTCTGGTTATAAGTGTATCGCAACTAAAAAGTGTGAAATAAAAAACTTAAAAATAATAATAATCGGAATTCGGTGTTAAATAAGAAAAAAAAATACCGAGAAACACCGGCTTCCGAAATTAAAGTTATTTTGATTCTTTTATTGTTTTTTTTTAACTATAATCGGTTTATTTTTGGAAAAAGTTTTTTTTAAAAGAACTTCATAGGTACCTACTATGTGAAAAAAGTTTTATTCAAAAATCTCAAACCATGAAAGTTTTATGTCAATTCGAAGTACCTATTACAATAAAACGGCAATTTCATACTTTAACCCCTATTATTACGTATGCATAGAAGCCGGCCGGCACAATTACTCAAAAAACAAAACATTTGATTGACACAGATTTGCGGGGAGCCGCGGGGTAGGGGTGGTTTATGATTGGCTAATCACAATTCCAGTGCATTTGAATTACCGAATGCACTAGCGGGCAGCGAGTGGGCAAGCGGGAGCGGGGTTATGACTCTAGGGCGGACTCTATGTAAACTTAAAACCCGCGAATTTTCATATTAGTCCTAGAAACTTTTTTTGGTGTGGTTTTTGGTGACATGAGAGTGAGACGTGCCCTAAGGATGGATTTTTTTGTGCTTCTTCTGGTGCCCCCCCAGACGTGATGCCCTAGGCAATTGCTTAATTTGATTAAGGGTTAATCCGTCACTGTATATTACTAAATACTATTATAGACTATATATATTATTATTATTATGAGCCCGTTGTGTCCCACTGCAGGGCAAAGGCCTCCCTTCCGTTATTCCATTCCTTTGTTTTTTTTTTATATAGCCTTTTTTTTTTAACGTTAGTGTGAGATCACTGTGGACTTCGCGAATTCTTAGGTTACTTCCTATTACGACTCCCTTTTTTTAATATGATTATTTTTATTGTGCTTTTGGGTACAATATCGACTGGTCTACACTGTTCTTACATAATTTTTATTAATACTGTAATATGAAAATATTATAAACAATCACTTTTTAAAAGAGTAACCATGGAGTTTCTTGCCGGTTCTTCTTCATAGGAAACGACCAATTTGGAACCGTGCACTAGCTTCTGACGTTTTATAAGTGCCCATGTAGGCCTAGTGAAATAAAAACCTTTGACTTTGACTTAGCTACTTCTGGCCAATCCTTAAGGTATCAGTCCAAATCTTCACGCCATCTCTTTCTGGGCCTACCGCGTCGCCGGCTCCTGCTGTTCGGAATCCAGTCAGTGGTTGCCTTCGCCCAATTTTGTTGCGACATGCGGCAGATGCGACCGGCCCAGTTTCATTTTAGTTTGGCGGCTGAGTTACCTGAATACCTATATATAGGTAACGAAAAACTTAGAATTAAATTGCATTTAATGCCTATAATTTATTTTAAAACTATGAGATCATTTCTTATGTTCTGCGCTATCATACGTCCAATCTATCAATTCTTTGGTTATTTTAGTTTTTACGTAACGAAGCGATAAGTTGTGTTTTCATGTAAGTACTGAACCTTTTGACGAATTCTGTTTTGCCGGGAAAGATGGGTAGCTTGAACACACGCTTCCTTACCATGTCCTCGTAATCTGGTAATTGTAATGCTTCTTTATGAGTAAGACGAGTGATTTTTAATAGGTATTGTGATGTATGATGTGAGCCTTTTTGGCCTCGCACAGGTCTTTTATTTTATCTTTAATATTGTTTTCTATTATTTTTATGTTAATGTTTAAGTTAAGTATTTATAGATTAAGCAGTTACATTTTATTTTATCGTTGTTTGTCCTGTGAGAGTCTCAAATATTTTCTTTCTTTCTTAAGTATAATATACAAATAAAGAGAATGTAGTTATCGGTTGCATAGGCCGGCCGGTAGGTGGCGGGGATAGTCGGCCCTCAGTTGTAAGTTAGCTACCGAGCGAGTCGGTCGTGTGAACCCTTAACTCCAGACATTGAAATAAATATAATGTGTTTTATTCGGAAACCTCACAGGTCTGATTTTCTGACACTAAGTACCTGAGTTTCTTTGTAGAGGAGAACGGTAGGGAAGCGGAAAGGTTTTTTGATCATAGTTTTAAGGACTGCACGTTGCGATCTTTCTAAGCCTAAGAGATGAGAAGAAACCGTGCCAACCCAGGCTAGGATACAATAAGACAGGATCGACTGACTTAGTGTGATGTAAATCTTCCTAAGAAGTTTTATTGTAGCCCCATCTCTTAGCTCTTTCATTACGTATATAATCTTGCTTACCCTTGCAGATATTGCCGCAATATGCTCACTGAAATTAAGTTTTTCATCTATGATTACTCCTAAGTACTTCGTGCGTGTTACTTTATTTATCGGTTTACATTTGCATGTTGGTAAATTTGCATTGAGATAAGGGTCGGCATATGTTTGGCAAGTATGCACTATTAACCATATGTCAGGTGGAGGTGCAGATACAGCAGTTTTATAAAAGCAAATAAAGTTTGTCTTTGAGATATTTAGGGTTAATAGGTTGCTATTCAGCTATTCGACAATATATTGGAGTCAAGTTTATGATAAGGATTTCACTCTATTCCATGTTTTACCGTAAAAGATTACTACTGTATCATCCACGTAATTTATAATGTCTGCATTTCCGATGTTGATTGAGGACATATCATTTAAATAAACTAAAAAGAGTGTGGGTCTAATAATACTGCCTTGGAAACACCAAAAGCTATGTCGTGTGTGTTACTTGTATAGGAATTCGTTTTGGTACATTGTTTTCTACCAGTAAGATAACAACGAAACCATTCAAGGCAAATGCCTCGTACACCAATTGCCTCCAGTTTTCTTAGTAGAATTGGAATTGACACTGTATCAAAAGCTTTCGCCAGGTCAAGAAAGACTTCGATGCATGATAATCCTTTATCGAGATGATCAGAGACGATTTCTGTTAGAAGTGATACAGCATGCTCGGGTGACTTGCCCTGACGAAAACCAAACTGTTGGTCTGATAAGATCTTTTTAGATTTCAGAAAGCAAATGAGTTGTTTATTAAACATTTTTAATATTCTCATGTTCACTGAGCGAGTTCGCAAGTTACATTACATTTTTTTTATGTTATAATGGAAATATATAATAATAAGTAATTAATTGAATTAAATCATTGTTTTCTGATAATTAATTGCCTTAGTGGGACACCTTGCTGGCAGAATCTAAAAAAGAAGTACCCCAAATTTTTAGTTTTCTTTGGCAATGTTATAGACATCCATCTAAATTACTATATCGGGACCACCTTTTGGAATCCGCTGTTGGCTGTCAGCAAGGTGATCCCCTCGGGCCAGTGATCTTCAGTTTAGCCATTCACCCAATTATTCGACAGTTTAATTCCAAATTCAACGTTTGGTACCTCGACGACGGAACCCTAGGAGGCGATACAGACACAGTTTTAAATGACCTACATTTCCTAAAAAATCAACTCCACTCAATAGGCCTTGACCTCAACTTTTCTAAATGTGAGTTATTCTTATCTGACAGTACTGACAGACAACTGACTCTTTCCAAATTTAACACAATAGCCCCAGAAATCAAAATTATTGAAAAAAGCTCTCTTCGTCTGCTTGGGTCTCCTATTTTCGAGGATTCTTTTCCCAATTTTGTTGAGGAAAAAATTCAAAATTTTAATGAGGTTTCGGAAAGATTGCTCAAAATTAACATGCATTCGGCCATCACCTTAATTCGTTTTTGCTGTTTCGGCCCTAAATTAACATATTTCCTCCGTGCTTCTCATTTGTGGAAACATACTCATCTTTTGGAAAAAATGGACCAAATTATCCGACATACTCTTTCATCAATTTTAAATGTGGCCATAGACGATCGAGCTTGGGCTCAAGCTACCCTTCCGATCCGTATGGGAGGCCTCGGCGTCCGTAAAATTACCAGTATCAGTTTACCAGCTTTTATATCCTCGGTTCACGGCACTGAAAAATTAATCAGGAATATCCTATCTTCCTCACTGATTGATTTTGATGTGCCGTGCTTTACCGAGGCTATAGACGCTTGGAGACTCGCTTGCCCGAATTCCAAACAGCCCGACAACCTTTCTTCCCAAAGACGGTGGGATGAGCCGCTATGCCAAGTAGTTCAAGAGAATCTGTTGGCAACATCTGTGACTACTGCAGAGCGTGCACGCCTGCTAGCTGTGAGGGAGTGGGAGTCGGGTCTCTGGCTTCATGCATTACCGTCGTCGAACATAGGCACCTTGTTCGACGATACTACCTTCCGCCTCGCTGCTTCCCTTCGTCTTGGCGCTCCTTGTTGCTCTCCTCATCGCTGCCACTGTGGCGAAGTTGTCAACAGCCTCGGACATCACGGTCTGTCATGCAGCCGAAGTGCGGGCCGCATAGCGCGACACGCGAATATCAACGACATCATCCGACGTGCTCTTGTCACCGTCGGCGTTCCGGCCGTATTGGAACCTCATGGCCTGGCACGCGACGATGGCAAAAGACCGGACGGTATGTCTTTATTTCCATGGAAGATGGGTAGGCCTTTAGTGTGGGACGCAACTTGTGTCGATACTCTTGCGCCATCTCATCTTCCTAGCTCGTCGTGCTGTGCTGGTGCTGCCGCAGCGGCTGCAGAGAACCTCAAGCGGCGGAAATATAATAACCTTGTTGGTAGTTTTATTTTCGAGCCGTTTGGGGTTGAAACTCTCGGATCGTGGGGTCCGAGTGCTCACAAATTATTTAAAGAACTTTCAAAACGCCTTGTTGACACTTCGCGTGACCCAAGGGCTGGCTTTTACTTCGGACAAAGGATAAGCATTGCCATTCAGCGTGGCAATGCCGCCAGTCTTTTGGGTACATTACCAGTCGACAGCGATGTGGAGGAGTTTTTCGACGCCGTACTTTAGATTGCTTTTTTTTTTAGTACTTTAGGGCTTTTATTTTTATTTTGTAAGTTAGTTTTAATTACGTTATTATTAGATTTAAATGTATATAATATTATTCTTATTAATATTGCCTTAGATTGTATTTTAATTGTATTTTATATTATTTTTTATTTTTTTTTATATATTATTATAAGTTATTTTATTTCTGTAAATGTTCCAAATTGGATCAAATTGGTATGAAATCATTATTGTAATTTATATTTTTGACTACACTATCGCATTGGATTGGTCTGTAATGATGTCTAGTAGCTGTATGTATGTCTAAAAATAAATAAATAAAATTACAATTAAAATTCAAGCATTTTTGGGTCTGAAATTATTAGGATTATCAGTAGTACCACCTTTATGTATGGGTGTCACAGCTGCAACTTTCCATATCAGGAAAAAATCCAGTAGATAAGCTTAGGTTGTAAATGTTTGTTAGAGGTTCAACAATAAGTTTTTTGATATGTTTTACCATTCGGTTTGTTATTCCATCCAGGCCTGGGGCACTGCTGTCTTTGGGTTGAACAATAAGATTTTCGAAATAATCTGTATAATAAGTTGGATGCAAAAAGAATGAGTTTTGAGGAGAATCAGAAATTTTAATTATAGGTTCTAGTGAGTTCTATGTTTCGTTATGTTTCTTTAAGACATATCATACTTAGGAGCTTTTTTCACCAGTATGTTTTCTAAAATGAACATTAAGAGCACTTTTAGCAATAAAATTGCGCTGGCATACATCAAATAAGAAGGGTTTTTCTTTAGAATGTTTTCTAAAATGATTATTTAAGGAACTTTTAACAATATAACTGCGCTGACATACATCACATTTGTAAGGTTTTTCACCAGTGTGTATTCTACTATGTATTTTACATTGACTCTTTCTATTAAAACTGCGCTGGCATACATCACATTTGTAAGGTTTTTCACCAGTGTGTACTCTACTATGTGTTATCCAATGAATCTTTTGGCTAAAACTTCGCTGACATACGACACATTCGTAAGGTTTTTCACCAGAATGTTTTCTAAAATGTGCTTTCAAATTGCCTTTAGAGTTAAAACTGCGCTGACACATATCACATTTGAAAGGTTCTTCGCCAGAATGTTCTCTAAAATGTGCTTTTAAATTACTTTTAGAACTAAAACTGCGCTGACATATATCACATTTGAAGGGCTTTTCACCAGAATGTTTTCTAAAATGCGCTTTTAAATTACTTTTAGAACTAAAACAGCGCTGACATATATCACATTTGAAGGGTTTTTCACCAGAATGTACCCTAAAATGTATTTTTAAGTAAGCTTTTTTACTAAAACTGCGATGACAAATATCACATTTAAATGATTTTACACCACTGTGTATTAGAGTATGTTGTATCAAATTAGAAGATTGACTAAAACTACTTTGGGATGTGGTAGTGATAGGCTCTTCGACCTCAGCAACAGGCTGGGACGTTTCAGTTGTCTGGATAATTTTCGAGTCTGATAGTACATTCATCGTCCGCTTGGCTAGAACTCTATCTTCTAGTTTTCTTTTTGGTGTTGGTTTCTTAGCGACGGCCGCTCCTGTGATAACAATAAATCTGATAAGTTCTTGTAGGAAAGTGAATTAATATTAATCTACATCTACACTTTAATATTATAAAGAGGTAAAGTTAGTTTTTTTTTTTTGTAGTATGTAATCTCTGAAAGTACTGGTCCGATTGCTAAAATTTTTTCACCGATAGAAAGCTGCTTTATTCCAGAGTGACATAAGCTAAATTGAAGCCGCGGGCAAAAGCTAACATAAAAATAAAATGAAATGCATTTGAAAAACGTATTTCTAACTTTCTTATTGCTTGCCAAAAAAGTCTCCTTCTTAAATTTCGAAAACCATAACCCACACTCACTCTACACCCTAACTACACTCTTTTCATTTTGGGAATAAGTAAAAATCTAACCTAACTTGGGGCTAAGTCCGAAGAATATGGTAGGTGGTCAAGAATATTGAATCTACGGATTACATTGAGCCCGACTTTCAATCGATGAGCAGGAGCGTTTATCGTTGGAAAACAAAACTCCCAAGAACAGTTTCACAGGGCATTTATCTTTAATTGTTTTTCGGAATTTATGGACAGGTTAAAAATGGACCTTTATTCCGAAGAAATTTGAACACCAATGTGATATACCATAAAACAAATCTGATTTGGTACGCTACTCGATCTTAATTAAATATGAATTACTCAGGCCCCCATTTTTGTAAAAAAGCAAAAGTATGGCAAATCAAGGAACTTCAAGGGCGCTTTTACCGAGCCTTACTTGCGCCCGATGCGTAGATCTATTAGCGCCCGTATCTTGGCTGCGAAATCGGAGATTTTATCTGTGCAGTCTATCAGTCGAGCTGACAGCTCTCGGAGTTTTGGATCCAGATCTATGCTGGACAGAGCGTAGCCTCCATCAGTCGAGACTTTTCAAGCTTGATATTGATATTCAATGTGCCTCTTGCCATGCAGTGATCACTTCCAGTTTTCAGCGCGTTGATCACAAAGACATCATTGAATATTTACCAGGTCGACTTCTTATGATTAGGCTTTAAATCATGTAGAAGCCCAACTTCTCCATAAAACTAGCCAGTAGGTGTCCAAAGTGGTTTCGACGTACAAATCCAATTGCCCCAACCGCAGCTCGTCACCGTCTCGTTTGTCCAGTTTCGCAAAGTCCCCCAAGCCACAACAAATACTTTAACTAATGACTATCGATTTCCACAATTACCCTGAAGTACATCAAATGGGAGAACTCATCATCTTCCTGCCCTTGTCCCATGTGACATTTGTATTACGATTCAGCGCTAAAAGTGAAACGCAAGTTACCGTGGAAGCAGAAGCGCAGCTCGGGTCCCCAAGCCACAACAAATACTTTAACTAATGACTATCGATTTCCACAATTATCCTGAAGTATATCAAATCGGAGAACTCATCATCTTCTTGCCCTTGTCCCATGTGACATTTGTATTACGATTCAGCGCTAAAAGTGAAACGCAAGTTACCGTGGAAGCAGAAGCGCAGCTCGGGTATAATGCTAGTGGAGAGTGTTTGCCCATACACATGAAAACTTACTTTGAGTCACAAAGGCTCTTCGCTTTTTCTTTGATACTTCTTGATCTTCCTCCGCTTCAGTCTTTATCTCCGACAGAGGTACATCATCTTCTGAATCTGACTCAGAATCGTGTGCTGGTATATCTCCAACACCTGGATAGCTTTTGTCTAGGTTGTGCAGTTTTAGCTCTGCAAGCAAACGACAACGAATGTTTTTATATAACAGGGTATTATTCAAGCAAGCGACCACTTGATGGTAAAAGCCCAAGTTGCATAACAAGCTGTATAAGCGCTGCACATAAGTTCATGTGTGCACTTTAAGCTGTATAAAGGCTGTATAAACGCTTACAATATTTGATTAATCCATATTTGGCTCGGATATTTTTAGATATAAAGTGAGTATGTATTACTAATCAAAAATTGCTGAGTGATCAGGTACGTTCTTACGGATTCCTTGGTGCCGACTCTTGAGGCCGACTCGCACGTGACCGTTAGTTTTGCTACATATTGATGTTCACAATAATTTCAATTTATATAATTTAATTAATTAATCCGTTTATTTATTTATTAAAACTTTATGCACTAGTAAGGAACACTGTACAAAGGCGGACTTTTTTTTTATTCGGTATAAACCAGTGCTTGACTACGATCCTACCTGATGGTAAGCAGTGATGCAATCATTGATGGTGAGGCGCACTAGTTTATTAAGAGCCTATTCACTCTAGCCTTGAAGGCACCTAAATTTTAGTTGGACGGAAAAACCGCAGCAGGCAAATTGTTCCAGTCCCTCGATGTACGCGGTATAAACGACGAAGCAAATCGCTTAGTTCGGACCGTTGGTGTTTTAACAACGTAAGGGTGGATACTCACCGTACGTCGAGTTGTCCGATGGTAGAAAGGAGATGGCGGAATCAACTCATGCAATTCCCGCGCACACTCTCCAAAATGCAACCTGTAAAATACCGATAGGCTGGCTATCCTACTTAATGCCTTAGGCATTTTCTACCAGTCGACCTTTGTGTTATTTTTGACATGATTGAATGAATTTATTTAATTTATTACTTTAGATATTAAATTGCAATGAGCTGAATTTATAATTAATTAATTTATAATGATAATAATGTATAGAACTGGAATTTTATGGCTATATATATGAGTGCAAGCTCGAAATAAAATGATTAATAATAATAATAAAACACAATCCGAGCGACTCCATCAGTAATACAGCCTAAAGCCATGGGCGTACCCAGCTTCTGGCGTAGGAGGGGGCAAGTCAGATATTTTAGGTCGGATCGTCCACGGCTGTTTTGTCATACACACTTCACAAACACACCTACATGAAACATTAGGTCTATGTAGGGCAAACAGACGCAAATGATCCTGCTTTATAGGTAGTTTAATAAATAAAAAAACTTTTGCAAAAACAAAAAACGACTTCAAAGTAAAAAAAAAAAAACTGAAAATTGCAAAATAACTTTAATTTCGGAAGTCGGATTCTATAATTTTCTATAGTTTGGTCTCTTCGTTATTTAACACCGACTTCCATAATTAAAGTTATTTTGCACTTTTCAGTGTTTTTTTTACTTTGAAGACTGTTGTATTTAATTTTTTTTTAAGTTTTTTATTTCACACTTTTCAGTTATGGTACAACCACTAAAAAGTACCCCTCCGCCAAACTTAAATACCTTATAGCCAGAGTGCATCTCATGACAATTCTAATAATCCCAAACACGGTTAGATAACATTAATTTATTACAGAGTTCTGGTGCCTAACTTCAGGCTTCATCATCAGTTCAGTTTGATATATTGCCCCTCTACTTTCAGTCAGTCATCGACTACACGTATAAACAAAGCAATTTTACTTGTTACGTCGGTTCTGCTGTGATCTGAGGAGTTCTGTTCCATATCTTCGAAGTTCACGATCATAACGATATTTCTATGGGACCAACTCGTTAGCATAACCTTTCAATAAAAAAAAAATTACAATATCGGTCCAAAATTGACCGAGAAATCGGTAAAAATACATAAAAAAATAAATAAAAACAGATTCAACCGAACATATAACCTCCTCCTTTTTGAAGTCGGTTAAAAAGTTAATTTGTATGTTATGTATAAGTCAAATAAAATAAATGCTAGTCGCTCGCAACTCCCTATCGAAGATTAATCGAAGGTAATGTACGTAATGTACGTCCGCCATCGTCGCGCGCGGTTTTTTGGCAATTGCTTCGTGCATTTTCCAGTGTCTACTGCGTGGTTTATTTAAAAGTTAGAGCATAATGCCCCGTTTGCACTTTAATTAGTAATTAGGCGAGTTCATACATGTTCTGCGAGATTTCCAAGGGGGGGCAGCTGCCCTCCCCTGCCCCCCCCTGGGTACGCCCATGCCTAAAGCTATACTGTACAGTGCCGAACGAATTAGGGGGAGGACCACCTTTAAGGTTGTATGGGATAATTTTATTCCTTGGGTTAATAAAATTGAGACTATACAAACTCTAGTCAAACTAAATAATAAAGACAGACATTTATAGTTTTTCAAAACTACCCTCAAAATACGATTTAAGCTGTGTTAAGTTTTTACGAAAAATTGTTTCGCGTTATACTAACACACACTTATAACTGTAAAAAGAAAGTAGTGAAATGCAAAATACAGCCTTTAGACAGCATGACTGCTAAAATGCAGCTTAAAGTGTCACAAATACTGAAAACTGTATAGGTATTAGAGTTTTAATATTCTGTTATAGAACCATAAGCGTACGCGGATACTTTAATACAGGCTTTGTACAGCTCTAAGCTGCATATGAGCTGGTTGATTGATGTTTAAACCGCTGCTTGGGTGGTCACTAACGCTTATGAATATCTGCAATATCATGGGTACCCCAAGTGCGTTGTCTACCCTTTCCAAAAAGGTTCCTTTTAGTTTATTCTACTCAGGTTTTAATTTAAGCTATATTATTCGGATGTGCACACTCCGCGGTAGCATTTTGGCTAGTACATAACATAATTAAGCTTTAATTTTTATTTTATCATGACATTTAATACTTTCAAGATAATTTATGTGATAAATGTTATGTGATATATGTTAGATGTATTAAATGTTTTTTTGCTGGCATCACTGCCCTAGTGACTTGTCAAATTTGTATTCCGTATTTTAAAATTAAATTTAAGTAGTATTTAAGTGTAATTAATGTGTAATTGTTTGTATAAATATAATATAATTGCATAAATCGTCAGGATTATCGTTTTCCTCGAAAAATATTTAGTAAAACACGAGTTCTGGGTGCCAACCGGTTGTCACCGGTAACGAACAGCTGACGTTTGAACTACGGAATTACACGGGGAGTATTATTTACTTATTTTTTATTTTATATTAGCCTCAATAGTGGAACACTCCATAATTTAATTTAAAACACGATCTTACAAGTTTTATCTTTTCATATTAGTTCACTTAACACTCAGCGTGTTGTCGAAATAGTTTTGTTTACATTGTAGAAAACAAAACATCGTCGTTTCATTCCATAATTTGATTAATTTATACTTATCCCGTAATATTATACTGGTCAACAACGCTTCTGGTCGTTATTTTGCTTTGTTATATTGGTTATTAATTGATAAAAAATCTATTAAACCAGACCTTGACATTCTAATCAACTTACCCACATTAAGTAAAAGTAATATCATAAGGCAATGAAAAGCAAGAAAACTCAATAAGTATTATCTTTTCTAGCCAATTCAGCAGTCTACCTCATTCACTTACTGTACTGCACTTTCCTATTCTTTTATTTATTTTATTTTTCATTCATTTCTAACTTTCTTATTTTGTCATCTTTTTGGTTCTCACTGTTTCTTTTATTTCCTATTTACAGTAACTTATTCTGAAACCATGCCTGTGATGACCCGTATGGCAACAGCTAAGGATATGGAGCTTAAATTGGAAATTGCCCTCCAGGAGCTTAAAGAATCCAAACTCCAGTGCCAGCAAATATTGCTAGAAAATGAGGAGAGTGAGATTGAAATAAGGAACATAGTCTTCAAAAATACTAGCCTAAAACAAGAGTTGGTAGGGCTTAGTCAGCAATACCAAGATGTTGTTGATGAACGCGACCAACTGCGAGTGGTCACGGATGGTTTCAATAACTGTAGTAACTTGTACGAGGAGGCTTTGCGTAAGGTTAGGGATCTGGAAGATGAATTAGTTCATGCTAACAGTCATATTCTTAAATTGCAGAGGGAAAAGGAATGTATTCAGACTGAGAAAACTAACCGTCTATATGATGAATTACTAAATTCAAATTGTAACCCTCATTCCTTAGTTACAATTGATCTTACTGAAGATTCTCTATTAAAACACAGTAATAATTATAAACTTAGTCAAAATAAAATTAAAAAATATGCGAGACTCAATAAAATCATTAAAAAATGTAAAAACCACAAGAAACAACAAAAACACTTTTCCAAAAATATTCAACTGCGGAAAGAACGTGTTACCTTAATTAATCAACTAAATAACTATCAGATTAAGTTAGAAGACAGTATAAATATTTATGAAATTGACACTCAGCGCTTACAGTCAGAAATACAGACTCTTGATGACTCACTAAAGTCAATTTATAATAAATATGTATGTTCAAAGAACCAAATAAAGGAACATATTCTTGCTACAAACGAGTTAGTGGACAAAGTAGACTCACTTACTCTTAGAAACAGCAAATTACTTGTCAGAGAGAATCTAACCTGGCTGGCGTCCAACTTGGACCAGAGGACACATCCCAGGCCATCAGTACTCAAGACTGTATTCCCAGCCAGGCACCCCACATTCAACAAGAATTAACTCAAGGGGTAGATTCAGTAAAATGTAGTTTTTCCTCTCATAAAAGCGGTGATTATAAATCAATTATGTTTTCAGACAGTATAGGAAGAGGTTTAGGTCAATTAGTTAGTAAGAACCTCCCTTTTTCCTCTCAAAATCATTGTATACCACAAGCGTCCTACCATCACATAATGTCATTAGTTGCTGAAAAAGTATATGATCCCAATGATATTTTAACTGTATTTGTGGGTAATAGCATAAATGTTGATAAAGATGACATCACATATAATGTCACAGAGCTATTGAAGATAAATTGTAAGAGAATTATTTTATGTGCTTTTCCATACTTTGAGCACTTGTCATATAGGGAAAATAAGTACATACATATGCTAAATATGCATATTCATTTTTTAGTTAGTCACCATAGTGATAAGTTAATATTTTTTGACATCAACAATTTTGTTGACAATCTTTTTTCGACTAGGTATACTGTGTACCTACCTATTATATTTAGACGTCAAATAGCGAGGCTATTAGCATATAACATTAACTCGGACATAGTTAGTATGTCGAAGTTCCCAATTATTATTAGTCCCACCATTAGTAATAGTACTAATGTTACTTTAAACTAGTTAATAAGACAACAGATGGTACTTTTGACAATTCAGATCAACTTAACAATAAAGTATCTTCTGGCATTCAAGCTAGAGGGGCTAGGCAAAAATCGTTGAATTTGTTTCTTCAAAACATTCAGGGTTTTTCTTCAAAACAATTGGAAATTGAATTATTTTTAGAAAAAACTATGTTTGACATCATTTGTTTTACTGAGCATTGGTTAAAGGATTTTGAAATGCTAATCAATTTTGAGAATTATAATGTGGGCAGTTGTTTTAACCGAAAAACAATGTTACGTGGGGGTTCACTGATCCTAATTAGGAATAGTATTAAATTTAAAACTCGTAAAGATATAGTTGCACTATCCGTTGAACATAGCATTGAACTGTCTTGTGTTGAGCTGGATAGGCATATCATAGTGTGCGTTTACAGGCCCCCTAATTATCAAAACTACTCTATTTTTGAGTCTGTCATGAAAGATGTTATGGCAAAACTTGCAACTGGTAACAAACTAGTAATTATCTGTGGAGACTTTAATGTTAATATTTTAGAAAATAATTCAGATAGCAGCAGATTATTAAATCTCTTCAAATCATTTAATTTATCAAATGTGTTTATAGAACCTACTCGAACTACGACAACTACTGCTACATGTATCGATAATGTTTTTTGTTGCTGCAACTATTTAGAAAAGGCCATTGTAAATTATCTGCCTTCTGATCATAGCGGCCTATTGGTAACTTTTGAATCCAACTTACCGATACAACAAGTGCAGATTCAGTCCAGACCAATAACATCTGGTAAACTCAATAAATTTAACAGCACTTTAATTAGTAAGTTAGGTGAATGGAATCTTGAAGTGAACAATGGTAATTTTTTGTATAACGATTTTTTTTCAATAGTCCAAACTGAGTTCAAGAAGACTTTTGAGAAGAAAACTAAAAGTATCTGCCCTAAGTTTAGATTTAGTGACTGGGCAACTAAAGGAATCAGAATAAGTAGGGAAAGACTTTTTGAGTTGTATGGCCTTAAGCCTATTATTAACACTGAAACTTTTAATAAGTATGTTGCTACATATTCAAAAATGTTTAAAAACACTTGTAAGGCAGCTAAGGCCTTGTACATTAGCAATAAAGTTAAATCAGCAGATAATAAAATAAAAACGGTTTGGAAAATTATAAATAATGAAACCAACAGGAACAAAATACATAATAATGATTACACTTTGGAGACACATCATGGTCTTATTAGCGATAACAAACTAGTTGCAGAAGAATTTGTAAATTTCTTTGCTAGTATACCAACTAAAACCACTGAAGCCCTAGATTCGTCGCCATCGCATGCTTTTGGTTTATTACAGGCAAACGTTGCAGCCTGTTCGACTGAATTTAACTTTAAGCATATAAACCCCTTTACAGTAATAAAAGCGTTTAAACAAATCAAAGTTAAATTGACAGAAGATTTGTGGGGTATGTCTATCAAAGTTTGTACCTCAATTATTGAGACTATAGCGCCGTACTTAGCCTTAATATTTAATTTGTGTATAGATCAAGGATTGTTTCCTGATCTAATGAAATATAGTAAAGTGATACCACTTTTTAAATCCGGGGACAGTAAAGACACTAATAATTATAGGCCGGTGTCCGTGTTGCCAGTTTTTAGCAAGATATTTGAAAAAGTGATGTTAAATCAAATGCTTAATCATTTTAACACAAATAACATCTTACACGATAAACAGTATGGTTTCACCAAAGGACGTTGTACAACTGACGCTGGTGTCTCCTTACTAAAACACATTTTTAATGCGTGGGAAGAGGCACAGGATGCTATAGGCATCTTCTGTGACCTGTCTAAGGCGTTTGATTGCGTGGTTCATGAAACATTACTCTTGAAACTTGAGCATTACGGACTAGGCAAAACAGCTTTAAGCTTATTAAAATCTTATTTGATTGACAGACAGCAACAAGTTCAAATAAACGGTGTCAATTCGTCGGGATTAAATGTGAAAATGGGGGTACCCCAAGGTTCAATTTTAGGTCCTTTTTTATTTTTAGTTTATATTAATGATTTACCCTATTTGTTGGAAAATAAACTTAATATGGTGTTGTTTGCTGACGACACTTCTTTGATTTTTAAGATAAATAGAAGGACTAATAATCTTGACGACGAAAATTATGCCCTACTGCAGGTCCAAAACTGGTTCACTGCTAATAATCTAGTTTTAAACGGGAAAAAAACGAAATGCATAAGATTTTCCTTACCTAATGTCAAAAGCAGTGATTGTGACGTAGTATTAAACGATGAAAAGCTAGAATTTGTCGATAAAACGGTTTTCCTGGGGATTACGCTTGACTCAAGGCTACAATGGGGTCCTCATTTAACATCTCTTGCAGGACGGCTTAGCTCAGCTGCATATGCTGTTAGAAAAATCCGCCAATTTACGGATGTTGATACCGCTAGACTAGTCTATTTTAGTTATTTTCATAGTATCATGTCATACGGTATCTTACTATGGGGACGGGCTGCAGACATTGACTCAATTTTTATACTACAGAAAAGAGCTATCAGAGCTATTTACAATCTTCGCCGGTGCGATTCTCTAAGGGAACTGTTTAAGGATATTAACATTATGACGGTGCCTTGTCAATATATTTATGAAAACATCATGTACGTTAGAAAAAATCTTCATCTTTTTAGCAAAAGAGGCGATAGACATAATTATGTTACAAGAAATAGGGACCAATTAGTTCAACCAGGTTTTAGACTGGCTAAAGTGGCCTCTTCTTTCATGGGGTACTGTTTGAAATGTTATAATAAAATACCTCCACAAATATTAGAACTCAATGAAACGAAATTTAAATCTTGTATTAAACGCACACTATGCAGGCAAGCATATTATAAGTTGGAGGATTATATTCAAGATAAAAATGCTTGGCTCAATGCTGGTCCAGCTCCTCTACCACCGAGGTATACAAATTGATTAGTTTGGAAATTATTATTATTATTTTTTAATGCTTTTTTTTTTTGGGAATTGTAAGATATTATAAGTATTGTATAATGTAGAAGCATTTATTTTCAAAGTTTGTAAATGTGAGTACCATGGAGCTATTTTATGGTTTTTTATGTTACTATTGGACTTGTTTGACATAAATGAGCACGGCAGTTGAGAGTTTGTCATGCTCACTTAAATGTCTCACTGATGGTGGCGCATGTGTTGGATCATTCGGTTCCCTTCAAAATGGTTGAGCTGAGTGGTGCTAATATTAGCGTCATGTTCGTGAACGGGCGCTGTCAGTTGAGACTGGTCATCTCTTAGCTGCCAGTTGCTATTTTAATATCTATATTTAGTTTTTATTTTTACTGTATTTACATTGTTCTCACATGATAACGACAAGAAACATGTAACAGTGATATTTGTAATTACAAAACATGATTGAAAAGAGTGTCCATGGAGTTTCTTGCACATTCTTCTCCATAGAGATCTACGCTTTGGAATGTGCAATTAGCATCATTTTTTTTTTTTCTGACTAACTGACTTCTTGACATTTCAAAAGTGCCTGTAAATGGTTTATTTGAAATAAATGCTTTTGAATCTTTTGAATCTGATTTCCATTTTCCAAAACGTTGCAAAGTTAACTGACACGAAGTGATCGTTGGAAATCGTACATAAAATACTGAATATTAGGTACTTTTTCATTAGATAGTATGGCTCAGTATATGCAAGACAAAACTAATTCGAATTTAAAATAAAGAATATTGTAAAATAGATATAAGAAAGACTGTCATGGCGAAGTGATTTTCGGGTTCCGTAGCCAAATGGCAAAATACGGAACCCTTAAGGATTCGTCATGTCTGCCTGTCTGTCCGTGCGTATGTCACAGCTACTTTTTTCCGAAACTATAAGAACTATTCTGTTGAAACTTGGCAATTAGGTGTATTCTGTGAACCGCATTAAGAATTTCACACAAAAATAGAAAAAAAAAACAATAACTTTTGGGGGTTCCCCATACTTAGAACTGACACTCAAAAATTTTTATTCGTCAAACCCATACGTGTGGGGTATCTATGGATAGGTCTTCAAAAATGATATTGAGATTCCTAATATAATTTTTTTCTAAACTGAATAGTTTGCGCGTGAGACACTTCCAAAGTGGTAAAATGTGAGCCCTGTAACTTCTAAAATAAGAGAATGATAAAACTAAAAAAAATATGTGATGTACATTACCATGCAACCTTCCACCGAAAATTGGTTTGAACGAGATCTAGTAAGTAGTTTTTTTTTAATACGTCATAAATCGTAAACCGCAATTTACCTTTCAAGTTGCACTTGCTCAGTTTTTTTATATTAATGTTAAAGAGTAATGTCATAATAATAAATCCTGAACTGATACGTGAAAAAGGCTTTTCTACTATCTCCAAATCCTACAATACTTACTCTGCGTCTCTCTGACGCTTAGGTTCTCAGATAATTCTTCTTCCTCTATTTTAATCTCGACTAATAGTTGATTTTTTTCAGTTTCAGATTCAGAATGGTGCACTTCTACATCAGGGTGACTATTATACATATTTTCTTGTAGAAGATCTGTAATAAAACTATTATAATTATGATGGGAAGGATGCGGGAACTTGACGAGTTTCCTGATTAAATGAAATGCGATGATCGCTTTAATAATACTTAATAATAATAATAATAATAATAATAATCTGTGGCTCGGCTGTCAACCAAGTGACAAGCAAAAATTTTCCCTGCACATTTTTTATACAATAAATTAATTTAATAAATCCCAAACCACCCTTAAATCATGAAAATAAAAAGAAATAACAAATATAAGAGAAGAACAAAGATGACAATAGTAGAAACTATGGAAAATTGAAGCTGAAAAGTGAAAAGCAAAAATGTTGACCAGAGCCGCAGCTCGCCGTGCACGCCTACCACCTCCGGCCTCGTCGCTCAGCTCCGCCTCGCCGCCGCCGGAATCCAGCCCCACCGTGAGTGCTGTGACACCGGCCGTGGCAGTTGCGTCGAGCTCCAGCGACGAGTACTTTTCTCCGCCCACGTCACCACCACCTGCGCGTCGACGGAGAGGACGCCGGCCGCCGAGTGGCTTAGGACCTCGAGGCCCACCGGCCTCTGATAGGGTCCCAGCTCCCGGCGGAAGTGTGCAGCGCATGCGATGGACGCAATCCATCAATGAAAACGTCATGCGCGCATACTATGGGGCTACAGAGGGAGGAAACAATCTGACCGCGTACCGTGTTCGGATGCTCTCTTTGTTTCAGGTGCTTGAGCCAGCCGTCAACGTTTCGGCCCAACGACTGTCGGATCAGGTGCGGGTTATCCAGCGTAATCATATGTTGGACGATACTGTACTTGATCGCCTCCGAACGGAAATGAGTAACCATGCCATTGTTCCTTCGTCGCAGTCTGTGGTACCAGTCATGGTACCACAGACTGCGGTACCACCGTCCTACCATCTTTCCGGGCATGCTGACGAAGAGATTACTGATATGGTTACACATGTAAGTACCCAGTGCAACAATGAATTGAGGAGTGCTTTGGAGTGTGCTATTCGGGAGTATCGCAACATGCCACTCGAACTTAGGCCGCGCTTACCTCGTTTGCCCATGCATAACAAGAATAAGGCGCTGGTGGCTGCTCTGGATTTGCAGTTGTCAAACTATTTTGACGACTGCGAAGATCTCACTGATACACACTCGATAATGTACTGCGCAGCTGTTGCGGCATGTCGTGTAGCTCACGTCAAGTTTCCAAACTGTGACGTAGCTACACGACCGAAACCAACCGTGCCGGCTTGGCAGTGCAGAATCGAGCGTCGTATTGGTGGGGCCAGAGCACTCATCGGCAAACTAATCTGCTTCAGGGAGGGCAACACTCGCCCAAGAGTGATGCGCTTTGTGAGACGGGCGTTTTCAGGGACTGACATCAGCCCCCGAGACTATATGTCCCGTGTCACAGAGCGCATCGACTTCCTGAAGCAGAAGATGTATGCATGGGCAAACCGCATCCGCAGGTATAAGCGGCGGGTGGAGCGATACACCCAGAATCGCACATTCCGGAGTAATGAAAGGTGGGTCTATAGGTCTTGGGAGAGACCGGACCAAGGTGTGACTGATGCGCGCCTCCCGGATGATGACGCCATGAGTTCATTCTGGCGCAGCATCTGGTCGGTGCCTGTCAGTCACACTGAGGGTGACTGGACTCGAGAGGTCGAGCGTGCGTGCGATCCTATACCACAAATGGGGGCAATTGACATCAGCCCCCAAGATGTAGCTCGTGCAGTCCGTCCGTTGCCAAACTGGAAATCTCCAGGGCCGGATGGACTGCACAATTTCTGGATTAAGTGGTTTACAAGATCGCACGCTCGCTTGGCATATCAGTTTCAGTCTGCCTTAGAGTCCGGGTCGCTACCGGAATTCCTAACAACAGGAATAACCCACCTGCTCCATAAGTCAGGTAGTACTGCGGAGCCTAAAAATTATAGACCGATCACGTGTTTGCCGACGGTCTATAAAGTTCTTACATCCATACTGCGAAGCAAAATTAACAGTCATATTGACAAAAATTTCATCATGTCACCTTCTCAGAATGGATGTAGGAACGGGTCCCGTGGTACTAAGGAGCTGCTCCTCATTGATATGACCATTAGCCAACAGGTTCGACGTTCCCGAAAGGATCTGTCGACATGTTGGATAGATTACAAGAAGGCCTATGACTCTGTTCCTCATACATGGCTCATGAGGGTGCTAGAATTGTATAAAATTGATACAACACTACGCACCTTCCTGATATCGTGTATGAGGCAATGGCGGACGGTCCTTCACTATCCAGGATGTCGACATATCCAGAGGAATAAGGAACCTGTAAGGATCGAGCGAGGTATATTCCAGGGTGATAGTTTGAGTCCACTTTGGTTTTGCCTAGCCTTGAATCCTCTCAGCACACTTCTGGAGAATTCAGGTCTAGGCTATCGGTTGAAGAGAGGTGGTCAGGTAATATCTCACCTACTTTACATGGATGACCTGAAACTTTTTGCCCCCAACAATCTGCAACTGATGGAGCTACTGAAGGTAACTGAAACCTTCAGTAGTGCCATCAGGATGGACTTTGGTGTGGACAAATGTGCGGTCATGCATGTAAAACGAGGGGAGGTTGTGGAATCTGTGGGAACTCAACTCACGGATTCCATAAACCTGAGATCCCTCTCTCCAACCGAAACCTATAAGTATTTGGGTATGTCGGAAGCTCTAGGCATCAATATCTCTGACATGAAGCAATCGTTGAGGGAACGTTTCTTTGGACGCCTGAAGAAGGTATTCAATAGCCTTCTTTCAGGCGGAAACAAGGTGCGCGCCTTCAACGGTTGGGTCATGCCGGTATTGATGTACTCTTTCGGCGTACTCAAATGGACTCAAACGGAACTTGACGCCCTGGATAGGAGGGTCCGCACACTGCTGACTGCATATCGAATGCATCACCCACGATCGTCGGTGATGAGACTGTATATCCCGCGGAAGTGTGGAGGTCGAGGTTTTTTAAATGCTAAGACCCTACACAACCGCGAGGTATGCAGTCTCAGGGAATATTTCCTAGCTACCGACGTGGGTATGCATCGAGATGTAGTATCAGTGGACAAGGGACTCACCCCGCTCTCAATGGCTAACGAGAACTGGCGCAAACCGGTAGTGCTTGACACTAACGATCGCAGGGAAGTATGGCAGAGCAAGGAACTTCACGGACGCTTTTTCCGGGCCCTTCACGGGCCCGATGTAGACCAATTGGCGTCCGTAGCCTGGCTGCGTTTCGGTGACCTCTTCGGGGAAACCGAAGGTTTTGTCTGTGCAATTATGGACGAAGTTATCATGACGAATAACTACCGGAGATTTATTGTGAAGGACGGCACGGTTGACATCTGTCGGGCATGTCACCGTCCGGGAGAATCAATTCGTCACATTATCTCTGGTTGTTCTCGTCTAGCTAACGGAGAGTACTTGCATAGACACAACCTTGTAGCCAGGATTATCCATCAGCAACTTGCCTTGAAATACTCTCTTGTGGAATCGGAAGTGCCGTACTACAGGTATGAGCCCGACCCAGTTCTTGATAATGGTCATATCACTTTATACTGGGATCGGTCCATCATCACTGATAGGACTATTGTAGCCAATAAGCCTGATATAGTGGTGGTGGACCGAAGCGAGAGGCGTGCAATGATTGTTGACATATCCGTTCCGCATGACGAGAACCTCGTGAAAGCCGAGAAAGATAAACAAATCAAGTATATTGACTTGGCTCGCGAGGTTGTCGACATGTGGGATGTGGACTCGGCGATCATTGTACCGATAGTCGTGTCAGCCAATGGCTTAATAGCCAAGAGCCTCGACCAACACCTTAGGAGGCTCGCGTTAGGCGGCTGGATCAAGGGCTTGATTCAGAAAGTGGTACTCCTGGACACGGCTCGTATTGTTAGGAGGTTCCTTTCTGTGGAGCCCTGACCGCCGGTAGCTTGGACCCTGTTCCCGATACCGGTGGGACACTATTTTTTATATTTTTAAATGTTTTTTTTATTTTTTATTGAAATATTTAAAAATATAATTTATATGTACATAAACAAATGAATAAACGATAATAATAAGGTTGTTTCCTCCCTCTGTAGCCCCATAGTATGAGCGCATGACGTTTTCATTGATGGATTGCGTCCATCGCATGCGCTGCACACTTCCGCCGGGAGCTGGGACCCTATCAGAGGCCGGTGGGCCTCGAGGTCCTAAGCCACTCGGCAACCGGCGTCCTCGCCGTCGACGCGCAGGTGGTGGTGACTAGGGCTTGATTCAGAAAGCGGTACTCCTGGACACGGCTCGCATTGTTAGGAGGTTTCTTTCTCTGGAGACCGGACCGCCGGTAGCTTGAACCCTATTCCCGATACTGGTGGGGTACTATTTTTTATATTTTTAAATGTTTTTTTTTTTTGTATGATTTTGTTTAAAAAAAATATTTAAAAATGTAATTTATATGTGTTTACAAAGAATAAAGAGAATAATAATAATTTTCATTTATATATATCTCACCTACTTTACATGGATGACCTGAAACTTTTTGCCCCCAACAATCTGCAACTGATGGAGCTACTGAAGGTAACTGAAACCTTCAGTAGTACCATCAGAATGAACTTTGGTGTGGACAAATGTGCGGTCATGCATGTAAAGCGAGGGGAGGTTGTGGAATCCGTGGGCACTCAACTCACATATTCCATAAACCTGAGATTCCTCTCTCCAACCGCAACCTATAAGTATTTGGGTATGTCGGAAGCTCTAGGCATCAATATCACTGGCATGAAGCAATCGTTGAAGGAGCGTTTCTTTGGACGCCTGGAAGAAGGTATTCAATGGCCTTCTTTCAGGCAGGATCGCAGTCATTAGTATAAATCAATTTAAAAAAAAACTATTTATGGATTATACAATGCATTCCAAATAAGAATAGGATCGATTTTTACGCCATGTGTCATGACGTCATACTGTCAAATCGAAGAAATTGAATAAGGTGAGCAAGACAAGATATTAATAAAATTAAATTTATTTACGAATTATGCACGAAAAAAGTTTAATCAGAATCACGTTTTTCAATTTTGCTCATCTCTGCTTTACTGTGTGAAGTGTTTGAGTAGTGGTAAATGGAAGAAAAAGGCGAATTGTTCCTAACAATGAAAATAAAAAATAAAATAAACAATATATTTAGCTAATTTAGTTCAAACAATAACGTTTATACTTTACCTAGATTTAACTAAAACTTAGTAATACAGAGCAAAAAAAGAAGTTATTGATACGTTTTCCTCGCAAACCGTACTTTTCAATCAACATTTGACAGATCGAGGTTATTCGCTTTCCTATTCTTATTTGGAACGCATAGTACAATCCAAAGACTACTATAGTATACGTACAATCCATAAATAGTTAACCTCTCACGCTTACATGGGTATTATTATTACGTAATGGCGCGTTTTTACGTAATATCACCAAAAAAATAGTAACAAAAAAATAAAAAATAAAAAATTGGTTGCCTGTAAAGTCGGTATACGGGCGAAAGTTTTACGTGACAACGACTTTGAGTGGTAAAATAATTTTAATGTGAATATTCATTCGTATAGTAGGAAGAAGGATGAAATAATAGTAACAATTTAAAACATTTATTTATACAAAGAATTATATTTAAAACATTAATTTCACTTTTTATGTCTGTCTCTCTCGCTCTTAGGCGGGCTAACCATGCCCGAGTGGAAGGGACGCGTGCCTCTCACTCGCTCTCATTGTGAGCGCATAACGTGAGCGGAGCGTAACGCAGTTTCTTGAAGTGTCACCCGGCAAACCAATTTATAAGACGTTGTCACGTCAAAAACTTTTTCTGTTTTTTCTAGGAAACACGATGAAAACGAACGAGACCAATATTGTCGGCCGAATAAATTTCCTACACCCGTGCGTACAAAACGATAACTAAGCGTTTTTCAAGGTCACTCAAGTTGTACTGACGTATGTATGTACAATCGACCCTCAAAGGGTGACCACCAATAATTGAACAGAATTTTATTTTAATACAAAATGACATTTAAGTAACTTTTTTTTTATCCTATAAAAGTAGTTTTTTACTGATTGTTTTATACTATAGGTAATAGTAGAACCAAGGTAACTAAAGTGGTAGTAGGCAGAGATCATTACTCGTAGAACGGATGGCTGATGGGGACGAAAGAGTGGCGACCGCGCACCAGAACGCAACGTTGGAAGGCCTCCCACAAGGTGGACCGACGACCTGGTGAGAGTCGCGGGAATGCGGTGGATGCGAGACGCAAAAGATCGGTCGTTGTGGAGACGCTTGGGGGAGGCCTATGTCCAACAGTGAATGTCTTTCGGCTGTAATGATAATGATGATGATGATGATGATGATGATGATTATGATTATGATAGGTAATAGATGTTAAATATTGGTCACAAAGTTATTTTTGGTGGTCATTATATTTTATTCCATTAATATACTTACTTACCATCATCTTGTACCTCACAAACAGCTGGTAGTTCCTGTTTGATAGCATCGCATCCTATTTGATAATCATCTACTATACTTATGTTCTCTATTGGAGCAATAATAAACCCGCCAACAAATTCCAAGTGTTCTCGGTTTGTTAAAGGTTTTTGCTGAAACAATATTTTTATTGAACTAACTTCTTATTTATGCTACTATTATATAATATTCCACAACTATCACACAACGCCGTCTAGTCTCAAGCTAAGCAGAGCTTGTGTTATGGCCAGTACTCATACTTCTCAACTCATAGACATACTTGTATATTTCTAAATACATATATATAGATAAATTACACTCAGACACAGAACAAATGATTGTGCTCATCACACATACATTTTTCCTGCATGCCAAACGTACGTACCCACGACTTCCCGGGGTTCTGTCCCCACGTGTGTGCGGATGCGGGGCGAGTCAGTGGTGGATATTTCGTTTGCCAGCCCCGCTCTGTCGCCGCGTGTCGTCGACTGGCGCGTCATGGAGGAGGTGGAGACGTTCTCAGACCACCGCTACATCCGGTTTGACGTCTCCACTCAGACCACGACCGCGCCGGTCCAACAGACCCCGTGTGGTCCACGGTGGGCGCTGAAGCAGCTGGATCGGGAGCTTCTCCTGGAAGCCGCGATGGTACAGGGCTGGGTGCAAGCACCGGACAGGCCTGTCGACATCGACGTCGAGGCAGAGTGGCTCCGGGAGGCCATGTCACAAATCTGCGACGTGGCAATGCCCCGAGTCCGCCAAGAACGTGCTCGGCGCCAGGTGTACTGGTGGTCGCCGGAGATTGCTGCTCTGCGTAGTGCGTGCAATACCGCGCGGCGCCGGTACGCCAGACATCGCAGGCGCCGCATCCGCCCACCGGATGCAGAGGCTAGAGAGGCGGAGCTGTACGAGGGATACAGAGCGGCAAAGCGCACCCTCCGAGCGGAGATAAAGCGGGCCAAGTTGGAGGCCCGCAACGTGTGGCTGGGGACTCTAAACGGAGACCCATGGGGACGCCCCTACAAGTTGGTGCGAGACAAGCTCCGCCCTTGGGCTCCCCCGCTGACGCAGTCTCCAGCCCCAGCTTGTGGAGGGTGTGGTGAGCGGTCTGTTCCCCGCGCGAGGAGAACACTCTCCCCCGCCCATGGCTCCGCCACCTGCGGTGTCCGACGTGGACCACGACGGCGACGGCGACGACAATGTTCCAGAGGTGACCGAGGTAGAAATGAGTGTGGCGGTACGAAGGCTGAATGCCAAGAATACCGCCCCAGGACCCGACGGCTTGCCTGGAAAAGCCTAGGTCCTGGCCATGGAGGAACTCGGGCCTCGACTAAGGGGGCTCTTAAGCGCAAGCTTGGAGAGGGGCCAGTTCCCACTTCGCTGGAAGACGGGGAAACTGGTCCTCATCGCGAAGCAGGGGCGCCCTGCGGACTCACCGTCTGCGTACCGGCCCATCGTGCTGCTCGACGAGGTGGGCAAGCTCTTTGAAAGAGTTATTGCAGACCGCCTCGTCGCGCACCTAGCACGTGTGGGGCCGGATCTGGCGGACGGCCAGTTCGGCTTTCGCAGGGGACGCTCCACGGTGGACGCTATCATGCGCGTGCGAGCCCTCACGACGGGGGATGCGGTATCCCAGGGCAGGTGTGTCTTGGCGGTGTCTTTGGATATCACCAACGCCTTCAATTCCCTGCTCTGGAGTAGCATTAGGAGGGCACTCAGGTATCACCGGGTGCCCGACTACCTCTGTCGTGTGATCGAGGCCTACCTGACGGACAGATTCATCATCTACCCCGGTCACCTGGGAGAGTGGAAACGGCGAGAGATGTCGTGCGGTGTTCCGCAGGGATCGGTACTAGGACCGCCCTTGTGGAACATCGGGTACGACTGCGTGCTGCGCAGCGACCTCCCTGACGGCGTTAGCGTCGTCTGTTACGCGGACGACACGCTGGTTCTGGCGCAGGGAGAGTCGTACCAGGCGGTGGACGAACTAGCGACACGCGGGGTTGCGATAGTCGTGGAGAGGATCCAGCAGTTGGGACTCGAGGTGGCACTGCACAAGTCCGAGGCCATGTGCTTTCACGGCCCTCGGAATGCGCCACCACCGGGTTCCCAAATAACGGTAGGAGGAGTTCACATCGGACTCGTCCTCGACAGCCGATGGGATTTCGAAGAGCACTTCCAACGTCTGGCTCCCAAACTGGATCGGACTGGGGCTGCCCTTAAGCGGCTTCTGCCTAACCTAGGGGGTCCAGACGCCTCCTGCCGGAGGCTCTACGCAGGAATCGTTAGGTCCATGGCCCTTTATGGGGCGCCGGTATGGGCGCCGTCGCTGCGAAAACGACCGGTGGCCAAGCTGAACGCATGCCAGAGGGTCATGGCTATCCGAATGGTGCGGGGATATCGCACGGTTTCCCGCGAAGCGGCGAGCCTCCTTGCTGGCCAGCCACCATGGTATCTGGAAGCAACAGTCCTTGCACGCATGCACGATCTGCGCGTGGAGATGCAACGACGGGGCGAAACTCCGCTGCCGCGCCAAGTTGCGGCATGGCGGGAAGAACTCCGGCGGGATATCATGGTGGAATGGCGACAGCGACTATCGCAACCCAGTGCTGGGCACGCCACAATTATGGCGGTAAGTGCCCTCTTTGAGGAATGGCTGGAAAGACCACATGGCGTCCTTACCTACCGCATGACGCAGGTCCTCACCGGACATGGTAAGTTCGGGAGGTTCCTGCACCGAATTCGTGCGGAAGACACGCCCGGGTGTCGCCACTGTGTGGAACGCCCAGAGGACACGGTGGAGCATACGGTGGAGGTGTGCCCCGCTTGGGCAGAGCAACGCCGTGTCCTCGTGGGGGCGATCGGCGGCAGTGATCTCTCGCGCCGGGCATTGGTACAGGCCATGGTCCGGACTGAGGAGGAGTGGCAGGCGGTCGCCTCCTTCTGCGAAGCAGTAATGCTAGCAAAGGAGGCGGCCGATCACGTGAGGCAACAGCAACGGTCCTCACGCCCCAACCGCCGCCGGGATTCCGATCCCGATTTCCAGCCACCGTAGGCGCAGGCTTGCGTACGGCGAGCAATGGGTGGCTCGCCTTCCGACCGACCGGTGACTGTCCGGACTGAGCCCAAGTCGTCGACGGCACGTATTGTTCCACGCGCGCCTCAGGGTGATGTCAGCAAATCGTAGGGGCCCAGCAGGGTCGAAGTCTACTGGGGCCACGGGTATTGTGAAAGCGAAGCCCGGGGCCCCGGGATGAAGGCAAAGAGGGAACAGGAGTGGGTTTTTAGTCAGTAAAAGTCTAATACTATCTCTCGCTCCACCCAAGAGCGCGATTTGTCATTGGATGACTTTCCCAACTTAAAAAAAAAAAAAAAAAAACGTACCCACGACTTCCGGCATAGCAGTCAGCGCCACTAACCACTAGACCAACAGGCCAGTCATTTATTAACAAGCATAACCGTTGTGCGTAGGATCCTGAGTTTAATTCCCAATTCAAACTAATTGTATTCAAGTTTTTCAGGAAAATCTCATATTATTTTATAACTTAAACGTTTGCTTAGTTGTTAGTGATTACCCAGGAAGTCTGCAGATTAACAAGTTAATATAAGAATTACAAAAACATTTTCCACTTTAACGGAATCAATCAAATAATCCGTTGTTTATCTAGTTAATCTGCACTCTACCTGTTTTACGCAATTAGCGGTAACATATACATCAACTTCATTTTGATACATGAAAACGTTCTACAGCATAATATCCATTATGAACCCACGGCCACAACTGCATGTTTGGTTACTACTCTACTCCTATTGTGTGTAGTATATTTGTTATGTAGTATGATGTAAATTCGACTGGCCTGTTGGTCTAGTGGTTAGTGGCCCTGACTGCTATGCCGGAGGTCGTGGGTTCGATTTCCACCCAGGGCAAATGTTTGTGTGATGTGATGAGCATGATCATTAGTTCTGTGTCTCGTTATAATTTATTTATAATATGTATGTATTTAGAAATATATAAGTATGTTTATCAGTTGTCTAGTACTCATAACACAAGCTCTACTTAGCTTATGGCTAGACGGCGTTGTGTGACAGTTGTGGAATATTATTATTAATTATCTAGCCTTGAACTATCCAACACCTAACTATTTATAACCATAAAGAAATATAACATTATGGGTTATGAGATTGCCTGTTCATGATTCCCTCACCTCATAGTCCTCACTCAACATCTGAGCTAACAGCTCCTCAGCCTCCACACACTTTCTCTGCAGTTGGCAGCATTGCTTTAGTCTAGTGCAGCAGAAGGAACAAGCGAGCATCGGCTTACGGTCTTCAGTTACAAACTGCAACAAATATGACTGTATACTATTTTGTAATACTTTTTAAAATTCAAGATTTATTTATATATATAGTCATAGTCATAGTAGTCATAGTAATTTATTGGTAAGGGATTCTTACAAGTCATTTAAAGAATGTTACATAAAATACTGTTACTTACTGGAACACCAGTCAGCTTCTCATACATCCCCAGCAGGCTCTTGTTGGTCACCACACACATGCGAACATTCTGCACTAAACATATCCTACACATTGACAGTTTTTCCATCGTATTTTGTATACTTAATAATATATAATATAATATACTTAGTATTAACAGTAAAGGGAAGTTTAAAAGTGGCGCCAGTGACTGAAAAGTTGAAAGGGAATAGTTTATCTTGGTATGGTCATTTGAAGAGGAGGGATTTGGAAATTTTGAAATATAATGTTAGTTTAATTTTTTTATTTATTATATTAGACTAGATGATATGGTCAGTGGGTCGTCTTAGGGGTATGTATTGAGTGCACTTCCTTCGTGGACTTCAACAAGACAGAGTTTGGCTTAGAACCGGTCTTCGACACCGCCGGGGCAACTCTGATCAACTTTCAAACTGTCGGTGTTCAATGAAGAGCTAAAAAATCTGAAGTATTCCGCAACCAGATAATCAAGTATGCTTTTCTTTTCGTAGTAAGTCCGTATAATTAGTCAAAAAACTTAATTTCAGTGTAATAACAATAAATCCGAACTTTGTTTTCGATCGTCTATCGTGTATACAAGTTGCTATGGCTACAAGTGACAACTGTGTGACTGTCAATTGTGCTGACAATGTTTTTTTTTTTTTCTTCTTTGGCAATGCTGTCAATGTTATTCATGCGTCAAACGTTCCCCGTGTTCCGAATGGTGTCAAAAGCGATTATATCGCGAATCCGGCCAAATTTAATAGTCACGAAATAAAAGGGCTATGTGAAGATTTATTTACATTTAAAAATACTAACTATAATTACAATAAATTAAAATAAATAATAATAAAAATCCTAATCTAATTACAACTAACTAAAACTAAAATATGGCGTCAAAAAACTATTCCACATCGCTGTCGACTGGTAATGTGCCCAAAAGACTGGCGGCATTGCCACGCTGTATGGCAATGCTAAAAATGAGGTTAGAGTTAACCCTAATGACGTCATCAAGGTAGATACTCTACGCTCGCATTTTCGAACACAAACGTAGAGTTCAACTGTCAATGCCAAGCAAGTGTCGTTTATGGCTGCTTATTACCTACCCTTCTCGGAGTTAGAGTTAGGTGTGGGAGTTTGATAGCTGTCAGTCGTGCTGGAGAGATATTTTTTCCAAATTTACTTATTTAAGAAAATTACAGTTAGAAATTTTATATTTCTTTGCAGTTTTCAGTGTTTTTCTTTCTCATTATTTTTAATAGGCATGGACCTTCTTCCTCCCCCTCTAGCTCCGCCTGACCCTCCTGTCGCTGTTGCATGTTCAAACTCAGCGGTTGGTAAGCGACGCTATATGATAGACTCGGAAACAAAAAAAAAAACAATTATTGACAAGGATATGGCTGTTGCGGCCATCCAAACATCATAATATATTCACCCTTCTCTGAAAGAGGGCATAAAATCTTACAGTTAGCTAGAAAAAGGTCCGTTTTTAGTTCACGTTTCCCGATCCAAACCAGATCCTTCTGCTGGGACTTCGATTTGTCCAATTAAGTTTGGGCAATTTTAAATTAAAAATAATATTAAAAATATTTGTAGGGAAGGTATTAAAAAAGTGGGCAGAAATAAAATCTCTGTCGAATTCACCTCTGGTGAGGCGGCCAACAAATTTCTTTCCAACCCGATTTTAGTTTCTAAATATTCAGTTTTTATTCCATCTTTTAATATTACCAAAATGGGTATCGTCCGTCAAGTGCCGGTCGATATGTCTATGGACGAATTTGTGGATTCAGTTATTCTTCCTGATGGGTGTGGAGTTGTTCTAAAAGCACGCAGGTTGAACCGCAAAAATAAACAGGAGGGCAAGACCTCCTGGATCCCTACTCAGACAATAGTGGTTACCTTCGAGGGACAGGTTCTTCCTCAAAGGGTTTTTTTATTTCACACATCTCTGCCAGTGGAGGTATATCAGTACCCCACTATACAGTGTCAAAATTGCTGCCGCTTTGGGCATGTTAAGGCACAGTGTCGGTCCAAGGCAAGGTGCTTTAGGTGCTCACAACCTCACACTGGTAACAGTTGTATGACGACGACGGGCAGATAGTAGTTGGGCAGTGATCACTTGGAGATGCTGTGACTATGCCGTCGTACCAGCCGGCAGGCTTAAGACCGGGTCCGTTGCTGGTAGAGCGTGTCGGGTGTGATATCTACTCCAGCCGGCAGGCATAAACCAGGTTCGTTGCTAGATAGAATCTTCGGGTCACCACTTTGGGGATGGAAGTAAGAATCGTGTGACTCTAAAACAGAATGTGTATATTTTTGCTGTGCACCTCCTTTTATACAAGTTTACAATATTACGGACTAAAAGCTTAACCAATAGTAACTTAGTATCTACAAAACACTTAACCAATAAACGCGGTTCGGGCGTGCTTTTGTGCAGTGCTTTTGTTTGAGCAGCTGGGGTAGCAGGTAACAAGGTTCCACGTGGGACCTTGGAGTACAATGGCTGCGTAGGCGTGGGAATACTTTTTGGTCAAGCAGATGTGGCAGCAGGTAGCAAGGTTCGCACGTGGGACCTTGGAGTACAATGGCTGCGTGTTTCTAGCGTGGTAACAGTGATGTACTGTAGAGTGGCTACAGTTGTGACGTAGTAGAGGCCAAGGCTACTTGCATCCATTGCTTGGGCCGTCACTTTGCCTTTTACGGTAGCTGTCCCGAGCAAGGTAGACAAAAGTCAATTAAGATATTAATGTCGCAGGAAAATCTCTCATAGAAGAGGCTTCTCGATCTTTTCCTAGTGTAAAAAAATATATTCTGAAGTCACCCAAAATTTACCAACCCAATCTTCTTAATCTTCTTCCCAATCTACTAGCCTTAATCCTCCTACCTCTTATAAAAAAACTGTGTTTTCCTCCCCTAAGCCTAGAGCTCCTTTAGGCAAGTCTTATGACAAAACTGCCCATAGATCTATCGTTGCTGAAGATCCTTCATCCTTTCCCAATGGATTCTCTCTTCTTTCTCAAAATTCTTCATACCCAAAGTCCCCTCAAGAGGATAGCCTCTTAGAAGTACTTTCGTCTCTAATTATTGATTTAGTTTCCCGTGACAATTTCTCTTTACCGCCCCACGTTGCCCAGAAACTTTCTTTGCTTCTCTTTAATAATAACTAGCGGTCCCGGCAGACGTTGTTCTGCCCAAAAGCGGGATTTAGTAAAAAAAAAAATTACCCTACTCTACCCTACTCTACCCTACTCTACCCTACTCTACCCTACTCCGCCCTACTCTACCCTACTCTACCCTACTCTACCCTACTCTACCCTACTCTACCCTACTCGTTAAAAAGTACCCTATGTCCGTCTCCTGGTTCTAAGCTACCTCCCCACCAATTTTCAGCCAAATCGGTTCAGCCGTTCTTGAGTTATAAACAGTGTAACTAACACGACTTTCTTTTATATATATAGATTATGGATCTAGTCTCCACACTCCAGTGGAACATTCAAAGCATTCGGCCGAAGAAGCCTGAACTTTTATTTTTAGTAAATAAATTTCACACCTCAGTCATAATGAAGAGTTGAAAGTTGAGTTATGTGTGGGAAAAGTGTGTCATCTTTGTTGGAACATTACAGTGATTCAGATGCAAATCATCTGAATTACTGTAATGTTCCGAAACAGTGATATGTATCATTTGGAACATCGGCTCAAAAGATACAAGCGAAACATTTGAAACATCGGCTCACAAGATACAAACGGAAAATTTGGAATATCGGCTCAAAAGATACAAACGGAACATTAATTGAAACATCAGCTCACAAGATACAAACGGAACATTTGGAACAACGGCTCAAAAGATACAAACACAGACTGTTATGAATCTTGATCTATTACGTTGCGTCATATAAACTAACAGTTTTATTTATGTGTGTATGTAATGTGGGGCCGTTACAATTTATTATTATGATCAATGACCTGCCTGATGTAGTGGCGTCCCTGCCAGGTGTCTGCTATTTGCGGACGACCTTAAATTGCTTTTGGCCATTGAGACTGAGGAAGACTGTCACCGCCTTCAGCAGGACATTGATCGTATAGTTGAGTGGAGTCGGAAAAACAAGCTGCAGTTCAACGTTTCGAAATGTTCAATTCTGACATTCAGCCGTGCAAGATTACCACTTCACTACAACTACAAACTAAACGATACGCCTCTGAAAAGAGAGGAAGTAGTGCGAGACCTTGGCGTCCATATGGATACACAGCTGAGATTCCGGGATCATATAGTCAGCGTTTGTAAAAAGGCATACAAGCGGCTGGGATTCGTGCTTCGCAGAGCAGCAGATTTCACCAATATTCAAGCTATTTCGGCATTGTACGACGCGCTAATTAGGAGTCAGTTAGAGAGTAATGCAGCTGTATGGGCTTCAAATGAGGCGAAATACACTCTAATGTTGGAGCGCATACAAAATAAATATACGCGATATCTGTACCTAAGAGTTGATGGGGTATACCCACTTTATCCCTTGATGTACCCAACCTTGTTCGTTTTGGGCATGGTGGGATACAACAGGTTGGAGACAAGAAGGGATCTAGCGTTGGTATCGTATATTCTAGGAGTGTTCCGGGGCAACACAAACAATCCGGGTGTTTTGCAGGAAATGGGATTGTGCGTGCGCGATGGGTACGTTCAATGTCGCAGACGGCCGGATTTGTTCGCACTGCACGCGGTTGCACCAAGCTGGTGGTCAACGTCCCATTCTCGAGGGCAATGCACAAACTAAACCTGGTGGCTGATAGAATTGATATATTCTCATGTTCACTGAGCGAGTTCGCAAAAGTTACATTACATTTTTTATGTTAAAATAATAATAATTAACTGAATTAAATAATTGTATTCTTCTGATAATTAATCGCCCTATATTTTATTTTAATTGAATGTTATATTCATTTTTATTATATTGACTAAGTTATTTTTTATTTTTGTAAATGTTGTGAATTGGAATTGTATGAAATCGTTATTGTAATTTATATTTTTGACTACACTATCGCATTGGATTGTTCTGTAATGATAGCTGTATGTATGTTTAATAATAAACAATAAACAATTTAATTGAATATAAATATATAAGAATAATTGAAAAAGTCTGCAGGTCACATAAAGTAAAGAGTGTTTCAGTTCTCCAATTGTTCCAAATGATGCATTTGAAACATGGTGTTCCAATCTTTCGGAACACTAAAATGTTTATGTTAAAAAAACAGTGAGTCGGTAAAGAGTTACACACACAACTCAACAACTCTAACTAGGCGAGTTAGAATTGTTGAGTTAGCTTCTAGCTACTCGAGTTATCATCACTTTTGTTACAATTCGGAACGCTGAATAAATAACTAAAAAAAAAAAAATTGCCATTGACAGTTATCGATTGTTGACAGTTGACAGAAGATTCCAAAATCCAAAATTTTATAAAATGTTCGGCATCGGCACCGTTTCTATCTCAGCGAATTTAATTTTATAACAAGTTTATTGAATAACTACACGAACCTACTAGAACAAGAATAGCCCACTTCGCTATCTGGCTGCACCGACAGTTTGGAACTTTAACGGTATCCTATGAGTACCGTAATATCATTTAAGGCATCGAAGACGTGAAATACCTACGCCAAGTTATGCTTGATTGAGGTCCATGAAGCAAATACACACGACATTAAACGAATAAAAAAATATAATAGACCGTCACCGAACGAGAGTCAAGCGAACGCCGGAGTTCGCGCGTGAAGTCATCGCGCCATAATAGTTTTATTTGATATCAACAGTTTAATTATATTTCAAAATATTCATTATTATTTTCTAATATAGAAAATACGATGGAAAAACTGTCAATGTGTAGGATATGTTTAGTGCAGAATGTTCGCATGTGTGTGGTGACCAACAAGAGCCTTCAGGAGATGTATGAGAAGCTGACTGGTGTTCCAGTAAGTATATATAAAATGTGTTATTTTATAATTATCGTTGGATATTATGGGAACAGTAAAACTCTAATCAAAACTGTGTTCCTCTGCAAAGCGAAATTTTATTTTATTAACTAGTATTAACACTTACAAAACATTTGACGTTAATTAATACACACACTAACTTTACCTGCAAAGAGAAACAACATTTAAAGCTATTGTTTCATCATTGTGAATGTGAGGAGTTGAGGACTATGCTGATTGCTTTTTTTTTCCTTTTCAGTAATTTTTAATGTATGTCTGGCAATTTAAGTATTGTCTGCGGCCTACCCAAATGTCCTTTCTTTGGTATTGTTCGTCAAGTCATTGAGCTCCTTAGTAGTCCTGAGTTGAGCTTTACGAATACTGACTGGACAGGTCCACTCAAATTTGTATAGTTATTTCTTCAAAAGACCATTTCAGACAAATCTGCATGGTTATCATGTAATTCGACCATTACATAGTTACTGTATGGACTTTAAAAGAGACTTTGACCCCCTGAGTTTGTTTCGGTGTTTCTTCTCAGGATAGTCAGCTAGGAAACACTGGCCTCATCTAGTTTAAAAATGACGAAAAAAAAAAACATGTGTAAAAGTGTTTTTTAAACCTATTTACAAAATAGGTTCAATTATTCAATCATTTATCAGATCTTATTAGAATATAATAGAATAGAATAAAACTTTATTGTACCTCAAAATAGTAACAAAAACTTATAAACTAACTTAATCTATGGGTACAATGGCAGTTTTATCGCTAACAGCGATATCTACCAGACAACCTTAATATGGACTGTAAGAACTTGACATAAAAAAGGGGGTAGACTGCGGTGTACCGCAAATTAAATTTAATTAAATTAAAAATATATATAATACTCTACATAGATATAAAATTATATTATATAGCTATTATATATAAAAGACAAAAAACAAACTCATGAATATTATATATATATATATATATACATACATATTATATGTTACACAATTTCAAAGAGACAAATAGAGAAGAAATAAAAAATACAAAAAGGTGAATGGACTAGAAAGAAAAAGAAGGGAAAAAACTGAATTTGGATAGTAGCAGAATTAATTATTGTGAAAGAAAATGATCTTTAACAAAAGAAACTAGTGACTGAGCTTGTCTAATTGGCATCGGCAACGCATTCCACAATCGCACTGCCTGGACCGTGAATGATTATTATTAATCACTATTATTTAAATATTCAAATTACAATATAATTCTCCCTTGTCTAAATGAAGTCAATTTAGACAGAATTATAGCCTCCATCTTTTACAAGCTGTATCCATCATTCAATATTTACAAGCTGTATTCCATCTATATATATAAAAGGAGAAACTGACTGACTGACATATCAACGCAAAGTAGAAACTCCTGGAACTAGGAACGTGAAATTTGGCACAAGGTTTCTTTTTATGACGTAGGCGAGCACTAAGAGAGGATTTTCGAAAATCCTCCTTCTAAAGGGATGAAACAGGGGTACAAAGTTTGTATGGAGAAACAAACTTTTACGCGGGCAAAGCTGCTGGCAGAAGCTAGTCATTCAATATGGCAGCCCGCTTCATGGTATCAAACAAGTTCACAGATAAATTATACATTAAAGTTATTATGCGGCTAATTCAAACTGTACAAACTAAATGAAGTGTCACGCACTTTGGTTACATATATATAAACAAACTAGCTTCTGCCAGCGGCTTCGCTCGCAAGAAAATAGGTTTCTCCATACAAACTTTGGACCTACGTTTCATCCCCTCAGGGGAAGAATTCTCGACAATCCTCTCTTTGTCAAAGTCAAAGTCAAAGTCAAAAATTTTTATTTCACATAGGCCTACATGGGCACTTATAAAACGTCAGAAGCTAGTGCACGGTTCCAAATTGGTCGTTTCCTATGGAGAAGAACCAGCAAGAAACTCCATGGTTACTCTTTTAAAAAAATGATTGTTTACAATATTTTCATATTACAGTATTAATAGACATTATGTAAGAACAGTGTAGACCAGTCGATATTGTACCCAAAAGCACAATAAAAATAATAATATTTAAAAAAAAAAGTGAGTCGTAATAGGAAGTAACCTAAGAATTTGCGAAGTCCACGGTGTTCTCACATTCACATTAAAAAAAAAGAAGCTATATAAAAAAAAAAAAAACAAGAACAATAAGTAATTACAATTATCAATAAATGACATGTCAACAAAAAGAAAATTACTAACGAATTTATGGTGGTTGGCGTCTACTAATATAAAAATATTGCAAAAGCAATGTGTAGGAAGAAAAGAAAAAATGTATATATTACAACAAATGTGGAGCAGTTAATAGACAGATGTACACAACATTATGAGTTACCAGGGGGCCACATGTGCAGAAGCAGTCATTGCCAAACAAGCGTGTCTTCGACATAGTCTTTAACCTTGTAATAGGCTTTTTTAGTTAGGACACGCTTAATATGGGTTTTGAACTTGCCCTCGCTAAGTTCAGTCACCGCCTTTTCTTATCTTATCTTGTTGTGGGGCTGGCTTTGAAAACCAGAGCACTTCGACCCTACTGGATCTTTTGTGCTAGTCCCCCTCCCTTCTACTCAAACCCCAGCCTTCCGTGCACCTTCGTCATGAGTCCCAGTATGGCCTTGATGGGGCTGAGCCTATAGTCCTCTGGCCTAGGAAATGGTTGGCCCAGATACTCTAGTCTTTTGGAGCCTAGTGCTGCACAGTCGCACAGTAAGTGTAGCATATTCTCCTCTGCCTCTCTACAGATCCTGCAAGTCGGGTCGCTTGCTAGTCCCATGTTGTAGAGCTGTTTGTTGGTGGCATAATGCCCCGTGAAGGCTCCTGTGATTATTCGGAGCTGTGTTCTGCTGTACCTCCATAGTTTTTGGGTCCATGCCTTATCTATGTCATTAAGAAATAGCTTTGCATGCTTCTGGCCTGTTGTGTTGCGCCAGTGTGTGCTGTGTATTTCTAACGCAGCCCTTTTCAATGCTTGGTTGATGACCCTTGGTGAGAGTCCTATGAAAGGTTCCGGTCCTTGTAGGGGTGTCTCGGATCCTTTTCTTGCTAGAGTGTCGGCTCTTTCATTGCCTTCTACTCCTGTGTGGCCTGGCACCCAGATCAGTCTGACCTTGTTGCGCCTACCTAGCCGATTAAGTATTTTAATACAGTTTAGTACGAGCCCAGAGTCCACTCTATTGCACGTGAGTGCCTTAAGTGTTGCTTGGCTGTCGCTTAAAATGTAGACAGTGTCCCCTTCGGTGCCTCTGTCTAGTATTTCCTGCGCACATGCGATTATAGCATAGGTTTCTGCTTGGAATACCGTCGCCAGTTTGCCCAAACTTAGGCTGAGATTGCAGTTGTCGCTATGTACCCCCGCTCCTGTACCGGTGTTCATTTTAGAACCATCCGTGTACCATACCTGGTTTTTCCCTTTGTGGGGTTTCATCCCACCTTTCCATTCCTCCCTACTCGGAATGTATATCTTAAACTCCTTTTTGAGATTTTGAACGGTATGTATTTTGTCACATCCCATGTCCATCATCCAGTCAAGTTCCCTGTTTGGTCTTGTGTTTGTATGGTTTGTTTTGCATCCGGAGTTCGTCCAGTGCCCCATACTTCTAAGCCTATGAATGGCCCTCCTCGCCTCTAGTTCCACTTCAATGTGTAAAGGGGTGAGATTGAGCATCGTTTCCATCGCCGCAGTTGGCGTGGTTCTAAATGCTCCTGTAATGGCCATGCAGGCAGTCCGCTGTACTTTGCTTAGGGCCTGTCTGCAAGTTGCCAGCTTGGTTCTGGTCCACCATACGATGCTCCCGTATGTGATCAGCGGTTTCACCATCATGGTGTATATCCATTTGATAACCTGGGGTCTAAGGCCCCATGTCTTCCCATAAGCAGAGCGACACATGCCAAATACTCTTAGAGCCTTGTTTGCTGTCGCTTCGGCATGGCTTTTCCACGTGAGTTTGCTGTCTAGAATTACTCCTAGATATTTTACTTCTGTGGACAGCTCTAGTACGGTGTCGTAGAGCTTTATGGCACCCATTGTTGTTAGGTCCCTCCTTCTGGTAAACGGGATAATCACCGTTTTGCTTGGGTTGATGGATAGGTGGTTGAGTTTACACCACCTTTCAACCATGTTTAATCTCTCCTGTATGATCCCCGACACAATGTTGGGAAATTTTCCATTTACAAGTATCACGAGATCATCTGCATATCCAACCGTGTACGTTGGTCCTTTGTTCAATTCTATTAGCAGCTCGTCTATCACCAAACACCAGAGCGTTGGCGAGAGTACGCCTCCCTGAGGGCATCCTCTTGTGACATGCGCCCTTTTGGTCTCACCTAGCAGTGTTGATTCTATAACTCTGCCCTTCAGCATATTGTCCATCCAGTCACAAATGGTAGGGTCTATGCCATGTTTCTCTGCAGCTGTTCGTATCGTTCTAAAAGTAGTGCGATCGAACGCGCCTTCTACATCGAGAAAGGCTGCTAGGCATATCTCTTTGCATTCTAGCGCCTTTTCGGCACGGCTTACGACCTGGTGTAGCGCCGTTTCTGTTGACTTACCAGGCTGGTATGCGTTTTGCATCCTGTGAAGCGGTTGTTTTTTCAGCGCTCCCTCCCTGACATGCCTATCTACAAGCTTTTCCAGAGTTTTTAGGAAGAATGATGTCAGGCTTATAGGTCTGTATGACTTAGCGTCCTCATAGTCCGCTCTTCCTGGCTTGGGAAGAAAGATTACTTTCGCCTGTCTCCACGCCTTTGGTATGTAGCTAAAGGCGATGCATGCTCTATATAGTCTACCCAGATGCGGTTCCAGTATGTTCCCCGCTCTTTGTAAAAGGGCTGGGTACACTCCGTCTGGTCCCGGGGCCTTGTATGGCTTGAAGCTTTCCAGGGCCCACTTTATGCCATTCTGCCCTACTACCTTTTTCGCGGCGTCCCAGTCGGCTTTCGTTGTTTTTGACTTAATGTCGTCTAAGCTTAACGAGTCCGCCGTGTCGGTAGCTGCGAATGAGCCGGGAAAGTGCGTTCTGAACATTATCTCAAGGGTGTCACCTCCCGACTCTGTCGGTTTGCCACTCCCATCCTTGATGGATGTCAGTGGATTCACCTTTGCAGTGGCCATAGCCTTCGACAGCCTCATGCTATCTGGAATGCTGCCAATGCTGTCGCAGTGGTCCCTCCATGCCTTCCTTTTGGCCCTGCGTACAGCCTTGTTATATTCCGTTAGCTTTATAGCATACATCTCAAAATTTTTGAGAGCCTTAGCACGATTGAAGGCGGCCCTAGTTTCCCTCCGTAGCCTAGCTAGGTCAGAGTTCCACCATGATTCCTTTCTTGTTTGTACTACCTTTTCGGGGCAATTATTTGTCCAAGCGCTCAGAACGGCTTCGGATATTCGCCCCGCCTCAAATTCTACATCAATTGCTGAATTCAGCTTTCCCTTGGGGTCCCCAAGTTCCACTTTCAAGTCTTTCGTGTAGGAGTTCCAATTGGTGTGTCTTGGGTTCCTCCTTGTTACCAGTTCCTTTTTTCATCGGGTACTGTACTTGAAGCAAATATACCTATGGTCTGAGAGTGAGATCTCGTTTGGTACGTGCCATTCGCTTATGCGGTTACTAGCCCTATTAGTAGCTACTGTTAGGTCAATCACCTCCGCTCGTCTAGCATTGACGAACGTGGGCCTATTGCCATTATTTATAATTTGTAAAGGTGAGCTTACCAGGAAGTCCAGCAGTCTTTCACCTCTCCTGTTATTGCCGGTGCTCCCCCAAGTGACGTGGTGTGCGTTGGCGTCGCAGCCTATGATCAGGTCCAGGCCCTCCCGGCTGCAGTGTTCCACGAGTTCCCTCAGGTTCGCTGAGATGGGGTCCTCGGCTTCATACGGCATGTATGCGGAGGCTAGTATCAGCGCTCCGCCTCCCTCCTCCTCTCTTAGAGGGACCTTGATGGTTGTCAGGTCCCTGTAACAGAAATTGTGCAGGGGAATCGCATCTAGGCCATTCCTGACATAGATGCAAGCCCTTGCATTTAGGTCATGACGTTGGTAGTGTACAATACCTCCAGTCCTGCCCAGGCCTCTAATCTCCCCTTTGTAAATGTAAGGTTCTTGTATTAGAGCTATGTCATATTTTAACATGTTTAGCTCGCGCGCCAGAAGGGCAGTCGCAGCCTTATTGTGTTGTAGATTGATTTGTACAAACCTTATAGCAGCCATCTTATTTCCTGCTACTGCCTGTCCACCCCCGCCTCCCTGTCCTCATCTGAGTCCGGGCAGTTGGGGTCCAGTTTGAGGACTGCCAGTCCCGCTAGGTCCCCCGCGCACGTCGATGGTGACGACGCGCGGTCCAGTTCCATCGCTGGATGGTAGTCCTCGTAATTTTCTGCGCCGTCGCTGGCCCGCTCTTCAGCGAGGAAGGCATCTTCCTCCGAGCTTAGGACCACTTCCTCGACGCAGGCCTCCTTCACCTCCCCACTAGGGGCGTCCGGTGCAGCCGAGGTCGCTGGGGGTTCCTTGGCCTGTTCCTTGGCCTGGTCCTCCCTCCTTCTATCCGCGTCCTCCAGCAGTTTGAACTGGCTCGGCCCCAGTCCTGAGTGGAGTGTGTAGCCAGCCTCCCTGATGGCGTCCGCGGATACCTTGTCCATAAGGACAATCCGGCGTGTCGTGGTTGGCTCCACGTCAACCTTCAGCACTTTCCACCCATCTGTGTGCAGTGCCGGGTTGAAGCGCTGGAGCAGCCTCAAGGTATTGGCGAGGTCGGCGCCCTTGAAGGTCTTCGACTTCCACGCCATCTTGATCGGCTTCGGAAGGTCCTTTGCCTCCAGCACCCGCAGCTTGGTGCCACTGACCTCCCGGCCGTCGACGGCGCGGAGCCACTTAACCGCGTCGGGTCCCTCGCAGCTGACGTGCAGCGCCCCTCCGACCATGTTCCCGACATTCACGCGGGGCAGTGGATCCGGGGTCTCCATCAGCAGCTTCCACAGAAACTCCTGAATCGGACCCAGGGTTCCCGCCTCCAGCGCTTGGTCCGGGTGGGACGCGTGCACGATCGCCATCTTCGTCCCCATGAGAGCGTCCTTATAGGATCCCTGGGTTTTGACTTTTTTAGTGTCATTACCCGGTTCCTTGGCCTCATCACTCACCTCACGTGTCCTTTTGACAGGTACCGTATTACCCCCTGTCGTTGCAGCCTGTCGCTGCAGGTTTTTCAACCTGCGCTTAGCGCTGCCGCTCAAGCGCCGATGGTGCGGCCCCGGTGCCTGCGTCGCGGAGTCCCCCGCTCCCGTCCCTCCACTGGTCGTTCCCTGTACAGGTTCCGTCCGTGGCGGAGGTGTCGGTATGCTGGTGCCCCCACGACCCGGCAGCGGTGCCCTAGCCCCAGAGTGCCCTTGGGCGCCACTCCCTCCTTGCGGAACCCCCATACCGGTTTTCCCCCGTCCCTTGCAGCCCTTACGGGTCACAGTGGTCCAGGAGTCGAAGCCCGATACGGGTACATCCTGCTTGGAGGCAGCGGCCCCCCTATCTGCTAATGCCTTAAGCTTAGTCCCTGTAGTCAGGTCCACGGCCATTTGTGACACGCCCTTTACGGTCTTGTCACCTTTTTTATATTGTGTATTTATCGAATCCATACCTTTTTCTATTATATTTTCATCAGCCCGGCTCCTCACCCACCATCGAGCCCTCAACATCGGGGATGCTTTAAAGCACCAAGGTTACCGAGCTGATATAGTACCCGTGAGTGAGTTGTCCGCGAGCTTCCAACAGTCCACATCTGCCCCCCACAATAGGTGTCAGTGCGTACCTGCCTTCCGCTGCGAACCCCATCACCCCCGAGTACTCACCTGACGGCCGTCTGACCGGACGTCGCAGCCGATTGACCATGATTGGCTAGACCATGGCCGCCCGTTTGAGGAGAAATCCAGACCAAAGTGGCGTGTTGCCTTCAAGGGGTAAATACAACCCGACCCCTCTCAGGCTCAACCACCAGGACTCCTTCATCCCCCCGTACGGGTCACCGCGCACGGCACAAACACGCGGGAGGTCATTAGCTATCCACCATCTTCCCTGTTGATGATGGACACGCAGAGACATGACCTCTCCATCCCTGCATTAAAGCGCCCGATGGTTTCTGTTACGTCTATTTCTTAAGGAACTAGACCAATAACGGGGCGGCAACCACGAGAAGGATAACCACCAGACTGACCTTAAGGATCTGTGCGACTGTTGCGCTCTCCCTTAAAGCCCACGCCCCCTCACATCCTCTGAAGGAGTCCGTGAGGTAGGCCAACCTCTATGCTACCATGTGAGTCATGTCGTTCAGTAACCGCAAAAGCACACAGATTGGCCCGCCCCAAACCGCCTTTGGTAGCTTGTTATAAAAGCGTATGCTGTTTACTAAAAATGACTTGCTGGTCTTAGCTAATCTCCATTTGGGTAATACAATTTCGTGTTTACTGCGCGTATTTATGTTATGAAAATCGCTTCTAATTTTGGAAAGTCCTAGGTTTTTACGAACGTACAAAATACTTTCCAAGATATAAAGAGAAGGCAGATTAAGTATATCGATTTCTTTGAATTTATTTCTGAGGGACTCGCGATGACCCATTTTATAAATAGCCAGGATTGCTCTCTTTTGCAATATGAAAATTGAGTCCACATCAGCTGCAGATCCCTACAGTAAAATGCCATAAGACATAATACTGTGGAAATAAGCATAGTAAACTAACCTAGCGGTGGCTACATCTGTCAATTGCCTTATTTTTCGTACTGCCATATGCGGCTGAGCTTAATCTACCTGAAAGAGTTCTAATATGAGCGCCCCACTGCAGTTTAGAATCGATAGTTATACCTAAAAACACAGTTTCCGTAGTAACATCAAGTTTGTTGCCGTCTAGAATTAGATTGACGCCAACTTGAGGGACATTTGGTAATGAAAATTTCATACATTTAGTTTTATTCGCATTTAATAAGAGATTATTAGCTGCGAACCATTTCGAAAGAACAGTCAGACTTTCATTGACTTGCAAGACATCCCTATCTTTTCTATCCACTTTAAAAATAAGAGAAGTGCTCGCCTAGGTCATAAAAGGAGACTTTGTGCAAAGAATCACGCTCCTAGTCCCAGTAGTTTCGGCTGTGCGTTGATATGTCAGTCAGTCAGTTTCTCCTTTTATATATATAGATAATTAAAGTTTAAAAAGAGTTATAATTTCCTTCTTAAATAAGGACATAAAAAAGTATACAAGCATATTTGTTACAGTTTGTAACTGAAGACCGTAAGCCGATGCTCGCTTGTTCCTTCTGCTGCACTAGACTAAAGCAATGCTGCCAACTGCAGAGAAAGTGTGTGGAAGCTGAGGAGCTGTTAGCTCAGATGTTGAGTGAGGACTACGAGGTGAGGGAATCATGAACAGTCAACTATCATCATAACTCATTTCTGTTGTCCTTATAATTTTATTTTTCTTGAATCAAAATTGTTTTTGATAACAAAATGAAACTTTTCCAGCAAAAACCTTTAACAAACCGAGGACACTTGGAATTTGTTGGCGGGTTTATTATAACTCCAATAGAGAACATAAGTATAGTAGATGATTGTCAAATAGGATGCGATGCTATCAAACAGGAACTACCAGCTGTTTGTGAGGGACAAGATGATGTTGAGTTACTGCCGGCACATCTAAGTGAAGGTAAATATTCTTTAATTCAAATTACTTCATTGGTGGTCACAGGTAGAAATTTAATAGTTATAATAATATAAAGTGTAAGGGCCCTCCTTACACTTTCTATGGGATGGGGGACGGGTCATAACACAACTGCACGAAAATGCGAGCTCAGCAAGTGCAAAATTTTTCTTTAGCAATAACTTCCGCTGCAGTGACAAATCGCGGTACAGCGATTAGATCTCCGGCAGAATGTCATGGCGGTGAGATTCAGTGACTGTCGCAACCTAGCGCTGGGCATGCCACAATCGCGGCAATACGTCCTGTTTGAGTAGTGGTTAGTGAGGCGCCACGACGTCCATTCTTTCCGCCAGATGCAGGTCCTCACTGAATACAGTTATTTAGGGAGGTTCCTGTTCGCCTGCGGGATTGCAGTCAGCAATTCCGCGGGATTTAAGGGATTGGGATTTTTAATTTCTTTTTCTTTTAAATAGTAGATAATAAACATAAAAACCGGTGAAGTGCGAGTCGGACTTGCACACCGAGGGTTTCTTATAAATTTACCTATATATGTAAATAGTTTGATTCCCGAATCGAGTTTCGAAGATTTTCCGAATAGCAAAAAGAAATATTATTTTGTAATGTTAAAAACTTAACAATTTTCGTATAAAATCAGCTGCTTTTATTGAACAATTTAGCAAAGTAAATTCACGTGCTTTGAATCCCTGATTATAGTATAGAGAACGTAAACTGAAATTGATTACGTACCGTTCCAGTTGCGATATAAGACTCGCTAGGAATTCAAAAATAGTTTAGCAGCAAGGTAAAAAGGTTGCATTTCGGAGAGTGTGCGTCGGAATTGCATAACCTAATTCCACCTAGGCCGTTCCATCATCGGACCACCAGGCGTACGGCAATGCGCCACCGGTACATGGTGGACATCCCACCTATACGCACAAAACGTTTTGGGAACACATTCATTGTGCGTACAGCTAAGGAGTAGAATTCCTTGCCGGAATCTGTGTTTCCTGATGTCTACAACCTGGGAATCTTTAAGTCAAGAGTGAATAGGTTACTTCTAGGTAAGCGCGCATCGTCGACCGCATCGTAGCTTTCCATCAGGTGAGATAGCGGTCAAGCGCGAACCTATCAAGAATAAAAATCGAAAACAAAATAATTATTTTCCATACAAATACTATAAAAAATGTCAAGAGTTCCATTTAAAGTGGTTTCATCACTTTTTAATGAGAATGAGCTGGGTCTAATAAATAATCAAAACTGCGGCAGGTCGTCGGGACCCAATCTATATATATAAAAATGAAACCCGTTTTCCCTGGTCACGGCATCACGCGTGAATGGCTGGACCGATTTCACTAATTCTTTTTTTGTTGTATTTGTTATTATTAGGAGAAGGTTCTTACGGAAAAAAATATTAAGAAAATCTCTCAGAAGTATTGAAAAATATACATTTAATTTTGCATATTTAAAAAAACGCGCGTAACGAATGTCAATGTCATTCACAGCCATAGACTATATTGAAAGAGCATTGTTTGTTCGGGAACGTGGTTACTTAATTAAATTCGAGCATCATTTGTTCCAAAATAAAGTAGTGCATCATTGCTACGCTAAGGCGGTACGAAGTTCGCCGGGTCAGGTAGTTTTCTTATAAAAAACTTCAATCCCACAGACGTGCGGGAACCCGCATTTCCGATCACGCAGAAAAAGTGCGAGATCCCGCGCTTGCGAGATTGGATTCCCTACCCGGGAGTCACCATATTGCGAATTACCCGAAAGTCCCGGTGGAAGTAAAAAGAAAGAACTTTGCTTGGACGGACCACCACCGTGTCTTCTTGGAGGCGATCAGCAGCGGCGACCGCTCCCGTCTGACCCTGGTCCTGATATAAAGCGAGAGAGATAGGGAAGCCGTTACCTCCTGCGAAGCAGGTCCCCAGCCGGCCACCGCTTTTTTAAAGTCATTGAATGCCCGGTGCTCGGATCCACGCGAGAAACAATCGCTTTTTAATTGTGTCTCTAATAACGGCATACGAAAGGTTAAGGTGAGAAACCATCCAATGACTTCTCCCACTCTATGGCGAAATGGGAAGGCGGGTCACACTTTTACTGACTAAAACCCACTCCTATGTTCCTTCTTTGCCTTGCGTTCGAGGACCTCTGGGTTCCCTTTCGGAAGTCAACTCATGGCCCCAGTAGGCTTCGGCCCTGCTGAGCCCCGATGCTATTGCTAACATCTCTTTGAGGCACGCGTGAAACACTACGCGCCGTCGACAACTCGGGCTTAGTCCGGACGGTTACCAGACGGCCGGATGGCGAGCTACCTATTACTAGCCCTCCGCAAGCCCACGCCTAAGTTGGCTGGAAATCAGGGTTGAGGTCCCAGTGGCTTGAGGTCGTCCGTTCCCTCACACGTGCAGTCGCCTGCTACGCTAGCATTACTGCTTCGCAGAAGGAGGCGACCGCCTGACATTTCTCCTTGCTCCGGACCATGACCTGTACTAGGGCCCGGCGCGAGAGGTCGCTGCCGCTGATCGCCCCCACGAGGACACGACGCTGCTCCGCATGCGGGTTCACCTCCACCGTATACTCCACGTTCCAACAGCTTTTTTTTACTTTGTTTTACCAAGTCTCAGTTAAATCTAAGGGAGGGATCAACGATATTGTATCTAAATTAGCTAAATGTATTTTTAAGTCATAATTAGCTAAACAAACAAACAGTTTTTCCTTCTTATTTTTATTGTTGGCAACAATTCGCCTTCTTTTTCCATTCGTTACTACTCAGACACTTCACACAGTGATGCAGACATGAGCGGAATCATAATTCGTAAATAAATTTAATATAAAATATGTCTTTTGACCACCATCTCACCCGACGGCAAGCCATGATGTGTTCGACGATGGAGTACGCTTGCCTAGAAGTAGCCTATTCACTCTTGACTTAAAGATCCCTAAGTTGTAGCTATCTGGAAACACAGACTCCGGCAAGTAATTCCACTCCTTGGCTGTACGCATAATAAATGTGTTCTTAAAACGTTTTGTGCGTATGGGTGGGATGTCTACAATGTCCGGTGGCGCAACGCCATACGTCTAGTGGTCCGATGATGGAATGGACTTGGCGGAATTAGATTGTGCAATTCCAGTGCACACTCCCCGAAATGTAAACGAAAGAAAACCGACAGGCTAGCAACTCGGCGACGACACCCAAGGCTTAGGAGCTCCGACTCAACAAGTGCATCATCTTGTTTTTGCTCACCCTACCAAACCGATTCGAGTCCATCCTATTCTCATTTGAATCGCATAGTAGTTACATTAAGGCGCTTACCGTTAATATTATTACCGTTGCGAGCATCGCGTTTCATTTTTTACGAAAACTGGAAAGCGCCCTCTGGCGGCGCGACAACCCCTGCATTTTCCCTCTGATCTTCTAGAGATTAATTCTTATATTCTTTATTGTACATAAAATACTTAACAAATTATTTAAAAAATTGGACAGCTGATGTACAAAGGCGAGCTTAACCCACAATTGGGTTTTCTTACAGCAAACCCAAAATATATATCCAAGAAATTTTATTTATGAGGATAACTGAAAGAAATGCACAACAAAAATCTAAGTTAAAAAAAACAGATCAGATCTAAAATAAACTACACGAATACGTACTATATAGTAATTTATTGTGTGTTATGTAGATAGCACACAATACATATAAAAATACTATATACAGTAAATAAAACATATACATATAATAATAATAAATAATAAATATCATTTATTTCTCTCATAAAGGTACATTGTAACAAGTTTATTTTACAATTTTTGCCTGAAGTCTAGAAAACCTTTGTGAGAGCTGGAGTCTGAACTAGGTTCGAGACCTGTAAGACAGATCTCCAGGCTCACACCCTTTTAAACATTCTCGCAATTTGCGGCACATAAACATGAATCTTATGTTTGAAAGATTATGGTAAATGATATATTTTGAGAGATATGTGTTTTTAATGAATGTTATTAATTTTGTATGAATTGTTTGATTACTTACGTTCTTGGATAAATTTCCTATAAATTGAACGCATTATATTTTATAGTCTCTACCCCGAATTTTTTTTTTTTTCGTTTTTATTTGTAAAAAGTCATATTCCCGCCACCATTTTGTTTATGGCGCCCCTGCAGTTTGACAGTTCTTGACAGTTCTTGTTCGTGAAAAGGTTAGATTTACTTAATAATTAGATGATAATTTCTGTGTCTTCATAGTCCAAATCAAGGAGCCAGTTCCTTACTGTTGTTTTACATTGTAAATGTTCCTTAATTCTTCCCCTGAAGACCTACAATGAGGGGTTTCTTGTTAAACACTTTTCAATCCTATATAACTGTTACTACGATATAACTGTTTTATTACAGAGCTTGACCCTGAAAATCAGTACAATATTCATCCAGATGTAAAAGAACACCATTCTGGATCTGAGTCTGAAGAAGAACAACTTTTAGTGGAGATTAAAATAGAGGAAGAAGAAGAACATGGGTTATCTGAGAGTCGAAGAGTCAGGGAGACAGAGAGTAAGTATTATAGGTATAAGAGTTAATACAAAAAAGGAGAGGTCAAAAATGGGCTATTATTCCGAAGAAATTTGAACACCTATGTGTTATACCTTATAAGAAAGCTTAATTATTACACGACTCGATCATGATTAAATATGAATTTTTCAGTCCTCCGTTTTTGTGAAAAGCTGAAAAATGTTTTATTAAAAACAAAACGCATATTTTTTTTGATTATTTGTTCCTACGCGATAGAATTATTTAAAATGTAGCTAAAATTGCCGTATCTATTAAATACTTTAAGTTTTTATTATGATTTCAACTGCTATTTTATGAAATAAAGACAAAACATAAGTATTATCATGATAATGCAATATCAAAACGTGTCGAAAAAAGATCAAATCTGTAAATGTCAGTTTGACATTTTGTCATCTTGACGTCTGACGTTGAAATAAGCACACAGAGACACTACGTCATTGAGATACACACACTGATACAAAGTTTTACAAAAATGAACACAGAGTTGCTAACCCTATAAAATGATTTAAAGGGATATAAGTGTAAATCTTTACCAGTTAACTTAAAAAAAAAACGGAGGACTGAAAAATGTTATTTGAAGCTAAAAAAATCAAGATAATTACGCTCTTTCAGCCTGTTTATGTCAAAATGCTGTTCAATTGTTTGATCATATCTAGCGCAAGCTCCATACATTTTTTTAACGTCTCCTTTGTTTGAGTACTAGTTCAGGATTTATACTTATGAAATTATTACTCTTTCACATTAATATAAAATGGGCCTCATCAAAAGGCCAAAGGGAAATGGAAAGTTCTATGCTCGGAATTTTCTTGCATGATCGCATCAGAAATGAAAATATGCGCCGGAGAACCAAGGTTGCCGATATAAACCGAAGAATCGCCATACTTTAGTGGCAAATGGGTTACGCACATTGCTTGCATTGCCGAAAGGTTCTGGAGTCGTACCAAGTAGCGGTCGACGCAGCGTTGTAAGGCCCACAAAGTAGAACGATGACCTGGTGGGGTTCGCTTGAATCCAGTAAATGCGAGACGCATAGCATCATTCGTTATAACGACACTTAGAGGTGACCTCTGACCAACAGTGGACGTCTTTCGGCTGAAATGATGATGATTAATATATAATAAAAAATCACTTGCACGTTTCGACCGGACAACCGTCCTCATCATATTATCTTATATTTATATATTTCCTACAATATTGTTATGGTTTTCCACCCCATTTTTAACCAGAATCCAATTACTTACGAATTACAATTGGCATAAACCATGCCAGGCGCCTTACTTTATGTAATTTGTTTCATCAGCACTGCTCTCAAAACGGTGAAGGAAAACATCGTAAATAATTTGTAGTTAGACTTCAGTTAGAGGGCGGTTCAAGGCGTCGACGGTGCGTAGAGTTCCACGCGTGTATCGAGGAAATGTCAGTAACCATAAGGAGGGTCGAAGCCTACTCGGGCCATGGGTGACGCGAAAGAGAACCTCGGGGCCCTGGAACGAAGGCAAAGAAGGAACAGGCGTGCGTTTTAAGTCAGTAAAAGTCTGACACGAAAGGGCAGGAGATGTCAGTAGATGAATTCCCACCCAAAAAAAAAAGTTAGAGGGCGGTCAAACGATTCTTTGTGCGTCATCTATTGGAGTCAGCAGAGGCCAGCTAGAATGTTATGACCGTAGCGATGACCTGGTGAAGGTTGCAGGAATCCGATGGATGCGAGACGCACAGGACCGTTCGTTGTGGCGACATTTGGGGGAGGCCTATGTCCAGCAGTGGACGTCTATCGGCTGAAATGATGATGATGATGATGATGAGTGAGCAAGAATTGCCATTTAAAAAAAATGACCTTAAGAGGCATTTATATCGTGTACCACATTACATACATTTATGATACAAGTATGATGATAGTTGTGGTGAAGCCCTTTGTTTACATAATTTCTAAAAGAAAGAAAGAAAAAACTTAACATTCTAACTTCTCTTCTCTATACAACGTGTAACAAAAAGGGTATATACATACCAAGTGCACGGCTTCTTGATAAGATAACAAACGATACGGGAAGGGTTTTCTAACATTATGTTTACATGGTAGGAAATTATGAATTATTTCAATACACATGAAACCAGAAACCGAACATTTCAAACTGAAATCAATACATCACTAGCAAAAAGTCAGCTGATCGGTGTCAGTGAACTGTTCATGAATAAAAACAAACCTCTTAGTCCTGGTACTTTTTCAAACAGTGGATAAAGGGTTCCGGATGTTTATTTTTCTTAACAAAATTTTTCAAAGGAAAATAGTTTTGAGAAGAAAAATGTTTTTTTTTTTAGTTGAGGAGACTAAGTAGATAAGGGTATTCGTGTGGTTATGGAATAATTAGGTATCTATCTGGTATCTACGTGAAACAATAAGAAATACCTACTTTTTATTGTTTTACGTAAATAGGATAGCAAACAAATGAGTGAACGTAACAATTGTCGACAAAGTAATCTACCATAGAATTGAGTAGGTACCTACAACACAGTAAATAATACTTACCTATTTTAGTAACTACATTCCTACAAATGTTCTTACGTACCTAATTCTTTTTATGTCGGTTGCCATACATAGTAGGCACTTAGTTTGCGAGAAATTAATTACTTGATTAACGTGCGAAAGACGCCACGAAAAAGGATTTCATATCATAATATTTGAACCCAAAATATCATTTCTAAGCAACTTATGTCTCTCCTAGTACAAATAAACTCCCAGTGGGTTCCGTTCTTGAATTTAATTTAATTAGAGGACTTTAATAAGTTGTGTTGGTACTTTTTTGCAGAGTTGAGATGATTTAAATCATGGATTTTAATAAGTAATTTAAATCTCAATTAAAATCAAATGATATAAAAAAAAATCGTTGATTTAAATCGACTTTTTTGTTATAACACAATTTAGTTTAACTTAAAACGCATACATTGATAGTGATACACTCTTTAAAATAATGTTTGTGAACAACAAGCCATGCCAAAAACTAGAGCGAGTGCGCGCGCCGCTTTTAGAGGAGACTCTAAGTAGGTAAGGGTATTCGTATGGATATGGAATAATTAGGTACTCGTACCTACCTATCTGGTATCTACGTGAAACAATAAGAAATACCTACTCAATTATTGTTTTACGTAGATAGGATAGCAACAAACAAATGAGTGAACGTAACAATTATCGACAAAGTAATCTACCATAGAATCGAGTAGGTACCTACAACACATTAAATAATACCTAATTTAGTAACTACATTCCTACAAATTTACTTACGTACCTAATTCTTTTTATGTCGGTTGTCATACATTTCGCTGGGAAAGTCATCTTATGACATCCCCCGCTTTTGGGCGGGCCGGGAGATAGTGTTAGTCTTTAACTGACTAAAAACCCACTCCTGTTCCTTCGTTGTCTTTCGTACCAGGGCTGAGTCTTCCTTTCATAATCAGACCCTTGGCCCCAGTAGGCTTCTACCCTGCTGGGCCCCAACAGTTGCTGACATCTCCTTGAGGCGTCGTCGTCGACGACTTGGGCTCGGTCCGGACGATTATCGGACGGTCGGACGGCGAGCCACCCATTGCTCGCCGTCCGCAAGCCCGTGCCTACGGTGGACGGAAATCGGGATCGGAATCCCGGCGGTGGTTGGGGCGTGAGGACCGTTGCCTCACGCGATCGGCCGCCGCTAGCATTACTGCTTCGCAGAAGGAGGCGACCGCCTGCCACTCCTCCTCGCTCCACGGCCTGTACCAAAGCCCGGCGTGAGAGATCGCCGCCGCCGATCACCCCCACGAGGACTCGGTGTTGCCCTGCCCAAGCGGGGCACACCTCTACCATGTGCTCCACCGTGTCCTCCGTGCGGTCCAAACAGTGGCGACACCCGGGCGTCGCTTCCGCACGAATCCGGTGCAGGAACTTCCCCCGCCATAGGTAGGTACTTAGTTTGCGAGAAATTAATTACTTGATGGACGTGCGAAAGACGCCACGAAAAAGGATTTCATATCATAATATTTGAACCCAAAATATAATTTCTAAGCAACTTATGCGTCTCCTAGTACAAATAAACTCCCAGTGGGTTCCGTTCTTGAATTTAATTTAATTAGAGGACTTTAATAAGTTGTTACTTTTTTGCAGAGTTGAAATGATTTGAATCAATTGATTTTAATAAGTACTTTAAATCTCGATTAAAATCAAATGAATTTAAAAAAAATCGTTGATTTAAATCAAAACCTTTTTTTCTTATAACGTCGAAATTAATACAATTTAGATCAACTTAAATGCATACATTGATAGTGATACACTCTTTAAAGATAATGTTTGTGAATAACAAGCTATGCCAAAAACTAGAGCGAGTGCACGCGCCGGGCAGCTCATTCAATTTTTCAAAATATTAGACACGCAAGCGTGCGACCTACGCCGCTTTTAGATGAGACTCTAAGTAGGTAATGGTATTCGTATGGATATGGAATAATTAGGTATCTATCTGGTATCTACGTGACAATAAGAAATACCTACTTTTTTATTGTTTTACGTAGATAGGATAGCAACAAACAAATGATTGAACGTAACAATTGTCGACAAAGTAATCTCCATAGAATCGAGTAGGTACCTACAACACAGTATGAACTAATACCTTTGTCATAGATAATACCAACAAGTACAAAGTAAATGAAACCTGTCAAAATACTGTCAAATGTTACGAAATAATATCATTTTTTTTTTTTCTAAACAATGCTTGCGCACATCGTCACACGTCTGCGTAATTACTTCTTAGACGTAAATAAACCTTTTCTACAAAAATATTATAAGCTTATAACTCAGCAGCCGGTATGGTACAGTTTAGCCAGTTTAGTCTTAATTTATCTTTTCAAAATAAATGAAAAACATGCAAAAGTACTAGGAGTCCATAAGAAACGAGAATTGTTATTGCAGAATTTAACAGCGGCTTGCGCAATCACAGATCCCTAATTTCCTTTCAGTATGTTATTGAATACGATAAATTATTGTATCCCTGTCGCACGCGCCACCTGCGCGTATTATGTGAGAGAGATGGCAATGTTTCCATCGTTCGTTCGGCTACTCCCTTTGGCGGCATGCGGCATCTTTGAGCGCGCCGAAAGGCTAGCCTAAAGTGAAATTAGGTAAATAAATAAAGTAAAATTTTGCATTAGTGGACGACCAATAATCGTACATTGCAGTCGCATATCCGGTTCGGTGCTTGTGATTTATTGTGGTTGTGACAATCGTATGATGGTGTTAAGTAATAGTGAATATTATGAGATGATGTTGTGTGTCGGAAGAGAGGACGGTAATGTGCGAGCTGCTCGCAAACTTTATCGTCGCCGATTTATCGAGGGTAGGCCAGAAGCTGAGCGTCGACAGCTTCCTTCGGTGGAGTGTTTCCATCGCATGGTACTTCGTCTGCACCAAACCGGTTCCTTCCACGCTCCTGGTTTAGGGGGTCGCCCGAACACTACCGATCCAGAATTTGAGGAAGCCGTACTGGAGCATTTTGAAAATAACCCGCGTACTAGCACTCGGCGAGCTGCATTAGCGCTGGATGCCTCAAACCATATGCAAGTATGGCAAGTGTTGCACAATGACGGTCAGCACCCATACCATTTCCGTCGCACCCAGGAGCTGATACCTGCAGATTTTTTGCCTCGCGTGACCTTCTGCGAGTGGTACTGCAATCAGGTAGAAGCTTTTAAAAATGTAAGTTGAATTATTATTTTTCATTTTAATATTTACTTTGCTCGGACTATGGAAAAATATTTCCATTATTTATTGTTATTATTTATTTATCATTTTTTATTTTAGTTAATTTTTAGTCCGCCTTTGTACAGTGTTTCTTACTAGTGCATAAAGTTTTAATAAATAAATAAAATAAATAAATATTTTTTGAGACAAAATTTTAGGTAGACAGGTACTAGGCGAACAGAGCGTCTCATGCAAGCGCGCGCCGCGGGCAATCTCTATCCCTAGCTATTGTGTAAAAGGGGAAACCCCGTTTAAACAATGGCGATTGGCCGAGGCTGGGCCCACGTGTAAACGCAACATCAAAATTAGGTAGACAGGTACTAGGCGATCAGATTTACAGAAGAAATGTTTCGTAATATTAGCAAGTGACGTGGAATGTTATTGACCCTCGTAGTGTCGTGACACGTTTGTTATGATTTGAATTCAAGAATCATACGATACCAAGAATTTGGTATCAATTCTTTGAGTAATTCATTTTGAGCTGAAACTTTGTATAGAGATTCTATACCACCTATAATCTTCACCGCTTCTTGATGTATATACCCTTTTTGTTACACGTTGTATATATAAAAGGAGAAACTGACTGACTGACATATCAACGTCCAGCCGAAACTACTGGAACTAGAAACGTGAAATTTTGCACTAGGTTTCCTTTTATGACGTAGGCGAACACTAACAGCCAGTTTCTTCATCAACAACTAAAACTATCAGTAAAAGTATTAACTTTTACTTGACTATTACTGATATTACAGCAAATGTGTTTCTTCATCCAAGTAACAGTTAAACTAAAAGTCAATTGAGTTACCACAACAAAAACGTCATAATTACCCCAAAAAAACGTGGGGAGCTTTTTTTACCCATGACAACATCGCAATATCCACTGTCAAGTAGTGCCAAAAGTCAAATGTCATTTCTTTTTAAACGAACGAATGTTTTTATTCCCAACGTGACACTGGCAGAATAGTCGAAACCGGCTCAATTGCCATAAAAAAAAAGAATGTTTTTTATTGAAATTGAATTGATAAATAATAACATAATTATGTACATTAATATGGAGCTTTTCGAAGATAATGAGCGATATTTGGACATGAATTTGACGCCCCCAATATGCTGTCTTTATTATTAGCAAACCCGCAAAACCCAACCTAGTTTTATTGTGTTAGGATTTGTTTTGAAATACAGAGGCACAAACCATATCCTCGATTAAAACAGGATAGGTACTATTTATCCTAGGAAATGATAGTAGTGGCAGTGTAAGTTGTCAATAAATACTACTTATCAGGTGATATAATTACTATATGGGTACAGTCAATAGCTCCAATTACTTTTGGAAATCTGGCTATCTCATAAAATTGACAAGATATGTTTTCAAGTTCTTCATTTCTTGGCATTTGTATAAACATCCCAGCTAAAGAAGCTATAGCGTGAGATACTTTGAAAACGCATTTACATACTGTACTTTTATGTACGCCGGCTATATCGCCCACTACTTGTTGCGTAAATAATTGTAATAATTGTATAAACTTACTTTTCTGTGTTTGGCGTCAGTTTATCTTGTAACAATAGGCTGAGGTATGTAATTGTTTCCTTTGAAATTCTGTATTGGAATAGAAAATCAGCGTCGTCCCATAAAAAATGATCTTTGCGAATACTAAACTTTTTACGCCTACGCGTTAAATAACTAACGATAAGTTCATCGTCTGATGAACTTGAACTTTCACTGGAAGAAGTTCGTGATAACCTTTTAGTACTAAAATATTTTAGAAATAAATACATTGAAACCTATATAACCTACAACTTTGTCAAAATGACAGTACTTTAGCTTTAACAGCCCCTTATTGAGCAGTAAAAGTTAAAGGCAAAAGTAACAGTTAAACCAACAGTTAAAATTGTGAAGAAACGAATTTGACAGTTACTTTTACTTTATGACGTTACTTTGGCTGTTACTTTTGATGAAGAAACTGGCTGTAAGAGAGGATTTTCCAAAATTCTCCCCCTAAAGGGATGAAATAGGGGTCCAAAGTTTTTAAGGAGAAACCTACCTTCACGTGGGCGAAGCCGCGAGCACAAGCTAGTTATTAATAAATGTTTGCGCTAAAAATTCGTGACGGCGAATCGACGCGAGGTTTTTTTTTAGGGTTCCGTACCCGAAAAAACGGAACCGTTATAGGATCATTATGTTGTACGTCCTTCCGTCTGTCTGTCTGTAAAGACCCTTTATCTCGGGAACACGTGGAGGTATCGAGTTGAAATTAAAACCATATACTTAGATCTGCGGTCTCTTGAAGCTGTGAAAAAATCAAACTTGTGCGTTAACGAAAAAAATGTCGCAAAAAAAATTTCGACACTCGAGGAAATCAAAATTCATAGGGTATTTTTGTTGACCCAGAATCCTGAAATTTTGCATAAAGCAAGGTCTTATAGCACAGGTTTAGGAATAAATCTGAAAACTGTAAATTTGTTGTTACGTCACAACAAAATAAAAATTTTGCGATTCGGGAAAAATCTTCGAGACTCCATTCAGGAATTGAACTGTTTACATAGGTAATTTTGTACGGAACCCTCAGGGCGCGAGTCCGACGCGCACTTGCCCAGTTTTTTATTGGGAATATTAGGCAACTAGTAGATAGGTCAATGTTTCTTGTCTTGCCCTCTATAAAGGCATCTGGCACGCAGCCGGTCTGGTTTTAATAGTTAATTTCGGGCTGTTGTGTACCCTCGTCGCAATCGTGCGAAGAACTCTAATCAAGATTTTGAAGTTTTTAGTTTCTATGTGGCTTCATAGATGTCGCTGCAACATCTTTTTTTTTTGCCACATATTTAGTGGCACGTTCTTCAATAAAGGCTCACTTATGCTTACCTTTCAATTACAATATACACAATTATTTGGCATTATTTCATTTTTTGTTTAATCTAAATAAAAAGTAAAGCTCGTTTAAGAACAAACTTCAGAGGTATTTCGGTTTTAAATAATAATAATTTTTGGCAACTTTCATACAACGCCAAAACTAAGCAGAGCTTGTGCTTTGAGTACTCGACAATGATAAACATACTTACATATTTCTAAATACATACATATTATAGATAAATCACACCCAGACACAGAAAAAATTATCGTGCTCATCCCACAAACATTTGACCTGGGTGGGAATCGAACCCATGGCCTCCGGCGTAGCAGTCAGGACCACTGACAACTAGACCAACAGGCCTGTCAGTTTTTCGATGAGATAGTATGTAAAAAATAGTAACCCACCGGTATCGAGAACAGTGTCCAAGCTATCAGCGGTCGGGGCTCCTAACCTTCTTACTATATGAGTCCGTGACCAGGAGTACCTCTTTATGACTCAATCCCTTGATCTATCCGCTTAACGAGAGCTTTCTGAGGTGTTTGGTCGAGACTCATCACGCCATTGGCTGACACGATTACCGGTACAATGATCGCAGAATCCACTTCTTGATTACAATAAATCTGACAAGTTCAAGTGGAGGACATGAATCAAAACATTATACTTATTAGTTTTTTATCGACTTGAACATAGTCTGAAAACCAAGGATTCAAATAATAGTAATAAGATGCTCCACAATCGTGAGATTTATAAAGATTATTTTCTACCTAATATCGAGACGCACAGGACCGTTCGTTGCGGCGACACTTGGGGCAGGTCTAGCTGTCCAGCTGAGGACGTCTTTCGGCTGAAAAGATGATGATTTTCTAGCTGGACAGTTTAGACATGGGTATGCCATCGAGATGAAGTGACATGGAGCTCGCCTCGCTCTCCTTGGCTAGCGAGATCTGACGCGGACCACTGGTCTTCTCCAGTCCTACGTGGATCCAATATAGAAAAATTTGAGTCTGTAGGCTGAAAATCGTCAAACAACTTGTTCTGCTCAGGGTGGAGCGACACAGAGTGTCAGAATTTTACTGACTAAAATCCACCTGCGTTCAAAGTCACGGTAGACCTAGCAGGCATCGACCCTACTGGCCCCCACCATTTTGCGGACATCTTTTCTTACCCAGACTCAAGCTTGGTCTTACCCAGGAGGGCGGACGACAAACTACCCATTGCTCACAAGCCTGCGCCTACGGCGACCGGCAATCAATTGCTCGGCATCTCCCGACATCTAGGGCGTCTCCTACGGCGGTGACTCGGGTGTCAAAATATCCTCTCCCTCACGGTTTTCGCCACTTTCGTCGCTCGCATTATTGCTTCGCTGAACGCGGCGACTGCTTCCCATTCCCTGTCGCTCCGTAAGATTTTCTTAATCAGGGCTGGATTTAGTCGACGCCGCCAATCGCCTCCACGAAGACACGGTAGCGCTCCGCCCAAGTGGGACAGGTTTATACCGTATGCTTTACCGTGTTCTCTGGGCGATCCGAAACAGGAATCTCCCGATACAGCTGTTTCCGTTGAGGATATGCGTCGGGTGGAAAGAGAAGGTCGCCGTGGCGCCTCTCTACTCCTCAAAGAATGGACTTAGCGCCGCGATCGTAGCTTGCTCAGCTTCAGCACTGCAGTCGCTGGCTCCCTATTGCTATTGAGAACCTGCCGAAACTCTGTCCGTCGTGAAGCACTTCTGCGCGCCATTCGTACTGGAGTACGAGGACTGTTGCCTCTACATTCCACGGTGGCAAACCAGCAAGTAGGCTCACCGCCTCGCAGGAGTCCGAGCGGTATCTGCGAGCAATCCGGATGGCCATGACATTTTGAGGGACCCACATCAGTAGACCCCGTGACACCCCGTGAAGAGGCTTAGGCGGGTTGTGTTTGGTTCCCCTTAGATTGGGCACAAACCACTTGAAGGTAATTCGGTACACTTCAGTCTAGCGCGTCAGCGAAACGTCAAAAGTGCTCTACATAGTTCTACCGGTTGTCCACAACAAGGTACAATCCCTGTGGCGTGCTAGTGAAATATCCAAGCTGGTTTCGCTCGCTCTTGAATCCTTATTTCTCTTGCTAAATTCAAGTCGACAAAAAACTGTAATCTGTATTGTTTTGATTCATGTGCATCCCCGAAACTACAACAGCTTTACTTATCGGATTTATTATTATCACAGATCCGGCCGTCTCGAAGAAGCCAACATTAAAGAGAAAACTAGAAGATACAATTCCAGCTATGCAAATATTGAATGTAATATCAGACACGGAAATTACCCGGAAAACTGAAACTAGCATGCCCGAATGTGATGCTAAGATCAAAGAGCCTATCACTAGCACAGCACAAAATAGTTTTAGTCAATCTTTAAATTCAAAACATACTCGAGTGCATACTGGTGAAAAACCTTACAAATGTGATATTTGTCGGCGCAGTTTTCGTTTTAAGAGTATTTTAAAGAGACATAGTCACATACATACTGGTGAAAAACCTTACAAATGTGATATATGCCAGCATAATTTTGCTCATAAATCATCTTTGATTTACCATTGTCGAACTCACACTACTGAAAAACCCTATAAATGTGATATATGCCAGCATAGTTTTAGTTGTAAGAATAATTTAAAATTACATTTTAGGAAACATTCTGGTGAAAAGCCCTTCAAGTGTGACGTATGTAAGCGTAGTTTTAGTGATAAGAGTAGTTTAAACCGACATAATCGAACTCACACTGGTGAAAAACCGTACAAATGTGATGTATGTCAGCACAGTTTTATTTCTAAGAGTAATTTAGAAGCACATTTTAGAAAACATTCTGGTGAAAAACCCTTCAAATGTGATGTATGTCAGCGTAGTTTTAGTTACAAGAGTAATTTAGAAGTACATTTTAGAAAACATTCTGGTAAAAAACCTTTCAAATGTGATATATGTCAGCACAGGTTTACTTCTAAGAGTAATTTAGAAGTACATTTTAGAAAACATTCTGGTGAAAAACCTTTCAAATGTGATGTATGCCAGCATAGTTTTAATTCTAAAAATAATTTAGAAATACATTTTAGAAAACATTCTGGTGAAAGACCCTTCAAATGTGATGTTTGTCAGCGAAGTTTTAGTGATAACAGTAGTTTAATCCGACATAATCGAACTCACACAGGCGAAAACCCTTACAAATGTGACGTATGTCAGAGCAGTTTTAGTTCTAAGTTTAATTTAGAAGCACATTTTAGAAAACATTCTGGTGAAAAACCCTTCAAATGTGATGTATGCCAGCGAAGTTTTAGTTTGAAGAGTAATTTAAAAGTACATTTTAGAAAACATTCTGGTAAAAAATCATTCAAATGCGATATATGTCAGCACAGGTTTACTTCTAAGAGTAATTTAGAAGTACATTTTAGAAAGCATTCTGGTGAAAAACCTTTCTAATGTGATATATGCCAGCGTAGTTTTAGTTCAAAGAGTAATTTAGACAAACATTTGAAAAATCATTATGAAGAAAACGCCTCCAATGATGTATGTCAGCGCAGTTTTAGTCCTAAGACTAATTTAGAAGTACATTGTAGAAGTCAACCTGATGAGAAATATTTTAAATGTGATATATGCCAGCGTAGTTTTAGTTCAAAGAGTTATTTAGACAAACATTTGAAAAATCATTATGAAGAAAACGCCTCCAATGATGTATGTCAGCGCAGTTTTAGTCCTAAGACTAATTTAGAAGTACATTGTAGAAGTCATCCTGATGAGAAATATTTTAAATGTGATATATGCCAGCGTAGTTTTACTCGTAAATCATTTTTGTTTCACCATACACGAACTCATACTGGTGAAGATGCTAAGGCTAGTTTTACGCGTAAAAGACCTTACAAATGTGATGTTTGTAAGCGCAGTTTTCTTATAGCATCTCGTTTTACTAATCATATTCGTACACACAGTGGTGAAAATCTTTTAAAAATTATTTATATTCCTTTAAAACACGCGCAATTGTCACACAGTCGTAGTTTGTGATGACAACAATTATTATTAAAATATGAGTGTGGGTTTGGAAACTTATCCGCGAGACAATAATAGTATCACACAATTGTTTTAATACCTAATTATATGCGGAGGCACTACCACGAACTTTTAGGGCTCAAACTGCGTAAAGTGAACTGCCCGCAACGGGCAGCCGTTGCGTAACAAAGCGCGTGTGTTCACGCGGACGGTCCTCGTCGCGGAAACCGGATTATTACCCACGCAGTGTCGCTAGTTCAACATTAACGGTGTTTGCATTAGTGTTGCAACAGAACTCTGATCTCGATTCCGCTTCTGCAGAAGTTCCGCAAGCTTTATCACTTCCGTTTCCGCTTATACTTCCGCAAAATTTATAACAGAAAATTCTAAACAGAAGAATACAGCTAGGAGCGCGGGGGTGGGAGGCGCGTGAACGGCTGGATACATCGGTGGAGGAGCGGGGAGTGTGGGGCGGGGGCGATACACAAACGTTTCGCAACGAGTTTCTTTATTATTATATTTTTTTGGTTCATTCTGCGCATCATAGCTCCTCGTGACGTGATTACGACGTAAACCTGTAGTTAAAAAAAAAATATTGAGCTTTTTCTTCATAGTATTAACACTTCCGCTTCCGTTAAGAAACTTCCGTTTCATCACTAGTGTGCATGTAGTCATGTCGATGGAGAACTTAATGTATTATTACGTAGCAAAAAGGGCGCGGAGCCCGACTCCCCGCGATGGATTCCCGCGCGGGTCACCGCGATGGATTCCCGCGCGGGTCACCGCGACGGATCACTTTTGTATGGGACCGTAAGGGCCTCCTCTTTACGCAAGTTTAGTCCTTAACGCGATCAATTTGACAATTTAATATAAGGACACAGATGGCAACATTAAAAAGGTAAACTATTTATTTGGTTTTCCTTGATGCTGTATAATTTGTATAACATGTGTTTATAGCAAAACAACTGAATAGATTATTGTGTAGCGCAACAATTAGTTTAAACTAAAATATAATATATTGCTTGCGTAACATAAGACATTACTTACTAATAGATTTTCTGCTTATTTAATTGGTTTTACCTGTCTAAAAATATAGTATGAACTTATTTTTTGCTAAAAAGTTGTTATACAATAAACAATTAAATACATTGATTTTTTTATTAAAATAATGTTTTATTCATGATCTTTGCCCTCGACTTCATACTCGAGTATGTTTTTAACATTCCTTAAAACTTATTTTCAGGTAGCCTCGATGATAACCCACCTCACAAAAAAAAAAGACGGGAGGGGTTGCACTCCGGGAGTGCCGGCAGAAGTGAAAACTTGATTATTAACGTTGAGCATGTTTGATATTTTGGAATGGTTAGGGAATAATTATTAATGAATAAATGAAAATTAATTAAACCTAACCTAACCTGAATAATAAAATTATATTAATTCAAAATTAAAACTTATTAAATTTTCATCTAGTATATTTATAAAGTACTCACTCATTTTCTTTCGCTATTTCTTCATCACTTTTATCATTAATAGATGCACTTTGTTCAATTTCCATATTTTAAGCACTTTACATTCAGGAATTTTACGAATACACAACAATGTGATCACTACACAGACGGTCGAGCCATCAGCTGTCACCATCCATGGATGCGCGTGGCACGCTGTAACATACACGAACATTCGCGCAAGCGCCCTGCGCTGCCTAAACGAAACAGTAGGCCCAGGCATACATTTTCGCCGCGCCGTAGAGAGGGGATAGCTGTCTACTCTCCATCCGTCTTACGCTTTTTCGATCAGGTCACGTGTCCTGACGCGAGTTTAAGATTTTATACCCATTACAGAAAAAGTGCTCAACGCCGCTAAAGAAGTTTTCACTTCAAAAAAATACTGCAAAATTTTTCTATTAGTGATTGTTTGACAACCTTTATTATTAACTTTGGTAACTAATTGTGCTAACTTTCAAGTATATTGGCACACGGAATGAGGTTTTTCATACAAGCGAAAGTCCTTCTTTTTACCCCCTAATAGATTTTGGGGATAGTATCAACATGAGGAATGAAGAATTTTGCTTTACGCTAAAACTATTGTCCAATCACAGCGCCGCACACTGGTCTTGTATACGCCCATTTGCGAGGCGACGCGCGCGCATGCCAATCGCAACGCAGTAACTGTTTCAAGCGCGTCCCGCGAGGTGTCGCTAGCAACGTTATTAGGGCGCGCTGTCCTTGGCGGGGAGACGCTTTTTGCTCGAGCAGCTGTGGTACGGTGAGGAGCTCCGCTGTTGCGCTCGCACGTGGCGACCTTGTTATACAACGACTGCGTGTTTCCTGTTTCTATGCAGATTGTCGAAAATGTTACAAAAGTTCTTTTCAGAACTGTCAGCTTTATGTGCGGTGTGGTTTCCACGGTAGAACTCATATTACAAAATAATATTTCATGAACAAAAATGGTTATAAATACAGCGACATTACAGAAAATACAAAACACAAAGAATACAATAAATATCAAGTTTTGGAAAAAGAATAACGTACCTTTAATATAAAGTTTATTTGAACTTATAATTCCAAGTCAATCCAAAGATATAACACTTCAAAGCAACCCGTTGTAAAATACGGCAATTTTACACTTTAACCCCTATTATTACTAGAAGACTTTGAACTTTCAGTTTAATTTTACTAAAATTTTCGTTTTTGTCATTTAATTCTTTATCTTAGTACCTACAACGGCGATTTGTTGTGTCAGGGTATAATTTATTTTTATGTTTGTACTAGCATCTGCCAGCGGCTTCGCCCGCGTTACAAAATGTTTCTCCATACAAACTTTCAACCCCAGTTTTACCCCCTTAGGGCCAATCCTAAGGGGAGTTTCGTAAAATACGTTCTTAGCGCATGTGTACAACCCTATAAGGAACCTACCTGCCAAATTTTAAGTTTGTAGCTGTTGTTGTGGTTTCTGAGATTTCGTGATAATTCAGTGAGTGGTAATTCGCTTTTATATATATAAATATATAAGTAGGTATGTTTATCAGTTGTCTAGTACTCATAGCACAAGCTCTGCTCAGTTTCGAACTATATGATATTGACTGATAGTTGTGGAATATTATTATTATTACTTTTTATCGACTTGAACTAGTTTAATAGTATGAGAAATCTTAAGCTACTATATTTATTATGCGTCCCCCAAACTACAACAACTTATTAGATTTATTGTTATCACAGAAGCGGCCGCCTCGAAGAAACAAACACTAAAAAGAAAATTGGAAGATACAATTCCAGTCAAGCGAACAATGAATGTGCTATCAGACTCCACAATTGAAACTAGTACATCCGAATCTGTTGCTAAGATCAAAAAGCCTATTACTACCACATTACATAGTAGTTATTGTAAATCTTTTCATACAATACAACATACTCGAATACATATTGATAACAAACCTTACAAATGTGATACTTGCGGACTCAGTTTTAATTATAAAGTTCATTTAAAGAAACATAATCGAATACACTCTAGTGAAAAACCTTACAAATGTGATATATGCCAGCATAATTTTGCTCTTAAAGCATCTTTGATTTATCATAATCGAACTCACACTGGTGAAAAACCTTATAAATGTGATGTATGCCAGGATAGTTTTAGATCTAAGTATAATTTAGAAGTCCATTTTAGAAAACATTCTGGTGAAAGACCCTTCAAATGTGACGTTTGTCAGCGAAGTTTTGGCTATAAGAGTTGTTTAAGCAGGCATAGTCGTACTCACACTGGTGAAAAACCCTTCAAATGTGATGTATGTCACAACAGTTTTAGTTCTAAAAGAAATTTAAAAATACATTTTAGAAAACATTCTGGTGAAAAACCCTTCAAATGTGATGTATGTCAGAGCAATTTTAGAGTTAAGAGTAGTTTGAACCGACATAATCGAATACACACTGGTGAAAAACCATACTAATGTCTGTCAGCGCAGTTTTAGTCCTAAGAATAATTTAGAACAACATTTTTGAAAACATTCTAGTAAAATAGAACCTGTGTCAGGTAGAAATAGATTCTTTAGTAAGATTTAAAAAAACATGTAAATATATATTAAATTTTCACTTGGGAGTGCTATTCATGCATTTTTATTAACCTATTTATTATTAATATTCGGTATAAGGCAGCTGTCACTTTTAAGGGCAAAAAAAGAACATGACGGGCAGGTCTTCATAATTATAATAGTAACTTCATAATTATATATGTGATTTGACCATTACATATTTACTATATGGACTTTAAAAGAGACTGACCCCTGAGTTTGTTTCGGTGTTTCTTCTCAGGGTAGTCAGCTAGGAAACACCGACCTCATCTAGTTTAAAAATGACGAAAAAAAAAATTGACGTGTTTTTTTTTTAAACCTATTTACAAAATAAATATCATTTATCATATCAAAAGTCACTTTAACATACATATTTAACACATTCGTAAAATTCCTCAAAAAAAAAAACACGTTAAAAAAACCATTTCCTTTTCATTTTTTTTTTACCTTTTGGTGTACAATTAAGTTTATTATATTCTGTTTCTCCTCCAAAGCGATTCAAAACGCTTTTGAATCAATCCCTTTATCTTTACTAGATCTTTCTAAGGTGTTTGGTCGAGACTCATTGCTATCACGCGATTGGTTGACGACCACCGGTAGAATGATCGCGGAGTCCTCATCTTGATGACAATAAATCTGATAAGTATCGGATGGTCAAGTAAGTTTTTACATTTGGCTGGCCTATTTATCTAGTGGTTAGTGGCTCAAACTACTATGCTGGAGGTCGTACATATAAGTATCTTTATCAGTTGTTTTATAATCATACGAGTAACACAAGCTGTGCTTAGTTAGGCACTATATGGCGTTGTGTGATAATTGTGGAAATTATTATTATTATATTTTATCGACTTCAACATAATCCGAGATCTATCATCATCATCATCATTTCACCCGAAAGATGACCACTGTTGGACAAAGGCCTCCCCCAAGTGTCGTCATTATGACCAGTTCTGTGCGTCTGGCATCCATCTGATTCCCGCGGTTCTCACCGGGTCATCGGTCCACCTTGTGGGAGGCCTTCCAACGCTGCTTCTTCCGATATGTAGTCGCCACTCCAGAACTTTTCGTCCCAATCGACCATCTGTTCTGCTCATCTCTGAGTTCTTTAATTTTGCCCAATTTCTTGCGATTTGACAGTATGACGTGACGTCACAACATGGCAATCGATCCTATTCTTATTTGGAACGCATTGTATAACAAATTGTAAGTTTTATTGTTATCACAGAAACGACCGCCTCGAAGAAACAAACTCTAAAAAGAAAACTGGAAGACACAATTCCAGCCAAGCGGAAGACGAAAAGAGGAAGGAAGTTCATAAATTCCTTGGAGGATCAAAGAAAAGCGTTTTTACCATATAAAAACTTTTTTCAAAATATCAATAATCTTCCTCCAACAAGTAATCCAGTGTATGCAAAAATAAAAAGTGATTTACCTAGGCCGGTTACTGAGCAAGGACTATTACTCTCTGTAAAGAAGAACTTCAAATATTTCTTTGATGTGGCAAACATAAAAGAAGTTGACAGTTTCCGCCACAAAAGAGGAATTTCAAAAAATAAAGAAGAATTAGTATCAAGTAAGTCAATAAACTTAGATATACTTGAACTTTGACTGGCCTGTTGGTGTAGTGGTTAGTGGCCCTGACTGCTATGCCGGAGGTCGTGGGTTCGATTCCCACCCAGGACAAATGTTTGGGTGATGAGTACAATCATTTGTTCTGTGTCTGGGTGTAATTTATCTATAATATGTATGTATTTAGTAATATGTGTGTTTATCAGTTGTCTAGTACTCATAACACAAGCTCTGCTTAGCTTGGGACTAGACAGCGTTGTGTGATAGTTGTGTGAATATTATATTATTATTATTACGCGGCATGCCTTTGTTTTGTCGTTTGAAGAAAAAAACACAACTATACTCCATTGGTTTAGGTAGTTAACTAAACGTAAACAATCTTAATATGCCTTTTTATTAAAAAAAAATCGTATAAAAGACATACAAAGATTATTTAAATTTAGTTAGTTACCAAACATCGGTATAGGTAGGTAAATAACAAATTATAGACAACTTTTAGATAAAAGACATGTCAAGATTATTTACCTTTAGTTATTTACCTAAACAGATGGAGTATAGAATATAGTACATATAGTACTTTTTATTGTTTTGTCAAAGTATTTACCACATAGCTTAATACACTGTTCCATTCGCTCAAACCAGTTACTATAACATTTGTTCCACTCTAAAGTGGGGGTGTTCAAAATGGCTGACTTGAAAGCGTCGACAGCTTCTTCACCGGAGTGGAACCTTTGACCACGAAGACTTTTCTTAATTTTAGGAAATGTATAGAAATCGTTAGGGCTTAGGTCAGGACTGTATGGATGATGGTCAAGAATGTCTACTTTTTCCTGCTTCAAGTACTCAATCGTTTGACGAGCGCTGTGTGAGCTTGCGTTGTCGTGGTGCAGGATGATGCGTCGCGTTGAGTTAGATTTTCGAAGTTCGGCGATGACTTGTGGTAAACAAACTGTGGTATACCACTCTGCGTTAACCGTTCTACGATCTTCAAGTGCAATAGTCGCAACATGGCCGTGGCCACCATCTTCTTTGAAGTGCTTCGAGAACGAACAAGTTTAGTCGGCTTTGGCTGTCTTGAAAGACCCAGATTGTAGATTGTTGTTTGGAATCAGGATCGTAGGCATAGATCCAAGATTCGTCACCACTGATGATGTTGTAGACGTGTTTTGACTCTCCTCGGTTGAACCTTTGCAGAGTTTTCTTACACCATCTGACGCGAGCCGCGTTATGATCGTCGGAAAGCAGATGCGGTATCTAACAGCATACTAGCTTTCTCACACCAAGCGCTTCATGCAAGATGTCCCTGAGATGCCTAATAAAGCTCCTATCTCTCGATACGTCACATGACGATCTTCGAGAATTAGTTGTCTCACAGCGATGATGTTATCTTCAGTGAAGGCGGATTTTGGGCGTCCTTCGCGAGATTTATCACTAACACTAGTATGTCCACGCTGGAAGTCTAAATTCCAGCGTTAAACAGTCCGCAGACATGGGGCTTCATCACTGAACACAGATATTAGCCCTTCAAAACACTGAAGCCGTGTCAGGCCTCCTCTAAAGTTGTAGAAAATTATTGCACGAACATTTTCCTTAGAAAGATTCATTTTCGTACGTAACCTGACAGATTCCAATCGACGGTGTGACTAAACAATAGCATTAATCCTAATACTTTCAACTGTTTTGAGATTCAAAATTTAAACACATTCGAATATAGAACAGTTCCAAATTCAAAATTTCCGGGAAATATGGAAGCATGCCTAGTATATAAAATCAAGGTTTAGGTAATCAATGTTATTCTCGATAGGCAGTGTAATCTCACTTTAGTCATGACTAGGAAACATTTTATTTTACTGGCGTAAATGCTGAGTAGGTACTTGGTTTGAGTTTGTCATAACAGATAACGGAACAAAATAGCATAATATTCGTTATCAATTCGCCACACAAGGAGAATAAACTATCTCACATCGTTATTATGTTCACAGAACAGGCAAGCACCAAAGTAAAATTGGATATATTTACGTACTTTGATTTTTTTTAAATCGATTTATTCTCGAAAATATTTAGGCATTCCGACCCAAAATAATTTTTAAAATCATAAAATTACAGTGACCTAAAATTATGACATGATATTTAAACGTACTTTTTGTTGTAACCATTTAAAAAAAAAAAATTACCATAGACATATTAGGTAGGTATTTCAATATTTTTTTTTCATTAAATAGTTAATTTTAGCTGTAAGAAATACAACTTAAAAGAATTTAGCCAAAAGCGTTACATTTAAACACTTTTTGCTACATCAAAGTTCTAGGTAGCAACTACGTGCACCTATTTTTAACCGACTCAAAAAGGAGGTTCTATGTTCGGCTGAATGTATTTTTTTTTAATGTATGTTCACCGATTTGTCGGTCAATTGTGGACCGATTTTGAAATTGTTTTTTTTTGGTGTGATAGGTTATGCTTCCGTGTTACTCCCATAGAAATATTGTTATGATCTCGATACCACCTAAGTATACTGAGTCAACTAACAAATTTAGGTATTTTTATATAAACGTACATGTTAAATCATGATCTTAACGTTTGTGTTAAAAAAAAAAAAAAGAACAATAATTACCGAGATAATTTCACGTATACTAAATCAATTTCAACATCAGTTAAAATCGTACATTGTAAACTAATCTAAATAACATCGTACCAGTGTACGCGGGGCGTGAGGGGGGATGCACCGATACAAATTTATTGCGGCTCAGTATACGATGAATGGCGGCGAGTGCGCACGCAATTTTAGGTAAAAATTCTGTTTCGTAAAGTTACTATTATTCGTATATAATAATATCGTGGATGTATGTGTCTGATATAGTTGTACATGTTAAATTAATATAAGTAACAGAGTGCAGTCAAACAGGTCGCGAAAATTTTTAAATTTACTCAATGAAAATGTAAATAACACCATTGATACAATAAACAATAACACAGGAATCGATGATATGATTCAAACAAGGGATGAAGAGGGTAAGTTATCTTTATTTATGTGTATAAGTCTGATTTTGTTATTTTTGTTTAATAATTCTTGTTCACGTCGCTTAGTACGCCGTATACTGATACAACTACAGTTACACCAGTATACGGCGAACAACCTATAAAAAGAAGACACTTGACTCACCTGGCTATAATAATGTAGGTTTGGAGGTATGCGAAACAGAGAGTAAAGTCCCGCAAACCTCCGTTGAAAAGGGAAGATCCTCCGACTAGACGGGTGTTATGTCTGGTGGGCTACTACTGCCCGATAGATGATTTCGGGCTGTTCTATATGTTCTAAACGCACGGAGAACTTTGATTGCGCGATGCAGGATTAGTTCGCCATAGATGTCGCTACATAGGTATTAGTTATTTTTTTAATAGTTTTGTGTTAATTGTGTTATTATATTTGTTTTTATTAGTTAAATAATGTATTAATTATTATTGTAATGTTTAATGCAAAAATATGATTTCTTATGTTTTTAATTTTATTTTTTGTTTGTTTTAGGGTCTCCATTGCTACCTGATGCAAATTTTACGGAAGAGGAGCTATCAATACTTGACGATGTTGATTTAAATGACAGCAAGGATGTATTGCAAAATATTCCTTCTAACGCTTGCATATTATTCCCGGATGATATTCCTTGCTCGTCGCCTTGGGTATCAAATGGAGATCATAATAGAACTCAAAATGGAGATCGATCGCCATCAGTAATAGAAAACACACCGGGCAATTCGCCAATCCAGAGTAACTTTATTATTGAAAATTATTGTGATATCACTCCAGTACCGTCGCCGTATAATTCTTTTGCCCCATCACCTGTTAATTTCGAGTTATTTGACAGTCCTGCGGTCGCCACCCCTGCATCTGACATTAATGATATCACATACTCACCGTGCAATAATGACAGACGTCGTCGTAAGCGGATTTCCATAGCTAAAAGAGATAAAGGAAGGCTAAGAGAACGTTTTCAGAAAAAATGGAAAGATCAAGAGCGGAAATATAATGTTAATAGAGGTTTGGAATATGTCAGTAGAAGCGGCAGAGTGCATGGTAAGAGAAATATGAAAACTTCTTGCCCCGTAACATGTAGGAAAAAATGCAGTGAGAAATTAACAGAAGATATTCGGCAAAGAATTTTTGATATGTTTTGGAGTATTGGAGACCACTCAAAACAATGGGATTTTTTGGCAAGGTATGCTGTAAGAGCTGAAAAAAAAAGAATTACTGTAGATAACGAAAATTCAAAACGTCTTCATACTATTTCTTATTACCTTCCAAGCAGTCAAGGAGATAATATTGAAACTACAAAAATTCCGGTTTGCAAGACCATGTTCTTGAGAACCCTTTCTATCAGTTTTAATTTTGTTTATACAGCTTTAGAAAAGTCCGATAAAGGAAATGGATTTATTGAAACAGATCAGCGTGGTAGACATATTAATCATCCAAAGATTATCAATGAAGATATCGTTCGTAGTGTTATAGATCACGTTGAAGCATTTTCCCCTGTAAAATCACACTACACTCGCCAAAAATCAAGTAAAAAAATATCTTGAGGCCTCTTTATCCTTCCCAAAAATGTTCAAGTTATATAACGAATGGTTTGATGCAAATAAATACACTTCAAAAGCGACTACGGTGAGACAATACCGAGATATCATTAATAAAAATATCAATATTGGTTTTCATAAACCCAAAAAAGATGTTTGTGAACAATGCCACATTTATGAAAATAACAAGGAAGTTACACAGACAGATAAAGAGAAGCATGAAGAGCATTTAAAAGAAAAAGAGAAAGCTAGGAAAATGAAAACACAAATAATCAGCGTTACAAAATAATGGAATCCTTACAGCAGCATTTGATCTTCAAAAGTGCCTGTACCTCACGGGAACGTTAGTACTTTTTATTATAAACGGAAACTTTCTTTGTATAATTTCACAATATTCAATCTGGGTTATTGGTTTTCATGGCATCAACAGACAGCAAAGAGAGGAGCTAATGAAATTTCCAGCTGTGTTTTTAAGTTTATAGAGGATACGGTGGGTAATTGTGTCAAAGATTACCGGTTCTGGTCAGACAACTGTGGAGGCCAAAATAGAAACAGAATTGTATTCTTAATGTATATGTTAGCTAGTTCGAAGTTTGTTATAGATATTAGTCATCGCTTTCTAGTTGTGGGTCACACTCAAAATGAAGGCGACAGTATGCACGCTTTAATTGAAACACAGACGAAAGATAAGATGCTTTATACGCCTGATCAATGGTATACAGCTTTTAGATTTGCCAAATCCGATGAAAAGCCATACAAAGTTACTGAAGTGTCTCAGGATTTAATTAAAGACTTTAAATCAAAGCTAAAACTTATAAACAACTGGACAACTACCAACGATGGATCAAAAATGCCTTGGAATAAAGTAACGGAAGTACTAGTTAAAGCGGAATATCCATTTAGGCTGTTTTATAAAACGAGTTACCAAGATGATGCTTACAAGTGGATAGATTGTGTAAAGAAACTTAAAGCTACACGAAATCGAAGAGAGTTAAATATTGATATAGATAATATTTCTTTAGCTTAACAGACACCCATTCCTATTGACCAAAATAAGCACAAAGACTTGATGGATCCTCGTAAGACACTGGTAATTCCTAAGGAGTATCATTTATTTTTTAATAATTTGATTTCAACGAACTCTAATGCAGCTAACGACAGCGACTCTGACTGATGTCTAATTTGTTAAACCTTATAACTATTTTTTGAGCATTAGAAATGCCTAGATTGTTATTATTGTTTAACGTAAGTTACAATTTTTAGTTCTTATTATTTTTATTGACCTACTAAAGAAGTACCTGTTTTAGTTTTTATTTTGATTGATTGTTTGTTGTTTTTTATGAAACTTTAATGATGGAACATTGATATTTTTTTTAATAATGATTTGTTTATGTGTAGCTTTTAGTAAAGCTATTATGTTAAAAAGATATTCCTACTTAATTATGGCGAAAAATACATTGTGATTCTTCAAAATGAGTTGTTTTTGGTTTATGATTATTGTTCTTCTTCCTAGCTTTTATTAATCCCACATATCGTAAGGTATTACAAAAAAAATACTAATAAAAAACCTCGGTAAATTACATTGGTCCAGTATACGTTGAGGTTTCAAATGTTAACATTGCTAAGTACTTTCCTAGTATAATGAGTCAAGTGATATAATTTCAACATTTTATTATTGAGACAGAAAACCCGAAAAACAAACAAAAATAAAATTATATTAATAAAATGACAATCATTTTATTAATATAATTTTATTGTCAGGTGTAAACGATGGATTTTAATGGACAACGATATACCTACATGAATATAACTGGTTAATTAGTTATATTCATGTAGGTAAACCATTTCACTATTGAGTCCCGCCGGCGTATACCCAGTCATGTACCTACATAAAATGTCATTTAAAATCAAAAATCAGCAAAATCATTTTATACCAAAGGAAGAGCTTACAATTTTTATTAAAAAAAACATTTACTTTATTTCGAATTAAGTAATTTGATTTCATTAGAATATAAACGATTTGCCTTCAAATTACTCTCCTATAAATTAACTATAATGTCAGTTGACTCATTATACTTAGGAGGTATCGATCTGATGAGCACATACGATACAATCGAAAGAGTATCAATAAGTTTCTTTTTCATTCACACCTTCTCCTTAATCTTTCACTCATGACAAGGTAGTCGTGGTTGAAAATATTGCATTTTCGTTGGCGAGTGAGGCTCCCGCGATACGTCTCCACTTTTTGCGGTTTACAGCATCTCCGAACTCTGGACTATGGGGGTTTGTGTTGCAGCTCTGATAAGGTTCACATTCACACCTAACGCTCTTCAAATTTGGCGACAATGGCCTCGCAATGGAATATTACTTGTGTCCGTGTAAACAGAATTTCAAAGCAATAATAGTATTTCGAGGTTTTGTGGCAGTTTCTACCATGAGTGCTCTGCGCGAAGGTGTTTTAAGTATGGCTGGTTTTCTAAAATAAACGTTAATTGATTGGAAACAGCCAAAAATATGTTAAGTTAAAAAAATGTATTGTGGATGGCAAGAAACAATTTAGAACATCTTTTTGAGGTGGAAAAACATCCAATGACTTCTCCCGTTTTAAGATTGAACGCGAGGGTGGCCGGAAATCCCCCCGTAATTCCGGAATTTCGGAGCATCTAATACGTGCCTTGAAGTACAATTTTGAAAGATAAAGAAACATTCAAAACTACGTTTCAGGTTACGAAACATAGTTTTGAATGTAAAAAAAGTATTAGACATGCCTTTTAAGTTCTGTTGTTTCCATATTTCTCGGCAATTTTGAATTTGGACCTGTTCTATATTCGAATGTATTTAAATTTTGAATCTCAAAACAGTTGAAAGTATTAGGATTAATGATATTGTCTAGTCACAGCGTCGATTGGAATCTGTCAGGTTACGTACGAAAATGAATCTTTCTAAGTAAAATGTTCGTGCAATAATTTTCTACAACTTTAGAAGAGATCTGACACGGTTTCAGTGTTTTGAAGAGCTAACATCTGTGTTCAGTGAAGCCCCATGTCTGCGGACTGCCGAACGCTGGTATTTAGAATTTCAGCGTGGACATACAAGTGTTAGTGATTAATCTCGCGAAGGACGCCAAAATCCGCCTTCACTGAAGATCGTCATGTGACGTATCGAGAGATAGAGTCTCTATTAGGCATCTCAGGGACAACCATTCAGAAGATCTTGCATGAAGCGCTTGGTGTGAGAAAGCTAGTTTGCCGTTGGATACCGCATCTGCTTTCCGACGATCACAAGGCGGCCCGCGTCAGATAGTGTAAGAAAACTCTGCAAAGGTTCAACCGAGGAGAGTCAAAACACGTCTACGACATCATCAATGGTGACGAATCTATGCCTACGATCCTGATTCCAAACAACTATCTACAATCTGGGTCTTTCAAGACGAGCCAAATCCGACTAAAGTTGTTCATTCTCGAAGCACTTCAAAGAAGATGGTGGCCACGTTCGTTGGAAAAACCGGCCATGTTGCGACTATTGCACTTGAAGATCGTAGAACGGTTAATGCAGAGTGGTATACCACAGTTTGTTTAACGTAAGTCATCGCCGAACTTCCAAAATATAACTCAAAGCGACGCATCATCATCTCACTCATCGCTCGTCAAACAATTGAGTATTTGAAGCAGGAAAAAGTAGAAATTCTTGACCATCATCCATACAGACCTGACCTAAGCCCTAATGATTTCTTTACATTTCCTAAAATTAAGAAAAGTGTTCGTGGTCAAAGGTTCCACTCCGGTGAAGAAGCAGTCGACGCTTTCAAGTCAGCCATTTTGAACACCCCCACTTTAGAGTGGAATAAATTTTATAATAACTGGTTTGAGCGAATGGAAAAGTGTATTAAGCTACGTGGTGAATACTTTGACAAAACTTAAACGGCATGCCTCGCATTCACAAAAAACCTAGTACTCACCTATTCACTAAACTCATATGACAAATATCTCACTCAAAATGGTACAGACCGATACAGTCAGATTCTCGTAAGCAAAAATCATCTTGCTATTTCTTGCTGTTGACTTGCGAATCTCGTGTGCCATAATCGTAGGAGAGAATTTAGTTTTTGCCTGTTTACTACTCTGTCAAGAAAGTACCGGAAAAAGATCAATAAATACACAAAATGTTTGTTATTCATCCAAATTTATTTTATCACCTTCAAAGTATGCTCCTTCAGAAACGATACACTTACGCCAAGGAATTATCCTTGAGTTCAGTTCTCGCCGCCCTCCTTTATGTATTCTACCGATTGAAAACGGGTGCCACGAAGTGGTAATTTGAGTTTAGGAAAAAGAAAGAAGTCGGCTGGAGCCGTATCTGGTGAATATGGTGATTGCTCGATGGTATTTGTTGAGTGTTTGGTCAAAAATTCGTTCACAATGATAGTCTTGTGCGAAGGCGCATTATCGTGGTGCAAAATCCAAGAATTTTCTTTCCACAAATCTGGCCTTTTTCGTCGAATTTGCTCTCTTAAATGCCGCATAAAGCTCAAATAATATTCTTTATTTGCCGTTTGACTTTCCGGCAAGAATTCCGGGTGCACAACACCGCGGTAATCAAACAAAACAGTCAACATGACTTTGACTTTTGATCGACTTTGGCGTGGTTTTTTCGGTTTTGGTTCAGTTTTAAGGCGCCACTCCGAAGCTTGTTGACTAGTTTGCATATCAAGTTCGTAAACCCACGTCTCGCCACCAGTAACAATGCGTTTCATGAATGTTGGGTCGGAATCGACTCGTTCTAGCATGTCCTCAGCGAATCTCATGCGATTGAGTTTTTGGAGAAAATTCAGGTCTTTTGAGACTAGCCGAGCGTTAACATGTTTCATACCCAAATGATTAGTTAAAATCGTACGGATCGACTCGTGAGATACAGAAAGTTCGGCGGCTATCTCTCCCAAAGTTGAATGAGGATTTTCAGTCACTATTTCCTTCACTAATGCGATGTTATTTTCAGTTGAAGACGTTGATGGCCTACCAAAACGAGGCAAACCTTCCATCACATCTCGACCGCTTTTGAACGCTTTGTACCACTCATAAGCACCTGTTTTTGATAAAGTCGATTCACCGTAAGCCTTCTGTAACATTTTCAGTGACTCCGAACACGAAATTCCATTGGCGATGCAAAATTTAAGACAAACTCTTTGTTCGATGTTTTTGTCCATTATGAAATTCGCAATACACACTAGATATGATATAACTGAAAACAGCACTGTACTTAATATAAATAACAGATGCAACCCAATCTCCGCGCCAAAATGGAAAACAGTTGTGCTAATCTACTCAAAAATAAAGTAAATGATATGTTATAGGAATAACAAAGTAATTGAATGAAAGTTACTTTCTTATTACATTTTAATTTAAAATAAACTTTGTTTTTGAGCAGCATTTATAATTTATAACATTTTCTAACATTCGAATACTTTGCAAGATATTTTTGGCACTTGCTTTTTTTTTCAGATTGCATTACGCGCCGCGCGCAAAATATTTTGAAAAGTTGTCAGTTTGTCATCTGAGAGCAAGGAACTAATTGTTTACCTTACGGACTAACTTGAATGATTACGAAAGCATGAAGCAATATTACAAAGTATACTTTATCTTCATTGAAATAAAGTTCATATTTGTTATTGACAGGACTTCCTCTTCAGAAATTTCGGAGCGGTACTTGGGGGAGGCCTATGGTATATCCAACAGTGGACGTTTTCCGGCTGAAATGATGATAATGATGATGACATTTCGAGGAGTGTATTCTGGAATTGCACAATTCAATTCCGCCAAGCCCGTTTCATCATCGGAACACTAAACGTACGGCGTTGCGCCACCGGTACATGGTGAACATACCACCCATACGTACAAAGCGTTTTGAGAACACATTATTGTGCGTACAGCTAAGAAGTGGAAGTCCCTGCCGGAGTCTGTATTTCCTCAATCTTTCAGTCTGTTTGGCATTTTGCGCCGTTTAATCTTAGTATCATAACTAAGTACTAATCTTATTCTTACTTGAAATAAAAGTCAAAGTAATGTAATATTATGTGGGACGCCACAAGAAGTAACCTAATCAGGTTACTTCTAGGGACGCGTGCTCCATCATCGGCCACATCATCGCTGACCATCAGAGGTGATAATGGTCAGACGCGCTTATCCATAATAAAAATCCCCCAAACTACAACAACTTTACTAATCTAATTCATTGTATCACAGAAGCGGCCGTCGCGAAGAAACCGATAAAAAGAAAACTAGAAGATACACTTCCGGCCAAGAAAACGATGCGTGGACTATCAGACTCGAAAATTATCCAGACAACTGAACCTAGTACGTCCGAATCTGTTGCTAAGATCAAAGAGCCTATCGCTACCACATTCCAGAGTAGTTTTAGTCAAGCTTCTAATTTAATACGACATACTCGAATCAAAGGTGTTACAAAAGCCTTTGAATGTGATATTTGTTATCGCAGTTATAGTACGAAAAGTTGTTTAAAAATACATCTTAGAAAACATTCTGGTGAAAGACCCTACAAATGTGACATATGTCTGCGTAGCTTTCATCAAAAATGTACTTTAACCGCGCATAGGCGAATTCACACTGGTGAAAAGCCTTACAAATGTGATGTGTGTCAACACAGTTTTGGTCGTAAGACTGATTTAGTAAAACATATTTGGAAACATTCTGATGAAAAACCCTTTAAATGTGATGTATGTCAGCGTAGTTTTAGTGAAAAAAGTTATTTAGCATTACATTTTAAAGTACATTCTGGTGAAAAACCCTTTAAATGTGACGTATGTCAGCGTGGTTATAGTTGTAATAGTCGTTTAAAAAGACACTTTGTAACACATACTAATGTTAAACCCTTCAAATGTGATGTATGTCAGACTAGTTTTAGGGATAAGAGTAATTTTAACAAACATTGTCGAAAACACACTGGTGAAAAATCCGTCAAATGTGATATATGTCAGCGCTATTTTAGAGATAAGGGTTGTTTAAAAAGACATAGTCTAATACACACTGGTTTAAAACCCTTTAGTTGTGATATATGTCAATGCAGTTTCAGTGCTAAGAGTTCTTTAATAGTACATAATTTAAGAAAACACACTGCTGAAAAACCCACAAAATGTGATGTATGTCAGCGCAATGTTAGTTCTGAGAGTAATTTAGAAGTACATTTTAAACAACATTCAGGTGAGAAACCCATCAATTGAGATGTATGTGTGTGAACTTTTAGTTCTAAGAGAAATGAGAGCACATTTTTGAAAACATTCTGTTTTTGGTAAGTAGTAGTCTTAGGTTAATTTGCTCAAACATGAATACAATACATACATCCCAGAATAAATTGTCAGTATGCAAGAAATGTTAAAATACTGTGGTGTCTAAAGAGGTCGCATGCTCATGCATGCATGCATGGTGTTTGCACGGTGTTCAAATGAGGTCGAGATCACATTTTTTAAAGCTTTTTGTACTTCATTGTACACGTGCAGCCTATGGGTTTCCTACACACAAGCGGTTTACAGTGCCCTCCGTATCCAATACAATAACGCGTTCAGGGCGGTGTTGGGGCTGCCCCGCTTCTGTAGTGCCTCGGGCATGTTTGCGGAAGCGCGCACCGACTGTTTTCTTACCACCATGCGCAAGCGGTGCGCAAGGTGCGGGGCAGCTCCAATACAGTTCTGGCGATGATTGCCGGCAGATTTGATTGCCCTTTTAACGGACATTTCTGTAGCAGACATGTTGCTGGCTATGGCCGATAGTGTAAAATATGTATTTCTTTATGTGTGTGTGTTCTGTTTTGTGATTGTTGTATGGTAGCTAAGTTGCCTGAAATAAATGCTTTTTATTTTTTATTTTTTTTTATTTTTTTATTAACTGTCAAACTGGTAAGGTAAACTGAGAACCTAAGGTTTCATCGATGTGAATATAAGTTATGTCATATCGCTCTGGGATCTTATTCTGTAATGTTACTTTTAAGGTTTATGATTAAAATAGCATAGGTGTTCATATTTTGATGAAAGATTGTCTGAAGATGTCAAATAAGTCAAAAAACTAAGCGTATGTAATATTTTTATAAATGTTAAAATATAGTGCTTCTAACAATCCAAACCTAATAATTTGAACTAAAAGCGTTTCATACGTTTCCGCCACCGACAATACCTACTGTGCCTAGAGCAGCATAAACGACCGCACGCAGAGCGCGCTCAATCACTAATGTCACAGAGTACCTTTGATTGTACAGCCTAGGCTGCGTTCAAAAATAACCAGAGTAAGGTAGGGTCGTTACTCTAACCTTTCAAATATGCTTCGAGGTGCAACCCAGGGTCGTTCTTTTATAACTTGTTTAGCTACCCTAGAGTTAACCCAACTGATTCTAACTCCGAGCAGGGTAGGTTGATTTAAGCGGCAGGATTGACAGTTGATTGGCATTGAAAGTTGAACTCTACGTTCGCGTTTAAAAATGCAAGCATAGAGTATCTACCCTGATGACGTCATTAGAGTTAACTCTAACCTCATTTTTAAAAGCAGGGCTGACTAATGTCTAGTAAACTCCACGATCAAAGAGGCAACAACATCTTCATAGGATGGCGGAACCGCGCACTAACTTGTTTGCTATTGGTCGGCTATTATTTTAGGAGTTCAGCGTGGTATTCAAATTGTATACACAACATGTAACAAAAAGGGTATATACATACCAAGTGCACGGCTTGATAAGATAACAAACGACACGGGAAGGGTTTTCTAACATTATGTTTATGTGGTAGGAAGTTATGAATTATTCCAATACACATGATACCAGAAACCGAACATTTAAAACTGAAATCAATATAATACGGCCGGCGTATTTTGGCGAGCCTGAACTTTGCGCAGAAGGCTGCGCACGAACGTTTTTTAGGAACAAAATGGTGGCATGAGGCGACGTGCGCGGGGCGGAGGTCTAGGCTAGAGATTGACTCTATGTAAATACAATCGACCCTTTATTCAATCAAATATCGCAATCGGTTTTTATCGATTTGGAATTTATTTATTTTTGTTTCTATGAGATATTGAACGAAATAGATTTACAAACAAAGTGAATGTTGTCGTTAGTAAACGAGATTTCAACTATAATGAAAAAAAAAACTTTTGTTTTCGTTCTTTCTTTAATGAAAAAAAAAAACGTTCGACTTTAATGAAAAAAAAAACTTTTGTTTTCGTTCTTTCTTTAATGAAAAAAAAAACGTTGAAAGACATGATTTTGTTAAATATCAGTTATTTATAAACAACTACTAGAATAACGATTGTTTGAGAATATTTTAAACCTCCATAGAAAATTGAATATAAATATATTTTTATAACTTAATTGAAATCGATTTTTAAAAAAAATCGATTAAACAACACCATCAGACACGCGTATTGGACATCTCTCTTCGGTAACTTCGTAAAGCTTCGTACTTATTCGGCAATGTTCGGTACGCAGTAATATGTCTCACTCACACGTTAGCATTGGTGTTATTTTCGTATCCCTGTCTCTGTCTTGAGCACAGGCGGTGACAAAAGTTTTCGTTGGTTGTTATTAATAAATTGTTAAGTTTTTTGTGTAGTGTTAGATTTGTTTCTTTAATTCATAAGTTATTTTTGTAGCTTTCAGTCTCCAAAGTGTTTTAATATTTATTTTATTTGTACTTGGTCCCTGTATTAGTAAATTTTATTCCGAATTTGGTTTAAAAAAATTAATGTCAATAACAGTTTTTTTTACGAGTGTACATGCGCTAAAGTTCGCAGAGCCTATGTTCAGGGCCGTCAAGTTACGTTGACCGTATTGTACGTCACTAGCAAAAAGTCAGCTGATCGGTGTCAGTGAACTGTTCATGAATAAAAAACAAACCTCTAACTCCTGGTCTTCAAATAGATCCACTGTTTGAAGAAAGACCAGGATGTTATTTATTTCTTTTAACAATTTGTTTTAAAGAAAAGTAGTTTTGAGAAGTTTTTCCTACAAAAAATAAAATTATGTTTGTGAACAAAAAACTAAGCCAAAAACTAGAGCGAGTGCGTGCGCCGGACATCTGTGAAGAAAAACCCGCCGGCCGTATAGGAACGCGAACGTGTCCATTAGCGCGCAGCTTATTTTATTTTTTAAAACATTAGACACGCAAGTGTGCAACTCGCGCCACTTTTAGAGGAGACTAAGTAAATAAGGGTATTATATATTATTAATTAGGTACCTATCTGGTATCTACGTGAAACAATAAGAAATACCTACTTTTTATTGTTTTACGTAGATAGGATAGCAACAAACAAATGAGTGAACGTAACAAATAATTGTATTGTGTTCAAATAATTTTATTTTTGTTGATATTTTTATTTATAAATTTAAGAATAAGATTAAATTTATTTTGTAATATAAGATATATAATATCATGTGATATTATATCTTATGGATTAATTATATTAAGAATTTGAATTTCTATTTTAATAATTATAGGCAGAGAAAATTTAAATAAAATGGGGTTTTATATTATTATTTTTTTGTTTAATATTCTTTTTTTATTGATTATATTATATATGACTTTTAGAACAATAAATATGTTTATATTTTATTTATTTATTGAGGGGAGATTAATTCCTACTTTATTGTTAATTTATTGATAACGACAAAGTAATCTACCATAGAATCGAGCAGATACCTACAAAACAGTAAATACCTAATTTAGTAATTACAGTGCTACAAATTTATGTACCTTATTATTTTTATGAATTATGAACAAACTCATTGAAATAAAGTTCATATTTGTTATTGACAGGAGCACGGTTTTCCTTTCAGAAATTTCGGGGCGATACTTGGGGGAGGCCTATGGTATATCCAACAGTGGACGTTTTTCGACTGAAATAATGATAATAATGATGACATTTCGAGGAGTGTATTCTGGAATTGCACAATTTAATTCCGCCAAGCCCGTTCCATCATCGGAACACTAAACGTACGGCGTTGGGCCACTGGTACTTGGTGAACATACCACCCATACGTACAAAGCGTTTTGGGACCATATTTAGTGTGCGTACAGCTAAGGAGTGGAATTCCCTGCCGGAGTCTGTGTTTCCTGATAACTTTAACCTAGGGATCTTTTAGTCAAGAGTGAATAGGTTACTTCAAGGCAAGCGTGCTCTATCATCGGCCAAATCATCGCTTACCATCAGGGGAGATAATGGTTAAACGTGAGCTTATCCATAATAAAAATCCCCTAACTACAACAACTGTACTAATCTAATTCATTGTATCACAGAAGCGGCCATCGCGAAGAAACCGATAAAAAGAAAACTAGAAGATACACTTCCAGCCAAGAAAACGATGCGTCGACTATCAGACTCGAAAATTATCCAGACCACTAAACCTAGTACGTCCGAATCTGTTGCTAAGATCAAAGAGCCTATCGCTACCACATCCCAGAGTAGTTTTAGTCAAGCTTCTAGTTTATTACGACATAGTAGAAATTTTATAGATGTCGATGTTTTTATGTGCTCTAAATCTAAATTTAAAAATAACGTACTCAAGATTTTATACGCGTCGTCTTAGAATAAGTTTAATTAATGAATTTATGAATTTGATTTAAATGTAGATTTAAATGTATTAAAAAAAAAATTTATGAGTCTTTTTAATTTTTATTTTTCTTTATATTGTATTTTATCATTTAATTTCATGTACAATTTAATTTAACGTGTAATTTTAAAATTTAATTCAATGTACAATTTTAATTTAATTTATAATTTTAATTTAATGCATGTTTTTGCTTGTTTTAATAATTTTATATGTAATTTTTGACAAATTGTTATAGTAATGATTTGATATACAGTATATTTATTTATCCAGCGGCATTTACTGCCGGCAATCTTATGCGTCAATATGTAGATAATGCAGTGGGCTGCAATATTGTAAACAAGTTTGTAATGTTTTTTTTTCTATATGTATATTGTAGCTGGTACCTGTTTATTATCCCACAATAAAAATGAAATAAAATAAATTTGGATAAATTAGCATTGGCAACCCTGCTAGTATATCTCACCTCTTGTCAGATCGCTCTGGAATCTTATTCTATAATGTAACTTTTTAAAGTTTATGGTTAACATAGCATAGTTGTTCATATTTTGATGAAAGATTGTCTGAAGATGTCAAATAAGTCAAAAAACAAAGCGTATGACATATTTTTTATAAATGTTAAAATATAGTGCTTCTAACAATACAATCCTAATAATTTGAATTAGAAGCGTTTCATACGTTTCCGCCACCGACAATACCTATTGTACCTAGACGCAGCATAAACAATCGCACGCAGAGCGCGCTCAATCACTAATGTCACAGAGTACTTTTGATTGTACAGCCTAGGCTGCGTTCAAAAATAACCTGAGTAGGGTAGGGTCGTTACTCTAACCGTTAAAAAATGCTTCGAGTTGCAACCCAGGGTCGTTCTTTTATAACTCGTGTAGCTACCCTAGAGTTAACCCAACTGACTAACTCCGAGCAGGGTAGGTTGGTGTAAGCGGCAGGAATGTCAATTGCTTGGCATTGATAGTTGAACTCTACGTTCGCGTTAGTCCAGTTACTTAAGGTTATATCATTTCAAACTGAAATCAATACATCACTAACAAAAAGTCAGCTGATCGGTGTCAGTGAAAGCTGTTCATGAATAAAAACTAACCACGTACTCCTCGTCTTCAAATAGATCCACTGTTTGAAGAAATACCAGGAGGGTACCGGATGTTTATTTTTCTTAACAATTTTTTTTAAAGGAAAATAGTTTTGAGAAGAAAGAAGTTTTTCCTACAAAAACTAAGATTATGTTTGTGAACAAAAAACCAAGCCAAAAACTAGAGCGGGTGCGGGCGCCGGAAATCTTTGAAGAAAAACCCGCTGGCCGCATATGAACGTGTCCGTTAGAGCGCAACTCATTCAATTTTTCAAAATTTAGACACGCAAACGTGCGACCCGCGCCGCTTTTAGAGGAGACTAAGTAGATAAGAGTATTCATACGGATATATTATATATTATTAATTAGGTACCTATTTGTATCTACGTGAAACAATAAGAAATACCTACTTTTTATTGTTTTACGTAGATAGGATAGCAACAAACAAATGAGTGAACGTAACAATTATCGACAAAGTAATCTACCATAGTATCGAGCAGATACCTACAAAACAGTAAATAATACCTAATTTAGTAACTACAGTCCCACAAATTTATGTACCTTATTATTTTTATGAATTATGAACAAACTCATTGAAATAAAGTTCATATTTGTTATTGAAAGGACCACGGTTTTACTTTCAGAAATTTCGGGGCGATACTTGGGGGAGGCCAACAGCTATGGTATATCCAACAGTGGACGTTTTTCAGCTGAAATGATGATAATGATGATGACATTTCGGGGAGTGTATTCTGGAATTGCACAATTCCATTCCGCCAAGCCCGTTCCATCATCGGAACACTAAACGTACGGCGTTGCGCCACCGGTACATGGTGAACATACCACCCATACGTACAAAGCGTTTTGGGAACATATTTATTGTGCGTACAGCTAAGGAGTGGAATTCTCTGCCGGAGTCTGTGTTTCCTGATAACTTTGACCTAGGGATCTTTCAGTCAAGAGTGAATAGGTTACTACAAGGCAAGCGTGCTCTATCATCGGCCAAATCATCGCTTAGGTACCATCAGGGGAGATAATGGTTAAACGTGAGCTTATCCATAATAAAAATCCCCTAACTACAACAACTTTACTAATCTAATTCATTGTATCACAGAAGCGGCCGTCGCGAAGAAACCGATAAAAAGAAAACTAGAAGATACACTTCCGGCCAAGAAAACGATGCGTCGACTATCAGACTCGAAAATTATCCGGACAACTGAACCTAGTACGTCCGAATCTGTTGCTAAGATCAAAGAGCCTATCGCTACCACATCCCAGAGTAGTTTTAGTCAAGCTTCTAATTTAATACGACATACTCGAATCAAAGGTGTTACAAAAGCCTTTGAATGTGATATTTGTCATCGCAGTTATAGTTCGAAAAGTTGTTTAAAAAGACATTTTAGAAAACATTCTGGTGAAAGACCCTACAAATGTGACATATGTCTGCGTAGCTTTCATCAAAAGTGTACTTTAACCGCGCATAGGCGAATTCACACTGGCGAAAGGCCTTACAAATGTGATGTATGTCAGCACAGTTATGGTCGTAAGGCTGATTTAGTAAAACATATTTGGACACATTCTGGTAAAAAACCATTTAAATGTGACGTATGTCAGCGTAGGTTTAGTGAAAGACGTTATTTAGCATTACATTTTAGAGTACATTCTGGTGAAAGACCCTTTAAATGTGACGTATGTCAGCGTAGTTATAGTTGTAATAGTCGTTTAAAAAGACACTTTGTAACACATACTAATGATAAACCCTTCAAATGTGATGTATGTCAGCGTAGTTTTAGTGATAAGAGTAATTTGAACAAGCATTGTCGAAACCACACTGGTGAAAAACCCTTTAGTTGTGATATATGTCATTGCAGTTTCACTCTTAAGAGTTCCTTAATAGTACATAATATAATACACACTGGTGTAAAACCCTTTAGTTGTGATATATGTCAATGCAGTTTCAATGCTAAGAGTTCTTTAATAGTACATAATTTAAGAAAACACACTGCTGAAAAACCCACAAAATGTGATGTATGTCAGCGCAATGTTAGTTCTGAGAGTAATTTAGAATTACATTTCAAACAACATTCAGGTGAGAAACCCATCAATTGAGATGTATGTGTGTGAACTTTTAGTTCTAAGAGAAATGAGAGCACATTTTTGAAAACATTCTGGTTAGAAAGTCAGGTTAATTTGCTCAAACATGAATGCAATACATACATCACAGAATAAATTGTCAGCATGCAAGAAATGTTAAAATACTGTCGTGTCTAAAGAGGTCACATGCTGATTAACTTGCAAACTGGCAAGGTACATTTTTATATAATATACCTACTAAGATCCCAGAGCTGTCTGACATAACTTATTTTCACATGGATGAAACCTTAGGTTATCAGTAGCGTCTCATGTGCTTTGAATATCTGTGTGCTTGTGGAGCTCCCCCTTGGGGCCCCTGGGCAGGTACCAGGTGAAAAAGGGAACTAAAGAGTTACTTAACTTATATTTTTAGGGTTGATTTTCATATGTTTTGTAGAATATTATTCTAAAGTAGTATCATAAGTGTCAGACACTTTCCATTGACCAAAACTTCTGTCAGACGCTTTAAAGTTCCACAAAAAATAAATGAACATTACTTATTTTTACATGTCTGATTTTTAAATATGTTACTTAGGTAACTATTACAAAGTTGTATTTCAGTAGTCAGACAAATTGTAGTGACCAAATATCACTTAAACACAAAAAATATTCAGCCGAGAGTATGAGCGCAAGAGCATGTATGCGTTTCAGAGCTAGAGAGACGATTTCATGCACTGGCTGGATGATCGAAGAGGCTAACAACATCTTCATAGGATGGCGGAACCGCGCACTAGCTTGTTTGTTATTGGTCCGCTATTATTTAAGAGTTTAGCGTGGTATTCAAATTGTATATATATATACTGAGCAAATTCTCAAATTAACATTACATTCCAAAGTCCTGCTTCTCTTTTATTTACACATACATACGTTACCTTTGATAAAATACAAAATAAATCGTTCGGTTTTCCTTGGCAATGGTATGTAGGTAAAGGGGACCTGGGTCAAATATAGTTTTGCTATCCTTCTTATGTAATAATAAAGCTAAAATAAATAAGTTTTAGCATTTATTCATGAAGAGTGGCTATTTAACTTTACAACAAAGGCAAAAAATACAGAGACATAAAACGATAGACAGAATTGTCAACAGTTTAAAAAAAAAAATTGAAATTGGCCACATTTCCGACGAGGGAGGTAAATATGGCCATGTATGTGGCCATATTTACTGTATAAATTTACTTGTTTTAAAAACTTCTGAATAAACTAAAATAAAAATCGATATTATGTTTTAATAGAGCATTTATTTATGATTTTCTTTGGGCGACATTCAGTACAATTATAGAATTATATTTAATAAAAGTAATATTATTTTAAAGATATCAAAATCAATAACGAGATTCAAACGATAAGTTTTTCTCTTCTTATTTTAAAATGCTCATCAAAATTTCAACAAAATTATCAAAAAGAAAATGAAACTTGAGATTCTTGATAAATCACAGTGATATTACAAATTAGAAAAAAAAATATAGGTAAACATAGGCACAAACAAAAATAGGCACATTATAATGCTTTGCAGCCGTGTACATTTTCATCTTCCCACTTTTGACTGCAGTTAAAGCTAATTTAATTGACGCTGCTGACCAAGTTACCTCGAAGCCTCGAAGATGTATAGCGTGGCATGGTCTAAAACAAAAAAAGTGTCAACAATTTAGTACCGTAAATATGGACAAACTGTAACCATATTTGCAGTCATGCAATTTTTTTGTTTTCATATTCACGAACCAAAAATACACAATTACTTTGACAAATAAACAAAGAAATATCAAATTACAATCGACACACAATATCGTAATGTGAATAAGAATGATTTTAATTTGAAAAATAACAAAATACAAGACTGTACTTACCTACTTAATGTTTTTATAACCTCAACAGTATACAGTTTCACTTTAATGGACGCTGGGTGACAAGCGGGCGCGCGGGAGGGATGACAGGTATCTCGTTCGGTTACATGCTGCACTAGCGACAATTTATGGTCACGTTCAGTTTATTAGTAATTTTCGTGATTGGAATAAAGGTGTGTCGCCATATTTTCTCTCACCTCGGCTTACTCAAATTGTTTTTACGTGTCAAATCTGTATTTTTATGAAATAAAGATATTAGTATTTCGTTTATTCATTATTATAACATATATAAATTATATTTTTAAATATTTCAATAAAAATAAATATAAAAACATTTAAAAATATAAAAAATAGTGTCCCACCGGTATCGGGAACAGGGTCCAAGCTACCGGCGGTTAGGGCTTCAGAGAAATGAACCTCGTAACAATACGAGCCGTGTCCAGGAGTACCGCTTTCTGGATCAAGCCCTTGATCCAGCCGCCTAACGCGAGCCTCCTAAGGTGTTGGTCGAGGCTCTTGGCTATTAAGCCATTGGCTGACACGACTATCGGTACAATGATCGCTGAGTCTACGTCCCACATGTCGACAACCTCGCGAGCCAAATCAATATACTTGATTTGTTTGTCTTTCTCGGCTTTCACGAGGTTCTCGTCATGCGGAACGGATATTTCAACAATCATTGTACGCCTCTCTCTTCGGTCCACCACCACTATATCAGGCTTATTGGCTACAATAGTCTTGTCAGTGATGATGGACCGATCCCAGTACAGCGTGATATCGCAATTATCGAAAACTGGGTCGGGCACATACCTGTAGTATGGCACCTCCGATTCCACAAGAGAGTACTTCAGAGCAAGTTGCTGTTGCTGTTATATTATTATTCCATTTATTTATTATATTACATACTTATTATATTTTTAAATATTTCCTTAAAAAAAAAACACATAAAAAAATATAAAAAATAGCAGCCCACCGGCATCGGGAACAGAGTCCAAGCTGCCGGCGGTCAGGGCTCTTGAGAGAGGAATCTCCTAACGATGCGCGCCGTGTCCAGGAGTACTGCTTTCTGGATCAGGCCCTTGATCCAGCTGCCTAACGAGAGCCTCCTTAGATGTTGTTCGAGGCTCTTGGCTATTAAGCCATTGGCCGTTACGACTACCGGCACAATGATTGCTCTATCCACTTCCCAAATGTCGACAACCTCGCGAGCTAAGTCAAGATACTTAATTTGCTTATCTTTCTCAGCTTTCACGAGGTTCTCGTCATGAGGGACAGCTATATCAACAATCATTGTAAGACGCTCTAGTCGATCTATCACCACTATATCAGGTTTATTGGCAACAATAGTCCTGTCAGTGATGATAGATCGATCCCAATATAATGTGATATTGCCATTTTCGAGAACTGGGTCGGGCACATACCTATAATACGGTGCTTCTGATTCCACAAGTTTGTATTTAAGAGCAAGTTGCTGGTGGATAATCCTGGCTACGAGGTTGTGTCTATGCAAATATTATTATTATTTTCCGGCTGGCCATATTCGACCCGGGTACCTTACATTCAAATATGTATTTCCAAAAATAATACAAATAGCATTCTAGCGTGATATTTAGTCAAATCATGATTTTTGGTGGGTTTTATTCGATTGAATTTCAGTGACGGTTTTTAATTATTATTCGTAAGTTGATTCCTAATAGATATTATGATGTAAAATTGATCTAGTTTTGTATCTCAAGTGTCTACGCTGCTGGACAATATGTGGAATAATAGAAAGAGGCACGATTTCGCTAACATGGGGTTGAGAATGTTATTGTAATATGGACTACGTCAGCGAAGCTTGCCGAGAAGGTTGATTTGCTGCCAAATAGCGCACCGAATTTGTCATTACGACCGAGGAGGTATTCGCCCGAGCCGCAGGCGAGTATGTTATGAAACCGAGAGCTCCAGTGAAAAATTACCACACGTAGGTATATCTATAATTTAGGTGTCTTCAAGGCTAGAGTGAATAGGCTCTTAATAAACTAGTGCGCCTCACCATCAACGACTGCATCACTAGGTACTTACCATATTAACTAGTTTATATCAATTTGTAAAAGATTAATAAGGTTGTCGGGTAGATGTCGCTGTCAGCGATAAGACAGCCATTGTACCCACAGATTTAAGTTAGTGTTTAAAGTTTTGTTACAATTTTGAAAGTTTATTATTCTATGACAGTCTTTATTATCATTTTGATCAAAATTTGTGCCAAGTTTCAAAGTTTAAAAATAAGAAATCCCCATACAATTTTTAAAACCCTTTAAGTTATGTTGAAGGTAATCCTGAAAATATATTTTTTTTCCCTTAATAATAAAAACAAATTTCTTAATAATTGATCACAATCTAGCCTAAAAGACTATTAAATTATTTAACTCTAACTTATTGTTATACTTAAGTTATATGTTTTGATAAAACTAAGAATAGCGTCCTTTTATGTGTTATATTATGCTTATCACCGCATTGATCATTATCATATTATATCGACTATCATACACTAACTTTAAATACTACACTAACCCAAAGGGTTTAGTTCCCTTTAGTCTACGCACTAGGCCCGTGTTGTCTAACAGTAGGATTGCCTCAACATTCACATGTCGGTCGGTGAAGTCTTGTGTTTGTGGGCTTCAGCAAATTTTTGAATGATGGTGGACATGCTACTGAAGAGTTCCATTTTAGGGTAGCCGCACACGGACCACCGGCCGCAACCACAAAACGCCGCCACCGGCATAATATAATAATAATAATATCTTTATGAATCTCAATTATTTACATCCAAAACATTATATTTATAATATGCATTCTAATTGAAAAATGAATAATAAATCAAATAAAAATGTCAACAAATTAAACTAAATGTCAATACATTAGATTAAAAATGTCAGAGTTAAAACGAATAAAAATAAATAAATTATGAGTATAAAAATAGAATGTCGAAATATAAAAAAAAAAAACAATACAAAATGTCCAAAACTAAAAAAAAAAACTAAATGTCAAAAACTAAAAGATACGTATTTATACATTTTATATGGATTCGCCGCACACGGGCGACGTCGGTAGCTGCCACACGCTTCAAATCGCCGTTGCTCACTTCTTGTGGCCCGCACTGGCCACTAAACGCCGATACAAAACGCCGTCACACGCCACTCGCGCATTTAAACCTTCTTTGTCACAGTCCATTATGATACTACGCGTGTGGGTTAAAAAAAAAGTAGCAGCCACCGGCCACAAGTGGCTTGTGGCCGCTTCTAGCTTCTCGTGGCGGCGTTTGTGGCTGTGACATGTGGCCATATGCGGCTACACTTAAGGTCACAGTGGAGGTCGTCAATTCTGATCATGTACCAGAGTGCTTTTATAGCATCCTTTAATACTTTATTTTGGAATTGTTGTATTATTTTGATGTTGCTCCGTTTAGTAGATACAGCTCCAGAGTTGGATACCATACGTCCAAATTGGCATCAAAATATGCTTGTAAATTATCTTGGATATCTATGTAAATTATTATCTTACTAACTAGGTATATAAATTATTATCATATTAACTATGTACATATCTTTTTCTCCTTCTCAGCCATTTGATAGAGAATCAGAAAAAGATTATCAAGACATCCATAGGTTGTCTGTAAAAAAACGCTTAAAACTTAATTAGCGATAATACCGTGTCATCGTGACACCCTATTAATTTTAAGTTCCTAGGTATTGTAATTTTTATTAAGTATTGGTGTACAATAAAGAATAAGTAGTACTTTTGTGCTTTTCTGTCTGCTTTTGTTTTTTTTTTAATTTTTAAGTGTTTGTGTGTACCTCAGTGTGTAGGTACCTACTGTCGCGCTCTGCGACGGTTTGTTTTGAGGTCCGGGACTGTTCTTCAATGAATACCTACTTGATATATAATAAAAATCCTTATATTTTTCTGGAAAGATTCAATACTAGCACATCGCGCTACAATGGTTATGTCTGAACTGAAAAAACTAGACGTTTCTTTGTTCTACTCAATTTTCAAACCTATTCTAGAACAACAAAATCCTTAAAAGTATATTTTACATGCCAGTTCGTTAGCCTAACTCATGCGATCTCATTTCGATATCACAGTATACACATACACATACATAAATAAATAAATAAAGAATATACTATCTATTGATAAACAGGATTTCCTTCCGATTAGGGTTACCATCCGTCCGGGTTTCCCCGGATTTGTCCTAGTTTAAAAGACGTCCGGGGAGTGTCCGTGGGGGTCTAATTTGTAGTCCTGGTATAGTCTGATATTCCCTCTTGAAAAAAAAAAGATTCTAAAAGATGCAAAGTGTATTTCATTGAACTGTGATCGGAAATAAATAAAAAGTTGATTTATGACAATTTGAACTATTTGAACTCTACTTCCGAGTAACCAATAGGTACATATTTTTCATAAGTATACCGAGTTCGCATTTCAAATAAGAATATGAACGTCAATGACATCTATCTGTCAAATGTTAACCTATTTGAAAAAAGTACGGTTTGCAAAGAAAACTTATTTGTGTATCAACAACGGTTTTTTTTCTTTGTTACCGAAATTTAGTTAAATGTAAGTGAAGAAAAAACGTTATTGCTTAATCTAAATTAGTTTAATATACCTATTATTTAAACCATAGATTTAAAAAAAAGTTCTTTCATTCGCCACTACTCATACGCTTCACTAAATTCTGATAAAACTTTTTTCGATCTTGTTTCGTAAATATTACTAGCATACTATTACTGTTATTATTTACTAGCTTTTGCCCGCGGCTTCGCCCGCGTACACAAAATCTATGTCACTCAAGAATACAGCAGCTTTCAATCGGTGAAAAAATTTTAGTTATCGGACTAGTAGGTACCTACTAGAGATTGCGTCCAACAAACAAAAAAGAAACTACCTCTTTATAATATTAGTGTTTAGTTTATTTAACAATTTAAGTACCTACACACACACAATAAAATACAATAAGGAAATGATCTAGTTTTGCTCAACCTGCCTGATTGGATTTCACAGCTATGACATTACAATATGGCGCTATTATGTACCTATAGTTATTGGGGTTGAGGGGCCATACGTTTGATGCGGCATTTTGGGCAACGATGAGTTGTATGTGTGTTGAAGGTTGGGAGATTCCTGATTTTTTATACGTATGTGGGTCGTTGTTGCTTGGGTATCGCTTCGGGCTGGTGGCCTCTAAACCCTGAAATTCTGACGAGATTTATTGCGATCGCTGAAATGTGCTCTGGAGTCTCACTTTCACGTGGAGTTGAAGAGCCTTCTGATGGATGCGAATATCCGACATATTCATCTTGCATCCATCAGGAGAAGTATTGGTTTCTCATCACCAGGATCCAGACGCGAAGATTCCGCGAGAAGAGGCAGACAAAGCCATTTTAGCGATGCAGGCTAGCGACCTATCGGGTTTCAGCAGTAGTGGTAGAGAGGGACGGCAGAAACTTCAACAGGAACGAATCACCGGTCGCCCTTTACTTTCTTAGGACCCCGGTGACTCTTATGATTTTGATGAAGCGTGGCACGAGAATGGACATAGTAAAGAACTTTTTATACCGGAAGTATATTCCCTTTTCATTAAATTTTCGACTGCCTCGCAGGCAAAGCCGCAGGTAGAAGCTATTGTCTTATAAAATAAAACTATATTGATATTGCACACACATCGTTTATTTGCCATGTCGCTTTTGTTTTACATTACACAAATCAAAAGCATGAGAAACAATATTGCACGCCTTCTGACAACATCGCAAACTAGCTGACAAAGTCATAAACTCACCAAATCCTTCAAAAACTATGTGACTTCGACGGAATCTCTGACAAAGTCAAAAACTATCTGACAACGTCATAAACTGTCTGACATCGTCACAAACTATCTGACAACGTCACAAACTATCTGACAACGTCACAAACAATCTGACAACGTCGCTACGTTGTTCACTGCGGCCACTGCGACCTTCTCTTGCTCTTCATGTGAATGTGCTTGACGTGTGACAACATGGAGGTTCTTTGAGTGAACGTAGCGCCACAGTACTCGCACTCGTACGGTCGCTCGCCGGAATGCGTGCGCATGTGGTTCAGTAAAGTGCGGTTTGCCTGAGACGAGATTAATAATATGGGTTATCTATAACATCTATAATATAAAAATGAATCGCAAAATGTGTTAGTAAGCGCATAACTCAATAACGCCTGGACGCCAAGGAAAATTCGAATAGAGTAGGGTAGAGTAGGGTAGAGTAAGGTAGAGTAGGGTAGAGTAGTCAGATGACGGGAGCGAAGCCGCGGGCAAAAGCTAGTATTATAATATAATATAATATTCACACAACTATCACACAACGCCGTCTAGTCTCAAGCTAAGCAGAGCTTGTGTTATGAGTACTAGAGAACTGATAAACATACTTAAATATTTCTAAATACATACATATTATAGACAAATTACACCCAGACACAGAACAAATGATTGTGCTCATCACACAAACATTTGTCCTGGGTGGGAATCGAACCCACGACCTCCGGCATAGCAGTCAGGGCCACTAACCACTAGACCAACAGGCCAGTCTAGTCTAGTATATAAAGGAGGACAAAAAAAAAACTGTTTTCTATTTAATTCGAAGCTTGCGTTAATTTTGGGACACTCAATACAAAGTAAAGCTTACAGCAAATCCCCTGCCACAGATATTACACAGTTTATTCTTCTCCTTCTTGATTCCTTCGTGATTGTACCGCATGTGTTCCACGTACCGCGTCCTATTCAGAAAGTGCTGCAAAAAAATTACAGAATAAAAATAATGTCTTCATTCTTCGTTCTCAACAAACTGTTTTAGGGCCTGCGCACACTTGAGACAAGAGTGTCTTAGACAGACTTGTCTACCACAAAACTGTTTTGTCTACTAGGATGACGCGACCCACACAGTATGTAACAATTATAAAAATTAAAAATCAGTTGATCAAAATACTATTTGTGGGTAAAATAACATTAATAGGTAAATCAACATACAATATCAGCTATGTATTAATTCGTCTTCAGACGAATCATTTTTGTTTGCACCATCACAGTCGGTATCAGATACCGACGATGGACTTTGGTTGGTATATGGATTCTATGGTGTTGATTTACACCCGAGTGCTTTTAGTATGAATTTGAATTTTACTAAAGCACTAAAAAAATCCACTAGCAACTAAAACGAATATTTCGCAACTAAATAGGGGGTTAAAACCACCAGTTTCAGCGGAAAATCCACTAAGTTGGCAAGCCGCGCCGCTAGACTGTTTTGTCTTGATGGTGTGCGCCGTGTCGTAGACAAAACAGTCTTGTCGCAGACAAATCTGCGACGTCGTAGACAAGTCTATCTAAGACAGTCTTGTCTCAAGTGTGCGCAGGCCCTTATTTCCTAGCCTCTGTTGGCATTCAGTAATTCCGTGATTTACTCAAATATTTCACGAAACTTTTCCCAGGAAATACGTGATTTTTTTAAACCCTTAAACATTTTTCAGAAGAATTGTCGTCATTCAGAATCTCGATTAAATGTGCAAGGCTTCTGTTGATCTACTTTTTTATATTTTAATATAATATGACACATTATGGAGCAATGGGCCTCATCAGAAGGTTCAAAGTCACCCAAAGGGCAATGGAAAGGGCTATGCTCGGAGTTTCCTTGCGTGATCGAATCAGAAATGAAGATATCCGCAGGAGAACCAAGGTTGCCGACATAGCACGAAGAATCGCCAAACTTAAGTGGCAATGGGCAGGGCACATTGCTCGCAGAACGGATGGCCGTTGGGGCCGAAAGGTTTTGGAGTGGCGACCGCGTACCGGAAGACGCAGTGTTAGAAGGCTCCCCACAATGAGGACCGATGACCTGGTGAAGGTTGCGGGAATCCGATGGATGCGAGACGCACTAGACCGTTCGTTGTGGCGACATTTGGGGGAAGCCTATGTCCAGCAGTGGACGTCTATCGGCTGAAATGATGATGATGACATTATGGAGGATCAAAGTTCAAGTAAAAGCAGATTTTAGAGGTCTTTACTAGATTAATTTTACACTAATTTATGTTTTGATTTCTATAGAAGCTTAGATAATATCCACAAGATAGCTGTGTATCCAAAAGATCTGGAGAAAGATGTGTAATAACATCATAATCACGTAAGAGCGATTGTATGAAAATGTACCTCGAAAAGGACGCTCTTAATGAACATTATTTATTTATTTATAAAATTTTATGCACTAGTAATAAACATTGTACAAAGGCGGACTTAATGTCTTAGGCATTTTCTACCAGTCGACCTTAGGGTGTTGCAGAAACAAAACATGGTAGTGCAGCTTAATGATAAAGGAATAGAAAAGAAATACAATAAAAAATATATACTTAGATACATACATACAAAATAACAATTTAATTATGAAAAAAACTTTGCCAAAAAAATACAACCGACTTCAACGTAAAAAAAAACACTGAAAAGTGCAAAATAACTTTAATTTCGGAAGTCGGTGTTTCTTTAATAGTTTTGTCTCTTTGTTACTTTACTTTTTACTTTGAAGTCGGTTGTATTTTTTTTTTGGAAAAGTTTTTTATTTTACACTTTTTAGTTATGGTACCACCACTAAAAAGTACCCCTCAGCCAAATTTAAATACCTTGTAGCCAGAGTGCATCTCATGACAATTCTAATAATCCCAAACACGGTTAGATTACATTAATTTATTACAGAGTTCCGGTGCCTAACTTCAGGCTTCATCATCAGATTAGTTCGATATATTCTCCCTCTACTTTCAGTCAGTCATCGACTACACGTATAAACAAAGCAATTTTACTTGTTACGACGGTTCTGCTGTGATCCTATGAGGAGTTCTGTTCCATATCTCGAAGATATTCGAACTTCGAAAGTTGATGATCAGATCATAACAATATTTCTATGGGACCAACTCGGAAGTACAGTTCAATAAAAAACAAAAAAAACAAAATCGGTCCACAATTGACCGAGAAATCGGTGAACATACATTAAAAAAAACATACATTCAACCAAAAATATAACCTCCTCCTTTTTGAAGTCGGTTAAAAAGGAATCCAACAAATCAATACTGTGATGTTTACACCAACCACCACAATATCTTTACATTATTATTTATGAGACTACTTACTCGATCACATTCAGAGCAAAAGTACTTCGACTGGTTCATATGCACATGGCGATAGTGATTCATCATATACGCTCTTCTTGAGTACATATTGTTGCATTCTGGACAAGGGACCTTCTTGTTCGCTCTGAAATTAAGCAAAACTGTATTGGAGCATTATTATGTCACGAAACGGATAAGTCCTTTGCTAAAGTCGGATTTTCCAGTTTATTGAATAGGGTATTACACTCATTTTTGAAGTGTCTCAATTAGATTCTATAGTGCTAGTAAACCACTAAAAAAATCACAAAATTTTTATTCAGTCGCTTATTACCCTAAAAATGCATTTAAAATGTACATTTTCTAATTTCGCGCGTAATTTGCTGAAAATGCAGAACGCAGTGGACGCGATATTTACTCTGTGGTTGTGAGTTTGTGACGTCAGTTAGCTGTGTAAGCAAATGTGCTGATATTAAATCAGTATGGCCGATCAGTTGACATTTGACAGCTGTCACTTTAGTTTACACAGCCGAATGACGTGTTATCATGGTGGCTACTACCTCATGGTGATAAACAACAGATAAAAAAGATTAAAAACTTTGAATTGAATTTTAAAATTTATTTTGTTTTTTATGATGTAAAACTAACACCGACTACTTTTTGCCTGAACTGTATCTATATAGTCCAATTATTCCGTGCTTTATTTTTTTATTGATATAAACCAGTGCTTGACTGCGATCCCACCTGATGGTAAGCAGTGATACAATCGCTGATAGTGAGGCGCATTGGTTTATTAAGAATTAAATCAAAAGCATTTATTTCAAATAGGCCATTTACAAGCACTTTTAAATAGTCAAATGTCGGTCAGTTCAAAAAAAAAATGATGTTAATTTGCGCATTCCGAAGCGTAGATATCTATGGAGAAGAACGTGCAAGAAACTCCATGGACACTCTTTTAAATCATATTATGAGTTACATATAATCTTGGTTACATATTTCTTGTTGCTTCTATTATGTGAGCACAATGTGTATAGGTAATGAAAAAAAAAGTAATTAAAAAAAAAATTAAGTCACTGGAAGCTAAGAGATGACCCGTCTCAACTGACGGCACCCGTTCACGACCACGACGCGTGCATCAGCCCCACTCAGCTCAACCATTTTGAAGGGAACCGAATGACCCAATAACACGTGCCACCATCACCCAGACATTTGAGTGAGCATGACAAACTCTCAACTGCCATGCTCGTTTATGACAAACAACTTGAAACCGAGTAAAAATGGTCCATGGACCATGGTACTTCACATTAGAAAAATTTGAAGAGCTTATTCACTCTAGCCTTGAAGACACCTAAATTATAATCGGACGGGAAGACCGCAGCAGGCAAATTATTCCAGTCCTTCGATGTACGCGGTGTAAACGACGAAGCGAAACGCTTAGTCCGGACTGTAGAGGTTTCAACAACGTAAGTGTGTATACTCGCCGTACATCGGTTTGTCCGATGGTAGAAAGGAAATGGCCGAATCAAGTTATACAATTCCCGCGCACACATTTATTTATTAAAACTTCATGCAACACAAAAGTACAAAGGCGGACTTAATGCCTTAGGCATTCTGTACCAGTCAACCTAGGGTGGTGAAGAGAAAATGTGGCAGGTGCATAAAAATACAGAAGAATATTAAGATAATAAAACTTCAAAAGTATGTATACATATATACAAAATAAACATACATATATAATTTAATATAATATATACATATATATTTATATAAAGTAAAAGAAAGGGGTTATTGAGACGACTTTACTAATTGTGCAGAAAGTAATTTCGCAACATCCGCTTAAATGCATATAGACTGGTGGCCGTCCTGATCTCGAGAGGAAGCGCATTCCACAGAAGTATGGACTGTATATGAAAGGAAGAATGAACAAAGTCAGAACACACACACATTGACATTGTTAATAAGCATTACTCACTCACTCTCCCTCTCCTTCCGATGCGCCGCACTCGTATGCACGTGCCTCCTGTACACATATTCGCTCTCATACTGCTTATCACAGAGCACACAGTACGCCTGCTCCGCCACACAAGCGCTGTGTTTCACAGAGTAATGCTTTCGGAGAGCGGCGTGGGACTTGTACTGCCGCGAGCAAGTGAGACAGATATGCGTGTCTAGGTGACGGCTGAAAGAGATGGCATGATCAGAATGTGTATTTTGGTTTAGTCTTGGAACGACAGATTCGCGAAATGACTACATAGTCTATAATTGACAGATTGTCAAATTGACAGATTCTAAAAATGACCGATTCTCGAATTGATTGATTCTATAAATGAAATTCTTTAATGTATGAACAGTAGTACTTTGATTACGAATATCTATGTATATATAAAAATGAACCCCTATTTCTCCTGGTCACGCTATAACTTAAGAACGGCTGCACCAATTTTAATAATTCTTTTTATATTGTGTTCTCCAGCATACAGGGAAGGTTTAAAAGCAAAAATAAATACATAATTAGAGTAGGTAGAGTAGGGTACAGTAGGGTAGAGTAGTGTAGAGTTGGGTAGAGTAGAATAGACTAGTCAGTTGACGGGAACGAAGCCGCGGTCAAAAGCTAGTAGTCTTTATACACATGTTCGCTCTCATACTGCTTATCACATAGCACACAGTAGGCCTGCTCCGCCGCACAAGCGCTGTGTTTCACAGAGTAATGCTTTCGGAGAGCGGCGTGGGACTTGTACTGCCGCGAGCAAGTGAGACAGATATGCGTGTCTAGGTGACGGCTGAAAGAGATGGCATGATCAGAATGTGTATTTTGGTTTAGTCTTGGAACGACAGATTCGCGAAAATGACTAGGTACATAGTCTATAATTGACAGATTCTCGAATTGACAGATTCTAAAAATGACCGATTCTCGAATAGATTGATTCTATAAATGAAATTCTTGATTACGAATATATAAAAATGAACCCCTATTTCTCCTGGTCACGCTATAACTTAAGAACGGCTGGACCAATTTTAATAATTCTTTTTTTATTGTGTTCACCAGCATACAGGGAAGGTTTAAAAGCAAAAATAAATACATAATTAGAGTAGGTAGAGTAGGGTACAGTAGTGTAGAGTTGGGTAGAGTAGAATAGACTAGTCAGTTGACGGGAACGAAGCCGCGGTCAAAAGCTAGTAGTCTTTATACACATGTTCGCTTCCATACTGCTTATCACAGAGCACACAGTAGGCCTGCTCCGCCACACAAGCGCTGTGTTTCACAAAGTAATGCTTTCGGAGAGCGGCGTGGGACTTGTACTGCCGGGAGCAAGCGAGACAGATATGCGTGTCTAGGTGACGGCTGAAAGAGATGGCATGATCAGAATGTGTATTTTGGTTTAGTCTTGGAACGACAGATTCGCGAAATGACTACATAGTTTAAAATTGACAGATTCTAAAAATGACCGATTCTCGAATTGATTGATTCTATAAATGAAATTTTTAATGTATAAACAGTAGTACTTTGATTACGAATATCTATGCATATATAAAAATGAACCCCTATTTCTCCTGGTCTCGCTATAACTTAAGAACGGCTGGACCAATTTTAATAATTCTTTTTTTATTGTGTTCACCAGCATACAGGGAAGGTTTAAAAGCAAAAATAAATACATAACTAGAGTAGGTAGAGTAGGATGGAGTAGGATACAGTATGGTAGAGTAGTGTAGAGTTGAGTAGACTAGTCAGTTGACGGGAACGAAGCCGCGGTCAAAAGCTAGTAGTCTTTATACACATGTTCGCTTCCATACTGCTTATCACAGAGCACACAGTAGGCCTGCTCCGCCACACAAGCGCTGTGTTTCACAAAGTAATGCTTTCGGAGAGCGGCGTGGGACTTGTACTGCCGGGAGCAAGCGAGACAGATATGCGTGTCTAGGTGACGGCTGAAAGAGATGGTATGATCAGAATGTTTATTTTGGTTTAGTCTAGGAACGACAGATTCGCGAAATGACAGATTCTACAAATGACAGATTCTACAAATGACAGATTTTACAAATGACCAATTACCAGAACAGGTACCAACTTTGATTAGGAATATAGTTAATAAAATGCATTTTTGTTTGCCATAGTTTTGTATGTAAGCTTCACGCAGGCGTACACCAAGCGCATGTTGATGAATACGCGTCTGTGAAGCTACGCGTCCATAGACAGTAGGTCATAGTTTTGTATGTAAGCTTCACGCAGGCAAAGCAAGAAAGAAAAACTTAAGACTAACATGTTGCAAACATTTTTCATGACAAAAAAATAAAATATATGTGCCACGTCCGATCCTCGCGCTCCTCAAAGAGATGTCAGCAAACGAGAGAGAGCCCACAGCGGGGCCGATGCCCACTAGCTAGGACCGCGGAGAATTTCTAAAAGGGAAACCCGTAATCCTAGTACGCAAAGGGTAATGGAAGGATACAGTTGTGGTTTTAGTCAGTAAAAGTCTGACACGCCCTCGCGCTCCAGCCAGAGCGCGAGAAGTCATTTGGATGATTTCCCAACTTAAAAAAAAAACCCGAGCAAAACGGCCGTACGCTCAGCATAATGCGTGACCACAAGCAAAATAAGCTAGGCCAGGCCAGGTGTAGGCAGGCGTACACCAAGCATATTATAACGAATACGCGTCTATGAAGCTATGCGTCCGTGGACAGTAGGCCATAGTTTTGTATGTAAGCTTCACGCAGGCGTACACCAAGCGTATAATGACGAATACGCATCTATGAACCTACGCGGCCGTGGGCAGTAGACCATAGTTTTGTATGTAAGCTTCACGCAGGCGTACACCAAGCGTATAATGACGAATACGCGTCTATGAAGCTATGCGTCCGTGGTCAGTAGGCCATAGTTTTGTATGTAAGCTTCACGCAGGCGTACACCAAGCGTATAATAACGAATACGCGTCTATGAAGCTATGCGTCCATGGACAGTAGGCCATAGTTTTGTATGTAAGCTTCACGCAAGCGTACACCAAGCGTATAATGACGGATACGCGTCTATGAAGCTATGCGTCCGTGGACAGTAGGCCATAGTTTTGTATGTAAGCTTCACGCAGGCGTACACCAAGCGTATAATGACGAATACGCGACAATAAAGCTACGCGTCCGTAGCCCTAGCAAGCGTCGGCCCTTTGGTCGATTTTGCTGACGTCTCTTATATGAGATTTCTCCCTTGATTTTCTTACCTCATATGTTTTTCAAGCATGTATTTAGTTTTGCATCGTTTCCCACAGTGATCGCATAGAAATATACTGTGTAAGGATTTGTAGTGCGTGTAGAAGGTCGCCAAGTCTCTGAAAAATAATGATCGTGTTATTAAATACTGGCTGTTGCCCGCGACTTCGTGTGCTGAACTTGTAAAAAAGCCCAATGTCATTTAGTCACAATTTTTAAAAAGTTTTTTTTTGCGCGGAACCCGAAACTAATTTATAATTGGCAGTTCTGTGAAAGCTCGATTTCATTGTGAATATTGCTCCAATGCGTATTTTAGAAGAGATGCGTATGAGAGATATAAAATGGCTCACACTGGCGGTAAAAAAGTGTATATTTGTGACCATTGCGATCGTGGCTTTGTTGAGAAACGCAACTTACGTCTCCATCTAAAAGTACACGATGAATTCTTCGCAGAAAGAGATGGTAAATACAAGTGTATCGCATGTGGAGTCAATTTCTGTGAGGAGAGATTGCTGAAGTATCATATAAGGAAAAAACACTTTAATTTTCAAGAAAATAAGCCAACTTACGCCGAAAAACAATTGAATGAAACCTGGGTGGAGCGCGTGTTAGAGTCGGAGGTATGTGTAACCAGTATTATCTATATATATAAAAGGAGAAACTGACTGACTGACATATCAACGCACAGCCGAAACTACTGGGACTAGGAGCGTAAAATTTTGCACAAGGTTTCCTTTTATGACGTAGGCGAGCACTAAGAAAGGATTTTCCAAAATTCACTCCCTAAGCGGATGAAGCGGGGGTCCAAAGTTTGTATGGAAAAACCTACGTTTACGTGAGCGAAACCGCGGGCAGAAGCTAGTTTATCTAATACTTATAAAAAATGTCACAGTTTTTGTTTTCAAACTCCTCAGAAACGGCTTGACCGATTATTATGAAATTTTTATGTCTATATTTTGTAGGTCGTGCGCTATTTTTTACTCTCCAACCTTACCTTATTATTTAGAAAAATAATTGGGGTACTGCGCAGAAAGTCTTGATATAGTGACCAAAAGACTACATACAACATACTATGGGCTATGCTCGGAGTTTCCTTGCGTGATCACGTCAGAAATGAAGATATCGGCAGGAGAACCAAGGTTACCGACATAGCCCGAAGAATCGCCAAACTTAAGCAGGTGGGCAGGGCACAATGCTCTCAGAACAGATGGTCGATGGGGACGCAAGGTTCTGGAGTAACGACCACGTACCGGAAGACGCAGCGTTGGAAGGCCTCCTTAATGGTGGAGCGATAACGTGGAATCCGATGGATGCGAGACGAACAGGACCGTTCGTTGTGGCTACACTTGGGGGTAACCTAAATCGAACACTGGACGTCTTTCGGCTGAAATAATCATAATGATAAAACTTACTTGAATGTTCCCTCACAAAATATACACTGGACCGCGCTATGCGTGTTAATATGCGCGTTCAACCTCTTCACCGTGTAACATTGGAAGCCACAGCGCGCGCATTCCCACGCAAATTCGTGCGCTCGTGCATGTGCGTTTAGCAAGGATTCGTTAGCAAAACGTATGCTGCAAGATGGGCACACGTGGGAGCCTACAGACTGGAAATTTACAAGCATTGTTAGTCGATACTGTACCCACATGTGAGCAATGGTGGCCGAGTGGTAACGGTCCCGATTTACGAGTTGTACAATGCGTTCCATCAAATAAGAATAGGATCGATTGCCATGTTGTGACGTCACGTCATACTGTGAAATCGCAAGAAATTGGGCAAAATTGAAGAACTGGATTCTGATAAACTTTTTCCGTTCACAGTTCGCCAATAAATTGAATTTTAAAAATGTCTTGTTTTGCACACCCTATTAATTCTTCGATTCCCTTGAGTGTCGAAATATACATTTTTTGCGACATAAACGGCCGTATCTTTTTTTTTTGTTAACTCTAAAGTTTGATTTTGTCATAGCTTCAAGGGACTGCAGATTTGAGTATATGGTTTTAATTTCAACTCGATACCTCCACGCGTTCCTAAGATAAAGGGACCGACAGACAGACAACAAAGTGATCCTATAAAAGACAATGATAGAGCGAACGCTGGCGTTCGCGTGGGGTTTAATGAACTAACCTAACTTTGATAATTGACACGAGATAGGTTATGTTAGTTTGGGTTCCGTTTCTTCTTTTGACGTACGGAACCCTAAAAATAAAGAACATATGTCTATAAGAAACCTTGTACATTTCACATGACATTCACATCTTTTTGAAACGCGCGTGAAACACAGAGCGCCGTCATCAACCCGGGCTTGGTCCTTATTCGACGGCGAGCTACCCGTTGCTCGCCGTAGACAAGCCCGCGCCTACGGTACGTCAGGATAGCCTATATCCCACCTGTAGGTACAATAGCATAGCATTATCAGTCTTATAATTTTCAACTCCTAGGACTCAGGCCTCCTTTCTAGGAGAGGGAATGGGCCGTAATCCACCACGCGGGCCCAGTGCGAGTTGTCACATGTCTTCGAATTTTTGGTTCTAGAACATGCCGGTTTCCTCACGATGTTTTCCTTCACCGTTTTGAGAGCAGGGGCGAAGAAATAAATTACACAAAGTAATGCGCCTGGCTGGGTTTGAACCGGCGACCTTCAAATCATAAGTCGGGGCCGTAACCACTCTGCCACCACTGCCTAATTGAATAGCCCCGTATGCATAAAATACTTACTTCATCATGATATTTTAAGATATGACTTTTTAATTTTTCGCTACTATTAAATCCATTGACACAAAATTTGCATTTATACTTGAATTTCTTATAGAAATCACTGTTCCTTTCTCTGTCCATCCATAAATTTAATTCATCAGGTTGTATACCAAACTTTTTCTTCAAACCTCTTTTTGCATTCTTTTCATAGACAATTCTATAATGCAATGATTTATGTTTTTTCCTAACTTTCGTGTCTATTGCTTTTTCTTTTTTAATTTCTTGCAGACTAAAGTCATTTTCGTCAAAATCATTAAAAGAATCATCGGAATGTTGGTTCTCTTGTTTTATTTCTAGTTTTTGCTTACAATCATCGTCATTATCATATGTAATTATTATTGTATGGTCGGTGCACGTTTTTGTTAATTTTGATAGGGTCTGTAGAAACAACTTCTGAAAACGAAAAGGGAAATAATAATAATAATAATATTTTCTCACTATAATACACAGTTATCATCAAACATTTTAATGAGTATACAAAAACAAATCATCATCATCATCATCATCATCATGTCAGCCGATAGACGTCCACTGCTGGACATAGGCCTCCCCCAAATGTCGCCACAACGAACGGTCTAGTGCGTCTCGCATCCATCTGATTCCCGCAACCTTCACCAGGTCATCGGTCCACCATGTAGGGGGCCTTCCAACACTGCGTCTTCCGGTACGCGGTCGCCTCTCCAGAACCTTTCGGCCCCAACGGCCATCTGTTCTGCGAGCAATGTGCCCTGCCCATTGCCACTTAAGTAATAATAATAATATTCCACAACTATCACACAACGCCGTCTAGTCCTAATCTAAGCAGAGCTTGTGTTATGGGTACTAGACAACTGATAAACATACTTATGTATTTCTAAATACATACATATATAGATAAATTACACTCAGACACAGAACAAATGATCGTGCTCATCACACAAACATTTGTCCTGGGTGGGAATAGAACCCACGACCTCCGGCATAGCAGTCAGGGCCACTATCCACTAGACCAACAGGCCAGTCAAAAGTTTGGCGATTCTTCGTGCTATGTCGGCAACCTTGGTTCTCCTGCGGATATCATTGAAAAACAAATCACTTATTACAATATATGGTAGGAGACTGGTGCCTAAGCTAGGCTCTAGGCCTGTGTTTCAGGACACCAGGTTCCCACCCCTTAACTTTTACATAACCTAGATTGTGTACTAATGCGCTAACAATGTAGTATAATATGAAGACAACAATATGTTTTATTGTAAGAAAATATAGGATATGTTTGCAGCCGTATCGTATAACGCGACGTATTTAATAAATAAATTACAAGTTTGCGCGCCGGATTATAAGACGTCGTTAAAAGGAAAAAAGCTTTATTTTAAAGATCCAAAATAAAGCTTTTTTCCTTTTAACGACGTCTTCATAATTTATAACCACCCTACAGATACACAGATAATACAGCTAAAAGTTGGCCGCCGCTTTGTAGAACGTGTCGCCACCACAATCCGGCTGAACGTGAGGTAGCCGTATAACAATATACACAATACATGTGTAAAGCACAGAAATGCAATATATTACGTAAATAGCATTACTTGGCTATTGCCAAAACTAATATGGTAAATAAAGAATAACTTTAAAGGGACTAAGATTTAAAACTTGGCGCCATAGTAGCTTTTATTTAGCTTAAAAATACCTATCCGAAGACGTACATAGAATACATAGTTATTGAAAGTTTTTTTTTGTTCTTGGGCAGAGCGTGAGGGTCTGTCAGATTTTTACTGATTAAAAACACACTCCTGTTCCTTCATTGCCTTTCATACCAGGGCCGAGTCTTCCTTTCAGAAGCAGACCATTGGCCCCAGTAGGCTTCGACCCTGCTGGGCTCCTACGGTTTGCTGACATCTCCTTGAGGCCCGTGTGTACGCAGAGGAACAGTACGCGCCGTCAACGACTTGGCCTCAGTCCGGACGGTTGGACGGCGAGCCACCCATTGCTCGCCATCCGCAAGCCCGCGCCTTCGATGGCCGGAAATTGAGATCGGGATCCCGGCTGCTGGGGCGTGAGGGCCGCTCCCTCGCGCATTCACGTGCGGCCTCCTCCTTTGCTAAGATTACTGCTTCGCAGGAGGCGACCGCCTGCCACTCCTTGTTGCCGCCGATCTCCCCCACGAGGACACGGCGGTGCTCTGCCCAAGCGGGGCACACCTCTACCGTGTGCTCCACCGTGTCCTCCGGGCGGTCCATACAGTGGTGACACCCGGGCGTTACTTCGGCACGAATCCGGTGCAAGAACTTCTCGAACTGACCATTTTCGGTGAGAACCTGCGTCATGCGTAAGATGAGGACGCCGTGAGGTCTTTCCAGCCACTCCTCAAAGAGGGGCCTTAACGCCATAATTATGGCGTGGCCAAGTTATTGGAAGGTGGAACCAGGGATTGCATCCTCCTTTGTATCAAAAAGTTGTGGTCGCCGCTGAGTTGTACTCGCTAGGTTGGTCCTGGGCACAACCATAAGTCAGTAGCTACGTATAACAAAGAGTCAAGACGCGGGTTTTGGGCACATAAACAATCTTTTTATTACGACGCCCCGTACTATGGGGCCTACATATACTATAGAGGTACAGCAGATCACAGCTCCGAACAATCGCAGGAGTCTTCACGGGGCACTATGCCACCAACAAACAGCTCTACAACATGGGACTAGCAAGCGACCCGACTTGCAGGATCTGTAGATAGGCAGAGGAGAATATGCTACACTTACTGTGCGACTGTGCAGCACTAGGCTCCAAAAGACTAGAGTATCTGGGCCAACCATTTCCTAGACCAGAGGACTATACCTAGGCTCAGCCCCATCAAGGCCATACTGGGACTCATGACGAAGGTGCACGGAGGGCTGGGGTTTGAGTAGAAGGGAGGGGGACTAGCACAAAAGATCCAGAAGGGTCGAAGTGCTCTGGTTTTAAGGCCAGCCCCACATCAAGATAAGATAAGATAAAACTATGGGGCCTATTACACTACGCGATGTTCAGCACACGATATTCAGACTTATTTTTTGTTCCGAGTAAGACCGGTCTAACCCTTATTACACTACGCGACATCGACTAAGACTGTCTGAACATCGAGTAGTGTAATAGGCCCTTATGAATTACTTCAGTATCGTGGGTGCGTTCACAAACATATAAACTCACTTAAGCAAGACACAGGATTTATTTATTATTATTTTTTATTTTTTTATTAGTTTCATTATTACTGATTCGTCTTTCGTCTTTCATTTTTCTTTATTTTTCTGCATGCATGTTATTGTTACTGGGATTATGTACCTAATTAATTAAAAATGTACCACGTCTTGCGCCATATAAGACCTCCATATTTATATTGTATAATCGGGATCGGTCCTGTCTCTCCTAAGCTCAGGTTGCTTTGTAGCCTATTTAGGAGTACAGTGCTTCACCCGCTTACTAGATTCTTGTTTTACTCATATATGTGCCTATTGTATCCATTTGTGTAATCTGGTCCTTGTAAACAATCAATAAAAAAAAATATTATTATTATTATTATTTAGTGTGTCTTTGACTTCAAAATCCAATCCCAAATAAGATGGGACAAGGGCAGGAAGATGATGATGATGATAGTGTGCCTTTGACATCGACGCACAAACGAATACCATGGATCCAGTACATGATTCTGGACCGAATAACGATTTTACACAGTTTAAAATTTTAAAAGTAGCTTTTTTTTTTAATTAGGAAAAAGCCGACGAAAAATTCCACCACTGGGGGGTCCAGAATCATGTACTGGATCCGTGGTATTTGTTTGTGCGTCGATGTCAAAGACAACCTGTATAAATATGTTTTCTTTTAAATGATATAAACTAGTGCTTGACTGTGATCCCACCTGACGGTAAGAAGTGATGCAATCGTTGATGGTGAGGTGCACTAGTTTATTAAGATCCTATCCAGTCTAGCCTTGAAGTCACGTAAATTATAATTGGGCGGGAAGGCCACAGCAGGCAAATTGTTTTATATTGTATGTTCCTGGTACTAAATTAATTAAAGATTTATTAATTACATACCTGTTTATTAAGATAATGGTATGCTAATATCCTTTGTGCTTCTTCTAATTTTTCCTTAAAGAGTTTAATTTTTTTGAGTATAGCTGTACACTCCCAACAAAGTAATAATGGTTGGGGTATGACCTGAAAATTAGAATTTAACTTTGAGACAAATAGATTTTCTGTATGATTTTTTTGAGTTGCTTTAGTCTATTTTAATTTGTAACCTTGATTCATTCAGTTTAAAAGTTGTGATGGAGAGATATTTAGTGCAAACTGACAAGCAAATAAAAAAACTTCAAATATTAATATCCAATGCCCTTGAAAATTATTAAGTGTTTTACTAAAAACTAAAATTAATACAAATAAAAATTTCAAGTGTAAACATGCTTTTTACACAATTTTTTCGAGAGGAAAATTAAAGAATTTGTGATAAAATAGAAGAATATCCCATAAACACACAATTTGACACAATATCTCTCATTATATATCTACAAATCAAATAAATAATATTTGATCTATTGCAAGCAAGTGTGCATGATAAATTAGAGCCCTAAGTGCAAAGAGATGGTGGTCTAACATTGAGAGAGACCTCAAGAAAGCCCAACTGCCAAAATCAATAACCCAGGACAGACTGTCCTGGTGCAGAATTGTGAGGAGACCTGACCCCAGATAATGGGAGCAGAGACGGATGAAGAAGAGAAGTGCAAAGAGATAGTGGGAGAGACAGATTCTCTATTTTAGGTACAATACAGAGAGCTGATTTAAACTTGGCTACACACGCGACTACCAGGAATCCAGCAATCTAAAGCTAGAAGTGGCTGCAGAAGTAGCAGACGCACCCAACAGCCACTTGTGGTCAGAGGTAAAAGCTTATGGTTGGTGGCCGTTTTTTTAATGCATGCTTGCTGTATCATAATGGACTCCACAAAGGTTTAATTTCACTACTGCTAATGAAAAACTTACATTATTTGAAATATTCCTAAAAATATCCACATATTCCCCGATCGAAGTCAGGCTCCGGTCTGAGCTTAAACAAGCTTGGCAAAGCGAACTACTGCTATTACGAGCAAAATCATACTTTGATTCTTCTATTTCATACATTTTTATTTATTTTTTTGGGATTTTTCATTGATAAAATCAATGTTTACAATTTTACTATAATTCACTGACTGACACTGACATTTCAAGCTGTCAATGCCATCTTTTCGTTTTTTTTTTCTACTCCTTTTGAGTTCAAGGCTTTTGTAATTAACCAAAAATCGTAACCGGTTTATTGAACTCGCGTCTTCTCATCGCATTGTCGGAAGGGTACGGGTACAAGTAGAAGAAAGAATGTAAATCTTTCTAATAATGACACTTAGGATGAAATAGGTATCTAACAATGATAGAAATAGTACATTTTGATACAAGTGCAGAAAAAGATTGTCATTGCGACCGAGGCGGAATTCGCACGAGCCATAGGCAAGTGTGTTAGGGAGCCGAAGGCTGCAATGAACACTGGTATCAAACGACTTTTTACAATAAACTTACGAAGAAATTAATAAAAAGGGGTTGACCGGCGCCTCGTGGGGGTCGACGCGCGCCCAGCCTGATGCGATACATGTAACAACATTGTGGCAGGGGAGAGCACTCGCACTTTTCTGCACTAGTCACTAGTCACACACACACACACAAGGTCAACACGCAAATTGTAGACTAGCTTCTACCTGCAAAGTCGACCAAGTGTCTATCGGAAGTTCACGACTTCGGTCTTAGCGGCGAGCGGCGCGGCGGCGGCAAGCGGTGCGGATTGCACGCCACGAACCCGAGCGGCGGCGGCCGCGGTAGACGTATTTAGATAGAACGTGCTCAAAATAATGGCATTATCAAAACTATCCCTTCTCTGCATAGAAAGCAATATATTTTTAAAACAAGGTATTCATAATACGAGAGGAGTGCACGAACTGAATGAAGATCGGTGTTTAAACGGCGAATTTCGTCACCTATACGAAGATTACGGAAAATATCTAGATAAGTTTTATAAGTAGGTACACAAGAATGAGTGTGAAAACTTTTGATTATGTTCTGCAGCACACAGAAGTTTAATTAAAACATTTCTATATTTTTTTTGTTTTTTGTTCTTCGCTACTGAGTAGGTACGTCACTACCCCTACACCGCTGTTCGCGCCGCTGTTTTGTGGCGTCGCTATGAGCGGCGACTCGTGGCGTGCTTTCAACATTTTCATACTTTTGATTTTTTCGCTCGCCGCATGGTCGTGAATGAGCCGTAAAACAAGCTAGACATGAGTCTGCTCTCAATAATAATACAACAAAAATAATATTTACAATACATTTATTAATTCATAAATAACAGTAGGTATATTTAATTTTTTGTTAAACGACGGTTGGCAACATTGTGTTACACATTGTGCGAATTGTGCACCGTTTCTATTGCCGCAACTGTAACCACATCTTCACATCTTGCTCGCATTGTACACTCAGAGAAAATTGCAACCATACAGAAGTTTCAAATCACAATTTTATGTACTTGATGATAATCTAGCTCGATGATGATAGTCACCATTGCGTGGACCGCCCGGAGGACACGGTGGAGCACACAGTGGAGGTGTGCCCCGCTTGGGAAGAGCAACGCCGTATCCACGTGGGAGCGATCGGTGGCGGCGATCTCTAGCGTCGGGCCGCGCGTACAGGCCATGGTCCGGAGCCAGGAGGAGTGGCAGCCGGTCGCCTCCGCGTGCGAAGCACTAATGTTAGCAAAGGAGGCGTCCTCACGCCCCAGCCATCCGCCGGGCGAGCAATGGGTAACCATCCGGACCCAGCCCAAGTCGTCGGCGGTGCGTAATGTTCCACGCGAGCTTCAAAGAGATGTCAGCAACTATAGGAGCCCAGCAGGGTCGAAGCCTACTGGGGCCAAGGGTCTGATCCTGAAATGAAGACTCGGCCCTGGTACACACGGTGACTTTAATAGCGTAGCAGGGCACACTAACATGATAAATGTGTGCGTAAACGCTAGCGCGTGAAACACAACAGGTATTATCGTTGTGTGATATAAAGTAACTCGTTTCTACACTCACACTCTTGCAAAAAAAAAATAGTAGCCGTATAAGTTACACGACTATGAAAATACAGCCAAAATTGGCCACTGTTATTAATGGCGCTGTGGCGCAATGCGTATGATACATAACTAACGAGTAAGAGGTCCCAAGTTCGATTCCAATTATCTGTTATTTTCTTTTTGTTTTACTCATGTTTTTTTTGAATAGTAATGTTATGGTTATTCTCGTAATAATTAAAATATTCGAAATATATTTTTGTAATTTTATACATATAAACTATGTATATTTACGAAATTAATTAACGAAAAAATTATTTATATTACATCATTTACGTAATATAACAATACGTTATTATTAATAGTTGACAATCCTTTCATTGTCAACTTTTTTTTTTATTTTCGCAAACATTCACTTATGAAATTATTATAGTTATTTAAATTAGCATCAAACACTTACACTTAATCTTTGGAAAGTAATTTTGATGATATGGGTAGGTAATCAGCAATAATGTTCACAATAATCAATTAGCTGTGGGTATCAATACAAACAGAAGTAAAACCGAACGTGCCATCCCACAATAATTCACCTATTCAAATAATATGTCTCCAGCTCAACTCGCAAACAAAATAAAACTCGTTTACTACTCGATATACACACACACATATTTGTATATGTGTTTGCTACGAATTAGATAAAAAAAATTCGCTTCGTTCATTAGATGGAAAATTAGCACTGATTATCAAGTGCTTGCTTGCCGTTAAAGGTGTATCGAGTTCGATCCTAGCCATTGACAAAACATTATTTTCTATTTTATTGTAGTATAATGATAACGAAGTTTATTAAAGCTAAAACTTAGAATATTTGCTTTAAAAACTAAGTGTATGAATATTATCATCTACCCACTTTATTAGTTATTTCAAAGTCAAAAAAGTCAAAAAAATTTTTATTTCACATAGGCCTACATGGGCACTTATAAAACGTCAGAAGCTAGTGCACGGTTCCAAATTGGTCGTTTCCTATGGAGAAGAACCGGCAAGAAACTCCATGGTTACTCTTTTAAAAAAATGATTGTTTACAATATTTTCATATTACAGTATTAATAGACATTATGTAAGAACAGTGTAGACCAGTCGATATTGTACCCAAAAGCACAATAAAAATAATAATATTAAAAAAAAAAAAAAAAAAGTGAGTCGTAATAGGAAGTAACCTAAGAATTCGCAAAGTCCACGGTGTTCTCACATTCACATTAAAAAAAAAGAAGCTATATAAAAAAAAAAAACAAGAACAATTAGTAATTACAATTATCAATAAATAACATGTCAACAAAAAGAAAATTACTAACGAATTTATGGTGGTTGGCGTCTACTAATATAAAAAATATTGCAAAAGCAATGTGTAGGAAGAAAAGAAAAAATGTATATATTACAACAAATGTGGAGCAGTTAATAGACAGATGTACACAACATTATGAGTTACCAGGGGGCCACATGTGCAGAAGCAGTCATTGCCAAACAAGCGTGTCTTCGACATAGTCTTTAACCTTGTAATAGGCTTTTTTAGTTAGGACACGCTTAATATGGGTTTTGAACTTGCCCTCGCTAAGTTCAGTCACCGCCTTTGGTAGCTTGTTATAAAAGCGTATGCTGTTTACTAAAAATGACTTGCTGGTCTTAGCTAATCTCCATTTGGGTAATACAATTTCGTGTTTACTGCGCGTATTTATGTTATGAAAATCGCTTCTAATTTTGAAAAGTCCTAGGTTTTTACGAACGTACAAAATACTTTCCAAGATATAAAGAGAAGGCAGAGTAAGTATATCGATTTCTTTGAATTTATTTCTGAGGGACTCGCGAGGACCCATTTTATAAATAGCCCGGATTGCTCTCTTTTGCAATATGAAAATTGAGTCCACATCAGCTGCAGATCCCCACAGTAAAATGCCATAAGACATAATACTGTGGAAATAAGCATAGTAAACTAACCTAGCGGTGGCTACATCTGTCAATTGCCTTATTTTTCGTACTGCATATGCGGCTGAGCTTAATCTACCTGAAAGAGTTCTAATATGAGCGCCCCACTGCAGTTTAGAATCGATAGTTATACCTAAAAACACAGTTTCCGTAGTAACATCAAGTTTGTTGCCGTCTAGAATTAGATTGACGCCAACTTGAGGGACATTTGGTAATGAAAATTTCATACATTTAGTTTTATTCGCATTTAATAAGAGATTATTAGCTGCGAACCATTTCGAAAGAACGGTCAGACTTTCATTGACTTGCAAGACATCCCTATCTTTTCTATCCACTTTAAAAATAAGAGAAGTGTCATCAGCAAACAGAATTATATCGGATAAATTAGCCATCATATAAGGAAGGTCATTAATATAAACTAGAAAAAGAAAAGGGCCAAGAATTGAACCCTGGGGCACGCCCATCTTTATTAAAGACCCCGAAGACGTCGCCCCATTAATGGATACTTTTTGCTGCCTGTAAGATAAATAGGAAAAAACAAGATCAGCAGCTCGTCCACGAATTCCGTAATGATGTAATTTACGGATCAGAGTATTATGGTCAACACAGTCAAATGCTTTTGAGAGGTCACAGAATATGCCAATAGCATCCTGGGACTTCTCCCAGGATTCCAAAATGTGACTGATGAGTTTCACTCCTGCATCCGTCGTTGACCTTCCTTTCGTGAAGCCAAACTGATGACTATGCAAAATCCTATTTGAATTGAAATGAGACAACATCTGGTCGAGCATGATTTTTTCATAGATTTTACTCAATGCTGGAAGCACAGATATAGGTCTATAATTAGAGGGATCACTCTTACTACCTGATTTGAAAATTGGTACTACTTTACTATGTTTCATTAAATCAGGGAACATTCCGCTGTCTAAGCATTGATTAAATATGCCTGTTAGGACAGGAGCAATAGTATCAATAATATCTCCAAGAACCTTAACGGATATACCCCATAAGTCTTCAGTGTTTTTTATATTAAGACTTTTGAATGTTTTTATAATTGTATCAACAGAGATACGCTTAAATTCAAAGGTTGGTATATCCTTAGTGAAATGTTCTTTCAAAAAAGATTCAGCCAACAAAGACGAGGAAGGGAGAGATTTCGTAACTTCTATTGGGATGTTGGTGAAAAAGTTTTCTAACGTCTCAGCCACTTCTGACCTATCTGAGATAATTTTATTATCAATTTTTAGCGACAATTCATTCCGATCTCGTTGGTTTGTCTTTCCAGTTTCCCTGCTTATCACCTTCCAGACAGCTTTTATTTTATTATTAGAATTTTCAATTAACTTACTTATTGATTTAGATTTAGCTTGGGCGCAGACTCTTTTGAATAACTTTGAATACATTCTAACGTGGTTATGCAAGTTAAGATCAGATGACAAGGATTTTTCATGATATAGCTGATATAAAGTATCTCTGCTTTTTCTTATTCCAGCAGTAGCCCATTCATTAAATTTGGATTTATTATTGATTTTAACTTTTTTAACTGGGCACGCCTTATTAAATTCTCGGCATACTGTAGAGAATAATGTATCATAGTTTACATTGGGGTCTTCCGAATCAAAATTGGCTGTTGAGAGACTACTAAAAACATTATGATTAAAATAATTTAATTTATTTTTAGTAAGCGGTCTAAACTCTGCAGGTGAATCTAATTGTAACGTTTTGACTAACTCGAAAGATACGAGTTGACCAGTGTGGTCAGACCTCGCGCCACTAATTATGGAAGAGTTTTTTATATTACAATTAGTAAATATATTATCTATGCATGAAGCTGAGGTAGGTGTTATTCTTGTTGCTTCATGAAAAATACATTTTAGATTAAAAGAACTAAACAGTGAGAGAAGTTTACATTTTTCTGGTGAATTTACCAGTAAATTGATATTTAAGTCCCCACAAACGAAGACTAATTTGTTATCTCTAATAAGTTTATTTAGTATTTCTTCTATTAAGATCAAAAAAGATGTCAAGTTTGATGCAGGTGGTCTATAGACACATAAGAAAGTTTGGCCTTCAACCTCTGCACATGCTACCTCACATAAGCGATCAACAGAGCAAGCAGTGATATCTTTCCTTTCCTTATATCTTAAAGAATTATTACATAATATCAAGGTACCACCCCCTACCGATGATCTATTGTACGCACTGGCAACTGAAAAATTATCCACATTGAACACCATTCTATCTGGTTTTAACCAAGTTTCACAAAAACACAAGATATCCATATGATATTTATCTATTAACATTTCCACATCTAGAATTTTGCCAGAGAAGCGATTTATATTCTGATGGTACAATAAAATGTTATTATTAGGCTTCTCTTTTGTCGTTTCTAAAAGTTTAAAGAATCTATATCAGTATTATTAGGAATACTAGATAATACTGATTCGTCACTTAACCTAATCTCAGTTAAATTATCAATAACTGCATGTATATTAAAAGCTAACAAAGTAGCCAATAAATGCCGACTTTTTTTGGGAAGAAACATATGTTCCCGTATCAAAACAAAATCTCTAACAAAATTGTTAGTATCAAAATACAATAAACGGTCACTATGACGGCATGACAAGATGTGCATTAAGTTATTAAGGCTAAAAATATGATCATTTTCATGATCATGTAAACAGTCCGAATAAGGCAATGCACATAATATTAATTTAGCCAATTTCAAATTAAGCAGGGTTTCGATACCTATAACTATGTCCCTTTTACTTATACTTAGACTATTTCCCATTAGGAGTACCACTGTGGTCTGCTCATTCATTGGTGTATTTTTTATTTTATGAACAAGCTCATTAAAATGCAGGTTATGGTAACAATGACTCACAATGGTGTGTTTGCAACGGTTATTTAACAAAGATCCAAAACCTGTCCCTAATCTATCCGAATACACCAAAATATTACTTTGACAAGGGATTACAGATTCTGTAGTATGAGGTTCATGTTTAGAGGATCCTGATATTTCATGCTGGGGCATGGGAGGTGGCGGAGTGGGAGCACAACTACAGGTGAGATGGTTGGTCAATGACTCATACCGCTCTGCATTGTACTTCACCAAGTCCACCAACTCACAAGCCTCCTGCATGCGCTCACTCAACATCTGTTGGCTAGACTCATACTTACAAAAGATTTCTTTTATTGTATTTTCCCTACACTGTAGTTCCTTTTGAAGGTTCTGTATATCAAAGTTATACATTAATTTGCTATTTTCCAACTTACAATTACTTTCTTTTAATTGTTTTTGTAAGTTAAAACGCTGCTGTCTAAGATCAATATTACATTTATAAACACTCTGAGTCTTTAAGAGTTTCTTATACTTTTAATGTTCTTAGTGATTTTAATGTATTTCTTAATTTTATTGTGACTACCTAAAATTGGACATTTAGTTAGGGTATCGTCCCCAGTTAGGTCTATGGTTACGGTGGGTTTCTTACACTCACATTCAGATGTACTGCCAATCAGCTTATCAAAGAGGTTGTTGGTGTTGGCAACCTGTTCACTAGCTCTCAAAGTATCGACGGTGGATATAGTGTTGCGAGCCTTGCACAATTCCGCTTCAAGGCCTGATATGCGATTCAGTGCCTGGTCATGGGTGTCTCTGCATTCTTGAAAATCTGACACCAGTTGACGGAGATGGTTATGCTGGTCTAGTATATCCACATGCTGGGTGTGCAGTTCTGCAAGTTGCCTCTTCAATTGAGTGTTTCTATCAACTATTTTCTTGACTTCCACCTCACTTTCCTCTCTTTCCCGTAGCAGGTCATTGCAAGTCTTTCTTGACGCTTCGAGTTCCTTCAGCGCGGCATTCAGTTTCTCGTTCATGTCACGAACAGTTGCTCCACGGGTCATCATGTTTATAAATTACCCCGAATGGCTCCTACAATGACACAAGAAACAGCTGAGTATTTGAGGAGATATTTAGTGAGTTGAAAACTTGAGGTTAGGTGGGGAAATATGAGTTAACAAGAGAAAAAGGTGAAAAAAAAAAGTAATAAATAGATGGGAAAGAAATGATAATAAAAACGTAGGTAGGAGAAAAATTAAAAATTAATCCTGGATTATTTAAAATCTAATTAATCAAGCTAAAAGATGAGAGATAATTAGTAAATGTGTGAAGTACTTATTGCAGTGAGTGTTTTGTCTGGGCTAATGTTTTCGTCATCGATTCTGCTTCCACAATTTGTCAAGCAAAAGGAGACATAAACGGTGCCGGTGTGTGCTGGACGTAGCTCAGAAACCTGAGCAGTGTTTATAGGTGTTGAATAGTGTGAAACAATAACTATAATAAACAAGAAAATGAAACTAAATACTCCCCGGGTTTGATGATTTCAAATCAGCAATTCAAACAGTCCAAACTTTTGACAGCCGGTCGAAGATATCAACTTGATCGATTTTTGAACAATTATCGCGTCAAAAACACGGTACAAACAGTGGCTAGGTCACTTTACACTTAGATTCTAAAGTAAACAAAAGATTTAAACAAAAATATACACAATTAATTAATATTTAAAAATAATTTATCTAAGAGGTCGTTTTTTTCACGACCTGCTACCAGTGTTGCCAGGAAAAAAAAAAGAAAAAAAAAAGAAATGAGTGATTTACTAAGAAATGAGTCGGATAATAAGTTAACCTGGCATAACGCTTTTGCCTATCACGATCGTGTGTTCTACAACTTACTCCGAGACAAAAAATAATTAATCGTTGTGGAAAGTGATACTTTTTACAAGTAATAATTAACATGTTTCATTTGTCTACACTTTTGAGGGCTGAGATAGTAGTATTATATAAACAAAATGTATCCATAAGTGAAATTTCGAGGAGACTAATGCTACCGGTAAGTAACAAATCCAAACTTAACATAATGCGAAATAATTTAACATTGTTGATATTTGTTAGGTTTTAACGTAATTTTGTGATTGTTTACAGAGGAAAACTGTGCAGTTTTGGGTGCATAGATATACAGCTGAAGGGACAATCGATGCCAAACGTCCGGGTCCAAAAGCAATTGCATATACGGATGCCAACCCACTGCATCGAAATATTGTTGCTACGTATAGCGCTGACGGCTTTGCTACAACAAGAAACACTGCGATTATGCACGACGTGTCTATGACAATTGTTCGACGCCACTTACGAGCAGCAAAAATTAAATGTCGCAAGCCTGCGAAAAAAATTTTACTGACGGCGTTGCATAAGGAAGAAAGGATGCGGTTTGCAAGAAAATTTATAGATTTTGATTGGTGCAATAACATAGTTATATTTAGTGATGAAAAGTGTTTTAAGTCAGATAAGGATGGGCGTAAAATATTATGGAGAAAAGATGGAGAACGTTACCATCAGAAAAATATTCTCCCATGCAGGTCTAGTGGTCGCATTACGTTAGGTTATTGGGGCTGGATGTCATCGATGGGTCCCGGTGAGTTAGTGGAGGTAGGGGGTCGCAATACCAGTCAAGGTTACTTGGACATCTTGCAAAATGTTATGTTGCCTACCGTGCGCGTGGCATACCCGGACGAGCATATTTACTTCGTGCACGATAACTGCTCGGTGCACCGCGCACGAATGGTGCAAGACTGGTTAAGTGTCCAAGAAAACTTGACTGTTATTGAATGGCCCTCTAAAAGTCCCGATTTGAACCCCATAGAAAATCTATGGGGTCACATGGTGCTCAACTGGGATTCATCTGATGTGAGATCTAAACGTAATTTAGATAATTTAGTGTCATCCATGTGGGAATCGTTTCGCGGCACTGACCTGTGTGAAAATTTGGTGGCTAGCATGAGAACGAGGTTACAAGAAGTAATCGACAATGAAGGTGCACCAATTAGATATTAATTTTGATTTAAATTGAATCCAATTATAAATATTTTTAAAAAGCTGTATTACTGTATGCTGTTTTTGTTGTTGTTGTTTTTATCATGTTATTGTTATTGAAATCAAGAGTTACGATACCTATCATAGTTCATTTTTTAAAACATGTTGATTGATATGTTATAAGTAAAAAAAAAAGACTAAGAAGTAAGCTGTAGGTAATTATACTGTTGTTGTTATTATGTGACATGATGTTATTGTTATTGAGATCAAGAGTTGCGATATCTATCATAATTCATTCTTGATAACATGTTGATTTATGTCACTAATAAAAAACTTAAAAAAGTGACGTCCATCCTTGTCTGACTTAGAATATTTTCACTTTATATATTGTATTAAAGATAATCATGAACAGATTCGTTAATTGTGACCATTCCGTTTAATGTATGTAATTAATAAGTTGTAATAAACATAGTTGGATCGTTATCGCAGTTTTCTTTGTCACAATATTTTCAAAATATTTTAATTATTATGAGAGTAACTATAACATTACTATTAAAAAAAAACAGGGGTAAATCAAAAAGAAAATAAAAACAAGCAAACTTTTTGTTACATCAGACGATTGGAATCGAACTTGGGACCTCTTACTCGTCAGTTAAGTATCATACGCATTGCGCCACAGCGCCATTAATAACAGTAGCCAATTTTGGCTGTATTTTCATAGTCGTGTAACTTAGACGGCTACTATTTTTTTTTTCAAGAGTGTGAGTGTAGAAACGAGTTACTTTGTATCACACAACGATAATACCTGTTGTGTTTCACGCGCTAGCGTTTACGCACACATTTATCATGTTAGTGTGCCCTGCTACGCTATCAAAGTCACCGTGTGTACGAAAGGCAACAAAGGAACAGGAGTGGGTTTTTAGTCAGTAAAAGTCTAACACTATCTCTCGCTCCGCTCAAGAGCAGGGAATGTCATAGGATGATTTTAACCACCGAAAAAAAAAGGTCGATGATGATCTAGCTCGTCATTTCAGATTTTTTCTTGACTTTATGCACAAGTCTCCGATGAGTGAATAAAGCGGCGGAGTATATGAACGTAGCGCCACAGTCCTTGCAAACATGAGGTCTTACACCTAAATGAAGATTTAAATGCTCCACAAGACTCTTCCTTACCTGTGAAATAAAAAAAAAAACTGTTTTAAGATCTCAAAATGTAATTTAGATTATTCATAATAAAAATAATGTAATTTTTATACTTATTTTGTGTACTGTGTCTGGGTGTAATTTATTCATAATATGCATGTATTTAGAAATATATAAGTATTGTTATCAGTTGTCTAGTACTCATAACATAAGCTCTACTTAGTTTGGGACTATATTCCATCTGTTTAGGTAATTAACTAAAGGTAAACAATCTTGACATGTCTTTTGTCTAAAACTTGTCTATAATTTTTATCTAAAAATGTTTACAATTTGTTATTTACCTACCTATACCGATGTTTGGTAACTAACTAAATTTAAATAATCTTTGTTTGTCTTTTATACAACTTTTTTTTTACGTTTACGTTTTTTTTTTTTTTTAATTTAGTTTACGTTTAGTTAACTACCTACACCAATGGAGTATAGATGGCGTTGTGTGATAGTTGTGGCATATTATTATTATACTTACTGTGAATGATTTTCCACAAACTTCGCATATCTTGGGTTTTGTCTTCCGTTTAATGTTCTGATGAATGTGCGCTATATGACTGGCCAGGGTTTTTTTCGATTTGCTGTCCTTAAATGAAAACATTACAAATGGTTAGTCATCACACTAGTATTGTAAAAGCAAAAGTTTATATGTAGGTTTGCATGCGTGCGTATGTGTGAATAACACGGCGTATTATAAGCTGGCGCGCCGGATTAAAATACGACGCTGTTATGTAATGCGGCTACCTCACGTTCAGCCGGATTTCAATTTGGCCCATTTTATACCCTTCGTGCTCAGCCAGATCGGCAGCGCAGATGCAGGGAGCGGTGCGGGTGCGGGAGCACGCGCGTTGTGCCTATCCTCAGTCGAGCCATCATAACACCGCACGCGGTTAGCTCGAACTCGTTTGAGATACCCGCTCAAGCGCGGGTGGCCGCCCGCCGTCCGCGCGCTCACTGCGGCGCTACGAAGTCACTATGGCGTCGAGCAGCCCGTACCGCCTCCCGAGTTCACGTGCCCACTATGGATCGCTCTTTTTATTTGCTGTCATGTCATGGCTGAACACTGCATATTACAGTCTCCGTCGCGGAAACCGTATTATTTATTACCTGCGCAGAATCGCTAGTTCAACTTTAACGGTGTGCATGTAGTCGCGTCGATGGTAAACTTAATATAACAATATTATTACGTAGCAAAACGGACGCGGGGCCCGAGAGCAGCGACGGATGTCCGCGCGGGTCCCCGCAACGAAGCACGTTTGTATGAAAGATAGTCGTACATTGTAGGCTCACCTTATTACAAATATCGCAGGTATATTTAACTCCACCAATTTCTTCAACATGATTCCTTAAAGACTCTTTACCAGGAAAGTATTTTTCACAATGATCACATTTAAAGCTGTGGACAAAAACATTATACAATTTAAAACTTGATTTTAAATCCATACTAATAATATAAACGTGAAACTGTCTGTCAGTTACGCTTTTTATGTATCTTTACTTTTTGTACTAACAAATATTAAATTAGATATTGTCTTCTAATAAAGATGGATGTCGATGAATGGAGAGGGAGACCAAAAGATGGATGGATTGTGTGAAGAGTGATAATTATGAAAGAAAAGGAAGTTAGTATTAGCATGACGAGTGACAGACCAGAATGGAAGAAAAAAACGTGTTGCGCCGACCCCAAATAACACGGGACAAGGGCAGGAAGATGACGATGATTTATTTTTTTTATTAATGATATGCTCGCGTTTGACCACCATCTCACCTGATGGTAAGCGATGATGTGGTCGAAGATGGAGCACGCTTGCGTAGAAGTAGCCTATTCACTCTTGCCTTAAAGACAAAGGAATTCCACTCCTTGGCTGTACGCATAATAAATGTGTTCTCAAAACGCTTTGTGCGTATGGGTGGGATATCTACCATAAACCGATGACGCAACGTACGTCTAGTGGTCCGATGATGGAACGGACTTGGCGGAATTAGATTGAGCAATTCGAGTGCACACTCCCCGAAATGTAAACGATAGAAAACCGACAGGCTAGCAACTCGGCGGCGATGCCCAAGGCTTTGGAGCTTCGACTCAACCAGTGCATCATTGCCGATGATTCTCTTGGCTCGCCTCTCAATCGACTCTAGCGCATCAAGCTGGTATTTGGCAGACCCGTCCCAAAGATGAGAACAGTCTTCTAATAAAGAAGCGGCGTGGAGGGCACGAAAATATTTGTCTTCTAAACAAGACCGTGGCAGATTAAGAATTATGATATTTAACTTTAGTTCTGAGAATTGTATCCTAATTAGAGACACTTTCGGATGGTATAATAACCAGCCCCCCTAGCCAAGTTACAATTGTATCGTTCGCGCCGATCGCCTCGAGTAGGCCACGCCTCCGATTCCTTTGTTCTAACTTCATCTCAACGCTCAGTCACGTGGTCAGAACCAAGGAAACGGAGGCGTGGCCTACTCGAGGCGTTCAGCGCGAACGTAACAATTGTAACTTGGCTAGGGGGCCAGAACTCGGAATTAGGTACAGAGTTATTTATGTACTTGTATCGAAATGTTGATCGAGATTTCTAATGTAAAATCCCGTGTAGCCAACACTATTACAAATAAATAATAATAAAAACCTCAGAGTCAGATAAGACAAATAAAACAAAGATAATTAACATACAATTTTTATTAATACTTTTCATTGAAAAAGATCTCTCTACGTCAACTGAGGTGAGGTTAACAAATTTATACACTTCCTCCTCCTCGTCATTAATGCAGGAAGGATTTTTTTCTGGTATATTTCTGATAGAGTCATAAAAAAATCTGCTCTTTAAAATTAATCTCGGAATTTGAGGCATATCCACTTTATTCTTTCGCTGTATGAAATCAATGTAACTACCTAATTCCGACCTCTGATAACAACACAGCGAGTTTTGTTCAAAATCAACGGGTTTTTTCAGTTTTGAGGATTTGCCTGCTGCAGTCTTCCCATCCGATTATAATTTAGATGTCTTCAAGGTTAGAGTGAATAGGCTCACCATTAACGATTGCATCACTGCTTACCATCAGGTGGGATTGCAGTCAAGCACTAGTTTATATTAAATAAATAAAAAATATAAAGAGTGTCTGCAAGATTGTTTGAGAGTCACAGCACGGACTTAGAACGCAAAGGACAACTGAAGGAACACTGATGGGATTCAGTCAAAAAAAGTCTGACACTCCCTCTCGCCCCATCCAGAGCGTGAGGAGTAATTTGACGATTAACCCACCCAAAAAAAGAGGGTAAAAAAAGGAAGAAAGAAAAAGATTTTATTGTGTACAGCACAAGGCAAAACACAATAAAAAAAAAAAATAAGCAAAAATGAAGTTGTGTACCTCACGGCTGCACCAAAATAGGTCCAGTTCAGCATGAATGTCAGACAACTAGTGCCTGATGCTGGTTTTCAACTGAATCTGTGGTTGTGACGCGACGGACGTAAAATAGTTTTGGATTGTAATATTTAGAGTGATTGGTAATTAGTGACCGATACTTAAACACGTGATTGTACTCATGATTACAAACAACTTTCCCAAAGAAACTTTTTTTATATTCTCATTAGTTTTATCACAATAACATAACAGCTGTTCAAATACGCGCGCGCGCCTGCGACCATGTAGGTACATGTAGTTACATACACTTATTACGTACACCTATGGGTTTGCAAGCCGCGCGGGTGTTCTATCACTATTGTAGGTACGACGGCGTCACGCGGCTAACAGTTGAGCGGTCGCCGCTCGCAGGCGCGCGCGTATTACAAACATCCTTAGATTCAAACGGCTGTTTTGTTATTGTGATAAAACTATTGAGTATATAATAAAAAACTGTTTGTAATCATGAGTACAACCACGTGTTTAAGTTTCGGTCACTAATTACCAGTCACCATGTATATGTATCGGTGATGCATACTTAGATAATGTAAACCATCAAAATAGTGTTGGGGTACATACCCGAGTTTTTCCAGCGTATTATGTTTAAGACTATTCTTACGGTGAAGCTCGTAAGTGAACTTAGTTTTATAGAAAGTACCACATTCAACGCAGTAATAATTATCATCCCTCTGTAAAATAAAATATAAAATTTAATACCATTAAATTAAAAAACCGGGCAAGTGCGAGAAGGACTCGCGTACTGAGGGTTCCGTACAAACCTACCTATGAAAACAGTTCAATTCACGAATCAAGTCTCAAAGATTTTTCCGAATCGCAAAATAGTTTTTTTTTATTGTGACGTAACTACAAAATTATAGTTTTCAGATTTTTCCCTATATTTGTGCTATGAGACCTTGCTTCATGCCAAATTTCAGGATTTTAGGCCAACGGGAAGTACCCTATGAATTTTGATTCCCTTGAGAGTGTCGAAATATAAGTTTTTTGCGACATAAACGGCCATATCGACGGTTGAAAGGCTAATTGACCTAAACGATTTTTTTCCAATATTGAGTAATATACATATTCGGAATCAGCCAATTTTTCTCCGTCGTTTAATTCAGGTTTAATTTTTTTTTTTAATGTTGCTTAGATCAATTAGCCTTACAACCGTCGATATGTATTTTTCTCGTTAACTTAGAAGTATGATTTTTTCACAGCTTTAAGGAACCGCAGATTTGACTATATGGTTTTAATTTCAACTCGATACCTCTACGCGTTCCCGAGATAAATGGTCTTGACAGACAGACAGACAGACGGACAGACAACTTTTAATATAAATCAATATGGCCCTTTACAGCATGTAATTTAAATGAATATTTTCGAAGATATTACAGGTTTAAAATGCAGGGACATAGCGTTTGCGGTGGTATCAGCATTGCACGCGTGCGAAGCCGGGGCGGGTCGCTAGTAAAGCAATAAATAATAAAATGTCAACTAACGTCAGTGTGAGTTTTGACGTGGTTTTTCAAGTAATAAGTTTTAATTTTCTTCTTGCAGATGGGACAAGGTACCGTTTTTGCCTTATGGACAACTCTGAAAAAAAAAAAAATTAAAGCGTGCTTTTTTTCGTGTTACTCTCAAAAAAGCTTTTAACCCATTAACCGCTTGCATCGGATTGGGCCGATAGTGTTTGCAACTGGGTACTCCATCTCGTTTATCTCTTCAATCCCCATAGGTGACGAGATGGAGTATTTCGTACCCTTATTGCAAAATACAACTATCTGCAATATTTTACCCAAATTAAGTTAAATAAAGGCTATCCATCTTTTTTATTTAATCTATTTATTTAGGATCTACCAACCCGCACTGGGCCCGCGTGGTGGATTACGGCCTATTCCCTCTCCTAGAGAGGAGGCCTGAGTCTCAACAGTGGGAACATTAAAAGGCCGACTATGCTATGCTATGCTATGCTATTTAGGATCTCCAACAAAGGATTTACACAATACCTGTATCTTTTAATTAGTGGTACCTGTATCTTGTTGATGTACCCCTTCACTTATAGGAGACCACAGCATGCACAAAAATAATTTAAGCAACTAAGCCAACAAGAATAAAATTAAATATACATTACAAACATGATATAAATTAATAAAGATAATAATACTGAAAATTGATTGAATAATAATAATTATTATTATTATTCAATTGATTCGTCTATCAAGACGAATCTACAGGTAAAACCGGTTATTAGCTGCGACACTTATTTACAAAGATAGCTTCGGCAAATAGTAAATAATCTACAGATTTGATCGAATATAATAAATAATAATAATGCAAAAATGTTGGTGCATTTAGTTAGTTTTTGCAATACGGGTACGATTTGGTCGTGGATGTGTGACCCTGGCGGAATGAACGCGATAATGTTTGTCGGCTATATCCGACGCCTACGTTTAAAAGGTTAACTCAGTTCCATTTATCGGATGCCTTTTTTTGGAATCGCTTAGGCCGGTTTCACACGAGGGTAGGATAGTGAGGCAGAACAGAGGGCAGCACAGTACTGCTACTGTTCGAACGTACAGAACAGTACTGTCATGTGTCCCCCTGTTCCTTGCATTATGTTTCTCATAACCAACATTATGCTGGTTTCACACGAGGGCAGAAAAGTAGAACAGAATAGTTTGCAAGGACAGTGGCGTCGGACAGTCCGCGAGTGATAGTGATGGAGTGTAGACAACGACATGGCAACATTTTGGACACTTAGAGCTCATACACACAAGCGGTATGTTGCAAATGTTGAGTAAAATTTTGGGAAAGTGGTGTAAATGTAATAATAATAAATTTTACATATTACTAGCTGACCCGGCAAACGTTGTTTTGCCATATAAATAATTTCCTTGTCTAAAAAATAAAAAAAAATTTTAGGGGTGGACTACCCCTAACATTTAGGGGGATGAAAAATAGATGTTGGCCGATTCTCATAGATACCGGATAAGCCCAAAAAATTTTATCAAAATCGGTCAAGCCGTTTCGGAGGAGTATGGCAACGAAAACTGTGACACGAGAATTTTATATATTAGAAAGATAAACCCACCAAACTACGTAACAGTTTGTCGGCGGGATTAGCGCTTGTTTGTAACAAGTGGTTCAGATGCAATACAATTAAATTACGTTACATTTAAAAATACATAAATAAGTTAGTGGGTATTTTCACATCTTTCGGCCACTGTCTTATAGAGAACCGTCTTTAATTTATTTTTCAATGTTCGTTCACATTCTGTTAATGCTTCTTAACCAGTCATAATCATTGAAAATTGTAGGCATCAAATACTTGTTGGTTCTTTTACCATAGTAATTTTTTAATGGTGTGTGTGTGTTGTCGGACAGGACTGTTCTATATTTAAACGCCTTTCAAACTATTCTGTCCAACTGTTCTACCTCACTGTTCTGCCCCTGTGTGAAACCAGCGTTACGTAAGACACCGCGTTTATACTTACCCTATATGCGCCCTCAACCGGGAGCTATTTGCAAATGTTTTTTTGCACTCCTTACAAGCTACTTTCTGATCGTGTACTTTAATCATATGCGATCGCCGTTCTTTATGTGTTCTGAAAATAATTATTTAAACTTTAACACTTTCGGCACCACCATTAGACATCGGAATAAATGCATTATTACGCATGCAAACATAATGTACAAACAGTAAAAACAGATTTTCTACAGCTTGTGAAACGCTTTCACAAGCTGTAGAAAATGTAGAAATATGTTTTACTTTATTTACAAGTGATAGTCACATAAATTACAACTGATTAATATAATAAATAAATAGAAATCTATATATATATATATATATAAATGAATAGCTGTTCGTTAGTCTCGCTAAAACTTATTTGCTAAAGTTTTAATTTCAACTAAATACCTCCACGCGTTCCCGAGATAAAGGGTCTTGACAGAAAGACAGACAGACAGACGGACGGGCAACAAAGTGATCCTATAAGGGTTCCGTGTTTTTCCTTTTGAGGTTTTTTTTTAGGTGGGAAAATCATCTAATGACAAATCTCGCTCTTGGGCGGAGCAGGAGATAGTGTCAGACTTTTACTGACTAGAAACCCACTCCTGTTCCTTCGTTGCCTTCGTCCCAGGGCCCCGGGTTTCGTTTTCACACTACCCATGGCCCCAGTAGGCTTCGACCCTGCTGGGCCCCTACGATTTGCTGACATCTCCTTGAGGCGCGCGTGGAACAATACGCGCCGTCGACGACTTGGGCTCGGTCCGCAAGGTTACCGGACGGTCGGTTCCTTTTAAGGTACGGAACGCTAAAATAACTCTGTCGACGAAGCCACAACGTCAAGCCGCCGTGTCGCGTTTATGAAGCTACGCGTCCATGGACAGTAGGCCATAGTTTTATTCATTGTTGTTAACGCAGCAATCTACCATTCAGATGGCACTGTGGTGATCGCCCAAACACTCAACGGTCAAATAACGATCAATAACGTTGCTACGTTGAAAGTTTGGTCACGTAACATTTTCTTGTATCTTTTATCCTTCTCTGTCAACCGTCAAGCAATCATTTATATATATATATATATAAAAGGAGAAATATGGCTGGGCCCGTCCTCGCCGCCGAGGCCCGCCGCGACAATCCCGTAAACGTCCTCCCCGTCCCTTGCTCGAGCCAGCCCGCGTCGCTGAGCCGTAGTTTTAAAATTCCCCGTTAATAATAATAAAATCTTTGTTCGATCCAGCCCGTCCCTTGCTGAGCCCCCCCCCCCCCCCCCGGCGACGCCCTAAGCCGAGGTCCGTACCCAACAGGGGGTGCCCTTAGCGTGTTGTCGCTTAGTTTGTAAGGTTAGTTAAGTAAGCCCTGGCTGGAGGCTTTGATTCTAGAATCGAGGCCGCCACAGGCAAGTCCGGTTAAGCAGCCGACAACCTCCTAGGTTAACCTGCAAGAGGCCACACACACAAAAAAAATAAAATGGATGGGAAATCCAAACAAGACGTCCGACTTTCTAACTACCAATAACGAATAAAAAAAGAGTATAAAACTAACCTGAAGTCTTGAAAACATTTTTTACAATAGAAGCTGGATTCCTCGTGCTTATTTCGGATGTGTGTAGACAGGTTCAGCCTGTTGCCATGCCGATACGAGCACTTCATACATTCGTAGACTCTGAAATTGTTAGTTTTTTTTTTTTTTTCATTGTACACTTGTACAGTCCGGGTTCTAAAGTGCATTGCACTTCCATCAATGTTGCAAACCGTAGGGACCCAGCAGGGGGAAGCCTACTGGTGCCAAGGGTCCGATTCTGAAAGGAAGACTCGGCCCTGGTACGAAAGTCAACGACGAAACAGGAGTGGGTTTTTAGTCAGTAAAAGTCTGACACTATCTCCAGCTCCGTCCAAGAGCGGGGGATGTCATAAGATGATTTTCCCACCGGAAAAAAAAACTTCCATCAATGTTAAAAGGTCTAAAATGTCTTTGTAGAAGAGGGTCAATGGTTCATGCCTGTTTTGATTTGTAGCATAGAATCTTTAGTATTGATTAAATTAGTTGTGGGCTATGAAACTTCAACTACAAAGAAATTTTAGACACTAGCATTGGTAGAGTGCAACTGCAGTTTTGACCCCTGACTGTACATCCATGTTCTAATGGTAAACAAATTAACTATTCATACGAAGACATGGCTTAAAGGACTTAGTATCCAAGCCAAACACGTTAACAAATAAAATAACGTTTCTTTTCTGAGAGCGGTAAAATACATAAAGCGCGACCATGCTAGAGTATAATCCAGTTGTAGTGTCTGACCGAAACCGAATTTCGGCAAGTCTCAGTTTAGGCCGAAACCAAAACCGAAAGCGAAACTTCCTTACAAGGATCATGTTTTGAGAGAAAAATAAAGAAATCGTAATCAGTCCTAAGTCTTAATTTTTTTAATCTATAAATCACATAGTTATGCAATCTTCGACTTTTTCACATAATGGTATGATAATCAACATAACAACCCCTCTCTAGAATAAAATATTATTTGTGCCCTTCTTCTTCTTAGTGTATCGATGGCAAAACTAGTTAAATTCCTTGCCTGGCCCAGTATTCGGCCACGGCAGTGCCGGCCGTTGATGCTATCATTAGGTCCCTACGTGAACAGGGCACGTGATGCAGGATCGAAGGTGGGACATGGTCTGCGGAGAGACACCGCACAAATACTGAAGGTCGGAAACGTCCGAGAACACCCATCTGTAGAGATTGTCTTTGCTGCGCCCAACTTGGGTGCGGAGTCTTTGTGCCCTAAAAATACTTAAACTAGGTGAGGTGTTTATTCGATTAGTTAGATTTTTCTTTTAAATATTATACATGTTTTTTTTTTATATTAAACATAAAATAACGAATCCGAAAAACAGAAACGAAATATAAATTTTATTATACGTATACTTAGGTAAATGAAAAATAACAATTAGAGATGTAGGTAAGTATCAAATCACTTGCTACTTGAATACCTTGGTAATAAGTATAAAAATGAATTTTGAAAGTCTGAACTCATAATATTATCTCCACTAATGAACTATAGTAAGTACTAAACTATACCAAGTAGGTACCCACCTAATGTTTCTTTATGTATAGTATTAGCAAGAGAGTTAAATCAACCAAAAATATATTTAGATAGGTTAAACTTGATTCTACAATAACCTATGTACTTATTAGTTTGTTATAATGAATTATTAGAATTTTATCATTGTTATTATGCTTTATCACGTAATAAAACTTATCGAATCCAAAATAAAGGGCCTATTACACTACGCGACATTCGCGTCTTATTTTTTGTTCCGAGTAAGACCAGTATAACCCTTATTACACTACGCGACATCGTCTAAGACTGTCTGAATATCAAGTAGTGTAATAGGCCCTTTAATTACACGACAACTCACAACAAATCAAAAGAACTGCAAACAGAAACCAGTCACGACATATTTAGGACGCGGAAAATGTCTTCGTCGCTTACTCGCTTGGATGGAATTTAACGCGCCGAACATGAACGATCACAGCGCGAGAACTCCCGAATGCAGTTTCGGTTTCCGTCGTAGTTTCGGCAGACTTGCCACAGAAACCGAAAGTAATCGTTTTTTGTTCGTTTTTTGCCGAAACTCGACTGAACCCGAAACCTAACTTTCGGTCGGACACTATCCAGTTGATTAAAATACTCACATAAAATGCTGCTTGCAGTGATCATTTAGAAGATTTTCGTCGGCGAATCTTTGCTCACAGACTTCGCAAATTAAATTACCTCGTGACTGTGAAATAAATAATTTATATAAACTACTATACAGTGTCTTTGACATCGACGTACAAACGAATACCATCGATCCAGTACATGATTCTTGACCCCCCAGTGGTGGAATTTTACGTTGGTTTTTTCAATTAGTTTTATTAAATAATTGAAACGGTATAAAATCGTTATTCTAAAATTTTTTGTGAAAAAAATGAATGAATTACATTTAAAATTAAAAATGTCATCGGAGTTGATTACAAAAACGATTTTATCTACCCCAATTACTTTTTAATTAAATTTTATTTTTCTTTTTTTACTGATAATATCATCGCGGTTGATTAGAATAACGAATTTACACAGTTTAAATTTAAAGAAATACAGATTCTTTTTACTGGCCTGTTAGTCTAGTGGTTAGTGGCCCCGACTGCTATGCCGGAGGTCGTGGGTTCGATTCCCGCCCAGTACAAATGTTTGTGTGATGAGCACGATCATTTGTTCTGTGTCCCAGACACCTGTCCGTGTCGGGGTGTCTTAAAATTCTAAGTTTGCATAGTCCGCTTTTGGACTAATATCGCGGGTTTGTCCTTAAATCAGGCTTGGCTGGTAACATAATTATATGTATTTAATATAAAGTATACTGTTAGTCTCGCATCAATCGGGTTTCCGCGACCCTCACCAGGTCATCAGTCCACCTTGTGGGAGGCCTTCCAATGCTGCATCTTCCAGTACGTGGTCGCCACTCCAGAACCTTTCGTCCCCATCAACATCTGTTCCCGTACAATGTACCCTGCCCTGCCCACTGCCACTTAAGATTGGCGATTCTTCAAACTTAAATTATTTATTTCACATAGGCCTACATGGGCACTTATAAAATGTCAGAAGCTAGACTGCTTCGACACACAGGACCGGTCATTATGATGACACTTGGGGGAGGCCTATGTTCAACAGTGGACGTCTTTCGGCTGAAATTGATAGTAGTGGTACTATATACAGGTGTCTGACATCGACGCACAAACGAATACTACGGATCCAGTACATAGTTCATTCGGAAATTTTTCAGAAATTTTTCGTCAATATTTTCATAATTTAAAAAAATATAATAATAATAATATTCCACAACTATTACACAACGCCGTCTAGTCTCAAGCTAAACAGAGCTTGTGTTATGAGTACTAGACAACTGATAAACATACATATATATTTTCTAAATACATACATATTATAGATAAATTACACCCAGACACAGAACAAATTATCGTGCTCATCACACAAACATTTGTCCTGGGTGGGAATCGAACCCACGACCTCCGGCATAGTAGTCAGGGCTACTAACCACTAGACCAACCATAGCTGACCACTATGACATACAGTCCACTGTATAGCTGAAGAATCAAAGAATTCGGTAAAAAGTAAGGATTGTGAAACGGTCCGCGCGTTGGAGGGGGACGCGCCGCCATTATGACCTCATTTTACTGCATTTTGACATTTCCGTTTAGTATAACTTTTGACTCGAAAAAGCTCCGACGTCTGTGAACGCTCCAGGAAAGACGAAATTAAATTTTTTGTAATTGTTTTGCTATTAGGGGTTAAAGTATGAAATTGCCGTTTTTCTGAAACGGGTTGCTGCGATATTACAGAAAATACAAAACACAAAGAATCCAATAAATACCTAATTTCGGAAAAAGAATAACGTACCTTTAATATAAAGTTTATTTGAACTTATAATTCCAAGTCAATCCAAAGATATATAACACTTCAAAGCAACCCGTTTTAAAAAAACGGCAATTTCATACTTTAATCCCTATTTAGAGTTCAAAATCCAATAGGATAAAAAAAAAATCTGTTTGCTGAAATAACTTTGAGGTGCGCGTGGAACAATACGCGCTGTCGACGACTCAGGCTCGGTCCAGACGACGGGTTACCCATTGCTCGTCATCCGCAAGCCCACGCCATATTACCCTGAAGTATATATACACCTTAACTTTCAAGTAAATATGTAAAACTTACCACATCATGTTTCAAATTATGCTCGTCCAGTTTCTCCTGACTTTGAAACCATGCAATACACTTCTCACACTTATACTGACTCGTTGCAAAAGCTCGCAACAACCTCTTTTTGTCCTGATATTCTTTCAACTCCGTAGCGTTCAAGATGATCACTTTCGCTTTATCCTCCGCACAATTGGCTTCATTACCAACCTCACTACACTTAGGATCATTTGGTACGTTTGGAAGTGTAAAACGTTGCTTCATTAGAAACAGGTCTTCGCCCTTTGAAGGGTTTAGAAGCAATTTGGTCAGAAGGTCGTTTTTTCTTCGACAAGGCGGTGTAGTTACGTCCATATTGACAAAATTACCAGTCACGTTCGGGTCTTTAACTGTAACTTTCACGTTTTCTTTGAATCCTCTTAGAGGGACTTGTTCTATTGGAGGTGTATTGCTTATAGGAGTTATATTTTCGTTTTTTACTGGTTTTGGAGTTAAAGGAGGTAGAGGAGGTACTTCTATTTCCGCCCATAGCTTCGATTGGTTTTCTATTGGTACCAGGAGAGGATCTAAAAAAAATAAGAAGCTTTTTTTATTTTATTTTTTACTTTTTCTATCAGCAGTGTCGGGTAAGTAGAAAATTATGCCAAGAAACATACTCCCGGAATACAATATGACAATATACAAAATACAATATGGCAATGATATTACTTGTAAAGAAATCATGTGACAAGTAACGTGAAAGGTAATGTCATTGCTTTATATTTTGTGTCTCCTCACCAAGATATGGGAGGTGTTTCTAACTTCAGATACATTATGAGACAAAATATCCCCAACATGACGCGCAACGCTGTCAAATTGTCCAACAATATGCCCCGCGTCACGTGAATGCGTTGTAAACAACGACCTTACAGCCACTAGACGCCTCATACTTGAACTAGCGCACCAAAACAATTCTGTCAACTAGCCGAGGTACGGGGAGCGGGGATTACTACAATCTGATTGGTTCTGATTGGTACGGGGGAGCGGGGTACTGCGTTCTGATTGGTCGAGACATCAGATCTATAATCATATGTGTTGACAGACATGCGTCACCTGTCGTCTAGTGAATGTAAGGTCGTTGGTTATAAAATATTGTGGGCAAGTTGCGTGACAGTGGGCAACGTTGCAGCGTCACGTAGATTGAGCGTTGCGCGTCATGTTGGCTGACGTTTTGTTTCCTAATGTATCTGTGATTTCTTACGCGATCAGGGGTCTTAGCATCATTTTTTTTTTCTGACTGACTGACTTCTTGACATTTCAAAAGTGCCTGTAAATGGTTTATTTGAAATAAATGCTTTTGAATCTCTTTGAATCTTACCAAGACGTGTTAAAATGTCAAGCGAACGAGCGAAAAAGAGGGATGGAGCTATACACCCTATATGGCTCCATCTATTTAACAGTTCAGTTTAGGTCGTCAAATGGATCGCGTTATGAGCTCGTGCCTATCACTCAAGAGAAGATGTTAAACAAACAGTGGGCCCTATGCCCACTGTTCGTTTAACATCTTCTCTTGAGTTTGAATTTTTGTTGTTCAGGTAAGGCCTACTGTCCGCGGACGCGTGGCTTCAAAGACGCGTATTCGTCGTTACAAATATAAATAAAATAGAAGTCAGACTTACCACATGAAATCTGCTGTATGGTAGTAGGCTGAATGAGCTCATCAAAATCATTGCTACAAGTCCCTTCGTCTAAAAATTCGTTACCAGGATTTTCTTCGTCAACTGCCTCTATTTTGATCTCAGTCTGTGTATGAAGTTTTGACGGCGCTTCTAACATGTCTTTTAGTGATAGTTGCAAGATATTTTGTGGATGAATGATAATATGTGGATTTTTTGGTAGAATTGGTTGTTTTTGTGGGAGAATTGGTTGTTTTTGTGGTAGAATTGCTTGTTGTTGTGGTAGAATTTGTTGTTTTCGTGGAATATTTGTTCTTTTTTGTGGTAGTTTTGGAAGATTTTGTGATGGTATGTTAATTGTTTCTATTTTTGTTAGTTTTTGAGAGGATAGTCCTTCGAAGACCTAGAACAGAAAGGCAAGGTGAGTTAAATTATTTTTTTTATTAATTTAGATATGTATCTTAATAATATCGACCTAGTTACTTATCGCCATTTTTAAGAGTTCTATACCTAAAAGTTAAAACGGGACCCTATTACTAAGACCCCGCTATCCGTCCGTCAGTCACCAGGCTGTATCTCATGAACCGTGATAGTTAGACAGTTGCAATTCTCACAGATGATACTCAATACTTTATTGCAATCCATACGAATACATAGTTTTTTTTTATACGTATAAAATCTACGATCAGTCTAGTCGACTTTAATCAGATAGGTTGTAGCATATAGAAATTTTGATGGGTTAAAGCCACTGCCTTAACTCTCCTAAGTCATATAGCACCTTTGCTCTTTTTAGTTGATTGATTGGGTTTCATATTAGAAGCATGCATGTCAATGGGTTGGGATGGAGCTTTAGTCGTTCAGCGCATTCTCATCACATCTGTGCATTTTTTGGCTTCTTCAATGACAGTCTTCATATTCAAGTACTCCTGTAGGTAATTCAGTGTTACGTGTGAACCAGGCTGCACCACTTATGGTCCTTAGGATGTTGTTTAGGGCTTTTTGGAGGCAAAGTATTTTGGATTTGCTGGCTGAAGACCACAGTTGGATCCCGTAGATCCAAATCGGTTTTATAACTGAGCTATAGACTCTAAGTTAACAAGAGATTTTTGAATCGATTATTTACTTCGTTCCATTTATGCTTAATATGTTACTTCCATAACATACGTTGGTACAAAAAGATCCCAAGTATTTGACACATTTGAATGGCGTTAGAAGATCCTGGCCAAGTTTGAATGTTAGGCACAGCTTCTTTCTCAACGTGAATGTAAGGTGGTGCGATTTAGGGGCACTCGCTTTTACACGCCATCTTTGCAACCACTCGTTGGTTTGGTTGAGCTGGTTTTGTATGCTGGCTTCGTCAGGATCACTGCTGGATGCAAGAAATGCGGCATCATCCGCGAAGCCTGCAACAGTTGCGTTTGCAGCTTGAGGTAGGTCATGAGTGAAAATGTTGTACAACACTGGACCAAGGACCGAGCCCTGGGGCAACCCCGCGCGTTAGGTATGCAGAGAAGATCTCGCACTACGTTACTTCACTTGAAACGTTCTCTCATTTAGATAAGACTTCATCAGAAGATAGAACGAAGATAGACGATTGACGAACGCGGAAGGGTTTTTTTAATTTTATACATGGTGACATACGGACAGACAAACATACAGACAGTATAGTCTTAGTAATAGGGTTTTACTCTTTGGGTACTTAACCCTAATAAAAACTAAATGTTGGCTCTTCACCACACTTGATTGACTAGTAGAGAATGCCTAAGGCATTAAGTCCGCCTTTGTACTTTGTATCGCCTATTGTTTCAATATATAATAGGGGTTAAAGTATGAAATTGCCGTTTTATTGTAATAGGTACTTACTTCGAATTGACATAGAACCTTCATGATTTGAGATTTTTGAGTGCAACTTTTTTCACATGGTACATATGAAGTTCTTCTTTTAAAATAAGTGCAACATTCGATTATCGACTTTCAGTTGTTTTTTTTTTATTCAGCTTAGACAAGAAAGATGGATACTTCGAAAATTCGAGTGTTTTTTGAATACGAGTTCAGACGCGTAACTATCGCGGCAAAAACAGCTCGCAATATCAATGTTGCGTTTGGAGAACGCACCGTGCGATTTTGGTTTGAACGCTTTCATGATAGAAACTTTGATTTGAAGACCCACATAAGTGAATAACAATGAATTGAAAGAGATGGTGGAAGCCGATCCGAGCCAAACTACCCAGGAATTAGCAGCATGGTTTAACGTTATCTTACCAACAATATTGACTAATTTACGTCAAATTAATAAAATAAAAAAATATGAAAAATGGGTGCCTCCTGATTTGACTGACCTACGGAAAGAAACGCGTGTGGAAACTTGTGTTACCTTGTTGAATCGATACAGAAATGAAGGAATATTGGATCGAATTGTGACATGTGATGAAAAGTGGATTCTTTACGATAACCGTAGGCGAAGAATGCAATGGCTGACCCCAGGTCGAACGCCGCAACAGTGTCCTAAAGCAAAGCTTACCAATAAAAAGGTTATGGTAACTGTTTGGTGGTCGCAGCATGGTGTTATTCACCATAGCTTTCTCCGTTCTGGTCAAGCAATAACGGCAGATGTCTACTGTGCCGAACTCCGAACAATGATAGCAAAACTAGCAGTGAAACAGCACCGACTCATGAATCGACCTTCACCATTATTGCTCCATGATAATGCGGGACCTCATACAGCACGAGAAACCGTTTTAACTCTACAGGAACTGCAATTAGAAACTATTCGTCACCCACCGTATTCACCAGACCTTGCTTCAACGGACTACCATATTTTTCGTGATTTGGATAATTTTCTATGTGATTAAAAGTTTTCTTCTCAGTACAAAATGCTTTCAAACAGTTTGTCGAATCTAGATCACCAGAGTTCTATCGCAAAGGCATAACTGACCTTCCTATTAGATGGCAGCAATGTATAGATAATAATGGTAATTATTTTGATTAAATAAATATGTTACATTAAAAAAAAAATACGAATTTCAATTTTTCAGTACAAATCGGCAATTTCATACTTTAGCCCCTAATATAAATATTTATTAACAATATAAACCAGTGCTTAATTGCGATCCCACCTGATGGTAAGCAGTGATGAAATCGTTGATGGTGAAGCGCACTAGTTTATTAAGAGCCTATTCAGTCTAGCCTTGAAGACACCTAAATTATAATTGGACAGGAAGTCCGCAGCAGGCAAATTGTTGTAGTCCTATGAAAAATAATTAACCAAAACTTAGATTGGCCTGTTGGTCTAGTGTTTAGAGGCCCTGACTGCTATGCTGGAGGTCATGGGTTCTATTCCCACCCAAGACAAATGTTTGCCTAATGAGCATGATTATTTGTTCTGTGTCTGGGTGTAATTTATCTATAATATTTTATGTATTTAGAAATAATTTAAAAATATGTTTATCAGTTGTCTAGTACTCATAGCACAAGCTCTGCTTAGTTTGGGATGGATGAAGTTCCACACAATGAACTTATTGAATATTATTATTATTATAAACGACTAATACTTACTACTGGTGCTTTGCTTTTCAGGAACAATTTAAGTAATTGATTTCCTTTTTTTAATTTACTTTGAAACCGTTTAATCTTATTGGCCATATACTCACACTCCCAGCAAACAAGGAACTCTGTATTGTCCTGGAATAAAAAAATAAAGAAAAAAAATTTAAGGTGATAATTTTAATAATTGAAATATAAATAAATTCAAATTCTATATCACATTCCATGTAGGATGTATTTGTAAGTTTAGTTAACCGATCGAGCTTGTATTATTATAGTTAGGTATAGGGAATAACGGAAATGTTCGCTTATTTTCGATATTTACATTCTTGGATAAATACCCTTTAAATAAAACGCTCAATATTTTATAATCTATGCGGGTGCCAGTGTTCGCTTGGTGTTTAACCGAATGGCGCGGAAGGCGTTCGCTTGGGTTTTGAGTGATTAATAAGATTTCCATCAACATTTAAATATTTAATTAGATAGTTATCCCTCATGATGTTAATTTAATTTAATGTATAATAGATTAATTATTTATAATTTTTTATCAATTTTTATTAAAATTCCAATTTTTTCATAATAATTATTATTATTCAATAAATATTACTTATTCAATCAATTTTAAATTTTCTGTATTATCTTTATTAATTTGTTTTTAATGTATATTTAATTTTATTCTTGTTACCTTAGTTGCTTAAATTATTTTTATGCATGCTGTTCTCCTATAAGTGAAGGAGTACAAGATACCGGAACCACTAATTATAAGATACCAACAGGTATTGTGTACATCCTATGTTAAAGATCGTAAATAAATATATAAATAAAATGACACCCGCTTTTTTTGGTACTGCTCCGCTCCTGTTAGTCGTAGCGTGATGTTATACATGTCTATAGCTTTCTTCGATAACTGGGCCATCCTTTTTATTAGTTTCTGAGATTACCGCGTTCAAACAAACATACAAACTAGGTATTCAGCTTTATAATATTAAAACAAATGTTTTGTATGCACTAGGAGTCGAACAATTATCGTACCTTCGTTTTGTAAAACATTTCCGGACACAGTACAGTAAAAAGATATTTAGCGTGTGCCGTTAAAGGTCTTAGGGTTCTGTCTAGTTCTAAACAGGTGTAACATCTTAATTGACTCATTTTTAGAGCATAAAATTACCGCTCAAGAAAAAGACTACACAAAAGAAGGGCACATTTGACGCATTTCATATGAGTGACATTGATATGACAATACTATACACATAGTGATGTTCCAATCGACGGGTAAGATGTACGGTTTTTATTCTTTTCGATTTTTATATTCTCGATTTTTTTTCTGTTTTATCATCTAAATATTATATTTACGGTTTCTTTGTTAGTTTTATTCAATCCAAATTTATTTATTTACATAACACCTTATCAAAATATTTATAAGGGCCTATTTCAATAAAATTTATGGTAATTGACTTTTGGCTAACAACATGTTAGGCACACTAGGCCGCTAATAAAAATATCTACGACATGATAAACTTCTTATTCGTCGATTAATTTTGAACTTTATTTGGTGTAGTATCCAAAGTACGGTTTTTGTTTCTTTTTTTTTACTCTTGACTACCAGTCTTTTGAGTTCCAGCTGTTGACGCACACAGATGTTATTTTTAAATATAGCAACACTTGATAAGGAAGCCATTTTGTGGTGTCGCAGTGCAGAGAATCGTTGTTCATCAATTTTCGTCTATTTTACATGGGAGTATTACTTTTTGTTGTGATACGAAAATTAATCACAACAAGTAAATAGTTTTGAATTAGTTAGAGAAAAGTTTGAAGTAAACGAAATGGAGCAGGATGTGGATACTGGCTATAGAACGGTGTGTAGCACCTGCTTGAGCAGTGATCGAGATCTTTTCGATTTGAATAATTCACCTCAAGTTTATCAAGTTTTTCGTTTGTTAATGTACGATTTCGCGGGCGACAGGGTAAGTTTTGAAATATATTATAAGTTTTTGAATTAAAACTTCCTTTTTGTTTTGTGTTACGTAAATAATAAGGTCAAATAGAAATATATATATAATCTTATAAAGTTCTAATCATATTTGGCGTGCATTTCCATGACTGTAAAATTATATATTTTTGGATGCGGGAATCGTTCCAAAACTATATTGACATGGTTTTTGTGATCTAACAAAATAGTTCTGAGACATGACATGCATTTATTTTTAAATAAATAACAAGAAAACAAAAGGGGTAAATTTTTTAAGAATACAAAATTTGAGTTAAAAAAATATCGTGTTTAAAGTTTCTGCCGTCACACTCATCACTGGGTTTCCATCAGCATAGGCGTACTGCTGAATATAATTATGCTTCTCCATTCACAAATAATACCTGAAATTTATCTTTATTTTTTCATAAATTTTTTATCAATCATTAATTTTTCATAACTTAGAAATATTATTAGTAATGACAAAAACACATTTCTGACCTACTATCATCATCATCATCTACCTGCCCTTGTCCCATTTTATTTAGGTTCTGTGTAACACACATTTTTTCAATACACTAACTCGAAAACCCCCTATTATTCTTACTGCTTGTAGGCTCGCAATTGACTGTTTTCTGCACTAGTGCGAAAAAGTGCGCGAGTTCGCCCCGTCACAATTGCATTGTATGAATCGTATCAGGCTGGATGCTAAGCGACTACCATGTCAACCCCATTTATTTATTTCTTTGTAAGTGTATTGAAAAATGTTGTTAGATCATCATCATCTTCCTGCCCTTGTCCCGTGTTATTTGGGGTCGGCGCAACATGTTTTTTTCTTCCATTCTGCCCTGTCATTCGTCATGCTATCACTAACTTCCTTTTCTTTCATATCACTCTTCACACAATCCATCCATCTTTTCTTTGGTCTCCCTCTCCCTCTCCATCCATCCACATGTAAACTCATAACTCTTTTAGTAACATGCGTTTCATCCCTCCTCTTCACATGACCATACCAAGACAAACGATTCCCTTTCAATTTTTCAGTCACTGGTGCCACTTTCAAACTTCCCCTAATATACTCATTTCTCACTTTATCCATTCTCGTCACACCACACATCCATCTTAACATTCTCATCTCCGCTACGTGCAGTCTTTTTTCATCTGTCTTTTTCACAGCCCAACATTCTGATCCATACAGTATGACAGGTCTTATCACGGACTTGTAGATTTTACCCTTCAACTTGAGGGGCATCCGTGGGTCACAAGTGGTTCCCGTGACCTGTCGCCATTTCATCCATCCTGCGTTGATCCGATGTGTTACGTCCCGGTCTACCTCACCATCCCCTTGAACGAGTGACCCGAGGTACCGAAAGTCGGAGCAGATCGGTATGGGCGTTCCAGCGAGAGCTAAAGGCACTGGATTGGAGACACGGCCGAAATCGCAGAACAAGTATTCTGTTTTGGTTCTACTCAATTTCAGGCCAACACTCTCCAGTCTGTGCCACCACACCCCCAATCTGTTCTGGACCTCTAGGCCACTCTCGGCAACCAACACAATGTCATCGGCAAACAGCATACACCAGGGAGCCTCTTCCTGAATGTCCGACGTTAGAGCGTCCATTATCATTAGGAAGAGGTAAGGGCTGAGAGCCGACCCTTGATGTAAGCCAACAGCCACATTGAAGCTGCCAGTGGTGCCCACTGTAGACCGGACTTGGGTACTGCATCGACTGTACATCGCTCGGATCAACTGCACATACTTCCCAGGCACACCTTTCTCCTTAAGGGCCCACCACAGAACCTCACGAGGTACCCGGTAGATACATATGAAAATTTGTCACTGCAGCACTCGGTTCTATAACACCCTCGCCTGCAGGACGGGTGTTAAACGTTTTCCACTTGTATCAAAATGTACTATTTTGTTTCAGTTTGGTGAGTCAATGCCAGAGATGGACCAGCTAATTTGCTGGGAGTGTCTTGCTTTGATGAAGAGGTTCCACAAGTTCAAATGGCAGGTGCACAGTGCTCAGGAGCACCTGAGGGTCTTGGCACTCAGCAGGACACAGGAGGTTAGTAGCTTAACCATCTTTTTTAGGGTTCCGTACCTCAAAAGGAAAAAACCCTTATCTGTCAATACCCTTTACCTCAGGAACGCATGGAGGTATAGAGTTGAAATTAAAACTATATAATCAAGTCTGTGGTCCCTAGAAGCTGTGAAAAAATCAAACTCCTAATTTAACGAATAAAAAAGATATGGCCGTTTATGTCGCAAAAAAACGTATATTTCGACTCTCCCAAGGGTATCAAAATTCATCCTGTTGACCTAGAATCCTGAAATTTGGCATAAAGCTAGATCTCATAGTGCAAGTATAGGGACAAATCTGAAAAGTTACAATCGTATCGTTCACGCCAAACGCTTCGAGTAGGCCACGTCTCCAATTCCTTTGTTCGGACCAGGTGACTACTCGAAGCGTTCAGCGCGAACGATACCATTGTAACTTGGCTAGGGGGGCAGGTTGTAACTGTCAGGAAATACAGACTCTGGCAGACAATTTCACTCCATAGCTGTACGCACAATAAATGTGTTGGTGGGATGTCCACCATGTACCGGTGGCGCAACGCTTTACGTCTAGTGTTCCGATGATGGAACAGCCTTGGTGGAATTAAATTCTGCATTTTCAATGCACACTCCCCGAAATGTAAACGATAGATAACCGACAGGCTAGCAACTCGGCGTCGATGCTCAAGATTTGGAGTTTTGACTTAACAAGTACTTTATTGCCAACTAGCTTCTGCCAGCGGCTTCGCCCGCGGATTAAAAGGTTACTCTATACAAACTTTGGACCCCTGTTTCATCCCCTTTGGGGGTAAATTTTGGAAAATCCTCTCTTAGTGCTCATCTACGTCATAAAAGGAAACCTCGTGCAAAATTTTACGCTCCTAGTTCCAGTAGTTTCGGCTGTGCGTTGATATGTCAGTCAGTCAGTTTCTCCTTATATAAATATATAGATAATCTTCTTGGCTTGGTTGGGTGTTTTAGGGTTCCGTTCAACAAACGTGTTTTTTGCTACGGAACCCTTAGTGCGGAAGTCCGACTCACACTTGCCCAGTTTTAATAATAAAGTATCATTTCTTCTTTCCAGAGCATGGATCACACATACATGTCTCAATCACTCTCCAGCCTAGAAATGGGAACTAAAACGGAATACGACAAGATCTATTTTGATTTTTCCTCTGCCTCCGAGGAGCAGGAGTACATCATCACCAGTCACCCTCAAAACGTGAAGAGTGAGCACTATGATGTGGCTCAAGTCGTGAGGGAACAGGGGAATAATCTACTGGATATTGATGATCATATCTTAGAAGGTAAGTTAGATTAAGGTCTACTGTCCATGGACGCGTAGCTTCGTAGACGCGTATTCATCATTATACGCTTGGTGAAGCTTGCATACAAAACTATGAAACGGTAACGATATGAAGGCACGACGCCGCTGCCGCTTTGTCGACACAGTTTCAGCTCAGTCAACGCGAATGCGAAGCGATGCGGCGCGAATGGAATACCTAAACAATTGATACTTTATTGCCGTGGCCTACGACCCTACATGACCAACAGAACGTGGGTGCGGTGCAGCGATGCAGACGCGGTTATTTGAATTGATATTTTCGCGCGAACACTTGCAGTGCAGTGCCTTGGGGCAAAAAAAAAAGCTGTGGCACCTTTTTTCTGAAGGAAATCATCAAATAACCTCTCCTTCTCTGGGTGGAGCGGGAAAGAGTGTCAGACTTTTACTGACTTATCTAAGGTGGGAGAATTTCTCACTAGTTAAGGGGCACTGCCCCGCCTAGCTCTTCGGTAGCTACGCCACTGCTTGTTATATAAATTGCGGCTGGAGGAGCGATTTCGTGCGTACTTGGGACAAAGTTGCCGCATCGCGTTTGATTCGCGTGAACCTCATAGTAGTTTAAATTAGCCAAATATATTATTCAAATCATAATTAGTTAAAAACTGTTTTCTTTCTTATTTTTATTGTTGGCAACAATTCGCCTTCTTCTCCCATTCGCCGCTACTCAGACACTTCACACAGTGATGCAGAGATGAGCGGAATTTAAGATCCAGATTCGTAAATGAATTTAATTTAAAATATATCTTGTTTTGCTCACCTTACCAGTTTCGATTTGACAGCTATGACGTCACAACATGGCGCAAAGTCGATCCTACTCCTAAAGCCTAAAAAAATTTTCAATTAAAAATAACTTTGTTTCAGTACCAGAAATAGTACTGGAGAACCCAGTAACTGGTGTGATGTCTCATATCGTGGTCGGGACGGATGCTCTGGTCTCTACAGATCCAATCACGCATACTGTTGAGGGGGGCATGCCGCATTTAACTATAGGGTGAGTACCTGCATGAGCTTTTACCCAATTCAACATAATCATCATCATAATTTCGGCCGAACTACGTCCACTGTTGGACATAGGTTTCCCCAAGTGTTCCTTCCCCAAGCCACAACAAACGGTCCTGTGCGTCTCGCACCCGTTGCATTCCTAGGACTCTCTTTTTCCTGGAACTAGGGCAAAGAAGGAACAGGAGTAGGTTTTAGGCAGTAAAAGTGTGACATGCCACGGGTTGAATTAATTGGATAATATCCCACCTAAAAAAAAATACCAGATATGTGGAACAGAGAGCAAAGTCCCACATACCTCCGTTGAAGAGGGAGGATACTCCGACCAGACGGGTGTTATGTCTGGTGGGCAACTGCCCGGCAGATGATTTCGGGCTGTTCTATATGTTCCAATCAAAATCAAATGTTAAAAATGATTTCACATAGGCCTACATGGGCACTAATAAAACATCAGAAGCTAGTGCACAGTTCCAAATTGGTTGTTTCCTATAGATTAGAATTAGAGGATTAGAACCGGCAAGAAATTTCATGGTTACTCTTATAAAAAAATGGTTGATGTTACAATATTTTCATATTACAGTATTAATAGATATTTTTTAAGAACAGACCTTCCAACGTTGCGTCTTCCGGTACGCAGTCACCACTCTAGAACCTTTCGGCCCCGTCGACTATCCATTCTACGAGCAATGTGCCCTGCCCACTGCCACTTAAGTTTGGCGATTCTTTGGGCTATATCAGTAACCTTGGTTCTCCTGCGGATATCTTCATTCCTGATGCGATCATGCAATGAAACTCCGAGCATAACCCTTTCCATTACCCGACTAGTTCTTACCTAAGTCATATTCAAAACAGTGCTTCACGAAGTGATGTAATAATAATATGCCATAACTATCACACAATGCCATCTATTCCCAAACTAAGCAATGCTTGTGCTTTGAGTACTAGACAACTGATCAACATTCTTATACATATATTTCTGAATATATACATATCATAGATAAATTACACAAACATTTGTCCTGGGTGGGAACTGAACCAAAGACCTCCAGCATAGCAATCAGGTTCACTAACCACTAGACCAACAGGCCAGCCGTATTATATGTTAACTTACTTGTATTGTAAGATATAATTAGACATAAGATAAAATGTACAATTGTTTGTTTTCGCTATTAAAATAATTGTGATAATAATGTTATCTTTCAGGCCACTAACATCTTCGAAAATCGAGACAGTCATTATGTGTCAGAGCACGCAGCCTAAACTAGAAAAGCCAGCCTCAAAATTAGGATATAATGTCGAGTATATGAGCGAAACTGATATGCTAGCTTCCAGGTAAGATGTTCTTTACCTTTTTTTAGAGTTCCGTACGTCAAAAGGAAAAAAAACGATCCCCTTTAGGATCACTTTGTTGTCCGTCTGTCTGTCTATTAAGATCCGAGTTCTCGGGAACGCGTGTCGGTATCGAGTTGAAATTTAAACTACATGCTCAGATCTACGGCCCTGCAATGTGGTGCAGCAACTGTTATTGAAACACTGACTTCCGTAATTAAAGTTATTTTACAGTTTTCAGTGTTTTTTTAGGGTTCCGTACCTCAAATGGAAAAAATGGAACCCTTATGGGATCACTTTGTTGTCCGTCCGTCTGTTTGTCATCTGTCATGTCTGCGGTCCCTTGAAGCTTTGAAAAAATCAAACTTCTGAGTTAACGAAAAAAAAAGATACGGCTGTTTATGTTGCATAAAACGTATATTTCGACAGTCTCAAGGGTAAAATTCATAGGGTACTTCCCGTTGACCTAGAATCCTGAAATTTGGCATAAAGCAAGGTCTCATAGCACAAATACAGTAAAAAATCAGAAAACTGTAAATTTATAGTTAGACAAAAAAAAAAAATTGCGATTCGGATAAATCTTCGTAACTCAATTAGAGAATTGAACTGTTTTCATTGGCAAGTTTGTACGGAACCCTCAGTGCGCGAGTCTGACTTGCACTTGCCCCGTTTTTAAATATTTCTGGGAAAAAAATATAATGTAGTGTTAAAAATTATGGGAATCTATATGTATTTAAATAGAATCTCAAAAATAAAAATAAGTTTCTTTGGGAAAGTTGCTTGTAATCATGAGTACAATCACGTGTTTAAGTATCGGTCACTAATTACCAGTCACCCTATATAGATAATCTCTGTTTCAGAGAGGAAGCTAAACAGAAGATCCAGTACGCGAGCTCTGTATATAAGTGTGAATTGTGCATCATTGGATTCTACACGCAACAACAGGTCGAAGACCATTTCGTTTCTTTACACCGAGCGGTAAGCATTCTGATTCTTGCTCGTAGAATGGATGGTCGATGAGGTTGAAAGGTGGCTTAGTGATGACATATGGCACTGAACCGCGGTCGCTTACAATAGGTCCCATCACCAGTCACCCAAAGGGCAATAGAAAGGGCTATGCTCGGAGTTTCCTTGCATGATCGCATCAGGAATGAAGATATCCACAGGAGTACCAACCAAGGTAGCCGACATAGTCCGAAGAATCGCCAAACTCAAGTGGCAGTGGGCCAGGGCACGTTGCTCGTAGAATGGATGGTTGATGGGGCCGAAAGGTTCTGGGGTATCTTATCTTATCTTATCTTGATGTGGGGCTGGCCTTAAACCAGAGCACTTCGACCCTTCTGGATCTTTTGTGCTAATCCCCCTCCCTTCTACTCAAACCCCAGCCTTCCGTGCACCTTCGTTATGAGTCCCAGTATGGCCTTGATGGGGCTGAGCCTATAGTCCTCTGGTCTTGGAAATGGTTGGCCCAGATACTCTAGTCTTTTGGAGCCTAGTGCTGCACAGTCGCACAGTAAGTGTAGCATATTCTCCTCTGCCTCTCCACAGATCCTGCAAGTCGGGTCGCTTGCTAGTCCCATGTTGTAGAGCTGTTTGTTGGTGGCATAAAGCCCCGTGAAGACTCCTGTGATTGTTCGGAGCTGTGATCTGCTGTACCTCCATAATTTTTGGGTCCAGGCCTTATCTATGTCATTAAGAAATAGCTTTGCATGCTTCTGGCCTGTTGTGTTGCGCCAGTGTGTGCTGTGTATTTCTAACGCAGCCCTTTTCAATGCTTGGTTGATGACCCTTGGTGAGAGTCCTATGAAGGGTTCCGGTCCTTGTAGGGGTGTCTCGGATCCTTTTCTTGCTAGAGTGTCGGTTCTGGGGTAGCGACCGCGCACCGGCCGAGGACCTGGTGAGTCGCGGGTATGCGATGGATGCGAGACGCACAGGACCGTTCGTTGTGGCGACACTTGGGGAGGTCTCTGCTCGCGTCGGTTTAGTCCGACGAGTGTTTTCGTGTCCTATTCGCCAGGGTCGTGTGTTAGTGACTGGCTACTCCATCTCGTTTAGCTCTTCAATCCCCATAGGTGACAGAAGAGCTGACGAGATGGAGTATTTGGTCGTGGATGTGCGACCCTAGCCGAAAAAACGCGAGAGCGTCTAAGGTTAAAAATAATTCTGTTCAATTAGCACCCGTAAAATAATGAATTAATGTAGCAATTCCTCTTTTCAGAAACCCGGTCAAGTTGCCTGCAAAGTATGCTATATCTATATAGATGAGAGCAAGCTTCCAGCTCACACGGAATCTCACTACGTCCGGTACAATTGCAAACTGTGCACCCACAGTGAGATGAGCAACAAACTGATCAGACAACATGTGTCTTTGCACATGAACAAACAGACGAGCAACGCGAGCATTAAGATTGGTGACGTGCGGACTAACAAGGTGAGCAAATTAACAAATTGATCAGATACCGCGTGCCCGCTCACATGAGCAACTAGACGAACAACGCGAGCTTTAAGATCGGAGACGTGTGGACAAACAAAGTGAGTAAACTGAAACAAGATGAGCAACAAACTGATCAGACACCGCTTGGCCGCGCACATGAGCAAGCAGACGAGCAACGCGAGCATTAAAAAGCAATGATTTATTGCGGCAACTATTGGCAGCTACTGTTGGCAACGACTAATCGTAGCAACTGCTGGCAGCTACTAATCGCGGCAACTGTCGGCAAGTACTAATCGCGGCAACTGTCGGCAAATAGGTACTAACCGCGGCAACTGTTGGCAAGTACTAATCGCGGCAACTGTTAGCAAGTACTAACCGAGGCAACTGTTGGCAAGTACTAATCGCGGCAACTGTCGGCAAATAGGTACTAACCGTGGCAACTGTCAGCAAGTACTAATCGCGGCAACTGTCGGCAAGTAGGTACTAACCGCGGCAACTATTGGCAAGTACTAATCGCGGCAACTGTTGGCAAGTACTATTCGCGACAACAGTCGGCAAGCAGGTACTAACCGCGGCAATTGTTGGCAAGTACTAGTCGCGGCAACTGTCGGTAAGTACTAATCGTGGCAACTGTTGGCAAGTACTATTCGCGGCAACTGTCGGCAAATAGGTACTAACCGTGGCAACTGTCGGCAAGTACTAATCACGGCAACTGTCGGCAAGTACTAATCGCGGCAACTGTCGGCAAGTAGGTACTAACCGCGGCAACTGTTGGCAAGTACTAATCGCGGCAACTGTTGGCAAGTACTAATCACGGCAACTGTCGGCAAGTACTAGTCGTGGCAACTGTCGGCAAGTACTAATCGTGGCAACTGTCGGCAAGTACTAGTCGTGGCAACTGTCGGCAAGTACTAATCGTGGCAACTGTCGGCAAGTACTAACCGCGGCAACTATTGGCAAGTACTAGTCGCGAGAACTGTCGTCAAGCAGGTACTAATCGCGGGCCTTATTGGCCTAACTAGTTCCGGAAAATCGGAATCGGGAGGTACAAAATCAATCAAAAGTTCCGAACATGTTTATGCAAATAAATAAATCTGAATCTGAATCGAACGTCCGTAACATTTCTGGCAAATTTATCTGTCGCCTACTCTTAAGTAACTTTTTCTCCTACAGAGATGGTAATTTTTTTTATTGTTATAAACTAGCGCTTGACTACGATCCCACCTGATGGTAATCAGTGATGCAATCGTTGATGGTGAGGCGCACTAGTTTATTAAGAGCCTATTCACTGTAGCCTTGAAGATTAAATTATAATTGAACGGGAAGACCGCAGCAGGCAAATTGTTCCAGTACTTCGATGTACGCGGTATAAACGACGAGGGTGTATACTCGCCGTAATATTCATTATTCATCACACATATATCTTTCTCCAGGGCAGAAAAAAGAAAGATAAACAGAAGGAAGCCAACATTACTCCTCCAAAGCCCGGTGATCTTCGTAAGCTGTTGTCCAAGACCTCTATTGAAGTCTACCAGTGCTTGGAATGTGATATGTTCTTCAAGTAAGTGTTTATTTTTTCCTTTTTACCCCTTAGCGAAGGGTATAGTCGTTCGACTTCACCTAGTCTTTCGTCCATCATCATCATCATTTCAGCCGAAAGACGTCCACTGCTGGACATAGGCCTCCCCCAAGTGTCGCCACAATGAACGGTCCAGTGCGTCTCGCATCCATCGGACTCCCGCAACCGCTACCAAGTCATCGGTCCACCTTGTAGGAGGCCTTCCAACGCTACGTCTTCCGGTACGTGGTCGCCATTCCAGAACCTTTCGGCCCCAACGGCCATCCGTTCTGCGAGCAATGTGCCCTGTCCATTGCCACTTAAGTTTGGCGATTCTTCGTGCTATTTCGGTAACCTTGGTTCTCCTGAGGATATCCTCATTCATTTTTTTTATTGAAATGTTATGCTTTCCATGTTTTCTTGTAATAATGTCTTTCGTATTCGAATATCATGGTTTCCTTCTTTTATTTACATTAGAATGCAGATGTAACACAATCTAATGTTTTCGTAGTATTTGGAAGCAATAATAATAATAAATAATAATATTCCACAACTATCAAACAACGCCGTCTAGTCCCAAGCTCGCACACTAGTCGACATCGCGCCTGTTTCAATGATTCCACATATTACTCCAGTTGCGCAGACACTCGAGATACAAAACTTCACCAGTTGTACATCATAATATCCACTAGGAATTAATTTGCGAATAATTAAAACGGCCACTGAACTTCACTCGAAGAAATCCCTCCAAAAACTGACTTTAAGTGTTACTATATTCAATAACAGAATCCCTTTCTTTTTGTTAATGTTTTTGAGTCTGGATACTAAGTCCTTTAAGCCATGTTTTCGTATGAATAGTTAATTTGTTTACTATTAGAATAATGGATGTAGACATTCTGAGGTAGTATGTACGGCAATGCGCCACCGGTACATGGTGGACATCCCGCCCATACGCACGACACGTTTTGGGAACACATTCATTGTGCGTACAGCTAAGGAGTGCAATTCCTTGCCGGAATCTGTGTTTCCTGATGGCTACAACCCGGGAGTCTTTAAGTCAAGAGTGAATAGGTATATAATATATTACTTCTAGGTAAGCGCGCTCCATCGTCGACCGCACCGTCGCTTTCCATCAGGTGAGATAGCGGTTAAGCGCGAACCTATCAAGAACAAAAAAAAAATTGGCAGCAAATGTATAGATAGGAAGTAGGGAGGTAGGTAGCATAGGGGAGGCAGAAAAGATTTATCTTATTTATGTTTTTATTAACCGACTTCTAAAAGAAGGAGGTTCCACGTTAGGCTGAATGTATTTTTAGGGTTCCGTACCTCAAAAGGAAAAACGGAACCCTTATATGGATCACTTTCTTGTCCGTCCGTTTGTCTATCTGTCTGTCAAGACCCTTTATCTCGGAAACGCGTGGAGGTATTGAGTTGAAATTAAAACCATATAAGTACTCAAGTCTGCGGCCTTGAAGGTGTGAAAAAATCAAACTTCAAAGTTAAAAAAGATACGGCCGTTTATGTCGAAAAAACGTGTATTTCGACACTCTCAAGGAAATCAAAATTCATATGGTACTCCCGTTGACCTAGAATCCTGAAATTTGGCATAAAGCAAGGTCTCATAGCACAAGTATAGGAACGAATTTGAAAACTGTAAATTTGTAGTTACGTTACAATTTTTTTTTGCGATACGAAAAATCTTCGTAACTTAGTTCGGAAATTGAACTGTTTTCATAGATCACCGATTTTAGTCAATTGTGGACCGATTTTGAAATTATTATTTTTTTATTGCTAACTTAGGCTTCCAAGTTGGTCCCATAGAAATATTTTTATGATCTGATCATGAACTTCGAAGATATGGTACAGAACGCCTCATAGGATCACAGCAGAACCGTCGTAACAAGTAAAATTGCTTTGTTTAAACGTTTAGTCGATGACTGACTGAAAGTAGAGGGGGAATATATCGAACTGATCTGATGATGAAGCCTGAAGTAAGGCACCGGAACTCTGTAATAAATTTATGTAATCTAACCGTGTTTAGGATTATTAAAATTATCATGAGGTGCACTCTGGCTATAAGGTATTTAAGTTTGCTTGAGGGTTAGTTTTTAGTGGTAACAAAAACGTGTAAAATATAAACTTTTTACAAAATAAAATACAACCGCCTTCAATGTAAAAGTAGGTAAATGTTTCAATAATAGTTTTGTCTCTTCGTTATTTAACACCGACTTCTGAAATTAAAGTTATTTGGCACTTTTCAGTGTTTTTTTTTTACATTAAAGTCGACAGTATTTTTTTTTTTTTTTGTAAATATTTTTTTTAGTACCCACTAATAAAAGTTTCGTGTTGTTTCAGAAACTCCCGCGCACGTAAGAACCACGTGGCTCGCTTCCACAGGGAGGGCCTACAATGTGACCACTGCAAAAAACGATTTGTTAACAGGACTACTTTGGCAACACATCTCAAGTAAGTTTTTTTAGTTTTAATTGACATAAACTAGTGCTAGACTGCGATCCCATCTGGGGCTATTTAGAATTATATGTGAAAACCGTCGTATTACGTAATTATAGGGCTATGCTCGGAGTTTCCTTGCGTGATCGCATAAAGAATGAAGATATCCGCAGGAGAACCAAGGTCGCCGACATAGCCCGAAGAATCGCCAAACTTAAGTGGCAGTGGGCAGGGCACATTGCTCGTAGACCGGATGGTCGATGGGGCCGAAAGGTTCTAGAGTGGCGACCGCGCACCGGAAGACGCAGCGTTGGAAGGCCTCCCACAAGGTGGACCGACGAGCTGGTGAGGGTCGCGGGAGTGCGGTGGATGCGAGAAGCACAGGATCGGTCATTGTGGCGACGCTTGGGGGAGGCCTATGTCCAACAATGGACGTCTTTCGGCTGAAATGACGATGATGATGATGACGTAATTATAGTCTGTTTTATGATAAGATAAAATAAGATAAGATAAGATCATTTATTTGTATAAACATGTGTATGTTAAGATGGTGTTACAGTCAATATAGTTCAACATGTTTTGCCGTAACCGGCGTACAAAAATAATTAAAAATCATTTAATTTGAAAATATTAAAAATTCTGTCAATTCAATAATAGTCAACACATAATATAGTCAAAAATTCAATCAATTCAATAATAGTCAATACATAATATAGTCAAAATTCAATCAAATCAATTACAGTCAATAAAGAAAATAAATAGAAATAGAATAATAGAAATAATAGAATGATCATTACTTGTTTTTTTTTTCCTGTGATTAGATTGATAGGTTTTTATTTTTTTGTGAGCTCTAATTGACAGAACTATTACTAAAAGTAATTAGGAACTGTAGATCTCGCCTTTGTGCACCGAAAGCACTTTAAAAATTTTGGTTTTGGAAAAAATTATCTGCTACCGAAAGTTAGCAGATCATATATTTTCATTTGATTTTTTTCCAGGAAAAACATTAGAACTTTTTGTAAAAAGTATCAGGGACTCCAGAACTATGCTGCATGCGAGTGGAACTCAATTTTTTTTATGCTCTGCTGGAAAATGATCTGCTAAGTTCACGGCCATGGGCTCAAGTCTGCTATTTTTCTATATTCATCATTCCAACATGATCCCATTGTCATTTTGCTAAAAGATAGCATAATAAGCATAATCAGCCTTTTAATGTTCCCACTGCTGGGACTCAGGCCTCCTCTCTAGGAGAGGGCATGGGCCGTAATCCACCACGCGGGCCCATTGCGGATTGGGAATGTCACATGTCTTCGAATTTTTGGTTCAAGGACATGCCGGTTTCCTCACGAAGTTTTCCTTCACCGGTTTAAGAGCAGTGGTGATGAAATAAATTACACAACGTAATGCGCCTGGCTGGGATTGAACCCGCGACATACAACTCGTAAGTCGGGGCTGTTACCACTCGGCCACCACTGCTCTGCTAAAAGATAGTAATCTGTTAATTCATAATTATCGATCATTGATCGGTCAATGGTCTCGTAATAGAGTTGTGGTAGAATGACAATATTGAGCTGTCTCGTAACAAATTAAAAGCAATGACTGCACAATGACGTTCTAATGGTAGGTCACCGATCAAAGGAACTGTCAAAATTTTAGCAGATTACCGCATACGTCAGACATTCATTTGTCATTATGTACGAGATTACCATTCTGTGCCATTTCTTTCAACGGAGTGTCAGTGGTTGATCATTGGAAAGTCATAATGATGCCATTATATTGGTAGATTACCAAACGAAACAAAATCAACAATTATGAAATCAATGATAGACAATTCTGACACTATTGTAATAGCAGACTTGATGCCCTGATGATAAGCAGTGATGCATTCGTTGATGGTGAAACGCACTAGTTTATTAAGAGCCTATTCACTCTATCTAGTGGTTAGTGGCCCTGACTGCTATGCCGGAGGTCGTGGGTTCGATTCCCACCCAAGACGAATGTTTACGTGATGAGCACGATCATTTGTTCTGTGTCTGGGTGTAATTTATCTATAATAATATGTGTATGTATTTAGAATAAAAACTTTTCCAAAAAAAAATTTTACCGACTTCAAAGTAAAAAAAAAACACTGAAAAGTGCAAAATAACTTTAATTTCGGAACTCGGTGTTTCTATAATAGTTTTTTCTCTTCGAAAAATTTCAAAATCGGTCCACAATTGACCGAGAAATCGGTGAACATACATAAAAAAAAACAACACATTCAACCGAACATATAACCTCCTCCTTTTTGAAGTCGGTTAAATATATAAGTATGCTTATCAGTTGTCTAGTACTCATAACACAAGCTCTGCTTAGCCTTGGGACTAGACGGCGTTGTGTGATAATTGTGGAATATTATTATTTTTATCTCGTTGAAGCGGGCGTTCTGTCCCTACCCACGGCCGGAATTTTGTATTGTAATTAAACCCAATATTTCTCTCAATTTACAGACTCCACGAAGGTCCCCTACCCCGAGCCGAGTGCTCGATCTGCCACAAAATGGTCCGCGTCATACAGCTCAAGTACCACATACAGCGACATCAGAACAAGAGCCGTTACGAGTGCGAGGAGTGCAACAAGACGTTCAGCCACCTCGCCACTTACCAGGCGCATCTCAAGTACTCGCGGGCGCATGCGTCTGAACAGGTCTTTAAGTGAGTAGTTTTAATACTGTATTAGCTGGTCGAGGAGCTTGGCAGCACTGGTGTCGGATGCTCTATTGATGTTAAGATTATTAATAGTATCAGTTATGCTGATGACATGGTGCTGCTGAGTCCCTCGATTGATGCACTCAGACGGCTCCATGGAGTGTGTGAGCCATACGCCACGGCTCATGGACTCCTGTACAGTGTCAGGAAGAGTGAGCTCATGGTGTTTCGTGCTGGTTCCAGAAAACCCAAGTCGGTTCCTCCAGTTTATCTGTATGGGGTAGCGCTTGGGAGGGTGTCTCAATTTAAATACCTTGGGCACGTTTTGAATGAGGATCTGAATGATGACGATGATTTGGAGAGAGAGAGAAGAGCGTTGTCGGTCCGATGTAATATGTTGGCAGGTTTGCTAGATGTACTAAAGAAGTGAAAATTACACTGTTTAAGGCCTACTGCCAGACTTTTTACACCTGCAGTCTGTGGGTCACGTATACGCAGAGGGCCTACAACGCTCTTCGAGTTCAGTATAATAATGCTTTCCGGGTGTTGTTGGGGCTTCCACGGTTCTGTAGCGCATCAGGCATGTTTGCTGAGGCAGGTACGGATAGTTTTGAGGCTATCATGCGCAAGAGAACGGCGTCCTTGATGCATAGGATACGTGGAGGCTCCAATAGCATCCTGAAGGTAATTGCTGAGAAACCAGACTGTCCTTTCCTGATACACTGGTCCCGCAGGCATGCTTGCGGGCCTGGTGCTGAGGGAAAATATATGAATTGAGAGGGGATGATTTTTTAAAGTCTATTTATTTTGTTTTAATTCATTTTGTTACTAACATAGTTGTATAAGTATTTCTGTTACTAACACATTATGGATTTTCTATATCCGAAATAAAGTATATTATTATTTCCTTTATTTATTTTTTATACATATTTTATACATTTTTAAATATTTTTCAAAACACATATAAAAAAAAAACATTTAAAAATATAAAAAATAGCAGTCCGCCGGTGTCGGGACAGGGTCCAAGCTACCGGTGGTTAGGGCTCCAGAGACAGGAACCTCCTCACAATGCGAGCCGTATCGAGGAGTACTGCCTTCTGTATCAGGCCCTTGATCCAACCGCGCAACGACAGTTTCGACAGGTGGTCGTCTAGACTTTTGGCAATCAGGCCATTGGCGGTAACAACAATCGGCACAATGATAGCCGAGTCCACATTCCACATGTCGACAACCTCGTGTGCTAAGTCGAGATATTTGATTTGTTTCTCTTTCTCAGCTTTCACGAGATTCTCGTCATGCGGGATGGTGACATCGACTATCATTGCGCGGCGCGCTAATCGGTCTATCACCACTATATCCGGCTTATTGGCTACAATAGTCCGGTCAGTAATGATAGACCGATCCCAGTACAACGTGACATGGTCATTTTCGAGAACTGGGTCGGGCACATAGCTGTAATACGGTACCTCTGAATACACTAGGTTGTATTTCAAAGCAAGTTGCTGGTGGATAATCCTGGCTACTTGGTTATGCCTGTGCAAGTATTCTCCGTTAGCCAGACGAGAACAACCAGAGATAATATGCCTGATAGACTCACCCGGACGATGGCATGCCCGACACACGTCAACCGTCCCGTCCTTCATTATATATCTCCGGTAGTTATTCGTCAAGATGACTTCGTCCATAATTGCACAGATAAAACCTTCAGTTTCCCTGAAGAGGTTGCTGTAACGTAGCCAGGCCACGGACGCTGCAAAATCTACATCAGACTCATGTAGAGCCCGATAAAAGCGCCCGTGGAGCTCCTTACTTTTCCATACTTCCCTGCGGTCATCAGTTGTAAGTACCACAGGTTTGCGCCAGTTCTCTTTAGCCATGGATAACGGGGTGAGTCCCTTGTCCACTGCAACCACATCGCGGTGCATACCCACATCGGTTTTATGAAAATATTCTCTGAGGCTGCACACCTCGCGGTTGTGCAGGGTCTTCGCGTTTAAAAAACCTCGACCTCCACACTTCCGTGGGATGTACAGTCTCATCACAGACGACCGTGGGTGATGCATCCGGTTTGCGGTCAGCAGTGTACGGACCCGCCTATCCAGAGCGTCTAGCTCGGTCTGAGTCCATTTGAGTATGCCGAAAGAGTACATTAAGACCGGCATGACCCAACCATTGAAGGCTCGCACCTTATTTCCACCTGACAGAAGGCTGTTTAATACCTTCTTCAGGCGGTCAAAGAAGCGCTCCCTCAACGATTGCTTCATGTCAGCAACGTTAATGCCTAACGCTTCCGACATACCCAAATACTTATAGGTTTCGGTTGAAGAGAGGGATCTAAGGTATATGGAATCCGAAAGTTGAATTCCCTCAGATTCCATAATCTCCCCTCGCTTTACATGCATGACTGCACATTTATCCACACCAAATTCCATCCTGATGGCACTACTAAAAGTTTCAGTTACCTTTAGTAGTTCCATCAGTTGTAACTTGTTGGGGGCAATGAGTTTCAGATCATCCATGTAAAGAAGGTGAGATAGTACCTGACCACCTCTTCTCAACCGATAGCCCAAGCCTGATTCCTCTAGCAATGTGCTTAGAGGATTCAGGGCTAAGCAGAACCAAAGTGGACTCAGACTGTCGCCCTGAAATATTCCCCGTTTAATCCATATAGGCTCATCGTCCCTCCTAATCGATCGACATCCTGGATAGCGAAGAACAGTGTTCCATTGCCCCATACATGACTCAAGGAAGGTGCGTAGAGTTGCATCTATTTTATACAACTCCAACACCCTCATGAGCCATGTATGTGGCACAGAGTCATAGGCCTTCTTATAATCTATCCAACATGTCGACAGATCCTTGCGAGATCGACGAACCTGTTGGCTTATGGTCATGTCTATGAGGAGTAGCTCCTTAGTACCGCGAGACCCGTTCCTACATCCATTCTGAGAGGCAGACATTATTGAGTTGGTATCAATATGCTTGTTAATTTTCGTTCTCAGAATGGACGTAAGAAGTTTATAGACCGTTGACAAGCATGTTATCGGTCTATAATTCTTGGGTTCCGCAGTACTACCTGTCTTATGGAGCAGATGGGTAACTCCAGTTGTCAGAAACTGAGGTAGCGACCCAGAATCTAAGGATGACTGGAATTGAGATGCCAGGAGCGCGTGTGAGCTGCTATACCATTTTAGCCAGAAATTTTGTAGTCCGTCCGGTCCTGGAGACTTCCAATTCGGTAACGAACGGACTGCTCTGGCTACATCTATAGGGCTAATGTCTACCTTTTCCATTTCTGGTATAGCTTCGCACACGCGCTCGACTTCACGCATCCAGCCATCCTCAGTGTGACAGACGGGCACCGACCAAATATTGCGCCAGAAAGTATTCGTGGCGTCAGCATCTGGGCGGGTCACGTCAGTCACGTTTTGTTCAGGTCGCTCCCAAGCTCTGTATAACCATCTCTCATCGCTCTGGAATATGCGATTCTGCGAGTACCGATCGACTCGCCGCTTATACCGTCGAATACGGTTGGCCCATGCACAAACTTTCTGCTTCAGGAAGTCGATGCGCTCCGTGACACGAGATAAGTATTCTCGAGGGTTGATTCCAGTCCCCGAAAATGCTCGCCTCACGTAGCGCATCACACGTGGTCGTGTATTGCCCTCCCTGAAGCAGTATAGTTTACCAATGAGCGCTCTGGCCCCATCGATACGCCTCTCAATCCTACATTGCCAGGCAGGTGCGGCAGGCTTTGGTCGAGTAGCTCCGTCACAACTTGATAGTTTTACGTTGGCTAAACGACATGCCGCAATAGCCCCGCAATAGAGGATCGAGTGCGTATCAGCGAGGTTTACGCTGCTCTCGAACACATTCTCAAGCAGCGAGTCCAGAGCACACACTAGCGCCCTATTTTTTTTGTGCATAGGTAACCGGGGAAGGCGAGGTCTAAGAGCGATCGGAGTCGATCTGTACTCGCGGAGTGCATCCTCCAGTGCGCTCCTCAATCGATCGTTGCACTGGCTACTTACTGTGACAACCCTATCATCTGCTTCATCATCAGCATGATTAGACTGCGGTAGAATTATATCTGTAGGTCGTGGTGCCGCAGTCTGTGTCTGTATTGTAGTCGAGATGATACGATTGCTCAGTACCTCTGAGCGCAGCCTATCAAGTGCGGCATCGTCCAATCTGTGATTTCGTTGGATAAACCGCACCTGATCCGATAATCTTTGGGTCGTGACGTTGACATCCGATAATCTTTGGGTCGTGACGTTGACATATTATTATTATTCCATTTATTTATTATATTACATACTTATTATATTTTTAAATATTTCCTTAAAAAAAAAACACAAAAAAAAACATTTAAAAATATAAAAAATAGTAGCCCACCGGCATCAGGAACAGGGTCCAAGCTGCCGGCGGTCAGGGCTCCTGAGAGAGGAATCTCCTAACGATGCGCGCCGTGTCCAGGAGTACTGCTTTCTGGATCAGGCCCTTGATCCAGCTGCCAAACGAGAGCCTCCTTAGATGTTGTTCGAGGCTCTTGGCTATTAAGCCATTGGCCGTTACGACTATCGGCACAATGATTGCTCTATCCACTTCCCAAATGTCGACAACCTCGCGAGCTAAGTCAAGATACTTAATTTGCTTATCTTTCTCAGCTTTCACGAGGTTCTCGTCATGAGGGACAGCTATATCAACAATCATTGTAAGACGCTCTAGTCGATCTATCACCACTATATCAGGTTTATTGGCAACAATAGTCCTGTCAGTGATGATAGATCGATCCCAATATAATGTGATATTGCTATTTTCGAGAACTGGGTCGGGCACATACCTATAATACGGTACTTCTGATTCCACAAGTTTGTATTTAAGAGCAAGTTGCTGGTGGATAATCCTGGCTACGAGGTTGTGTCTATGCAAATATTCTCCGTTAGCTAGATGAGAACACCCAGAAATAATGTGTCGGATTGATTCCCCGGGCCGGTGGCATGCCCGACAGATGTCAACCGTACCGTCCTTCACAATGTATTTCCGGTAGTTGTTCGTCATCATAACTTCGTCCATTATCGCAAAGACAAAACCTTCGGTTTCCCCGAAGAGGTCACCAAAACGCAGCCAAGATACAGACGCTAACAGGTCTACATCGGGCCCATGTAAGGCCCGGTAAAAGCGTCCGTGAAGCTCCTTGCTCTGCCATACTTCCCTGCGGTCATTAATATCCAGTACTATAGGTTTGCGCCAGTTCTCGTTGGCCAAGGAGAGCGGAGTGAGGCCCTTGTCCACTGCCACTACATCTCGATGCATACCCACGTCGGCAGCTAGGAAATATTCCCTGAGACTGCATACCTCGCGGTTGTGCAGGGTCTTAGCATTTAAGAAGCCACGACCCCCGCACTTCCGCGGGATATACAGTCTCATCACCGATGAACGTGGGTGATGCATCCGATTTGCGGTAAGCAGTGTGCGGACCCTCCTATCCAGGGCGTCAAGTTCTGTCTGAGTCCATTTGAGTATGCCGAAAGAATACATCAATACCGGCATGACCCAACCGTTGAAAGCACGCACCTTGTTTCCGCCTGACAAAAGACTATTCAGTACTTTATTCAGGCGGCCAAAGAAGCGCTCTTTCAACGATTGTTTCACGTCATCAGTATTGATGCCTAACGATTCCGACATACCCAAATACTTGTAAGTTTCGGTTGAGCAGAGGGATCTAAGGTGTATGGAATCCGAGAGTTGAATTCCCACGGATTCCATAATCTCACCTCTCTTTACATGTATGACTGCACATTTGTCCACACCAAATTCCATCCTGATGGCACTACTGAAGGTTTTAGTTACCTTCAGTAGCTCCACCAGTTGCAAGTTGTTGGGGGCAAAGAGTTTCAGATCGTCCATGTAAAGGAGGTGAGATATGACCTGACCGCCTCTTTTCAACCGGTAACCTAAGCCAGAACCCTCCAGCAGAGTGCTAAGAGGGTTCAAGGCTAGGCAAAACCACAGTGGACTCAGACTGTCGCCCTGGAATATGCCACGCTCAATCCTTATCGGCTCGCTGTTCTCCCGAACCAGTCGACATCCTGGATAGTGAAGGACTGTTCTCCACTGCCCCATACATGACATCAGGAAGGTGCGCAGTGTTGCATCAACTTTATACAGTTCTAGCACCCTCATGAGCCATGTATGAGGAACAGAGTCATAGGCCTTCTTATAATCTATCCAACATGCCGACAGATTCTTTCGAGAACGTCGAACCTGTTGGCTAATGGCCATATCGATGAGGAGCAGCTCCTTAGTACCGCGGGACCCGTTCCTACATCCATTCTGAGAGGCAGACATGATAGAGTTGGTCTCAATATGACTATTGATTTTAGCTCTCAGAATGGATGTAAGAACTTTATAGACCGTCGGCAAACACGTGATCGGTCTATAATTTTTGGGTTCCGCAGTACTACCTGATTTATGGAGCAGGTGGGTTATTCCTGTCGTTAGAAATTGGGGAAGCGACCCTGACTCTAAGGCAGACTGGAACTGAGATGCCAAGCGAGCGTGCGACCTTTGGAACCATTTAAGCCAGAAATTGTGCAGCCCGTCCGGCCCAGGAGATTTCCAGTTAGGCAACGGACGGACTGCACGGGCTACATCTTGGGGGCTGATGGTAATTGCCCCCATTTCTGGTAAAAGATCGCACGCGCGCTCGACCTCTCGAATCCAATCACCCTCGGTGTGACTGACAGGCGCCGACCAAATGCTGCGCCAAAATGAACACATGGCGTCATCATCCGGCAGGCGCGTATCAGTTACACCTTGGTCCGGTCGCTCCCAATCCCTGTAAACCCACCTTTCGTTGCTTTGGAATGTACGATTCTGAGTGTACCGCTCCACTCGCCGCTTGTAACGTCGAATACGGTTTGCCCATGCATAGATTTTCTGCTTCAGGAAGTCGATACGCTCTGTGACGCAGGGCAGATAATCTCGAGGACTAATATCAGTCCCCGAGAATGCCCGCCTCACAAAGCGCATGACCCTGGGGCGAGTGTTGCCCGCCCTGAAGCAGATAAGCTTACCGATGAGTGCTCTAGCCTCACCGATACGGCGCTCTATACTGCACTGCCAAGCTGGTACAGCTGGTCGTGTAGCTCTGTCACAATTGGGAAATTTAACATGAGCTACACGACATGCAGCTACAGCCGCACAGTACAAGATCGAGTGGGTATCAGTGAGGTCTTTGCTGCTATCAAAACAATTTGATAGCTGCGAATCTAGAGCACACACCAGCGCCCTATTTCTCTTGTGCATGGGCAAACGAGGTAGACGAGGTCTAAGCTCCGGCGGTGTGGTACGGTACTCCCGAAATGCGTCCTCCAAAGCGCCCCTCAATCGATCATTACATTGGGTACTCACAGATATAGCCGCGTCATCATCGGCGTCACCAACGTGGTCGGGTCGCGGTGAAGCAGTGGGTTGACGTTGCACCGCGGCCGGTGGTGTAGCAGGTGAAACACGGCCACTCTGTGATTCCAGGCGCAGTCTATCAAGTACGGCGTCATCCAACATACGATTACGCTGAATGACCCGCACCTGATCCGATAGTCGTTGGACCGAAACGTTGACAGCTGGCTCAAGCATCTGAAACAGAGAGAGCATCCGACCACGATACGCAGTCAGGTTAATTCCCCCCTCTGTAGCCCCAAAGTATGAGCGCATAACGTTTTCATTAATGGATGATGTCCATCGCATGCGCTGCACACTTCCACCGGCAGCGGGGACCCTATCAGAGGCCGGCAGGCCTCGAGGTCCCAAGCTGGCCGGAGGTCGGCCTCTTCCCCGTCGACGCGCTGGTGGTGGTGTCGTCGGCGGCGAGAAGTATTCGTCGCTCGAGCTCGACGCAACTGCAGCGACCGGAATCTCTGGACTCACGGTTGGTGCTAGTCCCGGCGGCTGCGAGGCGGAGCTGAGCGACGAACCCGAAGATGATGGGTGTGTGTGGAGTTTTTGTGCTCGGCTTCTTGTCAGCATTCTTCCTTTTTAATTCATCGCCATGTCATTCAGGTTTGGTTTGGTTTGGTTTGTTATTTTCAGGATACATATTATGGATGGTGATGCGATGTTTTTTTTTTTATTTTTTCCTGCGTGTTTTTCGGTGATTGTACATAATTATTGTGTATTGATGAATAAAATAAAATTAAATTTTGGCGAGAAAATATTTGCTGTCAGTCAGTTTGACAGCCGAGCCACAGATTATTAATATTATTATTATTATTATTAGTAACTATAACATGTATGGATCAGAATTTTGTTGTTGGATCATTCAGGTCCCTTCAAAATGGTTGAGCTCAGTGGTGCTAATATTCGCGTCATGTTCGTGAACGGGCGCTGTCAGTTGAGACTGGTCATCTCTTAGCTGCCAGTGGCTATTTTAATGTCTAATATTTAGTTGTTATTTTTATTTTATTGACATTGTTCTCACATGATAGCGACAAGAAACATGTAACAGAGATATTTGTTGAAACAAAACATGATTGAAAAGAGTGTCCATGGAGTTTCTTGCACATTCTTCTCCATAGAGATCTACGCTTTGGAATGTGCAATTAGTATCATCAGGGCTGTGAAAAAGACGGATGAAAAAATATAGCATGTAGCGATGATGAGAATGTTGAATGAATGAGAATGGATAAAGTGAGAAATGAGTATATTAGAGGAAATTTGAAAGTGGCGCCAGTGACTGGAAAGTTGAGAGGAAATCGTTTGTCTTTTTCTTTCTTCAAAAGACCATTTCAGAAAAATCTGCATGGTTCTCATGTGATTTGACCATTACATATTTACTGTATGGACTTTAAAAGAGACTTTGACCCCTGAGTTTGTTTCGGTGTTTCTTCTCAGGGTTGTCAGCTAGGAAACACCGGCCTCATCTAGTTTAAAAATGACAAAAAAAAAATTGACGTGTAAAAGTGTTTTTTTAAACCTATTTACAAAATAAATATCATTTATCACTTGGCATGGTCATGTGAAGATGTGGGAGGAAACGCGTGTTCCCAACGAATGGAAACGCATATTTTTTCTTAATGGCCGTCAAAGTTGAAATGGCCAATAACTGTAGCGTTTACCCTACTAGGGCAAACCCTTAGTAGGGTAAACGCTACAGTTATTTGTTTTTTTTTTTTTTTCAGATTCCCATGTCCGATGTGCAATAAAGGTTACCCCACCAAGGAAGCGATGCAGGATCACTTCAATTATCAACATCTCGGCAAAACTGTGCACAAGTGTCCTATTTGCGAGAAGGTATGTTAATACATAATTAATTATATTACACTTGTATACCCCAGAAAGTCTGATAGATGTACGCCACATTTCGATAGTTAGAGATAGATTTGACTGGCCTGTTGGTCTAGTGGTTAGTGGCCTCAGACTGCTATGCCGAGGGTCGTGGGTTCGATTCCCACCCAGGACAAATGTTTGTGTGATGAGCACCTTCATTTGTTCTGTAATTTATTTATCTATAATATTTATGTATTTAGAAATATATAAGTGTCCTTATCAGTTGTCTAGTACTCATAACACAAGCTCTGCTTAGCTTGGGACTAGACGGCGTTGTGTGAAATTTGTGGAATATATTATTAGTTATACAAAAGGTAGAACGAAAAACGAATGATTCTACAATTTGGCTGCTGCGGTCTTCCCGTCCAACTATAATTTAGGTGCCTTCAAGGCTACAGTGAATAGGCTCTTAATAAACTAGTGCGTCTCACCATCAACGTTTGCATCACTGCTTACCATCAGGTGGGATCGCAGTCAAGCACTAGTTTATATCAATTTTTAGGAGCAGTGGTGTCCGAGTGGTAACGGTCCTGACTTACCGAGTTTTAGGTCGCAGGTTCAAACCCAGCCAGGCGCATTACTTTGTGTAATTTATTTCATCACCACTGCTCTCAAAACGGTGAAGGAAAACATCGTAAGAAAACCGACATTTCCTAGAACCAAAAATTCGAAGACATGTGACATTCACCAACCCGCACTGGGCCCGCGTGGTGGATTACGGCCCATTCCCTCTCCTAGAGGTGAGGCCTCAGTCCCAACAGTGGGAACATTATAAAGCTGAAAACAATTTTATAAGAGTAATTTTAGTTTTTCAACACTTATTTCGTCATTTAATATTTTCAGCCTATAGCTTCAAGAGCGAATGTAGAGAAACATATGATGCGAGTCCACGGTCAGAAGAAGGAGAAACCGAGGAATCACGTGTGTCAGGAATGTGGAAAGGCTTTTACTGTAAGTCCAACCGATTCTAAATCTATATATATAAAAGGAGAAACTGACTGACTGACATATCAACGCACAGCCAAAACTTCTGGGACCTAGGAGCGTGAAATTTTGCACAAGGCTTTCTTTTATAACGTGGGCCAGCACTAAGAGAGGATTTTCCAAAATTCACCCCCTAAGTGGAGGAAAGGGGGGTTCAAAGTTTGTATGGAGAAACCTATTTTCACGCGTGTGAAGCCGCGGGCAGAAGCTAGTTATCCATATAAAGGGTGACTGGTAATTAGTGACCGATACTTAAACACGTGATTGTACTCATGATTACAAACAACTTTCCCAAAGAAACTTTTTTATATACTCACTAGTTTTATCATGATAACAAAACAGCTGTTTGAATCTCTCAAAAGTCTGATTGTACTACGCATGCGCCTGCGACCGCCGACCGCTCAACTGTTAGGCGCGTGACGCCGTCGTACCTACAATAGTGATAGAACACCAAAAAGGTGTACGTAATCAGTGTATGTACCGGACTCAAACAGCTGTTATGTTATTGTGATAAAACTAATGAGAATATAAAAAAAGTTTCTTTGGGAAAGTTGTTTGTAATCATGAGTACAATCACGTGTTTAAGTATCGGTCACTAATTACCAGTCACCCTATATATATTCATAATTATTGAAAACTATAGACAGAAATATAAATCACGACGATCGATATTCACAGCGACAGGTAATGTTCCCGAGTCTTTTAAAACAGACAACGATTGAGCGAGTTTATTTGTGTCTGGTAATTCTTTCCACAAACGAGCAGTCATTAAATGATTTATTATAGTGTATTGACTGTTTTTAACAAAAAAAAATATCTATTACAGGACAAAAAAGCGCTGACCCAGCACGAAGTGATCCACTCGGGCGACCGTCCCCTCTCCTGCGACATCTGCCAACAAACGTTCAAGCAGAAAGCGTCCCTGTACACGCACAGGAAGCGCGTGCACAAAGTGTTCCCCGCCAAACGGCTCGTCGAGTACATGGACGATACTGTACAAGATTGGAAAGTTGAAAAAAGGTTCATTGTCTGAAACTCCTTCTAATAATAAATATTTGTGGCCTGTTGGTCTAGTGGTTAGTGGCCCTGACTGCTATGCCGGAGGTCGTGGGTTTGATTCTCACCCAGGACAAATGTTTGTGTGATGAGCACGATCATTTGTTCTGTGTCGGGGTTTAATCTATATATATAAAAGGAGAAACTGACTGACTGACTGACATATCAACGCACAGCCAAAACTAATGGGACTAGGAGCGTGAAATTTTGCACGAAGTTTCCTTTTATGATGTAGGCGAGCACTAAGAAAGAATTTTCCAAAATTCACTCCCTAAGGGGATGAAACGGGGATCCAAAGTTTGTATAGAGAAATCTATTTTCACACGGGCGAAGCAGCTGGCGGAAGCTAGTTTATCTATAATATATTGTATGTATTTAGAAATATACAGGGTGTCTTTGACATCGACGCACAAACGAATACCACGGATCCAGTACATAGTTTTGGACCACTCAGTGGTGGAATTTTTCGTCGGCTATTTCCTAATTTAAAAAATAAAAAAAAACTTTTTCAATTTAAACTGTGTAAAATCGTTATTATAACCAACCCTGGTGATATTTTTAATTAAAAAAAAAAAAATTATTAGCATGATCAGCCTTTTAATGTTCCTACAGCTAGGACTCAGGCCTCCTCTCTAGGAGAAGGGATGGGCCGTAATCCACCACGCGGGCCCAGTGCGGGTTGGTGGATGTCACATGTCTTCGAATTTTTGGTTCTAGGACATGCTGGTTTCCTCACGATGTTTTCCTTCACCGTTTTGAGAGCAGTGGTGATGAAATAAATTACACAACGTAATGCGTCTGGCTGGGTTTGAACCCGCGACCTACAACTCGTAAGTCGGGGCGGTTACCACTCGGCCACCACTGGTCTCACTCAATTTTAAAGTAATTCAATCAGTTTTTTCACTAAAAATATTAAAATAGAGATTTATATATACAGTTTAAATTTTAAAAAGTACAGAATTATTTTTTTGAAAAAGTCGGCAAAAAATTCCACCACTGGGAATCTCCAGAATCCGTGGTATTCGTTTGTGCGTCGATGCCAAAGACTATATTTCTAAATACATACATATTATAGATAAATTACACCCAGAGACAGAACAAATGATCGTGCTCATCACACAAACATTTGTCCTAAGTGGGAATCGAATCCACAACCTCAGGCATAGCAGTCAGGGGCACTAACCACTGTAAGTGGCCTGACAAAAGGCCTGTGTGATCCTGAGGTAAAAATCAAAAATTTTTTTTTTGATACACATTATTTTCGAATTGTTTTAGAATTAAATCATAACAGAATTTTCCAATTTTATTTATACATATAGTTGAGGTATTTATTATTATAATTGATAAAAGACGCGTCCTTAATGTCTGAGAGGCTTACTTCAGCTCTTCAATGTGTACAATGCGTTCCAAATAAGAATAGGATCGATTGCCATGTTGTGACGTCACTTCATACTGTCAAATCGGCGTGCTCGGCGCACTGTCAGGCGGTATACGTCGGTCCGGCTAGATCCGCACCACCAGAGACAGGAACAGATGGAGGAACATGAGGCAGGGAGGTCACGACCCTCAGCATTGAGGAATACAACGCAAGGAGGAGGAGTTTTATGTCACGATGGTTCTCTTTCCGCACAGACTCTATCTGTTGATATTTAATGTAATAAAAAAAAATACCGTTCTACATTGTCTTTGTTTTTTGATAGGCATAGAGCTGAATGTACTATTTATTTAAAAAAAAAATCGTATAATAGACAAACAAAGATTATTTAAATTTAGTTAATTACCAAACATTGATAAAGATAAATAATAAATTGTAACAGTTTTAGATACAATTTATAGACAACTTTTAGATGGAAGACATGTCAAGATTGTTTACATTTAGTTAATTACCTAAACAGATGGAGTATAATAGTTTCTAACAGTTTTTTTCCCGCATAAAAGTTATCCCTAAAGAACATAATCCAAGAATAAAAAAAATTATCCTATTCCAGGTCGTGATCTGGTAGACCATTTCCTGGAATGTGTGTGAAAAGTGTGCCAAGATTCATCTGAATCGGTTCAGCTGTTTCAGTGTGAGGAAGTAACAAACACATATGCAAATTTTCGCCTTTATAATATTTAAGAGCCAATGTTTTGCTTTTAGCTTCAAAAAAGGCCTACTGTCGACAGACGCTTAGCTTCATAGACGCGTATTCGTCATTAAACGCTTGGTGTACGCCTGCGTGAAGCTTACTTAATTGACAATGAAACTGTGTCAAGGAATACGTGCCTATGAAGCTACATGTCTCTGAACAGTAGGCTCTTCTACTGTTCAGGGACGAGTACGTTACGTAATAATAATAATAATAATATCCCACAACTATCACACAACGCCGTCTAGTCCCAAGCTAAGCAGAGCTTGTGTTATGGGTACTAGACACCTGATAAACATACTTATATATTTCTAAATACATACATATATAGATAAATAACACCCAGACACAGAACAAATGATCGTGCTCATCACACAAACATTTGTCCTGGGTGGGAATCGAACCCACGACCTCCGGCATAGCAGTCAGGGCCACTAACCACTAGACCAACAGGTCAGTCAAACGTGTACGTGTTACGTTAGAATTGAAGTAAAATGACGCGCGCATTCAATATTTTAGAGCGTCCTCCCAGCAAAAGCATTAGAATGTGTACATCCATATTCTAATGGTTTAATTAAATTAACAATTTATAAGAAGATATGGCTTAAAGGGCTTTGTATCCAAGCCAAAAACATTAACAAAATAATATTTTCTGTTAGCGTTCCCGCCAAACGTTAACTACAAAATGTATGGTAATGTCATTGCTGCAATGTAAGCCTACTGCATAGAAATATGCCCATTACGTAGTGGAGATAAGGGTCAATATGCTGTGTAAATTCTAAAGTCTCACATAGGGCTATATTTCACCGGGACACCATGGCGGTGCGACCAGTCGCCGCTACCTACAAAATGTATACAGCTCTATACAGAATTACTCAGCTTGTATCCATGAGGTTGCGCAACTAATATGGCGGCGCGACCAGCTCGGACGCGTGCACTTAAGGTCCATTTTGATACTGTCTCAGTGTGGTGTAGTGACTCTAGTGTCTAGTTTGGTAGCTTACAGACACCATGGCGGCGCAACTGGCCGCGCCGCCATGGTGTTCCGGTGAAATATAGCCCTTGGACTCAGCGTCAATATGAATTGCAATAGGTCTCGTAAATTAAGTCGATATTAGGGGAAAGTAAATAAATATGGAACGATATCTCAATATGGAATACAGCCATTACTCGTTAAGTATTTTTTCTAGTGTGATGGTGATTTTGTTTTTAAAAAAAAAAATTTTAACTTAAATTTAAAAAGACTGATGTATGGCAGATTGTAATTACTTCAAATAAATGATTTAATTAATATAAATCTTATGTTATTATATCACAAAAATAAAATGGTATTCCATATTTAGTTACTTTCCCCTAATGTTTATATTGTAAACCTAAATTATAAACATGCGTTGTGGATTTAGTCAGCTATCTGACGATGATAACAACAATTATTTACTTTTGAAATTATTCGGATTTTTTTAATATAGGTATGTATTTCCTTTTATAATAATATAAAATTGTATTATTATATTATTATTAATAATAGGCTCGCGTTTGACCACCATCTCACCTGATGGCAAGCGATGATGTGGTCGACGATGGAGCACGCTTGCCTAGAAGTAGCCTATTCACTCTTGACTTAAAGACCCCTAAGTTGTAGCTATCAGGAAACACAGACTCCGGCAAGGAATTCCACTCCTTGGCTGTACGCGTAATAAATGTGTTCTCAAAACGTTTTGTGCGTATGGGTGGGATGTCTACCATGTACCGGTGGCGCAACGCCGTACGTCTAGTGGTCGGATAATAGAACGGACTTGGCGGAATTAGATGGTGTGTGCAAACTCCCCGAAATGTAAACGATAGAAAACCGACAGGCTAGCAACTCGGTGGCGATGCCCAAGGATTTGGAGCTTCGACTCAACAAGTGCATCATTGCCGATGATTCTCTTGGCTCGCCTCTAGTATAATCATGAACCTAATCGACTCTAGTATAATCATGAACCTAATATTTTATATTGTTAACTTAACATCAGACTGATTGCACAACTGTTCACATTGGGACGCTGATGGGTGACATGTCAACCCGCCAGAACTTGTTATTCTTTCGCCGTCAATTTTCTATTAACCATGAAATTTAACAATCTGAAACGCATTTTCCCAAAATCGCAGCTGAATACTTGTCTGCGTTCACTTATATAGGGTGACTGGTAATTAGTGACCGATACTTAAACACATGATTGTACTCATGATTACAAACAACTTTCCCAAAGTACCTTACCCCTAATTTTTGGTTTAATTTGTCTGGACTACAAGTCGCCTAGCGGTTTGATTGAATGGTTAAATGTCATTCGGGCGGGTCAACGGACTTACAGTCACTAGACGTCTAATAACAGGCGACGCATGTCTTTCAACACACATGATTATAGATTTGACGTCTCGACCAATCAGAACGCAGTACCCTGCTCCCCGTACCTCAGCTAGTTGACAGAATTGTTTTGGTACGAGTACGTTAGTTCAAGCATGAAGAGTCTAGTAGTTGCAAGGATTTTGGGGCGGGTAGTTGAATGGCACGATTTAGTAATAAAAAGGTACTACACAGCGCACACGTGTGCCACACACGCCGATCTGGGCGTGTCGATCTCCATACATTTTATATGGAAACTAGACTTGCAAACCTACACTTTCATCCACGCCACGCGACGTCGTTCTACGGACAAATCAGGCGTGTTACACGTGTGCGTCGGTCTAATGTAGTTCTAGCTTGACTCTTTAGCTGTTGACGAGGCGGTAACGACACGACAGCATGATGTGGCCGCTTCGTCGACAGTTGCATTGTTTAGTATGTAAGCTTCACGCAGGCGTAAACCAAGCGTATACGCGTCTAGGAAGCTACGCGCGTCAGAGGATAGTAGGCCATACTTATTTAGCTGACTAAATTCACTACTCATTCTATGTCTCGAAATGTATGTAGTAAAGTACTATTGTAATCGTTTGTTTATGGAGTATTACATAATATTTAATAAATCAAGTGCAACTTATGACATTATAAGATAATTATATTTTATTTACAAATAAATAAAAGTAATAACGTATATTTTTTGCTTTTTTATTTGATATCGACCTGATGAAGAATCGAAAGTGACTTTTGAAGATTACCGTTGGGTTGCTGGAATGTTAAAATGTTAGAGTTTAACTGACTAAAACTCACCTGTGTTCCTTCACCATGGGTTGTGCGAAAGTGTACCCCGGGGCCCTGGAGCGAAGGCAAAGAAGGTACAGGAGTAGCGTTGAAAATTGCGAAAATAATCATTTGCTTTTTTTTTCATGAAAAAAAAACATATTGTGGTATTTTTTGTTTCAATATATCGAATAACAAAAAGTCCAACTTAATGATAATTCGAAACATCAAAAATACGAATTCCGATTATTAAAATACCGATACAATTCCGAAATAAAAACGCCTTGTATATAGCACGACAAACACATAATTGCTCGTCAGAGAAAAGTATAATATTATGTGTAGTATGAGGGGGTAGAATTAAAAAACTAATGACAGATGAGTTTATTGCAGCATGCAAGCAGGCATGCAGCGTGCAAGCAGACATGCAGCGTGCAAGCAGGCATGCAGCGTGCAAGCAGGCATGCAGCGTGCAAGCAGGCATGCAGCGTGCAAGCAGGCATGCAGCGTGCAAGCAGGCATGCAGCGTGCAAGCAGGCATGCAGCGTGCAAGCAGGCATGCAGCGTGCAAGCAGGCATGCAGCGTGCAAGCAGGCATGCAGCGTGCAAGCAGACATGCAGCGTGCAAGCAGGCATGCAGCGTGCAAGCAGGCATGCAACGTGCAAGCAGGCATGCAGCGTGCAAGCAGGCATGCAGTATGTTAAGCAGGCATGCAACATGCAGCATGCATTGTTTTTGTCACGGATCTGGCTCTGCGCCCCACCCCTCCGCGCCTACGCGGGTTTACTCTAGGGGTAGGGCAGACAAGACTGCGTGAAGTCGGTTTTACAGCGATTCGTTTCTGTCACTAAATTTTGTAGCATAACATGTTGACTTTTAGTTTATTCGAAGTATTGAAAATCGGAATGTGTGCGTACGCGCAGCGGAATGTTGTTGAATTTAAAGATTTTAATTATGCAGATGTTTAGTGTATGACGTCGTATAATTGTGTATGGTAAAAAAAAATTTGTGCACGCAACCATTGTGGAGAAATTCACCAAAAACTGATTCTGCTGGGCGAACGTTGTCCTGGCGGAACTTTTTTTTATCCATAGACTTTAGAAGAAAAGAGATGTGTCCAAAAATTAGTGTGTATTTGTGTGTAATTGTGTATGTATGAATAAAACTAGTGCATGCATAAACTTCGGAGAAATTCAAGTTTCCGCTACGCGAACGTTTGGCCATTAGCTAGTTTTCATATAAAGCGCTTCCATAGAGAGCTGTAGATTTTTACATACGTTGTTTTGAATTTGTTTATATTTGTTTAAAAAACAGATTTAGAAAAAATCGTAGGGCTTGAAAGATAAAAATATAAACGTAAAATACGCTTATTAGGTCTTAGTTCTTAAAGTATGCACTTTGGGGTCTAGATTTTCACGTTTATACAAACCTTGTAAGTGTCTGCAACATGTTGCCAAGTATCAATGATGTTCCGTTAGTAACTAAAGAGTTATAGGACAAATTTACCATGAACAGATCACTGTTTACAAAGCAGTCAAATATCACGACGTTCTGAAGGAATTGCATGGTAATATGTATGTCAATAATTAGTGTATTCATTCAACTATTCTTATGCAAAATTTCATGTCATTAAATTCAGTAATTAAAGAAAAACAATTATAATACTGACGAAGCATCGAAAACCTACATAACCCGCCCAAGTTCGGATGGCTACAAAAAAGCGGCCGTGCAATATATTTAGGTAACATCCCAAAATTTACAGTATAATACCGGTATTGAATTGGTATAGGTGATAACACAATTGTTGTTTCGATATAATATATAGGTCATTTATTTTTGTACACCTACTTTTTTAAATGTATTTGACTATGACAGAAAGTAGGTACTATTTACGTAGGTACTTTATTTAAGTATGCGCTTGAGACTTGAGATATAATCTAAATATATTATTCAAGACAAATAAAATTCATACAGCTAATTTCTATTGAAGATTTCACGGATCAGGATTCTAACTATAGACCCCTTAGGGAAATTAAATATTTACCACATGTAAGTATGTACTACTGTTTAGGTAAATATTTATCATATTGTAGCTTATTACACTATTTAACCAATAGACTAGGCATGCACGAGCGTTCCCCTTTGCAACTTTAGTGGATCAAACAATCTAATAACTTAAAAAAAACTACTTCTTGAATCGATTTTTTTTTCTTATGTATGTGAGCGTGTTCCCCCGCGCCCCACCACCTAAACAACTAAATAGTCTAGTTATGTGATCTGTGATTGTTAATCTGTGATTTTATTATTGAAACTAGAAAATATTAGGTATACCTACTTAGAAATGTTGAGGTTATTTACAGTATTTGCTACTCATTTAAAAATATTTTCTTGAAAATACCTTTTTTATACCAATGTTTTAGTTTATAAGCACTTTTTTAATGTTGATCAAATCTAAACAACTGAATAGGTTAGTTATGTGATGTGATTTTAATTTTTATTGAAGCTCGAAATATTATACTTACCCTAAGTTTCGTCATCCACGCGAACGAAGTCGCGGGCAAAAGCTAGTTCATAATCTATTTTAGTTAAAACACATTTAAGTCTATTGCTGTCATTGCAAGCCTTTGTTAACGTTATTATAATTACATAATTAAGTATTATATGTAATTAAAAATATTTTTGTACGCGGTTATTTAAATAGAGAAGTACTTGTTAATTGAAGATTTGTTTTTATCGTAGATAGTGGCGTTAATATTAAAAAAATATTTTTCATTCAAGAAATGCAATTGTTTTATTTTTTCCTAACGCTTGTGTACGCAACTGTACCATATTAATAAATACTATATTGGAAGGTTAAGAACGTTTCTTAGATATATGGCACGGCCGCTTTTTGGTAGCCATCCGAACTTGGTCGGGTTATGTAGGTTTTCGATGCTTCGTCAGTATTATAATTGTTTTTCTTTAATTACTGAATTTAATGACATGAAATTTTGCATAAGAATAGTTGAATGAATACACTAATTATTGACACACATATTACCATGCAATTCCTTCAGAACGTCGTGATATTTGACTGCTTTGTAAACAGTGATCTGTTCATGGTAAATTTGTCCTATAACTCTAGTTACTAACGGAACATCATTGATACTTGGCAACATGTTGCAGACACTTACAAGGTTTGTATAAACGTGAAAATCTAGACCCCAAAGTGCATACTTTAAGAACTAAGACCTAATAAGCGTATTTTACGTTTATATTTTTATCTTTTAAGCCCTACGATTTTTTCTAAATCTGTTTTTTAAACAAATATAAACAAATTCAAAACAACGTATGTAAAAATCTACAGTTCTCTATGTAAGCGCTTTATATGAAAACTAGCTAATGGCCAAACGTTCGCGTAGCGGAAACTTGAATTTCTCCGAAGTTTATGCATGCACTAGTTTTATTCATACATACACAATTACACACAAATACACACTAATTTTTGTACACATCTCTTTTCTTCTAAAGTCTGTGGATTAAAAAAAGTTCCGCCAGGACAACGTTCGCCCAGCGGAATCAGTTTTTGGTGAATTTCTCCACAATGGTTGCGTGCACAAATTTTTTTTTACCATACACAATTATACGACGTCATACACTAAATATCTGCATAATTAAAATCTTTAAATTCAACAACATTCCGCTGCGCGTACGCACACCGGAATATAGTTTTTCGGACCGAGAACCTTTCGAGCATTTGATTCTTGGAACGTATGAAAATCGGAAAACTAACAAATCGCATTTACGACTTTCGGTAATATAAATTTCGTGATTTTTAATGTTATATTTTTATCTATTTGTATTCATTCACCTCTCGTATGCTTTCTTTTTTTTGTATTTCGCCTATTAAAAAAAAACTTAAATTTCAATAAAACTTTTTATTGAAATTAAAATATATTTTAATAGGCGAAATACAAAAAAAGAAAGAAAACATACGGGAAGTGAATACAAGTAGGTAAAAATACTAGATCTATCTAGCTCTCCTCAGCCTCAGAAGGAACCTCCTAACAATACGAGCCGTGTCCAGGAGTACCGCTTTCTGATTCAAGCCCTTGATCCAGCCGCCTAACGCGAACTCCTAAGGTGTTGGTCGCGGCTCTTGGCCATTGCCTGACACGACTATCGTTACAATGATCGCCGAGTCCACATCCCATATGTCGACAACCTCGCGAGCCAAGTCAATATTAGTACGTATTTATTATTATTATTATGGAAAAATTTAAAGTTAGTACGTACCTATTTGAAAAAAAAAAAACAGTTAGTTTCCCGTTTTTTTAAATATTTTTTGTTGTTTCGGAATTATTGAAAAAAAAAAATGAAATATTATAATCTCGAAACTTTCAAATTAAACACTGAATAAAACAACCGAATTGGAAAGAAACTGGAAGTTTTCCTGCTTTTTTCAACGCTAAATTACCGTGTGGGTTTTTAGTCAGTAAAAGTCTGACACGCCCTCTCGCCTCGCCCAAGTTCTCTCGCAGAAATCATTGGATTATTTCCCACCCACAAAAAAAAACATGCGTTCCTTTCCTTTGCGTGCCAAAGCCACGGTACTTGACTCTTGACAATCCTGCAGCCTCTTAGTATCATCATTTGTTGCTATTTGGCAAGAAGCGCACCAACACACCATAATTATGGGACTTCAACATAGCTGGTGAATGTGTTGGTGTAACTTAATCGGGATGATTTAGGATTAAAGGTATTTTTTAATGTATAAAAACTAGTGCTTGACTGCGATCCACCTGATGGTAATTAGTGATGCAATCGTTGATGGTGAGGCGCACTAGTTTAAGGAGCCTATTCACTCTAGCCTGGAAGACACCGAAATTATAATCGGACGGGAAGACCGCAGCAGGCAAATTGTTCCAGTCCTTACGCGGTATAAACGACGAGGCGTAATGCAACAACGTAAGGGTGGATACTCGCTGTACGTCGGGTTGTCCGATGGTAGAAAGATGGCGGAATCAAGTCGTGCAATATCAAGTCATGTAAAATATTAAAAGGTTGGCTACCCTTCGCCTGTGTTCCAGACTTTGTTAATTGGACATAACCAAATCTGGATCACCAATCTGTTCGCACGTGTTTCCACTGAGTCCAAAGCTGCTAGATGGCATTTTTCAAAACCAGGTAAAAAGATAGCGTTGCCATTTTTTCACTAGATGGCGCTTATGGGCGGGTTTTTGAGTTAGGTATATCTCAAACTGTACTTAAATGCCAAATTTTGGCAGGTTTGCAGGCTAGAGTTTGAGAAATACTCAATTTCAAATGCTTAAATCAGAAATCGGGGGAAGTCTCTAAATATATGTGCTTGAGTATATTCCACCGTTAGTTTAGGGATATTAAGCAAATCAGGTTGATTTTGAGGTAATAATTTATCTAAGTACAATAAAGTAGAATGTCCGATTTTAGCATCTACCATTTCTTTGACATAATACATTAAAAACTAGCTCCCCCATACATTAAAAACCATACAATACAAAATAAAAATGTTGACTTTAGCGCCATGTACTGAGAACACGGCCACGATAAAGCCTTTAGCTTTCACTTTATGGACTTATATTAAAGGCAAAATAAAATAAAAATGAAAATAGTGTAAAAATTTATTGAAAATTTAAACAATTACATTTAAACATACAAAATGGTTACTAAACAAAATTGAACAATTCAGAATTAGTAATACGTACTATTTACAACAAATATTGTACAAACTATGTATAAACCATGGTTTTTACAATTATTTTATCGAGATTATTACTGATGAGATTATTCTTAACACGAATTTTACATCACAATAACCACTAGGAATCAATTTGCGAATAATTAAAACAGCCATTGAACTTCATTCTAAAAAATCCCGCCATAAATTAAAAAAAAAATTTTTTTTTGGCCTGGATAGTAGGTCTTTTAAGCCATGTCTTCATATAGCATGTCGTATAGAGCATTCTACACATAAAAAACCATAGTCTATACATAATTTTAACAATCATCTAATACTCTAACCAACGTGGTCCGCATGCCGTTACTTCAAGGCACTATTATTGCTTATTAATTATTACTATTATAACAAATCAATGTTTTATTATTTATCACAGAAAATGATGACCTGCCGTGAAACATTTTGTCACAAAATGTTTTAAATATTTTATTTATTTTTGTATGTTAAAGTTAGGCCTACGGACGCGTAGCTTCATAGACGCGTTTCCGTCATCATACGGTTGGTGTACGCCTGCGTGAAGCTTACAAGCGTAGCGGCAACATCAACTAATACGCGTTTATGAAGCTACGCGTCCGTGATCAGTAGGCTTTAGTATACAATTTGTTTCAGAAAGTATCAACACGCTTAGGTACTCGAAACCCAGTTCTATTGCACTAAACTATAATAAGGTTCACAATACAATGTATTTCTCTCAGATCTGCAATACTTTTTTTTTAATCTGGTTTGAGCGTTTAAAATGTGTACCTTTCCGATTGAAAATAGTTCAACTATATCTCAAAAATTACTTATCATTATCTAGTTTGACGTTTAACCCCTAACTGCCATTGAAATCAATTTACAAACATTATTTTGGGATTTTACTAACTTCCCGCATCGCTGTCGACTGATAATGTACCTAAAAGTCAGCCCTTATGTCACGCCAAGTGTCAAAAAGGCCTTTGAAAAGGTCTTTATCCGCCTGCGTCGTATATATAGAAAAAAAGAAATAAAGAAAAACAGTTTATTCACGCGAAATGACGCAATCTTAAAACTAGCTAACAAACATAATCAATAGATAGGGAAGATATGCGTCACATCCGCGCAAAACGACCGAACGCTCAGCATAAAGCTGCGGCCTCACGCATAATGCGATGAGCTCACAGCGCTGGTTTTCAGCGTGGGCCGGTGGCAGTGTCGACATAAAGACGCCGTGCAGTGTACAAAAAGATTTAGATAGAAAAACGAAATAAAAATACATATGAATTATATAAATTACAAAAAAAAGGTAACAAATACATTTACATATTTCCGACAAACTCTCGTGTTTATTTCGCCAGGGTCGCACATCCACGACCAAATACTCCATTTCTCCAGCTCTTCTGTCACCTATGAAGATTGAAGAGCTAAACGAGATGGAGTACCCAGTCGCAAACATACGACCTTCGCGAATAGGACGCGAAATTATTCGTGGGACAAATCCGACGCAAGCGGAAAAAAGGGGTTAAAAATGTCAAGCGTAAATAAATATACACCATAGTATCAATAATTCATATAAACTATAGTATCAATTCATTTCAGCCTGAATTAACTCAACCTTTTTGTAACCAAATATATTGTACAAGTTCATTACTAATTTTACACCAACTAACCCGACAGTCGTTATCCTGAGCAAATAAATAAAAAAAAAACTTTTTTTTTTCGAAATTTCTAACTTTTTAATGGTTTATGGCGATAAGTCCCCTCTTTGAGTGGCTGGAAAGACCTCACGGCGTCCTCACCTTCCGCATGACGCAGGTTATCACCGAACATTGTCAGTTCGGGAAGTTCCTGCACCGGATCCGTGCGGAAGTAACGCCCGGGTGCCACCACTGTGCGGACCGCCCTGAAGACACAATCTCTTGCGCCGGCCTTGGTACAGGCCATGGTTCAAAGCGAAGAGAAGTGGCAGGCGCACTCCTCCTCCCGCACATACACGAGCGAGGAAGCGGCATTCACGCCCCAGTCGCCGGGATCCCGGATATAATATGCACGAAATTAAGTTTCAATAGCAGTTCAAGGGTTAAAATTTAATCGTAATATAATAACCTTAATATACATGTCATAGTAAAGATTAAAATACCGTTTGATTATAGTAAACTTCGACAGATTGTGAACCGTAATATACTGATTACAATTTAACGCATTATGTTATATTTTGAAAATAAGACAACTTTAGAATTCGTTATATGAAAATGTTGTGAAAATAAAATGAATCTATGGTTAACCTAAGAAGTGCAGTTTCATTGATAAATAAGTTAGTGTTTGTCATCGGACATAGCCTAAATTATGGACACACAATGATCTACTGTAAGACCGCGCAATCAAGGACAGCCTACAGACAGTTGCCAATTTAACGCGCGGCAGATTGTGATTTAACAGTTTCACTTCGATAGATTATGATCTACCTTAAAATAATGCGCTAAATTATAATTAGTTTACAAACTTTCGACATTTTACAATATCGCGAGATAGATTATAATCTAACGGTATTTACAATTTTACAGCCACACACATATCGAAAATATAACTTAAAATAACTTGAAAACTTTGTACCTCACTTGTTTAAATGCAAAAGTGACACACTTAGCACCTACTTATTAATATTATGTTTTTTTTTTTATATATAAAAAAATATATTAACTACAAGAATACATTTTTTGGTTTTTACATACTAAAATTCATTTAATTTTATTATATTTTTAGGCCACTCGTGAATAATTGGCTGGGGTTCTATATTTCTTAATATCTAGCTGCAATTTTTACTGTTTGAGAATAGGATATTTGATTGTTATCAAAAACATACATACACGACGACGAGCAATGGGTCGCCGTCCGGATTCGAACCCAGTTAATGGCAATATTTTCACCTGCTATTTCATGGGATTAAGCCAGCTTGGGGCGTATAGCAAATTCCGGACGGAGAGTAATAGGTAGCTCGCCGTTCGTAAGCACGCACCTGCGTGGCTGGGAATCGCTCTGCGACTCAAATAGTGACCAACCGCTTTTGAGAAACCAAATAAAATAAAACCGGCTAAGTGCGAGTCAGTCCACAGCAAAAAAAAATGGGAGCCCGACTTAAATATTTATTTAATTCTGGTTTTAGTATTTATTGTTATAGCGGCAACAGAAATACATCATCTGTGAAAATTTCAACTGTCTAGCTATCAAGGTTCATGAGATACAGCCTGGTGACAGACGGACGGACAGCGGAGTGATAGCAATAGGGTCCCATTCTTACCCTTCTGGTAAGGAACCCTAAAAATATCCTAAACACAAACATTGTAACTTAAACAACATTAATTAAATATCGATCTAATATCATTTTAATACCCTAGCCAACTAACCCCAGTTTTTATAAAAAATAATATATATTTGTACAAAAAATCGACAAGAGGAGTACGAGCACTTAACGCGATCCAATTGACGACCTAAACTGAACTGTTAAAGGGACGGAGCTATATAGGGTGATTGGTTATTAGTGACCGATACTTAAACACATGATTGTACTCATGATTACAAACAATTTTCTCAAAGAAACTTTTTTCATATTCTGTTTACTTTTATCACAATAATAAAACAGCTGTATAAATACGCGCGCGCGTCTACGACCGCTCAGCTGTTAGCCGCGTGACGCCGTCGTACCTACAATAGTGATAGAACACCCGCGCAGCTGGCAAACCCATAGGTGTACGTACCTAATCAGTGAATGTACCTACAAACTAGTGAGAATATAAAAAAAGTTTCTTTGGGAAAGTTGTTTGTAATCATGAGTACAATCACGTGTTTAAGTATCGGTCACTAATTACCAGTCACCCTATATAGTGTGTACAGTGGCGGATATACCAGGAGGATGAGTATGAGGCTTGAGCCTGGGTCGGCAAATTTTTGGGCGGCAAATTTGGGGAACGAATTTTTTTTTTCTACCTCATAGAAATCAAAAAATATTTTGGATGACGGTCTTGCTATTCAACAAATTTTGCTGATAACTTTTCTCTCTCACTCGCACATTCCGAGTAGAAAAATTCAAACGGAATCCTAAAAAAAACTTGAACAGTGATAGTGAGGTAGTCAGCTCAGTCAGAGCTTTGATTATCTCAAAAATATACCCAAAAATTATTTTACGTGTAATTTCAACGAAATTTTTGGATTGTAAAAATAATGCAGGAGATGACACTTGTAGAGGGAAGGGCGGTAAAAACTGTATAGCCTATGCCTTGAGAATTTGTAAATCCGCCACTGAGGGTAATAGTTCCATTCCACTTTCATGCACGCCTGACATTTTAACGTCATCATGGTAAGCTCCTAATTACACTGTCAATTTCGAACTACAAGTCCCACACGTTTTCACCTGAGCCTCAAACTGGGCTAATCTCTTCTGCAGATGCATAATCGTAGCATCTTTCTGTTTGAGCTGCATCTTTAAAGTTGTTATTGAGTCCTCCAAAGCTCCATACACAGCCTGAACTTCAGGCTGATAGCTAAAAACTTGAGGAGGTTCATCTAGACAGAAGAACTCTCTTACAACCGGATGATTGGGTAGCTTACTCAGAATCGCGTTGACGAAGATCTGTAGACCTCTGACCCGGTCCTCTAGAAACGCTGGCTCAAAGTTATCCCTAAACCATCGTTTCCCAGGTAAAGGAAGATTTATATTAGGCTGTTCGGCCTTGATTCTAGAATAAAGCCTAACGAAGTCTGTGTACCGACGGAATACGAGCCAAGATTGGTCGCTATTATCGTCTTCAACTTTGAGTTTGTATATTGTAAAGCGGGCTCTTTCTTCCATGATTTCGTACCCGACTATAGGTATCTGTAGGGACTCGAATTTCTTGATATCATCCCTGTGTAGGCTCAAATCTATATTGCTTATACTGTTTTGTACTGTTCTGAAATCTCTGTAACCTTCGTTCAAGTTACCCATGCTTTTGTAATGGTTTCGTGTTTGTAAGTTTCGGTGTCGTGGTTCTAGTTCATTGTCCGACATAGCTGTCTCATTCGTATAGTGTTTCTTGTACAATTTTGTTGTATACCTTTTGATTGGCTCGTGGTTGTCTTCGCTAGACGTCGAAGAAACCTCGTTGTGCATCGCGTCTCGATTCATGTTTGAAGTTTGTACCATATCCATTTTTGTACTATGTGGTTGTTCTGAAAAGAGAAATTTTTGCGTTAGTTAGGTACACTACAATGAGGATCAGTCATGATTTTTGTGGAGTATGCAGACTTATAGCGTCAAAAAAAAACCGGGCAAGTGCGAGTCGGACTCGCGCACTGAGGGTTCCGTACAAACTTACCTATGAAAACAGTTAAATTCCCCAAATTGACAGTTTTTAGATTTTTTCATGTACTTGTGCTATGAGACCTTGCTTCATGCCATATTTCAGGAATCTAGGTCAACGGGAAGTACCCTATGAATTTTGATTCTCTTGAGAGTATAGAAATACAAGTTTTTTGCAACGTAAACGGCCTTTTTTTTCGTTGACTCAGAAGTTTGATTTTTTCACAGCTTCAAGTGACTGCAGACTTGAGTATATGGTATTAATTTCAACTGGATACCTCCACCACGCGTTTCCGAGATAAAGAATCTTGACAGACAGACAGACGGACGGACAGCAAAGTGATCCTATAAGGGTTCCGTTTTTCCTTTTAAGGTACGGTACCCTAAAAAACAGTAATACTGTGAAGAAATTATTTAAATCGGACCAAAAATGACGAAGATACAGCAATGTTTGTGTATTAGTTCCAGAAACGCGCTCGAAAATGAAGCTACTCGATGTGACGTCACCTGTCATGATCGGTCTCCACCGCCGAATGAATACGATAAAGCCGTTCGCCGCACGGATCATGACAGATGACGTCATCGTAAACAGTCCAGCGAGAGTGCGCGTTTCCAAGTAGCCGTTCAGAAAAACTTAATTAAATCCACCATTTCATTACACACACGATGTACTTAGTAAAAATCGGATTTGCTATTATGTGATTGATCCTCTTTACTATAGACTGGTGCGGGTGACAGCTGTCAGATTCATACAATGTACAATGCGTTCCAAATAAGAATAGATCGATTGCCATGTTGTGACGTCACGTCATATTGTCAAATCGCAAGAAATTGGGCAAAATTAAAGAACTCAGAGATGAGCAAAATTGAAAAACTGCATTCTGATTAAACTTTTTTCGTTCACAGTTTGTAAATAAATTAAATTTTAAAAATTTCTTGTTATTAATTCTTCCATTTGACAGTATGACGTGACGTCACAACATGGCAATCGATCCTATTCGGAACGCATTTTCAAGATTCAAGATTCATTTATTTCGTCAGAATATGGTACATAATTATGGTCTTACAATAAATTAATGGTCTCATCACATTCTGCCACGTATGGCGTGCAAATATTTGGTAGGAACATAAATCATTTTCAAAATAAAAAAATATTATGTTAGTAATGAGTACGAACATAAATTTACAATTTATGGCATGTCATCTAAAAATATAATGTTGATTAAATTCAAAATAATATTCAATGTCAAATTATTAGAGAGAGATGTCAAAATTTATAAAAATATTAAAATTATTAGAGAGAGATGTCAAAGTATCATTCAAATAGTCGTTTAAATTATAATAAAAAAAATTACACAACAACTCTTTAAGTTCCTTTTTAAACCTCTTTAAATTTAAGTCTTTAATCGACTTTGGGATTTTATTAAACACTTGTGGGGCTATGCAAAATATACTTTTTCTCATTAGAGCTGTTTTGGCCTCACGTCCGCGTTTCACAATATCGGATAAGTTAGGAAACAGGTGTGAGTCTAATTTGACAAATAAGGCAATTTCATAAATATATAAAGACGGCAGTGTAAGAATTTTATATTTTTTTAAAAATGGTTCACAGCTGTCCGTAACTTTTAGTTTGAACATGGCTCTGATAGACCGCTTTTGCGCTTTAAAAGCAGTTTCTCTATTAGTTGAGTTGCCCCAGAATATAATACCGTATCTTAATACAGATGCTACTCGGCCATGATACCTACGCTGTAAGTAGTACATCTATGGAAGTTGTAGCTACCTATCCTTTTCTCTCATCTTAAAGATGCATATTTTCGTCCTGTTGTCATCCTATACATGCTACGTAAAAGAGAACTTCAGGATGAAATTTTTAAAACGGCACTGTTTGTGCAGTTTTTGAGTGATTGGTTGCTACGCTGCGGGTCGCAGGTTCGTTCCATGCATGGGACATATATATGTACAACCTACAAATAGTTGTTCCATGTCTGGTTGTCTTTTATAATATAGGCACGACGCGAGTCGACCTTACATTCGCCTCTATACACGCGCTAGACTCACTCACTGAATAGATAATGCAAGCTAACTATTCGGTGCACGTGAACTGAGCATAGCATAGCATAGTCGGCCATATAATGTTCCCACTGTTGGGACTCAGGCCTCCTCCCTAGGAGAGGGAATGGGCCGTAAACCACCACGCGGGCCCAGTGCGGGTTGGTGATCGTTCACAATACAATGCCGCTCACACTCATACATAAAACGTCCCCGCGGTCTAAACCGTAACCGGCTCGCTCTGGAAGCGGGTTGGACGGGGGTCACATCTGTAGGTCCGTAACAAGTCGGCAATACTCGTCGCTGGTCGTCTCCCGCCGGGCTTCCCCTAGGCACAGTATAGAATTGTTCAAAACGGTACACTCACACATACATACGCATCGACGAGACTCAGCGTTTCTCGCGGTCCTGTCAGTAGCGAATGCCGCTTAAGAGTCTCGTCGATGCGTATGTTTGTGTGAGTGAGCCGTTTTGAACATTTGTAGGTAGTTTCCGTACTGTTCCATATCTTATCTATACTGTGCCCTAGGGGTCTCTCCTGGCGGGGACTGACCGCCGGTATGTCGTGAAGAGTCGGCGCCGACACACATACAAACATTTACACATAGAGCCATCTGCTCTACAACCGCCGAGCCTAGATAGGCACCATGACGACGGGTCCATTGTTACGGACCCCGGCTGGACTCCGCGGTCAGAGAGCGAAACCCTGACACCGCCAGCCAAAGCCACGAGTTGGTTGTCTTTTGTATGCAGTACAGGAATAATTCCCATTGTGAGCAACGGTTTTTTAAGGTTCCATAGTCAAATGGCAAAAAACGGAACCCTTATGGATTCGTCATGTCAGTCTATCCGTCCGTATGTCACAGCCACTTTTTTCCGAACCTATAAGAACTATACTGTTGAAACTTGGTAAGTAGATGTTTTCTGTGAACCGAATTAATATTTTTTTTTTCCATCAAACCCATACGTTTGGGGTAAATATCTATGGATAGGTCTTCAAAAATCATATTGAGGTTTCTAATATAATTTTTTTCTAAACTGAATAGGTTGCGCGAGAGATACTTCCAAAGTGGTAAATGTGTGAACATTTATTTAATGTGTGTGTGTGTCTTCTAAAATAAGAGAATAATAAAACTTTACTGACTAAAACCGCACCTATGTTTCTTCTTTGTCTTGCGTTCCAGGATCCCGGGGTCCCCTTTCGGACTACCCATGGCTCCAATAGGCTTCGGCCCTGCTGGGCCCCTACGGTTTGCTGACATCTCTTTGAGGCGCGCGTGGAACACTTAGCGCCATCGACGACTGAGACTCGGTCCGGATGGTTACCCGACGGCCAGACGGCAAGCTACCCATTGCTCGTCGTCCGCTAGCCCACGTCTACGGTGACTGGAAATCGGGGTCGGAGTCCTGGCAACTGGGGCGTGAGGAAGTCCGTTCCCTCACGCGTGAGGCCGCCTACTTCGCTAGCATTACTGCTTGACACTTGGAGGCGATCGCCTGACATTCCTCCTCGCTCCGGATCATGTCCTATACCAGGGTCCGGCACCAGAGGTTACTCCCGCCGATCGCCCCTGCTAGGAGTCTGACACTCTCTGTGTTTTATTTATGTACATCAGTTTTAGTTTGAAATTAATTAAGAGTCAAAAGTTGCCTAATTCAATCTAATTTATGCAAATAATATTGCTTAATTACTTTTTTACCTATTACTTTATAGAGATTCACTTAGTGTTACAATGACTTTCAAAAGAAAGTAAATATAAGATTTTTTCAACTTTTTTCGAATACAATGTGGGTTATTCTCATAAAGAAGAAAGTGGTACGTTTTTAAATGCCTAATTAGCGTATCGTATTTTTTACTAATTATGTTACAGTATTCATATCTTCTTTGGTCTGGTCTGGCAATAACGACAGTTTTGCCCCCAATATTTCTATCACATATTAGCTAGTGCCCGCGACTTGTAAAACAATCCATCCCGCCCATACGTATACAGCGGTTTGGGAACACATTCATTATGCGTACAGCTAAGGAGTGGAATTCTCTGCCGGAGTCTGTGTTTCCTGATAGCTACAACCTAGGGGTCTTTAAGTCAAGAGTGAACAGGTTACTTCTAGGCAAGCGTGCTCCATCGTCGACCACATCGTCGCTTCCAGGTGACATAGGTCAAACACGAGCCTATGCAGAAAAAAAAAATGTTGGTCACAATTTTTTTTTTTAATTGTTATAAACCAGTGCTTGACTGCGATCCCACCTCATGGTAAGCAGTGATGCAATCATTGATGGTGAAGCGCGCTAGTTTATTTAGAGCCTATTCACCTTGAAGACACCTAAATTATAGTTGGACGGGAAGACCGCAGCAGGCAAATTGTTCCAGTCCTTAGATGTACGCGGTATAAACGACGAAGCGAAACGCTTAGTCTGTCCGGAAGTTTCAACAACGTAAGGGTTGATACCTGCCGTACGTCGGGTTGTCCGATAGTAGAAGGAAAATGGCGCAATCAAGTCTTGCAATTCCCGCGCACACTCTCTAAAATGCAACTTGTAAAATACCGAAAGGCTGGCTACCCTGCGCCTGTGCTCGAGCCTTTGTAGTGAATCCCCAATTAGCCTCTTCGCACGGCTTTCCACTGAGTCCAAAGCTGCTAGATGGCATTTTGCACCAGCCCATATGTGACTGCAGTACTCCACACACAATTTTAAAAACTTTTTCCGCAGAACCTGATTAATTTTCCTAAGAGCGGCTCAAAGCAGTGGTGGCCAAGTGGTAGCGGCTGCGACTTAAGAATTGTAGGTGTGTTTTAAACCCAGTCAGGCGCATTACTTTGTGTAATTTATTTTATCACCACTGCTCTCAAAACGGTGAAGGAAAACTTCGTGATGAAATGTCCTAGAACCAAAAATTCAAAGACGTGTGACATCCACGAACCCGCAATGGGGCCCGCGTGGTGGATTAAGGCCCATTCCCTCTCCTGAAGAGGAGGCCTGAGTCCCAACAATGGGAACATTATAAGGCTGAATATGCTATGCTATGCTATGCCAAGAGCGATTGTATGGAAATATATCTCGGATAGGGCGCTCTCATTTCAATAGAAACCTGGATAATATCCACAAGATATGTGTGTTCAAAATATCTAGAGAAATATATTGTGTAATAACGTCATAATCACGTAAAAGCGATTGTATGAAAATGTATCTGTAAGGGGCGACCAGACGGTTGAAAACTGGCGTTCCAACCATGAAGCAAGTACAAGTATTTTGTTAAAACAAACAATCACTTATTTCCAACTTTAAAAAATACTAGAAACAGGACTACAAGTTTAAGAACGCAATACGAAGACAAGTTATGCACAGGCGGATATAAAACTGCATTATTGAGAAAGAGTGTTATGTGTATGGCTCCTATTATTTATAAACATGTTCCAAAAAATATTAAAGAGCAACCATTATTAAGATTTAAAAAGTACCTTAAAGAATTACTAGTAGAAAAATGTTATTACTCTGTATCGGATTTCTTAAATGATAAATCTATTTAATTTAAATGTTTATGTAGCATTCAGTAATGAAATAATTCTATTGTAGTACCTAGTTATAAGTTAATAAATTTTACATGCCATTCGTCCAGAACGTACAAGGATTCCAAAATATTGTAACACCAAATTGTATTAATTACCTACATTCTACGCAAATAAATAAATCTATCTATCTATCTACAAAGGTTCCAACCAAGGTGACAATGGTTTGTGTTGCGGCTACATGGATGTAAACCACGGGCCAATATGTTCGGTAGTTGGAAAAACACGCCTCCCAACCAAGGGCGTTGAAGGTCATGGATTACAACTGCTGTCTACACGGATTGGAACTAGCAAGGTCACCTTGGTTGGGACGTTGGTTTGCAACCGTCTGGTCACTCCTTAAGAAAGAAAGAAAACATGTTTATTTTGCCCGAATAGACGCACAATAAAATAACACTCCTTTTTTTGGGTAGTCGTGTAAATACAGCAGTATCTCGAGCTGGGCGCCTTTAAGGTGGCCACCGATCCACAGACCAACCTCAGCGTGCTTAACCTTGGAGATCGATAAGTGCGAATTTTTTTACCACAGGTTTTTGCTGTTCTGATAAGCGGTAATTTTCCTAATTTAAGGGTCATTACACGCCGAGATGCGACGCGACGCGACGCTGCGCGCACATATTACCTTTCGAATACCGTAATTAGAGACACAATAGAAAGACGATGAGAGAGCGAACGCTTGGGGTTTAATGAATTAATAGAGCGACTTAAAATATAACTTTATTTACTACACGAAAACATACACATTTCTTAGTGAGAACTCAGAATATGTAAATTTTTATTGTGAATTCACCATGCAGTGCTGCGCCTCGAGATGCCTCGTGGCGTAATGCTACGCAGCGCACGCTGTTGCGACTTGTGTTTACATCCAGACTTTGTGTAAAATGAATGCAGTTCGGTCGAGTGAAAATTATAATGATAAACTGGGATCTTGTCATAATCGTGGGCGGGTGCACGCGTCAAATGTAGACACGTTCCACTGCGCCGCGCGGCGTCACGCAGCCAACGATTTTACGATGCGTTTCGCGACGTTGCAATGCTTCTCGCGACATTGCGATGCGTCTCACGGCGCAGCGCGAAATCACTGGCCTCTTCCAGTATCATCTCATCGCGTCGCGTCGCGTGTCGGTGTGAAATGACCCTAACATGCAGTTTTATCAGTTGCCCTCGACGCATTATCAAAGACATTAATACTACATTAGTTTAAACTTGAAATATCAATGACATTAATAGCGATGATGTTAAACAAGATTATTGAAAGTCAAGGTAATAGACAAATGACATAAATAGAAAAATCTAGTTTCTGTTTTGTTTTTTGCTAGCTGCCGTTCGCGGCTTCGGCTCCGCCCCCGTGAAATTAGTGCCTCCCATCTTTGATAGAAGTGTGCTGAACTACGTGAGCTCGACTAATAGAGGCTTGTGACAAAACTGTACAGCGAGTCACCTTCTTTCGAATGCTCGCTTGTGCGACACTTTGTCCGTAGTCCTTCTGATGGACAAAACTTTTTGTAGGTTTTATGTATTTATTGTTTTATTTTAAACCGCTCTTTACTATAGCGAACAACAAATAAGTTATTCAGGGGCGCTAACTCCGTGGGTGCTCGAGCACCCATGAGAAATAAACAGTGGGTGCCGAGCACCCCTGAGAATAGACATCAAGAAACAGATCATTAATCGCCTTTTAGGTTACGTATAAATTATAATATTTCTTGATACCAAAAACTAGTTTCATATGGTTTAATTTTATATTTTTATCAAACCTTTGTAATTAAGTACGAAGTTTGTAAGTAGGTCATTTATTTATTTGTCGGTCGATCAATGTGCATTTTTCTCTTCTCATACTTTGTCACTTTTTCGAGTCATCAAATGAAGATGAGCACCCATGAGGTTTTCTAAAAGCCGGCGCCCCTGAAGTTATTGAAATTCTTCAAGACGTTTTTGAGTTTTAGCGAGACTAACGAACAGCAATTGTTTTTTTTATATATGAAGATATAAATAAATAAAATTGAAGTGTCTGTTTGTGATATCAAAATAAAATTTATTTACTAAATGCATATACATGTTATTTTTTTTTGTCTGTCTGTTTGTTACGGTTAATCTCCGAGACGGTTGGACTGATTTGACGAAACATTCACTGACGGTTAGCTGATGTTATAAACGGTAACTTAGGCTTTTATTTAAGAAAAATAACTAAGAATCCAAGCAAAAAAAAAAAGGAAAATTAGATATTGTGAATTTCTGACCAAATGGCTTTGTTTTGTTTTACAAGTTAGACGCAAACGATCGAACGGGCATCAGATAGTATTATCATCTATCAAATCATCAAATAATTCCTGCTCCCGGCTAAGCAAATGTTTTTTTTTTTTCGTAGGTGGGAAAATCATCTCAATCCCATTCTTGGGCGGAGCGGGAGATAGTGTCAGACTTTTACTGACTAAAAACCCACTCCTGTTCCTTCTTTGCCTTCGTCCCAGGGCCCCAGGTTTCACTTGTTGTGACAAATGTCAGACTTTTACTGACTAAAGCCACGGTTACTCTTTTAAACATTCACGCAGGGTGGGTTTCGCTCAAGACCGGAGAGAAATCCGCCAGAAAAAAATGTATAGGTAGCCTAGATTTTTTTTTTTTATAATATAATATTCCACAACTATCACACAACGCCGTCTAGTCTCAAGCTAAGCAGAGCTTGTGTTATGAGTACTAGAGAACTGATAGACATACTTATATATTTCTAAATACATACATATTATAGATAAATAGAGCAGTGGTGGCCGAGTGGTAACGGCCCCGACTTACGAATTGTAGGTCGCGGGTTCCAACCCAGCCAGGCGCATTACTTTGTGTAATTTATTTAATCACCACTGCTCTCAAAACGGTGAAGGAAAACATCGTGAGGAAACCGATATGTCCTAGAACCAAAAATTCGAAGACATGTGACATCCACCAACCCGCACTGGGCCCGCGAGGTGGATTACGGCCCATTCCCTCTCCTAGAGAGGAGGCCTGAGTCCCAACAGTGGAAACGTTATAGGGCCGACTATGCTATGCTATAGATAAATTATACCAGACAGAACAAATGATCGTGCTCATCACACAAACAAATTACAAATTAAATTGACTATGAGATCAGAGCTGCAGGCTAAGCCTAGTTTTAGATACGAAACAGCATTTATTTTTATCTTTACGTGTTACCATACAAGGTCTATGAGAGTCATAACTTTTGCAATAAAATAAACTATTATCTTTCATATCATAAATATTTGATTGTCATAATAGTATGTTAGCAGCTCCAAGTAAATTGTGAATTTGACATGCCTATGAATCTTGGCTTGGTGTCTTCTCGAGCGCCGATTGTAAAATGCGTTCCAAATAAGAATAGGATCGATTGCCATGTTGTGACGTCACGTCATACTGTCAAATCGCAAGAAATTGGGCAAAATTGAAGAACTCCGAGATGAGCAAAATTTAAAAACTGGATTCTGATTAAACTATTTTCGTTCACATTTCGTAAATAAATCAAATTTTAAAAATTTCTTGTTTTGCTCACCATAATAATTCTTCGATTTGACAGTATGACGTGACGTTGAAAAACGCTTAATTGTCGTTTTGTAGGTACACACTTTTGTACAATTTTTTTAGCCGAAAATTTTGTTGCTTTATTATATCTTTGATTTTCCTAGAAAAATGCACAAAAAGTTTTTTTTTGTTAATTTTGTTGTTAGTTATTTACGTAAAAACGCGCAATTACGTAATAATAATACCCCTCCGCGCGCGAGGGTTTAACAAGTTTATTAATACTAGCTACCGCCCCCGGCTTCACCCCTGTGGAATTAGTACTTCCCACTTAAAAGATGCGATTACAATTATAGATTCCTATAAAAAATTCAGTTGAACATAGGCCTTCCGCAAGTGTCGCCATAACGACCGGTTTCGTGCGTCTCGCATTCATCGACTTCCCACGACCCTCACCAAGTCATCGGTCTTCCTTATGAAAGGCCTCCCAACGCTGCGTCCTCCGGTATGTGGTTGCCATACAAATTGACCAATTTTGAAATTTTCAACTGTGTTTATGGGTGTTTTCTATGTTTTTTTAAACCACATCTGTATTAGTGCAGGAGGAGTGGCAGGCGGTCACCTCCTTCTGCGAAGCAGTAATACTAGCGAAGGAGACGATCACACGCGTGACACAACGGTCCTCACGCCCCAGCCGCCGCCGGGATACCGATCCCGATTTCCGGCCATCGTCAGCGCGGGCAAGCGGACGGCGAGCAATAGCCCAAGTCGTCGTCGGCACGTATTGTTTCACGCGCGCCTCAGGGAGATGTCAGTAAATCGCGAGAATGAAAGAGAACCCCGGGGCCCTGGGACGAAGGCAATGAAGGAACAGCAGTGGGTTTTTAGTCAATAAAAGTCTGACACTATCGCCCGCTCCGCCCAAGAGCGGGGGATGTCATTGGATGACATTCCAACCGAAAAAAAAAAATAGAGTAAACCAAACCAAAATTTTAAATACCTTAGAGTTTTGAATTTTATTAAGACTAACAAACAGTAATTGATTTTTATTTAGAATTATTTTGATGTTTATGAGCTTATAATATTATCATACATTATGTATTTAATTATTAACTAGCTGACCCGGCGAACTTCGTACCGCCTAACAGTCAATGAATGTAGTATCTTTAGAAAGAAAGAAATAAAAAACGTTTATTCGTACCTCACACATATAGTAAAATTAAAAAAAACAGTAGAATACATTAGAATTAAAATATAGTAGAATTAAGTACTTATAAAAAAAAAAAATAATAATACCTGTATGATCTGTGCAAGGTTAAAAAGGCGCCTAACTCAGCATATGCTGCGATATTTAAAACGATAAATAACGCATTGCTGGTATTCTGTTAGGGCCCGCGGTGATGCCACGGTCACACTCACGGAGGTTAAATAAAACTATATATTTTTCGATATAGTCAACAGATTGCGATGAAACAAATCCAAAGTAATATATCAAGTTACACACAATTTTAATGTATAAAAGTTATCTACATCGATTTCGTACATTTTACGGGATGCGCGCACAACTAAAAACTTCTAGTTTTTTATATATTGATATAAACCAGTGCTTCACTACGATCCTACCTGATGGCAATGATTATAATTATGTATAGATAAGTGACTTATTTAATTCAATGATCATCATCATCATCATCTTCCTGCCCTTGTCCCGTGTTATTTGGGGTCGGCGCAACACGTTTTCTTCTTCCATTCTGCCCTGTCACTAGTCATACTATCACTAATTTCCTTTTCTTTCATATCACTCTTCACACAATCTGTAAACGACGCGATTAATGATTCACTTCACAATCCATCCATCTTTTCTTTGGTCTCCTTTGTTCTCCCTCTCCATCCATCCACATGTAAACTCATAACTCTTTTAGTAACATGCGTTTCATCCCTCCTCATCACATGACCATACCAAGACAAACGATTCCCTTTTAACTTTTCAGTCACTGGCGCCACTTTCAAACTTCCCCTAATATACTCATTTCTCACTTTATCCATTCTCGTCACACCACACATCCATCTTAACATTCTCATCTCCGCTACGTGCAATCTCTTTTCATCCGTCTTTTTCACAGCCCAACATTCTGATCCATACAGTATGACAGGCCTTATCACGGACTTGTAGATTTTCACAAGTTGTTCCCGTGACCTGTCGCCATTATATCCATTCTGCGTTGATCCGATGTGTTACGTCCCGGTCTACCTCACCATCCCCTTGGACGAGTGACCCGAGGTACCAAAAGTCGGAGCAGATCGGTATGGGCGTTCCAGCGAGAGCTAAAGGCACTGGATTGGAGAGACCGCCGAAATCGCAGAACAAGTATTCAAGGTTCTACTCAATTTCAGGCCAACACTCTCTAGTCTATGCCAGCACACCTCCAATCTGTTCTGGACCTCTAGGCCACTCTCGGCAACCAACACAATGTCATCGGCAAACAGCATACACCAGGGAGCCTCTTCTTGAATGTCCGACGTCAGTGCGCCCATTATCATCAGGAAGAGGTAAGGGCTGAGAGCCGACCCTTGATGTAAGCCGACAGCCACATCAAAGCTGCCAGTGGTGCCCACTGTAGACCGGACTTGGATACTGCATCGACTGTACATCGCTCGGATCAACTGGACATACTTCCCAGGCAAGCTTTTCTCCTTAAGGGCCCACCATAGAACCTCTTACTTAATTTAATGATATTACATTCTATTTGATTTTTTTATTTATTGTGCACACCTACCACAGTGTTGTCTTTTTACCCGACTGCAAGAAAGGTTATGTTTTTCGCGCGTATCTTGTATGTATGAATGTATGTATGAATGTACGTATGTATGTAATATTCTTTATTACCTCATATCTTCCAAACCGCTGAACGGATTTACATAATTAAGATATCGTTAGATTCGTCGTGATAACCCAAGTGTTTTTAGATAGGTGATGTTAAAGTAAACCAACATATTATCATAATCTAGACTAAAATCATTCCATAAAATATGGGTCCCGACTGTTGCAGTTTTGTTTTAATTAAATTGGTTTTTACGCTACTGGACTGAACTTGTTTTTTTTTTATTTTCAGTTTTTATTTACTTAGGTAATGTTATTTTTTCTTAGTCGGGTCTTTTTTTTTTTTAACTCAAAGGTTGAGTGGTAGTAAATGCCTTGTTGCATTAAGCCTTAGTCCGCCTATTTACCACTACTGTACATGAAGTTTAAATAAATAATAAGATCTTTATTTTAACTAGTTGACTCAGCAAACATTCTGCCATATAAATTATCAAACAAAAAAGTTGGGGTGGCAAATAAATAAATACGGCGACCTACAACTTATTCTATTCTATTCTCAGACCTAGGGCACAAAATAGATAGGAACAGAAGTCAATCTACATACAAAGCGCGCTCGAGCAACGCACACATAGACACCGCTCACGGACACGATCATCATCATCATCATTTCAGCTGAAAGACGTCCACTGTTGGACATAGGCCTCCCCCAAGCGTCGCCACAATGACCGATCCTGTGCCTCTCGCATCCACCGCACTCCCGCGACCCTCACCAGGTCATCGGTCCCACCTTGTGGGAGGCCTTCCAACGCTGCGTCTTCCGGTGCGCGGTCGCCACTCTAGAACCTTTCGGCCCCATCAACCATCCGTTCTACGAGCAATGTGCCCTGCCCACTGCCGCTTAAGTATGGCGATTCTTCGGGCTATGTCAGCGATACACGATATCTTGGCTCAATTCAGCTCACTGCGAGCTCGAGTGCTATCCGTTTGAGACACGTGTCAGAAAAATGGACCAACAAAAAAATTCTTATTCTAACTGTTCAGTGGACGGTTGTTTAAATTCGACATTAAACAGTGAATTGACGATTTTTAGGCTACTCTGTTGTTTCAGAGAGTAAGTAGATATTTGTTTGTATTTTGATGGTTTGTTTTAACGTAACACAGAACAGGCCCAGCGCCGAGAAAGAGAAGATGATATTATGGCCATGTAATATTTTTACAATTCAGATTAAGTAGGCATTTATCGCCGCGCCCGTTCTCACTCGGGCAGTTCGCCACGCGGTGACCCTAGCGCAATCGCCGAGCGTAGGTATGAAAAGTGAAGTACATGTAACATGTAGATTAGACTTCTGTACCTATCTACTTTGAGCCTAGGAGACCAGCAGGGCCGAAGCCTACTTGGGGCCATGTGTTGTCCGAAAGGGAACCCCAGGGTCTTGGAACGCAAGACAAAGAATGAACACAGGAGTTAGACAGAGACAGTAACTTTAGAGTTACTTTCTGAAACCCACGCCTATGTTCTTTCTTTTAAAAAAAAAAACGTAAATCAAAAACGTCTAGACATATTTGATGAGTCTCTCTATGTTGTCTTCGGTCTCAATATTATCATAATTTTGCAATTATTATTAATACAAAAGAGTGACCTCGAACATTCTTAAACATTTGCATTATCTATAGAGATATTCACTTTGGAATATGCAAATACCTTCATATTTTTTGTGACTGACTGGCAAACAGGAGCGACTGACAGTTCTAAAGTAAATGAGTTGATTGAAATAGATACTTTCATTATGAATTCATTATCATCATTTCATCCAAAAGATATCCACTATTGGAATTTAGCTACCCCCAAGTGTTGGCACAACAAACGGTCCTATGCATCTCACATCCATCGCATTCTTGCGGCCCTCACCAGGTCACCATTCCACCTTGTGGGAGCCCTTCTAACACTGCGTCTTCCAGTGTGCGAGCAATGTGCCCTGCCCACTACCACTGAAGTTTGGCAATTCTTTTGGCTATGTTGGTAACCTTGGTTCTCTTGTGGATATCTTTTCATTCCTAATGCAATGAACACAAAAAAGCTCTGAGCATACCATAGTGTAAGTTTAAAACAGTCAGCAAACAATTTAAATCATTGTCTTTGTTTTGGAAGGACAGAGCTGTTGAAATGTTTGAAAAAGTAACTATGACCCTAGTACGCAATGGGCAACTGAAGGAATACAGGCAGGTTTATGTCAGTAACAGTCTGAACACATGATAAATACATGATTTTAGAGAAATAAAGTGCAGGATTGCTCCTGAATTGTAAAATTATTGTGATGGAAAGTAATGCTAAAAATTGGTAAAGGTACCAACATAAGTTTAATTGTTTATATCTCCAGTCTTATCTATGCTTTGTAATAGTTCTTAGAACATAATACAAAAGTTAATATTAATGAATGAATGAGTGGTATTTAAACAGCTGAATGTTGGCATAGGAATAGAAATTGACACTATAATAGAATAAACATAGTAAAACCAATCTAATCTTCCTTTTGTCCACCCACAAGTGTGGGCTCATGCCCATGCTACATTTTTTTCTGTTTTATTGCTACACTTTACAACGGAGCATAGACCCCATGTAATTATATTTTTTTTTTTATTGCTCTCTCATTCACCACAACCCAAGAAGATTCCAAATTCAAAAACTTGTAAACAAACTTTTAACTGAAAAAACTTTCATGTTTTCTGAACAAACTTATATTACTAAGAAAAAAATTGTATTTTAAGCAAATGTATGTCTTCTAAATGTAGCAAAAATGTGTCATCGCAAATATCAGGTTGACAGAATTAGCAGGGGACAACCTTCAGGCCAATTAGAATACAATACTTACTTCGCTACGTGAGTTTACTCCGTTACCATATCGTGCACAATAACAATCAATGCTTCTATTACACCATATTTCTTTGTTTTGAGCACTTTTTTCGTTAAACAAATTGAGCAATCACTAACTCAATAGCGTACTTTTGAGTTTGTACTTCTAGCGTTGAAGTTAGAGAAGAAAACAATATTTTAATAAAATATGTACAACGACGTCGATGAGTATCGTAAAATTACTAATTTGACGTTTCGTTTGCGTTTCGTTCATTCCTTTGAAAGCTTATTTGATTCATTTTTTTTTTCTGTTTCATGAACATCTTATTTTGTGCATGGAATTATGATAAAATATTATTATAAACTACAACACGTTTGCTTGTGTGTTGTTTTTCATGAAATATCTAGCTTATCAATAGGATGAGACGAACGAAGAGGATTGTATTGATGATTTTAATTATTATACTTCCTTTGCTTGCTGTGAGCTATAATCGGGACATTTATGGCCAAAAAGCTAAAAACTGCTAAAGCAATAAGCATTATGTTTTAGATACATCCGTTTGCTAATGAAAACAAAGTGATGTAAAAAGACTTGGTATCCAAGTCAAAAATATTATTATAAAACAAAAAAATACATGAAATATTTTGTTTGAATGATTGTTTTTGTTGATAATTATCAATTTATTTGTTGTTTCATAATTTATTAACATTACCTTATTTTATATGTTTATCGTGGGACATAGACTCAAAAACAAGTGCGGTTCGTGGTGTTTCATTTCTTATAGATAAAGGTAGACACACTTTAAATTAATTATCATCATGAAAGAAACGGATAGGAAGTGCTCAAAATGTGGATGTTCTGCGCAAGATCCTAACATAACTTTACATCGTTTTCTAATGCCGGGGAGAACTAATTCTTTGAAGTACGTTTGCTTAAATATTTGTCTTATAAATACTCATAATTTAAATATCCCTTCTAAAAGAAAGACTCGACCCTGGTAGAAAAGGCAAGGAGGGAATAGGAGTCAGGAGTGGGTTTTTAGTCAGTAAAAGTATGACACGCATTCACGCCCCGCCCAAGAGCGAAATGGCTCCGAACAAAAAAAATATATACCTAGCCTTTTTCCATCTAGCCTGTGTTGGTTTCCAGTCTCACCAGATGCGGCTGTAGGCTGCGTGTTTTCCATTTATCGACTGCCTATCAGACCTCCAAAACCCAGTAACAACAAGTTGTACTGGACAACACAGTACTCCTTGGATAGACTGATGGTCTGACTTTCTGGCGTCAAACTACCTGTAGCAAGTGTTGAAGATTTAACTTCACACTCAATGCCGCGGTAAAAAATGCTAATTTATGAAATCTTTTTTTTCAGGTGCGAATTATGGGCCAAGTACTGTTTCCCAAAAGAATCTTGGCCATCACCAAAATTTCAATACAGCCTGTATTCCAGGCATTTGATGTTATGCACTAAACATTTTAAACAATCATCATTCATGGACTGTTTCAGAAAGAGATTAGTGAAGTCTGCGGTACCAGAGGAGGTACATAACATTAGTCATAATTTATTTAACAATTCATTTACATGTTATAGGCAATCTGTATAATCTGGTATTCTGTACAATATACTTAGGCTATGTATAGAATACCTAAATGTGATGATAATGTATGATATATTATTTATTTTATACTTTGCCTAGTTATTCAAATATAATATAATATAATGTGAGTCTGTAATATTTTAGAGGGTTGATGGTGTACCAAAAACTATAATAAAATGTTAAAGAATTCAACCCTCTAATATATTTTTTGGTACATCAAGCAAAATAAATTCGGAATTACTCTAATTCGGAGAGAATGGACCTCTAATCTGGCAGCGGGGGGGGGGGCAATATAGGAAAAAATCAGTCTATGACTTTTACTTCTCTCTTTTATTTTCTGGCCTGCAGTTCATGACCAGGTCCAGAAACAAAGGCAATATTATTCCTGGCATTTTTACAAAAACAAAAACGTACTTTCACCCAATGTACGACTCGACGTATGACATGCTACCGGCAGGCATCATGAAGCCTGCATGGAGCGACGCAAGCACGACGTTTCATAGTTTTGTATGTAAACTGTGAGCAGATGTACACCGAGCGTATCATCACTAATACGCGTCTATGAAGCTACTTGTCTGTGGATACGCCAAGCCTTACCCAAATTTCTTTGCAGCCCAAAGCGCTTGAGCAGGCAGAAATGTCAGAACCAATGTCGTCATTCTCTGAGGACTGCCTGAACAATGATGAAGTAGAGTTAGCAGCAACTACACCATTACTCTGCATTTGCTGTCTTGAAAGTGTTAGTCCATACATCAACTTGAGTACATGTACTCATGCGGACTTCCTGGAAAGTTTTGTTAAACCTGGGGTAAGTATAAAGCACAGCCCTTATCTTATCTTATTGTGGGGCTGGCTCTAGACCATAGCACTTCGACCCTTCTGGATCTTTTGTGCTATGTCCCTTCTGTCTACTCAACCCCTAGCCCTCCTTGCACCTTCTTCATAAGTCCCAGTATGGCCTTGATGGGGCTGAGCCTGTAGTCCTCTTGTCTTGGAAATGGTTGGCCCAGATACTCTAGTCTTTTGGAGCCTAGTGCTCCAGCCCAGCTCAGCCCTACAGGGCTCCAGCTATGCCGGATTGTTAAAGATTCACTGCTACTAAAAAATGTGCCTATAAATGACTAAATTCAGCTTCCATCGAATTTCTTGCCCGTTCTTCTCCATGATGACCTAGTTTAGGAACAAGCAACTAAGGACGAAAATATGCACCTTTAGTGTCTAAACATACAATGCTGAATGTACGCGACCGAAGCTCAGCATAATTACGCCTGCAATGCTATTTGAATAACTGACGACACATTATGCCGAAATTACGTAGCGTTATAGCATACAGCTGAATTTCGGTCCAGCGTAAAGCGGCGTCAGCGGCAATTCGGCGGCAACGTATTCTGTAGAGTACATATTTTACGCGACCGAAGTTCGGTTCAATTGCCGATGAAGATACGGGGCGGCGAGCAGGCAGGCATGCCCGCGCCCCGCGTTTCCGCCCGTTGTGTTTATTAAAATAAAAACGGAACCCTTACGGTATCACTTTGTTTTGCGTTTGTCTGTCCGGCTGTTTATATAACACGACACGACGCCACGACAGCACTCAAGACACTGAATACACACAAAGTTGCGCAACTGAATACTGAATTTCTGCCACATAAGTTCGTCACTTATGGTGGGTCATGTCAGCTGATTACGTCGGAACGTAACATCAGCCGCGAAACTTCGGTCGCGTACCTTCGGCATAGTGTGTTTAGACACTTAAGATGAGAAAAAAAGATAGGTAGCTACATTATAAGAGTCCAACAGCGTCAACCTATTATTGTTATGCTATTATGCTATTTGAAATAAATACTTAGTCTTGTCTTTCTGTGCTTTTCTTCATAAAACTCTTTCCCGACACACCAGAATCATAGGAACTTTGATACACAGTAAATGGTATCCATCTCGACATCTAAAGGGATGACCAGACTGTTGCAAACCAATGTCCCAGCCAAGGTGACCTTGGTTTATGTGTTTGGTTTGTGTAGCGGCTACATAAATGTAAACCACACGCCAACACGTTCGATGGTTGGGAAAACGCGCCTCCCAACCAAGGGCGTTGAAAGACATGGATTACAACTACTGTCTACATGGGTTGAAACTAGCAAGGTCACCTTGGTTGGAACGCTAGTTTTCAACCGTCTGGTCACCCCTTTAGCATGATGTGTGGGTAGATATAAATAAATATATATCCATATAGTTATCTCCATACCTACTTCTAACATTCCATACTCGCTACTTCACCATTCTTCTTTGTGATCTGGAATGCGCCTTAAAAGGCATTGCTATAATAATCACATTATCCCCATTTCAGATGAAGCCAAACGAGCAAGTGATTTGTTATCAGTGCCATAATATGCTGAAAAAAATTAAGCTGTTCAAGCTGCAAGTTGAAAACAGTTTCAAGCTGCTCTCAGAGAGTGTGGTAAGTAAACCACCCTTTCTTATCTATTTCGGGTTCCGTACCTCAAAAGGAAAAAACGGAACCCTTTTTGGGCACTTTGTTGTGGTTTGTCTGTCTGTCTGTCAAGACCCTTTATCTCGGGAACGCGAAGAGGTATCGAGTTGAAATTAAATCCATATACTCAAGTCTGCGGACCCTTGAAGCTGTGAAAAAATCAAACTTCTGAGTTTACGAAAACAAAAGATAGGCCGTTTATTCAAGACAATTTCAAGGGAATCAAAATTCGTAGGGTACTTTTCGTTGACCCGGAGTCCAGCATGAAGCAAGGTCTCTTCAATAGTATAAATATAGGAATAAATATGAAAACTATAAAAAAACTTTTTTTACAATGTGGAAAAATCTTTGTAACTCAATTCAAGAATCGAACTGTGTTCATAGGTAAGTTTGTGCGGAACCCTCAGTGCGCGAGTCCGGCGAATTTTACGCTCGGTGTACTGCACTTATTGTTACCTATCAGTTTTTGCGCCGATGCAATGTTTCTGCCACCCTGTACATTGGGAACAAATCAAGAAATTGTTGATGACTTAAGATTTTGAGAACAGTTGTAATAGAGTTAAATTTAAACTGGCCTGTTGGTCTAGTGGTTAGTGGGTGCTATGCCGTGGCCGTAGGTCGTGGATTCGAGTCCCACACAAGACACATGGGTTGTGTGAAAGTGAACCCCGGGGCCCCGGAACGAAGGCAAACAAAGAACAGGAGTGGGTTTTAGTCAGTAAAAGTCTGACACGCTCTCTCGTTCCGCCCAAGAGCGGGATATGTCATTAGATGATTTCCCGCCTAAAGAAAAACCAATGACAACTGTTTGTGTGATGAACATGATCATTAAATCTATTCTGTGTCTGGGTGTAATTTATCTATAATATATTGTATGTGTTTAGAATGACTTTAATATGTTTATCAGTTGTCTAGTACTCATAGCACAAGCTCAGCTTAGTTTGGGACTAGATGGCATTGTGCGAAAGTTGTGGAATAAAAAAAAACTGATAATAATTCCATCTTATATTTTCAGGAAAGCATTTCACAAGAAACTAAACAAAAACTTAATTTAGAAAAATGCCAAATATTTAACATAGACATTCCATCGACATGGAGAAATAAAAATCGATGGACAAAGAACAGAGGGAATCCAAAAACAAAACGACTAAAAACTAAGACAGCTATAGATAAAATAGAAGATGTTCCAAAGACAAATACCACTAAAGAACAAATAATGTCAGAACCACCAAATAAAACAAATGCAGGAAATAACTTATTACCTAATAGTGTGAAAAAGAATAAAAACATCGAAGATGCATTAAAAATAATAAATATAAATCAAAATAGTGGCTGTATAAACCTTTTAGCTACTTCTTTGCAAACGATATCTTGTACATTACTTGGTAGTATTTATAGAACTAATAGTGAAATAGGAAATCAAATAAGTGCTCCTACTGATTTCTTATTTAGTATTAATACGCCTACTACTACAAATGCTGCACACAATTCTAGTGCAAATATCAGCACGGACCTAAATAATACTAATTTTGAAATTGACAATCAAATTAGTGCACCTACTGATATATTTCCAGATATTAATACATCTGTAACTACAAATGCTGCACACAATTCTAGTGCAAATATCATCAATAAAATTAAGAATACTAATCTTGAAATTGGCAATCAAATTAGTGCCCCCACTGATATATTTCCTAATACTAATACATCTACAACTGCGAATGCTGCACACAATTCTAGAGAAACTATCATCACGGAACTTAATAATACTAATTTCGAAATTAACAATCACATTAGTACACCTACTGATATATTTCCTAATATCAATACTCTTACAACTCCAAATGCTGCACACAAATCTGGTGCAAATATCATCAATGAAAATAAAAATACTAAATTTGAAATTGGCAATGAAATTAGTGCCCCTTCTAATATATTATTTAGTATACTAAATAATACGCCTGCAATTAAAACTGCTACATCGATTTCTACTTACAATACTACGGAATATAATAACACTAATTTTGAAATTGGAAATCGTACGGCTTCTAATGATATCTTATTTGGTATTGGTACACCTCCAATCAGAAATGTCACAGCCGTTTCTAGTGAAAATATTACGCTTGATAATACTACAGAAAATAATGTAACTGTCATTGAAGACGACATTAATATGATACAAAATGAAGACCCTGATGTTGGTCAAACTGTTGCCGATGAAGAATTGTTACCACTTGCAGAAGATAAATCCAATGATGGCAGTCGAAGTAATATGCAGACGAATGAACCAGTCATGTATAGTAAGTTCTTTGTCTTTTTAGGGTTCCGTACCTTAAAAGGAAAAAACGAAACCCTTATAGGATCACTTTGTTTCCATCCGTCTGTCTGTCAGTCTGTCTGTCAAGACCCTTTATCTCGGGAACGCGTGGAGGTCATCATGATCATCATTTCAGCCGAAAGACGCTACTGTTGGACATAAGCCTCCCCCAAGTATCGCCTCAATGACCGATCCTATGCGTTTTGCATCCATCTGATTCCCGCGCCCCTCACCAGGTCATCGGTCCACCTTGTGGGAGGCCTTCCAACGCTGCGTCTTCCGGTACGTGGTCGCCATTCTAGAACCTTTCGTTCCCATCGACCATCTGTTCTGCGAGCAATGCCCGCTGTCACAAAATTTGGCGATTCTTTGGGCTATGTCTGTTACCTTGGCTGTTCTCCTGCGGATATCTTCATTTCTGATGTGATCACGCAAGGAAACTCCGAGCATAACCCTTTCCATTGCCCTTTGAGTGACTTTAAGCCTTCTGATGAGGCCCATTGTAAGCGACCACGTTTCGGAGCCATTTGTCATCACTGGCAATAGGCACTGGTCACCGCTTGGAGGTATCAAGTTGAAATTAAAACCATATACTCAGGTCTGCGGTCCCTTGAAACTGTGAAAAATCAAACTTCTAAAACAGATACGGCCGTTTATGTCGCAAACAACGTTTATTTCGATACCTACTCTCAAAGGAATCAAAATTCATAGATTACTTCCCGCTGATCCAGAATCCTCAAATTTGGCATAAAGGAAGGTCTCATAGCTTTCACAGGTATAGGAATAAATCTGAACACAATAAATTTGTTGCTACCTACGAAAAATCTTTGAGACTTCATTCGGGTATTGTAGTTTCCCTCGGTGAGCGAGTCCGACTCGCACTTGCCCAGTTTTTTTACACTATCTCACCTGAAGGAAAGCCACGATGTCGTCAACGATGGAGCACGCTTGCCTAGAAGTAACCTATTCACTCTTGACTTAAAGATTCCCGGGTTGTAGCCATCAGAAAACACAGATTCCGGCAAGGAATTCCACTCCTTAGCTGTACGCACAGTGAATGTGTTCCCAAAACGTTTTGTGCGTATAGATGTGATGTCCACCATGTACCGGTGGCGCATTGCCGTACGCCTGGTGGTCCGATGATGGAACGGCCTAGGCGGAATTGGGTTATGCTATTCCGACGCACACTCCCCGAAATGGAACCGGTAGAAAACCGACAGGCAAGCAACTCGGCGTCGAAGCTCAACTTTTCTGTTACCACTTTCAAATTTCCTCTATTATACTCATTTCTCACTTTATCCATTCTCGTCACACCACACATTCATCTCAACATTTAGCTGTATAATTTATTAATTTATTTTTAATTAAATTTTATTCTTCTGTTAGAAACGTGTCTTGGTTCCAACATCAGGCAGGTAACTTTAACAAGAGATCAACTGATGGATGAACGAGCTAAGATGGCTTCATCACAAGTCTTCCTCCGGTCACCACATCGCTGCGAATCTTGTCTTATTGGCTTCCAGTTCCGCGAGAATTTGGATGACCATGTTAAAAGGAAACATACTGAAGAGCTGGTGAGTGACTTAGTAAGTAGTGTACTCTGTGTGTGTTTGTGTGTGTGTATGTGTGTGTTTACTCTGTGTGAAGCAGCATATCTTAGAAGTACTACCACCATACATAGTTCTGCCGCCAAGCAGCGGTGCCGCAGGCAGCCGGTGTAGTGCAGGCACGTGACACAGTTCAGCGACGTCTCTGGGATAGCCGGCTGACCCATTGTTGACATAGTCCTCCCCCAAGTGTCGCCCACAACAACCGATCCTGGGCGTCCCGCAACCATCGGATACCCACGACCCTCACCAATGACCTGGTGACTCGGTCCACCTTGTGGGAGGCCTTCCGCCGCTGCGTCTTCTGGTACCTGGTCGCCACTCCAGAACCTTTCGGACCCATCAACCGTCTGTCCTGCAAGCAATATGCCCTGCTCACTGCCATGTCGGTAACCTTGGTTCTCCTACCGTTGTCTTAATTCGGGGCGTTGATTTTTTTGAAATTTGTACACATTTTGTTTCAGATGCGAAATCCTGAACAATGCGATGTGTGCCTACAGTTCTTGGAGTCTAACAACTATGAAAAGCATTTATTTTTGCATCTTACCAGGTAACTACCATTCTGATAAATTTTGATGTCAAACATCTGTTGTAGGTTGAATGTAAAACTGTGACAGAAAATCAGCGGGGCTATTGCGTAACTCTGTTGACAGTTCAAGTGATGATCACTCATTTTTTTTTTTTTTTTATTCGGTATAAACCAGTGCTTGACTGCGATCCTACCTGATGGTAAGCAGTGATGCAATCGTTGATGGTGAGGCGCACTAGTTTATTAAGAGCCTATTCACTCTAGCCTTGAAGGCACCTAAATTATAGTTGGACGGGAAGACCGCAGCAGGCAAATTGTTCCAGTCCCTCGATGTACGCGGTATAAACGACGAAGCAAATCGCTTAGTTTGGACCGTTGGTGTTTCAACAACGTGAGGGTGGATACTCGCCGTACGTCGGGTTGTCCGATGGAAGAAAGGAGATGGCGGAATCAAGTCATGCAATTCCCCCGCACACTCCAAAATGCAACCTGTAAAATACCGATAGGCTGGCTACCCTGCGCCTGTGCTCGAGGCTTTGTAGATTGGGCTTAACCAAATCTGGATCCCCAATTAGCCTCTTCGCACGCCTTTCTACTGAGTCCAAAGCTGCCAGATGGCATTTTGCAGCACCAGCCCATATGTGACTGCAGTTAACATTGTTAACACTTGTTAACAATGTGCATCATTGAACTGTCAAACAGCTAGTTTCGTATTGTCTATCTTCAGTGACCAACTGCAGTGACGTCATTAGCCACTGGTGCCTTTGATAGCCACCGTAACAAGTTTTGACAGATGTTATTGTATCGATACTTTTAAAATTGCGATTGTGTAAGCTTTTGAAGCTGTATAATCTACTATATAAAAATAAGTCGGGTTTTCCTTCCTGACGCTATAACTCCTTAACGCACGAACCGATTTCCACGGTTTTGCATTCGTTGGAAAGGTCTCGGGCTCCGTGTGGTTTATAGCAAAGAAAAGAGTAGGGTAGAGTAGGGTAATTTTTTTTTTTTACTAAATCCCGCTTTTGGGCAGAACAACGTCTGCCGGGACCACTAGTAGTCGATAAAATTTTAGAGTGGTCACAATAGGCACCGTAAATTTTTATAATTCACCACATTTCCACCGTAGTTTGTGTAGTTTGTTAGTCACTTGTGTGATACGTAATACCAATTTTATGAAATTGTCAGTTGACAACTAAGTTTAGTGTGCAACGAATGCTAGTTGTCAACTGTTATTGAAAAAGTTAGCCAATAGCCCCCCAGGAGCTCTTAACGTGATCCATTTGACGCGGTGGGGCGGGGGCGGTACACAATGTGTCGTAACGCGTTTCTTTATTATTATATATTTTTGGTTCATTCTGCGCATCACCGCGCCTTGTGACCTGATTACGACGTAAACCTTCCGTTGTTTAAAAAAAATAAAATTGTGCTTTTTCTTCATAGTATTAAAACTTTCGCATCCGCAAAGATTTACTTTTGACATCTATGTCAAAAGTAAATGACGATGATGTGTGTGTGTGTGTGTGTGTGTGTGTGTGTGTGTCAAAGTGTGTGGGTGGGGTTTTGGATTTCTGTTTCCGTTAAGACACTTCCGTTGCATCACTAACAAATACTGACAAATGCTTGCACTGACTGGACAGGTCCAAAAGACTAAGAGTATCTGGGCCAACCATTTCCAAGACTAGAGGAGTACACGCTCAGCCCCATCAAGGCCATACGGGGGCTCATGAAGAAAGTGCACGGAGGGCTAGGGGTTGAGTAGACAGGAGGGGCATAGCACAAAATATCCAGAAGGGTCGAAGTGCTCTGGCTTAGGGCCAGCCCCACAATAAGATAAAATAAGACTGGACAGGTCCACTCAAATCTGTGTTGTTCTTTCCTCAAAAGACCATCTCAGACACTAATCTCCATGGTTCTCATATGATTTGACCATTACATGTTATATTACACTGTATAGACACAGTATAGATATAAGGAACAGTACGGAAACTACCTACAAATATTCGAAACGGCACACTCACACAAACATACGCATCGACGAGACTCAAGCGTTTCTCGCGGTCCTGTCAGTAGCGAATGACGCTTAGAAGTCTCGTTGATGCGTATGTTTGTGTGAGTGAGCCGTTTCGAACATTTGTAAGTAGTTTCCGTACTGTACCATATCTATACTGTGGTATAGATTCTGAGAGAGACTTTGATCTCTGAGTTAGTTTCGGAGTTTCTTCTCAAGGTAGTCAGGAAACACCAGCCTCATTCAGTTTAAACTGACGACAAAAATTTACGTGTTTTTAAAACCTAGTTGACAAAATATAATATAATATTCCACAACTATCACACAACGCCGTCTAGTCCCAAGCTAAGCAGAGCTTGACAAATGATAAACATACTTATATATTATAGATAAATTACACCCAGACACAGAACAAATGATTGTGCTCATCACACAAACATTTGTCCTGGGTGGGAATCGAACCCACGACCTCCGGCATAGCAGTCAGGGCCACTAACCAATAGGCCAGTCTAAAATAAATATCATTTGTAATTTATGTTTGTTCCAGATACGAATGTGTAACCTGTTCTCAGCAATTCATCTCGTGCGAAAAAGCGGCCTTACACTACAAGAAACAGCATCGAATAAATAAACTGAAGACAATGCTCAAGTGTCCACAGTGTCTTTTTAAAACTGAGTAAGTAAAGAACGTTTCAAGTTCCTTCATGACACACATACTAAATATCTTAGGTCATCGGAAAACTTGAGGCTAGAGATGCCAAGCCATTCCACCAATTTTTATGACAAGTCGTTTGCAGTTCAAGCAGTGCAGCTACCTCTCCTCTTGAATATCGTCATTAAATACATCATTTCTTTACTTTCATAATTATATATATATATTGTTTGTATTATATGTAAATAGAACACCACGAACTACCTGCGTATCTTTTTTCTCCTTCTCTGTCAAATCCATCCAAAGGTTGTCTTTAAAAAATCGCTTTTAGCCATAAGACCGCCCATTGTGACACCCTATTAATTTTAAGTTCCTATTGTAATTTGTATTTTTGGTGTACAATAAAGAATATATCTATCTATCTAAGTGAATCTTTCAGATGTGAAAAATCTATTGGCGCGCCTTGGCAGTTAAACCGACTCGAATGCCGTGACCCGCCCCCCTAGCTAAGTTACAACCGTTTCGTTTCGATTCTCTTTTCTTCGATCGCCTCGAGTAGGCCACGGTTTCGATTCCTTTATTCTGACGTCATCTCAACGCTCAGTCACGTGGTCAGAACAAAGGAATAAGAGGCGTGGCCGACTCGAAGCTATCAACGAAAAGAGAATCGAAACGAAACGGTTGTAACTTGGCTAAGGGGGCAGGGCTTGACAACGTTAGCAAATTTACAATATCATTATCGTTTACCATCAGGTGAGATAGTGGTCACATGTGATAATTACATACAATTACAAAATAAAAAAAATATATATGTATATAAATAATTGTTAAGTAACGATATTTTCTATACACCACAAATTTTTAATTAGTACAAATACTTAAAGGGCTTATTAGAAAAGGTCTTGTTATTATTTATGTGAAGTCCCAATAAATAATACTCATAAACAGCAAAGTTATTAGCGTTTTTTTTATATCCCAAAATATCGCTCAATTTATGGAAATATTGTACTGGCTTTTGAAGAATGAATAAATGATGATCAAAATGGAAAAAACACTGCGCGTAATATTTTCTGGTAGCAACTGTTATGAATGATTGATTCTATTATGAATTTACCAACAATGACAAATTTTCTTGAGCAATTTTGGGATTTCGTTATTTTTAACCGACTTCAAAAAGGAGGAGGTTCTATGTTCGGCTGAATGTATTTTTATTATTAATTTTTTTATGTATTTTCACCGATTTCTCGGTCAATTGCGGACCGATTTTGAAAATGTTTTGTTTGATTGAAAGGTTATGTTTCCGAGGTGGTCCCTTAGCAATATTGTTATGATATGATCATGAACTTCGAAGATATGGAACAGAACTCCTCCTAAGGTCACAGCAGAACCGTCGTAACAAGTAAAATTGCTTTATTTATACGTGTAGTCGATGACTGACTGAAAGAAGAGGGGGAATATATCGAACTGATCTGATGATGAAGCCTGAATTTAGGCACCGGAACTCTGTAATAAATTACTTAATCTAACCGTGTTTGGGATTATTACAATTGTCATGAGATGCACTCTGGCTATAAGGTATTTAAGTTTGGCTGAAGGGTACTTTTTAGTGGTGGTAGGTACCGTAACTAAAAAGTGTAAAATAAAAAAAAGTAAAAAAAGACTGTTTTTTTACTTTGAAGTAGGTTGTATTTTTTGGAAAAAGTTTTTATTTACTTTTGACTACAACAATATGATCAGTAACGGGTACGGATAGAGCCCCATTTTTCTTTTATACTAATTGAAAAATAAGGGTGTGTAAATAAAAATAACTTCTTGCCTGTTTCTGGTTTTTGTATGTCTAATCCTTATATTTCTTGTATATTCCTTAGTTTATCTTGTCTATTCCTTATTTTTCTTATCTATTCCTTAGTTTATCTTGTCTATTCCTATTTTTCTTATCTATTCCTTAGTTTATCTTGTCTATTCCTTATTTTTCTTATCTATTCCTTATTTTTCTTATCTATTCCTTAGTTTATCTTGTCTATTCCTTATTTTTCTTTTCTATTCCTTAGTTTATCTTGTCTATTCCTTATTTTTCTTTTCTATTCCTTAGTTTATCTTGTCTATTCCTTATTTTTCTTGTCTATTCCTTATTTTTTCTTATCTATTCCTTATTTTTCTTTTTTTACAAGCTTACTCCTTATTAAAATTTGTTTTCATAGCCATTCCTTGTTTTAGACATATGCTCAAGCTGAAGCGTCACGTGCGACGCGTCACTAAGTGTAAGGCGTGCGGAGACAGCATCACACACGGATGTGGGACGGGCATGACTTACAACAGGCATGTCGCGTGAGTATAATATAGTATACTAGCTTCTGCCACCGGCTTCGCCCGCTTGAAAATAGGTTTCTCCATACAAACTTTTGACCCCCGTTTCATCCCTTTAGATGGTGAATTTTGCAAAATCCTCTCTTAGTGCTCGCCTACGTCATAAAAGGAAACCCTGTGCAAAATTTCACGCCATTTCATTACTAGTAGTTTTGGCTGTGCGTTGATATGTCAGTCGTCAGTTTCTCCTTTTATATATAGATACTAGCTTTTGCCCGCGGCTTCGCTCCCGTCAACTGACTACTCTACCCTACTCTACCCTACTCTACCCTACTCTACCCTACTCTACCCCACTTTACCCTACTCGATAAAAAGTATGTCCGTCTCCTGGTTCTAAGCTACCTCCCCACCAATTTTCAGCCAAATTGGTTCAGCCGTTCTTGAGTTATAAACAGTGTAACTAACACGACTTTCTTTTATATATATAGATATATAGATTAGTACTTTTACAGCGACTACATTCGCGTGAATGTTTTTCATAAGAACTTTAACATACAGTATTTTGAGAGTAGTTTTGTAAAACTAACAATGAAAGTCTTTATAATTCATTTTCATTACAATGTGTGCTTGTGTAAATATAAAGTATTTTTATGCATATCCGAGTTTTTCTAAGATAAGGTATTTGTGCGATTTTATTCTAATATTTAATTCAATTATATATGTATTAATTTTTTTACCCTCGTCCGTGCGTCACTGCGGGGTGCTAACTGAAAATCAGCGCTGCGTGTCTGACGCCCAGTGTGGCCACGCTCGCCGCATTCTGTACTTTTGTTCTTTTTTACTTTGTGTTTGTAACCGTTGTCCTGTGTCTGTCTCAAAAAAAAGTATTTATATTATATTCTATACTAATAGCTTCATTTTGTTAATAGGCGCTGTAAAGGGCCGCGATCATGAGAACCGAAGACGAATAGCAACGTGAGCATTTGTTCACTTAATAAATATGTAATTGATATAAACTAGTGCTTGACTGCACTGCACTTTGTAGCACTGTAAGGGCCTGCGCACACCACGTTTTTAAAACGTGCTGTTGACGCGCGGTTTAGAAACGTGCGTCGACGGCGCGTTTTTATTCCATTTATATGTCCAGGCTGCGTCTGACTCGCGTCTTTATCACTACAAAAGCGCGTCAACGGCGCGTTTAAAAAACGTGGTGTGCACAGGCCATAACCGAAATATTTTTTAAATTTATTGTTGTTTGTTGTTTGTTCACAGGCCATTCCAAAATCATGCCGCGAAGATCTGAAAAGATGTCGTTGTAAAATTATAAAACTTGTTTAAATAAAAGTTTTACAATGAATCAAATATATATTTAGTTTTATTGTTTATCATAGTGTCCGACCAAAACTGATATTTACAACTGAAACCGAATTTCGGTAACAATAAGAAAATTACATTATAATCAGTCAGTCCATATTTTTTTTTATGTTATAATTATTTATTTAAACTTTATGTACAGTGGTAGGTACTTAGGCGGACTAAATGCCACAAGGCATTCTCTACCAGTCAACCATTAATTGGGGTTAAAATAAAAATTACAACACTAGTAGGTGTGCACAATTAATAGATAGTTGCTTAACCTATTCTAATTATAGATTAAGAGTAGCATACATAGCATAGCATAGTCGGCCTTATAATGTTCCCACTGTTGGGACTCAGGCCTCCTCTCTAGGAGAGGGGATGGGCCGTAATCCACCACGCGGGCCCAGTGCGGGTTGGTGGATGTCACATGTCTTCGAATTTTTGGTTCTAGGACATGCCTTTTCCTCACGATGTTTTCCTTCACCGTTTTGAGAGCAGTGGTGATGAAATAAATTACACAAAGTAATGCGCCTGGCTGGGTTTGAACCCGCGACCTACAGCTCGTAAGTCGGGGCCGTTACCACTCGGCCACCACTGCTCTACTCGGCCACCACTGCTCTACTCGGCCACCACTGCTCTACTCGGCCACCACTGCTCTACTCGGCCACCACTGCTCTACTCGGCCACCACTGCTCTACTCGGCCACCACTGCTCTACTCGGCCACCACTGCTCTACTCGGCCACCACTGCTCTACTCGGCCACCACTGCTCTACTCGGCCACCACTGCTCTACTCGGCCACCACTGCTCTACTCGGCCACCACTGCTCTACTCGGCCACCACTGCTCTACTCGGCCACCACTGCTCTACTCGGCCACCACTGCTCTACTCGGCCACCACTGCTCTACTCGGCCACCACTGCTCTACTCGGCCACCACTGCTCTACTCGGCCACCACTGCTCTACTCGGCCACCACTGCTCTACTCGGCCACCACTGCTCTACTCGGCCACCACTGCTCTACTCGGCCACCACTGCTCTACTCGGCCACCACTGCTCTACTCGGCCACCACTGCTCTACTCGGCCACCACTGCTCTACTCGGCCACCACTGCTCTACTCGGCCACCACTGCTCTACTCGGCCACCACTGCTCTACTCGGCCACCACTGCTCTACTCGGCCACCACTGCTCTACTCGGCCACCACTGCTCTACTCGGCCACCACTGCTCTACTCGGCCACCACTGCTCTACTCGGCCACCACTGCTCTACTCGGCCACCACTGCTCTACTCGGAGATTAAGAGTAATTAAGTCTAACTACGAATATAAATTAATTGTAAATTTATTATCATAAATTTTGGAACGCTGACGTCTCCCCTCTTGAAGGTGGGCGCTAATGGCTACAACACAGTTTTAAACTAATGTAGTTGTTAACGAACACTTAAAATGTTGTAAACAAGTTTATTGTTCCAATAAAATTATTATAAAAAAAAAAAAACTAAATAAATAACAGATATTTAAAATAGAATGTAGACCTATCGTTAAATTAAGTTGCATAAAATAATAAAATACGTATATAATTTTGCTAATATCACATAGCTATGCAGTCTTCGACATTTTCACTTATTGGTGTGATAATAAACGTAAAAACCCCTCATTTTAAGAAATAAAAACCATTTTACAAAAAAAAAATACAACCGACTTCAAAGTAAAAAAAAACACTGAAAAGTGCAAAATAACTTTAATTTCGGAAGTCGGTGTTTCTATAATAGTTTTGTCTCTTCGTTATTTAACACCGACTTCCGAAATTAAAGTTATTTTGCACTTTTCAGTGTTTTTTTTTTTACTTTGAAGTCGGTTGTATATATATTTTTTTTTTTGAAAAATGTTTTTTATTTTACACTTTTTAGTTATGATACCACCACTAAAAAGTACCCCTCTGCTAAACTTAAATACCTTATAGCCAGAGTGCATCTCATGACATTTGTAATAATCCCAAACACACATTACATTAATTTATTACAGAGTTCCGGTGCCTAACTTCAGGCTTCATAATCAGATCAGTTCGATATATGGACCTCTACTTTCAGTCAGTCAACGACTACACGTATAAACAAAGCAATTTTACTTGTTACGACGGTCCTGCTGTGATCCTATGAGGAGTTCTGTTCCATATCTTCGAAGTTCATAATCAGATCATAACAATATTTCTATGGGGCCAACTCGGAAGCATAACCTTTCAGACGAAAAAAAAATATTTCAAAATTGGTCCACAATTGACCGAGAAATCGGTGAACATACATAAAAAACATACATTCAACCGAACATAGAACCTCCTCCTTTTTGAAGTTGTTTAAAAAACCAAGTAGGGATGTATTAGGTAAGTATCTAACTACTTGCCACTTGAATATCTTGGTAATCTATATATATAAAAATCAATGCCAAATTTCGTTGTAATTTTATAACTCAAGAACGGGCTCACGGTTTCCTACGATTTCCTACGATTTGAGAGCAGTGGTGATGAAATAAATTACACAAAGTAATGCGTCTGGCTGGGTTTGAACCCACGACCTACAACTCGTAAGTCGGGGCCGCCACTCGGCCACCATTGCTCTCGCTCCACCCAGAGCGCAAGAAATATTGATAAAATCGTGACAAAAAAAAAGGTATTACTAACAGATCAGTAAATATCTTTCAATGCAGATAATACCGAGTGTTTTATGACATGTTAGCTTAAAGCGATGTTACATGACACGCATAGATTAGGAATTAATGTAGATATGACACTATAAATGAAACAGAGGCCTTACCACGGGCTCTTAGCGCGATCCATTAAACGACTTAAGGTTACACTAGTCGACACTTTTTCCATACAAATTTTGGGGGGGTATTACTCCACAGTTTGACATTGTATATCCAAAGTAAAACATGATATATAGTTTTATCATAATCTTAATTTTATCTTAAACAAAAATAATTTCCGTTACAAAATTATGAGACAACAAAGTTTCTGTTTTTTCACGATCATAACGCAACTTTAAGTGTAAAAAAGTAACAAAAATCATATAAAATCTCAAAAACGAAGTCGGTACCGACAAAATTTTATTATCGAAGAGTTTACAATTTATTTGTAAGTATTAGATTTATGCAGTGGTTTTTTCATAAAACTCGATTTTCCAAAGCACTACTCTCAGATTTTACGCACCGTCTAATTTCATTTCAGTTCGGAACGGTGTTTGTGTGCATGCGAACCATACGATGTACTAATAATTTAGCGTCTAACTGCTCATATTTGATAATATCGCAGTCGGACACAATATCAGATGAGTCATCGCAATTTTTGGCCTCACCCATCAGCGATTTCGAGCCCGCGACTATAGTTCAGCCTTAAACTGAACTGTTAAAGAGAGAGGTGCATAGTTCCATTCCTCCTTCTCGCTCGCACAACGGACATTTTAACACAAATGGTTAGGCCCCTGTTATGGCGTCACTACGCAACCGCTCAAAAGTCCCTTTTTAACCGACTTCAAAAAAAGGGAGAGGTTATGATAACCTCCTCCTCTATTTTGAAGTCGATTAAAAAAAATACAACCGAATTGATAACCTCTTCCTTTTTTTGAAGTCGGATAAAAAGAAATAAGTTTTCGCGCAAAAAAAGAAAACCTGAAAATGGAATGGTGTCGTGTTTTTTGCAATAAGTTTGACGAAAACGAACTCGCAATTAAACTAAAATATCATAAAGCTAACGTTATAAATATATTGATTATTAAACCTACTTTCAACTCTGTTCATTAACTCATTGAGGCAAAGTGGTCATACTGTTATCACTTCAATAATAATCCATTTGCACACACTAGCGAGTAGTGCCCTTGACTCGGCCGCGAAACGACGTGCGCTGCCGCTCCTGCAATTTTCACTGTTTATTCAGCTAAAATGCAAGAATTTAAGCCCACAGGTGAGTTATAACATTCTAATATTATTTATTTTATGCCTTATTTAATTGATCTGTACTTATTACTCGTATATATAATAATAATAATGAGACCATTTTATTTCGCTTAGGTATTATTTTCACGACTGTAATGTCGAATACAGGGTGATAGTGAAGAAATATTCCCATGTTATTACCAAACTAGCTTCTGCTAGCGGTTTTGCCCGGCTTTGTAAAAGTAGAAAATATATATGCATATGTAGAATAGAATTAATATAATAGAAATACTTTTATTCGGGACAGAAACAGCACAAACACAAAGTAAAAAAAAAACTGGGCAAGTGCGAATCGGACTCGAGCTCTGAGGGTTCCGTACAAACTTACATATGAAAACAGATCAATTCCCGAATTGAGTTACGAAGATTTTACCGAATTGCAAAAAGTAATGTGTGGCAAGTATAAGAAAAAATCTGAAAACTGTAAATTTGTAGTTACGTCACAAAAAAAAATCATTTTTTTGCGATTCGGAAAAATCTTCGTAACTCAATTCGGGAATTGATCTGTTTTCATAGGTTTGTAGGAACCTTCAGTGCGCGACTCGCACTTGCCCAGTTTTGTTTTTGTAAAAAGTTTTTTATTTCACACTTTTTAGTTGCGGTACACTTATAGCCAGAGTACCTATTTCTCATGACAATTACAATTGACCCAAACACTGCTAGATTACATTGTTTTATTATGAAGTTCCTGTGTCTACCTTCCACCTTCCGGCTCCATCATCACATCAGTTGGTGAAGCGTCAATGCCTTTTCTCAATGTGTATATGTTTTTTAGAGAATAAATAATATAAATTAGTTACGTTTCCCGCATTCTCCGCACTTTATTAAAAACATTACTTAGTTTAGAAAAAAAGTAAGTCAATTGAGTCTCTGTTGAGGATTCCATTCGCCAATATCTACAACCGCAGCGCCCATTGGTTGACGTATCGAATGCTCCCTTGAGACGCTCGCTAAAGACCGATAGAGGGCGTCTTCCCGCAAAAGAAAAAAGTCTCCGCACTTCCGATTACGATTTTGCGTCGAACGCATTCCGCCCCGCTATAGAAATCCCATATATGTTGAAAACCTGAGAATTCTCGTGTGATAAGTGTATCTGCTACTGTGAGACATTGAGACCTTATAGTGCAGTGTTGGTTTCACGAGTTCTGACCAGTCCACCGGTGGATGAACCAAGTTAGCTCGCCGGCCGGCAGCCCACCAAGCAACCACGCACCCGTGAACGAGGCGCCTTCCTACCTTCAAGTGAGGTCCCTGGATTAGCAAGGTACGTGGGCTTTATTTCTGCAAATAGATGTTGTGGGTATTGGTGTCTCAGAGGAATCGTCAACAGGGATTTAATTTTGCGTAATTTAAATTTTTCTTTCACCGCCATATTGGTTGTCTTAAAACACACACCTCCCTTTCTCAGGTGAGGCTATTTACACGCCTCATCACAATTATTTGGTCCTTCGAGCCGGATAGGTAACCGCTCCCGGTTAGATTTTTACGTAATATTTGGTGAAAATCATAATAGATATATATAGGTTATAGATATTTACGTAAACCATTGGTAAATTATTCTTGCCTATAAACCGCTTTCCGCTACAACATAAACATAATTGACAATAGATTCTACGTAGGTTTTGGTAAATCTGTCAATATTGTTTCATAGAATTTAATGTGTTACGTATTTCACTTTGGTAACATACGATAGGAGGTAGTTACCCATCATTTCGGCTTTGTGCGTATTAGTTATTTTTATTCAGATACCGCCACATAGTTGGTAGGTACTTCACTATTGCAAACCGCCTGATAAGTTTACCCGCGCATATTTTTAGATATTGCTCTTGATATTAACTTATCAAAATGACTGAGAAACAATTAAAGCCGGAAGATTTGCTGACTATCCTTCATGAAAAGAAAGGATTGTTATTTAAACGCCTTAATCGATTATATGATTTATCGAAAAATATTTCGTCGTTCGATTCGAGAAATAATGAGAGTTTTATGACTGAATCGGAAACTATTGACGACATTCGTGACAAATTTGAATCTTATGTCGATCAAATTAACCACATAAACATTAATTTGAAACCTGGTTCGAGTCCCGACTATGCTTGTTTAGAATCCTTTGAAGATTTGTTTATTCGCATTAAGCGTATTAGGAATAAAATCGACAGTAGTCAATCTCAGTTATCACAATGTAGTAATTCGAAAACGCTTTTTGAACCACTAAAAATAAAACTGCCTCCAATCGCATTGCCATCTTTCGACGGGAAACCTGAGAATTGGCCTGTTTTCTATGAGTCGTTCAAGTCGAATATTCATAACAATGAACAGCTGACTGACTCGCAGCGTGTGCAGTATTTAGTAGGTAGGCTTACACATAACGCGTTAAAGGTTACAGCCGGTATTGTACCTACGGCTGATACCTATCATTTTCTATGGGACAGCTTAGTTAATAAATACCAGGATAAGCGTACATTAGGTATACACTATTTAAATAATATATTAGATTTAAAAAGTTGTTTGTGTAACGCAAATGGTCTCGATTCTTTCATTGAAACATTTAGTGCAAGTATTTCTGCCTTGAAACAACTTGGTATTCCGGATCTTGCGGATTTTATTCTCTTGCATTGCGCTATGAGAAAAATAGATTCACAGACTGGTCAATCGTTTGAACTTTCCGTTCGCGATGTTGAAATACCTACAACTAAATTGTTAATTAGCTTTGTTCAAGATCAGGCTAAGATATTAGCACGCTCGAATTTATCTCATTCGAACGCGAAAAATAATTATAATAAACCTCATAGTTCCGCATCTCGCGAGCCTCGCACGCAAACGAAAGCGTTTGTCGTGAATCAATCGCCTAATTCTCCCGCTCCGCTAAGCTCCGTCTCGAGTTGCGCGTATTGTAAAGATAACGCTCATGTTCATTTGTATAACTGCGCTAAGTTTCAATCCGCGTTGACTCCTAGAACTAGGTTTGAGTTTATTAAATCCGTACATGGTTGCGCAAATTGTCTGAGCACGTCGCACGGTTTGAGTAATTGCAAGTCGACCTCAGTCTGTAACGTATGTAAAAAACGCCATCATACTTTATTACATTTTGAGAAAAATAATAAACAACCGCATATAGCTGATGTTAAACCGACGAATTGCAATGTAGTCGTCGCGTCCAGTCTGGCGGCGCCGCTGTCCGCTGCGCCTCCCGCGCTCCTCCCGCCCCGCGCGGCGTCTTGTGGTTCGGGTGATGTTACTCAAACATTTCCGACCCATAACACGGCCGTATTATTAGCTGCAGATACGAAGACTAAGTCAGCAGTCTTGTTATCAACCGCTCAGGTTTATGCGCGCGCGAATAATAATAGTTCGGGCCATAAAACAATAGTTAGGTGCTTAATTGACAATGGTTCGCAAAATAATTTAATAACTACAGATTGTTGTAGGAAACTCAACTTAGCAATAATTCCTTTGAATAATTCTTTTGTCAAAGGAGTTGGTTCTGTGTCGCGGCCGATAATAGGTTATGTGAATTTAGATATCGAGTCTCGCGTATACTCGCATCAAAAATATACTATTCACGCGTTAGTAGTTGAGTGCATTACGGACCAGCTACCTTCGCATCATATTAAGTGGGATTGTCATGTGGACTTCCACTCGCTTCCGCTCGCTGATTTAAGCTGGAATATTCCAGGAGATATTGACATAGTGTTAGGCGCTCAACTGTTTCCGTATATTTATTTGGGGAATAGGGTAGACTTAGGTTCAAATGCGCCACCCGCATTATTGACCACATTCGGGTATGTCCTTATGGGTGATTTTCCGCATAGTAAAGATAATTTAAATTTACCTAGCACTTCTTTCACAGCATTAGCCCTTAATGATTTATTACAAAAGTTCTGGGAATTGGAAGAAGTTGAAAATAAACGTTTTTTATCTCCTGAGGAAACCGAATGTGAGAATATTTTTTCCTCGACCGTGTCACGTGACGATGCGGGACGTTACACTGTCGCGTTACCCTTTAGTAAAGATCCCGCCGAGTTAGGTAACTCCCGCACCGCCGCGTACCGTCGACTAGTTGCGCTGGAGAGAAAACTCCGCCAATCGCCGACGTTGCGGGAAAATTATAACGCAGTGATCCAAGAGTACATAGACAATGGATACTTAAGTCAAGTCGACGAATCCGCCATTTCGGATGACGGGTACTACATCCCTCATCACGCTGTCGTTCGGCCAGACAAACCGATGCCGCGCGTTGTATTGGATGCGAGTGCCAGGACTCATACCGGTTTATCTTTAAATGATGTACTCCATATTGGTCCAAATTTACAAACAGATTTGTTTCTTCTTTTAATCAATTTTAGATTATTTCCTATCGCTATAAATTCTGATATTAAGCAGATGTACTTACGAATTTGCGTACCTGTTGAGCAGCGTAAGTACCTACGCATTTTGTTTCGATTCAGTGAGAATGATCCTGTGTTGACATTCGCTTTTAACCGCTTACCTTTTGGACTGAAGTCGAGTCCTTACATAGCTATGCGCACTGTGCGACAGCTGGCCTCGGACAGTCCGCATGATCCCGAAGCGGCTAAAGTAGCAGAGACCAGCTTGTATATGGACGATCTGGTCTATTCGGTGAATAACGAAGAGAACGCTATACAGCTATCGCATGATCTCATAAAAATGTTTAAGTCGGGCGATTTTGACCTTGTAAAATGGTGTAGCAATTCACCCGCGCTTTTAAACAGCCTACCTGATTCACATCGTAAGTCACTCGAGTTTCACGAGGGCAATGATGTGTCCAGGGTTCTAGGTCTTTCATGGGAACCTTCTCAGGATAAGTTCTTCTTCACGTCCGCTCAAGTAGCCGAGAAATGTACTAAGAGAAATATACTCTCGATAGTTGCCCGCTTATTTGATGTTCTTGGTCTAGTCGCTCCCGTGATCTTTTACGCCAAGCTGCTCATCAAAGAGTTATGGCTGAGCAATATCGGTTGGGATGATGACGCTCCTGACGAGATCGTCCAACGTTTTTCGCTTCTCATGCAGGAGTTTCCCTTGTTGGATTCCTTACGGATACCACGTCATGTGGGTGTTACCGATGATTGTTGTGTTCGTATAGTCGCATTCGCCGATGCCAGTATGGGTGGGTACGGTTGTGCCATTTACATACACTGTACTAGCCCGTCCGGTGTCGTAGTTCGCTTGCTTTGTGCGAAGTCAAAGGTTTCACCTACCAAGGTCACAACTCTTGCACGTCTGGAGCTGTGCGCAGCCGTGCTCATGTCAAAGTTGGTGAAGACTGTTCGCGATACTTACGCTTCACGTGTTCCAATTGTAGGGATTTACGCATTTTCAGATTCCACGATAGCCTTATCGTGGATTCATTCTTCTCCGCATCGCTGGTCAGTCTTCGTCAGCAATAGAGTAGCTCAATGTCAGGAGAACCTGGGCTCTCAACATTTCTACCACGTAGCAGGTGTTGAGAATCCAAGCGACTGCCTATCTCGTGGTTTACTGCCTTCACGGTTGGTGTCACATGATCTTTGGTGGAGCGGCCCTTCTTGGCTTAGTTGTGCTCCTGAAGATTGGCCTGTCAAACCGTTCTGTCCCACTGACTGTGGGGAACTCCCCGAGCATAAGGTAAATGTCTTAACTGTGACCACGCAAGTAGAACTGCCTCTTCTTTGTCAACTTGCGCAACGCACCTCATCATGGGATAAGCTGTTGCTCATCGTATCTTATATACTTAAATTCGCTAGACCGAAGGTTCATTGTGAACCCCGGTCGCCTCAGGGATTGCCAGCGGCGGAACGAGTTATGATCCGTGCTGTGCAATCTGTTCATTTCGCAGATGACATTAAGCTCATCAAATGTGGTAAATTGTTACCAAAGAAACTTAACAGTTTATCTGTCTTTTTAGATGAAGAGGGTATATTACGCATTGGAGGAAGACTTTCAAAGTCATACCTTCCCTTTGATGCTAAGCATCCTTTTTTACTTCCCAAACATGATCCTGTTGTGGATTTGATAATTCGTCATTACCATGTGATAAATTGTCACACTGGGCCTGGGCTACTTATGTCTATTTTACGACAGCGATTTTGGATACTAGATGCCAGGACTGTCATTAGGTCCAAGTTGCGACAATGCAACACATGCTTTAGAGTTAATCCGACGCATCCCACTCCAATGATGGCGGACCTTCCTGAATACCGTGTATCGGAATCAAAGGCATTTGTCCATACTGGAGTGGATTATGCTGGTCCCATACGCATAACTCTCTCTCGTCGCAGAGGTCAACACGCTCAGAAGGCTTACATCTGCTTGTTTGTGTGTTTGGTAACCAAGGCTGTCCATGTAGAGTTAGTCTCTGAACTTACTACCGACGCCTTTTTAGCCGCGTTTAAACGTTTCATCTCGCGTCGAGGGCCAGTATCCTGTCTATATTCGGATAACGCTACCAATTTCGTTGGTGCTAAAGCTCAGCTAGATGAACTTTATAATTTCTTAATGAGGTCAAACCTCAATTCATCTCTTTTAGATGAGTTATCAGCTCGCCGCATTAAGTGGAAAATGATTCCACCTCGCTCCCCACATTTTGGCGCTATGTGGGAAGCCAATATAAAAACATTAAAAACGCATCTTTATCGAGTGATTGGAAATCAACTTCTCACTTATGAAGAGTTACAAACTGTACTCATCCAAATAGAGTGCATTATGAACTCACGCCCTCTGAGCGTGTTGTCTTCTGATCCGCATCCTGAAGTTATTACTCCCGCTCATTTTTTGATGTCGACTCCATTGCAGTACTTGCCGGCAGCCGATTTGTCTGGTCAGCGCTTAAATCTGTCCCAACGTAAACAGTTGTTAGATAGTATGGTACAATCCTTCTGGAAGAAATGGCATCTAGAGTATCTGCATACGCTGCAAGTTAGGCAAAAATGGGCAACTCCGGACAAGCCTGTAGAAGTTGGAACTGTCGTACTCGTGGGACAGGACAATTCGCCTCCTCTGTGTTGGCCATTAGGAGTCATAATTGAGGTTTATAAAGGGACTGACAATGTCGCTCGCGTTGCAATGGTGAGGACAAGGTTTGGTAATTTTAAACGCTCTGTCACAAAACTATATCCTATTCCAACGCAATAAAATTTCATTTTAACGATATCGTAGTTTTTAAGGTTTAGGATTAGTATTCTAAATAATTTTTATTTTCCGCATTTAGTGATAAAGCTTAGACTTTCTGATCATGATCTAGGTCAGTAAATCTTTACAATTTTCACCTTTCCCTTTGAAAGCACTTGCGTCCTTCCAAGGGGGGGAGCATGGTGAAGCGTCAATGCCTTTTCTCAATGTGTATATGTTTTTTAGAGAATAAATAATATAAATTAGTTACGTTTCCCGCATTCTCCGCACTTTATTAAAAACATTACTTAGTTTAGAAAAAAAGTAAGTCAATTGAGTCTCTGTTGAGGATTCCATTCGCCAATATCTACAACCGCAGCGCCCATTGGTTGACGTATCGAATGCTCCCTTGAGACGCTCGCTAAAGACCGATAGAGGGCGTCTTCCCGCAAAAGAAAAAAGTCTCCGCACTTCCGATTACGATTTTGCGTCGAACGCATTCCGCCCCGCTATAGAAATCCCATATATGTTGAAAACCTGAGAATTCTCGTGTGATAAGTGTATCTGCTACTGTGAGACATTGAGACCTTATAGTGCAGTGTTGGTTTCACGAGTTCTGACCAGTCCACCGGTGGATGAACCAAGTTAGCTCGCCGGCCGGCAGCCCACCAAGCAACCACGCACCCGTGAACGAGGCGCCTTCCTACCTTCAAGTGAGGTCCCTGGATTAGCAAGGTACGTGGGCTTTATTTCTGCAAATAGATGTTGTGGGTATTGGTGTCTCAGAGGAATCGTCAACAGGGATTTAATTTTGCGTAATTTAAATTTTTCTTTCACCGCCATATTGGTTGTCTTAAAACACCTCCCCTTCTCAGATGAGGCTATTTACACGCCTCATCATCAGTTCTATAGTACCTTATAGCCAAAGTGCATCTCGTGACAATTCTAATAAGCCCAAACACGGCTAGGATACATTGATTAATTACGAAGTGCCTGTGCCTACCTTCCGGCTCCATCATCAGAACAAATCGATAGTACCTTATAGCCAAAGTGCATCTCATGACAATTCTAATAAGCTCAAACACGGCTAGGATACATTGATTAATTACGAAGTGCCTGTGCCTACCTTCCGGCTCCATCATCAGATCAGTTCGATAGTACCTTATAGCCAAAGTGCTTCTCATGACAATTCCATTAAGCCCAAACACGGCGAGATTACATTGATTAATTACGGAGTTCAAGTACCTTGCGGCTCCATCATCATCATCAGTTCACTTCGATGATACCATTTTCAACATAACTATTTAGAACCATTTATTTATTTGTATTTTCATAATCGCTTAACTATCTTCATTGTAATATCTATGTCAGTATGAAGTTCCTTTGGCCATTTCTGGTCTTCTTCATCAGTTCCACTTCATCAAATGTTACTTTTTGACTGTAAATGCTTAAGTTCTCGATGCAAATACCAAAATCACTATATGGTTACCTATAATATTTGAGGAGTTCCCTCGATTACTCATAGATTCCATCGTCAGAACTAGATTCTGAAATAAATAGGTCCAATTGTAAGCATATCCTTTAAGGGGAAAAAAAATTACAAGTCGGTCCATAAAAGACAGAGTTCTGAGGAAAAACACATTTTTTTTTAATACAGCCTTAACTCCTCCTTTTTTTGAAGTCGATTAAAAAAAGATAGGGAGATGTTCTAACTTAGCGAAGCTAAAACGTCTCGCTCTTTCTTATACGAAATATTTGTAATGCTTATTGATGCTGTTTTGTAATGGTGATAATGGATGTCTTACCTCACACTCTTCCGGACTAGAAATTCTGCTCATACTAAACGCAATCACGATATCATATAGTCCAAGTCTTGCACATGTTTTCATATCTATATTTACAACGTTTGTTTACAGTTTATCGGAAGGTCTCACTCATTATCTCATGTGCTTTAATCGAAGCAAAATAAGATGCGAGTCGCGGAAGTCTTTCATTACAGATGACGATTTAAATTGAATATGATTTCCATCATAATTATTTAAATTCTTGAAGAACTGTTTAAAGTCGAACAAAGAACCTGTAAGCTAACCTTTGGGTCAGAGGCGTAGCGTGGACTAATTTAGACATGGGCAAAAGCTTTTTTCTTTCATAAATTCGAAAACGAGACAGCGACTGTCGCAACCCAGTGTTCGACCACATCGTCGCTTACCATCAAGTGAAATAGTGGTCAAACGCGAGCTTAACAATTATAACAAAACCCTCGATTTTAAAGAACCCCTTTTGGTGCGAGGCCGTGGGCGAGGACCCACTACTTACAGATAGAACAGATCTGTGGGCTGACAGGAGACAGAAGTCATTCATCTAGAATGACTTATGTTAGCGTTCCCGCCAAACGCTAAGTACAAACAAAATGTCTGGTAATGACATTGCCTGTCACTGTCACATCACTTGTCACGTGACTACTCCGCAAGCAATGTCGAGATTGAGATTGAGATTCATTTATTTCGTCAGAATATGGTACATAATTATGGTCTTACAACAAATTAATGGTCTCATCACATTCTGCCACGTATGGTGATGAGGCGTGTAAATAGCCTCATCTGAGAAAGGGAGGTGTTTTAAGACAACCAATATGGCGGTGAAAGAAAATTTAAATTACGCAAAATTAAATCCCTGTTGACGATTCCTCTGAGACACCAATACCCACAACATCTATTTGCAGAAATAAAGCCCACGTACCTTGCTAATCCAGGGACCTCACTTGAAAGCAGGAAGGCGCCTCGTTCACGGGTGCGTGGTCGCTTGGTGGGCTGCCGGCCGGCGAGCTAACTTGGTTCATCCACCGGTGGACTGGTCAGAACTCGTGAAATCAACACTGCACTATAAGGTCTCAATGTCTCACAGTAGCAGATACACTTATCACACGAGAATTCTCAGGTTTTCAACATATATGGGATTTCTATAGCGGGGCGGAATGCGTTCGACGCAAAATCGTAATCGGAAGTGGTGCGGGAACTTTTTTCTTTTGCGGGAAGACGCCCTCTATCGGTCTTTAGCGAGCGTCTCAAGGGAGCATTCGATACGTCAACCAATGGGCGCTGCGGTTGTAGATATTGGTGAATGGAATCCTCAACAGAGACTCAATTGACTTACTTTTTTTCTAAACTAAGTAATGTTTTTAATAAAGTGCGGAGAATGCGGGAAACGTAACTAATTTATATTATTTATTCTCTAAAAAACATATACACATTGAGAAAAGGCATTGACGCTTCACCATGCTCCCCCCCTTGGAAGGACGCAAGTGCTTTCAAAGGGAAAGGTGAAAATTGTAAAGATTTACTGACCTAGATCATGATCAGAAAGTCTAAGCTTTATCACTAAATGCGGAAAATAAAAATTATTTAGAATACTAATCCTAAACCTTAAAAACTACGATATCGTTAAAATGAAATTTTATTGCGTTGGAATAGGATATAGTTTTGTGACAGAGCGTTTAAAATTACCAAACCTTGTCCTCACCATTGCAACGCGAGCGACATTGTCAGTCCCTTTATAAACCTCAATTATGACTCCTAATGGCCAACACAGAGGAGGCGAATTGTCCTGTCCCACGAGTACGACAGTTCCAACTTCTACAGGCTTGTCCGGAGTTGCCCATTTTTGCCTAACTTGCAGCGTATGCAGATACTCTAGATGCCATTTCTTCCAGAAGGATTGTACCATACTATCTAACAACTGTTTACGTTGGGACAGATTTAAGCGCTGACCAGACAAATCGGCTGCCGGCAAGTACTGCAATGGAGTCGACATCAAAAAATGAGCGGGAGTAATAACTTCAGGATGCGGATCAGAAGACAACACGCTCAGAGGGCGTGAGTTCATAATGCACTCTATTTGGATGAGTACAGTTTGTAACTCTTCATAAGTGAGAAGTTGATTTCCAATCACTCGATAAAGATGCGTTTTTAATGTTTTTATATTGGCTTCCCACATAGCGCCAAAATGTGGGGAGCGAGGTGGAATCATTTTCCACTTAATGCGGCGAGCTGATAACTCATCTAAAAGAGATGAATTGAGGTTTGACCTCATTAAGAAATTATAAAGTTCATCTAGCTGAGCTTTAGCACCAACGAAATTGGTAGCGTTATCCGAATATAGACAGGATACTGGCCCTCGACGCGAGATAAAACGTTTAAACGCGGCTAAAAAGGCGTCGGTAGTAAGTTCAGAGACTAACTCTACATGGACAGCCTTGGTTACCAAACACACAAACAAGCAGATGTAAGCCTTCTGAGCGTGTTGACCTCTGCGACGAGAGAGAGTTATGCGTATGGGACCAGCATAATCCACTCCAGTATGGACAAATGCCTTTGATTCCGATACACGGTATTCAGGAAGGTCCGCCATCATTGGAGTGGGATGCGTCGGATTAACTCTAAAGCATGTGTTGCATTGTCGCAACTTGGACCTAATGACAGTCCTGGCATCTAGTATCCAAAATCGCTGTCGTAAAATAGACATAAGTAGCCCTGGCCCAGTGTGACAATTCATCACATGGTAATGACGAATTACCAAATCCACAACAGGATCATGTTTGGGAAGTAAAAAAGGATGCTTAGCATCAAAGGGAAGGTATGACTTTGAAAGTCTTCCCCCAATGCGTAATATACCTTCTTCATCTAAAAAGACAGATAAACTGCTAAGTTTCTTTGGTAACAATTTACCACATTTGATGAGCTTAATGTCATCTGCGAAATGAACAGATTGCACAGCACGGATCATAACTCGTTCCGCCGCTGACAATCCCTGAGGCGACCGGGGTTCACAATGAACCTTCGGTCTAGCGAATTTAAGTATATAAGATACGATGAGCAACAGCTTATCCCATGATGAGGTGCGTTGCGCAAGTTGACAAAGAAGAGGCAGTTCTACTTGCGTGGTCACAGTTAAGACATTTACCTTATGCTCGGGGAGTTCCCCACAGTCAGTGGGACAGAACGGTTTGACAGGCCAATCTTCAGGAGCACAACTAAGCCAAGAAGGGCCGCTCCACCAAAGATCATGTGACACCAACTGTGAAGGCAGTAAACCACGAGATAGGCAGTCGCTTGGATTCTCAACACCTGCTACGTGGTAGAAATGTTGAGAGCCCAGGTTCTCCTGACATTGAGCTACTCTATTGCTGACGAAGACTGACCAGCGATGCGGAGAAGAATGAATCCACGATAAGGCTATCGTGGAATCTGAAAATGCGTAAATCCCTACAATTGGAACACGTGAAGCGTAAGTATCGCGAACAGTCTTCACCAACTTTGACATGAGCACGGCTGCGCACAGCTCCAGACGTGCAAGAGTTGTGACCTTGGTAGGTGAAACCTTTGACTTCGCACAAAGCAAGCGAACTACGACACCGGACGGGCTAGTACAGTGTATGTAAATGGCACAACCGTACCCACCCATACTGGCATCGGCGAATGCGACTATACGAACACAACAATCATCGGTAACACCCACATGACGTGGTATCCGTAAGGAATCCAACAAGGGAAACTCCTGCATGAGAAGCGAAAAACGTTGGACGATCTCGTCAGGAGCGTCATCATCCCAACCGATATTGCTCAGCCATAACTCTTTGATGAGCAGCTTGGCGTAAAAGATCACGGGAGCGACTAGACCAAGAACATCAAATAAGCGGGCAACTATCGAGAGTATATTTCTCTTAGTACATTTCTCGGCTACTTGAGCGGACGTGAAGAAGAACTTATCCTGAGAAGGTTCCCATGAAAGACCTAGAACCCTGGACACATCATTGCCCTCGTGAAACTCGAGTGACTTACGATGTGAATCAGGTAGGCTGTTTAAAAGCGCGGGTGAATTGCTACACCATTTTACAAGGTCAAAATCGCCCGACTTAAACATTTTTATGAGATCATGCGATAGCTGTATAGCGTTCTCTTCGTTATTCACCGAATAGACCAGATCGTCCATATACAAGCTGGTCTCTGCTACTTTAGCCGCTTCGGGATAATGCGGACTGTCCGAGGCCAGCTGTCGCACAGTGCGCATAGCTATGTAAGGACTCGACTTCAGTCCAAAAGGTAAGCGGTTAAAAGCGAATGTCAACACAGGATCATTCTCACTGAATCGAAACAAAATGCGTAGGTACTTACGCTGCTCAACAGGTACGCAAATTCGTAAGTACATCTGCTTAATATCAGAATTTATAGCGATAGGAAATAATCTAAAATTGATTAAAAGAAGAAACAAATCTGTTTGTAAATTTGGACCAATATGGAGTACATCATTTAAAGATAAACCGGTATGAGTCCTGGCACTCGCATCCAATACAACGCGCGGCATCGGTTTGTCTGGCCGAACGACAGCGTGATGAGGGATGTAGTACCCGTCATCCGAAATGGCGGATTCGTCGACTTGACTTAAGTATCCATTGTCTATGTACTCTTGGATCACTGCGTTATAATTTTCCCGCAACGTCGGCGATTGGCGGAGTTTTCTCTCCAGCGCAACTAGTCGACGGTACGCGGCGGTGCGGGAGTTACCTAACTCGGCGGGATCTTTACTAAAGGGTAACGCGACAGTGTAACGTCCCGCATCGTCACGTGACACGGTCGAGGAAAAAATATTCTCACATTCGGTTTCCTCAGGAGATAAAAAACGTTTATTTTCAACTTCTTCCAATTCCCAGAACTTTTGTAATAAATCATTAAGGGCTAATGCTGTGAAAGAAGAGCTAGGTAAATTTAAATTATTTTTACTATGCGGAAAATCACCCATAAGGACATACCCGAATGTGGTCAATAATGCGGGTGGCGCATTTGAACCTAAGTCTACCCTATTCCCCAAATAAATATACGGAAACAGTTGAGCGCCTAACACTATGTCAATATCTCCTGGAATATTCCAGCTTAAATCAGCGAGCGGAAGCGAGTGGAAGTCCACATGACAATCCCACTTAATATGATGCGAAGGTAGCTGGTCCGTAATGCACTCAACTACTAACGCGTGAATAGTATATTTTTGATGCGAGTATACGCGAGACTCGATATCTAAATTCACATAACCTATTATCGGCCGCGACACAGAACCAACTCCTTTGACAAAAGAATTATTCAAAGGAATTATTGCTAAGTTGAGTTTCCTACAACAATCTGTAGTTATTAAATTATTTTGCGAACCATTGTCAATTAAGCACCTAACTATTGTTTTATGGCCCGAACTATTATTATTCGCGCGCGCATAAACCTGAGCGGTTGATAACAAGACTGCTGACTTAGTCTTCGTATCTGCAGCTAATAATACGGCCGTGTTATGGGTCGGAAATGTTTGAGTAACATCACCCGAACCACAAGACGCCGCGCGGGGCGGGAGGAGCGCGGGAGGCGCAGCGGACAGCGGCGCCGCCAGACTGGACGCGACGACTACATTGCAATTCGTCGGTTTAACATCAGCTATATGCGGTTGTTTATTATTTTTCTCAAAATGTAATAAAGTATGATGGCGTTTTTTACATACGTTACAGACTGAGGTCGACTTGCAATTACTCAAACCGTGCGACGTGCTCAGACAATTTGCGCAACCATGTACGGATTTAATAAACTCAAACCTAGTTCTAGGAGTCAACGCGGATTGAAACTTAGCGCAGTTATACAAATGAACATGAGCGTTATCTTTACAATACGCGCAACTCGAGACGGAGCGTAGCGGAGCGGGAGAATTAGGCGATTGATTCACGACAAACGCTTTCGTTTGCGTGCGAGGCTCGCGAGATGCGGAACTATGAGGTTTATTATAATTATTTTTCGCGTTCGAATGAGATAAATTCGAGCGTGCTAATATCTTAGCCTGATCTTGAACAAAGCTAATTAACAATTTAGTTGTAGGTATTTCTACATCGCGAACGGAAAGTTCAAACGATTGACCAGTCTGTGAATCTATTTTTCTCATAGCGCAATGCAAGAGAATAAAATCCGCAAGATCCGGAATACCAAGTTGTTTCAAGGCAGAAATACTTGCACTAAATGTTTCAATGAAAGAATCGAGACTATTTGCGTTACACAAACAACTTTTTAAATCTAATATATTATTTAAATAGTGTATACCTAATGTACGCTTATCCTGGTATTTATTAACTAAGCTGTCCCATAGAAAATGATAGGTATCAGCCGTAGGTACAATACCGGCTGTAACCTTTAACGCGTTATGTGTAAGCCTACCTACTAAATACTGCACACGCTGCGAGTCAGTCAGCTGTTCATTGTTATGAATATTCGACTTGAACGACTCATAGAAAACAGGCCAATTCTCAGGTTTCCCGTCGAAAGATGGCAATGCGATTGGAGGCAGTTTCATTTTTAGTGGTTCAAAAAGCGTTTTCGAATTACTACATTGTGATAACTGAGATTGACTACTGTCGATTTTATTCCTAATACGCTTAATGCGAATAAACAAATCTTCAAAGGATTCTAAACAAGCATAGTCGGGACTCGAACCAGGTTTCAAATTAATGTTTATGTGGTTAATTTGATCGACATAAGATTCAAATTTGTCACGAATGTCGTCAATAGTTTCCGATTCAGTCATAAAACTTTCATTATTTCTCGAATCGAACGACGAAATATTTTTCGATAAATCATATAATCGATTAAGGCGTTTAAATAACAATCCTTTCTTTTCATGAAGGATAGTCAGCAAATCTTCCGGCTTTAATTGTTTCTCAGTCATTTTGATAAGTTAATATCAAGAGCAATATCTAAAAATATGCGCGGGTAAACTTATCAGGCGGTTTGCAATAGTGAAGTACCTACCAACTATGTGGCGGTATCTGAATAAAAATAACTAATACGCACAAAGCCGAAATGATGGGTAACTACCTCCTATTGTATGTTACCAAAGTGAAATACGTAACACATTAAATTCTATGAAACAATATTGACAGATTTACCAAAACCTACGTAGAATCTATTGTCAAATATGTTTATGTTATAGCGGAGAGCGGTTTATAGGCAAGAATAATTTACCAAAGGTTTACGTAAATATCTATAACCTATATATATCTATTATGATTTTCACCAAATATTACGTAAAAATCTAACTAGGGAGCGGTTACCTATCCAGGCTCGAATGGACCAAATAATTATGGTGAGGCGTGTAAATAGCCTCACCTGAGAAAGGGAGGTGTTTTAAGACAACCAATATGGCGGTGAAAGAAAATTTAAATTACGCAAAATTAAATCCCTGTTGACGATTCCTCTGAGACACCAATACCCACAACATCTATTTGCAGAAATAAAGCCCACGTACCTTGCTAATCCAGGGACCTCACTTGAAAGCAGGAAGGCGCCTCGTTCACGGGTGCGTGGTCGCTTGGTGGGCTGCCGGCCGGCGAGCTAACTTGGTTCATCCACCGGTGGACTGGTCAGAACTCGTGAAATCAACACTGCACTATAAGGTCTCAATGTCTCACAGTAGCAGATACACTTATCACACGAGAATTCTCAGGTTTTCAACATATATGGGATTTCTATAGCGGGGCGGAATGCGTTCGACGCAAAATCGTAATCGGAAGTGGTGCGGGAACTTTTTTCTTTTGCGGGAAGACGCCCTCTATCGGTCTTTAGCGAGCGTCTCAAGGGAGCATTCGATACGTCAACCAATGGGCGCTGCGGTTGTAGATATTGGTGAATGGAATCCTCAACAGAGACTCAATTGACTTACTTTTTTTCTAAACTAAGTAATGTTTTTAATAAAGTGCGGAGAATGCGGGAAACGTAACTAATTTATATTATTTATTCTCTAAAAAACATATACACATTGAGAAAAGGCATTGACGCTTCACCATATGGCGTGCAAATATTTGGTAGGAACATAGATCATTTTTAAAAACAAAAAATATTATGTTAGTAACGAGTTAGTACGAACAAAAATTTATAAATTTACAAAATTTGTCATTGTCATATTGTTGTTATTTTTAGGGTTCCGTACCCAAAGGGTAAAACGGGACTCTATTACTAACACTCGGCTGTCTGTTCTTAAGTTACCAGGCCATAACCGTGATAGTTGACAGTTGAAATTTTTACAGATGATTTATATCTTTTGCCGCTATAAGAATTATAAATACTAAAAAACAGTAAGAAACTGGTACCTGAATTAGGTTTCTATAAGAACCTGTAAGAAAAATTATGGCAACAACAGATTTCTTCTTCTAATTTTGACATTACCACCTTTTTCAGAACATCAACACGTCCGCTACAATCCCCTCAAAGACGAGTGGGTGCTGGTCTCCCCGCATCGGTGTCTCCGACCCTGGAGCGGGCAGACCGAGGCTGAGCCAGAGGACCAGCTTCCAGACCCTCAGAATCCGCTACTTCCAGGAGCTACGAGGTCTAGCGGACAGGTAAACACAACGACCTTACAGCCATTAGACGCCTCATGCTTGAACTAGCACACCAAAAAGATTCTCGAATCGATATTCAAAGATTTTTCGAATAGCAAAAAAAAAATTAATTTGTAATGTAACTACTTTACGATTTTCGTATAAAATTAGCTGCTTTTATGGAACAATATAATAAAATATTTAAATGGACCTTGATCTTTTGGTAAGGTAAAATAATTTCACGTGCTTTGGGGAATCCCTGGTCATAGAGTACATTTGATCACGTTCCGTTCCAGTTGCGATACAGGATTCACACAAAATAGAAATCCAAAAATTATTTATCTGCAAAATAAAATCGAAAACAAAATAATTATCTGAAAGCCGACCCGTAAGCTAGTTGGGAAAAACCTGATGGGAGAACCTGTAACAACCATTAGTTGTAGCACTTTTCAACAATTCCTTGTAAATTTTTCAGCGCAACCCCCTCTACGATTCTACCTATGTGTTTCCCAACGACTTCCCGGCTCTACTGGAGCGTGGCCCTGAACCTCCACCTTCGGAGAATCCCCTATTTCGCTCTTCCGCCGCTAAAGGAACTTGCAGGTATGGACATAATTGATTTCTTAGTGTCAGTGCTTATAAACATGACCGCAAGGGCCGATTCATACCTAAATGGCAGTGGTCGACAGCGACGCGGTAATAATATTCCACAGCTTTCACACAACGCCATCTAGTTCCAAACTAAGCAGAGCTTGTGCTATGAATACTAGACAACTGATAAACATATAACTTATATATTTGTAAATACATATGTACATAATAATAAGATAGACAGTTAGCTACTGCCCGCGGCTTCGCTCACGTAAACGTAGGTTTTTCCATACAAACTTTGGACCCCCGCTTCATCCCCTTAGGGAGTGAATTTTGGAAAATCCTTTCTTAGTGCTCGCCTACGTCATAAAAGGAAACCTTGTGCAAAATTTCACACTCCTAGTCCCAGTAGTTTCGGCTGTGCGTTGATATGTCAGTCAGTCAGTTTCTCCTTTTATATATAGAGAAAAAATGATCGTGCTCATCACACAATCATTTGTCTTGGGTGGGAATCGAACCCACGAACTCCGGTATAGTAGTCAGGGCCAATAATCACTAGACCAACAGGCCAGTCAATAATTTTAAACTTTAGGTATCCATATCCTTAAAAAAACCAGTAGTATCGCTTGAAAGGTTCAAAAAGGGCGTACGTGCGCTACCAGCGGCCGACGTCAGTCCGCTCCACCGCCACCGTCCTCTTGGCGTCGCTGCCGGCGGCTGCCATTCTGGAGTGAATCGGCCCCAACGGCCATCTGTTCTGCGAGCAATGTGCCCTGCCCATTGCCACTTTAGTTTGGCGATTCTTCGTGCTATGTCGGTAACCTTGGTTCTCTTGCGGATATCCTCATTTCTGATTCGATCACGCAAGGAAACTCCGAGCATAGGCATATAGGTATATTGTACTTCATATTAACAGGATTTGAAAAATTCAAAATTCTTTCAAGAAACATTTTGACAAAAAAAAAACTGGGCAAGTGCGAGTCGGACTTGCACACTGAGGACTACTGCTGACCTATCTATAGATAACCCACACATACGCCTTTGATGAAAAAAATAAATTTGAGTTTCAGTTCTACGTATGGGGAACCCCCAAAATTTATTGTTTTTTTTTTTCAATTTTTGTGTGAAAATCTTAATGCGGTTCACAGAATACATCTTGTAGGCAACTAATTTTTATAAAATGTATTTTGTTATTCGGTTTAAGTTTGCTTATTTACGCGCGAACACAAATTGTAACTGCCATTTTGATATTTTGTTTCGCGCGCATTTTTGAACGGTGGAACCGCCCACGCCACGCGTCGCTCGAACGCCGAGACCAGTCGCCGCCAAAAAACAGACGCGCGCGGGCGTGTTTAAAATAAACGTTCCACGTTCCCGCTAAAACCTTCTCAATCTCTATATTACCTAATCTAGCTTTATGTGTGTAATGTAATCTTCTTGTAATGGACCCGAGTTCTGTTGTGAAGTGTTAATATACTCGATTTTACCAAGTGACTGCGTCTTATTGTGGACAAATCCCGCCCTATTTAACATTGGTCCTTCGAGCCTGGATCACAATGAATGACAAAGTTACTGGTGTCGTGACACGGAGCAGAGCCCATGCTGAACCTGGACAACGACCTGGTGCGGATACCACGTGTGTCACTACGGCCCCGCGTAGTGAAGTTGTTGCCACGTCCTCCAGGTCGCGATCAAGCCGCCTCAGCCGCGAAGCGCTTCGCCTCCGTGCCGAGTACAAGGCCGAAGAAGAACTCGCCAAAGTAAAAGAACAGCTCATAAAGAAGAAATTAGCGTTAGAAATCGCCGAGATTGAAGATGAAGAAGCTGAAAATTGCGCGATGAGTATTTACAGTGGTCGTAATAACGTAGATGAGTGGTTAAGCACGAGTCAAGCTCCATGCGAACACGCGGAAAAGCCGCCAGTGCCAAACGCGCCGGCCGGCGCGTGTCCGCAACCGACCGAAGGCCTAGAACGAGAAAGCGGCGTCGCGCATGCGCACGAAACCGTTCGCGATCCGTTCGCGCCCGCGGCGGCGTCGTCCCCGACCGCTGCAAAGTATACGCCGGCGCCGGGCGCTCCGCCCCTGGCCGCCGGCGCCGCCGTCGCGGCCTCTGACATCATGCATCTAGCCGACGTTATTATTACGAACATGTCGAAGCGACCACGACAAAATTATGATCTCCCCGTGTTTGATGGCAGCCCGGCAGACTGGCTGGCTTATCGACGTACCTACGAAGCTACCGCGGGCACGTATAGTATGTTCGAGAACACAGTACGACTGCAAGCATCACTGCGTGGCGCGGCAAAGAGTGCCGTTGAAGATCTACTGCGTACCGGGTCCGACCCCATAGATGTGATAAATGCCTTAGAAGAGGAATTCGGTCACCCCAATTTGCTACTAGAAACGGCATTAAATAAGATAAGAAGTTTGCCCCGTGTGTCCGAAAGTGGCGTCGAATTGCGAAACATGACTTGCGTCGTTCGAAATTGTGTGTACATTTTGAAAAATATAAAGGCGGAAGGCTACATAAATAACCCCCAATTAACACACGAAATTCTTAGCAAATTAACAAATGTACAACGTTCACAATATGGCGAGTTTGTTATGAAAAGGAACACCGACAGCAAAGAAGATCTTCGGTTATCACCAAATATAAACACAGTTCTCGAGTTTCTAAGTCACCTGTCGCGAGCATCAGCTTATTACCTACCGCTGTGCATAAATACCGAGCATAATAATAATCGTAACCGGACCACCGCTGCTGCGAATTCTGCTGTCGCCGCGACGTCGAGTACCAGGCGCGCTGAGGTCACGCGTCAACACCGGAAACCTGCAGATCGAGTACACCTCACCAGCGAGGAAACTACGTCAGCGTCACCGAGTACGTCGTCGTCATCAAGTGAGTGCGCGTTGTGTCGTAGTGCGGATCACCGATTACCCGAGTGCGATAAATTCGTTTCAAAAAGTGAACTTGAAAAATGGAACTTTGTAAAGGTCAATAAACTATGTTTCAAATGTTTAGTGCATAGCCATTCTCGTTATCGTTGTCGCGCAAAACGATGTGAAAAGTGTCGTTCTCCGCATCACACACTTCTACACTACGAGAAGCCGAGAGCCCCGGGCGCCGCCGATGGCACCGGAGCCCCGCCCGCGCCGGCCGCCGAAGCGCAGGCGGCCCGTTTACAGCCGCCCGGGCCCGCGCCGTCGCTGTCGGTCGCCGAGTCGGTAACGAGTATGGGTGAGCGGTGTCGAACCACTAAAACTTTATTAAAGATTATGCCTGTAAAGATTATTGTTAATAATGTTGAACATAGTGTATACGCATTGTTAGATGATGGGGCCACTGTGTCATTAGTAGATTCTAGTGTGTGTAATTTTAGTGGACCATCATCTCCGTTAAGAATTGTGAGTGCACGCGGTCTTGTTATGACTGATAACAATTCCCGTAGGGTAACTGCGCTAATTCGCGGCTCAAACGGCATATGTCATGATATCGTATTTCGAACAATAGAGAATTTAGATTTGCCTACCCAAACCGTGCCTGCTAGAGTTTTAAATAATAAACATTTGCGTGATTTAGATTTCTGTGAGATGTACTGCGCTAAACCGATGGTTTTAATTGGTCAAGATAACTGGAAGTTGATCGTAAATGAAGAAATGCGACAGGGTAAATCCGGGCAACCCGTAGCGTCCCTTACAAAGTTAGGGTGGGTTGTTCACGGACCTGTAACTGTAGGTATCTGTGACAAGTCTGACAGTGAGTCAATTAATTTAGCCTTCGATGGTTTAGATGATCTCAATGACCTTGTGAAACAGCAATTTTTGCTCGAGTCTATCGGTATCACAGAAGTGTCACGTAAAAATATTGAAACTGAACGCGCGTGTAAAATTCTAGACAGCACCAGCCGCCGTGTCGACGGAGGTTGGGAGGTAGGATTACTTTGGTCACGTGACGCAGTACACTTACCTGACAATTACGATTACGCTTTCAAACGATTGCGCGGCATAGAGAATAAGATGGATAAAAATCCCGATTATGCAGAAGCGTATTCCCGTCAAATTGAACGGTTAATTTCAGAAAAATATGCTAGGCTATTGGAAACTCCACTGAGTGTTAACCCAGTTTGGCACCTACCGCATTTTGGGGTCATTAACCCCAATAAACCAAATAAACTTAGATTAGTTTATGATGCCGCGGCTAAATGTAAAGGTGCATGTTTAAACGATTATTTGCTTACAGGGCCGGACTTGCTAAATTCTTTATTAGGCGTATTGTTTAAGTTTCGATCTGGTCGTATAGCTTATACAGCGGACATAGCCGATATGTTTTTGCGTATAAAAATTAGGAAAAAAGATCAGGGCGCGCAACTCTTTTTATGGAGAGGTCGCGACAGAGAACGCGACCCTGATACATACGTTATGGTCTCGATGATTTTCGGTGCAAAGTCGTCCCCTGCCTCAGCCATACATGTTTTGAATAAAAATGCTAGGGAATCGGCATACGCTGCGGTCGCGTATTTGGTTGGTAGGGACGAGTTTGGCATACCTACCGTCTCACTTGTTGTTGGTAAAGCTCGCGTCACCCCGTTGAAGGTTATATCTGTGCCGCGTCTCGAACTGCAGGCAGCTGTGCTGGCGTGCAGGTTGGCTTGCGTCGTTATCAGGGAGCAAGGTTTAGCCATAACCCAAAAATACTTGTGGTCTGATTCGAAAACCGTATTAAAATGGGTGCATTCGTCGGATCCTCGTGTTTACCAAAAGTTTGCCTCACATCGATTGGCAGAAATCGACCGGAAGTCCAGCCCAAGCGAGTGGCGTTGGGTGCCATCTGCAGAAAACCCTGCTGATGAAGCTACCAAGTTGTACTGGCCGACGAATTGTAAATTGTGGTTTACAGGTCCATCTTTTTTGTACCGGGACAAAGACCAGTGGCCGGTCAACGAGTTTGAGGACGTAGATGATATTGATTTGGAGCGTCTTGAGAAGGTTCACTTTGTTAAGCAGTATGTACCGCTGTTCAATGTCGATAGACTCTCTAGTTGGACACGGGCTGTTAGATCAACAGGTCGAGTTCTTGCCTTTATAAATATGTGTCGCAAGAACCAGGTTGAGAAGTTAACGGCTGGTAATATTCACAAGGCTGAGAATATTTTATTGAAACAATCCCAGCTTGAGACTTTTTCCAAGGAAGTCGAATTATTTAAAACGAAAAGCGCATTACCCGCGGACAGTAAAATTCGAGATTTAGATCCATTTTTATATGAAGGTGATGGATTGCTTCGCGTCAGAGGACGCTTGAGTGCTGCACCGCAATTAATGTTCAATGAAAAGTATCCAATCATTTTAGACGGTCAAAGTTATACCGCGCGGCTCATTGCCCTCGAATATCACAAGCGCGCTCATCATGCCAATACTGAAACTGTCATAAACAGTATTAGGGAAAAATATTGGATCACTCGATTGCGACGTACAGTCAAAACAGCCGTTTCGAAATGTCAGTCGTGTTTGGTGCGTCGCGCTCGCCCTTCAATGCCCAAAATGGGAGATCTACCGGCCGCTAGGCTTGTAAATACACGTAGAGCTTTTGTGCATTGTGGGGTAGATTATTTCGGTCCCATGGAAGTTTCGATAGGCAGGCGTCGTGAAAAAAGATGGGGCGTTATTTTCACTTGCTTAGTCACTCGCTGTGTCCATATTGAGCTGGCAGCTTCTTTGTCAGCTGATTCGGCCATAATGGCAATCCGGCGTTTGATAGCTCGCCGCGGGCAACCGACTATTATGTTTAGTGATAGAGGCACCAACTTTGTAGGTGCTGACGCAGAGATGAACGCCGCTCTTCAAGCAATGGAGACCAAAGTTCACGATTTCGTCGTTACCAAGGGTATTTCTTGGCAGTTTAACCCTCCTGCAGCGCCACACATGGGTGGATGTTGGGAACGCCTCGTTCGCTCAATAAAAACCGCACTTAAAGTGACTTTGACCGCGCGTGCCCCGAAAGAAGAATTGTTAAATACTTTGATGGCTGAGGTAGAGATGACCCTTAACAGTAGGCCTATAACTTTCGTAGGTACGGACCCCGATGGGCCCATTGCACTGACCCCAAATCATTTATTGATAGGCACAGCTACCGGTGCGTCTACTTTAGGTTACTTTGAAGCGTCTGATTTAACCAGTAGAAAAGCTTGGGTAAAGGCTCAAACTCTAGCAGACATGTTTTGGCGACGGTGGCTAAAAGAGTACGTCCCCACTCTTCAAAAGCGTCAGAAGTGGCGACATGAAGTGCCGCCCATAAAAGTGGGAGACATGGTGCTGATTCTGGAAGAGAACCAGCCTCGTAATGCATGGCCTAAAGGAGTCATTAGCGCAGTTCACCCAGGTCGCGACGGCCATATTAGAGTAGTAACTGTAAGAACCAGTAAGGGTTTCATGAAGCGACCAGTTGTTAAGGTCATTGTTTTGCCTACTGACGAGTTTGTTCAGGAACAAGGGGGTGGAATGTAGGCAACTAATTTTTATAAAATGTATTTTGTTATTCGGTTTAAGTTTGCTTATTTACGCGCGAACACAAATTGTAACTGCCATTTTGATATTTTGTTTCGCGCGCATTTTTGAACGGTGGAACCGCCCACGCCACGCGTCGCTCGAACGCCGAGACCAGTCGCCGCCAAAAAACAGACGCGCGCGGGCGTGTTTAAAATAAACGTTCCACGTTCCCGCTAAAACCTTCTCAATCTCTATATTACCTAATCTAGCTTTATGTGTGTAATGTAATCTTCTTGTAATGGACCCGAGTTCTGTTGTGAAGTGTTAATATACTCGATTTTACCAAGTGACTGCGTCTTATTGTGGACAAATCCCGCCCTATTTAACACATCTACATACCAAAGTTTCATCTTCTTGTAGTTTCGGAAAAAAGTGGCTGTGACATACGGACGGACAGACAGATAGACATGACGAATCCATAAGGGATCCGTTTTTTGCCATTTTGTTACGGAACGCCAAAAATTACAGCCCTGTGTCTTGATTTGCTCTTTCTTCATTTCAGGGTGATGTGCTTCCATCCAAACTCCACGATGACCATACCGCTGATGTCTGTTGACGAGATCATGGCTGTTATTAAAGAGTAAGTTTTACAAAACCAAAATATTCATGTTCTTCAGTATGTAAGAAAACATAATCATCTGCATCTATAGAACCTTTTCATCTAGTTTAAATTGCATGCTAGTAGCTTACTCCAGTAGGCAGTAGGTACTCCTAGAAACGGCGTGTATTGTTAAGGGATTCCTTTCTCATAAGCCCTGACCACCGGTGGCTAGGACCCTATTCCCGATGCCAATGGGCTACTATCTTTTATAAAGTAACGAGCTGACCCGGCGAACTTAGCACCACCTAATAGTAAAGATAACGCCACCTACTGGCATTACCAGAACGGCATATTTCATTTTATAATGGCATTTCAATTAGAAAGAAAGAAAAAAGAAAAATAATTTATTTGGTACAGCACAAGGCACAAACACAATAATAGGTAACACGAAATGAAAATAAAAAAGAAGCAAAAATTTAGTTGTGTACCTCACGGCTGCACCAAAACAGGTCCAGTTCAGCATGAATGTCAGACAACTAGTGTTAGAGATGGCGTAGTATTCGGATTTTTTCCTTTCTTTCTCACCGTTTAAACCTTCCCTGGACTATTTCGAATATTTTATGTCCAGAATTAGTCAAATAGGTCTAGACGTTTTTGAGTTTTAGCTAAACTAAGAACGAATCCGAATCGGCTGGGCAGCGTTCGGGAAGCTGCGCGGTATCTTCTCGTCCAACATACCACAGTGTCTCAAGACGAAAGTGACCAGTGCGTGTTGCCAGTGATGACATATGGCTCTGAAACATGGTCGCTTACAATGAGCCTCATCAGAAGGCTTACAGTCACCCAAAGGGCAATGGAAAGGGCTATGCTCGGAGTTTCCTTGCGTGATCGCATAAAGAATGAAGATATCCGCAGGAGAACCAAGGTCGCCGACGTAGCCCAAAGAATCGCCAAACTAAAGTGGCAGTGGGCAGGGCACATTGCTCGTAGAACGGATGGTCGATGGGGCCGAAAGGTTCTAGAGTGGCGACCGCGCACCGGAAGACGCAGCGTTGGAAGGCCTCCCACAAGGTGGACCGACGACCTGGTGAGGGTCGCGGGAGTGCGGTGGATGCGAGAAGCACAGGATCGGTCGTTGTGGCGACGTTTGAGGGAGGCCTATGTCCAACAGTGGACGTCTTTCGGCTGAAATGATGATGATGATGACCGAACAGCTATTCATTTATATATATCTAGATAGAATAGATATAGATAAATACTTAATAATTTCATGTTCTTTAAGCCTCCCAAAACCATGGCCACCAACCGGGGATTGTATTTAGGTGCACTTGCATAGCGGGTACAGGGATAATCGTCGGTTGGTACCACGTTCCGTAAAAAGTGTATATGGGGCATATGCAAATTGGTTTCTACCCCTCGTACGCCTTCCAGATGTCTGGAACTAGTGTCCTAAGATACAATTAAATTTTTTCATCATTATCGAACCTTACGGTCCTAACCATCGAGGCAGCAAGCAAAATTTAACCAGCAGTGGTGACCCGGTAATAAATGACTTGCAAGTGGTAAGTCACAGGTTCAAACCCAGCCAGGCGCATTACTTTGTGTAATTATTTCATCACCACTGCTCAAAAAATTATGAAGGAAAATATCGTGAGGAAACCGGCATGTCCTAAAACCATAAATTCGAAGACAATATGATATCCACTAACCTGCATTGGACCTGCGTGGTAGATTACGGCCCTTTCCCTCTCCTAGAGAGAAAGCCTGAGTCCCAGCAGTGGGGATTTATAAGGCTGAATAATCTGATTATATTGTGTTATGTATCAATTTGTTCTTATTAGAACTGCCATAATATTCCAGATGGACGAACCAGCTTCAAGAGTTGGGCCGCCGGTTCACGTGGGTGCAAATCTTCGAGAACAAGGGCGCTATCATGGGGTGCTCGAACCCCCACCCTCACTGTCAGATCTGGGCCTCCAGCTATCTACCAAACGAGCCTAGGGTTAAGGAACGGTAAGTGAAGAAGATCTTTTTGCCGGTGTGAAAAAGAGACACTGCTATTTGTCCATGTCCAGTAGAAGGCTGCCTATCTACTGGAGCGGAGAGGGGCAGACTGAAGCGCAGCTGTGCCAATATTAGCCAGTAGATTAGCATAATATCCGCATAGCTTTAGTAAACACACATTTGCGAACTAGTTTAAAAATTCGTACAAAAGTGAGTGAGTTTTGTTTATTGTGCAAACTTACAGCCATAGTGTTGTCTTTTTTAACTCAAAGGTTGACTGGTAGAGAATGCCTTGTTGCATTAAGTCCGCCTATGTACCACTACTGTACATGAAGTTTAAATCTATATATATATAAAAGAAAGTCGTGTTAGTTACACTGTTTATAACTCAAGAACGGCTGAACCGATTTGGCTGAAAATTGGTGGGGAGGTAGCTTAGAACCAGGAGACGGACATAGGGTACTTTTTAACGAGTAGGGTAGAGTAGGGTAGAGTAGGGTAGAGTAGGGTAGAGTAGTCAGTTGACGGGAGCGAAGCCGCGGGCAAAAGCTAGTAAATAAATAAAAGTGAGAATTATTACGAGTGAGGAAGCGCTATACTAGCCGCGTGGTTTTTCAGCTGCGGGAACTTGCGTGTACTCTACCTAGCTCCGCAATTCCGGTTCGCATTCTGTCACTTCGCTACGCGTCAATAGACAGGCGGCCTTATTACCAGTGGTCAGAATTAGATAGAGTAATTCATGTACTTGTATCAAAATGTTGATATGAATATGGATCTTCCCGGGATTTCTAATGAAAAATCCCGTGTGGTCAACAATATTATAAATAAATAATAAAAAAAACCTCAGAGATAGATAAGACAAATAAAACAAAGTTAATTAACATACAATTTTTATTAGTATTTTTCATTGAAAACGATCTCTCTACGTCAACTGAGGTGAGGTTAACAAATTTGTACACTTCCTCCTCCTCGTCATTAATGTAGGAAGATTTTTTTTTGCCATATTTCTGATAGTGTCATAAAAAAAATCTGCTCTTTAAAATTATAAGTTTTATTATAATATCGCTGTAATAAGATTCAATTTAATGTAATGATAATCTAATGACAATTCAATGCAATTTAATGATATAGCATAGCATAGTCGGCCTTTTTAATGTTCCCACTGTTGGGACTCAGGCCTCCTCTCTAGGAGAGGGAATGGGCCGTAATCCACCACGCGAGCCCAATTTAATGATAATCCGATGTAATTTTAATTAATTTAATGTTAACATTTCATTGTATGTAATTTTAAGATATATATATTGTCTGTATGTGTATAAGTAACTAAAATGAGTCTTTGGTACTTGAAATATAAAAAATAAATAAATAGAAAATAGAAATCATATATTGGTTTTCTAACTGCCCATGTAGGCCTATGTGCAATAAAAATATGAGAAATATTAGAAATTTTTAATCTCGGGATTTTAGGCATATCCACTTTATTCTTTCGCTGTATGATAAAACAGTTGAAGGGATGGAGTTATATAAGGTGTCTAGCTCCATCTCTTTTTCTCATGATGATTCTTATTCTCAATTTACAGAACTCAAAAAGAGTATTACATCAAATTCAAGCGGCCGATGCTAGGCGATTACTTGAAGCAAGAATTGGTGAAGAAGGTAACATGTCACAATAATATTATAATGGCGAAAGAATGTGTATGTGTAACGGTGTGTGTGTGTATGTTAGTTCTTGTTATTTTTTCTATCTTCTTTATTTTTTCGGCCTGATTATTAAAAAAAAAATGCACTAACCTAAAAGACATGTAACCCAATTAGAAATATCTACATATTATGCACCAACAGAATAGGATAATACATTCTAAAACAGACTGCAGTAATAAAGCGGTGAACCGCCGACTACCCAAGATACGGGCAGTGCTCAGTTGAGGACTAACCAGTGTAATGTGATGTTATCTAGTCAATGTGTTTTGTGTACTTTTTGGAAGAATAAAGTATTATTATTATTATATAATTATTTCCTCACGCTCAAACGGCTGTAAGGATTTAGATAAAATCGGCACTCGGATAGACCAGATCCTGGAATAGCAATTAGAATACATTTTATTCCGGGTGTTCCCTTGGGATAATTCGACTGCCCTGTTGGTCTAGTGGTTAGTGGCCCTGACTGCTACGCCGGAGGTCGTGGTTTCGATTCCCACCCAGGACAAATGTTTGTGTGGTGAGCATGATTATTTGTTCTGTGTCTGGGTGTAATTTATCTATAATATGTGTGTATTTAGAAATATATATGTATGTTTATCAGTTGTCTAGTACTCATAACACAAGCTCTGCTTAGCTTGAGACTAGTCGGAGTTGTGTTACAGTTGTAGAAAAAAAAAATCTACTATCACACAGGTGACGCCGCTGACAACACCTAGTCTATACTAATATTATAAAGCTGAAGAGTTTGTTTCTCTGGTCGAACCATAATTAGTATAATAACCTCCTCCTTTTGGAAGTCGGTTGAAAAATGGGGCTTTATCCGTACCCGTTACTGATCATATTTGTATAGTCAAAAGTAAACAAAACCGGGCAAGTGCGAGTCGGACTCGCGCACTCAGGTTTCCGTATAGACTTACCTATGAAAACGGGTCAATTTCCGAATAGATTTACAAAGATTTTTCCGAATCACAAAAAAAAGTTTTTTTTTGTGACCTAACTACAAATTTACAGTTTTCAGATTTTTTCCTATACTTGTGCAATGAGACCTGCATTGCATTGCATTGTCGGCCTTATAATGTTCCCACTGTTGGGACTCAGGCCTCCTCTCTAGGAGAGAGAATGGGCCGTAATCCACCACGCGGGCCCAGTTCGGGTTGGTGGATGTCACATGTCTTCGAATGTTTGGTTCGGTTTTTTGGAGACCTGGCTTCATACAAAATTTCAGGATTCTAGGTCAACGGGAAGTACCCTATGAATTTTAATTCCCTTGAAAGTGTCGAAATACACGTTTTTTGTGACAAAAACGGCCGTATCTTTTTTTTTCGTTAACTTAGAAATTTAATGTTTTCACAGCTTCAAGGAACCGGAGACCTGAGAATATGGTTTTAATTTCAACTCGATAACTCCACGCGTTCCCGAGATAAAGGGTCTTACCAGACAGACTGACAGGCAGACGGACGGTGTTCCAAACAACAAAGTGATCCTATAAGGTTCCGTTTTTTCCTTTTGAGGTACGGAACCCTAAAAAAATAAAATAATTAATGATAATAGTTCTCATTTTTCTCAATTCCAGGAACGCATAGTTGTTCAAAATGCGGAATGGGTGGCTGTAGTTCCTTACTGGGCTGTATGGCCGTATGAGACAATGTTACTACCCATCAATGGACATCCACAACGACTGACAGACTTGAACGATGCTCAGAAGATGGCGCTTGCTGATATAATGAAAAAATTGTGTACAAAATATGATAACCTATTCAATTGCAGCTTTCCTTATAGTATGGGATTTCATGGTGAGTTTTATTGATTTACTAAATAATAACTGAAGTATTAGTGTCACTCTCTGTAAAGTAGCTCGTCCGAGGAAGTACTTACTACCACCATACATAGTTCTGCTGCCAAGCAGCGTCGCTGTGTTCTGATGTGAAGAGTATGTGTGCCGGTGTAGTTACAGGCTCGTGAATTGTGACACAGTTTAGCGACGTCTCTGGAAAGTACTACCACCATACATAGTTCTGCCGCCAATCAGCTTTTGCAGGCACCGACTTTTAGAAAACCTCATGGGTGCTCATGCTCATTTGATGACTCGAAAAAGTGGGGAAGTTTGTGCACACTGATCGACCGACAAAAAAAAACATTATATAAAATTAAATTCGTTTTTATTATCAAGAAATATTATAATTTATACGTAACCTAAAAAGCGATTACTGATCCTGTTTCTTGATTTCTATTCTCAGGGGAGCTTAGCACCCACTGTTTATTTCTCATGGGTGCTTGAGCCCCCCAGCACCCACGGAGCCGGCGCCGCTGAGTTTTGCATAGTAAATAAGTAATCACCATATGTATTCTAAAAATAAAAGTTATCTGAATTTTGAAAAACTCGCTCCAAGTATAATCATCATCTTCCTGCCCTTGTCCCGTGTTATTTGGGGTCGGCGCAACACGTTTTCTGCTTCCATTCTGCCCTGTCACTCGTCATACTATCGCTATACCGCTCCAAGTATAATATTTTCTACTTATTATTTTGTCAATGAAATATCGATTCGTTCTTCTTTCACAGGAGCCCCAACAGGCCCCTCGAAAGCTCCTGGCGATTCCCCCCACTGGCTGCTGCACGCAATATACCTGCCCCCTCTACTGCGATCCGCAACAGTTAAGAAATTCATGGTCGGTTACGAGATGTTAGCTCAATACCAGCGAGACTTGACGCCGGAACAGGCTGCTCAGAAATTGAGAGAGTGCGAAGATGTGCATTATAAGAATAAGAAGTAGAAAGAACTTACATTAGTTTAGCAAGAGCGAGAGAATGAACAGATAGACACTTTATCTAAAATGTTTTTTTTTTTTATATTTATAGTACGTAATATATTTTTTACAAAAGTCTATGACTAAACATTAATTTTAAAAAACTCGGCAAGTGCGAGTCCGAATCATATAATAGCATAATCAGCCTTTTAATGTTCCCACTGCTGGGACTCAGGCCTCCTCTCTAGGAGAGGGAATAGGCAGTAATCCACCACGCGGGACCATTGTGGATTGGGAATGTCACATGTCTTAGAATTTTTTGGTTCAAGGACATGCCGGTTTCCTCACGATGTTTTTCTTCACCGTTTTGAGAGCAGTGGTGATGGAATAAATTACACAAAGTAATGCGCCTGGCTGGGTTTGAACCCGCGATCTACAACTCGTAAGTCGGGGCCGTTACCACTTGGCCACCACTACTCACTTGACCACCAGTGCTCACTTGAAGATGTGCATTATAAGAATAAGAAGTAGAAAGAACTTACATTAGTTTAGCAAGAGCGAGAGGATGAACAAATAGACACTTTATCTAAAGTGTTTTTTTTTATACCTAATATATTTTTACAAAAGTCTATGACTAAACATTAATTTTAAAAAACTGGGCAAGTGCGAGTCCAATTCTACATAACAACATATTTACTGTTTTCAGATTTATTCCTATATCTATCCTATAAGACCTTGCTTTATGCCAAATTTCAGGATTCTGGGTCAACGGGAAGTACCTATGAACTTAGATTTCCTTGAGAGTGCCGAAATATACGTTTTTTGCGACATTTTTTGGATCGTATCTTTTTTTTTAGGTAACTTAGATGTTTGTTTATTTCATAGCATCAAGAGACCGCAGATTTGACTATATGGTTTTAATTTCAACTAAATACCTCTTTTTTTTTTTTTTTTACGCGTTTTCGAGATAAAGGGTCTTGACAGACAGACAGACGGACAACAAAGTGATCCTATAAGGGTTCCGTTATTTCCTTTTGAGGTACGGAACCCTAAAAATAATTAAATAATAAAATTAAACAACAATTAATTTAATTTTTGAGGCAATTTTATTAGTTATGAAATAAATTAGGTACCTATTAACTGTAATAAGTTAATGTAAATTGGATCATATGTTGTGTTGTCTTATTTTTGATATGGGTGTAACTTACCTGAATAAAGATGATTATTATTATTATCATAATATACGCGATCATGCAAATTTTTAAGCATTTATCGAATAATTTTTTGAGAGCGACACAAACTAAAATCCTTAAAATGCGTTCCAAATAGGAATAGAGGATCATTGCCATGTTGTGACGTCACGTCATACTGTCAAATCGCAAGAAATTGCGCAAAATTGAAGAATTCAGAGATGAAGAACTGGATTCTGATTAAACTTTTTTCGTTTATGATTCGTAAATAAATATTTATTTAAAACATTTATTGTTTTGCTCACCCTACCCAATTTTTTGATTTGACTGCTATGACGTCACAACATGGCGTAAAAATCGATCCCATTCTTATTTGGAACGCATTGTAAAGACCAAAAATTAGTTCGTAAGACAATGATGATATTTGTACAGAGCGTTTTGACGTGACGTCACAACATGGCAATCGATCCTATTCTTATTTGGAACGCATCATAATTTTGTAATTTTTTTTCTTTTGTGTGGCATTCATTCATTTATATTCGGGTTTGATAAGGTGCCATAGTTCAGGTTGTATTTTGTAATGATTTGACGTAAATATAGTTCGTAAATAAAATATATTTTGTTATTATTCGTTGTTGTTTTTTTTATTCCCTAAAATCACTAGCATGATTATAAAAAAAGTCCGTCTGTCCAACCTTAAAATACAGTTTTGTGGTAAAGAAATCTGCATTATAATAATAATAATAATAATACTTTATTGACACAAATCCTTACACCATGCTTAATATCAGTTTTGTTTTATTTTTTTAGGTGGGAAAACCATCTGATGACAAGTCCCGCTCTTGAGTAGAGCAGGAGATAGTTTCAGACTTTTACTGGCTACACACTACCCATGGCTCCAGTAGGCTTCGACCCTGCTGGGACACTGCTGACACGCAATACATGGGGAATTACCATGGCGTGTCCAAAATGTCAGTCGTGCCAGCGAAAAAAGAAAGATAGATATACACCGTCTTATATAGGGTGACTGGCAATTAGTGTACGATACTTAAACACGTGATTGTGCTCATGATAACCAACAATTTTTAGTATGGGAGCAAAGCCGAAATCGCGAAAAAAAATATCAGCTGTTCAGTACATTAGCCAAACATGGATAAAGTGAGAAATGAGTATATTAGGGGAAGTTTGAAAGTGGCGCCAGTGACTGAAAAGTTGAAAGGGAATCGTTTGTCTTGGTATGGTCATGTGAAGAGGAGGGATGAAACGCATGTTACTAAAAGAGTTATGAGTTTACATGTGGATGGATAAAGAGGGAGAGGGAGACCAAAGAAAAGATGGATGGATTGTGTGAAGAGTGATATGAAAGAAAAGGAAGTTAATGATAGTATGACTAGTGACAGGGCAGAATGGAAGAAGAAAACGTGTTGCGCCGACCCCAAATAACACGGGACAAGGGCAGGAAGATGATGATGACGATGAGTCCTACATTAGGCAAACATAAATGTACTGAACAGCTGTTTCAGGTTTGTCCCCATAGTAATAGTTGTTGGTTATCATGAACACAATCACGTGTTTAAGTATCGTACACTAACTGCCAGTCACTCTATATGTATATAGTTCCAGCAATTTAACAGTTCAGTTTAGGTCGTAAAATGGATCGCGATAAGAGCTCGTGGTATCATTGCAGATCAGCATTTAGCTAAACACTTAACTAGTTACACTGATGGGTTGAAACACTATCACATACACTAACCCAGGGGCGCCGACTCCGTGGGTGCTCGGAGGCTTGAGCACCCATGACAAATAAACAGTGGGTGCCGAGCGCCCCTGAGAATAGACATTATAGAAACAGATCAATAATCGCCTTTTAGGGATGGGCGTATTTTCATTACCCGACGACCCGTTTAGCACAGTGGTTTAGAGCGCCAGTTGAGACGCAAGGGTCGGGGGCTCGATTCCCGCACAAACACAAATGTTTGTTGATGAAACAGTTAATTATGTTGGGTCTGGGTGTTTGTGGTACCTTCGTTGTGATGCGGGCAACGGATGCCAAGTTACTGATCGGGTATCCGTTATCAAAATATCGATTACTTCTGTTCTCACACTTCGCCACTTTTTCGAGTCATCAAATGAGCATGAGCACCCATGTGGTTTTCTAAAAGACGGCGCCACTGTACTAACTAATATTAGGATGTAACAGAATCACAAAATATTTAGTAGAGTGATGTTTTGCATTGAATTCGTGATCTCATTATAGGGATAAAAATTCCATTTATGATCCTCAGAGTATGAATTATTTTGTATGGGCCGCATATTTATTTAAACTGTTTTGTGCATGCTGTAGTCGCTTGTAAGTGAAGAAGGAAGGATACCAATTAGATGCCTACCTAAACACTAAATATAGGATATGTTATTGTGTATATCCTTTGTTGGAGAGCGTAAACAAATCTTAAACACAATAGAATCAGGAAAGTTAAGCATAAAATCGGACTTGTTCACTCTTAATAATGTACGGTTCTTAGCTTCGGTATTTTATTTCTTTTCGGATTTGCTAAAGTTGCTAAAGTTGTGACATTTGTATTTTGGCTCCGGCTCGTCCTGTGTTATATAGCTACTACTAAAATAACTAAAATAGTACTACAGCCTAATTAATATTTTAATGTTTCTATTAGTTTCGTTACAAGTTACATTTTAGGGTTTTCTTAAATGTCAAAACGGCCTTTTATTTTTTAACGAGTTTAGGTGTGTCTAGGATTGCTTTAACCCTAGAGTACTAATCATCGCCTGAGAGGCCGCCCGTGGTCGGTTTTTTCTGGTTATTTTGAAATTGCGGGGACGTGTCGCGCCGTGCTTTCGCGCCAACTCAGTGTAGCCCACGACGCGGCGGGGAGAGCTTGCGCGCTCAGCGGGGATACAGCGTTCCCGCGATATTGCCTACGTGGTCGCCTGGGAGGCGATCATTAGTATTAAAGAAAATAGAAGTCTGAGTTCGACTTAGTCTGCAGTAAGCTATGTGATGATTAGACTAGTTTTTTGTTATGTTTTTCATACTTTATATATTATATTGTAGTTTTTATACCAAAACAGTGGTCCAATGTCAACATTTTTTTTTTAAATATAATATCCCTTAAGGCTGTGTTAGAAAGTTAAGTATTATGTGTAAGGCTGATTTTAAGACAAATAAGAGTTTCTCAGACTCAAAAAGCACAGAACAATTATAAAATAACGAAAGCCAAAAGCATGGCAAAAACTACCTGGCAAATCATAAACCAGAAAAAATATAATATTCCCAGCCAGCGTATTGATAAAATTAAATGTAAATCTAATAATAAAATTATAACAAATCCAAAGGACATTTCTAATGAATTTAATAATTATTTTGTTGATAAAATACAGCCCAAATTAGTAGACGGCAGCCAATCTAAAGTGGGTAGGAAAATGGACATAAGAATGAATTCAATGTTCATGGCACCTAGCGTACCGAATGATATATATAAAATAATAATGTCACTAAAAAATACAAATAGCGTAGGATACGATGGCCTCTCTACACAAATTTTCAAATCTGTAGCTAATGAGATATGTGTTCATTTAAGTTACATACTTAATCTCAGTATAAGTACTGGTATATATCCAGATGCTTTAAAAATATCCATTGTAAAACCAATCTTTAAGAAAGAAAATAGAGAGTTAATGGAAAATTACAGACCAATCTCGCTGATTCCAATTATTTCAAAAATTTTTGAGAAGTTCATCTACAAGGAATTATACAAATACTTAGAAAAAAACAATATTTTGTGTGAACAACAAAAAGGATTTAGACCAAGCAGGACAATAAATATGGTGATTTTTGATTTTGTCCAGAATGTCATTAACAATGTAGATAAGCGTAACCCTGTCTGCGCGATTTTTTGTGACATGACGCAGGCGTTTGATTATGTCCATCATCCTACATTACTAAAGAAACTCGAAGCGTATGGCATAAGGGGTAATGTTCTAGATTTGTTTCAGTCCTATCTACATAATAGACGAAAAGTAACTGAAATTAACAGAATTAATTTAGTTAATAAACAAGACGAGACATACAGATCACACGAGCGAATAGTTAGTTACGGGGTACCACAGGGAAGTGTGTTGGGCCCTTTGCTATTTATTTTATATATCAATGACGTACCGGAATACATTGAACAACCATTGACTCTATTTGCAGATGACAGTACTGTGACGATACCTTCGAAAAGCGTAGATACATACGAAAGTGACATAAATATTTCTTTAAAATCTATAATAGACTGGTTAGACGAAAATAACTTAAGAATAAATATAAGTAAAACTAAAGTAATGCATTTTAATCAACGCATGCCAGATAAGAGCAATCTGCATGTGCAATATAATAATGAAAATATTAACGAGGTAGTAAGTACAAAATTTTTAGGGCTAGAAATAGACAAAAAGCTTAGTTGGAAGCAACATATAGAGACGCTCTGCAAAAAACTAAGCACATCTGCTTACGCTTTACATACTTTGTCATCGGTTATAAATCTAAACGCACTTCTGACAGCATACCATGGCTTAGTCGAATGCCACCTAAGATACGGTGTTATCTTTTGGGGCAACTCCACTGAAAGAGAAACGGCATTCAAAGCACAGAAAAGATGCATACGGTCTTTTTTAAAACTGCAAACTACAGATAGCTGCGTGCCACATTTTAAACTGCATAAAATTTTAACTTTACCATGCATATATATTTTAGAAATGGCAGTGTTTGTAAAGTTGAACCCGGATCGTTTTGAGCGCATAGCAGACGCATTTCCACGAAATAGACGTGATAATAGTAGGCTATGTCTCCCTAGTGCGAGAACGACTTTAATGCGCAAGAGTGTCTACTACATGGCGCCAGTCATATATAACAAATTACCGAGGAGTTGGAAAGAACTAAACTTAACTTTATTTAAAAAAAAACTCCGAAACTTTTTAGTAGACAAAGCTTATTATAGTGTGACGGAATTTTTGTTGGAGAAAGGAATTTCTTGATTTAGAAAAAAAATATAACTGATATTTAATTTCTGTGATTTTGTTTTGTAATTTAATTTAATAATTTAACAATTTATTGTCTGTTTTTATGTTTGTGACAATTTAAATTTAATTTAACTTGATTTCTATGTAATTTTTTAATTTTTATTTTAATTCCTATGACATTTTTATTTTTTTGTTTTATTTAATTTAATTTTCATGACATTTAAAATTTTTTGTGACATTTTAAATTTTCATTGACATTTTATATTTTAATTTATTTTGAGTTTTTATGACATGTTTTATTTATTCATTTTTTAAAATGTGATTTTTATTCATTTGACATTTTTTGCGTTGTGTATTTTTTATGAAATTTTTAATGTACCTTAGAATGTCCAGTAGTTTGTACTTTTGCATGCCTTCTGGTTAAATATGGCTGATGCTTATTATATTTTTATGTCACTGTTTTTTGTACCCATATTTGCAAAATAAATTATCTTATCTTATCTTATCTTATCAGATATATATTTTTTGCATTTCATAAAGGCAGAGGTATGCCTGTTATTTGTTATAAATTTTGTTACATTTTAATAAAAGTTTAGTACTAAAATTTTGCTTTATTTATAAAGTAGCCTCCCAGGCGATAATTAGTATTAAGCAGTAATAAATTTATATTAGTACTCTAGGGTTAATAAAATATACCTAAACTATTGAGTGTTTTTTAGAGCTTCAATAAGGTTCGCTATCTCGTACACTCTAGGGCGTTTTATAGTTTTCCATCTTGCTCTGTGATTTGACAATTGACAGCTGATGTTGACAGACGCCATGACAGCATTGACAGCAAAACGCTGTCTGTGACGCTGTCACATTGTTTTCTGTTTGGATTTGTTTTAGCTTATTTTATTTAGTTTGTAAAACCGTATTTTTCAGTTATTCTCATTTGTTTTAACTTCAAAATGAACAAGGATACAAAACCAGTAAGCCACAAAAAGAAAAACGAGTGTAAAATATGCAACAAATTTATAATTGGCAGTTCATTTAAGTTTAAAGCTCATTTGTATAAGCATAATGCTGTGAAAGCTCGATTTCATTGTGAATATTGCTCCAATGCGTATTTTAGAAGAGATGTGTATGAGAGACATAAAATGGCTCACACTGGCGGTAAAAAAGTGTATATTTGTGACCATTGCGATCGTGGTTTTGTTGAGAAACGCAACTTACGTCTCCATCTAAAAGTACACGATGAATTCTTCGCAGAAAGAGATGGTAAATACAAATGTATCGCATGTGGAGTGAATTTCTGTGAGGAGAGATTGCTTAAGTATCATATAAGGAAGAAGCACTTTAATTTTCAAGAAAATGAGCCAACTTACGCCGAAAAACAATTGAATGAAACCTGGGTGGAGCGCGTGTTAGAGTCAGAGGTATGCGTTGAAATGACGAAGGTAAACAACAATGTTATCAACATAAAGAAGAGTTCAATGGAATTGAATATCAAAGACAATCCAGTGACATCTAGATTTAAAGAGTATATGTCTTCAGTGATTGCCAGCAAAGACAAGTCACAGTATTCCAAAGCTGTCTGTGATTATTGCAAAAAGGAGATGCTGAAAAAAAGTTTGTTGCCTCATATCAGAGAGAGACACTTAAGATTAAAGAAATTTTCCTGTGATGAATGTAAGCAAGCTTTCAGTCGACATTACATGTTAGTGAACCATATTTGTGGTAAATTTAAAGCAAGATGCAGGAAATGATGTTTTTTTTTTCTATTTATTTGCATGCAAAGGCTTTTTTAAGAGCAGTGATGGCCGAGTGGTAACGGCCCCGACTTACGAGTTGTAGGTTTCGGGTTCAAACCCAGCCAGGTGCATTACTTTGTGTAATTTATTTCATCACCACTGCTCTCAAAACGGTGAAGGAAAAGATCGTGAGGAAACCGGCATGTCCTAGAACCAAAAATTCTAAGACATGTGACATCCATCAACCCACACTGGGCCCGCGTGGTGGATTACGGCCCTTTCCCTCTCCTAGAGAGGAGGCCTGAGTCCCAACAGTGGGAACATTATAAGGCTGACTATACTATATATATATAAAGGCTTTGATTTATTTAACCTTGATTAACAAGGCTGAATAGTTTTTCTGAAATTAAAATCTTTGTTGTTGTACATCATGCGTTCAATTTTCAAACCCACCCAGAACTCCGTCCTCTTCTCTAGGAGAGGGAACACGTAATCCGCAGTGTAGGTTGTTGGACATCTTTTAGGGGGAAAGTTCCAGGGTACACCGCTAAGTTCAGATTTTGCAGTTTAATGTCATTCAATCATTAATCTTTTGAGTACCATAATTAGACAAATAGAAAGACAATTAGCGAGCAAATTTGTTCGCTTGGGGTTTAATGAATTAAATTATTATAATTCCATAAATAAATGTGTTACATCCACCCATCATATTTTTTATAGTTAACTTGACTTTGACCTGGAAAATGCAAAATAAAATGAGAAAATTTTAATTGACGACACACCTGGCATAATGGTTGAGCAATTGGCTATTGCGTTGCGGTTTGCGGATACAATTACTGCACGGAATATTTTTTTTTATTACTTATGTATCTGATTTTATATGTTTGTGAATATATGATACAGGAGTAATCCTAGCTTAGGACAACTTTTTAAAAAAGAAAAAGAAGAAGAATCTCGCGCGCTACCTTGGACCATTTCCTTTAAAAAAAGTTGTCTACATAAAGTATATATATTTTAAGACAAGGAGTATATAATAATTTTTTGTTTAAGGTCTCTGGTTCCTTTATTCATGAGCCTTCAACGCCATGAAAACAGTTGTTTACAAATTGTATAGTATAAGTTATATCTGTAATATTTTACTAAGATAGTTAAGTGTCTACGTACAATAATGTCTTCCTGTTATATTTAAGTAGTTTAAGATGTGCCTTTTGAGAACTCAGTGACCCTGTCGTTGCTATTTGTATGACGAGCACCAGCTCCGCAACTTCGAATCTAAAGCATGTATTTTGCGTACCAAAAGTGCCAATAATGTACAATAATTCATTGGTGTGCCCACAACTCGTTGTGTTCCTCTTGTGTCAGTGGCGTAGCTACATGACGAACAGTAAGAGATCAGATTTTGGGGGGCCCCCAAAAATGCCGCCCCCCCTGATTTTGGGGAACACCCGAGTTTAGGGCCCCCGAGCTTGGGGGGCACGACCACACCAAGACCTTCGGTAGCTACGCCAGTGTCTCGAGTTGTTGTTATTTTTAGCTATTGTTTACTTGTGTTCATATCCAGGCCTTGACTAGTTAGTCCAACTTTAATTATGCTTAGCATATAGATTTTTTTTATTATTGTGTTATGTTATGCAGGACCCGGTTGTTTGGCATAAAAATTTATTAAACCTGATTTGTTCTAAACAATTTTGTGACTAGCAGCGCTTTTACGAGTATATAGTTGCATGTCTTTTTTAGTTTATTTTCCTACTGGATTCTGCCAGTTACTTCACTTGCTTGATAGTAGTTATTTATTTCAAAGAATTTATGGTACACTCCTGGGATAAAAAGTCTATATTCAGTGCCGTAAATAGCCTTCTATACGCCCGGTGCCAGCTTCTGAAATTGCGCCCTTAATAAAAGTCCGATCTGGGTATTTTTATTCCACCTGACGCAGGTCGTCACCAGAGAGTGTTTCGGGAGGTACCTGTTCCGGATCTGGCGGGAAAAAACGCTCGGGTGTCACCATTGTGACAATCGCCCAGAGCACCGTGAAGCATATAGCGGAAGTTGGCCCCGCTTGGTTGGAGCCGCGCCTTCCTCGTTCTCGTGGAGGCTATCAATGGTGGCGACGTAAGCGTCCGGCTCTGTTTCAGGCCATGGTACGGAGCGAGAGGGAATAGGAAACAGTAACTCTCCTCCTGATGAAATGAATGATACAAGACTTGTTCTTGGTTTGATCATTTTTACGCCCCGTCAGGGTCTGCGCCCTGTGCCTGGGCACCGCTGGCAAAGTTACGGCTCTGTCTATGTCTTACTACATGTGCCAAACCTCATCCAATGTGCAATATTCACCTAAATCCATTGTACTGTTTGAGCGTAAAGGAGTAACAAACACACTAGTGTCAATTTTCACGGCTGAAACTAAAACCGTAAGGCCGCATTCTCACTACGTCGTAACGGTTAATTTATTGTGGGACGACTATCGTTTCTAGCTGTGTCCATTATAACAATTGTTTGTTGTAGCTATAGTCGCGACAACGACACATGATCTACCGTCACGGTTTAGTCTTGACAATTTTTTATCGTTTTACGACTGTCGTGCTAACCGTTCCCACTATCATGGCAGTCTATTGTCACTGCAAAATATGTCGCAGACGACAGTCAATAGTGTCGTCCTTTAAGGGCTGTATTTCACCGGGACACCATGGCGGCGCGACCAGTCGCCGCTACCAACAAAATGTATACAGTTTTATAGAGAGTTACTCACCTGGCGTCCATGTGGTTGCATAACCAATTTGGCGGCGCGACCAGCTCGGGCGCGTGCACTTAAGGTCCATTTTGATACTGTCTCAGTGTGGTATTATTATAGTGACTCTGGTGTCTGTATGGTATCTAGTTTGGTAGCTTAAGGATACCATGGCGGCACAACTGGTCACGCCGCCATGGTGTCCTTATATTTAAGTATAATAAAGCCACGACACTTAAAAATACACGATTATCTGACGTCACGACAAAATGAGAACGCGGCCTATTTCAACATTGGAGTCAAAATTGATTGAAATTAGTAAAAAAGTTTAAATGTCTAATTTTATTTGGAATGGAGTATAATTTGTTTGTCTTTGCCTTTACTACAAAATATTAGCAAATATCTATGAAATAATGTTAAGGAAAATTGCATGGAGCGGAATTAGTAAAATGGAAAGCAAAAAATATGTTAAGTTAAAGATTGGGACAGTTTTTACAAACTTTTATTTAGTTTCACCTGTCCCGATGTTTGTATGTCTGTAATCAAATCTTGCAAATTAAATTTGATCCACTTCCCGGTTACCGATTGAGCTGAAATTTTGCATGCATGTGTAAATTAGATGACAATGCAAAATTATTATGACATGGAGCTGATCTGATGATGGAACCGGAAGGTGGCCATAGGAACTCAGATAACCCTTTCGTGTTTGAGCTTTTCGGAATGGTCTTGATGATTATTAGTTATGTAGGTATATACCACGCTATAAAAGCTTGCTATAAAAAAAATATTTTCATTGAAAACTTGTTTAGATTTAAGACTCATCAATTCAAGACTGAAGAAATGTTCGCCTTCTATTATATATATATTCTTAGAAATGTAATATATAGACTTTAACTTGTGGACTTCCTAAGTAGACTGGTGGCGCGGGCGCGGTCATAAAATTGATTTGTCACTTAAGGGGCCATTCAAGTATTACGTAAGCACTACATGGGGGTGGTGCTTGGGGTCATTGCTTTACCTATTTTTTGATGACATGGGGGATAGGGAGCTCTGGATAGTGATTACGTCACCTAAATAATTTCTTCACAGTATTTACTGTTTTTTTTGGCGCTATAAGTCTGCATACTCCACAAAAATCATGACTGATCCTCATTTGTCTGCTGCGGTCTTCCCGTCCGATTATAATTTAGGTGTCTTCAAGGCTAGAGTGGTTCTAACAAAATTAGCGCGCCTCACTATCAACGATTGGATCACTGATTGCCATCAGGTGGGATCGCAGTCAAACACTAATGAATATCAATAAAAAAAAAACACCTACTAATGTTTACGTTAGCAAAGAGCTTTCTACACCCTCCTCCCTACGGTGAAGAGAGCTGTGCTTTATTTTGCTGACAAGAAGGTTTTTTTTTAGGTCGAAAAATCATCTTATGACAAATCCCGCTCTTGGGCGGAGCGGGATATAGTGTCAGACTTTTACTGACTAAAAAACCACTCAACAGGAGTGGTTTTTTAGTCAGTAAAAGTCTCTTCTTTGCCTTCGTCCTAAGGCCCCGGGTTACACTTTCACAAGTAGGCTTTGACCCTGTTGGGCCCCTACGATTTGCTGACATCTCCCTGAGGCGCGTGTGGAACAGAACCCGCCGTCGACGACTTGGGCTCGGTCCGGACGGTTACCGGACGGTCGGACGGCGAGCCACCCATTGTTCGCCGTCCGCAAGCCCACGCCTACGATGGCCAGAAATCGGGATCGGAATGGATTAATATTTGCAAAAAACGCTTAGGTAATACTTGAACGGCCCCTATGTCGCCACGGTATAAGTAGAGTCCTATTAAAAACGGTCATAAGATTGCTATTATTTTAACAACCCTTTCAAAACTATTGTTACCTACTTAGTTTTGTTTCAAAATAAATAATTTAGATTTCATTTCAGAGTCCATAGTATTAGTAATCACAAAAAAAGTAAATATTTGATGTTTTTATATCCGTAAAGTGGGGTTATTTTGGCCCCTGAGGTATAACTTTGACCCGAACTCGTTAAACAATAGTAACACAGTTTCTATTCATGTACCTATTGGTCAACGACCATACAGCCACTAGACGCCTCAAGCTTGAACTAGCGCACCAAAACAATTCTGTCAACTAGCCGAGGTACGGGGAGCAGGGTACTGCGTTCTGATTAGTCGAGACATCAGATCTATAGTCCTGCTGCTAGATCTGTCGCCTGTTATTAGACGTCTAGTGGTTGTAAGGTCCTTGCTATTGGTTATTATACCCCAGGGCTAAAGTTACCCCACTTTACTCGATACCTAACAATTACAACATTCTTTTAAGTTTTTAATCTTTGTGTTAAAGAAAGTACATACGTAGTAGTACCTAACTAATACTTATTTAAAATATTTTTTTCTGAATATACCTATTATTGAAGTCTGTTGCCAAAACTTCTAAGATCATAAACTGTGTCAACATATTTGCTTTAAGTTATATTTATACACTTAAGTGTAATTATTTACTTAGTAAATAATATAGTGCCTTATTTAAATAAAGTTGTATTAATAACTTATTTTGTGAATTTTATTGAATACCTTAACTTGTCAGGTATGTACGTCAGTGTCAATGCTAGAATTTTGACATGTAGTTTATAGTGACACAGTCATTACACAAATTCTTTTGTCAAATGTAAAGCCCAATTTACTTCTTATAACATCAGCTGTTAGTCAGCGAAAGTAGCATCAGGTTCGGCCCAGGCGTTTTGGAGATTAAGCGGAACAATCAGACAGTCAGCTTTGTTTTAATCGTTACGTTCATTTTGTTTTGCATTTTTTTTTATAGTTGATAGGTTTGCTCTTGATCACTACAGGAACAGAAGTGGGTTTTATTCAGAAAAAGTCTGACAACACCCTCGCGCTCCGCCTAAGGGCGTGAGATGTCATTGGATGGTTTCCTACCTAAAATAAAAACCTGATGGAAAGCGACGATGTGGTCGACGGAGCACTTGCCTAGAAGTAACCTATTCACTCTTGACTTAAAGATACCCAGGTTGTACAGCTATCTCAAAATTGTTATTTTGACCTTATAAACAGACACTTCAACTGTATTTGTATGCAGGGGCGCCGGCTTTCTAGAAAACCTCATGGGTGCTCATGCTCATTTGTTGATTGATGACTCGAAAAGTGGCGAAGTGTGAGAAGAGAAATGCACAGTGATTGATCGACAAATAAATAAATGTGCTACTTACATACTGCGGAACAACGAAGGTGCCACAAACACCCAGATTTAACACAAATATCTGTTTCGTCAACAAACATTTGTGTTGGTGCTGGAATCGAACCCGCGACCCTTGCGTCTCAACCGGCGCTATATGGCCACTGCACTAAACGGGTCATTGGGTAATGAAAAAACGCCCATCCCTAAAAGGCGATTACTGATCTGTTTCTTGATGTATATCTGTATCAGGGGTGCTCAGCACCCACTATTTATTTCTCATGGGTGCTTGAGCCCCCGAGCACCCACGGAGTCAGCACCCCTGTTTGTATACATGTAAGTATATAATAGTCGTTCGGAATAAACAGGAATAAAGCCTTAACAGCACATAAGAGGACGGATCGAGGACTTATTATCGCCAGGGTCAGACATCAACCACCAAAAAGGCTTCAATTCGGTTGCCGCGCCGCTATCGTGTCCTTGCTGTCAGCTGCACTTTACAACATTTTAATGGCGAAAATGGATTTTATTTACTAGGCAGTAAAATTCTAATTCTCCGGAAAAATGACGCCGCGCAGTCGCCACAAAGACTGCATTGCATATGCCACCCTGCTACAAGCGAATAGAGCGTAGTTTCGCTATTTAATGTCGTGGTATTCGTCGACTACCACAAGAGTTAGTTCCTATGACTCACCCTCTCCTAAATCCGCCCCTGAGTAAATTGCATGACATGTTACATGTTAGGCCGCGTTCCCACTATGTCGTAACGGTTAATTTATCGTCGGACGACTATCGTCTCTAGCTGTTCCATTCTATCGACTGTTAATCGTGGCCGCGATAAATCGTCGCAATTTTTCGGTGGGAAAATCATCTTATGACATCCCCCGCCCTTGGGCGGGGCGGGAGATAGTGTCAGACTTTTACTGACTAAAAACCCACTCCCGTTCCTTCGTTGCCTTCGTCCCAGGACCCCGGGTTTCGTTTTCACACTACCCATGGCCCCAGTAGGCTTCGACCCTGCTGGGCCCCTACGATTTGCTGACATTACGACTGTCCGCTAGCCGTTTCCACTATCATGACTAACTGTTGTCACGGATAAATCTAAATTTTGGAAGATTAAATGTCGTAGACGACAGTTACGCGTCCAACACCTCCATTTAAACATATTAGCTACGATACTTAAAACTACACGATTATCTGTCGTCACGACAAAGTTGATCGCGGTCTGGATAGGAATAGGAATAATATTATACCGATTTCGGATACGGTTACAATTATTTCAGATTATCCGCTTTGCAAGATTGACTTTTATTTCTAGTTTAGATTATCATTTGTTTGGTCGTACAAAAAAAAACCGGTCGTAACCTATCATTTAGACACCGCCTTTATCCGAAACTTTTACTTTGATTTCGGGATATTTTTTTATTTCGAATATCTGATAGTTTCGGTTAAAGCTATGGAGCTCCATAACACATCTGCATGCAGTGGCGTAGCTACCAAACAGCTAGGCGGAGCAGTGCCCCAGGGCCCCCAAACTCGGGGGGCCCCTAAAACTTGATTAACAAACCTCTTATTGAACTAAGGAAAAATTTCCCTCACCATTTTTCCCACCTTCGAAATCTAAGTAAAAGAGTTTGAAATTGTAACACTACTATAATTATGACAACTTGTTTTAGTCAGTAAAAATCTGACACTCCCTCCGGATCTACACAGAGCAGAATTCAGGTTATTTGATGATTTCCCACGTTAAAAAGAAACTGGGAGCCCTCGGTTTCTTTATTTGCCCCAGGGCCATTTGTTTGCCTCTAGCTACGCCCGCGCCGCTGCCTGCATGACATTTGGCTAGCGCCATCTAGTGGTGAAACTTTGCGGTTTTCTTTCCGATAAAATAAAGCTCCAAGACCGTCACTTAAATAAGTTTAATTAAACTATGAGTATATGTCTATTCAAATTCTTCATTTGGAAAGTCTTCTATAGATACGTGGCCTTCTTGGGCTTCCTGTAGGTTCTGGCCAGTCGGTTTAAGTGTAACTTCATCTTCAGGTACTAAATTACTTTGCTTTTTTTTCATTCTCCTTGATTTTACATTATGTAAGTTATGTTCTTCAATACTGACAATAATATAATCATTTGCGCTCTTTGACTCCGACAAATGTTCCTCTGTTGGTAAAACATCATTTAAAAAATCTTTTTCTTCCACTGGAATATGCATGCCATTATTCTTTTTGTCAGAAATATCTCTTTTTTTGACACTTAAATTAATTTCGTTTAAAAAAACTCCTTTTTTCGTGAAGTTTTCATTTATTTCATCATTATCTTTTCTTTTTGTATCGTTTTTGTTTATTCTATTTAGTAAATTCGTTTTTTTTGGTTTTCGAGTTACAAGGAGGTCTAATTTCAAAGGTATATCTGCATTGGTGATTTTTCTTGTATTTGGGTTCAAATAGCCGCAATCGTCAACACAAATGTAGTTTCTGTTCCTCGGCTTCATGATTCTTGAGTATATAACATTGTTTGTTGCGTTAATTATCGAAAAGACTACGTGTTCTGGTGTTATCTGGTAATTAAGAAAAATCTTGTTCAATTATTTTTAGTTGCCGACAGAAAATGACGAGAATATGCTGACCAATTGTCGCCTTTGCTACTAAATATTTTTCAATACACTTACTCGAAAACCTGCTCTTGTCCCAACCGTTTTTAGGAACGCAAATTACTGTTTTTCGCATTAGTGCGGAAAAGTGCGCGTGCTCGCCCCCGCCACCATATTATTACATTTATCTTATCAAACTGGGCGCTAAGTGACCGCGATTCGCACGTCAGCCCGTGTTCGTTTATATCTTTGTAAGTGTATTAAAAAACGACTTTTGTATCAAATATGGAAATTTGCTACTGCAATCTGCAAGAATTCCGCATCGGTCGCAATGACAAACTTTCTCCACTTGTATCAAAATGCACTATTACTTCTGCTGAATTCTGAATAAGCACTTAATTGCGGTCATTCATCGTTAGTTTTGTGACTGAGTGTGATCTATGTATGTATTTAGAAATATATGAGTACTAGCTTTTGCCCGCGGCTTCGCTCCCATCAACTGACTACCTACCCTACCCTACTCTGCCATACTCTACCCTACTCTACTCTACCCTACTCTATCAATTTGACAACAAAATCCCCATTAACAAAATGATCGCTATTTATTGAATTCATTTGTTACAAAAAATGTTAAAATGAAGAACCGCTCGACCGATTTTGTGCAAACTTCACATAAACCATCTACTAAATAGTCCGAACAAAGCTGAAACATTTAGTTAGGATAAGTGAGCCCGTTCTTGAGTTATAAAATTACAACGAAAAGTGGCATTGATTTTTATATAATACTAGCTTTTGCCCGCGGCTTCGCTCCCGTCAACTGACTACTCTACCCTACTCTACCCTACTCTATTCGAATTTTTCTAGCCGTTAAAACCATCCTTGAACTTCAACGAACATTTTAAAAAAAGAATTGGCCAAATTGGTCCAGGCGTTGTTGAGTTATGCGCTTACCAACACATTTTGCGATTCATTTTTATATTATAGATTGATGTTTATCACTTGTCCAGTACTTATAGTACAAGCTCTGATTGCTTTGGGACTAGATGGCGTTATGCGAAAGTTGTGGAATATTATTATCGTTGGATTTAACGACTCACCTCATACAACGTGAAAATATCGCAAACATCTTCGTTTTTCTTACAAATTACGTCTTCATATTTTTGAGTCACACCGTACATTTTCGTGAACCGCCACTGGGTTTCAATAGGGTTGTCACACGTTGCTGTCAAGTCTGAGAATTTGATGACAGATGGGCACGCTTTTTTCTTTTGTTTGTATTGTTTGTAATTCGCTCCACAAAGGGTTTCTTCTGAGAGTACTGAGAAGAACTCAAAGGGGCATGGTGGAGCTTGTTCTTCGATCGTCTACTGGAAGAAAGAAGGTATTAGTTAGGTATATAAAACGGCATTGACAGTCTGGACTGCGGAAATGTTGGAAATAGTGACCATGGCCCTGGAATACAAGTGGCAAATGATGGCTGACTTTACCACCATGATGTGTTAAAATGTCATCTGAGTCTGTCGGTCGTCTGTCAATACCCTTTATCTCAGGAATGCGTTGAGGTATCGAGTTAAAATTAAAACTATTTACTCAATTCTGCGGTCCCTTGAAGCTGTGTAAAAATCAAACTTCCAAGTTAACGAATAAAAAAGATACGGCCGTTTATGTCGCAAAAACGTATATTTCGATACACTCAAAGGAATAAAAACTCATAGGGTACTTCCCCTTGACCCAGAATCCTGAAATTTGGCATAAAGCAAGGTCTTATAGCACAGGTATTGGAATAAATTTGAAAACTGTTTTGTTGTTACGTAATAAAAAAAAACTTTTTTGCCATTCGGAAAAAATTTCGTAACTCAATTCGGGAATCGAACTGTTTTCATAGGTAAGTATGTACGGAACTTTAGTGCGCGAGTTCGACAAATTTCAGGATTCTGGGTCAACGGGAAGTACCCTATGAATTTTGATTTATTCGAGAGCTGAAATATACGTTTCGTGCGACATAAACGGCCGTAACTTTTTACTAGTTAATTTAGAAGTTTGATTTTTTTCTCAGCTAAGGGACCGCAGATCTGAGTATATGGTTTTAATTTCAACTCGATACCTCCACGCATTCTTGAGATAAAGGGTCTTGACAGACAGACAGACAGCCGGACAACAAAGTGATCCTATAAGGGTTCCGTTTTTTCCTTTTGAGGTACGGAACCTTAAAAAAGACCTCTAGTTCTGAGTCTAGAGATGTTTTCAAGTGAAGTAACTGGCTGTTTTAACTATGAACAATAGTAGACGTTGTGAGGTAAAATTGGTGAAGTTTTGTATCTCAAGTGTCTGCGCAACTGGACAATAAGTTAAATCCTTGAAACAGGCGCGATCTCAGTAAAAAAGAGCTGAGAATTGTATTGTAGTGTTAGCTTCTCCCAGCTTGTGTCACTCAGTGATCTTATAACATTCCCACTGTTGGGTCTCAGGCTTCCTCTCTAGGAGAGGAAATAGGCCATAATCCAGCAGGTGGGCCCAGTGCGGGTTGCTGAATGTCACATGTCTTCGAATTTTTGGTTCTAGGACATGCCGGTTTCTTCACGATGTTTTTCTTCACCGTTTTGAGAACAGTGGTGATGAAATAAATTACACAAAGTAATGCGCCTGGCTGGGTTTGAACTCGTGACCTACAACTCGAAGGTCGGGGCCGTTACCACTCGGCCACCACTGCTCTCGGCATTGAGTTGAGAGCATTTAATAATGAAATATTATTTTAAATCGCGTTCCTGTGTCCCTCGTCTGAGTCCCTGCCACAACCTCTTAACGCTGGAGCTATTGAAGGTATATAGCTCCATACGTTTTCCTCACACTTCTTCAAATTATAGGCGGAACTGTTATATCGTGCGTGCAAGCCGTAATTTCAATGGCATATGCACGGAATATGAGTGGGATCCATGCACAATTAGTGTGAACTCGGCCAGAAAGTATTTAAGCCTCAAATTCTTCAAGTAGCATTAGGTTTAATAGATTGTTTATTAGTTATTTAAGTGCAAACCAAGGATTTACGTTGTATCCGACTTAACTAAAAAGGGAAGCTTTTTTTGGTTTTGTGCTCACACCATTTTTAATTTGAATTTATTCTAATGTCTATACGTGAGGATGGATGGATTGTGTGAAGAGTGATATGAAAGAAAAGGAAGTTAGTGATAGCATGACGAATGACAGGGCAGAATGGAAGAAAAAAACATGTTGCGCCGACCCCAAATAACACGGGACAAGGGCAGGAAGATGATGATGATGTCTATACGTGAGGACTTGTGTGTGTGGCTTTCCATGATTATGGTTTACTTTTGTCTGGTATTATTAGCTGTAAGTCCTCCATGTACTAAATAAATAAATAAAACCCTCTTTTTCGCTCGCAAGCCTAACATTTGGACATATCATGGTAAGTCCTCTAGTCATCGGTCTACCTTGTGGGAGTCCTTGTAACGCTGCGTCTTCAGGTACGCGGTAGCTACACCAGAACCTGTCAGCTTCGTCGCCCATATGTTCAGCGAGCAATGTGCGCATTGCCACTGTTTCTTAAGAAGTGACCAACTTCTTCGTCTTCCAACCAAGGTGACCTTGGTTTATGTGTTTGGTTTGTGTTACGGTTACATGAACGTAAACCACGCACCAACACGTTCGGTGGTTGGGAAAACGCGCCTCCCAACCAAGGGCATTGAAGGTCATGGATTACAACTGCTGTCTATACGGATTGAAACTAGCAAGGTCACCTTGGTTGGTACGTTGGTTTGCAACCGTCTGGTCACCTCTTTTGTGCGTACAAAACATAAAGCTAGAACTACATTAGAACGACGCACACGTGTAACACGCCTGATTTGTACGTAGACGACGTCACGTGGTGTGGATCAAGTGTAGCTCTACATGTCTGGTTTCCATATAAAATGTATGGAGACCGACGCGCTCAGATGGGCGTGTGTGGCACACGTGTGCGCAGTGTAGTTCTAGCTTAACACCGCTAAATATATTTCAGTCAGACTTACCCACATTCCACAATTGCGACACTCCGTTCTGTTTGCATGGATAGGATTATTGCACTTATATGAAACAATTTGATTTGTCACATTATTCACAGGTGGCATACTCCGCCATGTCCGCCAAAATAGATCCCTTTTATAATTATACTTCATTCCATCCATAGCAAGCAACCGTCGGAAATCGTTCTCAATGGCCCGTGCTTTCTTCCAAGACTTGACAGTTTTTTTTTTTAATATTCTATAATACGTAATGCCATTATGAATCTCTGTATTTCTCAATACATATTTGTTTAATATCGTTATTCTTTGGTCTTTTAATGCCCTTAGCCGTTTTCTTTCTAGGAATCTTTCTCGGAAATCCATGTGGCGACTCATCACAATGTAGAGTAAAGATGAGAATAGAAGAAAGTGTGTTGTTAAAAACATTAAACGAAATTAAGTTGCGACCACTTTCAAAGATTTCTAATTGAGAAGTGTGAAGGTTTTGTAAATAAAAGAGTTGCGTATCCTTTGTATTCGCGTGTGTCGACTACTTTTTGTTTTGTTTTATCTGTTGATAAGTTTCAGGTGCGTTTGCCATCTAAGAAATGGTTTACGTTTGTTGATTTCATTACGCTTTGTAGGTATTTGATAGCCTAATACTTATGTATAAAAATATACTGAGTAGGGCCCATCAGTCGCAATTAACTATAGATTATGGATGGATTAATTCTTAATAATTCATTATTATAATTGTCTAACTATTATGACTAATTACTTAATTATTGTGGTTAAATAATTAATTATTATGATTAAATAATTAGTTATGATTAAATAATTTTTACATTATGATTAAATAGTTAGTAATTATTAAATAATTAATTATGATTAAATAATTAGTTATTATATAGATTTATTAATGGATTAATGGATTCGACTAGCCTGTTGGTCTAGTGGTTAGTGGCCCTGACTGTTATGCCAGAGGTTGTGGGTTCGATTCCCACCCAGGACAAATGTTTGTGTGATGAGCGCGATCATTTGTTTTGTGTCTGGGTGTAATTTATCTATAGATGTATGTATTTTTAAATATATAAGTATGTTTATCAGTTGTCTAGTACTCATAACACAAGCTCTGCTTAGCTTGGGACTAGACGGCGTTGTGTGATAGTTGTGGAATATAATAATATTCCACAACTATCACATAATAATAATTAATTATGGATAAGCCGTGTAAATAAGCTGAGGGTTTTAGAATAACATGCATGCAAATACTTTGCAATGGAATCAAAGTTAGTACGGTCACCATCTTATTATTTCCGGTTCCGTACCTCAAAAGGAAAAAACGGAACCCTTATAGGACCACTTTGTTGTCCGTCCGTCTGTCTGTCTGTCAAGACTCTTTATCTCGGGAATGTGTGGAGTTATCGAGTTGAAATCAAAACCATAAACTCAGATCTGCAGTACCCCGAAGCTGTAAATAAAACAAACTTCAGAGTTAACGAAAAAAAAAGTTACGGCAGTTTATGTCGCAAAAAACGTGTATTTCGACACTCTCAAGGGAATCAAAATTCATAATGAAATTTCCGTTGACCTAGAATCCTGAAATTTCGCATGAAGTAGGTAAAGTCTCGTAGCACAAGTATAGGAAGAAATGATACAGAAAACTATAGTTACGTCAACAAACTTTTTTTGCGACGTAATTACAAATTAACAGTTTTCAGAATACGGAACCCTCGGTGCGCGAGTCCGACTCGCACTTGCTCGATTTTTTGTAGTATGAAAGACTACACCGTGAAATCGAGGCCAACTACATGTCTTTGTACTAAAGAGTCCTAGACATCACACTAATATGTATATGAACATACTAGCTTCTGTCAGCGGCTTCGCCCGCATAAAAGTAGATTTCTCCATACAAACTTTGGACCCCCGTTCCATTCCCACAGGGAGTGAATATTGGAAAATCCCATCTTTGTGCTCGCCTAGTCCTGAAAGGAAGCTTTTTGCAAAATTTCACGCTCCTAGTTCCAGTAGTTTCGGCTGTGCGTTGATATGTCAGTCAGTAAGTTTCTCCTTTTATATACTAAAAAAAAAAACAAAAAGCTTGTGAAGGATCATTACTTGACACTGTGATCAGGCCTTCGTTTCATCACTTATTCCCTTGCTTAAATATTTATATTTTGTATGTATGTATATGTGTATCTATTTTAGTATTAAGTATCTATTAAGTTTTTGTTTACTTTTATATTTGCACCAAGTGCAACCCCATTTTGTGTCCAGGCAATTTCTGTCCATTCTGGGTTGCCTGGAAGAAATCGCCGAGTGCGATAAGGCCGCCAATTGTATGTTTTTTTGTATTAAAATATCAGTTTGTAAATTTGTAATCTTGGTATGCAATAAAGTATATATAAATAAATAAATAAACATCCAGAAAAAGAAAACTCATTTTTTTTTTCACTATTCATTTATAGAACCCTGACACTAAAACTAAATCGTGAGCAAGTTCAATGGTAGATAAGGTAAATATAGAAATGACAAAATACCTACAATAACTCAACCATTGCTTTAAGTTTGGCAAATAGAATAAATAACTAATAGGACAAGATGAACTTAACCGAATAAAAAAAAATATACTATTGAAAATAGAACCTCCTTCTTTTTAAAGTCGGTTAAAATCATCAAGATCGGTCCATAATTTGTGCCCGATTTAATAACTTCAAAAACATGTTTGAACATTATTGGTGAAATGAGAGTTATACTAAAAAAACGAAGTGATCCTGTGATCTCGTAAATTATGGCATCCCGCTTAGGACATCTTAGGTTTTCTTATGACAAAACACAGAAAAGCCACTTTGACTAGACTTTGTCCGGGTTCTCCAAACATTGGGGCCCCCTAATGTTCGGGGAATTTCGAATGTGTGGGGCCCAAAAATCTGCGGGGCCCGTAGCATTTGCTACTCTTGCTACATGGTTAATCCGCCACTACAAGGATGCAGGGTGAACTTTAAACATTTGTTTAGGAACTTTTTTAGAGAGTACCATTGTGATGTTATGTCATGAAATAGTATTAACAGTAAATGGACGTACGATTGTAGCAATTCCGGGAGATAAACTAGACAAGACACCCGTCTTGCTGTGGGGTATCGTTTTACCCAGTAACTGGATTGTGGTGATCAGATTTTCAGTCATTATATGTAAAATATTTGTATTTAGTTCCATTCGGTCAGAATAGAAGCTTTTACTCAAATTTAATCAAGGTACACAGTTAGGTAAAAGCTAGGCAGATTGTTTAAACTTAAATCTAAGCGTTGAGATGATTTTAGCTTCCTTAGAAATAAAATTCTACGATACTGGACAATATTAGTTCTGTGTAGAACTTACTAATTCCGTATTACGACAAGAAAACAGTGTGACCTGTTAAAATAATGTAATATTAATGAAGCCGCCGCCGGTCGCTGGAACGCAACAATGAATGGCGAAAAAAAACTCCGCGAGTTTTGATAGTGGATATTTCATTCATTGATTCATTCCTTCTTGTTCATTTCCATTCATTTCATTCCTCATGTAATGATGGGAGATGACGGGTGTCTGTCGTAATTTCACAAAAATACCCATTTTGTTCAACTATTTTAGTTACGAAAACATTTTGTGACAAGACTGTGAGTTCGCGTATGTGTCTGTGTTCGTTTTGTGTGTTTTTATTCATTTTGACCAACGTTTTTCACCGTATTCGCTGCTCAACTTAATCTGGTATGTATTTTATTTAAATAACATTGATTGTTACCCTTTGTTAGATTTATTATTCTTGATTCGAAATGGAAAGTTAGTTTTGCGTTCTATTATTCGTACTCCTATTTGGTTGGACAAAGATTGTGTCTTTTAATTAATTATACAATTTGCACATTTACCACACCTATAATGTGATGATGATCACAGCCACATTTTGAAGACTGAAAAAAATTGTTATTGTTTATGAATTAAAAAAGTAGCAACTTGGTAGCTGCGTGCGTGATTAGTGGAATTTCCATGACTTAGGTATGCATGTAGCTTCCCCGTTTTTGACAGTGTTTCTAGAAGTATTAAATTAAGTGCATACCTAATCGTTTTTTTATGCTAAGTAATATAAAGGTAATATAAATACTCGTCAGAGTTTCGATTTTTAGTCATGGAAAGATTTCATGTTGTGCAAATTTAAATGTACTTAGTTATACTTACTATGTTATTTATTTACAAATTCTAAGTATTCTTTTTCAACTCTACAACTTGTTAGGATCTTGATAGGTACACATATTTCTATTTACAACTATGTATTAGGAGAAGTAATCTAAAACTTCCTATTAAAATCTATCAATATAATTTGAAAGAGAGACAAAAATTATTCTTTTTAAAATCTTATTGAACAAGGTACTAGCATTAAAATATACAGCCTGAGTAAAACCACTTTTTTAGAGTCTAAATCTCTGGAGCACATGCTGTGACTAAAAGTGTGCAAAGGAAACTGGCATGTAGCCAATCCTTTGTAAATGGTAAATATAAATGAGTGAATAATATGACAATTATGTTTTTACTCCAAATAGGTACATACATGCTGCAGTGCACTCTTTGTGTTGGTCATTGTCCAGTCATTTTACAATTATGAGCATTGATTGATCATATTTTTTGGCTGTATGGCTTGTTGGCATTGATATACTAGATTGCCTGCATATGTAATTTTAGTTAATTTTTTTTTTTAAATATCATATGTATTTTCAGTTAATCATTTTTGATTGCACAACCAAAACTAGTAAAACTGTTTTGTAGCAAATCTACATAATACATGAACTTTTAATTTTTAACCGACTTTAAAAAGGAGGAGGTTCTATGTTTGGCTGATTTTTTTTTTTTGTATGTTCACCAATTGCTCAGACGATTGTGGTTCGATTTTGAAAATGTTTTTTTTTTTTAAATAAAATGTTATGCTTTCGAGTTGGTCCCAAATATTGTTATGATCAGATCATGAACTTCGAAGATATGGAATAGAACTCCTCGTAGAATCACAGCAGAACCGCCATAACAAGTAAAATTGCTTTGTTTATATGTGTAGTTGATGACTGACTGAAAGAAGAGGGGGAATATATCGAACTGATCTGATGATGAAGCCTGAGTTAGCCCTGGAACATAAATTAATATAATTGCGGTGTTAAATAATAAAGAGACAAAACTATTATAGAAACACCAACTTCAGAAATTAAAGTTTTTTTTTAAGCACTGAAGTTGGTTGTATTTTTTTTTTTGTAAAAAGTTTTTTTTGTGACCCTATTTTTAATAATGTCAAATTCTAAGAACAATATTACCATACAAAATTTAAAAAAAGAATAGGTGCATGACTCTCCATTTTGATTAAAAACTTCATATTAATTTGAATTCAATTCCATTTTTAAATAAAAGCAATCATACCAACATAACTAACTTGTAGAAAAAAAAAAAACAGTAATACTTCATTTCAATGGAATTGCTTGCAACAATATTTAATTACTTAGTCACAACGTCCTATTGTATTCTATGTTGTTTACATTAACAAATGAGACTTATTACATAGATCAACTAATTAATCATTAATACCTCATTTCTTGAGCTATTACTCTATGGATGTCATTAAGTCCTAAAAAAATTAGAGGTGTTAATTAGGCTATGATTATTATTTACACTAAACACTAGGAAAAAAACAATTGAATAAAAATTGGTATAATATTTTTAGTTTAGTCCCTGGAGCCTTAAAGTCATTAAAACCTAGGATTTTTTTACTGTGGATGTAATTTAAAAATGAATATAAGGATTTTTTTTACGGTGGATGAAATTCAAAAAATGAATATGATTTAAGCTATGAAAAAAAACAGTTTTTTTTTTAAATTTGATCTAGTAGGTCCTGAGATACTAATTGATCTATTGAAATCATCTTTTTTTTTTCAAAAGCCTGATCACAATTTTATAATTGTTAAACTTTTTATAATATATTTAAATATTATTGGCTACACATAGGGTTGCCAGGTCTTCAAACTGAAAAACCGGACAGACCAGCCAATTTAGCCGGACACTTGAGTAAAATGGCCGACAATTTTTTTTTAAATCAAACTTGACTTGTTTATTATTGACCCATTTTTTTTTTTGCCTGCTGTATTTGCTAGTCCGCTCCGCTAACGCTAGCGATACCAGATAAAGTAGAAGACATGATAATTAAAAAAAAAATGTTTAATTTAAAAAGCTTAACAAAAGCTGGTCAGGCCGGACTCCACCTAATTTGGCCGGACACTGAACTAAAAAGCCTGACCCTGTCCGGCTTTATCCTGACGCCTGGCAACGAAAAAATTTTATCCACAGTAGAAAAAATCCGAGGCAAAAACCGCAGGCACTGGAATATTTATTATGTGATAAAAAATAGCTATACTCATGTGTAGCCTATTTATTTTAGTGGCATTGTCCGAATGAAGTGTTGTATGCAAACCTGTTTCACAAGTTTTTTTTTTTTACTGTACGTACTTAATATGGTACTGGCAAAACAGTGATGTGCAGCATTGTCGAAGAATCGAAGAATTATTATGGTGAGCAAAAATATTTACGAATAGTGAACGAAAAAAGTTTAATCGGAATCCGGTTCTTCAATTTTGCTTATCTCTGAGTTCTTCAATTTTGCCCAATTTCTTGCGATTTGACAGTATGACGTGACGTCACAACATGGCAATCGATCCTATTCTTATTTGGAACGCATTGTACACGCTTTGTTTACGTCATCGCGTCTATAGACTAAACACTAAAAACAAAATCGCGTCCTTTGGCACAGACACAACGTAATGTTGCCACTTTATACATAATAAGAAGAGTTTGTGCACATTCTTCTGCAATATAATATCTCATACGTACTTTGTTGATGTCCGTTGAGATAGGTGAATAAGCAGTGAAATTCTCTGCCGGAATCTGTGTTTCCTGATAACTACAACCTAGGGGTCATTAAGACAAGAGCGAGTAGATTCAGTATTCAAAGCGTTTTATTTCAAATAAACCATTTTCAGGCACTTTTGAAATGTCAAAATGTCAGAAAAAAAATGATGCTAATTGCACATTTCAAAGCGTAGATCTCTATGGAGAAGAATGTGCAAGAAACTCCATGGACACTCTTTTCAATCATGTTATGTAATTACGAATATCTCTGTTACACGTTGCTTGTCGCTATCATGTGAGAACAATGTAAATAAAGTAAAAAAAAAAACAAAATATAGATATTAAAATAGCAACTGGCAGCTAAGAGATGACCAGTCTCAACTGATAGCAGCACCCGTTCACGAACATGACGCGAATATTAGCACCACTCAACCATTTTGAAGAATAGGTTACTAGACAAGCGAGCTCCACCGACGACCACAACATCACTTCGCACCAGGTGAGATAGTGGTCAAGCGCGAGCCAGTCAATAATATAAAATAAACCGGCCAAGTGCGTTTTGGACTCGCGCGCGAAAGATTCCATACCGTCCGTAGCAAATAACGGCAAAAAATCACGTTTGCGTCGGAGCCACTTAAATATTTATTTTATTCTGTTTTTAGTATTTTTTGCCATATTGGCAACAGAAATACATACATCATCTGAGAAAATTTCAACTATCTAGCTATCACGCTATTCATGATATACAGCCTGGTGACTGACGACGGACTGGAGTCTTAATGGATCCCGTTTTTAGGGTTCCGTAGCCAAATGGCAGAAAATGGAACCCTTATGGATTCGTCATGTCTGTCTCTCTGTCCGTCCGTATGTCACAGCCACTTTTTCCGAAACTATTAGAACTGTACTGTTGAAACTTGGTAAGTTGTATTCTGTGAACCGCCTTAAGATTTTCACACAAATATAGAAAAAAAAAAACAATAAAATTTGGGAGTTTCCTATACTTAAAACTAAAACTTAAAACTTTTTTTTCATCAAACCCGTACGTGTAGGGTATCTATGGATAGGTCTTCAAAAATGATATTGAGGTTTCTAGTATCATTTTTTTTATATACTGAATAGTTTACGCGAGAGACACTTCCAAAGTGGTAAAATGGGTCCCCCGCCGTAACTTCTAAAATAAGAGAATGATAAAACTAAAAAAAATATATGATGTACATTACCTTATAAAACTTTCACCGAAAATTGGTTTGAACGAGATCTAGTAAGTAGTTTTTTTTTAATACGTCATAAATCGTAAACCGCAATTTACCTTTCAAGTTTGTACGGAACCCTCAGTGCGCAAGTCCGACTCGCACTTGCCCAGTTTTATCCTTTGGGTCTTGAACCTTAAACAAAGAGATTGGCGGCTACCGTGATCGTAATGAGGTCGGAAGGATTATTGCTTCCCAGTATTTATTCAGTATATATTCGATTGCCATGTTGTGACGTCACGTCATACTGTCAAATCGCAAGAAATTGATCAAAATTGAGGAGAGCAGAGATGAGCAAAATTGAAGAACTGGATTCTGATTAAACTTTTTTCGTTCACAGTTCGTAAATAAATTAAATTTTGAAAGTTTCTTGTTTGTTCACCATAATAATTCTTCGATTTGACAGTATGACGTGACGTCACAACATGGAAATTGATCCTATTCTTATTTGGAACGCATTGTACATTACACGAGGCGACTGTTTCAATTATAATGACGTCATATCGATACTGATCTGTGTCGAAACACTAGGGAAGTCAACTGCTGTTTTTATGTACTTTACTTTTCCCACAAACAAATATCTACCTTATCTCCTGAACATACAATTCATGTTTGCCTAACCCTGTCTGTCATACGGTGGATTTGGACGCAAGGTAATGGAATTTGAATCTTATTCGGTTGCTATTAAGGTTGACTTTGTCCTGTGTGACGTGTTATAGCAAAGTTTATTTACCTTTAGCTAAACAAAAGAGTTTGTGGAGTAGTATTACAATGTTGCCAAGTTGATTACTTGAGTCCGTTCTAGAGAAAAAATAGAAGCGATTTTTTTATAATGACAACATTAAGGGCCTGAGCATATTCCTTGATTATTTTTTTTTGAAGGCTTGAAACTTGATGACTTCTCACGCACTAGGGCGGAAAGCGTATCAGACTTTTACTGACTAAAACCACATCTCATTGAGTTGCACGTGGAACATTACACGCCGTCAACGACTTGGGTTCGATCCGGATGGTTACTGGAAGCCCGGACGGCGAGCTACCCATTGCTCGTCGTCTGCAAGCTCTCGCTCCACCCTAGAGTGGGAGAAATCATTTGACGATTTCATAATACAAAAAAAAAACAGCTTGTAAAAAGACGCATTCACTTCATAGAAGCGTAGTAGTTTAGTATGTAAGCTTCACGCAGGCGTACACCAAGCGTATAATGACGAATACGCGTCTATGAAGCTTTGCGTCCGTGTACATTAGGCCATATAAGTTCTGTATGTAAGCTTCGCGCAAGCGTACACCAAGCGCATAATGACGTATGTACGCGTTTATGAAGCTACGCGTCCGGTTACAGTAGGCCATAGGCCATAGTTCTGTATGTAAGCTTCACGCAGGCGTACACCAAGCGTATTATGATGAATACGCGTCTATGAAGCTTTGCGTCCGTGTACAGTAGGCCTAAGAGTTATGATTGCCAACACCAGTGATGACTATTTAACAGCAATTGTATTAGGCCCAATACCTTTGCTACAGTACAATTGAATGTATGTTCGCTCAGTGACCGGATATAGGTAAAACTAGGGTTGTCGAACATATTCAAAATCGTTCCAACATTTCCCGAGCAATCGGTGAACATATATAAAAAGAAATACATTCAGCTGAATATAGAACCTCCTTCTTTTTGAAGTCGATTACAAATCCATACAACTGCCAGTCACATACTGGCAGTTAGAAGCACATACAAATCGATGAAGACATCAACATAAAAAAAAAATTACAAAAAAAAAATACAGCCGACTTCAAAGTAAAAAAAAAAAACACTGAAAAGTGCAAAATAACTTTAATTTCGGAAGTCGGTGTTTCTATAATAGTTTTGTCTCTTCGTTATTTAACACCGACTTCCGAAATTAAAGTTATCTTGCACTTTTCAGTTTTTTTTTATTTTGAAGTCGGTTGTATTTTTTTTTTTGTAAAAAGTTTTTTATTTTACCCTTTTTAGTTATGGTACCACCATTAAAAAGTACCCCTCAGCCAAACTTAAATACCTTATAGCCAGAGTGCATCTCATTACAATTCTAATAATCCCAAACACGGTTAGATTACATTAATTTATTACAGAGTTCCGGTGCCTAACTTCAGGCTTCATCATCACATCAGTTCGATATATACCCCCTCTACTTTCAGTCAGTCATAGACTACACGTATAAACAAAGCAATTTCACTTGTTACGACGGTTCTGCTGTGATCCTATGAGGAGTTCTGTTCCATATCTTCGAAGTTCATGATCAGATCATAACAATATTTCTATGGGACCAACTCGGAAGCATAACATTTCAATAAAAAAAAATATTTAAGCCGTTCCACAATTGACCGAGAAATCGGTGAACATACATAAAAAAATAATAAAAAACATACATTGAACATATAACCTCCTTCTTTTTGAAGTCGGTTAAAAAGATACATATTTTTTCTTTCTAATATTTTTTCCCCTACTAAAAAATTATGATACATTATTTTTCTTCAAAAACAGTGGGCAACCCTGTGTAAAATTTTAGCCAATCAACGGCGCCGACGTGACGTCACGTAATAGAAATGTTTGTTGTTGTGGGCTTCTCAATTGACGCTTATGTTAGCTAGAGCTTCGAACACGATATCGAATATAAAGTATCGATACTGCGTAAAAAAAGTATCGTGCTACAACACTACAGCACTCGGCTCCATAACAAAGTACATAGTCACACATACTTTATTTAGTGCATAATTTGTTATAGTTTCTTTTAAATATGTGTAGCGACATCTATGGCGTCATATAAGAACTAATCCTGCATCGCGCAATCAAAGTTCTCCGCGCGTTTAGGACATATAGAACAGCCCGAAATCACCTATCGGGCAGTTGCCCACCAGACATAACACCCGTCTGGTCGGAGGATCCTCCCTTTTCAACGGAGGTTTGCGGGACTTTACTCTCTGTTCCGTCTACCCCCAAATATGTATCTATCTATCTTATAGTCGGCCTTATAATGTTCCCATTTTTGGGACTTAGGCCTTCTCTCTAGGAGAGGGAATGGGCCGTAATCCACCACGCGGGCCTAGTGCGGGTTGGTGGATGTCACATGTCTTCGAATTCTTGGTTCTAGGACATGCCGGTTTCCTCACGGTGTTTTCCTTCACCGTTTTTGAGAGCAGTGGTGATGATATAAATTACACTAAGTAATGCGCCTGGCTGGGTTTGGACCCGCGACCTACAACTCGTAAGTCGAGGCCGTTAGCACTCAGCCACCACTGCGCTCTATCTATCTTCTATCTAATACAAAATGAATAGCTGTTCGTTAGTCTCGCTAAAACTCAAAAACGGCTGGACCGATTTGGCTAATTTCTGTCTTGAAATATTTGTGATAGTCCAGGGAAGGTTTAAACGGTGAGAAAATATGAAAAAAAACTTACGAAAAAAAAATCGATTACAACGGTATCTCTAATTGAAATGTCATTTTTAAATGAATTATGCTGTTATGGTAATACCAGTAGATGGCGTTATCTTTTGACAGTTTAGCTAACAGAACATTCATTGAGGTGGTACGAAGTTCGCCAGCTACAGAACAAATGATTGCGCTCATCATACAAACATTTGTCCGTGGTGGGCAACGGCCCGATAGATGATTTAGGGCTGTTCTATATGTTCTAATCGCGCGGAGAACTTTAATAGCGCGATGCAGGATTAGTTCATAAGTGACCGGGTAGGAATCGAAATTAGGCGCGATGATAAACGCCATGACGCATAATCGAGACCGCTGCACCGGCCCGGCAAGTAGCCGTCACCTAGGACTAATACCACAATCACAAATAAATATAAGACCCCATTAAAAACAAAAAGAAAAACATTGCCTTCCAGAAAATATTTCCAAGTGCCAATAAATCAAACTTCTAAGAGATATTTCAATAAATTATGTGATTTTTTATTGCAATTGAAAAGGAGTAATTTATAACTGTAGTTTCCACCTCAGAATTCGTGTTTTGAACACTCGTGACAACACATCCGTGGCGCGAACAACACAATAATTGTTTGTACCACAACACGATGATTCATCGGTGACTGCCGAGTCTCATGCGTGACCTATCTCGAGTGTATCTTCATTGAGATTAATATGTTTGTGAGCATGAAGATGAGAATGTTGAGATGAATGTGTGGTGTGACGAGAATGTGTTGTAATGGAGGAAGTTTGAAAGTGGTGCTAGTGACTGAAAAGTTGAAAGGGAATCGTTTGTCTTGGTATGGTCATGTGAAGAGGAAGGATGAAACGCATGTTACTAAAAGGAGACATGTAGGTGGATGGAGAGGGGGGCAAAAGTTATTAAAATTAAAATATTTTGACTGACGAAAAACCTACCATCTAATGCGATGACTGACGTTTGCATGACAAAAAACGTATGGCGATAAAATTCCGTCATTCAAACATCATTCATGATTGATGGTTTTGATAGACGCTTGCATGTCCGTGTAATGGACGCCTATCTGTTTGCTTTTTTGACAGGACTTTCACTGGTACTCGTAGATAGCTGATTTTATGAGGAGTAATTTGGGGAACTTTTAAGAATAGTAAATTGTGTTACTCAGGGATAAAGCAGTGTCTTTAAGTCTCGTGTGGCATGTTGAATTCCGAACGAAACGAAGGTTGGTAAGTTTTAATCGCGAACACAGTAAGGGATTTATATAATTGTCTCCCGAGCACTGCGAGGGAGTTAATTGTTTAAATGGCATTGTGCTGCTTTGCTTTGCGAGTCTGACGCGAACGAAGTCGCGGGCACTAACTAGTAATGTAAATAAACTGCTTTTATGTTCAATATTCATGAGCATACAAAATGGCTTCCGTTTAAACTGATAGATTTATTGTTGAAAACAACTTTGTTTGTTATGTCAAACTGGAGAGTTAGCTATTGTTATGTGAATCATAGAAGCATAGATTTACAGTAGACAGTATGCTAAGTTAATGAAGATTGATCTAGCAAAAAAAAAACAGTCAAGTGCGAGCCCAAAACCTATGTAAATAGTTCGATTCCTGAATCGAGTCTCGATTATTTTTAACAAATAGTTGATACATCTCTGCATGCTAGTCCGTTAGACGACGACCAATGGGCAGCTCGCTGTCCGGGCGTTGGGTAACGACCAAGCCCTAGTCGTTGATGGCGCGTAGTGCAGTTCCACGCGAGCCTCAAAGAGATGTCAGCAAACCCGGAGGGACCCAGCAGGCCTGACACCCGTTAGGGCTACGCAAATGTTTGAAAGCGTTACCGTGGTCATGGATCGCAAAGAGCAACTGAAGGGACACAGGTGGGTTCGCTTCACCCTTGAACGGGAGAAGTCATTGGACCATCACACACCTTAAAAAAACCTTTGTTAAAAAAGTAGTTTTTTATTTAATAATAATACGTTTATTTCGGAACTTGCCATATCGTGTTAGTAACAATTTAAACTTAGAACTAGTGTTAGTAATATAAAAAAAACAAATAGGTACTTAAACTAAGCTGGGTGAGACCCACCGAACCTGGGGAATGTCTATTTGACCGTGTGCAGTCGTATCCACCGCCCCAGGATCGGAGAGTCCCACCTATCAGCCAGCGTTCTGAGAATGGTGTTATTTGTCCTGTTCTAAAATCTTAAATCTCGATTTGTTTTATCATTTACTCCGATTGTAATCCAATCGGAAATGGCAACACTGACTGAACCAGAGGAGTTCTTGCATCCAGCTACTTTCTGCTACCTCCTTGCATATCTCTTCCTACTTTATCATCTTTCATACAAACTATTCAACTGTTCTATGGTCTTGATCATCATCATCATCATCATCATAATTTCAGCCGAAAGTCGTCCACCGCTGGACATAGGCCGCCCTCCAGTGTCGCCACAACGAACGGTCTTGTGCGTTTCGTACCCATCGCATTCCCGCGACTCTTACCAGCTCCCCTAGCCAAGTTACAACCTTTTCGTTTCGATTCTCTTATCGTTGATCGCCTCGAGTCCACGCCTCATATTCCTTTGTTCTAACCACGTGACTGAGCGTTGAGATGACGTCGGAATAAAGGGATTGGAGGCGTGGCTTACTCGAGGCGATCGACGAAAAGAGAATCGAAACGAAACGGTTGTAACTTGGCTAGGGGGCTGGTCATCGGTCCACCTGATAGGAGGCCTTCTAACGTTGCGTCTTCCGGTACAAGGTCGTCTCTCCAGAAGCTTCGGTCCACTTGTGCGAGGGCTTCATAGCAATGTGTCCTGCTCACTGTCACTTAAGTTTGTCTTCGGGCTATGTTGGCGACCTTAGTTCTCCTGCGAATATCTTCATTTCTGATGCGATCATGCAAGGAAACACCGAGCAGTCCATTGTCCTTTGGGTGACTAAGCCTTCTGATGAGGCCCATTGTAAGCGACCACATTTCAGTGCCATATATTATATCATCACATCACAATATTCGTGCTAAATTCCGATTACTATTCTGTTAAATTTGGTGTACCTTCCGCATCACGCACATTGGACCACGCATTCGTATGATCATACGATGACTCATCACTAGTCTCGCCACTATTATCAGCAAGTAGGCACACACACCCACTATAATCGTATGTCTGATATTATTGTTCGTATTTGATATGCCTCGAGCACTCATTATGATAACAGTCATAAGAATGGTGTTACTTTTATTGTTTTGTGCCGCATTACCGCTCTTGTCTCTACTCTACAGTGTTCTGTTCAATCCTAAAACCAATGCATATCTTAAAGAACGTTTCAAGTTCCTTCATGACACACATACTAGATATCTTAGGTCATCGGAAAACTTGAGGCTAGAGATGCCAAGCCATTCCACCAATTTCTATGACAAGTCGTTTACAGTTCAAGCAGTGCGGCTGTGGAATGCTTTGCCCGTGTCGGTAAGACAAGCTCAAACACTCACGACTTTTAAAGATATGGTTAAGGATCACTACCTTTCCTCTTGAATGTCGTCATTACGTACATCATTTCTTTGCTTTTTATAGTTATATATATATATATGTATATTGTTTGTGTTATATGAAATTTATTAGTTTATGTATTGTATATATGTAAATAGTACCCCACGAACTACCTGCGTATCTTTTTTCTCCTTCTCTGTCAAATCTATCCTAAGGTTGTCTGTAAAAAATCGCTTTTAGCGATAAGACCGCCCCTTGTGACACTATATTAATATTAAGTTCCTAATGTAATTTGTATTTTTGGTGTACAATAAAGAATATATCTATTTATCTATCTATCTATCTACCGCGACATTTTTTCTTCACCACCCTAGGTTGACTGGTAGAGAATGCCTAAGGCATTAAGTGCGCGTTTGTACTTTTGTGTTGCATGAAGTTTTAATAAATAAATACCGCGTGACGCGCATGGTTTTACGTTTGGCAACTTCCAAGGTCACACCTTAGCATAAGCATAATCAGCCTTTTAATCTTCCCACTGCTGGGACTCAGGCCTCCTCTCTCTAGGAGAGGGAATGAGCCGTAATCCACCACGCGGGCCCAGTGCGGATTGGTGAATGTCACATATCTTCGAGTTTTTGGTTCTAGGACGTGCCTGTTTCCTCACGATGTTTTCCTTCACCGTTTTGAAAGCAGTGGTGATGAAATAAATTACACAAAGTAATGCGCCTGGCTGGGTTTGAACCCGCGACCTACAACTCGTAAGTCGGGGCCGTTACCACTCAGCCACCATTGCTCTAGTCACAAGTCACACCTTGGTAAGTGGTAATCTAGTACAGTCAGTGTCGGATCAAGCTAGCGGGGGACCTTCAGCAAATCATACCAAGGTTCCCCTTTTTCTTAAGGTGGGAAATGATCTAATGAGTTCTCCTGATTTAGAGCGGAGCGGGAGGGTAATACAGACTTTTGCTGACTAAAACCACACCTATGTTCCTTCTTTGCCTCTCCGTTCCAGGGGCTGGGGCCCCCAGTAGGCTTCGGTCCTTGCTGGGCCCTTAAATTAAAGTCCGTGTTAGATAGCTATACAAAAAAAAAAAGCGACCGGAATCTTCTAACTCCCTCAAAAATTCTCTAGTTTATCCTCTTGCTAGTGATGTGCCACATACCATAAAAATCTTTTTATAACTTTGTGAATTCACTAGAATTGTGAATCGAGTCACATGCGTCTAATATTCTAAATTATGTTTTCAATACATATTTTGCTTAAATGATACCTGAAAAACCTATTAAAAATGTTATCTCACTCTTATAAGGTAAAATCTGTCTCATATCTTTTTTTTCGTGGGTTTTAATAGAAATTAAAAAATAATGTTAACATTTATTTCATAATTTTTGCAAATCTTGCTCAAATTGTTGGTCTCTGTTGTTATTGCAGGCCCGACATCTGTTTCGCCGTCAGAGCATATTCAAATTCTCTTTTCAATTGCTATAGCTGTCATTACTTCCGTACCATCAAAAATTTATTACCATAAATGGTTTTATTCCCTACTTCAATAGCTTACTTGTGAACGAGGCATCGTAACCAGTTACAAGTAAACAAGAAGTAGGTCACAATAGTTGGAGTTGATAGCGTCGTAACAGTCAATTTTACCCAATTGACTTGTTGCTTACATTTCATTGATGTGACAATGCTTGGAGGCTCGTACTGTTCCATAGTGATTTTTTTAGGTGGGTAAATCATCTAATGACAAATCTCGTTCTTGGACGGGGTGGCAGATAGTGTCAGACTTTTACTGACTAAAAACCCACTTCTGTTCCTTCGTTGCCTTTGTCTCGGGGCCCCGGGTTTCGCTTTCACACTACCCGTGGCCCCAGTAGGCTTCGACCCTGCTGGGTTCCTACGATTTGCTGACATCTACCTGAGGCGCGCGTGGAACAGTACGCGCCGTCGACGACTTGGGCTCGGTCCGGACGGTTGGACGACGGGCTACCCATTGCTCGCCGTCCGCAAGCCCGCGCCTGCGGTGGCCGGAAATCGGGATCGGAATCCCGGCGGCGGTTGGGGCGTGAGAACCGTTGCCTCACGCGATTGGCTGCCTCCTTTGCTAGCATTACTGCTTCGTAGAAGGAGGCGAACGCCTGCCACTCCTCCTCGTTCCGGACCATGGCCTGTACCGATGCCCGGCGCGAGTTATTAATGGGTACTCTCATAATTTTAACAATATCTTTTCATTTGAACGCAAACGTAAATGTTTTCAAAAGTAGAAGATCTGTCTGCAGTACTCTAACCCATCAAGTTCAACTGTAGCATCCGAAGAATTATAGGTACAATACAATACAATATTCCACAACTACCACACAACGCCGTCTAGTCCCAAGCTAAGCAGAGCTTGTGTTATGGGTACTAGATAACTGATAAACATACTTATATATTTCTAAATACATACATAAGATAAATTACACCCAGACACAGAACAAATGATCCTCGCTCATCACACAAACATTTGTCCTGGGTGGGAATCGAACCCACGACCTCCAGCATAGCAGTCAGGGCCACTAACCACTAGACCAACAGGCCAGTCAGGCCAGGTCTTCATTTACTGTCCCTTTTTCATTTTTTGTTTTAATAATATGCACACCTGCTTTTACAATTTACTTTAGACAGGCAGAATAGTCGACATCGGCGCTACTTGTCATTAACAAAAACTAGAATATAATAGAAGACCTCTAGGCTAAGTAATAGTGTGAATTTTTCTGAAATCCCTTATTACTAAGATATTTAAGTATGTTGGTCAGTTGTCTAGTACTCATAGCACAAGCTCTGCTTAGTTTGGGACTAGATAGCGTTGTGTGGAAGTTGTGGAATATTATTATTATACTAGCTTCTGCCATTGGCTTCGCCCGCGTGATAATAGGTTTCTCCATACAAACTTCCAATCCCCGTTTTACCCCCTTAGGGATGGAGTTTCGTAAAATCCGTTCTTAGCGGATGTCTACACTCTATATGGAACCTACATGCCAAATTTTAAGTTTGTAGTTGTTTTAGTTTCTGAGATTTCGTAAATAATCAGTGAGTGGTAGTTCGCTTTTATATATTTATATAGATTATTAAATTACGAACGATACAACGATTAACTAGACAGATTCCGCCACAACTGGCGAGAAGAAGTCCGTGCGCGCGAAAGATAGAAGAATTGGAAGTGGAAGAAGTGGAAGGAGGTCTTTGCTCAAGATTGGGACAAACGGTCTGACAATTTTTTTTTATTAAATTACCTTCTGCCAGCGGCTTAGCCCGCTTGAAGTTAGGTTTCTTCATACTAATTTTGAACCCCCGTTTCACCCTCTTAGAGGGTGAATTTTGGAAAATCCTCTCTCAGTGCTTGCCTACTTGCTATAAAGAAATCTTGTGCAAAATTTCATGCTCCTAGTCAGACCCATTAGGCTGTGCGTGAAGATGTCAGTCAGTCTGTTTCTCGTTTTATATGAATATATAGATTAAGGCTAAGTCATTATTATTATTATGAATTAGCCGGTGCTAGCGGCTTCGCTCGCGTGAATATAGATTTCTCCATACAAACTTTAGTACCTCTTTTCATCCCCTCAGGGGCTGAATTTTGAAAAATCCTTTCTTAGTGCCCGCCTACATTACAATAGGTAACCTTGTGCAAAATTTCACGCTCCTAGTCCTAGCAGTTTTAGCTGTGCGTTGATATGTCAGTCAGTCAGTTTCTCCTTTTATATATAAAGATTACTTGGTAGTAGAAGTCAGGTTGGCGGTCGCGTATTATATAAGATTATGTTCCTGGAAACCAGATTAAATGTCAGTAATTGAATAGCCGAAGGAATTGAAATTGAATGACCAAAGAACGTAATACAGGAAAAACATTTACTAATAATAATGTCACCGTCAAGTTGAATGTGAATCAGTGAATATTGTAATTGCGATCTAGTTCTTAGATAACTGTTCTACGAATGGAAATTAAATGCCTGACTATCACGTGATTATCTATCTTTATAAAGGGGGAAACTGACTGACATATCAACGCACAGTCGAAACTATTAAGACTAGGAACATGAAATTTTGCACACGGCTTCATTTTATGACATACTCGTAGACGAGCACTAAGAGAGAATTTTCTAAAATGCACTTCCTAAAGGTAGTCTTACACGCTAGGGGGATACAGTTTTGTCTGTACAGTTATACCTGTCAGGTACGTTTGTGTGGAAACCTGCACAGTTGTGCAACATACGTTTATATTGCACAACTGTGGTTGCAAACGGTTTACCTGTAAAACTTATACTTGTACGGCTACCTTAAAGGACCTTAAAGGTAGCTGCTATACACGCTAGGGTCTACCTGACAGATTTGCCGGTATAGTTGTGTTTTACAGGTAAACCGGAGCGTGCATGTTCCATAACTGTGCAAGTTTTTACACCAGCTTTAGAATTTACCGTTGCCCAAAATTTGTATGGAGAAACTTACTTTCGTAAAGTTGCTGCCAGAAGCTAGTGTAATATAGCATAGCATAGCATAGCATAGTCGGCCTTATAATGTTCCCACTGTTGGGACTCAGGCCTCCTCCCTAGGAGAGGGAACGGGTCGTAATCAACCACTCGGGCCCAGTGCGGGTTAGTGGATGACACACGTCTTCGAATTTTTGGTTCTAGGACATGCCGGTTTCCTCACGATGTTTTCCTTCAACGTTTTGAGAGCAGTGGTGATGAAATAAATAACACAAAGTAATGCGCCTGGCTAGGTTTGAACCTGCGACCTGTGTTATATACTTTAATAAATTTATTCAAGACATAACTGAGCGATACAAATAAGAATAGGAACGTCAATGATCTCTATCTGTCAAATGTTACTTGGAAAGTACGGTTTGCAAAGAAAAGTTATTTGCGTATCAATAACGGTTTATTATTTACTTTGTTTAACAGAGTCTTAGTCAAATCTAAGTGAATTTTTGAATTCTAAGTGATATGTGAAAACAAACGTTATTCTTTAATCTAAATATATTATTTAAGGAGTTACTCAGTCCTCATCGACATGGAGTTCGTTGGTCCTACAAGGATTTGTCTACATGCTGGTTAACAAGGCCTTCGACTCTATGTCACATACATGGCTCATGAAGTTGTTGCAGTTCTACAAAATAGATGCAACTCTACGCATCTTCCTTGAGTCATGGGGCAATAGAAGAAAGATCTTCACTATCTAGGAAGTTTACCAGTCCAAGGGGATGATTAGCCTATATGGATTAAACGGGGAATTTTTCAGGGCGACAGTTTGGGTCCACTTTTGGTTCTGCTTAGCTCTGAATCCTCTAATCGACCAAAATAGTGGTTACAATACCAACTATATACCGCAGCCGCCATTTATCATGCCATCAACGCAATAAGAGTCAAAATCGGTTGAACAGACAGTAAAATAGTTTTGTTTTAATCTTACTGCGAATGGAGTTTAGTTTTATCATGATTCCCAGTAATGTTGCCAGCCGGAAATATAATTGAACTGAACAGCATACAAATACTCAAGACATTCGCAAACATCGTCTAATGTTTGTCGACCTAATTGTGCCTTGATAAGGAGTGACGTCATTGGCAATAAAATTATATATTGTATGGAAAGCGGTCTTCAGTTTAATGCGTCTTGAATATCCACTTTCGCACGCAACGACTGTATGGTTTTATGATCTCATTACAACATGGTTCTAGTATATGCGAAACCAGATACTCGTGTCTAGTATTTTATCTAAAGAATCTATGCACAAAATTGTATAACTGTATCATGAAAAATCTCAAAGTTATAAGCTTATGTTACCTGGTGGTCCGCACAAATACATGGTCAGCGGGCCATCCGGACGGACGATTGAGGGGTTGTTTCGCTCCTTCACCCAGCTGTGTGCTGACTCCTAATGCCCGCTATTACCTGCCGTGACCTGTGTTTGTGTTCAACTTGCTAACAATATGCGTATAACATTGCTCGTCGTCCCCTACCTCGAGGCATGGCACATACAATTTGCGGCAGCAACAGTACATGACATTGTTACATAATTTCGCTTCTCGATCACATTTTCCTCAACCGCTTTGTATATACAACAGGTGTGTACCACGTGATGTGATTCATAGAATGATGTCACAAAAGAGATGAGTACAGAAGTCAATCTACATACAAAACGCGCTTGAGCAACGCACACATAGACACCGCTCACGGACACGGTATCTCGGTCTGCCCCTCTAGCCAAGTTACAATCGTATCGATCGCGCCGAACGCCTCGAGTAGGCCACGCCTCCGATTCCTTTGTTCTGACGTCATCTCAACACTCAGTCACGTGGTCAGAACAAAGGAATCGGGGGCGTGGCCTACTCGAGGCGATTGGCGCAAGCGAAACGATTGTAACTTGGCTAGGGGGGCTAGTTAGGACCAGCGCAAGCGCGAGTGCCATTCGTTTGAGACACGCGTCTGTGTACATTTTTGTGCAATAATGGAAAAATTTAAAAAACTTATTGTAACTGTTCAATAGACGGTTGTTTATATTCAACATTTAATGGTAAATTATAGTTTTTTAAGCTAACAGTTGTTTCAGAGAGGCAAGCAATTGCTTGTATTTTGATGATTTGTTTTAACGTAACGCAAAACAGTTAAGGTAGGTAAGTACCTCAGTGGCCATGTAATATTTTTACAATTTATATTAAGTATTTATTGAGAGCGGCGCCGATCCTAGCGCGACCGTTGAGCGTAGGCATAAAAAATGAAGTACATACATGAGATTGATTTCTGTACCTATCTATTTTGTGCGGAGGCGGAAGTGAGAGTGGCGGAAGCGAATTTACTGAGAGCGGCGCCGACCTTAGCGCGACCGTCGAGCGGAGGCATAAAAAGTGAAGTACATACATGAGATTGACTTCTGTACCTATCTATTTTGTGCGGAGGCGGAAGTGAGAGAGGCGAAAGCGAAGATACGATTTCTGGCGGAACTTCGCAGTAACGGAAGCGGAGGCGAAGTTCCGTTACAACAACCCTAGTGTGTACCACGTGCTGAGATTCATAGAATAATGTATAATGTTATTATAAAAGCTAGCTCTGTGTTTGTTTATGTAGACGTACCTAGATGTTCTCAGAATATAACATAAAAAGTGGCAATACAGTCATGGTCACGTTTAGGGAAATCAACAAAATCACACAAGTTGTATTTCACGAAGTGGAAGGTTTTATTTTGAGGTGGGAAATCATCTAATGACTTCTCTCGTTCTAGGGTGCAGCGAGAGGGTTTTTCAGACTTTTACTGATTGTAACCCACCGGTGTCCTTCAGTGCCCTTTGTTTTTAAGACCACGGGTTACCTTTTAAGAAGTCCTCCTTTGGCCCTAGTAGACATCGGCCCAGCTTAGCGAGACCTACGGTTTAAGGCCTACTCAACTGACAAAGGATTTTAATTTTTACCAATGGAAATTCAACCATATCGAAATAGAAATACGATATAATTTCCTATGCTTTAAAATGATCCCGTGTCGTCGAGAGGGATATCATCGCACTGCATTGAAAGACGCGTCACGGGCTCCCGCGGCAGGATGCCGTGGCGCGCTGCGGTAGGGGATGGCATCTCGTAGGACGCCAGCGCCAACACTATCAAACAGGGGCGCCGGCTTATAGAAAACCGCATGGGTGCTTATGCTCATTAGATGACATGAAAAATTGGCGAAGTGTGAGAAGAGAAATGCACACTGATTGTCATTTTGATACGGATCAATATCTGGAATCCGTTGCCCACATCGTTAATAAATAATAAATTGAAACAACATCACATATATTGTCCTGGTCCCAAACTAAGGTTTTTCCTTGTACTATGGAAACCAGGAACAACGAAGGTACCACAAACTCCCAGACCCAACACAAATATCTGTTTCATCAACAAACATTTGTGTTGATGCGGGAATCGAACCCGAAACGGGTCGTCGGGTAATGAAAAAACGACCCATCCTTAGAAAGCGATTACTGATCTGTTTCTTGATGTCTATTCTCAGGGGTGCTCGGCACCCACTGTTTATTTCTCATTGGTGCTCGAGCCCCCGAGCACCCACGCAGTTGGCGCCGCTGCTATCAAAGGCTACTTATGACTGAAATATGTATCGGGCAGTAGAAGCTGCCGTGGCATACTTCGACGTGGCGCGGCATGTCATGGTAAGGTGCTGGAATGCCGCAGTATCTAAGTGGCTATTGTGCGCTGACTGGCGGCAAAATCCTTTGCCATTCCGTCCCGATCTGCATAGGCCTTTACGAGCATCTTTATGCGGCGTGCGTGGAACGCTACGTACAGGTATAGTTTTAATCAAAAAAAGTCTGACCGCTTTAAGGTGGATCGAGAGAGCGAATCGGCTGGACCACGGCCGTCACGGTGTCGTCGCCTTTACGTGACGCATGTCCTCACCGGACACGGTAATTTCGGGAGGTTCCTGCACCGGATACGTGCGAAGAAACGCCCGGGTGTCACCATTGTGTGGACCGCCTGGACTGAGCCCGAGTCTTTGATGCGCGTGTTCCAGCAGGGTCGAAGCCTACTGGGGCCATGGGTTCGCTTCTGAAAGGAAAACCCGGGGTCCTGGAACGCAAGGCAAAAAAGGAAAAATAGAGGAGTGGGTTTTAGTCAGTAAAATTGACATGCCTTCCTGCTTCACCCTAGAGCGCGAGAAGTCATTAAAAGATTTCCCACCTTAAAGAAAAAAACCACGCGCGCCTCAAGGAGATGTCAGCAACTGTAGGGGCAGCAGGGTCTGATTCTGAAAGGAAGACTCGGCCCTAGTACGAAAGGCAACGAAGGCGCAGGATTGGGTTTTTAGACAGTAAAAGTCGTTACTATCTCCCACTCCGCCCAGGAGCGAGGGATGTCATAAGATGAATTTCACACCGAAAAAAAAAAAATGTTTTGAAAAACTTATTTATAAACTGTTGTGTAAATAAAATAGCCGTAAGATTAAATGCTACAGTTTTCTTGAAACTGTTAGTCAGCTGCGAAAATAATAACATTTCTTGGTAACTCGAAAACAACGTCTGTTTATTTATTCAAGACGTTACACTCATAACTCTTTTAACTCAATGACGTTCATTGAGTTAAAAGAGTTATGAGTGTAACAAAATAACCACTTCTCTTGTTAGGGTTCCGTATGCGAATAGTGCCGAAGGGACCCTATTACTAAGCCTGTGCGGTCCGTTCGTCTGTCAGCAGGCTGTATCTCATAAACTGGAGGTAGAGAGTTGATCACAGAATGTGTATTTCTATTCCCGTTACAACAACAAGTAATAAAATTGGGTTCCAAAAGGGGGTTCCAAAGCAAAACTAAGGGGGCCCTGTAGGACCGATGCTTTCCCAAAAAGGTACACACTTACAAAAATACTTTATTTGACTAATGATAAAATGCCTCGAACATGAAATCCATATAGTAATAGGGGGTGTTACACATTTGAAACATGTCTTAATTAAAACTAATAGTGCTAATAAACCACAAAAAACACGAAATTTTTATTCAGTCGCTAAGTACCCTAAAAATGCATTTAAAATTTACGTTTTCTAATTTCGCGCGCAATTTGACGAAAATGTAGAAAGCAGTGGACGCCATATTTACTCTGCGGTCGTACACGTCAGTTGGCTGTGTAAAAAAATGCACTCAGTACGGCCGATCAGTTGACAGTTGACAGCTGTCACTTAAGTTTACACAGCCGAATGACGTAATAACATGGTGGCTACTATTTCATGGCGTTATAGAATAGATAATAAAAACTGAAAACTTTGAATTGAATTTTATAATTTATTTTGTTATTTTATGAACTACCTAACACTTACCGACTGCATTTTACCTAAGCTACTTTAATAATACATTTTTAGATTTTTTCTCAATAATAAATACTCTATTAGATTGAGCATATGATAAGATGCCTCGAGCTGCCTCGTAATTGCTCCACTGTGACCTTATAGGCAAACTGTAAGAATTCAGGTCAGTCCTTGCTATTTGTTTTATGTCGTGCCTAGATCTTAGATCACTTCATGATGTGACCGCTAATTTCATGAAATGGTTGCGATTCATGATGTATAGAACCAGGGGCGCCGCTTTTAGAAACCCTCATGGGTGCTCATGCTCATTTGATGACTCGAAAAAGTGGCGAAGTGTGAGAAGAGAAATGCATACTGATCGACATTTTGATAACGGATACCGGCATCAGTAACTGGCATCCGTTACCCGCATCGTTAATAAATAATAAATTGAGACAACATCACATGCATTGTCCTGGTCCCAAGTGGTTTTCCCTTGTACTATGGAAACCAGGAACAACGAAAGTACCACAAACACCCAAACCGAACACAAATATCTATTTCATCAACGAACATTTGTGTTGGTGCGGGAATCGAACCCGCGACCATTGCGTCTTAACCGGCGCTCTAAACCACTGCGCTAAACGGGTTGTCGGGTAATGAAAGAACGGCCATCCCTAAAAGGCGATTACTGATCTGTTTCTTGATGTCTATTCTCAGGGGTGCTCGGCACCCACTGTTTATTTCTCGTGGGTGCTCGAGCCCCCTAGCACCCATGGAGTCGGCGCCCCTGTATAGAACCTTGCTCGCTGGCCACATCATGTTATGGTCTAGCCAAATCAATGAACACTGCGTTTATTAATATGTACACTCAGGGATCAAAAGTGCAGTTCCACCTTACCAATGCTAAAATTTCTTTGTAGAAGAGGGTCAATGGTTCATCATTGGATGATTTCCCACATTAAAAAAAAAAGATCGAAAGGATTTGAAAACTTCTTCTTTCTTTATGCTGTCCCAAAATTAAAGCAAGATTTGAATTAAATATAAAACACAGTTTTTAGTCTTCAGATTGTAATTTTTTTTTATTGAATCATAAACTAAAGATGTCCCAAAATTAACGCAAGATTTGAATTTGTCGCCATTTGTGCAGTAGTGTTGGCAACCCAAAAAAAAACTGTGTTTTCTATTTAATTCAAATCTTGCGTTATTTTGGGACATCCTTTATTTGCGATTTTGTATAAAGTTACTTTTTAAATGACAAAAATAATAGAAAAATAAAATCATGAGATTGCATGCCCAACTACCTGACGTTTTCAAGTATGAATTTCGTTGATAAGCACCAAACATTTTGAGTGCAAAATAGTTGACAATTGACAGATAAAGTGAGTCCGAACACCCCGCAATCTTAAGTACCCGGTGTCTAATGCTCATTTGACGATATACATTATGTGATAAGGTCTCAGATAACCGTATCAAAGATTATGCCAGAGAGTATAAAGACAGATAGTTGTCGCTACTTGGAAACTGCTCCATCCATTTATATAAAAGGAGAAACTGACTGACTGACATATCAACGCACAGCCGAAAATACTGGGACTAAGACCTGTACCATGACTTTTAAAGTAAGATTGTTTCATTCTTAATTCCAGTGTGCGCTAGACGACCTGCCCCCCTAGCCAAATTACAATCGTATCGTTTGCGCCGAACGCCTCGAGTAGACTACCCCTCCGATTCCTTTGTTCTGACGTCATCTCAACGCTCAGTCACGTGGTCAGAACAAAGGAATCGGAGGCGTGGCTTACTCGAGTCGTACGGCACGAACGATACGATTGTAACTTGGCTAGGGGGGCTGTATAGCTCTGTCTCTTACCCACACTGAAATAAGAATGAAACAATCTTACTTTGAACGTCATGGTAACCCCGTAGGAGTGCGATATTTTGCACAAGTTTTCTTGTTTATTCCATTCATTAGCAGTTTTAAGTCCATATACATCATCAATATTGCATACAGCTTGAGACACAGTTTCCACGGTAGAACTCATATTACAAAATAATGCGAGTTTTCTTATATTTCATACAAAAATAGTTACAAGTACTGCGATGTTACAGAAAATATAAAACACAAAGAATCCAATAAATACCTAGTTTCAGAAAAAGAATAACGTACCTTTAATAAAAAGTTTATTTGAACTTATAATTCCAAGTTAATCCAAAGATATAACACTTCAAAGCGACCCGTTAAAACGGTAATTTTATAATTAAAGACCTAATATTAAAAAATATTTAATTGATGAATATAAATTTGATGGGCAATAAGATCTTTGACGTTCATTCAAAAATATTCCATAACGAAGTAGATTTTATAAGCTAGATGAGGATGTTGAGATGGATGTGTGGTCTGACGAGAATGGATAAAGTGAGAAAATAGTATATATTAGAGGAAGCTCGCTTCTCTCTCCGTGGAACCTGGTGCAGGCCTACTGCGAAGCAGTAATGCTAGCGAAGGAGATGTTAGGGAACGTAAATCCTCATAATTAGTTTCATCCTTATTTTTTTGGGGTGCAGTTACAGAAGCTCGCACCGGGCGTAAACGAAACCCGGGGCCCTGGGACGAAGGCAACGAAGGAACAGGAGTGGGCTTTTAGTCAGTAAAAGTCTGACACTATCTCTCGCTCCGCCCAAGAGTGGGATTTGTCATTAGAAAAAAAAAACCCGGCGTATAAAAATATGGCTACGGAACTGACTATTACAAATGCGTGACATGACGCATAAACAACATTGTCATAAACACATCATAGAGAGTAATAATAACCGTAATAATATGTTGCTAACGGCATAATCGTTTATTCAGATTACGAGATTTACGACCCGGTATATTTTACGTGTAGGAAGCTCCATCACGTCTTGACGGCGGCGTCGCTTCGGAAAGTAATCAATTTAACCTTTAATTTTATAGCAAACGATCAAACGGATTTTATTAGACGTTCCATTATCGCTTAGTAATCTATCCATATATATAAAAATCAATGCCACTTTTCGTTGTAATTTTATAACTTAAGAACGGGCTCACCTATACAAATCAAATGTTTAGGCTTTGTTCGGACTATTTAGTAGGTTTATGTGAAGTTTGCACAAAATCGGTCGAGCGGTTCTTCATTTATTACATTTTTTAACCGACTTCAAAAAGGAGGAGGTTATATGTTCGGTTGAATGTATGTTGTTTTTTTTTATGTATGTTCACCGATTTCTCGGTCAATTGTGGACCGAAATTGAAATTTTTTTTTTTCGCTTGAAAGTTATGCTTCCGAGTTAGTCCCATCGAAATATTGTTATGATCTGATTATGAACTTCAAAGATATGGAACAGAACTCCTCATATAATCACAGCAGAACCGTCGTAACAAGTAAAATTGCTTTGTTTATACGTGTAGTCGATGACTGACTGAAAGTAGAGGGGGAATATATCGAACTGATGTGATGATGAAGCCTGAAATTAGGCACCGGAACTCTGTAATAAATTAATGTAATCTAACCGAGTTTGGGATTATTAGAATTGTCATGAGATGCACTCTGGCTATAAGGTATTTAAATTTGGCTGAGAGGTGGTTTTAGTGGTGGTACTATAACTAAAAAGTGTAAAATAAAAAACTTTTCCAAAAAAAAAATATAACCGACCTCAAAGTAAAAAAAAAAACACTGACAAGTGCAAAATAACTTTAATTTCGGTAGTCGGTGTTAAATAACGAAGAGACAAAACTATTATAGAAACACCGACTTCCGAAATTAAAGTTATTTTGCACGTTTCAGTGTTTTTTTTTTTTACTTTGAGGTCGGTTATATTTTTTTTTTGGAAAAGTTTTTTATTGAAACAAATAAATTCAATAAATGGCGGATCATTTTGATAATGGGTATTTTGCTGTCAAATTGAAACTTATAGGGTAGAGTAGGGTAGAGTAGGGTAGGGTAAGGTAGAGTTGGGTAGAGTAGTCAGTTGACGGGAGCGAAGCCGCGGGCAATAGCTAGTAATTATATAAACGTCACATAGCAGCCGCTCTTTGAACTTTCAGTCATATATATAGGATTGTCAATTTTGCACAATAAGTGAAAAAAAAAAATTGGGCACACAATAGATACGAGTATGTAGCGACATCTATGGCGTCACATAAGAACTAATCCTGCATCGCGCAATCAAAGTTCTCCGCGCGTTAAGAACATATAGAACAGCCCGAAATCATATATCGGGCAGCTGCCCACCAGACATAACACCCGTCTGGCCGGAGGATCCTTACTTTTCAAAGGAGGTTTGCGGGACTTTACACTCTGTTCCGCCTACCTCCAAAAGTACATACAAAATGTAGAAACTTGAGATTCAAAAAGAAAACCCACATTATACCTTCGGTAAACTAACATTCTACCTTATATCTTCGGCTCCGCCAAATATCCCAATGACCAAATGTCCTGCCAAAGGTCTTGCGGCGTCGACTGAGGTGTGGGTAAGTCCTTTTTTTCCATTGGGTTCTCACAACCCTCACCAGGTCATCGGTCCAGTTTGTGGGAGGCCGCGCCAACGCTGCTTCTTGCGATGAGTGGTCGCCACTCCAGAACCTTTCGGGCCCATCGACCATCTGATCTGCGAGCAATGTGCCCTGCCCATACCCTTTCTCAGTACACAGCCGTCAGCAACATACGCACTCGAAACTTGAGATCACCGAATTCACTTGTAGTCCTTTCAGTTAACTTAGGGTGAGTTTACTGAAAGAACTCAAGCTAGAACTACACTGCGCTCACGTGTGCCAATCTGGGAGCGTCGGTCTCCATACATTTTATATGGCAACTAGACTTGTAGAGCTACACATGATCCACGCCACGCGACGTCGTTCTACGTACAAATCAGGCGTGTTACACGTGTGCGTCGTTCTAATGTAGTTCTAGCTTCATCGGCTTATGGAGAGACCAGCCTATCTGTTGGTAGGCTGATTGGAATGAAGGCCGCCTTGGCCCACGTGCATTGGTTGACCAAGGACTGAGTGCGGAAACCAGACTACAAAGATAAGCGAGAGCCCAGGTTGTCGACCCTTGTCTTCACGTGCTGTCACATGTTGTTCATTTTCCGCTCGTGCAAAGATTAATGCGTTTATAATATAAACAATTAATATTTTAGTACCTGATAAAAAAATGTTAAGACCGTTCAGTTGATAAATATGTTTTTGTCAATATTTGAGTTTTGTTTAACCTATTTTTAGTGAAGGCCACTGGCGTAGATACCAAGGGGCTAAGCGGAGCTGTGCCTTAGGGCCCCCCAGCTCGGGGGGGCATCAAAATTTGATTAATATACCTCTTATTGAAATAACAAAAAAATTTCCATCTTCAAACTAAATAACTCTTTGTAAACGGGATGACTCAAATTAAATTCAGTTTATTAATTTAATTTTTCTCAATACACTGTTGACGCGGAGAAAAAATGTTCTCAATTGTTTTCTGTTCGTATTTTCTTCGGAAGTCTTCGTCCGCGCGAAGATTGTTGATGGCTCGCGATTGGTCCACCAGCGCGAGCACCTGTCATGCCGCACCGAAGCGTTCCATTTTCCGCATCATGTATGTTATTTAACATTCTTTAACCGTGTTTGTGACTGGGTACTCCATCTCGTTTAGCTCTTCAATCTCCATAGGAGACAGGAGAGCTGACGAGATGGAGTATTTGGTCGTGGATGTGCGACCCTGGCCGAATAAACGCGAGAGTGTTGGTCGAATAATATATTCGATGTAGGCGGTTAAAAAAGGTTGCAACACTACTCAAATCATGGCAGGAAAAGTTTGACACGCTTTCCCGCTTCACCCAGAGCAGGAGAAGTTATTTGACGATTTCCGACGTAAAAACAAAAGCCTCAATTTTTTTTTTACTCATTGCCGCTAGTCACTTATCTACGCCACTGGTGAAGTCATATGTTTTTTTGTAGTTAACGACATGTTTATTTTTTTATCTGATTTCTTGTTTACCGTCTCAGAGATTGGTGTTTTTCAACTTCGCTTGTTCAGATAGCAATTGAGCAGTAGTCCGCCTCGTGGTAACGGCCGGCTTACGATTACTTTGTGAAATTTTTTTCATCACCACTGCTCTTAAAACGGTGAAGGAAAACATTGTGAGGAAACCGGCATGACTTAAAATCCCTAGAACCAAAAATTTTAAGACACGTGGCGTCTACCGATCCGCACTGGGTTCGCGTGGTGGATTACGGCCCATACCTTCTCCTAGAGAGGAGGCCTTAGACCCAGCAGTAGGAACGTTGGCTGATCTGCTTCAGTCCATGGTTCGGAGCAAATGTGTTTGGGAATCGGTGGCCGCTTTCTGCGAAGCAGTAATGCGAGCGAAGAAGATGACCGCACCCATGAGGGTACAGACATGCTCACGTCCAAGACCGCATTTCCCGGTCACCGCGCGGTCAATGAGATGAGATTCAGCGGACGATGAGCGGAAGGTAGCTCACTGTTCGGTGAAGTACCATTAATGTCTATAATGTTTTCAGTCGCCACACCCGTAATTATAATTGATAAGACAGATTCGCAACAAAAAAACCGTGTTTAGTCATAATATTACATCACCGCGTTATTTTCCTTGCTCATTTTTAGGGTTCCGTTCCCAAACAGTAAAAACGAAAGACTATTGCTAAGATTCCGTTGTCCGTCTGTCACCAGGCGATATCTCATGAACCGTGATAATAATAATAATATTCCACAACTATCACACAATCACCGCCGTCTAGTCATGCTTCGCAGAAAGAGGCGACCGCCTGCCATTCTTCCTCGCTCCGGACCATGGCCTGTACCAGGGCCCGGCGTGATACGGACGGTACGAAACCCATCATGCGCTTCGGCCGACTCGTACCTGGCCGGTTTTTTATCTTATCACATTCAAGCCTACTATGTCAATACATTTATAGTCACACTATTGCCAAGTAAACAATATCATTTTGTTTGAACGATGATTGTAATAAAAATATTTGCGGTTTCGTTGTGAAAAACGTCAGTCTAAGATGTTTAAGTTTGTGTGTTCTGAGTGGTGACCTTGTTGGTTATCTCTTTAGGGTTTCGTATATCAGTCGACAAAAACGCAACCCTTATAGGATCACTTTGTTGTCCGTCTGTCTATCTAGACCATCGATATATATATATATGTACTACGCACTAGATTACGCGTGCCGAATACTCACTTTAATCGACTCAGTTGTGGTGTAATCCACACACCTTGAACATTACACTATGTTGAACGAAACGCGTAAGTGCCACGAAATTCATGGCGCTTAAGACATTTTGGTCGCGAAAAAAGTATCCTCTAAAAGCTATCTTAGCGCTGTATGTTTTAATAGTTCTTGGCAGTGTAGCGCCGCAGCTAACTTTTGTTTTAACTTTTCAGTATTTTGACAAATATTTTCCATGAACGTGCTTGTCTATCTCTAGAATATAAGTCGATGGTCTAGACTGTTTTTCTCAGGACGTTTTAAACTGAAATTTACCTTTTATCTGACAAACTTTCTCGCGTTTCTTCCACCTGGGTCGTACCTCCACGACCAAATACTCCATCTCGTCAGCTCTTCTGTCACCTATGGACATTGAAGAGCTTAAGGAGATGGAGTAGACAGTCGCAAACACACGTTCCGGCGAATAGGACACGAAAACACTCGTGAGACCAATTCGACGCAAGCAGTTAAAAGATTAATATCAAGTACTGTGTGTTTCCTTAAGAAGCAGTGAAAAAAGCTAACTTATAATTCAACGCAACTACACAACCTTTCGATGTCTATAGGGAATAACGGTGCTTATTTTCGATATTTACAGACTAATATAAGAAGAACTTCTTATTTATACTCCATTTGTTTAGTAAACTAAACGTAAACAATCTTGATATGTTTTCTTTATTAAAAAAAAAAACTTATAAAAGACATACAAAGATTATTTAAATTTAGTTAGTTACCAAACATCGGTATAGGTAAATAACAAATTGTAAACATTTTTAGATAAAATTTAACAACTTTTAGATAAAAGACATGTCAAGATTGTTTACATTTAGTTAATTACCTAAACAGATGGAGTGTACGTTCTTGTATAAATACCCTATAAATAAAACGCTCAATATTTTATAATCTATGGTGCGAAATCAAGCGCGAACACCTGCGTTCGCTTGGGGTTTAAACGTATATTTTGATACTCACAAGGAAAACATGATTGAGTGTACTCCCGTTTGGCAAGAAGCAAGGTCTCATAGCACACGTAAAGAAAAGGGCTGAAAACTGTTTTACAACATCACAAACTAATTACTTTTTAGTGATTCGGAAAATTTTTCGACTCGAATCTGGAACCCTCTATGTGCAAATCTGACTCGCACGTTACCGGTTTTTTTAAGTGGTGGAGTGAGAATGTCAGACTGACTAAATCCGGCTTCTGTCCCTTCAGTTACCCTTTGCGTTCCAGCCCCCCTAGCCAAGTTACAACCGTTTCGTTTCGATTCTCTTTTCATCGATCGCCTCGAGTCGGCCACGCCTCCGATTCCTTGGTTCTGACGTCATCTCAACGCTCAATCGCGTGGTCAGAACGAAGGAATACGAGGCGTGGCCGACTCGAGGCGATCATCGAAAAGAGAATCGAAACGAAACGGTTGTAACTTGGCTAGGGGGGGAGGGCTGGTCCCCGTCGCGGAAACCGGATTATTACCTACGCAGTGTCACTAGTTCAACTGACTGTTTAACTGTAACGGGGTGCATGTAGTCGTGTCAATGGAGAACTTAATATTTTACGTAGCAAAACGTGCGCGGGCCCCGTCTCCCCGCGACTGATGCCCGCGCGGGTCACCGCATCCTAGCACTTTTGTATGGGACTGCGCGGATGTCCGCTTTAAAGGAATCGTTCCACCTTTCCTTTCGCAATGGAATGGCGACTTTAACTAAGTGCATCCTTCCTTATTAGTTAAGAAACTTTTTTATTGCTTTGGAGACCTCCCGAACAATCGGAAACTGTTGCTAATTAAAGTAATTAGCTTAAATCAGGAAGTGGACTTGAGAACTGCGGGTTAGTTTGACAATCGCATCGCAAAAGGCAACAGGTATGTCACGGGCGGGTCTTAGTCATTAAAAGTTTGACTCTCGCTGCACTCGGGGTAGAAGGAGCTACAATAATAATAATAATAATAATTGTTGCCAATAAACCTGATATTGTGGTGATAGATCGACTAGACACAATGATTGTTGATATACCGGTCCCTCATGACGAGAACCTTGTGAAAACTGAGAAAGATAAGCAAACTAAGTATCTTGACTTAGCTCGCGAGGTTGTCGACATGTGGGAAGTGGATAGAGCAATCATTGTGCCGATAGTTGTAACAGCCAATGGCTTAATAGCCAAGAGCCTCGAACAACATCTGAGGAAACTCTCGTTAGGCAGCTGGATCAAGGGCCTGATCCAGAAAGCAGTACTCCTGGACACGGCGCATTGTTAGGAGATTCCTCTCTCAGGAGCCCTGAGAGAGGAATCCTGTACCCAAAGCACAATAAATAAATAAATAAAATAATCATAATAAAAAAAGTGAGTCGTCTTAATAGGAAGTAATCTAAGAATTCGTGGAGTCTACAGTGTTCTCACAATCACATTATAAAAAAGAGGCTATATAAAAAAAAAATGTTTATATTAAATCAAAGATGGAGCAGTTAGTTAACTGCTCCATCTCACACTCCATGTGGCCCCAGGGGGCCACATGTGCAGAAGTAGTCATTGCCAAACAAGCGTGTCTTCGACATATTCTTTTATAAATATCATTTATCATGTCGATCAGTTAAAAAAGTGAAGCTAAATTGCGACTCAAACACCAAGGGCAACTGAAGGACACAGGTGGTTTTAGTCAGTAGAAGTCTAACACGCTCTCTCGCTCCTAAGCGTTAGATCTTGTTATATGATGATTTCTGTTTTCTTAATAGCCCAACGTGAAACTTTCAGTACTGGCGCTCACAGTAAAATATTATAACCCATAACACGTGAAGTCACTTAGCTACAGTAATATTTCTTCAAGAGGGTCATATACGCGTAGTTATAGCAATAGGTACTCTATCAATCATTTCAATAAGATCCTTTGTTCCTTCGGTTTGACAGTAAGCCGGCCTTAAGAGGGTCCTTGTCCACTCGACTATCGTCAACATCAAGCATGGGTTAAAAGCTTGTTGCTTCATCTAACGCAATCCAACGCGATGCAAGATGAAGAGGCAATTAAAAAAAAAGAGAGATAACTTCTAAAAACTCTTGGCATTCGGTAATTCTGTGATTTACTCGAATATTTCACAAAACTTGTTCCACCAAAATAGGTACGTGTTTATTTCTAAACCCTTAAAAGTTTATCAGAAAAATTGTCGTCATTCAAAAACTCAATTATGTACATTGATGTACTTTTTTATATTTTTATAATATATGAGTACATTATGGAAGGCCACGTTCACGTAAAATAGCAGATTTTTAGAGGTCTTTACTAGATTACTTTTACACAAATTTATGATTTTGATTTCTATAGAAGCCTAGATAATATCCACAAGATAGCTGTGTATCCAAACTATCTAGAGAAAGATGTGTAATAAACATCATAATCACGTAAGAGCGGTTGTATGTAAATGTAATTCGTAAAGGACGCTCTTAATATTGTCCTTAGTAAATGCCTGCTAGGTCTTGATACATAATTTCTGACCAAAGCTTTAGACTTTTAGAGGTATGCAAAACAGGGTGTAAAGTCGTCCCGCAAGCATCCGTTCGTCAGAAGGACTTCTGTTATGGCGTCTCTACGCCACCGCTCAAAAGTTTATTTCTTTGTGCCCTCTGTTGACGATAGAAAGATCTCTTAAAGAAGATTTAAAAGTAAATAGTTTAAAAACACGCTTTTAGCACACATTAAAAATCACAAAAGAATTCCGCCATCTTGGATGTCTGCCATATTGGATTTAAGTCACGTGACTATAGAAGATATAAAAGTAAATAGTTTAAAAAACTAAAAAACACGCTTTTAGCACGCACTAAAAATTACGAAAGAATTCCGCCATCTTGGATGTCTGCCATGTTGGATTTAAGTAACGTGACTATTTTTTTTTTTTTCGTATTCCTGACAGCAAAACCTTTCATTTGATACCCATATTATGGGGGTGGATTTCATACAGCCAGTCCGCCATCTTGGACGTCCGCCATATTGGATTTAATTCACGTGACTATTTTTTCGTTTTCCTGACAGCAAACCCTTTCTTTTGATACCCATATCATGGGGGTGGATTTCATACAGCCAGTCCGCCATCTTTGGGAGGCCGCCATATTGGATTTAAGTCACGTGACTAGTTTTTTCGTTTTCCTGACAGCAAACCCTTTCATTTGATACCCATATCATGGGGGTGGATTTCATACAGCCAGTCCGCCATCTTGGGGAGGCCGCCATATTGGATTTATAATGACGTTTCTTAGCTATTCATGTATTGTCATCAGAACTCGAGCGTGTGCAAAATTTCATCCTAATCGAAGACCGGGAAGTGGGTCAAATTAAGATTCCAAGATTTTCTTACATAGTTACAAGTGAAGCTAATAAAAGCTTGTTAAAAAGAGAATATAAATTGATTATACTATTATAATAAAGAAAGCCGTTTTCTCGACCCTGTCCTTGATTTAAAATGCAGCCACAACCTCCGTACCGTGACATCAATTAGTGATTATCCGTAGCTACGAGTATTGTTCTAATCGCTTTTTTTATGTGATTTCTTTCTGTTGATTAGTTTCTGCGGTTGCTACCCGGATTGGATACTTAAAAGGCTTGTAAAATACTTTGTTTCAATAGTTATCGTGTTGTTCAAAATCAGGGTTGGTGATTAGCAAAGATCTGAATAGGTAGAGTATTGTTACGAACGTGAGTAATTAAATAAACACAGCAGAGAACCTTTATTCATCAAAAACAATAACAAATTTGTCCAATCAACGAATAACATAATCACAATGAACACTAGAGTTCCGTTTTAGTATCGCTTAGGTCATTAGGTGAGATCACTTCACACACTTAGGTATCGCACTCGTTTCGCTGTTGAAAACAAACTGACTCACTTCCGATCGGGAGCTTATATGCGAAGCCAGGAACATTCTAGACATCGACGTTTCCAGAAAATTGTCGTCAAATTGTAAATTATTTTTATTACAAACATGTCTCTCTCTCCTTTCACGCGAATTTCGACTCTATTGTTAATAATGGAAGGTACGAATTCTCTTATCTACCTACATACCTACCTACTAAACCTTATTTAATAATAATAGTGGTAGGTACTTTACGTCGGACTTTTCTAGAAATTGCCAGGCCTGGGTACGTACTTCCATTCTAGAAGTTTCGTATAGCAATAGCAATGCGTTTTAATTATTTGTTGCTTGATTGCTTGATGCTGATTTCATCGAAGATATGGCGTGTTCAAGTTTCACGGCGTAACAGTATATTTACGTCGGATCGGTTCAACGAGTGTTTTTCGTGTCCTATTCGCCAGGGTCGTATATTTGCGACTGGGTACTCCATCTCGTTTAGCTCTTCAGTCCCCATAGGTGACAAAAGAGCTGACGAGATAACCACTGCGCTAAACGGGTCGTCGGATAATGAAAAAAGTCCATCTCTAAAAGGCAATTACAGATCTATTTCTTGATTTCCTTTCTCAGGAGTGCTCGGCACCCATTGTTTATTTCTTATGGGCGCTCTAGGCCCCGATCACCCACGAAGTCGGCACCCCTGCGCTTGATAGTTCGTATTTAACTTAACAAACGCAATATTCTAACTGCCATTTTTCTTCTGTTTCAGATTCAAAGCCAGCCAACAAAATAAGACTGAATCTACATAGAACTATGTAGCAACGTATAAATAACTTAGATATTAAACATTCCAATGCATCTGTACCTATTATTATGAGAATTGGCAGACATTTTGCGTAGCCCGACAAAAAAAATAAAATGGCGTCTCCTGTCAAATCGGTGATAGAAGAGAATGAGGGAGACGAGGCGAAAGAGAAGCTGTTGTTGGAAGAGAATCAGGTGTTGATTGTACCATCTTCGCAGCCAAATCAAGATGGAGGCATCGTGTCTGTCAAGTCTTCGAAGAAAGGTGAGTGTTTTTTTTTAAGTTTTTCTTTTTACGTACTCGAAATAACGGAATCTTAAGATTAGCTTACAAATTATAATCATTTTATAGGGAAAATATGCATCACAAACGCGAATAGAAAGAACTTTTGATATCAAGTTGACAAACTGCAAATGGGAACAACCTTTTTTTGAACGCGTGGAGGTATTGACTTGAAATTAAAACCATATACTCTGGTCAACGGTTCCTTGAAGCTGTGAAAAAATCAAACTTCGAAGTTGACGAAACAAAAGGTACGGCCGTTTATGTCGGAAAAAACGTACATTTTGACAATGGGAATCAAAATTAATAGGATACTCCCATTGACCCAGAACCCTGAAATTTGGCATAAAGCAAGATCATATAGCACAAATATAGGAGTAAATTTGAAAACTGTAAACATACATGTTTACAGTTTACAGTTACGTCATAAAAAAAAACTTGCAGTTCGGAAAAATCTTCCGAGAATTTAATTATTCACATAGGTAAGTTTGTACGGAACCCTCAGTGCGCGAGTCCGAATCGCGCTTGCCCAGTTTTTTTTTTACATTGGACCCAGAGCCGTAGCGAGGACTAATTTAAACGTGGGCACATCAGCGAGGCCTTTTTGTTTCTTAAATTCGAAAACGAGACAGCGTCTGTCGCAACCCAGTGTTCAACCACATCGTTGCTAACCATCAGTTAAAATAGTGGTCTAACGCGAGTCTATCAATTAAGGGATTACTTCGCCCACGCGTAACCACGAATTGGACCAATCGCGCCAAAAAGACACTATAAAGCTAGAACTACAACAAATCGACGTGCACGTGGACCACGCCTGATTTGTACGTAGAACGACGTCAAATCGCGTGGCGTGGATCTAGTGTGGCTCTATAAGTCTAGTTTCCATAGGAAATGTCCACACATTTGACCAACGTGCCCAGATCGGCGTACGTGACTGACATAGCACGAAGAAACGTCAACAAACGGCAATGGGCACTGGCAGGAGTACATTGCTCGTAGAACAGATGGCCGTTGGGGCCGAAAGATTCTGGTGTGGCGACCGTGTACTAGAAAACTCAGCATTGGAAGGCCGCCTACAAGGTGGACCGATGACCGGTAAAGGTTGCGGAAATCCAATGGATGCGAGACGCACAAGACCGTTCATTGTAGCGACTTGGAGAGGCCTATGTCCAGCAGTGGACGTCTTTCGGCTGAAATGATGATGATGAGACGAATGTCCAAGAACCACAGTTAAACACATAAACAGTATATTACTAATAGAATTCCCCCATTGTTTAAAGTAAATATGTAGGTATTTACAACCATAAACGCAGAAGTGATAATATGAAAAATTAAGTGCGAAGTAGCGAAGTATTCATCGACGAGTCGTATACATAGAAAATGTTTTTCAAAATAAAGCATGCTTTGCTTGGTAACAATTTTTTTTTAAGGTTTATTATCCTACCTTCTTCATCGAATTTTTTTTTAATGTTGAAAATTTTCTTATGATTTCTCTCGTCTGGCGCGGAGTGCGAGGGCGTGTCAGACTTTTACTGACTAAAACCCACCTAGTTTCCTCCAGTTGCCCTTGCGTTCTAGGACTACGGGTTTCCCCTTCAGAAGTTCCCCGCGGTCCTAGCTAGCGGGCATTGGCCCTGCTGGTTACGGACCCTACCTACGGTTTGATGCCATCTCTTTGAGGAACGCGTGGATCACTAAGCGCTGTTGATGACTGAGCTCGGTCCGGTTAATTACTGAACGGCCGGACGGCGAGCTACCCATTACTCGACGTCCGCAAGCCCGCGTCTACCGTGGCTGGTAGTCGGAGGCTGGGGCGTGAGGAAGGTCGTTTCTCACGTGTGCGGCCTCCTCCTTCGCTAGCATTACTGCTTCGTAGAAAGAGGCGACCGCCTGCCATTCCTCCTCGCTCCGAACCATAGCCTGAATCAAGGCCCGGCGCGAAAGGTTGCTGCCGCCGATTGCCTCCACGAGGACACGGCGGTGCTCTGCCCAAGCGGGGCACAAATACACCGTGTCCTCCGGGCGGTTTATACAGTGGTGACACCTGGGCGTTTCTTCCGCCTGATTTCGATGCAGGAACCTTCCGAACTGGCCATATCCAGTGCGGACCTACGTCATGCGGAAGGTGAGGACGCCGTGTTGCCGCTCCAGCCACTCCTCAAAGAGGGGACTTACCGCCGTGATTTTGGCATGCCCAGGGCGTCTCCGGAAGCTGCGGTTGGGACATGAAGATGTCCGTTTCCTCACTCTTGCAGTCTCCTTTGCTAGCATTACTGCTTCACAGAAGGAGGCGACCGTATCCCATGCCCTCTAAACATGACCTGAACCAGGGCCTAGCGCCAGAGATATTTGGTATCATTTGGTTTTTTGGTTTGATTTGTGAAGTCATGTTTAGAATATATGTGTAAATAGCCATGTGGCTTCTCTTTGTTCTGTATATTAGGTATTATGAATCAAATAATACGTAACACTGACCTCCTGACACTTTTTTAGTCCTTTTTTTTTACATGTTTTTCACGTGTTTTGGTTGTCAAATGGATCGGGTTAAGACCTCGTAGCTCTGTTCAAGTTGTATACGTTTTAATCTGTGTGTTCTTACGGCGTTTGATTTGTGAAGTCACGTTTAGGAATTTTTTTATAAATAGCCATGTGGCTTCTCTTTGTTCAGTATATTAGGTATTGTGACTCAAATAATACGTATAAACTCCAGAAATATCCAGTACCTACATTGTATTAGGTCGTAAATGTCCACTGCTCAGGGGCGCCGACTCCATGGGTGTTCGGGGGCTCTAGCACCCATGAGAAATAAACAGTGGATGCCGAGCACCCCTTAGAATAGACATCAAGAAACAGATGAGTTTTAAGGTTACGTGGGTATAAATTATAATATTTCTTGATAATAAGAACTAGTTTAATTTTTTTATAATGGTTTCATTTTATATTTTTATCAAACATTTAAAAATTTGTAATTAAGTACGTAGTAGGACATTTACTTATTTGTCGGTCGATCAGTATGCATTTCTCTTCTGTCACTTTGCTACTTTTTCGAGTCCATCAAATGAGCACGAGCACCCATCAGGTTTTCTAAAAGCCCGCGCCCCTGCCACAGGTTTTATACATTGCAATATAATTCTTACGTCATTGATATTTTGGATATTTTTAAACGCATGAAAAAAAAAACAAAAAATCTTTGTACCAAAAATTCAATCCGAAAACCAACCAACCAACTGATCCGTCACATAAACGGCAACTTCAGCTCAAGCAACTTCATACTCAAACTATACTCCATTCACAATAAGATTAGTCATTTCAAGATCTAGTGGTTAGTGGCTCTGTCTGCTATGCTGGAGGTCGTGGTTTCGATTCCCACCCAGGACAAATGTTTGTGTGATGAGCACAATCATTTGTTCTGTGTCTGGGTGTAATTTATCTATAATACGTATGTATTTAGAAATATATAAGTATGTTTACCAGTTGTCTAGTACTCAAAACACAAGCTCCGCTTAGCATAGGACTAGACGGAGTTGTGTGATAGTTGTGGAATATATTATTTATATTTTACTGTCCATTCAACCGATTTTAACTTTTACTGCGTTGGTGGCATGACAAATGGCGGCTGCAGTAAATAAATGGTATTGTAACCACTTTTTTGCTTTTAATGCCATCCTTATGTCTACGGAATAGAAGTCAAAATCGATTGAACGGATAGTGAAAAAAGTTTGGTTCAATGTCTAATCTAATTACGAATGGAGTTTAAGAATGTAACGGAAGCGGTTATAACGGAACCAAATTCTAAATAGGAGTTGTTATATTTGGATTGTCGGAATCGGAACTGAAATCGAAGGCAGAAGTGTCAAATTAACTAATTTCCAGATATGTTAATGAAAATCGAATTCAAAATATTCCAAATACGAAACAAAACTTGCACAGAAAATAAAAAAAACTTCACAAAAAAAATTGGTTGCCTGTAAAGTCGGTATACGGGCGAAAGTTTTACGTGACAACGACTTTGAGTGGTAAAAAAAATAATTTTAATGTGAATATTCATTCGTATAGTAGGAAGAAGGATGAATTATGTCTGTCTCTCTCGCTCTTAGGCGGGCTAACCATGCCCGAGTGAAAGGGACGCGTGCCTCTCACTCGCTCTCATTGTGAGCGCATAACGTGAGCGGAGCGTAACGCAGTTTCTTGAAGTGTCACCCGGCAAACCAATTTATAAGACGTTGTCACGTCAAAAAAGTACAACCGATTTCTATGTCAAAAAAAAAAACCACTGAAAAGTGCAAAATAACTTTAATTTCAGAAGTCGGTGTTTCTATAATAGTTTTGTCTCTTCTTTATTTAACACCGACTTCCAAAATTAAAGTTATTTTGCACTTTTCAGTGGTTTTTTTTTTACATTGAAGTCAGTTGTATTTTTTTTTTTTGTGAATAGTTTTTTATTTTACACTTTTTAGTTATGGTACCACCACTAAAAAGTACCCCTCAGTCCTCCAATCAGACGAACATAGAACCTCCTCCTTTTTGAAGTCGGTTAAAAATATAAGAAACTTAAAAGACTCGTATCCAGATGACAGAAAAAAAAAATTACATTAACAAAGGCGAAATGTAGGTACCTCAATTTTTTCTTTTTCTAGTCATCCTTTTATGTTAAAATTGTACACATTTCCAATCAGTTTATTCTTCTTGAGTGTTGTGTCAAGTGCTAAAATAATGGTTAAACGCAGATACAAGAAGTTAAAAGGTAAGATAATAATGTATTTTTAAAGTAATTAGGAAAACTGAGTACGTTTTAATAGTGGTAACTTGTGACGAAGCTTGTTGAAGGGGAAGTACTACCACCATACATAGTTCTGCCGCCAAGCAGCGTCGCTGTGTTCCCGTGTGAAGGGTATGTGTGCCGGTGTAGTTGCAGGCACGTGATACAGTTCAGCGACGTCTCTGGGAAGTACTACCACCATACATAGTTCTGCCGCCAAGCAGCGTCGCTGTGTTCCCGTGTGAAGGGTATGTGTGCCGGTGTAGTTACAGGCACGTGACACAGTTCAGCGACGTCTCTGGGAAGTACTACCACCATACATAGTTCTGCCGCCAAGCAGCGTCGCTGTGTTCCCGTGTGAAGGGTATGTGTGCCGGTGTAGTTACAGGCACGTGACACAGTTCAGCGACGTCTCTGGGAAGTACTACCACCATACATAGTTCTGCCGCCAAGCAGCGTCGCTGTGTTCCGGTGTGTAGGGTATGTGTGCCGGTGTAGGTACAGGCACGTGAGACAAGTCAACTTAACCCTCTTAGAGGGCCCTCCCTGATCCGTCTATCATCAACGTGAGCATGGTTTAAAAGCTTGATGTTTCATCAAACGCAATCCAAATTTGATATACATAGAGGCATCGCAAAAAATAGAGACAACGCCTGAACGATCTCTCAGCATCCTATCATTCCGTCGCTCGCTCGAATATTGCCTGTTGAGGTACGGAACCCTAAATATCGAAATAGTATTGATAAATGCGTGTTCTTTTACCTTGTGAAAGAACCTTGACCCTCCAGCTTCAATTACTGCAAGTTCCTATCATTTAATTATTCATTTGTGAACTAAGGCAGGCCCACCACGTCATAATTAATAAAAAGTTGAAAACTAGTGTTGCCCGGTGTCATAATTTGCGCCCAGTCACGAATTTTAGGGTTCCGTAACTCAAAGGGAAAAACCGCACTGAGGGTTCCGTAATCTGAAAACTGCCAATTTATAGTTACATCGCAAAGAAAGTTTGTTGACGTAATTCCAGTTTTCAGATTTTTTCCTATAATTGTGCTACAAGACCTTACTTCATGCTAAATTTCAGGATTTTAGGTCAACGAGAAGTACTCTATGAATTTTGATTCCCTTGAGTGTGTCGAAATATACGTTTTTTGCGACATCAGAATCTTGATAAAATGTGCAAGTCTAAGGGGGTTTTTTTAGTAAATTATGAAGTGTCAAAGTTCATGCAAAATAGCAGATTTCCAGAGCTCTTTACTGGATTAGTTTTACACAAAAAATTATAAATTGATTTCAATAGAAACCTAGATAATATTATCCACAAGATACTGTGTTTCCAAAATATCAAGTGAAAAATGTGTAATAACGTCATGATCGCGTAAGAGCAGTTGTATGAAAAACAGTGAAAATGTATGTCGAGTTGCATGCCCTTAAATGTATGTCGAGTTGCATGCCCTTAAATACCAAAGTCCGTGGGAATTTTCAGCGAAAATTCTGGATGAATGATGAAAATAATCTTATTTTCATCTTTCATCGTCAAGTGTCAGACTTTTATTGACTAAAGCCCACCGTTGTTCCTTCAGTTGCCCTTTGCGTTCCAAGGCCGCAGCAAAAACCTTGACCCTAAGCTATAATTACTGCAGGTTTCTATCGATGAATTATTCATGTGTGAATTAAAACAGACATAATATGTTATACATAATAATAATATGTTCGTCGGATGATTATACTTACTTACTTATATGTGCATATAAGGACCGGATTATATGCATTTACATGTTTAAGCCATTCTCAGTTGCAGCATTTTTTACCTAAAATTTAGTTATGATGCATCATGATCATTTCAGCCGAAAGACGTCCACTGCTGGACATAGGCCTCCTCCAAGTGTCGCCACAAGGAACGGTCCTGTGCGTCTCGCATCCATCGGACTCCCGCAACCGTTACCAAGTCATCGGTCCACCTTGTATGAGGCCCTCCAACGCTACGTCTTCCGGTACGTGGTCGCCATTTCAGAACCTTTCGGCCCCAACGGCCGTCCGTTCTGCGAGCAATGTGTCCTGCCCATTGCCACTTAAGTTTGGCGATTCTTCGTGCTATGTCGGTGACCTTGGTTCTCCTGCGGATATCCTCATTCCTGATTCGATCACGCAAGGAGACTCCAAGCATAGCCCTTTCCATTGCCCTTTGGGTGACCTTAAGTCTTCTGATGAGGCCCATTGTAAGCGACCACGTTTCGGAGCCATATGTCATCACTGGCAACACGCACTGGTCATAGACTTTCGTCTTGTGACACTGGTATATTGGACGAGAAGATACCGCGCAGCTTCCCGAACGCTGCCCAGCCGAGTCGGATTCGACGATTGATCTCTTTCTCGAAGTTAGACTTTCCCAACTGGTCCGTCTGTCCCAGGTAAACGTAGTCGTCCACAACTTCGAGTGAATATGATGCATAATATTATTACATTATCGGTACATTTACAATATTTATCCGAGTGCAGTGCACTCACTATGCTTTCCGAAATGCGATGAAAGTGATCTTATCGCAAATCCGAAGATACCAATGAACATTTGAAACAATACACGATTGTGTTTACGTATACAAAAATATTAAATAATTTTTATGTCTTGTAATGTTACCGTACCTATTATCGCCTATCAAAGGGCTACTAATTGTATGTTGATTTTGAAGTTAAACAAATAAAATTTACTTTTATTTTTTTGGGTTCTAAAATGTTTCATTTAATTTCGCATATTCTGCTAATTTTCGTGCATATTTCAAGCATATAACAAGCTTTTTTCGCGTTGAGCTTCGACACTAATAACTAATAAGCGGTATTGTTTTTAATATTTGAAGCATTTCTTACTAAATGCTGCCTGTATTTCTCTCCCTATATTGTCTTTTGTCGTCTCCGTTTCCAAAAACGGCCATTTCCGCTCTTATCAACCTTTCCAAATCAAAACTGTTCATTTTACTTACGTGACATTATAATTTTTTTTTCCGATATTGAAATTCCGGTTTTTGGTTTTGGATGAAACGCTTGTTACTAAAAGAGATAGGAGCATACATGTGGATGGATAGAGAGGGAGAGGGAGGTCAAAGAAAAGATGGATAGATTGTGTGAAGAGTTATATAAAAGAAAAGGAAGTTAGTGATAGCTTGACGAGTGACAGGGCAGAATGGAAGAAAAAAACCCTAAATAAAACGGGACAAGGGCAGGAAGATGATGATGATGGTGCTCACACCAATTCCGGTATTAAAAACAATACTGAAATAAGTCGGCATTTCGGAATTTTGTTAAAACCATAATTCCGTAGCTCAAGCTTTTAGTCTCTAGTAGAAATTAATAGGTACTAAGGCATCGCTATCGTTACAAGGTCAACTAAATAAATTATCAATGGAACTACGCCGACGTGTTGGTATCGTCCATACCTGATATGACAATATCTAAACGATAAAATATACCTATAAGTTTTTATCACATTAATATTTTACAGGCGAAAATTTGTGAGTGTGTGTACATTTGTCACTTCGTCACATCCAAACGGCTGATAGGATTTGTATGACATTTGGCCCTCGGATAGACCATGTTCTGGAATACCACGTGGAATACTTTTTATCTCGGGTGTATGTTCCCTTGGGACAATTTTCTGCTTATACGCAGGCGAAGCCAATGCCAGCAGCTAGTAAATACATTAAAAAAAATGTTTACGAAATAGATATCATCATCATCATCAATTCAGTCGAAAGACGTCCACTGTTGGACATTGGCCTCCGCCAAGCGTCGCCACAACGCCCGGTCCTGTGCGTTTTGCATCCATCAGATTCCCGCGACTCTCACCAGCCCCCTCGCCAAGTTACAACCGTTTCGTTTCGATTCTCTTTTCGTTGATCGCCTCGAGTCGGCCACGCCTCCTATTTCTTTGTTCTGACCACGTGACTCAGCGTTGAGGTGACGTCAAAACAAAGGAATCGGAGGCGAGGCTGACTTGAGGCGATCGACGAAAAGAGAATCGAAACAAAACGGTTGTAACTTGGCTAGAGGGGCTGGTCATCGGTTCACCTTGTGGGAGGCCGCGCCAACGCTGCTCGCACCGGTACGTCGCGTCGTCATAGTCTGTAGATCGATATGTGTCGAAGTAATGCCAGCATAATAATTTATCCTTGGTGTATGTTGTTTACATAACATATTATAATATATTTTATGTGCTTACCTAATAAGTGATACATAATATTATGTTATTGCAAAGTATCCAATGATATGGAATTGACTGTATGACAGTTTAATGTGTTCTTATGAATTTTATTGTATAACTAGCTTTTGCCCGCGGCTTTGCTCCCGACTACCTACCCTATCTCCCTATTGGTCCAGCTGTTTCCGAGATTAGCAACACGGACAATTTTTTTTTTTAATTATGTAGATAATGTGGCACATAGCAAGGTTACCGACATAGCACGAAGGATCGCCAAACTTAAGTGGTAATGGGAAGGGCACATTGCTCGCAGAACGGATGGCCGTTGGGGCCGAAAGGTTCTGGAATGGCGACCACGTACCGGAAGACCTAGCGTTGGAAGGCCTCCTACAAGGTGGACCGATGACTTGGTATCGGTTGCGGGAGTCCGAACGATGCGAGACGCACAGGACCGTTCATTGTGGCGACACTTGGGAGAGGCCTATGTCCAGCAGTAGACGTCTTTCGGCTGAAATGATGATGAGATAATGTGGTATCGAATATACTATCATATTAATTTAGTAAATATTGAGATTGACGGCGCAGTTGGTGTACTGGTTGAGAGCGAGAACACAAACATATAGGTAACATATCTATATATATAAAAGAAAGTCGTGTTAGTTACACCACTTATAACTCAAGAACGGCTGAACCGATTTGGCTGAAAATTGGTGGGGAGGTAGCTTAGAACCAGGAGACGGACATAGGGTACTTTTTTTTTTTACTTTTTTTTTTTTAGGGTAGAGTAGGGTAGAGTAGGGTAGAGTAGGGTAGAGTAGGGTAGAGTAGGGTAGAGTAGGGTAGAGTAGGGTAGAGTAGGGTAGAGTAGGGTAGAGTAGGGTAGAGTAGGGTAGAGTAGGGTAGAGTAGGGTAGAGTAGGGTAATTTTTTTTTTTTTACTAAATCCCGCTTTTGGGCAGAACAACGTCTGCCGGGACCGCTAGTTTATTATAAATCTGTAGAAAAGTTTTAGTTGTGCGCGCATCACGTAAAATGTACAAAATCGATGTAGATAACTATTATACATTAAAATCGTGTGTAACTTGATATATTATTTAGACTATGTTTCGTCGAAATCGGTTAACTATATCCAAAGATATATATGAATATAGTCTTCAAGAAGTAAAATATCACACCACATGCAATTCATATACTCGCAACGCCATCTAGGACCCTCGACCGGCGACTTTTTGTAGCGACCGGCTGCGGCATGGTAGACGTGCGGCAGTGGTCCGACATGAATCGTCTAAATTGTAAGCGCCCTAAGACCAAAAGGAGCTGTCTAATTATTGGGTTTTGAAGGTCAGATAGACAGCCGCCCTATGTAATATATTACTGGTATTCCTTTGCATCTGTTATTACGGTTAGACTGACGGAAAGACTTACGCAGATGTTCGAGGAAGACAGTTTGATGTACTGTGGTCTTGAGAAATGATCTTTATCACAAAAGACGTTTATTGCTGGACATAGGCCTCTCTCAAGTGTCGCCACAACGAATGGACCTGTGCGTCTCGCATCCATCGCATTCCCGCGACCCTCACCAGGTCTTCGGTCCTTGTAGAAGGTCTTCCAACGCTGAGTCTTCACTCGGTCGTCACTCCAGCCCCCCTAGCCAAGTTACAACCGTTTCGTTTCGATTCTCTTTTCGTTGATCGCCTTGAGTAGGCCACTCCTCCGATTCATTTATTCTGACGTCACCTCAACGCTCAGTCACGTGGTTAGAACAAAGGAATAGGAGAAGGGGCCGACTTAAGGCGATCAACGAAAAGAGAATCGAAACGAAACGGTTGTAACTTGGCTAGGGGGGCAGATCCGTTAAGTTTGGCGATTCTTTGATCTTGGTCGGTAACATTTGTTCTCCTGCGGATATCTTCATTTCTGATGCGGTCACGTAAGGAAACTCCGAGCATAGACTTTTGGTGACTTATGGGTGTTGTGGTGATAAATTATAGCCGTGTAAATATCCGGATTTCCCCTCGAAACTCGAAACCACACCTCCGTGTTTATCAGAGTATCAATAACAAATTATTCAGGGTTATCGGTTTTACTTGTCGGATATCGTTAATGTTATATTCTGAATGTACTTGCGTTGTGTTTAGTCATCACTTAACACTTTTGAATTTTGATGCTAAGAACGTACTATAATTCGTTCGTTTTTAGGGTTCCGTACCTCAAAAGGAAAAAAACGGAATCCTTTTAGGATCACTTTGTTGTCCGTCTGTCTGTCTATCTGTCAAGACCCTTTATCTCGGTAAGGCGTGGAGGTATCGAGTCAACTCTATACTTAAATAATTAAAACCATAATACTTAAGTTTGCGATCCCTAGAAGCTGTGAAATAATCAAATTTCTAAGTTAACGAGAAAAAAAGATACTTTGTGGCAAAAACGTACATTTCGACACTCTCGAGGAATTCAAAATTCATAAGGTAGGACTTCCTGTTGACCCAGAATCTTGAAATTTGGCATAAAGCAACGTCTTATAGCACAAGTATAGGAATAAATCTGAAAACTGTAAATTTGTTGTTACGTCACAATTTTTTTTTCGATTCAGTAACATCTTCTTAGACACCATTCCGGAATTGAACTATTTACATAGGTAAGTTTGTACGGAACCCTTAGGGCGCGAGTACGACTCGCACTTACCCAGTTTTTTTTTAAAACCAAAACCATTTGCAAAATAAATAACATTTATCTATTAATTAATTTCACTTCATCACCACTGCTCTCAAAACGGTGAAGGAAAACATCGTGAGGAAACCGGCATGTCCTAGAACCAAAAATTCTAAGACATGTGACATCCACCAACCCGCACTGGGCCCGCGTGGTAGATTACGGCCCTTTCCCTCTCCTAGAGAGAAGGCCTGAGTCCCAACAGTGAGAACATTATAAGGCTGACTATATTAATTAATTGTTTTCGACCATTACGGTCTTACAGAAAGAGGCCATCATTTCCCTTCAAAGACTATTCTAACCTACCTTTTCGGAGAAGCTATGATGTACCAGTATTATGCATGTATTTATTACTCATTGAGGCGCTAAGTGAACGAACGTCTGCTTCATAATGCCTTGTTCACACTCCATTAGTTACTTGCTAACATTATTTTGAGACATATTACCTACTAGCTTCTGCCAGCGGCGTTGCCTGCGTAAAAGTAGGTTTTTCCATACAAACTTTGGACCCCCTTTTCTACCTTTAGGGGGGGTGAAGTTATAATAATAATATTCCACAACTATCACACAACGCCGTCTAGTCCCAAGCTAAGCAGAGCTTGTGTTATGGTACTAGACAACTGATAAACATACTTATATAGTTCTAAATACATACATATATAGATAAATTACACCCAGACACAGAACGAATGATCATGCTCATCACACAAACATTTGTCCTGGGTGGGAATCGAACCCGCGACCTCCGGCATACCAGTCAGGGCCACTAACCACTAGACCAACAGGCCAGTCACGAGTTCAAACTATCATTTCGTATTCTTTGTTTATATTGTAAAAGAGACTTCTGTGCAGAACGTCAGCGTTCTAGGTCCAAGGGTTTGGTGTTGATGATTCAGTGAGTTAGGACTTTGCCTTTTATATATGTCGTGGCCAGATCTTAGATTTCACCATTTCATGATTTGCCCAACTAAAACTGGCCAGATGGTTTAAACATTAACATTAGTGATATGATATATTTGGATGATGTGTCAATCCTCGTTATTTCCTCCTTAATTGTATTGAATAGCAGACCCGTAGCCCCAGTAGGCTTCGACCCTGCTGGGCCCCTACGATTTGCTGATATCTCCTTGAGGCGCGCGTGGATCACTACGCGCCGCCGACGACTTGGGCTCGGTCTGGACGGTTACCGGCGAGCTACCGATTGCTAGCTCGCCGTCCGTAAGCCCAGCTAGGGGACAAAGGATCTTAAGTAAGTTAAGTAACTGTAAAATGTCCTAGATCCAAAAGGAACGTGTATGAGTAATGTTATTATTGTATTTATTTCAATTATTGTAACTTTCCTGTTTACTTTACTGATAACTACGCAATTGATTGGTCATTAACGGTGTCAGCTTTCATAATAATTAGGTCTGACTTATTTTATAACTATACTAGCTTGTGCTCGCGGCTTCGCTCGCGTAAACGTAGGTTTCTCCATACAAACTTTGGACCCCCGCAACATCACCTACAAATCCTTTCTTAGTGCTCGCCTACGTCATTAAAGGAAACCTTGTGCAAAATTTCACGCTCCTAGTCCCAGTAGTTTCGGCTGTGCGTTGATATGTCAGTCAGTCAGTTTCTCCTTTTATATATATACACTGTGTCACAAACATCGAAATAGTGTGATTTTATAAGAATTCCGTTTTTGCCGACTTAGTTATGGCCCTAAAAAAAGATTTAGGTACAAACGATTTGCTTCTGTTTGCAACCTAACCACAGTTACCACTGAATTACTCATCGTTTTATTTTGTTTTATATGTAGGCCAGTACCCTGTGAACCTTAATGCGTCTAGACCGTTTAATTTCAAACTACTTGGTAATGCCAAACGTTTGCATGCAAGTATATCATGCATTGTTGTTTACACCATTCTTTTGCGTCTAGACTGGTTAAGTGATATGTAAACAAAGAAAGAATTACACCTAATTGTGTTCTTTTTAAATACTAATTACACACTTCGTGACATGTGGACATCCCACCCGTACTTAAAAAACGTTTTGGAAACACATTAATTATTCGTATAGCTAAGGAGTGGAATTCCCTGCCGGAGTCTGTGTTTTCTATAAACTAGGGGTCTTTAAGTCAAGAGTGAATAGGTTACTTTAAGCGTGTTCCATATAGACCACATCATCGCTTACCATCAGGCGAGATAGTGGTCAAACGAGAGCCTATCAATAATAAAAAATAGTGTCCTATCCCTCCCAGCAAATATTTTTAATGCTGTTCGCATTAAAATATACTTTTGAACAATCTTATTTGAAAACTGGCTCTTACCTCACCAGTTTTAGGCACACAATGCTAATGCAATATTTCGCCCTAGTGCGGAAAAATTTTTTGGCTAGCCCCCAAACCTATTTAATTTATTATACATATTATAACTTCAGGTTGATCGCCAGGCAACCCCATGAAATTCGACCTTGTCGCTCCGATAAGAATCCACGAATAGTTTGTGGATTCTAATTCTCAGTATGTTTGCTTTTTTTTTCTTAAAATAAGTGTGTTGAAAAATGTCGTTTGATACACGAGGGCATTTTGTCATTGCAGTCCCTCGACTCCATACCGACCTCGCCTTCGGCTCGGGCGTATATTCTACCTCGACTGCAATTACTAATTTTACGCACTTGTTACGAAATGTACTGCTATTTTGCTAATACCGTCTGAGCTAGCTCTTATGATGAACATGCAAGGATATGGTACAAAATTGTTAGTTCGCACGCAATCTTTAGAGGAGGCTAGTCTCATTATAGATTTCATCAGAATGTGTTTCTTTGCTCAGTTTACAATTAAGTGCGATGTGTGATGATCAGGTGTGTCATCAGAAGGACGGTATGTAGGGAAATGTTATAATATTATACTTTGTATTTGTTGTATTTCGAGCTGGTGTCCGCAATTCCGCGACTAAAGCGCGTATTTTGTGTACGGGTGGGGCAAACGCCGTGTTCTCGTGGAGGCGATCGGCGGCGATCTCTCGCGCCGGGCCTTGGTACAGGCCAAGGTCCGGAGCGAGGAGGATTGGTAGGTGGTCGCCTCCTTCTGCGAAGCAGTTATGCTAGCAAAGGAGGCGGCCGATCGCGTGAGGCAACGGCCCTCACGCCCTAACCACCGTCGGGATTCCGATTCCGATTTCCGGCCACTGTAGGCGCGGACTTGCGGACGGTGAGCAATGGGTGGCTCGCCGTCCGACCGTCCGGTAACCGTCCGGACCGAGCCCAAGTTGTCGACGGTGCGTACTGTTCCACGCGCGCCTCAGGGAGATGTCAGCTAATCGTAGGGGCCCAGCAGGGTCGAAGCCTACTGGGTACTGGGTAGTGTGAAAAGGAAACCCAGGGCCTTGGGACGAAGGCAACGAAGGAACAGGAGTAGGATTTTAGTCAGTAAAAGTCTGACACTATCTCTCGCTCCGCCCAAGAGAAGAATTTGTCATTAGATGATTTTCCCACCTAAAAAAATAAACGGGTTGGACCAATTATTTTTTATTTATAAAACAAAAGTTTTCCTTATGTTTAGAAAAAGGCACACAATTAGACCCCTGGGGTCTGTCTCAACGTGCCACCACCTGACAATTGGTCAACGTTCTATAAACTGTCAAGGTCAAATTAACTAAATATAGTACTCCTTCAACCTACGCGAATCGTATTTGATTCGATCCACCCCAGCTCCTCAAGGTAGGCCAGCAGCGCCTTGGTGTTACTGACCATTTCGCGGAGGGTACCTGGGTTTCTGAAGTATTTTGTCCTGTATCCAGCGACTACTGGGCAGCTTAGAAGCAGATGTGCTGCTGTCTCGGCCTCCTCCATCCAGGTTCTGCACGGTGGGCTGTCTGTAACTCCTATGACAGACAGGGGCTTTTTAAAGGTCCCGTGGCCAGTTGTTGCGGCCGTTACTTTGCGCAACTGAGGTTTATTCAGTCGTAGTGCCTGTTTCGTGAAGCGGCCATCAATGGAGGGAAGTGCCTCCTTGACCTGCCTGCACTTACTATGGTCTACCCATAGTCTGTGATGTAGGTCTCTGGTTCTTTAATATTATACTTATCTATATATATAAAAGGAGAAACTGGTTGTCTAACATATCAACACACAGCAGAAACTGCTGGGGCTATGAGTATGAAATTTAGCACAAGCTTTCCTTTTATGACGTAGGCAGCACTAGGCCTGGTGCACTCCTAACTATAGGTATAGAAATGTGCCTATGCTGCGCGGCCTTCTAATGCTAAATTCGGTACAGTGTCACGTACGCGTGTTCGATTTGCCGCTTGACCCGCGCTAACAAAAATATTTTCGAGTTCTCTATCGAATATTCTATCGAGTTTTCATTTCTAAGTATTTGAGACATTGTTCACGTAAACGAGTCAATGACCTTAAAGATCATTCAATATAAGTAGACCTCCCAGTACTAGTATGTACCAAAATTCATAGGGTACATCCCATTGACCCAGAATCCTGAAATTTGGCACATGCTTTATGCCATCATCTTATAGCACAGATATAGGATAGGAATAAATCTGAAAACTGTAAATTTGCTGTCACAAAAAAAAAAACTTTTTTTGCGATTCGGAAAAATCTTCTTTCTATTCGGGAATTGAATTGTTTACATAGGTGAGTTTGTATGGAACCCGCACTTCCCCGTTTTTATTTTTATTTTAGTCACAAGATTATTTTATCGGTCTTGACACACACACACACACACACACAGCAAGAACTTACATTGTAACTCGCTGCAGTGTGTTATTGACCAAGTACATTGACCCAGTTTAAACCACAGCTGTGTTTGCTGTTAATATTACAACTTCAATTTAAAACCGGATTGAGATTGAAGACCTTTCAGACATCAAGCAGGACTTGCACGTTCACTTCGAGAATTGCTTTTTTAGGGTTCCGTTCCTCAAAAGGAAAAACCGGAACCTTTTTAGGATCACTTTTTTGTCTGTCTGTCTGTCCGTCTATTGAGACTCTTTATCTCGGGAACGCGTGAAGGTATCGAGTTGAAATTAGAACCATATACTCAAGTCTGCGGTCCCTTGAAGCTATGAAAAAATCAAACTTCTGAGTTTACGAAAAAAAAAAATACCGCCGTTTATGTCGCAAAAAACGTATATTTTGACGCTCTCAAGGGAATCAAATTCATATAGTACTTCCCGTTGACCTAGAATACTAAAATTTGGCATGAAGCAAAGGCTCATAGCACAGTTATAGGAAAAAAACCTGAAAACTGTAAATTTGTAATTACGTCACAAAAAAACTTTTTGCGATTCGGAAAAATCTTCTCAATTCGGGAATTCAACTGTTCTCATAGGTAAGTTTGTACGGAACCCTCAGAGCGCGAACCCGACTCGCAATTGCCCAGTTTTTTTGTTAGTTATGGATGAAGCGTTATCTTTCAGTTTGAATTTTTTAACTACTTTGAGGAGTAGAGGATATGGAGACTTGCCATGACTTGTTCAAACATCAGTTATGCGAGCGAGAAATAAGGATGGAGCTAAACACCCTATAGCCTGGCCTGTTGGTCTATTAGTTAGTGGCCCTGACTGCTATGCCTGAGGTCGTGGGTTTGGTTCCTACCCAGGACAAACGTTTGTGTGATGAGTACGATCATTTATTCTGTGTCTGGATGTAATTTATCTATAGCATAGTATAGCATAGTCGGCCTTATAATGTTCCAACTGTTGGGACTCAGGCGTCCTCTCTAGGAGAGGGAATGGGCCGTAATCCACCACGCGGGCCCAGTGCAGGTTGGTGGATCTCACATGTCTTCGAATTTTGGTTCTAAAATATGCCGGTTTCCTCACGATATTTTCCTTCACCGTTTTGAGAGCAGTGATGATGAAATAAATTACACAAAGTAATGCGCCTGGCTGAGTCTGAACCGGGTTTGAAATCATTTGTTCTGTGTCTGGGTGTAATTTATCTATAATATGTATGTATTTAGAAATATTTAAGTATGTTTATCAGTTGTCTAGTACTCATAACACAAGCTCTGCTTAGTTTGAGACTAGACGGCGTTGTATTATAATTGTGGAATATAAAAAAAATTGTTCCATCCCTTTAACAGTTCAGTTTAAGTCGTGAAATGGATCACATTAAGATCTCGTGGTAGGGCGTCGGGGTGTTACCATGACAAAATAAAATGTCAGCCTGTCAATTTGAACTACACTGCGCACACGTGGGACACGTACCGCCGATCTGGGCGCGTCGGTCTCCATACATTTTATATGGAAACTAGACTTGTGGAGCTACATTAGATCTACGCCATGCCCACGTGTCGGTAAAATGTAATTCCCGCTTTATTAAGTTACTATTTGTTCTAACTTTCAAGTATATTAAATGTATAGCAAATGAAATTCTCCCTTAAAGATTGAAAAATTTCCAAAAACAATTTCTTAGGGCCCTCGTCCACGGCGACAAACGCGCGTTAGTCGCATATTTGCAAGTGCGAAAAGATGCCAACGCGCTACAGCATCGCGACTGTATCGATGCGAACGCGCTACAGCATCGCTACAAAAAGTCGCCGTGGCGCGAGGGTTCTTTGTGCTCGCCTACGGACGGAAAATTGCCTTGTGAAAAATTTGTTCCCAGTCCTAGTAGTTTTAACTGTGCATTGATATGTCAGTCAGTCAGTTTCATCTTTTATTTAAATAGATGATTTTAGTCACGACTGTTTCGCCATGTTTTTTTTTGTCTCATAAATTAAAATATGCGCGTGCGTTGACTCCTATGAGTCACGGACAGCTGTTGATAAAGCGGTAGGCGTGTCTCCGTGTGTATGCATTGTGTATCTGTTTTGTGTCGATCACTTCCGTATCTATGCTACAAGCGAATTAGTTGCTAAGCTGGTGGATTTGTTTGACTAATTCTTTCTTTATGAAAATTTGTTTGACGTGTTTTTTAGGGTTTAGTGCGGCCTTTATGCTGCTACAGTTATTTTTATGGTGAACCAGCTGATCTGACAGACTTTGTTTTGTCTAAGCTATAAACTGTCGAACGCGCAAACTGTCAAACCCGGGTAAACCCATGGCCCCAAGCGAACCCATGCCCGCATGGCCGCAGAACAGTTGCCATATTCTGTATCAAAAACTACTTTTTTTAGGGTTCCGTATCTCAAAAAAAAAAAAAAACGGTAGCCTTATACGATCACTTTGTTGTCCGTCCGTCCGTCTGTCTGTCTATCTGTCTGTCAAGACCCTTTATCTCGGAAACGCGCAGAGGTATCGAATTGAAATTAAAACCATATACTAAGGTCTGCAGGCCCTTGAAACTGCAAAAAAATTAAACTTCTGTGTTATGGAAAAAAAAAAAATTACAGCAGTTTATGTCGAAAGTTTATGGGAAAAAACGTGTATTTTGACACTCAAGAGAATCAAAATTCAATGAATGCTGCAAGGTCACATAGCACAAGAATAGAAAAAAAACTGAAAACTGTAAATTTGTAATTGCGTCATAAAAAAAACTTTTTTGTGATTCGGAAAAATCTTCGAACTCAATTCGGGAATTGAACTGTTCTCATAGGTAAGTTTGTACGGAACCCTCAGGGCGCGAGTCCGACTCGCACTTGCCCAGTTTTTTAAAATTTACTTTGTCTGAACGCACAAAGCGTACGAAGCGAAAAAAACGTTTCTACGTTTCACGGCCAAATAACGCATTACGATGGTAGAGTAATGTAAACAAAGCATTTTGTTAAACTCACAAAGAGATTTGGTAATTCATACACAAAGGCTGGGGTCTGATCCGGTTGGTTAAAAGTCCGCTAAAAATAATAGTCATTTCACATTAGGAAACATACGCGAGTGTAAACACAACACGTTGAACTTTTCATTTTTTGAAAATCTATTTAAACGTGAAATCTGTATTATAATATATATAAAAACTAGCTTCTGCCAGCGGCTTCGCCCGCGTAACATGGGTTTCTCCATACAAACTTTAGACACCCATTTCATCCCCTTAGGAGCTGAATTTTGAAAAATCCTCTCTTAGTGCTCACCTACGTTATAAAAGGTAACTTCATGCCAAATTTTACGCTCCGACTCCCAGTACTTTCGGCTGTGCGTTGATAGGTCAGTCAGTCAGTTTCTCCTTTGATATATATATAGAAGAATAGCTGAAAGAAAAATAGTTTATTTACGACAATTAAGGCACATAACTTAAAAAAAATAATAACATTATAACAAACCTATACAGTAGAGTGAACTATGCGACACATCCACGCAAAACGGCCAGCGCTCAGCAAAATCCTGGGGCTCATTTATTGAACAGGGCCACAGCGCTGATTTTCAGCGCCAGCCGTCGACAACGAGACGTTGAACGGCTATTCAGCTGTTAGTCCCGCTAAACCTCGAGAACGGCTGGACCGATTAGGCTAATTTTGGTTTTGAGATATGTGTGATAGTCCAGGGAAGGCTTAAACGGTGAGAAAAAATGGAAAAAATCGCGAAAAAGTCCGTACTAGATACCGATAGATCTTGAGCGCTGACTTCACTTGCGCAGATTTGAAATATGGGGTCTCTTTAGTGGTATGAAGTGAGACGCGGGGGCGGGGGGAACCACTTGAAAACTAGGCTTATAATTACAGCTAGCTCTACGACAAATATACCGCAAGAATACTAAACAGTGAGCTCAAATAAGAATTTAGTACTAGATATTTTTATGTGCAGTTAAAAGAGTCGGTATGTGATGGCTTTTTAATGTTCTGTGAAAGACGCATTTAATATTATTTCATCTAAATTTTATGAGCATTGTCAAGGTTATTTGTGACACATTCAGCCATATTACAAATACAAAGAATATATTATGTTAACACTGATCATCCGAGATCGGTAAAGTAAGGTCTTACTGACAACGGCCGCGTTGCTTCATAGACGCGTATTCGGCATTATACGCTTGGTGTACGCCTGCGTGAAGCTTACATACAAAACTATGTCCTACTGACCACGGACGCGTAGCTTCATAGACGCGTATTCGTCATTATACGAATACGACGACGACGCCGCCGCTTCGTCGACAGAGTTTCATAGTTTTGTATGCAAGCTGTGAGCTGGTGTACAACAATCGTATAATGATGAATACGCTTCTATGAAGCTATGCGTCCGTGGACAATCGGCCTTAGAATCCTCACGCCCCAGCCGACGCGATCCCGATCCCGATTTCCAGCCACCGTAGGCGCGGGCTTGCGGACGGCGAGCAATGGGTAGCCCGCCGTCCGACCGTCCGGTAACCGTCTGAACCGAGCCCAAGTCGTCAACGGCGCGTAGTGTTTCACGCGCGCGTCAAGGAGATCAGCAAAACCCTAGGGGCCCAGCAGGGTCGAAGCCTACTGGGGCCAAGGATTTGCTTCTGAAAGGAAAACTCGGCTCTGGTATGAAAGGCAATGAACGAGTGGGTTTTTAGTCAGTAAACGTCTGACACACCCTCCCGAAACGCCCAAGAGCGGGAGATTTCATTGGATGATTTTCCCACCTAAAAAAAAGAATCCCTTTTGGTGGGAACTACATTGGACCGACGCACACGTGGGCTACGCCTGAGTTACAACAACACGAAGCGTCGCGTCGTGTGGCATGGGTCTAATGTAGCTCTACAAGTTTAGTTGCCATATAAAATGTATGGAGACCGACGCGCTCAGATTGGTGTACGTGGCCCCCGTGTGCCTAATGTACTCTTAGCTTTACAATAACAGTTCAGTTTTGGTCGTAAAATAGATTACGTTAATAGCGTAGTAGCACTGCTTTTTACCCGACCTTTGAAATATCAGATTAAATCTGGGCCTCAAGTTTGCTATTACATTAGTGTCAGAATGGTCTATCATTGATTTCATAATTGTTGATTTTGACAAATTTGGTAATCTACTAATATAATGGCGTCATTATGACTTTCCAATGGTCAATCACTGGCACTCCATTGAAAGAAATGGCATGGAATGTTAATCTCGTACATAATGACAAATTAATATCTGACGTATTGCGGTAATCTGCTAAAACTGACAGTTCCTTTGATCAGTGATTTACCATTAGAACGTCATTGCGCAGTCATTGCTTTTAATTTGTTACGATACCGCTTGATATTGTCATTCTACCGCAAGACCATTGTCCGATCAATGATCGATCTTTATGAATTAGCAGATTACGAACTTTTAGCAAAATGACAACGTGATGGAATGACGAATTTATAAAAATAGCAGACTTGGGCCCTGTAATTATACAAAGTTGAACAAGACTAATATGCTATATGAAATGTTAAGATTCAATGAAATAGGAAAGTATGCTCTGCCTTGGAGAATACTTGAAGGTCGCTAGGTTATAAATTATAGTTGAGTTGTTGATGAGTTAAGTAGATATCTATGCCTATCTATCAATATATATATATATATATATAAAAGGAGAAACTGACTGACTGACATATCAACGCACAGCCGAAACTACTGGGACTAGGAACGTGAAATTTTGCACAAATCTTCCTTTTATAACGTAGGTGAGCACTAAGATAGGATTTTCCAAAATTCACTCCTTAAGGGGATGAAACGGGGGTCCAACGATTGTATGGAGAAACCGACTTTGATGCGGGCGATGCCACTGGCAGAAGCTAGTGGCTAGAAGCTAGCTAGTAGGTATATGTTAGTTATTCACGGTTGCGTGTTCTAGTCCAATATGCTTAAAGGTCATAGTGGAGATATCGTTTAAAACATTCAGAGTGGTTTTGGGCCGAAGCGGTCGTTTATCGCTCTTTTGTTTTGGTGGGAAATCATCGAAAGACTCCTCTCTCTCTAGGTGGTTTACTGACTAAAACCCACCTCTGTCCTTCAGTTGCCCTTTGCACTGTAGGGCCACGGTAGGGTTGCCAACCGTACTCTAAAATAGAGTATGGCGCTCTATGTCATGTAGGTGTACTCTATAATCTATAAAACTAATAAAAGCCGCTAATAGTACATTTTGGTATGTAAAAAAAACAGTAAGGTTTGTCATTGCGACCGAGGCGAGATTCGCATGAGCCGTAGGCGAGTGTGTTATGAAGCCGAGGGGTGCAATGACAAATTTGTACGTGTATCAAACGACTTTTTCCAATACACTTGCGAAGCAATGAATAAACAGCCCCCCCCTAGCCAAGTTACAATCTTTTCGTTCGCGCCGACCGCCTCGAGTAGGCCACGCCTCCGATTCCTTTGTTCTGACCACGTTACTGAGCGTAGGGATGACGTCAGAACAAAGGAATCGGAGGCATGGCCTACTCGAGGCGTTCGACGCGAACGATACGATTGTAACTTGGCTAGGGGGGCAGGGGTTGACAGGCGACTAGCGGGGGTCGACGCTTGCCCAGCCTGATACGATAATGTAATAACATTGTGGCGGGGGAAAGGACGCGTACTTTTCTGCACTAGTGCGGAAAACAGTCTATTGCGTTCCTAAAAGCGGTGGGATATAAGCGGGTTTTCGAGTAAGTGTATTATTATTTTTTTACAGTGTTTACTATACTAGTGTCAGTCACATATATGATGTATGTAACCTATTATCGTAACCAAAAAAAAAACAACTGCTCATGAATTTGAAGTAGCGGGAAGAGAGGAATAAGGCTTCACTGAAATTAATTAAAAATGAACTTCTGATCTAAGTATGTAAACTTAGAGTTAGAAAGCTTGGAGTTATACAATTCTTTTAGAAACAATGAAAAATTGACATTATAAAGTTTTTTTTTTTAAGTCTTTTTATTTACCTCCTTTAAAATGAGAATACTCTATTTCTTCTAATAAAAGTTGGTAACCCTAGGCCACGGATACTCTTTCAATTGCTCCCGCAGCCCTTTTTTTTTAGTTTTCGAACGGAAACCTTCAAAACCTTCCTAAATCCGGGGAATGTGGGATTTTAATCTCAATAAAATCACCCCGATGATCACCACTAGCACATAGAAGGGGCGCCGTTACCTCTTAAAAGACCATTCTGGAACCCCCTTTATGCAACGCCTGTTAGTGCACATCCCTGAGGAGACTACAATGATCTTCCCTGAGCCTCATTGTGCACGTCAGCAACAGGCATCGACCTGGACCCCTTCAGTTTTGTTGACGTATCTTTGAGGCGCGCGTGGAACACTTTACACCCACCGGTGACTCTTGCTTAGTCCTCACTGAATGGGCGGATGAGCATTTAATATTCTATGTGTTTTTAGTTTAGTTTCTGGACGGGTATTGTCTACCCGTTGCCTAATTTCATCCACAAGGAATGTCTGTGTGTAAACATACGCAAGTGCGTCTACACACGTCTAGGGAATCCAATCCCGCATTAAAATCGCGATCCCGCAAACTTGCGGGATTGAAGTTAGCAATCCTTCGGGCACCCATTTCGCAGAGGTATAAATAATCAGGAACGATAACATAAAATATTTAACGTTTTGTTTTTCAGATTTAGGAAGATAGAGTACTTTAATTAACATTAACGTTTCTTTCCACTTCCTATTTAGGATTCGCATAACACAAAATAGGAATTCAAAATTTATTTAGCTGTAGGCAAGATAAAAATAGAGAACGTAATCAATGTTATTTGATTTGATGAAATAAGTTTTCCAAGTACAAATTCTACAAAAAAGTGACGACTTCCATGGAAAGTTGTTAAATCACTTCTTATTGACGCTATGCTGGGTCTAATAAATAGGTAATCAGATCAAATGTCATCTAAACCCATCGGATCTCGCATGAGTAATCACGCATTTCTGATCCCGCAAAAATAGGTGCGGGATCCCGCATTTGCGGGATTGTACTCCCGCCTATGTGTGTACATACAAACTTCCGTCTTAATAATATTGTGACGGTTTCATTACATATAAAACATAATGAATGGAGGTAAGTTATGAGTTTACATGTGGATGGATGGAGAGGGAGAGGGAGACCAAAGAAAAGATGGATGGATTGTGTGAAGAGTGATATGAAAGAAAAGGAAGTTAGTGATAGCATGACGAGTGACAGGGCAGAATGGAAGAAAAGATCATGTTGCGCCGACCCCAAATAACACGGGACAAGGGCAGGAAGATAATGAATGGAGGTAAATTAGAAATATGGGATCTAAATATATATAATATACTCGATAGCGGTATGATTATGAGGTCCTACAGAGATAATGACGGCTGATAAAATTGAATGGAAAAAGGATGTATGATGAACGAGGCAAAATCCAATAAAACACCATATGACGTCGGCATAAAGCTGTAATTTCCGTGTCTCACCAATTCAGTATGATTTCATTCATTCTTTGTAAATAAAACGAAGGACAACAATTCTTGATTACTTCTGCTGGCTTCTTTAAACACGCTGTTATAATTTGTTATTTTCTGAACCCTGAAATATGCTGTACATAGTTTCACTGTTCCTCTTAGCTGAAAGACGCTCATTGCTGGACAGAGGCCTCCCTCAAGTATCGCCACAATGACCGGTCCTGTGCGTCTCGCATCCATCTGATTCCCGCGATCCTCACTATGGCATCGGTCCACCTTTTGGGAGGTTTTGAGGGCCAAAGTCGTATGACAAAGCACGTGTGTCATGTGCGGTGGTCCCCGTAGCGGAAACCGGATTATTGCCTGCGCAGTGTCGCTAGTTCAACTTTAACGGTGTGCATGTAGCCGTGTCGACGGAGAACTTTTTACTTACACTAAAAGCTGTAGGAGGAAGGCGCCGATGGCTGTCACACAGTTAATACTAGCACAGACATCGTCGTTTACTCTATCTTTTCAAAGGAAACATAATTAATTTAATACATTGTATTGTGATTAGGATAGATAAGATGTACCTTCCTTTCTGTTAATAAATTTATTATTCTTAATCTAATAGTACGTAGTAAAACGGTCGCGGGGTGCGACTGGCCGCGACGGAGGACTTTTGTATGGGACCGCGCGGGTGACCGCGTAACTCAGCGTCGGCCCTTAACGCTGTGTTTTCCGGAACACGGTCCCCACTCCAAAACCTTTCGGCCCCAACGATCAAGACTGTTGAATTATTCCACAAATTTCACGTCCAATTTAATACTCCATAGGCCCTTGTGATCCATTTGACGACCTAAACTGAACTGTTAATGGGATGGAGCTATATCGGGCGTATAGATCCTATATATATATCTATATATATCCTTAGATATATATCCTTCTTTCTCACTCGCACGACTGATATATCGATGGGTTCTATGTATAAGTGGCCCTTGGTCATGTGCAAATTGACAACTTTTCAAAAGAGGCTCTCAAAGTTTCAATTTGATATATTTGTTACAAGATTTAAAAAATATATCAAATTGAAACTTCAATTTGCAAACTTTGAGAGCCTCTTTTGAAAAGTTGTCAATTTGCACATTGGCCCTTATACATAGGGCCCATCGATATACTGATATAACACGTCATTACCCTGATGTACTACGGCCCCAATTCCAAAAAATTGGAACTACGCCAAATTGCTGTGATTACGTCTATTTATGCTCATAATATGTTTCTTTTTTATTATAGCTATTCATTTCTGAAAGTAGGTTACTAATATACTCCTTACCTTTGAGTGCTTTAAAAGGGGTCATGCCTTCGGTCAGCTTTTTTATGTGTCTGCGAATGAAGAATGTGTCCCATCGGACTAGCTGGAATACCACAACAAAAAGTGAAAAATACCTCAAAAAACAATTAGCAAACAAAAAAAATACAGTGTCAAAAAATTAAGAAATAAAATCAAAAACACCGACTTCCTAAATTAAAGTTATTTTCCATTAATTGTAAAAAAAGTTTTTTTTACTAACGCACACACACTTTCATTATGCGTATAGCTAAGGAATGGAATTCCCTGAAAGAAAAACATTTTATTTTCCGGAAAAGGCGCAAACTTATAACTAACATATTGCAAACATTTCGCAACACAAAAACATAATTAACTTAAATTAACATATATGCGCCACGTTCGAGCAAAACGGCCGTACGCTCAGCATAATGCCGTGTCCACAACGCAGAAATGCGACGAGTCCACAGCGCTGGTTTGCAGCGTGGGCCGGTGAAGAAATCGGCCCTGCCGGAGTCTGCATTTCCTGATAGCTACAACCTAGGGGTCTTTAAGTCAAGAGTGAATAGGTTACTTCTAGGCAAGCGTGCTCCATCGTCGGCTACATAATCGCTTATCATCAGTTGAAATAGTGGTCAAACGCGAGCCTATCAATATTTCGGATCTAACTTAACAATTTAAATAAAATTGTTAAGTTAGATCCGAAACAAAAAAAGGAAGCTATTAGCACGTTCCAAAGTGGTTGATCTCTGTAGACAAGAAACTCATCCTATGTCCCCTAACTGGGGCAGACACCCCCACACTAGTCACATATGCGACCGGTCTTGATCTTCACGCTTCAGCTTGCTCCAAAGCATTCTAATCCCGACCATACTTATCTATATAAGTACCATAACTGAAAGACTTCCACTGCCGGTCATAGGCCTTCCCTGCCTTGTGTGCAAAAATAACCAGAGTAGGGTAGGGTTGCGACCAAGGGTCGTTCTTTTATAACTCGACTAGTTACCCTAGAGTTTACCCAACTAACTCTAACTCCGAGCAGGGTAGGTTGGTGTAAGCGGCAGGAATGACAGTTGCTCGGCATTGACAGTTGAACTCTAAATTCGCGTTCAAAAATGCGAGCTTAGAGTATCTACCCTAATGACGTCATTAGAGTTAACTCTAACCTCATTTTTGAACGCAGGGCTGAGTGTCACTACAACAACCTGTCTCGCATCCATCGGATTCCTGCGGCCCTCACCAGGTCAGCGATCTACCTAGTGAGAGGAATTCCGCGTCTTTCGGCACGCAGTTGCCACTTCAGAACCTTTCGGCCTCATCGACTATCTGTTCTGCGAGCAATGTACCCTGCCCACTGCTACTTAAGTTTGGCGATTCTTTGGGCTATGTGGGTAACCTTGATTCGCCTGCGGATATCTTCATTTCTGATTCGAACACACAAGAAAACTTCGACTCTCGCTCTCTACATTGCCCTTTAGGCGACTTTAAGACTTTAATACATCTCAGATTTTTAAATTAAATTTGAAACGAAATCACTGCATGCTTTTCGAACGCATCTCCCGTATATTTCATACCTCCAGTTCACTTCCAAAATTGGCTCTCTGCCAACCCGTGGGTGCAAACTTCTATAAATACTGTATTTTTAACTTGCCTTACTAATGGCGTGCCTTTGAAGAATTATACTCGTTCATTGCGTCGAGCAATGCCCTCCTTAAGTTCAAATTAGTGACCGACCGAAATATGGTTTGAAGCCGAAAACGTAATCGATTATTCGGCGCCTCTTGCAGTTTCGGCTGTAACCAAAACCGACGAGGTAACAAAAAACTGACAAAAAATAGAAATAATTATTGGAATAACTATTACTATTTAATCCAACTATTACTATTTCTGGTGAGAGTCGCGGGAATGCGATGGATGCGAGACGCACAGAACTGTTCGTTGTGGCGACACTTGTCCAGCAGTGGACTTGATGATTTCTAATTATATCCTTTCATAAAATACTAAATAATCGAATAAATTGACAATTACATAAAAATTAAAACAGGTATGTAGACGAATGAATCATGAGTTAACATGTGGATGGATGTGGAGGGAGACCAAAGAAAAGTTGAATGGATGGTGTGAGAAATGATATGAAAGAAAAGGGAGTTAGTGATGATAACGTGACGAGTGACAGGACAGAATGGAAGAAAAAAACTTGTTGCGCCGACCCCAAATAAAACGGGACAAGGGCAGGAAGGTGATGATGATGCTGATGATGTAGACGAATGAGTCAGTCAGTTTTTGAATATCTCACAACCGTCAGCTTGAAGACGCTAGTTTTGGTCGAGCCGCATATTCGGCTCGATTTTGGCGAAACTGAAATTCAAGCCGAAACCAGTTTTTTTTTTATCGAAACTGGCCGCATCTTAGGTCGGGTTCTACTCTAGTTTATAAGTGCAATATATCTACAAAAGTACGGGTGCCTAAAAATGTGGTAGATAGATTTCCTTAATTGGAATTGGGATCAATAGGTTAGCGTTTGAAGAGAATGCCAAATAACACGCGATTGTAGATGAATACAGTTTTTATGGAAATTGTTTTTGTGAGCTATACAGGGTTCTCAGCTTTGAGCTACTTCTTGCCGTTTGGGTATTATCCTGTGTTTATTTTTGTACAATATTTAATATTATACAACCACTATCACATTTTTTTTTTAAATCGGCATTCATATTGGTTACTAAATAAAGCAGAAATTAATATTTACTAAACCAGCAATTAGCATTTCATATAATGATATGAGGAAGAGTGGACACGTGGTGGGAACACCTCGCTATCTCTTTTGTAAACACGTAAATTAAATCTGAAAAATATCTTGTTTTGCTCATCCTACCGGACGGCGAGCAATGGGTGGCTCGCCGTCCAATTGTCCGGTAACCATCCGGACCGAGCCCAAGTCGTCTACGGCGCGTACTGTTCCACGCGCGCCTCAGGGAGAGGTCAGCACATCGTAGGGGCCCAGCAGGGTCGGAAGCCTACTGGGGCCGTGGGTAGTGTGAAAACGAAACAAAAAAAAGCTATGACATCACAACATGGCGCTAAGTCGATCTTACTATCGAATCGCTTATTAAATTTAAAGTAAAATTGTGGACCGATAGTATTAATTGGCACAAAAACTACTGAACCAATCCCGTTCAAATTTTGCATACATAACCCTTATAGGCCAGGTTAACTGTTGGCTATAAAATATCAAGCTATTTGCTATGCAAGTTTCGCCTTGGGGTTTGCCAACGAGCAATGGAGCGCAGCATTCTGGGTGTCAAGAGGACCGACAGAGTGAGGAACACCATGCTGCGTCAAAAGACGGGAATTATGGACGTCGGAAAAAAGGCTGCCAGGCTAAAATGGGATTGGGCGGGTCACATCAGCCGCATGCACTCTAACCGTTGGGCAAGAGTCTCCACAAAGTGGGTACCGGAAGATGGACGACGCCGCCGAGGTCGACCTGGGAAGAGGTGGCGAGACGAACTAGATGCCGACCGTAAGGACTGGTTCGAGGTAGCTCAGGAAAGGAATACCTGGAAGAAGTTGGGGGAGGCCTTTGCCCAGCAGTGGGACAGAATAGGCTAATAAAAAAAAAATTGCTATGGGGGTGAGCATATTAAATAAATGCTCGTAAAAATGTTAATTCGGCAATTTATTATAAATCTTGAAGGAATCGTTTTTGTATGTAGGTATTATGTATTGTATTATACCCATAATTACTTTTATACTAGATGCTCGGTCATTTCGAACGAGCAGTGAGTCATGCTGAAGTAAAAGGTTTTGAGGTCATCGATCTAAATACTTGCGAAATGTAGTGACTTTGGAGATTCCCTATTTTGTAGGATAAGATTGGTTTACTATAGTAAATAGAATCACTTAAAATCGCATTATGATTCTCGAAGGGCGTTAGCGGAGGTATACAGGGAATGAAATGTAAACTTTATTAGTCACGTTTGTCAAGGTTGTGTGTAAAAAATCGCTTTTAGACCATTGTGACACCCTATTAATTTTAAGTTCCTATTGTAATTGTATTATTGGTGTACAATAAAGAATATAGGGTGACTGGTAATTAGTGACCGATACTTAAACACGTGATTGTACTCATGATTACAAACAACTTTCCCAAAGAAACTTTTTTTATATACTCACTAGTTTGTAGGTACATTCACTGATTAGGTACGTACACCTATGTGTTTGCCAGCTGCGCGGGTGTTCTATCACTATTGTAGATACGACGGCGTCACGTGGCTAACAGCTGAGTGGTCGACGGTCCCGGCACGCGCTTGTTTCTTTGGGAAAGTTGTTATTAATCATGAGTACAATCACGTGTTTAGGTATCGGTCACTAATTACCAGTCACCCTAAGTCTTCGTAAGTGTATTGAAAAATGCCATTTTTATACACATGGAAATTGGTCATTGCAGCCCTCGGCTCTATAACTTTCTCGCCTATGGCTCGGGCGACTACCGCCTCGGCCGTAATGTTAAACTTTCTCCACTTGTATCAAAATTTACTATTGCCTATTCAGGAATCAGACCCGAGACATCCTGCGGACTAGATCAATAAGATCGTGCTATGATATTGATTTTTTAATAACCTTTTCTAACATTATCTTTTCTTTGTCCACAGTCAAGTTACCGGAAGACTCGAACGCGGTATGCGGCGGCCGGTTTACCATCGGCCCGGCACCGGAAAGGGATTGGGAGATGGTCCCTCCTGATGGAAAGTGGGGCTGGTGCGTTCTCGTAGGTAATCTGCCATCCGTGGCCCCTGTAACTTAAGACAAACGAGGGTAGGCTGATGGTGATTGGCTGAGACCGACCGAATGTTCGGTTTCGGCCAAAACATTCGAATATTCGGCTCGACCGAAATGAAAACAAGAGTAAAAGTATACATTATATAGCATAATCAGCCTTTTAATGTTCCCACTGCTGGGACTCATGCCTCCTCTGTAGGAAGGGAATGGGCCGTAATCCACCACGCGGGCCCAGGGCGGGTTTGGTAACCGTCGCATGTCTTCGAATTTTTTGGTTCTAGGACATGCCAGATTCCTCACGATGTTTCCCTTCACCGTTTTGAGAGCAGTGGTGATGAATTAAATAAATTACACAAAGTAATGCGCCTAGTTGTGTTTGAACCCGCGACCTACAACTCGTAAGTCGGGGCCGTTACCACTCGGCCAGCACTGCTCAAAGTATACATTAGTTCAAATAAACACATATTTAATAAGTATAATTATATATATGTATATATAATTAATATAAAGTAAGGAAATAAGTTTTTGAGACAATTCTGCTGTCCGTGATAAGAATATAGTGACGTTTTCAGTACAACTGCAAAAGTTGTGGAATATTATTATTATTATTATCAGTATATATCAGAACCCCGAGGTCCTGGACCTTTGGAAGGCGTACGAGGAGCCGAAACCAACTCGCAGAGGCCCTTTAAGCAAATAGAACGTGATACCAACCGACGATTATCCCTGTACGCGCTACGCTAGTGCTCCCAAGGACAACCTCCATTGGTGAAAAAGTATTGCGACTTATGGAAAATTACGTCCAAATCGCAGAATGTCCGTCCACTGGACATTTTGCGAATTGGACATTCTGCGCCTAAACGCTTTTGAAGTCAAAGTGGACTGGTTACCACTATGTCCCCTGCCAGAACAATATTATTAATATCCATCGATTATTATAATTATTATCTTGAGATCACACTAGGATCTGTCAGAAACAAAGTCCAGGGGCGTCGACTCCGTGGGTGCTCGGGGGCTCGAGCACCCATGAGAAATAAACAGTGGGTGCCGAGCACCCCTGAGAGTAAACATCAAGAAAAAGATCAGTAATCGCCTTTTAGGGATGGGCGTTTTTTCATTACCCGACAACCTGTTTAGTGCAGTGGTTTAGAGCGCCGGTTGAGACGCAAAGGTCGCGGGTTCTATTACCACACAAACACAAATATTTGTTGTTGAAACTGATATTTGTTTTGGGTCTGGTTCTTTGTGGTAACTTCGTTGTTCCTGGTTTCCACAGCACAAGGGAAAACCTTAGCTTGGGACCAGAATAATGTATGTGATGCTTTCTCAATTTATTATTAGTTATAAAATCAGTCTGTCGAACAGTGTGCATTTCTTTTCACACCCTCAGTCACCAAATGAGCATGAGCACCCATGAGGTTTTCTAAAAGATGGCGCCTCTGACAAAGTCTATATTCCACCTCCTATCTATACCCACCCAAAGTCCTACAGTTTTAACACGTAACCGTCACGTCCACAGGTGCGACTCTCGTCAACATTCTAATTCCTGGCACCATCAAGTCGTTCGGAGTCTTACTGGTGGAATTTAACGATGTGTTCCAATCGAGCGCCTCCGCCTCTTCGGGTATTGTCGCTTTGTGTTACTTCTTGTACAGCAGTTTGGGTAAGTGATTTTCTTTTTTATTAAATTTTTAAGGTTCCGTACCTCAAAAGGAAAAATGGAACCCTTATAGGATCACTTTGTTGTCCGTCCGTCTGTCTGTCTATCTGTCAAGACCCTTTATCTCGGAAATGCGTGGAGGTATCGAGTTGAAATTAAAACCATATACTCAAGTTTGCGGTTCCTTGAATCTGTGAAAAAAAAACAAACAAAAAAATCAAACTGAGTTAACGAAAAAAAAAGATACGACCGTTTATGTCGCAAAAAACGTGTATTTCGACACTTAAAGGGAATCAAAATTCATAGGGTTCTTCCCGTTGACTTAGAATCCTGAAATTTGGTGAAGCAAGGTCTCAGAGCACTAGTATAGGAAAAAATGTGAAAACTGTAAATTTGCAGTTACGTCAGAAAAAAAAATCATTTTTAGTGATTCGGAAAAATTTACGTAACTTAATTCGGAAATTGAACTCTTTTCATAGGTAAGTTTGTACGGAACCCTCAATGTGCGAGTCCGACTCGGACTTGCCCGTTTTTTTTTTTTTTTAAACGATTCGTCACACTAATAAAGGAATAGGTATCTCCTGTATACAAACGGCCTTTGATTGGCCTGTTGGTCTAGTGGTTAGTGGCCCTGACTGCTATGCCAGGATGAATGTTGTAATTTATCTATTATACATACGTATTTAGAAATATATAAGCATGTTTGTCAGTCGTCTAGTACTCATAACACAAGCTCTGCTTATATCTTGGGACTAGACGGCGTTGTGTGATAGTTGTGGAATATTATATTATATGGTTATTTATATATTATATTATCTATACATATAAAAGGAGAAACTGACTGACTGACATATCAACGCACAGCCGAAACTACTGGGACTAGGAACGTGAAATTTTGCACAAGGTTTCCTTTTATGACGTAGGTGAGCACTAAGAAAGGATTTTCCAAAATTCACTCCCTAAGTGGATGAAGCGGGTGTCCAAAGTTTGTATGGAAAAACCTACGTTTACGCGAGCGAAGCCGCGGGCAGAAGCTAGTAACTTTTATACACAATACACCAAAACTCGTAACACGCTATCTGTAGTACGTTACGTAAGTGTTTAAATTCATTGGTATCTCATGAGTGAGAGGAGGGGGAGGGGGGGGGGTGACAAGACCGAAAAGGTCAGGTACACCAAGAGGATAGATTCTATTTTCTTAGTCTGTCATGTTCCCTGTACGTAACGAAATTGCTTTTGTTTTCCAGGTCCACTATCATCTATATTATCAGTGAGATGGTCGTATCGAACGGTGACGCTCATAGGGGGCAGCTTCGCGGCCTTCGGGATGATCTTCAGCAGTTGTGCGTTTTCTATCACTTACCTGTACTTTAGGTGAGCTTTATATCAGTTTTTTTAAGACTTGGGGACCCAACAAACGTTGTCCTGCATGAACTGCGCGAAGTTTTTAAAATTTAACAAATATTTTCAACACACTTAAATACCCGCTCCTATCCTTACCGCACTAGTGTGGAAAAGTGCTAACGCTCGCCCCCGCCACAATGTTGATCGTATCAAATAGTTCGCCAAGCAGTCCTCACGGGCAGCACAGCTAGACGCATGAAAAAAAAATCTAATTATTACTTACTTTTTCCCTGTAGCATTCGGCTCCATAACACGAACAGAATTCCGCCTCGGTCGCAGTGACAAACTTTCCCCACTTGTATTAAAATGAACATTGTTGAATATTGTTGTTCAAAATATTTATTTAATATTTACTTTTTTACTTTCAGTTTCGGTGCGATGGTAGGCACAGGGGCGGGTTTAGCCTTTCCACCTACGGTCTACATAGTGACCTCATACTTCGTGCGGCTCCGAGGGCTCGCCAACGGCATCTGTATGTCTGGCAGCGCCTTCGGGAGCATCATCCTGCCCCCTGTGCTACGGTATCTGCTGGAGGAGTATGGTTACAAGTGAGTAGAGTTTATTTACGTCAAACATAGCGCATACCTTAAACATAAAAACAAATAACAACAACGACTTTATAAGTGGTAGAATATGCGTCACTTCCGCGCAAAACGGCCAGCGCTCAGCAAAATGCTGGGGCTCGTGTAAGGCTCCAGCAATTTATAATAAAATTCCTAATTCCATTAAGATAATGAATATGAATTTATTTAAGAATGAACTAAAAAAATTGCTGCTTAGTAAGGCTTATTATAATGTTGCGGAGTTTTTAAACGAAAACTTTTGAATGATGACTATTTAATTGAATTTTATTATTCTATTTCTATTTCTTTTCTTTATTGACTGTAATTGAATTGATTGAATTTTGACTATATTATGTATTGACTATTATTGAATTTTTGACTAAGTATATTATTTATTGACTATTATTGAATTGGTGGAATTTTTGACTATATTATGTGTTGACTATTATTGAATTGATTGAATTTTTGACTATGTAATGTATTGACTATAATTGAATTGACAGAATTTTTAATATTTTCAAATTAAATGATTTTTAATTACTTTTGTACGCCGGTTACGGCAAAACATGTTGAACTATATTGACTGTATCACCATCTTAACATACACATGTTTATACAAATAAATGATCTTATCTTATTATCTTATCTTATCTTATAAGACAGAGCCTCAAGCGCTGATTTTCATCAGCCGTCGTCGACGGTGAGACGTTGGATGATTATCCGCCTAAAAAAAAAAACGAGAGAATGTCTAGTGCTTTTTTTTTTTAAGTTGGGAAAATCATCTAATGACAAATCTCGCTCTTGGGTGGAGCGAGAGATAGTGTCAGACTTTTACTGACTAAAAACCCACTCCTGTTCCCTCTTTACCTTCATCCCGGGGCCCCGGGCTTCGCTTTCACACTATCCGTGGCCCCAGTAGGCTTCGACCCTGCCGGGCCCCAACGATTTGCTGACATCACCCTGAGGCGCGCGTGGAACAATACGCGCCGTCGACGGCTTGGGCTCGGTCCGGACAGTTACCGGACGGTCGGACGGCGAGCCACCCATTGCTCGCCGTCCGCAAGCCTGCGCCTACGGTGCTACGGTGGCCGGAAATCGGGATCGGAATCCCGGCGGCGGTTGGGGCGTGAGGACCGTTGCTGTTGCCTCACGCGATCGGCCGCCTCCTTTGCTAGCATTACTGCTTCGCAGAAGGAGGCGACCGCCTGCCACTCCTCCTCACTCCGGACCATGGCCTGTACCAATGCCCGGCGCGAGAGATCACTGCCGCCGATCGCCCCCACGAGGACACGGCGTTGCTCTGCCCAAGCGGGGCACACCTCCACCGTATGCTCCACCGTGTCCTCCGGGCGTTCCACACAGTGGCGACACCCGGGCGTGTCTTCCGCACGAATTCGGTGCAGGAACCTCCCGAACTTACCATGTCCGGTGAGGATCTGCATCATGCGGTAGGTAAGGACGCTATGTGGTCTCTCCAGCCATTCCTCAAAGAGGGGACTTACCGCCATAATTGTGGCGTGCCCAGCACTGGGTTGCGATAGTCGCTGTCGCCATTCTACCATGATATCCCGCCGGAGTTCTTCCCGCCATGCCGCAACTTGGCGCGGCAGCGGAGTTTCGCCCCGGCGTTGCATCTCCACGCGCAGATCGTGCATGCGTGCAAGGACTGTTGCCTCCAGATACCATGGTGGCTGGCCAGCAGATATCCCCGCACCATTCGGATGGCCATGACCCTCTGGCATGCGTTCAGCTTGGCCGCCGGTCGTTTTCGCAGCGACGGCGCCCATACCGGCGCCCCATAAAGGGCCATGGACCTAACGATTCCTGCGTAGAGCCTCCGACAGGAGGCGTCTGGACCCCCTAGTTATGTCTAGTGCTGTGTACAAATTAATTCGTGTACTTTTCTAAAACATATTCTCTATATCTTTCCAGAGGCGCAGTGTTAATACTGGGTGGTATAATGCTGAACGTGTGGGCAGCTGCGCTTCTCTTCCAGCCCGTGGAAGAACATATGGTGAGGAAGTACAAGGAGCCTGAAGAAGATGAGGATGGACCGCAGGTCAGTATATTGAGATGTTTGATGAGTTTGATGAGTTTGGCAGAGGTGGGGAAAGTTTTGGCAAAGCTGGGAAATTATTTGGACGGTTTTACTAGATTAGCGTAGATATGTTTTAGTTAATTCTACGGGGCCATTTATTTAGTATGTGAGTCGATTTTTCCTAGTTTTTGACCCCCTCCCCCTTAGTAAGAAAAAATAAGACCCCTCCCCCTGTTTAATAACGCCTATTTTTAAAAGTAACAATTTTTAGGAACGTTTACGCAAACATCGTTTAGTTCACACGACGGGGAGACGAAGTAACGTTGCCAAGGAAATAGTTTACATAAACGCATCCGAGCGCACATCGGCATTATCGCGCTTATTTTTAATCTTAACTTTGCGTATTTTTGTGATCTTAAGTAAGAACTATCAAGATTTCTTCCCACCCTTTCCTTTTGTAAGACATGATTGACATCCCTTCCTTCTCCAAATCGTCTTACATAATAAATGAATGGCCCCTAATGTCAATGATCGCTGTTCCAATCTTGTGGCCAATGTTGGCCAAAAAGATTCGATGTGAATTCTTGATGTAATCAATTATTCTCTATATATTAGTTAAAAAATCTAGCTTTGCCAATTTATTAAGTGGATTTTACATAGGTTTTGGATCGACATACATTTGGTTTGGCCATATTTTTGAGACGATATGGCTTTTCATTTTTCTCTGTAAAGACAGTGACTGTCAAACTTTTTCTTAGTCCCTTTTTTCTAAACCTTTATCATTATTTATTTGTGTTAAATAATAATTACTGATATTCCCGCGAGTATAATTTGCTGCATTGAAACTAATCTCAGTGAAAAACTCTAAATTAGATATTTAAGAAGACTTAATTGTCATGATGATAAGGACGAAATTGTCGGGAAATTTTTGGCCAGTTTGCTCTTAATAAATAAAGCAATGGATTTCGTTGAGTTGTGAAAATGAAATTGATTGTGTATATCGACGGCGAAATGCAAATAATTCCTAACTGTTGAAGTTAAAAATACCATAAATTGACACGTTGGTAGTTAGGAGGTGTTTCCACAATTTAATTTGATGCAGTTGCAATAAAATATCCGCTTCGGAGATTTCACTAAAACATGCAGAAACACATTTCAATAATAAGCGGTTAAAAGCAATTTTCTTGGAAAATGTCAGAAGGTATTGGCACTTAACGTCGATATGCTGTTATTCTGCATATTTAATTCAAAAAGAAAAAAACATATTGGTTGCCAAAATGTTGTTGTTTACAACATTTGTACTGGAAATAAATAAAATTGTTATTTGAGACTAGTTTCTTTTGCAGTATTTTTAAGAATAATTCGAAAACAGCAGCATCTGTCCGCAATACTCTAATTTTAACCCTTTAACCGCTTGCATCGGATTGTGGACTAATGTTTTCGTATCCTATTCGCCATGGTCGTGTGTTTGCGACTGGGTACTCCATCTCGTTTAGCTCTTCAATCCCCATAGATGACAGAAGAGCTGACGAGATGGAGTATTTGGTCGTGGATGTGCGACCCAGGTGGAATAAAACATTGGATATATCCGACGTTGAGCGGTTAAAAGGTAAATAACCGCGATATTTCGAGTATATTTTTTAAGAAAGAGTGTCTTTTTGAAAATGAAACTTGCTCTAAGTGAGCTCTTCATGGTGGCATCAAAGCATAAAGTAAGCAATTCATTTTTATTATGTGTTTATATGTGTATATGTTGGTCATAGTTTCCCAACTTGGGTGTTAAGAGGGCGGTAGTTTGTCTTTTTCTTTTTAAGTGGTTTTTGATTTTAAAGGGATAATATATATTATAAAAGGACTAATTTTATCATCAGTACAGTATTCTTGCTAATTTTAATAAGTATTTAATGTATATGATATATATTTGGAAGTGGTTTACTAACCTACAAACTGTAAATATTTAATAAAACATACTGTATCTAAATGAATCTCTTTCAACTTTAGTACTCTTTGGACGGGTTCCTGAATTAAGTTTTTTTTGTGTTAAGACCCTACTTTAATACTAAATTTTGACTGAATTTGAGGCTAGAGTTTCAGAAATACTCAACTTCAAATGCTTAAATCAGAAATCGGTGTTTAACTCCGTCCACTTTCGAGTTTCAAATTTGAGCATCATTTTTATGTTCCTGATATAAATCATTAAGTTTCTCGTTTTTTGTAATTTACGTATAATTTTTAAAGCCAAAGAAAAAACTATCTTTTCTTATATGTTTTGTTTTCCGCATTCATGTCAACGTTTGGGGTTCTGAAAGAAAAAAACTTTGAGAAACTATGACTTATTGTATATTAATTATTTTGTTCGTAGTATTTTTGTTTGTCTGTCCGTAATCGCCTAGTTATTGATGTTAGATCGATTTACTATTTACTAACAAAACTTGGTGTTCATGTTTCTAATGCGGTCTCGTTTCAACGCTTTCTTGTGTTAGAGAGAAAGAAAGAGATGGAAGATGGTTTGATGAGTGTTAAGTGGGAAAATCATCCTTTGACATCCCCCGCTCTTGGGCGGAGCGAGAGAGTGTCAGACTTTTACTGACTAAAAACCCACTCTTGTTCCTTCGTTGCCTTTCATGCCAGGGCCGGATAGCTACAACCTTGGGAATCTTTAAGTCAAGAATGAATATTTACTTCTGAGCAAACGTGCTCTATCGTCGACCACATCGTCGCTTTGCATCAAGTGACATAATGGTCAAGCGTGATCCTGATACCAGTAAAAAAAATATTGGAAGCTACGGACGCAAGCGTGGCGATGGGTGGCGTGGGTATTTGGTCCAGCAGTGGACGTCTATCGGCTGAAATGATGATGATGATGATGCTGAATGTAAAAATGGTTGATGATTGCTTGCCTGATTTTTTATTAGATAGTTATTTAGGTTCTAGAATTAAAAGTTAGCCTCTTGAGTTATTTTGTAATAAGTATATTAAATATTATATAATGTACAAACAAAATATAATATATATTAACGATTTGCTTACGGTGTTTTTAGAGTTAAATGCCTTGATTTTCTAGCCACCTTTACTACCATCTTTGCTTTGCTTTAAGCTCACTAACATTTCATTGATTCAAAAATAATCACTTTCCTTATGGCGTCTGTATAAAAGCGACTTATGTTTGACTGTAATTTAATAAATTTATAGAAAGCAATCTTCTAAACTGAAGGAAATTCGATCTTTATTTGGAGGTAGACGGAAATGGAGCCCTACCACGAGATCCTAACCTAAATGAGCTTTATAGGGATTGAGCTACACACCTCTAATTTTTAAGGTTCCGTACCTCAAAAGGAAAAAGCGGAACCCTTATAGGATCACTTTGTTGTCCATCCGTCTGTCTGTCTGCCTGTCAAGACCCTTTATATGGGAAACGAGTGGAGGTATCGAGTTGAAATTAAACCATATACTCGGGTCGGCGGTGCCTTGATGCAGTGAAAAAATTTAACTTGTAAGTTAACGAAAAAAAAATGATACGGCCGTTTATGTCGCAAAAAACGTATACTTCGACACTCAAGGGAATTAAAATTCATAGGGTACTTCCCGTTGTCCTAGAATCCTGAAATTTGGCATGAAACAAGGTCTCATAGCACAAGTATAGGAAAACATTTGAAAACTGTAAATTTTTTGCCATTCGTAAAAATCTTGTGAAGTCTCACAAGATTTTTACGAATGGCAAAAAATTTTCGATTCGAAAATTGGACTGTTTTCTTGTAAGTGTGTACGGAACCTTTAGTACGCGAGTCTGACTCGCACTTACCGGGTTTTCATTTGTACAAATACTTAAAGAGCTTATTAGAAAAGGCCATGTTATTATTTAACTTAAGTCTCAATAAAAAATATTCATAAACACCAAAGTTATTAGCGTTTATATAATGTACATTGGGTTGGGCGCTCTTAAGTCAACGAAAAAAAAACCAGGGGCCTTACCATGAAGTGTTAAAATGTCAGTCATGCCATAGAGAAAGAAGGATGGAGATGGACACCCTGTATAGCTCCATCCCTTCAACAGTTCAGTTTAGATCGTCAAATGGATCGCGTTAATAGCTTGTGATAGGCCTCAGGGACCTAAACATGACGTTTAGATGTCAAGCGTGCGTTCGAGAAAAACGGATGGAACTATACACCTTAGTACAAAAAAAAAAATGGGGCCGTAACCGTTACCGATCATATTTTTGTAGACAAAAGTAAAAAGAAAAGAAATCCCAAAATTGCTACTAGAAAATACCACGTTTTTCCATTATGATCAATAGCCAGTACAATATTTCCATAAATTGAGTGACATTTTGGGACATAAACAAACGCTAATAACTTTGCTGTTTATGAATATTATTTATTGAGATTTTACTTAAATAATAACAAGACCTTTTCTAATAAACCTTTTAAGTATATATATCTATAAAAATGAAACCCGTTTTCCTTGGTCACGGCATCACGCGTGAATGGCTGGACCGATTTCACTAATTCTTTTTTTGTTGTATTTGTTGTTATTAGGAGAAGGTTCTTACGGAAAAAAATATTAAGAAAATCTCTCAGAAATATTGAAAAATATACATTTAATTTTGCATATTTAAAAAAACGCGCGTCACGAATGTCAATGTCATTCACAGCCATAGAATATATTGAAAGAGCATTGTTTGTTCGGAAACGTGGTTACTTAATTAAATTCGAGCATCATTTGTTCCAAAATAAAGTAGTGCATCATTGCTACGCTAAGGCGGTACGAAGTTCGCCGGGTCAGCTAGTACAAAATAAAAACTAGTGGTGTATAGTTCCATCGCTTCAACATTTCAGTTTAGGTCGTAAAATAGATCGCGTTAAGGGCTCGTGGTAAGGCCGTAGGATTAATTTAGGTTTTTGTGCTTTCGAATTTCCTTCTGTTAATTAATAGTCTATGCTTGGAGGTTGAATTAGTCATATTTGATGAGTAGTTCATTCTGAAGTCCGTTCATACATTCAATTGTGTTTTGTGTTTCATTTTCAAAAATGCGCATTTTATAATATAATATAACCGTTGTCGTGCTAACGCTGTAATTACGTTAAAATAACTAGTTTATAACGAAAGTGATTATACGTTAATAACGTTTTAGATAGTGTTGCCATATCTCTAAAAATTTTTTTTTTTTTTTAACCCTTTTATTAACCGCTTGCGTCGGATTAGTCCGACGGGTGTTTTCGTGTCCTATTCGCCAGGGTCGTGTGTTAACGACTGGATACTAATCTCGTTTAGCTCTTCAATCTCCATAGGTGACAGTAGAGAGCTGACGTGATGGAGTATTTGGTCGTGGATGTGCGACCCTGGTGGAATAAACGCGAGAAAGTCTGTCGGATATATCCGACAATGTCGGATAATCAATGTGTGTCGGTTAAAAGGTTAATAAATTTCAAATGCATGACTTTCTAATGTGTCGGGTCTTCTGATAACGACTTTTGGATTTGGGTTTTGAGACTATTGCTATCTTTTACTAATAGACAGAGTGAGATAGACGATAAATGGTGGTCAAACGATTAAAGTGAAAGCTTACGGATTTGAGCGTGGCCTTGTTCTCGGTAGAGTTCCACCACCAGACATACGGCGTTGCGCCATCGGTACATGGTGGACATCCCACAATACGCAACAAAAGATTTTGGGAACACATTCATTGTGCATACAGCTAAGGAGTGCAATTTCTGATAACTATAACCTAGGGGTCTTTAAGTGTAGCCCACGGCGACTTTTTGTAGCGATGCTGTAGCGCCTTCGCATCGATACAGTCGCGATGCTGTAGCGCGTTGGCATCTTTTCTATAGCGTTTGCAAATGCGACAAACGCGCGTTAGAAGCGATGCTCTCGCGCTTACGAAACGCGCGACAGCATCGCTACAAAAAGTCACCGTGCGCGAGAGCCCTTACTTTTACGCATGCGTACACCATCGTCGACAATATCATCGCTTACCATCAAATGAGATACTGGTCAAACGCGAGCCTATCAACAATAATCAAAATTAAAAAAAAAAATTAGTTCAGCACCATCTGGCGAGAACATGACCACCTTAATTTTATTTGACTCTTTCTTGTTTCTGTGAATAAAAGATAACGATAAATTTTTGAATAGAGAATATGCATTTTAATAAAATAGTTATTAGTATAGTATAGCATAGTCGGCCTTTTTAATGTTCCTACTGTTGGGACTCAGGCCTCCTCTCTAGGAGAGGGAATGGGCCGTAATCCACCACGCGGGCCCAGTGCGGGTTGGTGGATGTCACATGTCTTTGAATTTTTGGTTCTAGGACATGCCGGTTTCCTCACGATGTTTTCCTTCACCGTTTTGAGAGCAGTGGTGATGAAATAAATTACACAAAGTAATGCGCCTGGCTGGGTTTGAACCCGCGACCTACAACTCGTAAGTCGGGGCCGTTACCACTCGGCCACTACTGCCCTCGAAATAGTTATTACTTCTGATAAACTAATACGAAAAAATTAAAAAATTTAACCGCCCGCGTCGGATTTGTCCGACGAGTGTTTTCGCGTTCTATTCGCCAGGGAGAGCAGTGGTGGCCGAGTGGTAACGGCCCAGACTTACGAGTTGTAAGTCGCAGGTTCAAACCCAGCCAGGCGGATTACTTTGTGTAATTAATTTCATCATCACTGCTCTCAAAACGGTGAAGGAAAACATCGTGAGGAAACCGGCATGTCCTAGAACCAAAAATTCGAAGACATGTGACATCCACCAACCCGCACTGGGCCCGCGTGGTGGATTATAATAAATGGGCTGTAATCCACCATGCGGGCCCATTGCAATTGCAAGCAGTGGTGATGAAATTAATTACACAAAGTAATGCGCCTGGCTGGGTTTGAACCCGCGTCCTACAACTCATAAGTCGGGGCCGTTACCACTCAGCCATCACTGGTCTCCTATAGTCTCGTTTTTGAGAGAGAGAGCAAAAATATAATATCAATGATATTATATTTTTGTTAAGAAATTATTGTCTCGTTTGCTTTTCAATCCACTTTGATTTTGTTTTATATTTTTGCATATTCTCTATTAAAATTATTTAATTGACTCAGACAATGCTTGTCTGAAAGTATAAAGGTAGAATTACATTGCACACACGTGGGACACGTACGCAGATCTGAGCGCGTCGGTCTCCATACATTTTATATGGAAACTAGACTTGATTCACGCCACGCGACGCCACGCAACGTCGTTCTACGTACAAATCAGGCGTGTTACACGTGTGCGTCGGTCTAATGTAGTTCTAGCTTAATACTTAAAGATATCAAAATCTTGTACAAAAAAGTGTATTTATAGTAAACTCACAATCTAGCTTGCGAATGTACAAAATTATGCAGCCCTGTAAAAAGAATTCACAATGGTAGTTTATTTTGTACCCTATTTTGTATATAGTTTTTGTTTAAATATGAGTATTGATGGTTACAAGCTACGCACTGAGAATCATAAAGCGAGATTAATTTCTCAAACCTCTTCCATCAAGATTTGTAACTATCGGTACCCATATTTATTTTATATATCGAAAAAACTAACCAGTTCAATGAAAAATTATCAACATCCAATCAAATTTCAGGATGACATCTTATTCGAAGAAGAGGAACCAATCGAGTCGTTTGAAATGACTGTCACGACGCCGGAGAAGATTTCTGAGAATGGACACACGCCTGACAAAAAACCTTCACAAAGTAACATACAGAATATGACGTCATCACAACAGTTGCGTCACAATCCTTCTAAGAGAAAACTGTCTTACACTCGTCCTATACCAAAATCAACGTACAGTTCTTCGTCTATAAGCTCAGGTGTCTTGAAAAAGTTAGGTTCTCAAGACGGATTTGGGCGAAAATTGAGTACAGCGACAACAGGACCTAAAAGAAACTATTCCACATCGTCTTTCGCTCATGTGTCGGCTACACCGTTCCATGGGTCTACACTTTCAGCGTTTGAACAGCCGAACGAATTTGCGTCACAGTTCTCATTAAGATCCGTCACTGAGAGTGTCGCTGATGTAGCATATTGCTGTTTTTGCTGCAAGAAGAAAAAATCCACAAAGAAAACCGAAGGGAATAAATTTTTCGACTTAAGTCTCTTGAAAGATCCGACTTATTTAGTCATTTTGATTTCAAGTAGTACAGTAGCGATATCTTGCACAAATTTTATTATTCTACTACCCTCACACGCACAAAATATCGGTTTCGATAAAGCCAGAGGCGCGTATTTACTCAGTACCGTTTCAGCTCTTGACTTAGTAGGACGTATTGGAGGTTCCGCGCTTTGCGATTTAAATCTAATACCAAAGAGTTTTTATTTCGTAGGCGGGTTGTTGTTCTCTGGTATATTTTTAGTTATAATACCGTTTTTACAATCGTATATAGCTATAAGCGTTTTCTGCGCGTTATTTGGACTTGCTTCCGGAGTTAACAATAGTGTTACGACTTTGGTCATGGCTGAGGTGTTAGGCGTTGAAAGATTAATGTCTACGTACGGAATTAGTCTGTTTGTTAACGGTTTGCTACAATTAGTAGGGCCACCGATATGTGGTCTTTGGTTTGAGAGAGATAGGAACTTTTTAAAGATGTTTGTGACTTTTGGTATGATCTTCATAGCTGGGTCAGCGTTGTGGTTGTTTATGCCTTTTATTAATAAGCAGAAGAGAGAGAAAGCACGCAAGGAGGCTGAGAAGCTTCAGAAAGTGTGAATTCAGGTGAGGTAGGCGTTTTTTTTTTTTTATTCTGATTTAGTATGCCGATGTACGGAATGTGTAAAGTATGTTAAATGTTTTGAGGGCGCACCCACGCGTGTTTAGTCACTTAGGCCTCCGCAATAGAGTATCAATGAGGGTGTTCTAAATTGACGTTCACTAGGTGGCACCACTGAGGCGTCAGGTCCAGGCACCTGTCAAAACGCTCATGTTAATGACATTAGTAAGACATTAACGTTAACGTCAAACGTTCAATGATATTTAATATGCAAGTCGGTTTTTTAAAAACACTTCAATTTTTTCATCAGTTTAAACTAGATGAGGCCGGTGTTTCCTAGTTGACAACCCTGAGAAGAAACACCGAAACAAAATTGGGTAAAAGTCTCTTAAAGTCCATACAGCAAACATGTAATGGTCAAATCGTATGAGAACCATGCAGTTCGGAGTCAACGTCATGTATACGTTTTCAAGGGAATAGATCTGACGGCTAAGTGGCTCCAGCTGGTGGTGTGAGTTCTCCTGAACACCCTCATTGTTTGTTCCATTCGCGATTGCGTTGAGTCGCCTTCATAGCTCACCGCGTTATACACTCCTATTTTTTAATTAGTACAAAAAAGGGCCTATCCGTACCCGTTACTGATCATATTTTTGTAGTCAAAAGTAAAAAAAACGAAATCCCAAAACTGTCCACGAAAATTTGTCATAATTGGTAAACTCATAATTGAATCAATCATTCATACCAATTGCTACTAGACAATACTACGCACAGTGTTTATCCATTTTGATCGCTATTCATTCATAATCAATAGCCTGTACAATATTACCATAAATTGAGTAATATTTTGGGATATAAACAAACGTTAATAACTTTGCTGTTTCTGAATATTATTTATTGAGACTTCACATAAATAATAACAGGACCTTTTCTAATAAGCCCTTTAAGTATTTGTACTAATTAAAAATTAGTGGTGTATGTATGTACTATTTGAAAGGCAGTAGGGGATATGCATGCAATTTTCTATTCATCATCATCATTTCAGCCGAAAGAACTGACTGACTGCTGGACGTAGGCCTGCCCCAAGTGTCGCCTTAACGACCGGTCCTGTGCAATTCATACAGCCCTCACCAGGTCATCGGTCCACCTTGTGAGAGACCTTCCAACGCTGCGTCTTCCGATACGTGGTCGTGACTCCAGAACCTTTCGTCCCCATCGACCATCTGTTCTGCAAGCAATGCGCCCTGCCCACTGCCATTTTAGTTTGCCGATTTTTTATTTGCCACATTAAATCATTTTTAACTTGAGTAAATAAAATTAAAGAGCTAGCCCTTAGATGTCTCTAAGGGCTAGCTCTTCGCTAGAATGTTTTCATAAAAACTTTAACACCTCTTACACTGTATTTTGAGGGTAGTTTCAAGTTTATTATCCCAAGAAATAAGAATCCTCAATACAATCTTTAAAACCTCATATTTAAACCCCAAGCGAACGCCGGTCGTCCGCACAGATTATAAAATATTGAGCGTTTTATTTATAGGGTATTTATCCAAGAACGTAAATAAGAAGTTCTTAATAAAGTACTCTGTAAGTAAAAAAAAACACAGCGAAGTTATAAAGCTTCAAAGCTGCAAATAAGAATGAGAAGTTTGTTATGAACATTGACGTCAAAGTACATCACGCCCGTACGGTCGCCATAGAAAACAGCATCTTGACGAGAGAGACAGATATATTCGTTCACTTTTCTGCCAATTTGTGATGTGGTTTTCAGTTAGAATTTAATTTTTGTATATTTATTGGAAGGCCTATCCGATGGATGCAAGACGCACAGAACCAGTCGTTATGGCGACGCTTGGGGGAGGCCTATGTCCAACAGTGGACGTATTTCGGCTGAAAGGATGATGATTATTAATAAACTGGTTAGATAACAATTATTTTTTTCATGCATATTCCATATTTTTCGTATTTTTAAATTGTCTTATTTTAAATAATAATCATGTTATTGATGTTTCAAATTGTATTATTTTTTATAGGAATAATGAAAAGACGTGGTATATTGATGCAAATGCGGTACTTGGACCGTATTTAACAGTGACTCAAAAATGCGAAAAAGAGATAGAACTATGCGCCCTGTATGGCTCCGTCTCTTTCTTTCTGGGAAGTTTTACAAAGAATTGACTTAGAATAAGATATTAAACCATGGTGCTTAAATATGAGATAGTATATTAGCTATTTAGCCAAATGTTTCATTATATACAACTTGGAATAGACCATTGGCCTTTTTTTTTAAAGAGGTCATTGTACTCGTCAATATAAACAACTTTTACTATGCGAACGATTCTAAAACGACTATACACATAATATAATATTCCACAACTTTCACACAACGCCATCAAGTCCCACACTAAGCAGCTTTATGCTATGAGTACTAGACAACTGATAAACATACTTAATTATATTTCTAAATACATACATATTATAGATAGATATATATAAAAATGAATAGCTGTTCGTTAGTCTCGCTAAAACTCAAAAACGGCTGGACCGATTTAGCTAATTTTGGTCTTGAAATATTCGAGTCCAGAGAAGGTTTAAACGGCGAGAAAAAATGGAAAAAAAATCACGGAAAAGAAAAAGTGAATACAACGCCATCTCTAATTAAAATGTCATTATAAAATGAATTATGCTGTTCTGGTAATGCCAGTAAATGGCGTTATCCTTACTATTAGGCGGTACAAAGTGCGCTGGGTCAGTAATAGTATTAAAGATAAATTACACCCAGATACAGAACAAATGAAAGTACTACTCATCACACAATAATTTGTCTCATAGCTGTCAGGGCCACTACCAACAGGCCAGTCGATTCGTTAAATTTATGGAGCAGCAGAATTATTTTTTTTCGTAATTTCAGACTTGGTCTCATAGTAAAAGTGGTTCATATTAATGAGCACAATAAATCCGTTTCAAAGTAAGCCCATCTGTGGTTTCAACGTTGTATAACACAAACAAAGTGACTTTTTTATTATTTAGCAATCGTTCAGGGAATTAAAGTACTCAAGTGAAAATCATTGGCGTATCTAGAGTAATTTTTAGGGGTAGGGGGGAGCCCCACTTAAATATATAATTTATTGTTTTTAGTATTTCTTGTTATAGCAGCAACAGAAATACATTACCTGTGAAAATTTCAACTGTCTAGCTATCATAGTTCATGATATAAAGCCAGCCCCCCTAGCCAAGTTACGATCGTTTTGTTTGCGTCGAACGCCTCGAGTAGGCCACGCCTCCGGTCGCATGACTGAGCGTTGAGATGACGTCAGAACAAAGGAATCGGAGGCGTGGCCTACTCGAGGCGTTCGACGCAAACGAAGCGATCGTAACTTGGCTAGGGGGGCTGGTAATAGACAGACGGTCAGTCTTGGTAATAGGGACCCGTTTTTACACTTTGTATACGGAACCCTTAAAAATTGTTTTATATTTTTTTCTATGATAAATAAATTTAGTTCCTTGTGTCTCGACTATCACCACGTTAGGACGAAAATATTGGTGGTCGCAGTATTTTGTTAATCATTCCTAGATATTAAAGCTATATTTAAAATGCTAAGGGATAAGTTTCTTAGTAATGTTTATTGAACATGATATTGAAAAATGTATCGATTCTTATGCAATTATATAACGAAAGATATTATGAATTTATTGAAATATTAAACTAATAAACAGGTACAATTCTTCTTAGTTTTTTTATGTCGACAAACACTTGCGTTTATTCCGCCAGGATCGCACATCCGTTTTGGGAACACATTCATTGTGCGTACAGCTAAGGAGTGGAATTCCTTGTCGGAATCTGTGTTTCCTGATGGCTATAACCCGGGAATCTTTAAGCCGAGAGTGAATAGGTTATTTCTAGGTAAGCGCGCTCCATCGTCGACCGCATCGTCGCTTCCCATCAGGTGACATAGTGGTCAAGCGCGAACCTATCAAGAATAAAAAAAAGTCCACGACCAAATACTCCATCTCGTCAGCTCTTCTGTCACCTATGGGGATTGAAGAGCTAAACGAGATGGAGTACCCAGTCGAAAAGACTCGTCGGATCAATTCGACACGGGTGGTTAAGGGTTAAAGTTGTAAAAGGTAATTTCTGGAATAAAATGAACAAAGAAAGCTGTTATTTTATAGTCGCTGAGATACTTTGCTTTTATCTATATATTTATATAAAAATGAATAGCTGTTCGTTAGTCTCGCTAAAACTAGAGAACGGCTGTACCGATTCGGCTAATTTTAATCTTGAAATATTCGTGATAGTCCAGGGAAGCTTTAAACGGTGAAAAATGGAAAAAAATCATGAGGAAAAATTCGAATACGCCATCTCTAATTAAAATTCCATCATTCATTTCGCGCGAATAAACAGTGTTTCTTTCCTTCTTTGTAAAATGTCATTTTAAAATGAATTATACTGATTCTGGTAATGACAGTAGATGGCGTTGACAGTTAAGCTAAAATGTTTCACAACATTCATTGACTATTAGGCGGTACGTATTTCGCCAGATCAGCTAGTTATATTATATTATAGATACAAGATGCATAGACATTACTCTTTAATTTTTTACACTGTGCTGTTTAAAAATTCCCTAGATACGAGTAGTATAAAAAAATGTGTAGCGACATCTATGGCGTCACATAAGAACTAATCCTGTATCGCACAATTAAAATTCTCCGCGCGATTGGATCATATAAAACAGCCCGAAATCATCTATCGGGCAGCTGCCCGCTAGACATAACACCCGCCTGGCCGGAGGATCCTCCCTTTTCAACGGAGGTTTGCGGGCGTTACACTCTGTTCCGCGTACCTCCAAACTGGTGACCCCGACGTGATGTTGACGGCACGAAGTAGTGGCTGCACGAAGGCTGCGCTGACGTTCTTTGTCGAGAGTCACCAGTTTGGAAAAAAGTATATAAAGTTTGCATAAAAGTAAATACAAAGTAAACATGTTTTGTTTATGTTTAGTTCAAAATAATAAATGCTTTTTTCTGCAATGTCTCAAAATATTTACAATCTGAAATCAACTTTCATTTCCATAGAATAGAATAGATTAATATTTTTTGCACAAACTTAAATCTATGGGTACAATGGCGGTCTTATCGCTGATAGCGATATCTACCTGACAACCTTTGGAAGGATTTTTGTCTTCACGAAATATATTTTTTATATTTACAATTACTAGAAACGAATTTACTTACCTTTTAGTCCGAATTATAAGCATTTTCAAGTTTAAACATATTTTTAGTGTATTAATAAAAAAATAATTTTATGTATTTTATACTCCATTTAGAGTTTGAAGCCTCAGATACGTTACGGGACAAAATGTCCCACAAAATGACGCGCAACGCTATCAGATTGTCCATCAACATGTCCCGCATCACGAGAACGCTTTGTATTAGGATATATTGGAGCAAGTTGACGGACACTGGGTAACGTTGCAGCCTCAGGAACTTTAAGCCTCATATATATTAGAGGACTAAATGTCCTCTATCATGACGCGCAAAGGTCAAGCTATGACGCTGTAATGCAACGATGCCCAGGGTCCCGAAACTTGTCCCCCAAAATTTTGCAAAGCATTCCCGTGTCGTGGTACATGCTTTTGGAAAATTTCGACGGGTGCAAAGTAAATAAAGTTATCTGCAATTTTGCGATTTTCTGATAGTTGCAGAAACATACTAAATATTCATATTCTAAGACATGGAAAATCGTCTTTCAAGTATCAAAAATGCAGAAATGATAGTTGTTTATTGTTTTTTAAACATCCTTTTTGAAAAAAAAAAAAACTTAATAACTGCTTATTATTCACTTATTAACACTAATTATCAGAAAATCGCAAGATTGCAGATAGTTTTATTTTTACTTTGCACCCTTCGCCATTTGACAGCGTTGCGCGTCATTTTGGGGGACATTTTGTCCCCTAACGTATCTGAGACTTGATGATTGGTTATCGAGTGTGTTACCCGAAGGTTATTTTTGTCACTCATACCTACGTAACAATGTCTTTCTAAAATTCTTTGTGAATATTTATAATTACATTGAAAATCGTGAATAAAAAAACAAACGAAATGAAACGACGATGACTTAACCCTTTAACCGCTTGCGTCAGATTTTTCCGACGAGGGGTTTCGTTCGCTAGGGTCGTCGTGTGTTTGCGACTAGATACTTCATCTCGTTTAGCTCTTCAATCCCCATAGGTGACAGAAAACCTGACGAGATGGAGTATTCGGTCGTGGATATCCGACCCTGGCTGAATAAACGCGACAGTGTTTGTCGGATATATCCGACGTAGGCGGGTAAAAGTTTTGTATATTGCTATCTCTTTGTAACACAAAATGCAAGAAAAAGACAGGAATAGCGAATGTTCGGTTTAGTTATTGTACAATAAAATCAAATCAAATTACAGTAGAATCTCGCTAATCCGGCACTTCAATAGACCGATACGTTCAATAATCCGGCGGCACTTACCGCCCGCGCTTCTCTCGCCCCTCCCTACGCCATGTACATCGTATGCGCTCTGTCTTCGTCGAGCAGTTTAACCTCAAAACAGACATTTTTTTTTCTTTATCATCCAATAATCCGAACATTCCAATGATCCGGCGGCACCCTCTGGTTTTTAATAGTGCCGGATTAGTGAGATTCTTCAGTACATTGTATACATTCTGATTTGTATCACCGTCTAATTTTTTCCAGCCATTACTTACCAATCGAAGCCACTATTTATACAAAAACCGACCAAGTGCGAGTCGGACTCGTTCAGGAAAGGTTCCGTACCATTATCTACCTGTTCCGTACCATTATCTACCTGTTCCGTTATTAATATCAAGAAAAAAAAACCGCAAAAATATTTTACGTTTTTTGTATGGGAGCCTCACTTAAATATTTATTTTATTCTGTTTTTATAGTGGCGTATTTGTTGTTATAGCGGTAACAGAAATATATCATCTGTGACATTTTCAACTGTCTAGCTGTCACGGTTCATGAGATACAGCTTGGTGACAGACAGACGAACAGTGTAGTCTTAGTAATAGGGTCTCCTTTTTAACCTTGGGTACGGAGCCCTAAAATTTAGATGGTGGTATCGTGACCTGGGTTGTATTGTTAATAGGTATTAGTTTTTTTTTTGTAATTTAAAATGATGTTTTTTTTTTATTTTCCTCTTTATTATTTATTAGTTTAGTTGAACAAAAGTTACCTTTAGAGGCTTTGAAAATTATTAATTTAATTTTAAAACCAAGGTATTTTTTAATTTCGTTTTTTTTAATACTAAATAGTAATTTTTTCTGTGTGTGTTTTGTCCGTATGTTGAGTTGTATTGTATGTGTTTAGTTTAAAAAAAAGTTTATAGTTTGTTTATATTTTAAGGCAAGCACGTTATTGTAGGTAGTCCGAAATAGGCAGAAAATGCTTGGCTTTGAAAGAAAAATCTTAAATGACTGTACTTATTGAAATATTATTTTGCAGATACTTGACAAGTAATTTTATTTGGCATCGAATTTTTTTATAAAAAACTGCAAAAATAGATTGAAAAAATACGAATAATTGTACTTCCTATTGTTAACTTCTTGCCAAATATTTTTATTATCTCTATTTTTTATTTTTAACTAAAATTATTTGTTTACTTAAAAAAGTAATTCGAAATTGCTTAGTAAAAAATAATTTTAATATTATCATTCCTAATTATTGTATTCATTCCCTTCTATTTTCCAATTATTTGTATGTCGAAATAAAAATAAATAAATTGTCTTACAAGACTTTTAATTTTTATACATATTGTTCAATGTTAATTTTTGTATTAAGTAGCAAATCTTAGTTAGTAAGTAACTAAACGTATTTTTAAATAAATTATGTATTTTTTTGTAAAATTTCGTGTTTTATTTTATGAATAATTTTATCTTAGAAAATTTTTCTTGCAGGCAGTTGCGACGGACGTTTTATTTTGTTTAAGGTGAGAAATCATCTAATGACCTCCCGCTCTTCGTTTCGCTTTTTTAGCCTCTTTGCTTACCGTTTGTGGACTACGAGAAAGCCTTTGATTCGATCGAGACTTGGACTGTACTGCAGTCTCTCCAACGGTGCAAAATTGACTATCGGTACATCGAAGTGCTGAAGGGTTTGTACAAAAATGCCACCATGTCAGTCCGACTACAAGACCAGACCTCGAAACCTATCCTCTTGCAGCGGGGCGTGACGCAGGGAGACGTTATTTCTCTGAAATTGTTCACGCCAGCAATGGAGGATGTCTTCAAGGTTCTGGAATGGAGAGGGCATGGAAGCATTAATGTCAATGGCGAGTACATCACTCACCTTTGGTTTGCCGACGCCATAATAGTCATGGCTGAGACTACGGAAGAGCTCAGTACAATGCTTGGTGACCTCAGTAGAGCTTCCGACAGAGTGGGACTTAAAATGAACATGCACAAAACCAAAGTCGTGGTAAACAGCCATGTAGCACCCACTCCTATCAAAATCGGGGACTCTACACTTGAAGTTGTGGACCACTACGTTTACCTGGGACAGACGATCCAGTTGGGAAGGTCTAACTTCGAGAAAGAGATCAATCGTCGAATCCGACTCGGCTGGGCAGCGTTTGGAAAGCTGCGCGGTATCTTCTCGTCCAATATACCACAGTGTCTCAAGACGAAAGTCTATGACCAGTGCGTGTTGCCAGTGATGACATATGGCTCCGAAACGTGGTCGCTTACAATGGGCCTCATCAGAAGACTTAAAGTCACCCAAAGGGCAAATGGCTATGCTCGGAGTTTCCTTGCGTGATCGAATCAGGAATGAGGATATCCGCTGGAGAACCAAGGTTACCGACATAGCACGAAGAATCGCCAAACTTGAGTGGCAATAGGCATGGCACATTGCTCGCAGAACGGATGGCCGTTGGGGCCGAAAGGTTCTGGAATGGCGACCACGTACCGGAAGACGTATCTTTGGAAGGCCTACAAGGTTGTGGGAATCCGATGGATGCGAGACGCACAGGACCGTTCGTTGCGGCGACACTTGGGGGAGACCTATGTCCAACAGTGGACTTATTTCGGCTGAAATGATTTTGATGATGACTGCTCCCGGTCTGGGTGGAGCGGAAAGGCTCAGACTTTTACTGACTAAAACCACACCTATTCCATTCTATATCCATTCTATTGCCCTTTGCGTTCTAGACCCACGCATTTCCTTGTCAGAAATTCCCCGCCGTCCTAGCGAGCATCGGCCCTGCTGGGCCCCTACGGTTTGCTGACATCTCTTTGAGGAGGGGGCTTAGTCACGACGGACGTTACAATGCAATGACATTGTTCTTAAATTACAAAGATAACGATTTTCTATCGTGTACATTTTGAGGCCCTACCGCACAATACACAAACATAATTTGTGTATTGTGCGGTAGGGCCCGAAGCTTCCTCTTTAAGCGAGTTTTTTTTTTCATAAATGTCGAATAATAACACCATCCGAGAACACTTCATTGTATTCAACGTTGTAAATAAAGCCCAACTCACACTGGCGTAAAGTTGAAGTGTCGCGTCCCTATTGGCCTTCGCTTTCAAACAATTTACAGCCATTTGAGCTGCAAATTGTTCAAAAGAATCACTGCAAAGCAGAACTAAGCATAGGCATAGCATAGCATAATTAGCCTTTATAATGTTCGCACTGCTGGGACTCAGGCCTCTCTAGAAGAGGTGATGGGCCGTAATCCACCACGCGGACCCAGTTCATGGATGTCACATATCTTTCGAATTTTTGACATGCCGGTTTCCTCACGATGTTTTCCTTCACCGTTTTGAGAAAAAAAAAGGAACTAAACGGTATTTTATTTATTTAGGGACCAAACACAAGACCGCGATGCGACATCGCATCGTAAAAATCTACGAGCGCACACGACGCATCGCGCAGTGTATGGTCACCTGAACCGCTACTATATTATATATATACCGCATGAAATTGCAACGCAGCAATCTTTGCAGACAATACAGACCGCCGTCCTTCCGTCCTCGCCGCCGAGGCCCGCCGCGACAATCCCGTCAACGTCCGCCCCGTCCCTGGCTCAAGCCAGCCCGCGCCGATGAGCCTGTAGTTTAAAAATTCCCCGATAATAATAATAATATCTTTGTTCCATTCGGCCTATCCCTTGCTGCCCTCCCCAAGCGACGCCCTAAGCCGAGGTCCGTACCCCACAGGGGGTGCCCTTAGCGTGTAGTGGCTTAGTTTTAAGTTTAGTTAAGTAAACCCTGGCTGGAGGCTTTGATTCTAAAATGAAGGCCGCCACAGGTCAGTCCGGTTAAGCAGCCGACAACCTCCTAGGTAGACCTGCGAGAGGCCACACACAAAAAAAAAAACAACGCAGCAATTCGCATTGCAGCCTTCTGCGATGCGGCGTCGTATCGCATCGCTTTGCAGTTTTGTGTGGAAGTCCTTATCGCTAAATCTATTGATATTAATAATAATACAATATTCCACAACTTTCACTCAACGTCATCTAGTCCCAAACTAAGCAGAGCTTGAGCTATTAGTACTAGACAACTGATAAACATGTATGTATAATTCTAAATATATACACAATACATTATTATAGATAAATTACACCCAGAAACCGAACAAATGATCGTGCTCATCACACAAACATTTGTCCTGGGTGGGAATCGAACCCACAACCTCCATCATAACAGTCAGGGGCACTGACCATCAGACCAACAAGCCAGTCAAAGATTTATTAGAAAAATACTGCCTAGATAGATCAATGGATCATTTTTTGATAATAACCGTGGTATTAGAGGTGGAAATTCCTCCAAAGGTTTAAGTAACCTATTATTTTTGAATTTAAGCCATTTAAGCATAAGGACTGCCAGTATTTTTCCTGGCAATCCTTAAGAAGCAGGCAGGTTGAAACCTTTACGGTCCGGACTAAGCGGTGTCTTCAAGGCTAGCGTGAATAGGCTCTTAATAAACTAGTGCACCTCACTATCAACGATTGCTTCACTGCACAGGCTGATACCATCAGGTGGGATCGCAGTCAATCACTAGTTTATATCAACTATTAAAAAAAATAAGCCAAGAAATCTGACACTAGTCATGCTCAGTTACGCACTCGTTTTACGTAAAATACAGGGACTCAGCTGAATCGTGTTCAACTACAAGCCGACCCCATATTGTTGGGAAAATGTAGTATCTATAAACTAATAAAAACTTTTTACATAAAAAAAACAAACGACTTCAATTAAAAAAAAAAAAACAATTTAAAGTGCAAAATAACTTTAATTTCGGAAGTCGGTGTTTCTATAAAAGTTTTGTCTCTTCGTTATTTAACACCGACTTCCGAAATTAAAGTTATTTTGCATTTTTTAGTTATGGTACCACTAAAAAGTAACCCTCAGCCAAACTTAAATAACTTATAGCCAAAGTGCATCTCATAATAATTCTAATAATCGCAAACACGATTTGATTACATTATTTTACAGTTTGATATATCCCCTCCCCTTTTTCTTTCAGTCAGTCATAGACTACACGTATAAACAAAGCAATTTGATTTGTTACGACAGTTCTGCTGTGATCCTATGAGGAGTTCCGTTCCATATCTTGGAAGTTCATGATTAAATCATAACAATATTTCTATGGAACCAACATGGAAGCAAAACCTTTCAAACAAAAAAATAATTTTCAAAATCGGTCCACAATTGACCGAGATATCGGTGAACACACAAAAAAAAATTCATTTAGCCGAACATAGAATCTGAAGTTAGTTAAAAAATAATAAATGATCTTTTCATTTCAGCTGGAACCTTTCGCAGAGGAAGACGGCGAACTAGAAGATTCCGACAATCCAAAATTAACATTCACGCCCGAAGACTCAACGCCAACCCCTGACAAGCACCCCAACGGTTCGCCCCCGATTTTCAAGAATCAATCTAACGTCAATTTGGACGAAAATCCTAAACAAGAATTCGCAAGATCGGCCAGTGCTGTCCAAGTAACAACGAGAGATGGAGACCGAAACCGGAAATCGACACCGGCATCCTCAAGACACGGTCTCCAGCACATATCAAGTAAAAATCATTTACCCAGCAATCTATCGTTGTTAGAATCGGTTCCGGAAGGCAAGAGAAGCAGGGTAAATTCTCAAGAAGCTTTTGGTAAAAAACTCGGCGTACCAAAAACGCCTAAACGTAGTCCTTCGACTTCAAGTTTTCAATACATGTCGACGCCTTTCCATGGTTCGACGCTGTCTGCCTTTGAAAAACCTAGCGAATTCGCTTCTCAGTTCAGTCTTAAATCTGTTACAGACAGCTTAGCACCTATAACGTATTGTTGCGGTTGTAAAAAACGTTCAAAAGAAGACGATTCTAAAAAAGAACCAAGCAAATATTTTGATGTAAATCTATTAAAAGATCCTATATACTTAGTCATATTAATATCCAATTGTACTTGTGCGATATCGTATACAAACTTTATCATTTTAGTACCGTCTTATGCTAAGGAATGTGGATTTGACAAGTCTTTAGGAGCGTATCTTCTCTCTATAATTTCGGCTCTAGATTTGGTCGGCAGAATTGGCGGGTCAGCACTATCAGATGTAGTTTTAACACCTAAGCGTTACTTTTTCATTTTCGGCCTTTTATTATCCGGTATTAGTCTCTCGTTGATACCACTAGTGACGAGTTACTCCGCTATTTCGGCGTTTTGCTCGATTTTCGGTATAGCTTCTGGTATCAACGTGGGTGTCACAGCTCTAGTTATGACAGAAATGCTAGGTACTGAAAGACTCATGTCTTCGTATGGGATCAGCCTGTTCGTTAACGGTATACTGCAGTTGATAGGTCCCCCAATCTGTGGATTCTGGTTCGAATATACTCAATCTTATAAATCGTTGTTTGTAACTTTAGGATTTGTTCTCATATTCGGTGCTGCGTTGTGGGGTTTCGTACCCTTTATACATAGACGTAGGAGATTAGCGCAGAAGCGGTTAGAAGAGGCAGTGGATAAAGCGTAATGTAAAGAGAAGTTTTGTGTTTGCGTCCCTAATTTTTTTTGTCTCTTATTGAACCAATTGGAGGTCTAAAAAGATTGACATAAGTACTTGTAGACGGTTCTGTCACTTAAAATGTAGGCGTATGTTCGATATGTCCAATATTTCTTAGAAAATTCAATGTGGCGCTACAAAAGTGAGGTTCATAACCACTATACCATAAACAAGGAAACATACTTGTTACAATTTTTTTTTTTTATTTACTGCACTAACGTGGCATTTTTTAACGTTACTCAAAAGATTTTGAAGCAAAACAAGACTATTGCTGTTGAATTTTTTGGTTGCTTCACGACATACAAGTTGTATGTTGTTGAAGTGTCAACACGATTGTGTTTAACGCATTACCCGCTAAAAACAAAGGAAATGTTGCTTGTCTGAAAACTTACATTAAGATAAGTTGGCCATGTAACATAAATATACTAAAATAATGGTATTTTTGGATTTGCGAAGGTAATCGGAACATTTATAAATTCAGTACAATTCATTTAAAATCTCTTGTTTACCTACTAGCTAAGATATATTGGATACACAAAACGACATACGAAAGCGCGTGAGTATACCGAAAAAATATATAATTATGGGTATATTTTTATAATCATAGGGAATATTAATATGGCTGGTTACTTCCAAATAGTTTTAAATCATTATTTATAAGTCGAAGTTCCCTAAAAATGTATAAACGTATATCTAAAGCCGGATATTGGCTTGTCCTAATATTGTTGTCGTCTACAAATATGTATTTCTCAATGACTTGTCAAAAAGGTTATCTTTAACCATTTAACCGACGCAAGCGGTTAAAATATTAAATTGGGAACTAAAGAAAATGTCATACAGAACACCTGTTATAGAATTTTTAAGTTCATTCTTAAATATAATCTACAAAAAAACATTATATTATAAATTATAATATATACTAGCAATATTTTAAAATATAAGTTTTATATCTGTATTTTGAAAAATAGTCCCAGTATTATGTCATATTTTACAAAAAATATATTGTAATGCTTGGGATAAATAATGTCTGAATGAAATTATAATCAGTGAAATCATGAATAAAAAATATTCAATAATTTAAAATTATGTGAATATTTAACGAAATTATTTGAATCGAATTTGTAATCTTTTTTATAATCACTAGAAATTTTTGTAAATTTAAATAACTTAGGTATTTCGTATCACATCCGAATTCTATGGGAAGATAGTAAAAAATGTTTAGTATACATACTACGCCAGTTATTTTAAGTCTCATAATTATAATAGGGAGCGAGACAGTTCAAATAATTCATTTATTTTAGTGTCAACAAAACACCAAAACTAGTTTTACGGCCGAAACCCAAATCCGATTTCGGCTTCAGGCTCAGATTTGACCGAAACCGATTCTTTCACATAAGATCATGTTTTCGTGGGTGGCAAAAAATAGTCAGTCTCGTTTAAACATTGTTAACCATTCAGTCTCTGATATTTTGCCTAATAAATAAGCTGCAACATAACAAGTTCGTTTGCAGTATGAAACCTCTCGATTTTAGTTTCGGTTGCGGCCGTAGTTTCGGTTAGATGGCAGCCGAAACCACCAAAACTCGTTTTTTGGCCGAAACCAAAAGTTTAGTCGTTCATTTTACTTCATCACATTACTTCTATCGCTCTGCCTGGAGACAGAGGGAATGTCAGACTTTTACTGACTAAAACCCACCTGTAGAAAAATGCTGGAAATGTCGTAATCTGTCTCCGGTAGTACTCTATGTAGTAGCAGTAAAAAACGGTTTGATAAAATCCGTTTTTTACAAAAGTTATGTCCCAGTAAACCGTCGTAGTCACAAACGTATTTATTATTAGCTAAATATACATCAACAGTAGTTTACTAGCAAGTAGCAATATTCCGTTAAGTTTTAACCCTTTAACCCCTCTTGTCGGATTGTTCCGACGATAATTTTCGTGTCCTATTCGCCAAGGTCGTGTGTTTGCGACTGGGTACTCCATCTTGTTTAGCTCTTCAATACCCATATGTGAGAGAAGAGCTGACGAGATGGAGTATGTGGTCGTGGATGTGCGACCCTGGCGGGATAAACGCGAGAGTGTTGTCGGATATATTCGACGCATGAAACAGCTTATTTTTATCATTTTATTTTAATGCAGTCTCTAATTTTCGATGTCCAGTATTCCGTATAATATCAGCCGTATGGTAATTGCATCATGATCGTCATTTCAGCCGAAAGACGTCCGCTACTGGACATTGGCGTCCCGCAAGTTTTGCCACAACGACCGGTCCTGTGCGGTTTCACATCCATCAGATTCCTGTGACCCTCAGAGGTCATCGGTTCAAATTTGGGGGAGGCCTTCCAACGCTGCGTCTTTCGGTACGCGATCGCCACCCCAGAACCTTTCGGACCCATTTACCGTCTGCCCCCTAGCCAAGATACAACCGTTTTGTTTCGATTCTCTTTTCGTCGATCGCCTCGAATAGGCCAACCCTCCGATTCCTTTATTTTGACGTCATCAAAACAAAGGAATAGGAGGCGCGGATTACTACGACGTGAATCGAAACGAAACGGTTGTAACGTAGGTAGGGGGGCTGTTCTGCAAGCAATTTGCCCTGCCCACTGCCACTTAATTTTGGGGATTCTTCGGACTATGTCATGACCTTGGTTCTCCTGCGGATATCTTCATTCCTGATGCGATCACGCAAGGAAACCGTTATAGCCGTTTCCATTGCCCTTTGGGTGACTTTAGGCTTTATGATGAGCCCTATTGTGAGCGATAACGTTTCAGAGCTATATGTCATCACTGGCAACACACACTGATAATAGAATTTCGCCCAAATAGTGGGTATCCAAATTCTTGCAAGATGCAAGCATCTATGCACTTTTATTCACAACTTTTTTTTAAATTAAAAATCATCTATACTCCATTCAAAATGACATTTAAGAGCGGGCAACTCGAGGTACATTTTTATACAACCGCTCTTACGTGATTATGATATTATTACACATCTTTTTCCAGATATTTTAGATACACAGATATCTTGTGGATATTATCGAGGCTTCTATAGAAATCAAAACATAAATTGGTGTTAAACCAATCCAGTAAAGACCTCTGAAAATTTGCTATTTTACGTGAACTTTGGCCCTGCATAATCTACTCATATATTAAAAATATAAAAAAGTACATCTTTAGAAGCGTTGCACATTTAATCGAGATTCTGAATGACGACAATTTTTTTCAAAATCTTTTAAAGTTTAAAAAAAAAAACACGTATTTCCTGGAACAAGTTTTGTGAAATATTCAAGTAAATCACGGAATTACCGAATGCCAACAGAGTTTTCAGGCATTCTCTCTCTTTTTTCGCGTTGCCCCTTCATCAAACATCCCGTTGGATTGCGTTAGATGAAGCAACAAGCTTTTAAACCATGCTCGACATTGACGATAGGCGAGTGGAAAAGGACCCTCTTAAACAAACCTTTACTGTCTGTTCAACCAATTTTGACTTTTATTGCGTTGGTGGCGTGACTAATGGCGGCTGCAGTAAATAGTTGTTATTGTAACCACTTTTGTGCTTTTTATGCCATCTTTATGCTTACGGAATAGAGATCAAAATCGTTTGAACATATAGTAAGAAAAGGTTTGTTTAGGTGTCTTAATTTTATTTGGAATGGAGTACAAATATACTTTATTTTCTTCTTTTTTTGATGAAAATCATCAAATAATTTCGCCCAATATACTTGAAGTTATAATTCGAGATCATATCAAATCTTCAACACCATCTCATGTATTGACGTGATTAACGTAGTGTACCTTTTTTATTTATTCATTAAAACCCAAGCGAACGCCGGCGTTCGCTCGGTCATTGACTTTCTATTGTGTCTTTAATTACGGTACTCAAAAGGTTGTTTTTGATACAACATACAGTCATTTTGTTATCATTACAAAGCGGATATAACACATATTTTAATGTTTTTGCACTATTTTGCAGCAAATGTATCGAATCAGCCTTTTTAGCAAGCTTCGTTGAGATAGTTAATGCGACAACTTTCTGAGCATACTTCAGTACATCGCGTCAGCGCGTCAGACGCGATGTCAGTACATCGCGTCTTCAATTATTCCACATATTGTCCAGTTGTGTAGACATTTGAGATACAAAACTACACCAAATTTACATCACAATATCCACTGAGAATCAATTTGCTAATAATTAAAACAGCCACTAAACTTCACTCTCAAAAATCCCGCCAAAAATTTTCTTAGGAATTTAAACTTTGTCTTATTGACAGGAGTTTATGGTTCTAAAATTAAATAAGTAATTGTCTCGAACTCTAAATTCAAATATAATTCTTACTAAGGTTTTCTTTTGCATAGCATGAGCATGATGACAGCAGGACGCATAATTTTTTTTTTTTTGAGAGAGATAAGGGTGGCTACATTGTATGAACACGACAGCTGTCACCCGCACCATCATATAAGAGTTGTAGTGTAACCAATTTAAATTGCCTTTCTTCACAAAGCAATTAACTTATCTAGGGAACAATTAAGACCATTATCTATCACAATCATAAGTCTTAATGTCTTAGTGTCAAATTATAACTAAAAATTATATCTGAAATGTATTTTTATAAGATGTATAGTTTTAAAATGTAGATCGAGTGCTAGAATTTAGGTGAATCTCGACCAACTCGTGATTTTCTTCAAAAACATTTAGACATTAATTTGTTCTGTCAAATGAAAAAGATTGCGATTCGATTCGCTCTAATCTATTCTATTGGTTATTTGAATTTTTTAGGCAATTGCTATTGGTTTTAAGCAAACCAGTCATCAAAGTATGAAGATATTTTATTGCTAGCATTCAGCTATGTTGGGCATAAGCGCCGGGTGCAAGGCTTAAATAAAAAAAACCGCTGTTAAAATTTTATTTTAAGTTAAATTGTTATTATTTTTTATCCAATACCGGGTGCTACAATTTTCGTAATTGACAAAGTATTACTATTTCTGGATGAACGGTCAAAAGGCCTTATGTCAAAGTACCTTTGATAAGGGTCCTAGATTTTTGAGCCCGCTTCGCTTGGTCCTGCAATCTGACTTGTCAACTTTCTCATTTGACAAAGTTCCTCCTATAAATGGAATAAATTTTAAGCTGAATTCATGGAGTTGAAAATAATCCTGCCAGTGCCCAGATATAAAGAAAGAAAGAAAATATGTTTTTTCGGTAGACAATGAACATTTTTTATTTTTCAATTTTCAATACTGGTTGTATTGAAAATTAAACAAAAATAAAACTATAACAATGTGTCTCACGGCTGCGCCAAATAGGTCCAGTTCAGCACTACATAGATTCCTGGAAATGAGACATTTTAATTCGTTCTACATTTTAAAACTATTTGTTTAAATATAATAATGTATATTCATAAGGGTCGGGTGTTATATACTATAGTTGTGATATATAGAATTTGAGGACCTCATTAAATAGAATTTTTACTAATTAAGTCTTTGTTACTATTTAATTTTAGAGCCCCGTTTGTGCTGAAGCACTGTCGCACTATTTATGCCTTAAATAATTTATAAAAATATATATAATATTGTAAAATAATATGCGTTGAAATAAAAATATATATGAGAAATATATACATGTACCTATTTTATTCGCAAAATATATAATCTGCATTGCAATAATAATTATAAACATGTTTATCATTAATTAAGTATTTGTTAATCAGAAAATGTAAATAATATGTATTTTAATAATGAACACCAATTAAATTGTTGAAGTTATATCAATTTTACAAAAATAAATCTACGGAATTATATCTCCGTCTAACGGCTTTCTAAACACACTTGAGTTTGATTTAAATTAAATTAAATAATAAATGTGATTTTATTATCACCATCCATTTGATTAATGAAAAAAATTTTTCTAAAAAAAAAAAGAAACATTGTATGAAGTGTATTTAATTCTTTTCTATAAGGATGGTTATAAAAAAAAACTGCCAGTGTTGTTAATTGGACAATTACTTTAATCGAATTCGATTCGATTCATCAACTCGAAAGATGGCACTAGTAAGTTCGCCGTTTTCAAGTAACAGGGAATCCTTAATTTGTATCAATAGTGAAATGATTTTTGTGTCGGTGGAGAATTTATAAAATCACGATGTAAGTATTTTTAATTAACGTAGTAATTGTAGTACAAAATTATGCATTTGCATTGTTAATTTTTTTGTATAAACGTGTATTCATCATAATCATTTAATTTAGATATAGAACATGTGATCACTGCGCCCACAATGACTGGAGAGGCCATTAGGAACTAATTATGTATATCCGTTTCCACAGTGTAAAGATTGCTGAGCACAAGTTTCAGTTTATTTTTTAATCATTTTAATAAATATTTTATAAGTAAATGGACCTTCACTAACATAATGTGATTGTTTTGCACCGAAAAGTGTTGATGATGTCATCTCTAGTGCTGGCCGCTGCCGTGGCGTCTCTATCCTTAATGATGTCTTTTATATTGAAGCAACCCTTAGTGCTCAGCCAGACTGGCAGACGCGGTGCGGGTAACGGCGCGTGTGCGGGAGCACGCGCATTTTGCCTGTCCGCAGTCGAGCCATCATAAAAACGCACACGGTTAACTCGAATTACATACTATGCAGTATGTGTGTTTAACCGCGCGGGAGCGGTCATGTCAAACTATGTAGTACATAGTTTGACATGCCCGCACCCGCGCGGTTACCGCTCGCCGCCCGCGCATTCTCTGCGGCCACGCGATATGAACTCACTATGGCGTGAGTTGCCCGCGCGCATTCCGCGTCACTCTCAAAGTTCTTATGTTTGAGATTTTCGCGCCGCGCCCGTGTTTGTAATCTGGCTGAACACTTAATCAAAATAATATCGATACAAAAATCATGTCATGACTCACTTAAATTTAAGCTTAGGTTAAGAACTTTTTTACAGAATAGAAATAAACATTCTTCCCAATATATTTAAAATTTTAGTTTTAAGTTAATATTGATACAAATCAATTAAAAGCGCTAACAGTAATGTCAATTGAAGTGACAGTGCCATTTTGAAGAAAAAAAAAAACAATTATGCCTTACTTACTCTTAACTTAGGTAGTTATTTCATAAATATAATATCATTTGTACTATGTGTGTGTTTTTATTTATTATTATCTAAAAATGGGGCAAGTACGAGTCAGACTCGCGCACTGAGGTTTCCGTACAAACTTACCTATGAAAACAGTTCAATTCCCGAATGGAGTCTTGAAGACATTTTTTTTTTTTTTTGACGTTACAATAAATTTAAAGTTTTCAGTTTTTTTCCTATACTTGTGCTATGAGACCTTGCTTCATGCCAAATTTCGGGATTTAAGTCAACGAGAAGTATTCTAAGAATTTTGATTCCCTTGAGAGTGTCGAAATACACATTTTTTGCGATATAAACGTATCTTTTTTTTCGTTACTTCAGTAAGTAGTTTGATTTTTCACAACTTCAAAGAATCGTGTGCATCAGAATGGCGGGTGTAATTTCCAGATTTGCCTAAATTTATTACTTACAGTTTTTTGTTACTTTCTGTGTACCTTTACGTACCTCTCTTGAAAATCTGTGTACCTACACCCGTACAATGATATTTTAAAAATTAGGTACACCCGCCATCCTGATGTCAGAACCGCGGGTGTACTGCTAACCAAAATATGTAAGTATGTAAATATGTCAAGCGTACTGTATAAGTAAATTTGGTACCTCGTACCTGCAGATACAATTATTAAATAAACGAAATAAGTACTGTAACGTTGTTGCGAAAAATAAAAAAAAAGATTATTCTTTTTTTTTCTTATTAGACAGCGGCGTTACTATTTTATAATACAAGAAAATGAAGGTACACAGAAGGTACCAAATAGCTGTAATAAATTTAAAATTCAAGGCAAATCTGGAAATTACACCCGCCATTATGATGCACACAAAGAATCGCAGACCTGAATATATGGTTTTAATTTCAATTCAATACCTCTATGCATTCCCGAGATAAAGGGTCTTGACAGACAGACAGACGGATGGACAACAAAGTGATCCTATGAAGAATACATCTGAAATTTAATGATAATTACTCCATTTTCTTTTTTATTTTTGAGGTGAGAATCCATCAAATAATTTCCCCCGCACTGGGTGTAGCGAGAAAGACTTTATCTGACTAAAACCTACCTGTATCTATTGTCATTTGTGTTTCAGTGCTGCAATAACTGTTTCGAACAATCCTGCAGCCTAAGCTAGCATCGGCCATACCGGGCCCTGTTACTTACATTCTACATTTATACTTCCATGTTTGACTGTATAGATGCTTGAGTTCTCGATGAAAATACCAAAATTACTAGGTATATTATGAATGTATATAATACTTGAGGAATTTCCTCAATCCCTCATGGATCCCATCATCAGAACTGGATTGAAAAATATAGGATCAATCCAGATTGATCCTATATTTATTATCTATATATATAAAAGGAGAAACTGACTGACTGACATATCAACGCACAGCTGAAAGTACTGGGAGTAGGAGCGTGAAATTTGGTACGAGGTTTCCTTATATGACGTAGGCGAACACTAAGAGAGGATTTTCCAAAATTCGCCCCCTAAGAGGATGAAACGGGGTCCAAAGTTTGTATAGAGAAACCTAATTTTACGCGAGCGAAGCCGCTGGCACAGGCTAGTATATTTATATATTTAACAAAGAATTTTGCAAATCGTTTCATAGTAGTACAATACATCCATGGATTTATGGACTACGATTTAAAAAAAAAACTATGTAAAACAGTCAAAAGGTTTTTTTTTAAATTATGGCTTTGCAAAAGCATAATTATAACCAATCAGACAGTGTCAGGTTTAAAAAGTATTGAGATTTTGATACAGAATAGTCACTTAGTTTTCTGTTAGAATGCGGATGTAACTCATTCTAATAAATAAAAATCATTTATTTCAAAATGTCTATAATTAGGTTAGTGACTGAAACTTAAACTACTTCAGTTACGCAGAAAAATGAACAACAAAATCAGTCATAGTTAATTATCAATTCACAAAACAATACTAAAAAGTTCATTATAACATGAAGTTTTATAAACCTAATGCTTTTGCAGTACCTACTTGGCAGCAAATGGATCGAGTCAGCCTTCTCGGTAAGCCTCGCTAATAACACAACACTGCTCGCTAATACTATAATACTCGCTCATATTATAATAGTTAGTAATAATAATAATATTTTTTATTAAATCATTGTTACAAACGGTACCTTAAATTAAATAATCTTAATGTATCAATAGGTCTGTAACTAATTGCGGGCTTCAGTTGTGTACTACACGGTGGTCCCCAAACTAGGCGGCGGCGCCTGTATCTTGGGAACTGGAGTTGAATATAGTAAAAATAAAATTGCCTTTCGCCACTGGATAATGTCACAAAATGTACATAAAAAGAATATAAAAAAAAAAAACTAAAATTAAAACAAGTTAAAAGGAGATCAAAGTAACTTAAAAACTAAAGCCTCAAAATGTGAAAAAAAAAAACAAAAAAAAAAAGTAGAATTAGGTAATACTATGGTAAAATTCTCAGCTCCACTTTACCGAGATCGATGATTTCAATTCCAGCCATGATCACCAAAATCAGTGAAAAGGTTACGTAAAAAATAATAATTCGTAAATAACGTAAAAACAAGTTTGTTAAAATATCATAAAATTAGCTACAATATCTCTGTTATTATAATTATCCTATCACCACAAACTACAAAACATTGTTTTATTGTCATAATTGCGTACCAAAATTCTCAAGTTGTTAAGGTTAATATTTACATTGAAAGTTTTCTAACAGCATACAATAATAAAAATCAAATTAAATACCGATTCAAAATAGCCAAAAGGCCAGTATCCAGTATGAAATTAAAGCTCTATGGCCAACCGTGCCGTAGAATCGCGCCAATTTTGCTAAGAAAAGGCGGGAAAGCTCAGCATTTCTCTTTTGGCGTCAATCAACACGTTAGCGGTTAGACGATACTCGATTTCAACAGTGAAAAAAAAAGGTAATGAATTACTTTTTTCGTATTGATAAATAAGCTAAATTGAATGAAAGTGAGTTTGGATAGACAAGGTGGCAAGGGTTTCTTGATTTTTGTCGGATAAAACCATGGATAAAACTATAAATTAGAAAAGATGTTGCGGAGGTCTTTTTGACTGGATAATTTAACTCAAGAATTCATTAGACCAGGAGATCACTGCGTTCCATATTTCAGTATTCGTGGTACTTATAGATCAAATTGATTACGAGTTTTTACCCAGTAATCAAAATATATTTTTGCAGATGAGTCGTCGCAACTTGCGGCAAAAGCCGCGCATTAGTTATTATGAGCCTGAGGAGCCGAGCTTAGACGAATATATCTGTAAGTACCTATTGCATTTTAAACCAATCATAAATGTAGGTATGGTTGGCAAAAGTTTTTGAACATAAATAACATTTGTATCAGGGGCGCCGACTCCGTGGGTGCTCGGGGACTCGAGCACCCATGAAAAATAAACAGTGAGTACCGAGCACCCCTGAGAAAAGACATCAAGAAACAGATCAGTAATCGCCTTTTATGTTACGTATAAATTGTAATATTTCTTGTTACTAAAACTAGTTTCATTTTTATATAATCAATCACTCATTTATGTTTGATAAAAATATAAAATAAAATTTTATAAAATAAAATTAGTGATTATGTGCGCAGTATGTAAGTAGGACATTTATTTATTAGTTGGTTTATCAGTGTGCATTTCTCTTTTCACACTTCGCCACTTTTTCGAGTCCATCGAACGAGCATGAGCACCCATGAGGTTTTCTAAAAGCTGGCGCCCCTGGTTAGTATAACATTTTGTTATTGGGAGAAAATAAAGTACTTACTTAATTGAAAGAAAAAAAGATTTTTTAAAATTGTATTTATCCATTTGTTTCTTCTCTTGAAGACAAGTTTTTACGTGCTTCTAGCACACTATGTTTTTCGATCGCCGAGCAAGGAGCATCGCTGTTAGTTTAGTAATTATTCTTTTAATTTTAGCGTTTTAATATTAGTGTTTCATTTTACGCATTACAGTAGGTAAAGATGAAAATATGGTACAAAAATTCATATGCTTAATTTATGTTTATGCAATATTTACCAAAAAATAAAGTAACTAACCTAACCTAACATACGTTGTTATATAGTAAGTATCATTGGCAACGCTAATTGTATAGATATAGCTTGCCGATCGGTAAGGACCAAGCCAGGTCGAAAGCGCGTCTGCAAAATCTCTCCGCAATAGGGAAGTGTCGAAGACAGTCATGCTCACTCAAATGCCTCGCTGATGATGGCACGTGTTATTGGGTCATTTAGTTCCCTTCAAAATGTTTGAGTTGAGTGGGGCTGATGCATGCGTCATGCTCGTGAACGGGTGCTGTCAGTTGAGATAGGTCATCTCTTAGCTGCCAGTGGCTTATTGCAATTTTTTTTCATTACATTTTTTTCATTATCTATAGATCTACATTGTGCTCACATATCAGAAGCACCAAGACATATGTAACTCATAATATGATTTAAAAGAGTTTCTATGGAGTTTCTTCTCCATAGAGATCTACGCTTTGAAACGTATTCCCTGCCGGAGTCTGTGTTCCCTGATAGCTACAACCTAGGGGTCTTTAAGTCAAGAGTGAATAGGTTACTTCTAGGCAAGCGTGCTCCATCTTCGGCCACATCATCGCTTACCATCAGGTGAGATAGTGGACAAACGCGAGCCTATCAATTAATAAAAAAAAAAATATAGTCGTAGTAGTAGTAGATAAAACGGGGTCCAAAGATTGTATGGAAAAACGCGTCATTCACGCGGGCGAAGCTGCTGGCAGAAGCTAGTTATACATATTTTTGATTATTGAAGGTTTATGTTATTGTGTTGTCAGTTTGCGACGAGTGCGCGGACTTTGTATACGAATACTGCGCCATACATGGCCCTCTACTGGTCATACCTGATGATAAGGTACGGAATATTTTTTTGTTTTTTGTTTAGATAAGAAAATCAAAACTTTAACTACTAATTTGACTGGCCTGTTGGTCTAGTGTTTAGTGGCCCTGACTGCTATGCCGGAGGTCGTGGGTTCGATTCCCACGCAGGACAAATGTTTGTGTGATGAGCATGATCATTTGTTCAGTGTCTGGGTGTAATTTATCTATTATATGTATGTATTTAGGAGGGATGAAACGCATGTTGCTAAAAGAGTTATGAGTTTACATGTGGATGGATGGAGAGGGGGAAGGAGACCAAAGAAAAGATGGATGGATTGTGTGAAGAGTGATATGAAAGAAAAAGAAGTTAGTGATGAGTGACAGGGCAGAATGGAAGAAGAAAACGTGTTGCGCCGACCCCACGTAACACGGGACAAGGGCAGGAAGATGATGATATGTATGTATTTAGAAATATATAAGTATGTCTATCAGTTGTCTAGTATTCGTAACACAAGCTCTGCTTAGCTTGGGACTATACGGCGTTGTGTGATAGTTGTGGAATATATTATATTATATATTATTATACAAGGTACATCTGTTTACAAATTAAGTTTCCCTCACTCTTAAACTATGGTATACCTGTATCTTAAGAGACAGTGAACGGCCAGGTTATGTTTTAACATTACCTAATTATTAAGTTAGGACCCTGTCGATCTATCCACAATTAAACAATTTTCAGAATAGTTTCTAAGAAATAAATTTATATGACACTATTTTATGGGTGTCAGTGTATGTTTATGTGTGAGTAAGAAAACAACGTATAAAAAAATAAAATAAAAAAATAATGAACTCAATTTTGTGGGTGTGAAAGTGTATGTGTGTGTGGTGTATGGTGATAAGGTAAGGAAAATCCACTTCTCTCACACGATGTGTACCTAAGAATACACGAAAGAAGTGAAAACTTCATCAAGGCGAAGTTAATAATACAAAATGGTAATCGTTCGGGTGAGATCGGCCGACTCGAGCCGATCTTACCCGAGCGAGCGTTACATAGCCGAGTGTGACGGCTGCCTCTCATTCAGTCAGTACCCACAAAATAACGAGCTCAGCGCGCAATATAATAAATTGATATTGTTTAAAGATAATAATTATAATTATTGACTCTGCACGTGTTGGCATAAACCATATAACATAACAAGAAATGATTGTATCACATCCGTGTAGGCTCCAACTATAAGTCCGTTCCCTGCTTACGTCCCTCGCGCCGCCCTCACTATCCCGCATGTGTTCCTGCACCTCGCTCCCTCTATCATACCAGGTACGTTAGCTTTGCTTTATCCATACTAACTTCATACTTACTATTTTTAACACGTTGAATTTCTGTATTATTTCCTTCCCACGGTACGGGGCATTTAAGACCTCGTTTGAAAACTATCATTATGAAAGTAAGGGGCTTATTAGACCTCGTAACGTTTGAGAAACTACAAGTTTTTTTTTGTCTAAGTGCGGTCCAAGGTAGTAAAACTACATTCTATTATAATATGTATAATCTTAGGTATAGGTATATTACATCTCCACTCAGGTCGATCTTGTGCCTGTCTCTCCCAAGTGCTATGATTGGCCACTATAATTAGAGACATAAATAGTAAGAATTAGGCGGATTTTGAGGCAAAAATTCGACTAAGTACAATAAAGTGGAAGGTCTGATTTCCGTGGGGTAGTACCTTGACTTAATAAAGCTCCTATACACTAAAAACTGCTGAATTCAGCGCCATCTAGAGAAAACATGGCGACTCGGACCCCTAGTTTTCACCTTAACTGACTGTACTCTGAAAGGCTAAGAACTGACAAAGCGTACCTATGTCAACTACTCCTACCGCGTTTGAGGAACAGCCTCCCTAGCCAAGTTACAATCGTATCGTTCGCGCTGAACGCTTCGAGTAGGCCACGCCTCCGATTCCTTTGTTCTGACATCATCTCAACGCTCAGTCACGTGGTCCGAATAAAGGAATTGGAGGCGTGGCCAACTCGAAGCGTTTGGCGTAAACGATACGATTGTAACTTGGCTAGGGGGGCAGCTCTTTTATTTCTAAACTCACGAGATCGCAGTTTTGTACGGCTACGCAGCCGTCGCGATTGCGATCATCACTCTCCAACTTGGCGGGCGATTATCGCATGAGGAGCAGTTAATTACCAGTTGAGCTCCAAACCGCTATGAACACGCACCAGAAACGAGTTGTTGCGTTATACTTCACAGAAGAATCAAAAAGCAAAGCCTAAAGAGTTCTGGGTGCATCCATTGTTTGAGGTTAGAGATCGGTAACCCCTACCAGCCATTGCGGCCGCAAACCGATCGCAGAGCGTGCGGGCGCAACCCGCCGAGGCTGCGGGTGACTGCGGCCCGCGCGATTCTACTAGTTGCCCGCCAGTGCAGCGGCAGCCGCAAAAGCCGCATTCCACAGAGGCTGCGGGCCCACAAACGCGACGGACGCGGGTAAAACCGCTTCGTGAGTTCTTAGCCTAACAGACACGTTAACATGAGTGTACTAATGATTGCGTGTGGGTCAGGCGCCGGTGTGGGCGTGTTCAGCACGCTCACTCTCCCGCGAGGAGTTCGCTTCGGACCCTACTGCGGAGTACGCACACAGCAAGTCGACTCTATGTACTGCTGGCAGGTAGTGTAACGTTATTTCTCTCATTCTTTCTTTCTTTCTTATTCTTTATTGCACACGAAAACATGAATACATACGCAAAAGTTTTTATCACAAAGGCGTGCCTAACCCAGCATTTGGGCTGTCTGATAGCAAACCACAGGGTGATGACAGATCCTGTGGATTATTCGAAAGAGTGACTGTGACCCTAGAGTGCAAAAGACCATGGTGGGTTTTAGTCAGTTAAAGTCTAAGGGGCCATCATTTATTACGTAAGACGATTTTTACTAGCATTTGACCGCCTGCCTCCTTAAATATGAAAAAATAAGAATAGGCCGACCCTTCCCCCCCTGTTTAATTTTGATTACGTAAGTAACTGAAAGGAAAAATGAGTATACGTTCCGTTTGTTTTGGTGTTTATTTCTAAATGTAAAAACTTTTAGGAACATTTAGTTCGCAAGCGGGGAGTCGCAGTGACGTTGCCATGAAAATGGTTTACCTGTACACATCCGAGCGCATATCGGCACTCGCGCGGTTCCACGCACTTTTTTAAATCCTATTTTTGTGTATTTTTGTGATCTTACGTAAAAGCTGTCAAGACTTTCCCACCCTTTTGTAAAAAAAATAAGACATGCCCCCAAATCGTCTCATGTAATAAATGAATGGCCCCTAATAGGTACTGATGATTACCTATCAGAAATGAGCTTTGCAACCAACGCTGTACATTTTCTTTGCCAAAAATGTTCATAATGTGCATCTCGCTAGATCTACTCGCATTCGCACAAGCGCTCGCACGTAGTGGACGCGGCGGACGGCGACAAGTCCAACTGGATGCGCTACGTGAACTGCGCGAGGAACTGGCGCGAGCAGAACCTGCTCGCTTACCAGTACCAGGGACAGCTCTACTATCGGTATACTTTGATCTTTGTACTTGGAGAACAGCCCCCCTAGCCAAGTTACGATCGTTTCGTTTGCGTCGAACGCCTGGAGTAGGCCACGCCTCCGATTCCTTTGTTCTAACGTCATCTCAACGCTCAGTCACGTGGTCAGAACAAAGGAATAGGAGGCGTGGCCTACTCGAGACGTTCGACGCTAACGAAACGATCGCAACTTGGCTAGGGGGGCAGGACCGCTCATTGTGGCGATGTATTTTTTATGTATCTCACCTGATAGAAAGCGTCGATGTGGTCGACGATGGATCACGCTTGCCTAGATGTCAGGAAAGACAGACTTCGGCAGGGAATTCCACTCCTCAGCTGTGCTGCTCCTGCTTACAATGAATGTACTTCAAAAACGTTTTGTGCGTATGGGGCAACCTTTGTCCAGCGGTGGACGTTTTTCTACCGAAATGATGATTTCGATGTTTTCACAGCATGTAACCAACTAGCAGTAGGACCATAGGCATAAAAACCGGGTCAGTGCGAGTCAGATTCACGCACTGAGGGTTCCGTACAAACTTAGGCAGGTACATAGGCCCAGTTTTTTTTAAATAAAATACTCAGAAGCAAGAAGACAGGCTAAGTTGCAAGATATGCTGACTATTGCATTCTTCAAACTATCTTGATCATATCTTTTTTTGTTATTATTTTCCATTTGTATCAGAACAATCAAGATAATTCCTCGTTTCACGGAGCTGCTGGTGTTCTACGGCAGTGAGTTCGCGAGCGCACTTCACATCGACCTCGGCAAGTACAACGCTCCGCCCGGATACGCGCAGAAGTTCGGTAAACTACTGTTTTAATAATAATCCTTAGGACATTTTTTAGGTTTAAAATTGAGTCGTCCATGCGATGATGCTAAAATGAGAAACAGCCATGTAGTATGTGTTGAGTGTAAATACACGTCAGTGGCGCGGTTCATTTGTTTGCAGACACTCACATTGGTACCTTGACCGTGGTGAGCAATGGACAGTCCCGCATTTTTATTTGGGTGGGAAATCATCAAATAACTTGCAATACACTTACTCGAAAACCCTCCCTTATCCCACCTATTTTTGGGCACGCAACAGACTGTTTTCCGCACTAGTGCAGAAAAGTGCGCGTGCTCTCCCCACCACAATGTTATTACATTTATCGCATCAGACTGGGCGCGCGTCGACCCCCGCAAGTCGCAGGTCAACCCCCGTTTATTCATTTCTTCGTAAGTGTATTGAAAAAAGTCGTTTGAGACACGTGCAAATTTGTCACTGTAACCCTCGGCTCCATAACACACTCGCCTACGGCTCGTGCGTTCAAAAATAACCAGAGTAGGGTAGAGTCGCTACTTCAACCGTTCAAAAATGCTTCGAGTTGCTACGCAGGGTCGTTCTTTTATAACTAGAGTAGCTACCCTAGAATTAATCCAACTAACTTTAACTTCGAGCAAGGTAGGTTTTGGTGTAAGCGGCCATAATTGACACTTGCTTGACATTGACAGTTGAACTCTACGTTCGCGTTCAAAAATGCGAATGTAGAGTATCTACTCTGATAATGTCATTAACCTCGAACACAGCCCTGAGTATAACGAGCGAGCCCACCTGTGTTCCTTCAGTTTTTTGTCCGCGGTGAGTCTTTCCAACAATCCCGCTGCCCAGATGGATGATCAAGCCTTCATTTAAATTCAAGCAATTGCCCTCCAATAACTTTTTTTTATTCATACTTCTATTGGCTTAAATTTAGGTGACATGGCGTCTTCGAATGGATTCAATTTAAAAGTGACCATAATTTCTAGTGCGGCTAGAGTGCGTCCATTAATTACGTGCCGTGGTTTTGGCGTTTTTTTACTCCCCCCCCCCCCTCATCCCGTTAAGAGTTGTGAGATTTTGCTCGACCTACCCTCCCATAATCTTACATAAGATTGTTTAAAATACTTACATAATATTTTCAGAAAATCTATGCTTGATTGAGTTCAATTTATTAAAAAAATCTAAAAATATTATTCTTTATTTATTTAAAACTTTATGCACTAATAACACTGTAGAAAGGCGGATGCCTTAGACATTTTCTACCAGTCGACCTTATGATGGTGCAGAAACATAACATGGTAGGTGCAACCTAATAGAAGACTGACAGAGAGGAAACAAGAACAATAATGAATATATACTTAGACACATACATACAAATAAAGAATGATATTGAGAAAAAAAAAGAATACAACAAATCAAGAGTGTGATGAATCTGTTAGAACTTTACACCATCTCTTGCAAAAAAACACGTGATACCTGCCAAGACCTCTCCTACCTCGAGTGATATTGGGAGAGATTTGACTCGACAACCTCCCCTCCCCACTTAAACGCCTTACGTAATTCATGGACGCAATTTTACTACAGATGACTTAATAATTTTACTGTAATAGGTGCACCCGCTGCAAAAAAACCGAAGCTAGACCTGCAAAAGAACAAAATCGTAAATTCGTTATCACCCAAGCATAAGAACAACGGACAAGTACATTCAAAGAATACTGAAAACAATAAGAAAAGTAAACTTAAATCTGTAAGTAAAACAGAAAAAACTATTTCAAGTAAAACTGTAATTCAAAGTAAACATAATATTAGTAATAATACTATTTGTAATAAAAACAATATTGTAGAAACGAAAATTAAAGTAAATACTGCATTTCAAAGCGATAATGTCAACAAAGAAGAATTCAACTGTAAAATTTGTAAATACAAAGGTTTTAACAGAAGTGATATAGATAGACATAGTTTAAGACACAATAATGTATGCGTTAAAGGTAGATCTTATAAATGTGATATATGTCAGAGAAGTTTTAGTGAAAAGTGCAATTTGACTACACATATTCGTACACACACTGGAGAAAAACCTTATAAATGTGATATATGTCAGAGAAGTTTTAACCAAAAGAGCAATTTGAATACTCATATTCGTACACACACTGGAGAAAAACCTTATAAATGTGATATATGTCAGAGAAGTTTTATTCAAAAGAGTGATTTGACTAAACATATTCGTACACACACTGGAGATAAACCTTATAAATGTGATATATGTCAGAGAAGTTTTAGTAGAAACGGCAATTTGATTATACATATTCGTACACACACTGGAGATAAACCTTATAAATGTGATATATGTCAGAGTAGTTTTAGTAGAAACGACCAATTGACTAAACATATCCGTACACACACTGGAGAAAAACCTTATAAATGTGATATATGTCAGAGTAGTTTTAGTAGAAACGACCAATTGACTAAACATATCCGTACACACACTGGAGAAAAACCTTATAAATGTGATATATGTCAGAGTAGTTTTAGTAGAAACGACCAATTGACTAAACATATCCGTACACACACTGGAGAAAAACCTTATAAATGTGATATATGTCAAAGTAGTTATTGTAGTAAGAGTTCGTTAATATATCATTTTAACAAACATCATTAATTAGTCAAACTTGTTGTCATTTTACAAGGTCATTTAATTGTCAGTAAGTAGTATATCGTATCTACTTAAATGTTTAATGAGACATTATTTCATCCTCTATTCGTTAAGCATCAAATAATGATAAAAGGGGTGTCAATCTGTGAAGCAGCTCGTCCGTGGTAGCACTACCATCATACATAGTTCTGCCGCAAAGCAGCGTCGCTGTGTTCCGGTGTGAAGGGTATGTGTGCCGGTGTAGTTACAGGCACGTGACACAGTTCAGCGACGTCTCTGGGAAGTACTACCACCATACATAGTTCTGCCGCCAAGCAGCGTCGCTGTGTTCCCGTGTGAAGGGTATGTGTGCCGGTGTAGTTACAGGTACTATGGGTTCCAAGTAAGAATAGGAAAGTCAATAACCTCGATCTGTCAAAGTTGAGTGAAAAGTACGGTTTGCAAAGAAAACCTATTTGCGTATCAATAAAGGGTTTTTTTGCTTTGTTTTACTAAGCTTTAGTTAAATCTAGGTGAAGTAAAAACGTTGTTGTTTAATATAAAATTGGCATAGCATAGTCGACCAATATATAATAATAATAATATTCGATTTTGTTGATAATATTCGTACTGCTGGGACTCAGGCCTTCTCTCTCTAGGAGAGGGAATGGGCCGTAATCCACCACGCGGGCCCAGTGCGGGTTGATGGATGTCGCATGTCTTCGAATTTTTGGTTCTAGGACATGGCGGTTTCCTCACTATATTTTCCTTCACCGCTTTGAGAGCGGGCAGTGGTGATGAAATAAATTACAAAAAGTAATGCGCCTGGCTGGGTTTGAACCCGCGACCTGCAACTCGTGAGTCGGAACCGTTACCACTCGGCCACCACTGCTCTAATAATATAAATTAGCTAAATATATTGTTTTAAGTCATAATCAGTAAAAAAAAAACTATTTTCTTTCCTATTTTCATTGTTAGGAACAATTCACCTTCTTCTTCCATTTTCCTCTACTCAGACACTTCACACAGTGACGCAGAGATAAGCAAAATTGAAGAACTGGATTCTAATAAAAAATTTTTCGTTCACGATTCGTAAATAAATTTTAAAGATTTCTTATTTTGCTCACCCTACACAATTTCTTCGATTTGACAGTATGACGTGACGTCACAACATGGCAATCGATCCTATTCTTATTTGGAACGCATTGTACGTGACACAGTTCAGCGTTCGCGTATCTGGTAGCAGATCATACTAGGATAATATTAGTGCAGCGAGCTTTCATCATCTTCCTGCCCTTGTCCCGTGTTATTTGGGGTCGGCGCAACACGTGTTTTCCTCCATTCTGTCCTGTCAGTCGTCACGCTATCACTAACTCCCTTTTCTTTCATATCACTTTTCACACAATCCATCCATCTTTTCTATGGTCTCTCCCTCTCCATCCATCGACATGTAAACTCATAATTAAACTCTTTTAGTGTCATGTGTTTCATCTCTGCTCTTTACATGACCCTACCACCAAGACAACGTACAGAAACGGCGGTACACAAATGTGTCGCAACGAGTTTCTTTGTTATTATATTTTTTTGGTTCATTCTACGCATCACCGCGCCTCATGACGTGATTACGACGTAAACCTTCTGTCGTTTTTTTAAAAAAAAATTGTGCTTTTTCTTCATAGTATTAACACTTCCGCTTCCGTTTCTGCTTCCGCATCCACAAAGATTTACTTTTGACATCTGTTTCCGTTTTCGCTTCCGCTATGACACTTCCGTTGCATCACTAGTGTCTAACTGTACCGACAGTACGTTTGTCGTAGTCACACAATTGTTTGTCGCACTTCCGTAGTGTCGAGCTACTGTCGCACAATCGTTTGTCACACCAGCGTGATGTCGAGCTACAGTGTGTTGCACAAGCATGCGTTCGAAATAAGGCGAGTCGCAGTACAGTTTTGTCGCAAAGAAGTTGAAAGTTTGTCATGCTCACTCAAATGTCTCAATGATGGTGGTCCTAATATTCGCGTCATGTCCGTGAACGCTGTCAGTTGAGACTAGTCATCTCTTAGCTGCCGGTTGCTATTTTAATATCTATATTTAGTTTTTATTTTTACCTTATTGACATTGTTCTCACATGATGGCGACAAGAAACGTGTAAGAGATATTTGTAATTGCAAAACATGATTCAAAAGAGTGTCCATGGAGTTTCTTGCACATTCTTCTCCATAGAGATCTACGCTTTGGAATGTGCAATTAGCTTCATTTTTTCTGACTGACTGACTTCTTGACATTTCAAAAGTGCCTGTAAATTGGTTTATTTCAAATAAAATGCTGTGAATCGCACATCTATTCGTAGAGCTCACTTAGTACCTACACTCATTCTGTCCTGTCACCCGTCACGCTATTACTAACTCCCTTTTCTTTTATATCACTCACACAATCCCTCCATCTTTCCTTTGGCCCCCTTATCCCTCTTCAACCATCCACATGTACACTCATAACTCTTTTAGGTAACATGCGTTTCATCCCTCCGTTTAAAATATTTACGTTTATTTACTTACTAAAACACATAACTAATTAAAACTATATATACACTGAAGGCTACTCCTAACTAAAATATGGCGTTATAAAACTGCTCCGCATCGCTGTCGACTGGAAGTGTGCCCAAAAGGCTGGCGGCATTGCCACGTTGTATGGCAATGCTTAATCTCTGACCGAGGTAAAAGCCAGCCCTTGTTTTTGTATATATATATAAATAGTTAAACGAAATAAAATTCGAAATGCAATCTTTTTACTTACTTTTTACCTTATATATTGTGGTCTTGTGATTTTCGTTTTTATTGTTTAGTATTAGTAGGTTATAAGTTTTAAACATGGTGGATTTGTGATTATTTTTGTTGTTAAGAAGTATAATTTTTATGTTTTTATTTTGATATATACCGTCTTACTTTATTTGGAATTTGAAAAAGGTGGCCTGTTTAAAAAATCGTACAGATATAAAAAAAGGCATTATTTGTAATATTTCAGTAGATTATAAGTATTCTAAATTCTGTTAATTTCTTATCTAATAAAGGTTACTTTTTAATTAAAATAAAACAATTAGTGCGTTCATTATTTTACCCTTCTGTACCTACTTAGCGTACTACTAAATAATATATTTTTTTTAATTATTTGTTTTATTTCTCATGATTTGCCTCCTCATGATCCTCGAAAGTAAATTACGTGGGAGACCATAGTAGTAGAATAATAAACAAATAAATTTAGTGATAACATAGCATTTATTGTACTGCATACAATTTAGAAATACATAATAATAATAATTATAACTTGTCAATATAAATTAAATCTTCGAACAGCATCTGAAAAAAGAAACAATGTTTATGAATTAATTAATTTGTTAGTTATTACGCTACTTATGATATCTACTTATTTTATATAAAATTCAAATGCATTGCATTCAATTCATTTTTTAGTTTTATCCAAGGTGAACACCCTAACCAAAAATTGGCTTGACTGATTTAAATGTACCTACTGTATTTTTATTTTTTGTGTATTTGCTCTAAAACGGGTGGTTTGAAAGAAAAATCGAAATTAAACAGTTGAATTTTTTCCAAAAAAGCGAGGTAACTCGAGATAGACCGAAAAACAGTGACATTGCTTTGTTAGTTCAATGTACATGACGAATTTACTGACAAGATCCAATCCAATTTCTTCTATCGAACTAGTCTACCTTGACTAGTTCAATACATTAATTAATCGCCTCATCCATCTAGCCCCTCGGTTCTATTACATTCGGAACACATAAAAATAACACTGATTCATGATTATACCTCTTGATTCATGTATTTACTCCAAGGAATCTTTAACAAAACAGGAGAAATTCTTATTGTATCTGAATCGTTTCAAAGTTGCCAAAATTTATAAGCGAGTTCCCAGAACTACACGGCAATCGGCTTGCTATTGCCGCCCCATCTCTAGCCCGCGCTTGCCCTCCGCAGTCCGCGTCCAACAACCATCATTTTATTATTATTATTATTTATTAAATATACACACTATCTTTACCGGCTGAACCTAATACAATAGTGGTTACCAAAAAAAAAATTATAATTGAAAAAGTCATCATCTTACACTAACTCTTAAAAATCTAAAACAATACTAAATTCTATTACAATATACAAAGTTGATACGACAGATAGGCTTTCCTTTAAACTGCCTATACTAGGTACCATTTTCAAGCTCTGTACCAAAAATCAATTAAATAGGAGCAGTAGTTTAGTCGCAAATGATTTTTTAAGTTTTTGCTCCGTTTGAACACGATGTATTTTTCCTAACAGCTGATTATGTCTATACGCATAGGTCATGCACCTTAAAACGATAAATCGGAGTATAACCTACGATGCGTTGTTGCCGCTCTGACGCAAATCACAAGTACAAACAAATATTTTCGCTAAAAGATATCAATGCAAACAGGGAAGCGATAAATACACACACTTGCACTTTTATTACGAGAGTAACAAGGACAGTGGTAAGTGGGGCGGGGCGGCTAAAAAACTTGTTTTTTCAGTTCGCCGACGCAACCCTTTGGGAACGTACTTAGGTTACGTAACACGGAAGCTCCCGCGCCGCTTTCGTTTTTTCGAACTCGCGCGCTAACAATTGTAATTTTGTTATTGTGATAGGACACTAAATAAGTTTAAGACAGACAGTATTTCTTTTTTTTATTGTGATAGGACAAGTAACTTGGGATTATTATTATTTAGTGTTAGTGTTTTTTTGTGATTGACTGCTTTTATCGTGATACGACACATAATTAAACTTTGGTTGTGTGTGTGTGTGTAATTAGTGTTCAACAATGCCTCGTGTAACTTACACGGCGTCAGAATACACAGACATGATTTTAATTTACGGCGAATGCCGTGGAAACGCTGCATTAGCCCTGCGAACATACCGACAGAGGTTTGGTGACAGCCGCAATTGCCCTAGAAACGCCCGCACCATACAGTTGGCAGTACAGAGAATACGGGAAAATAAAAGTATAGTGCCGCAACAGGAGGGAGTGCCACCGCGGCAAATACCCGCTGCTTGGGAAGAACGAATTTTAGACCATTTTTCCCGCAACCCGACAACGAGTCTCCACAGAGCCGCCCGGCAGTTTAGGGTTTGTCATAGAACCATCCACAAGGTTCTAAAACGTAACAAACGCAAACCTTATAAATATCGGAAGGTGCAAGCATTGTTATCGAGAGACTTGCCGGTCAGGAACAGTTACTGCCAATGGCTACTAAATAAAACAACCGAAGACCGTGATTTCTTAGGTAATGTAATATGGACCGATGAGAGTACTTTTACTCGGAACGGCATCTGGAATCGGCAAAACCTCCGGTACTGGAGTTTGGAAAATCCACACGTGTTTCGAGAATCTGAACACCAGTACAGATTTTCTCTCAATGTGTGGGCTGGTATCCATAATAATAATATTATTGGCCCAGTTTTTATTGACGGCACCCTTACAGCGGCGAAATTTGTAGAATTGTTAAGTGGTCCTGTGGCCGAGTACATTGATCAACTGCCTTTAGCCGTTTATCGCAAGTTGTGGTACCAGCTGGACGGAGCGCCTCCACATTCTGTGATGGCTTCCAGGGAGCGGCTCACAGAAATGTTTCGGCAGCAATGGATCGGTCGATTCGGACCTGTTCGGTGGCCACCACTGTCTCCAGACCTCACTCCCATGGATTTCTTTTTGTGGGGGTACATTAAGGGTGAAGTGTATGCCTCAGAGGTAAATACAATTAATGAACTAAAAAATAGGATTATTTTAGCATTTCACAAATTAAAGTGCTTAGCGATGGACAGTGATTTAATTAGAAAAATAAATAACAATATTCTCCGTCGGTATAATTTGTGCATTAATGTGAATGGAGGACACATCGAGAATTTAAAAATTTAGTGTTTTTGTTATTATTGATGTTGTGCGCGTATTTCAAAAACTAACATAAAAGCCACCGCCGGCCGACCGCGCCGATACGAGAGAGAGAACACACGCGCGCCGCGCGCGTGCGACGTTGCCGCTTTAATACCTAGGTATCTAAGGTCAGTAAAATTTATTTACAAAGGGTGTTTGCGTTTTACTCTGATTTGTAAGCTATTTAGTTTGTTTGAAAAAAAAAAAACTCATTTTTATTTATATTTTATTTTCTACCGTATCGAATTAATACTAAAAACGTATAGTATACGTAGTGTAATTTAATGCCTCTATGTCATATCAACTCTGTATACTACTAACTATAAAAATAAAAAAAAACATAAAAAAAACAACGTAACCTATAAGTAAATACAATATAAAATCAGACTTAGTACAGTAACAGTAACTAATTTTTAAATAAAACTAACAAAGGACATTGCTCGTCGTCCATAAATAGCTCGCCTAAGATCCAACAGGGAGGTGTATTTACTCTTTAGGTTTTAGATAATGTATATATTCGATTAAACCTGAATTAAAACAACGGACACTTTTGAGAATTCTGAAAAAATCAAAACATCAAAACGGATTTTGAGGTTATAATTACGCAGATCGAGCACAGAATGTGCGCGCCAAGTGACATTACTACCAAATGTCAAATGTTGTCATCTGTCAATTCGTCAACTGTCAGCGTCAATATTATTGCTCGTTTCAAACAGCGCTTTCAATCGAGTTTTTTGATAAGGCTTATTATAGTTCCGCGACATCATAGCGGACTGTTTGTAACTAAAAATCATTATCGTATATCAAGTGTTGAGAATACTGACGCTTGTCTGTGTCAAATTCTTATTAAGAGTGCTGTTACAAAGACTTGGCTGTATGAGCTATAATACCTTTGCCTATTAAAAACCTCAAATTGAATCAAAAAATAATAGAACTATCACCGAGGATTATGACGGAAGCTAAGGACGAAAGTGAATACTTTTTAAAGTTTTCGAAATTAAGAAGTGTCCGTTCTATTAAAGTAAATATTTCATGCGTGTTGGTTAATAGGCCATTTTTTACAATGTTTTTTAATAAAACTCTTGCGATTTCACTCTCATGGCTCGAAAATAGGTCGATCCTCTCATGCACTTCATTAAGTACACATATTGTGCGGGTGAGGGGTGCTTTTGACAGTAGGTTGGTTCTGGCAGCAGGTACGACCAGTAATGGCGGCCGCCGCCGCCTCCACACGTACCGGTCTGGCACGCACAGCTTCAGGTGCAGCAGCACACGCGGATTGTGCGCTACTCCACGCAAAAGCTTTAAAGCATACGCCGCGAGTGTAAATTCCCGGCGCACTCTCGAATTCGTTGTACCCCACCATACCCAGTACAAACAGTGTAAGATAAATCACTGGGTAAAACGGGTAAACCCCATACAGTTTGAAATACAAGTGTCTTGTAAATTTATTTTGTACTCGCTCCAGCATGACACTGTATTTCGCTTCATCATGTATGAACGTAGCCATCTATTCGCTAGCTTCATAGACGCGTATTCGTTATTATACGCTTGGTGTATGCCGGCGTGAAGCTTACATATAAAATTGTCGAAAAGCCGAACGACACGACGGCACGACATTTCCACTACGCGTCCGTGGATTATTTGAAGATATTTGTCCCTCCGTTATAAGTTCAACGCCGCGCGAACTAATAGACCGAATGACCGTTTTTAGAAACATTTATTTTCGCACCTACAGTAATACGATACGTTTTCTATTCTCACATCGTCCGCGAACTACACAAGACGTATAACTAACCTTTTTATGCTCTGAGCATTGGTGCGCACTCCTGTTGGAGCCACGCCAGGTCTTCATTGAGTCCGCGTTGCTTTAGGATAGGACCCAGAGTATCCAACACACGTTTGTGGTAAGCGTTGATGTACGAGAGCTAAAACAAATAATTATTATTATTATTTTGAATAACTTTTTTAATTGACTTAAAAGGGAAGGAAGTTATTAATTCTGTTGTATTTTTTTTTATGTTTGTTACCACAGAACTCCGTCGTTTGTCTAAAAAAATCTTCTTTAAGGATATGCTTCCAGATTGGTAAATATTTTTATTGTGATATCACGTGAGTATGAAGTTCCGTTGGTCATTTCTGGTCTTCTTCATCTGTTCCACTTCATCAAATGTTACTTTTTGACTGTAAATGCTTAAGTTCTCGATGAAAATACCAAAATCACCATATGGTTGCCTATAATATTTGAGGAGTTCCCACGATTTCTCATGGATTCCATCATCAGAACTAGATTTTGAATAAAATGGCACCAATCTGAAATCATATCCTTTTAAGGGAACAAAAAATTTTACAAATCGGTCCAAAAACGACGGAGTTCTGAGGTAAAAAATATTTAAAAAAAAATGTGATGAAAAAATCTTTTTACAAAAAAGAAACCGAATTGGCTAAACAAAAAGGGTGGTTTTTTTTTATAGGTGGGAAAGCATCCAATGACTTCTCTCGGAGCAGGAAGGCGTGTTAGACTTGTACTGACTAAAACTCGCTCCTGTTCCTTGTTTGCCTTCGTTCCAGGGCCCCGGGGTACACTTTCGCACAAGCCATGACCCTAGTAGGCTTCGACCCTGCTGGGCCCAATACAATACGCGCCGTCGACGACTCGAACTCGATCCGAACGGCTATCGGACGACCGCACGGCGAGCTACCCATTGCTCGCCGTCAACCAAGGCTGGTGGAGTATATGTATGGAATCACGGTTGATAACCATGTTGCCAAATATTTTGTATCAAAGACACCTTAAAAAGGCGTTATTGAAAGTCAAAATTTATAAGAAATAAAAATAAAGTTACAAAAATTTGTACAATATAGGGTGACTGGTAGTTAGTGACCGATACTTAAACACGTGATTGTACTCATGATTACAAACAACTTTCCCAAAGAAACTTTTTTATATACTCATTAGTTTTATGACAATAACAAAACAGCTGTTTGAAATTTGCGCGCGCACGGGAAAGGGCAATGAACTAGGTAGGTAGAACGCCTCACGAGTCAGTCACCCTATATAGTGTGTAAATTTGATTTGATTTGATTTGATTTTTCGCCTCGACTCTGCCTTGAATTTGAATATAAGAGCTATTACATACCTCAAAATCAGATAGCATATCGACATCAATGCAGTCCTTATGGTGTGGTACTAGAGTAAGCGTGTTGAAGCCTAACACGCCGCGGCCATCGTAATCACCTTGTAGACCTTTTGCCTGAAAAAAAAATCCAATAAAAAACATAAAAATCGCCTGTGTTTATTTTGGTACAATATTTTATCATCAGCCGATAGACGTCCACTGCTCGGCCTCCCCAAAATGTCGCCACAATGAACAAAGGCACAGGGCGTGCCTTTCGCATCCATCGGATTCCCGCAACTTCGATCACGCAAAGAAACTCCGAGCATAGCCCTTTCCATTTCCCTTTGGGTGCCTTTAAGCCTTCTGATGAGGCCCATTGCGAGCGACCATGAATCGGAACCATATGTCATCACTGGCAACACGCACTTTCATAGACTTTCGTCTTGAGACACTGTGGTATGTTGGACGAGAAGATACCGCGCAGCTTCCCGAACGCTGCCCAGCCGAGTCGGATTCGACAGTTGACCTCTTTCTCAAAATTATATCTACCCAACTGGACTGTATGTCCAAGGTAGATGTAATCGTCCACAACTTGAGTCTCCAATCTTGATAGGAGTGGGTGCTACATGGTTGTTTATCATGACTTTAGTTTTGTCCATGACCATTTTAAGACCCACTCTTTCGGAAGTTCTACTCAATATTTTAAACTGAACAACAAATAACAAAAAAGATATCTATTTTAAAATTAGCATTTCAAATACTGTTACGGCAAAGAGTGGTCGGAACGTCTCGCTATCACTTTTTTACACACGTAACCTAATGGCGGTGACGTCACATTTCAATATCTGCATCTTTATTCATAAAAAGTTTCTAAACTAGTTAATATTAAAAGTTTCAAAGCATTTTATTTCAAATAAATCATTTACAGGCACTTTTGAAATGTCAAGGGGTCAGTCAGTCAGAAAAAAATATTCTAATAGCACATTCCAAAGCGTAGATCTCTATGGAGAAGAATGTGCAAGAAACTCCATTGACACTCTTTTTAATCATGTTATGTAATTACAAATATCTCTGTTACTTGTTTCTTGTCGCATAATAGCGAGAACAATGTCAATAAAGTGAAAAAAAAAAAAACTAAATATGGATATTAAAATAGCAACTGGCAGCTGCTCTAAGAGATGACCAGTCTCAACTGACAGCGCCCGTTCACGGACATGACGAGAATATTAGCACCATTCAGCTCAACCATTTTGAAGGGAACCGAATGATCCAACACACGCGCCACCATTAGTGAGACATTTGAATGAGCATAACAAACTCTCAACTGCCGTGCTCGTATAATCCTTAAACAGATTTGAAAAGTTCTTTGTATTCGCGATTTTAGATAAAGTGACTTTTTGATAGGTGAAACTATTATAAAATACACGCCGGCGACATCGTCCGCGTCAGATCGTAAAACATCACAATGTTATAATTTTACGACGCATTTTTTGGCGTAGAGCCACATATACCTAATTCTTTTTCGAAAATATTTTTTCTATAACATCATCTATCTAACAGTGAAAGTCCTGTTAAAATCAGTCCAGACGTTTTTGAGATTATCCGAAACAAACAGACGGACAGCCAGAAATAAAATTTAAAAACAATATATTTTTGTTACAGGTATTTTAAGGTGGGAAATCATCCAAATGACTTCTCGCGCTCTGGGTGGAGCGCGAGGGCGTGTCAGACTTTTACTGACTTAAACCACACCTGTGTCCTTCAATTACCCTTTGCGTTCTAGGACTACGGGCTTCCCTTTCAGAAATTCTCCGCGGTCCTAGCTAGCGAGCATCGGCCCTGTTGGGCCCCTACGGTTTGCTGACATCTCTTTGAGGAGCGCGAGGATCACTACGCGCTGTCGACGACTGGGCTCGGTCCGGTTAGTTACCGAACAGCCGGACGGCGAGCTACCCAGTGCTCAACGTCCGCAAGCCCGCGTCTACCGTGGCTGGTAGTCGGGGTCGGAATTACGGCGGCTAGGGCGTGAGGACCTTCGTTCCCTCACGCGTGCAGCCTCCTCCTTCGCTAGCATTACTGCTTCGCAGAAGGAGGCGACTGCCTGCCATTCCTCCTCGCTCCGGACCATAGCCTGAACCAGGGCCCGACGCGAAAGGTCGCTGCCACCAATTGCCTCCACGAGGACACGGCGGTGCTCCGCCCAAGCGGGGCACACCTCCACCGTATGCTCCACCGTGTCCTCTGGGTGGTCCGCACAATGATGACACCCGGGCGTTGCTTCCGCCAGAATCCGATGCAGGAACTTACCGAACTGGCCATGCCCGGTGAGGACCTGCGTCATGCGGAAGATGAGGACGCCGTGTTGTCGCTCCAGCCACTCCTCAAAGAGGGGACTTACCGCCATAATTGTAGCGTGCCCATTTGTTACAGGTATGGAATATTCTTTTGATATTTCAGGACACTGACCTGCTGACCCGGCAGACTTCATACCACCTAATAGTAAGGATAGCGCCATCTACTGGCATTACCAGAACAACATAATTTATTTTAAAATGACAGTCTAATTAGAGATGGCGTTGTATTCGAATTTTATTTTTCGTAAATTTTTTCACCGTTTAAAACCTTCCCTGCACTATCACAAATATTTCAAGACCAAAATTAGCCAAATCGATCCTACCGTTCTCTACTTTAAGCGAGACTAACGAACAGCTATTCATTTTTGTATAGCTATATAGATTGAGTCTATCTTACCTTCGGATGTTTGCTGTCTTTAGTAACAAGGATGATTTCTACCAGGTCCTCGTGACGTATACCAAAATCTCCAACTTTGTAGTAGCCCGGCTCTGAAAACATATATATATTTTTTTAATATTCCACAACTATCACACAACGCCGTCTAGGCCCAAGCTAAGCAGAGCCTGTGTTATGAGTACTAGACAACTGATAAACTTACATATATATTTCTAAATACATACATATACAGATAAATTACACCCAGACACAGAACAAATGATCATTCTTATCACACAAACATTGTCCTGGGTGGGAATCGAACCCACGACCTCCGGCATAGCGGTCAGGGCCACTAACCACTTGACCAACAGGCCAGTCAACATTACATATTACATATTATTACATACAGGGGCCCAGCAGAGTCGAAGCCTACTGGGGCCATGGGTTAAGTGAAAATGAACCCCGGGGCCCTGGAACACAAGGCAAAGAAGGAACAAACGAGTGGGTTTTAGTCAGTAAAAGTCTGACACCCCTCTCGCTCCACCAAGAGCGCGAGAAGTCATAGGATGATTTCCCACCTTAAAAAAACCTTACCATGATATGTTAAAATTAGTCGTGCGATGGAAATATACACCCTATATATATGTCGTGGCCAGATTATAGAAATTGATCACTTCATGATATGGCCAACTAAAACTGGCCAGATCGTTTAAACGTTAACATTTGATGATATGTCGATCCTCGTTTGGCCATATCATTGATGTAGGATTTCTACGATAGTTAAAAGTCTAAAGAAAGTAGGCCAAACGAGGATTGACATGTCATCAAAGTTTAACGTTTACAATGATCTGGCCAGTTTAACTTGGCCATATTATCATCACTTCAGCCGAAAGCCGTCCACTGTTGGACATAGGCCTCCCCCTAATGTCGCTATAATGACCGGTCCTGTGCGTCTCGCATCCATCGGATTCTCGCGACCCTCACCAGGTCATCGGTCCACCTTGTGGGAGGCCTTCCAACGCTGCGTCTTCCAGTACGTGGTCGCCATTCCTGATGGTCGATGGGGACGAAAGGTTCTGCCCCCCTAGCCAAGTTACGATCGTCGTTTGCGTCGAACGCCTCTAGTAGGCCATGCCTCCGATTCCTTTCTTCTGACGTCATCTCAACGCTCAGTCACGTGGTCAGAACAAAGGAATCGGAGGCGTGGCCTACTCGAGGTGTTCGACGCAAACGAAACGATTGTAACTTGGCTAGGGGGGCAGAATCTTTCGTCCCCATCGACCATTTGTTCTGGGAGCAATGTGCCCTGCCCACTGCCACTTAAGTTTGGGATTCTTCGGGCTATGTCTGTAACCCTGGTTCTCCTTACATCCTTATATCTTAATTTCTGACGCGATCACGTAAGGAAACTACGAGCATAGCCCTTTCCATTGCCCTTTGAGTGACATTAAGCCTTCTGATGAGGCCCTATTATGGAGTGATCAATTTCTATGATTTGGCCACGACATATAAATCCCTTTAACAGTTTAGTTAAGGTCGTAAAACTTCGTTAAGAGCTCGTGTATGCTCCAAATTAATACGCGATTTTTTTATTATTTTTTTATGATTTTTGCATGAAATAGCCACTTAATAGGTTTAGATAAACGAATACAATTCTGTATTGATGATTTTATTGATAGCTAGTTGACCCGGGGAACTTTGTACCGCCTCAATGAATGTTACCTTTAACTGTCAAAGGATAACGCCATCTACTGGCATTACCAGAACAGCATAATTCATTTTAAAATGACATTTTATTTAGAGATGACGTTGTATTCGAATTTAATTTTTCGTAAGTTTTTTCAAATTTTCTCACCGTTAGAATCAGAATCAGAATAATTTATTCGTTAAAACCTTTCTTCAAATATTTCAAGACCAAAATTAGCCAAATCGGTCCAGCCGTTCTCGGGTTTTAGCGAGACTAATGAACAGCTATTCGTTTTCGTAATTTCCGTAAATAAAATGTATTACAGCCTCCAATCATAATTTAAACAAAATACAACTTGGCATCGACCTGCAAAATGCAACATACACGGCCCACTCCTCGAGCCCAGATATAGGCCAATGGCACTGATACCAAAATTGATTTATCACCATCGATATATATATGTACTACGCACTAGATTACACGTGCCGAACACTCACTTCAATCGACTCAGGTGTAGTGTAATCCATACACTTCGAACATTAACACTATGTTGAACGAAACGCGTAAGTTCCACGAAATTCATGGCGCTTAAGACATTTTGGTCGCGAAAAAAGTATCCTCTAAAACCTATCTTAGCGCTGTATGTTTTAATAGTTCTGTTAAACGGCATAATGCCAATGTAGCGCTGCAGCGAACTTTTGTTTTAACTTTTCAGTATTTTGACTAATATTTTCCATGAACGTGCTTGTATATCTCTAGAATATAAGTCAACGTTTATCACAAACTACTTACCATTGCTAAGTATCTGCCCGGGTTTTAGACCAGGGTCGTGAGGGTATGGTCTCCAGGAGATGCCGGAGGGGCCTTCGTGAACGTTCAGAAAGTGTCCTACTCCATGTCCCGTGCCGTGTGCGTAGTCCAGACCCACTTCCCAGAGCGAGTGTCGGGCAAAACTGTCTAGAACGTTACCCTGAAAAGATGGCAGGAATTGGGATTTATCATAGGTACTAGCTTCTGCCAGCAAACTTTGCACCCTTTGTACTCATACAAGCTTTGGACCCCTGTTGCATCCCTTTAGGGAGCGAATTTTGGGATATCCTCTCTTAGTGCTCACCTACATCATAAAAGAAAACATTGTGCAAAATTTCACACTCGTAGTCCCAGTAGTTTGAGCTGTGCGTTGATATGTCAGTCAGTCAGGTTCTCCTTTTATGTATATACTAGCTTTTGCCCGCGGCTTCGCTACCGTCAACTGACTACTCTATCCTACTCTACTCTACTCTACCCTACTCTACTCTACTCTACCCTAATTTACCTTACTCTACCCTACTCTATCCTACTCTACGCTACTCTACCCCACACTATTCGATTTTTTCTCGCCGTAAGAACCATCCTTGAACTTCAACGAACATTTTAAAAAAAGAATTGGCCAAATTGGTCCAGGCGTTGTTGAGTTATGCGCTTACCAACACATTTTGCGATTCATTTTTATATTATAGAAGATAAGTATAATAATCAGCCTTATAATGTTTCCTCTGCTGGGACTCAGGCCTCCTCTCTAGTAGAGGGAACGGGCCGTAATCCACCACGCGGGCCCAGTGCGATTTGGTGAATGTCTCATGCCTTAGAATTTTTGGTTCTAGGTTCCGGTTTCCTCACGATGTTTTCCTTCACCGTTTTGAGAGCAGTGGTGATGAAATAAATTATACAAAGTAATGCGCCTGGCTGGGTTTGAATCCGCGACCTACAAAATCGTAAGTCAGGGCCGTTACCACTCGCCAACACTGTTCTTATAATAATAATAATAATAATAATCATTTATTTGCAAACAAGTGACACTAATTACATGAATTCTCTGCCTCCTGAACTAGGTAGTGAACCTGTATCTCAGGAGACAGTTCCTTCCCTATACATATTACCATCCGTTTACAAACAATGCCAATTGGTACTTATATCAAGATTCAAAAAAAAATAAAATGTAATGAAATGGGACACGTAATTATATAAAAAAAAATATTGATCGTGATATAGATAACAAAAGAAAAAAAAATAGTAGTATAAAATAACAATAATATAATGGTTACTCATGTGTGCGTGTGGTGTGGTGTGTTATTCATGATGGTGTGTTTTTGTAGAGTTCTTAAGAATTATGATGTGTTTGTGTGTGTGCGTGTTGTTGTTGTGTTGTTGTTGTGTTGTTTTCAAAGTACAGTCCTTTATGTTCCTTATGTTATGTATGTAGATAATCAGCCTTATAATGTCTCCACTGCTGGGACTCAGGCCTTGTCTCTAGGAAAGGGCCGTAATTCACCACGCAGGCCCAGTGCCAGTTGGTGAATGTCACACCCCTTAGAATTGTTCGTTTTAGGACATGCCGGTTTCCTCACAAATTGTTTTGGGAACACATTCATTGTGCGTACAGCTAAGGTGTGGATTTCCCTGCCGGAGTCTGTATTACCTGATAGCTACAACCTAGGGGTCGTAAGTCAAGAGTGAATAGGTTACTTCTAGGAAAGCGTACTCCATCGTCGACCATATCGTCGCTTGCCATCAGGTTAGATAGCGGTCAAGCGCGAACTTTTGAAATTTTAAGAAGTCAGAAAAAACTGGGCAAGTGGGAGTCGGACTCGCACACTGAGGGTTCCGTACAAACTAACTTGTGTAAATAGTTCAATTCCCGAATCGAGTCTTGAAGATTTTATCGTTTTTTTTTGTTATGTAACTACAAATTTTCAGATTTATTCCTTTACTTGTCTTATATAAGACCTTGCTTCGTGCCAAATTTCAAGGTTCTAGGTTAACAGGCAGTACTCTATGAATTTTGATTCCCTTGAGAGTGTCGAAATATACATTTTTTTGCGACATAAACGGCCGTATCTTTTTTTTTCGTTAACTTAGAAGTTTGATGTTTTTATACAGCTTCAAGGGACCGCAGACCAGAGTATATGGTTTTAATTTCAACTCGATACCTCCACGCCTTCTCGAGATAAATGGTCTTGGCAGACAGACAGACGGACAACATATAACAGTTCCGTTTTTTCTTTTTGAGGTAGAAACCAAAAAGGAACCCTAAAAAAAAAAATATACTATAGTTTATTACCTTGACCCCCTTCGGGAACAGCGCGCTGCCCATCATCATCTGTCCTTTTAGGACTCTGGTGAAGGCAGACTTCTCCTCGTCCGTGGGTGCGCGCGCCATATGACGCGTGCGGGTTATATCGGTCGTGCCATCCCTGGGCAGGAAATGAGTAAGTTAAGAAAACTTATAAAGAAAGTAGTGGTAATTTTTTTATTATTATTTATTTATTACATTATAACACCTTTATAGGTAAGTCCAAGGCGATGTTATACTAACACTTAATATATGTACATGGTTATGATATTCTTAAATTAATTAGGATGTAATGTCCAGACCTTTCTCAATAATTATTTGAGCTGCTTCTAAAAATTTCGGCAGTGTTTGGCCAAATATATCCTCCGATTGTGCTATATTATTGATAGTTCGTATGGCTCGTGACAAAGGGGCAAGCTTTACGAGGTTAGTCCTAGCAGACGGCACCTCTAAGAGAGCGGGGCGGCGGCGCGCGCCCACACACCCGTCCGGCGCGCGCCCACACACCCGTCCGGCGCGCGCCCACACATCCGTCCGGCGCGCGCCCACACACCCGTCCGGCGCGCGCCCACACACCCGTCCGGCGCGCGCCCACACATCCGTCCGGCGCGCGCCCACACACCCGTCCGGCGCGCGCCCACACACCCGTCCGGCGCGCGCCCACACACCCGTCCGGCGCGCGCCCACACACCCGTCCGGCGCGCGCCCACACATCCGTCCGGCGCGCGCCCACACACCCGTCCGGCGCGCGCCCACACACCCGTCCGGCGCGCGCCCACACATCCGTCCGGCGCGCGCCCACACACCCGTCCGGCGCGCGCCCACACACCCGTCCGGCGCGCGCCCACACACCCGTCCGGCGCGCGCCCACACATCCGTCCGGCGCGCGCCCACACACCCGTCCGGCGCGCGCCCACACACCCGTCCGGCGCGCGCCCACACATCCGTCCGGCGCGCGCCCACACACCCGTCCGGCGCGCGCCCACACACCCGTCCGGCGCGCGCCCACACACCCGTCCGGCGCGCGCCCACACACCCGTCCGGCGCGCGCCCACACACCCGTCCGGCGCGCGCCCACACACCCGTCCGGCGCGCGCCCACACAACCGTCCGGCGCGCGCCCACACACCCGTCCGGCGCGCGCCCACACACCCGTCCGGCGCGCGCCCACACACCCGTCCGGCGCGCGCCCACACACCCGTCCGGCGCGCGCCCACACACCCGTCCGGCGCGCGCCCACACACCCGTCCGGCGCGCGCCCACACACCCGTCCGGCGCGCGCCCACACACCCGTCCGGCGCGCGCCCACACACCCGTCCGGCGCGCCCACACACCCGTCCGGCGCGCGCAGCCGCAGCGCTTCCAGCACGTCTGGGTGGTGCAACAACCCTATCAGTACACTAGCTACGTACTTGACCAGTGCGACATCCCTTTTTACCTCCAGTCTAGTATACCCGACCATGCCCAGGACGAAAAGACTCGGGTACATGAGCGGATAAAAGGGGTAAACCCCATATTGTTTCAAGTACAGTAATCTCGTAAGTTTATTTTGGATCTTTTTCATATAAGGCTGTACTTTTTCTCATGAGGATTCCAAATAATGGAACTGGTTTCTAGGTGGCTCCTTACAAGTGCATTATATAAAACTTAATCTTTCAACTTAATAAAACACGAAGATAAAAAAAGTCCAACTCGCAGTCGGTCTCCTGCACGAAGCATTCCATACCATCATCATCATCATTTCAGTCGAAAGACGTCCACAGCTGGCCATAGGCCTCCCCCAAATGTCGCCACAATGAACGGTCCTGTGCGTCTCGCAACCATCGGACTCCCGCAACCGTTACCAAGTCATCAGTCCACCTTGTAGGAGGCCTTCCAACGCTACTTCTTCCGGTACGTGGTCGCCATTCCAAAACCTTTCGGCCCCAACGGCCATTCGTCCTGCAAGCAATGCCCTGCCCATTGCCACTTAAGTTTGGCGATTTTTCGTGCTATGTCGGTGAACTTGGTTCTCCTGCAGATATCCTCATTCCTGATTCGATCACGCAAGGAAACTCCGAGCATAGCCCTTTCCATTGCCCTTTGGGTGACTTAAAGTCTTCTGTTTCCTACCCTCCGTAGTAAAAAACGGCAAAAAAATATCAGGTTTGTTGTTTGGGAGCCCCTTCAAATATTTATTTTATTCTGTTTTTTAGTATTTGTCCTTATAGCAGCAACAGATATAAATCATCTGTGAACATTTCACCTGTCTCACTAACACGGTTCATGAGATACAGCCTACTGACAGACGGACAGCGGAGTCTTAGTAACAGGGGGTTTTTACATTTTGGGTAGGGAAACCTAAAAATGACTGAGTTTTTGGTGGTATTTTTAAAAATAATTGTAAAACGGTCCATAAACGACGGAATTCTGAAGTAAGGAACATAAAAAAAACACAACCGAATTGAGAACCTCTTACTTTTTTTGAAGTAGGTTGAAAAATAAAACATAATTAATAATAATAATATTCCACAACTATCACACAACGCCGTCTAGTCCCAAACTAAGCAGAGCTTGTGTTATGAGTACTAGACAACTGATAAACATACTTATATAGTTCTAAATACATACTTATATAGATAAACTAGCTCCTGCCAGCGGCTTGGCCCGTGTAACAGATACATAAAAACTTTAGACCCCCGTTTCATCCCCTTAGGGGCTGAATTTCGAAAAATCCTTTCTTAGTGCTCGCCTACGGCATAAAAGGAAACCTTGCGCAAAATTTCACGCTCCTAGTCCCAGTAGTTTCGGCTGTGCGTTGATATGTCAGTCAGTCAGTTTCTCCTTTTATATATATAGATTACACCCAAACACAGAAAAAATTATCATCCTCATCACACAAACATGTATCCTGGGTGGGAATCGAACCCACGACCTCTGGCATAGCAGTCAGGGCCACTAACCACTAGACCAACAGGCTAGTCAAACGATACAGGTCATTGACGTTCCTATTCATATTCGAATCGCATTGTATACCCGACACTTACTTGTACTGTCCACCAGAGTCAAGTAGGAACATGTCGTTTCTCTCGATGGTCTTCTGCAGTCCATTCCTGGAAGGACTGTAGTGTATGATCGCGCCATTAGCGCCCGCACCCGGTATGGTCTCGAAAGATGGGCCCATGAAGTCGGCCTCTTCCCTGCAAACAAACAATACATCTGGCTTAGACTGCAAAATAATACTCTCACTAGCAACTTATCCTGCTATAGATTTCTCGGGCTTGGCTCGGCCATGTCGTCGACGGCGCGCCTCAGAGAGATGTCAGCAAATCATAGGGGCCCAGCAGGGTCGAAGCCTACTGGGGCCATGGGACGAAGGCAAAGAAGGAACAGGAGTGGGTTTTTAGTCAGTAAAAGTCTGACACTATTTCGCGCTCCGCCCAAGAGGGAGATTTGTCATTAAATGATTTTCCCACCTAAAAAAGAAAATCTATCGGGTTCTCCATGCAAACTTCCAACCCCCATTTTACTCACTTAAGGGTGGAGTTTTGTAAAATCCGTTCTTAGCGGATGTCTACACCCTATAAGGAACCTATCTGCCAAACTTTAAGTTTGTAGGTGTTATAGTTTCTGAGATTTCGTGATTAATCAGTGAGTGATAGTTCGCTTTTATAATATATAGATAACAAAGCAGCGCAGCGGCAGTTTGAAGGCGCCCTTAGACTCAGTGAAAAGGCGTGCAGAGGCTGATTGGTGATACAGATTTAGTTTAGTCCAATCAACAAAGCCTTGAGCACAGGCGTAGGGTGGCCAGCCTTTCGGTATTCTACAGGATGCATTTTGGAGAGTGTGCGCGGGAATTGCATGACTTGATTCCGCCATCATCTTGCAACCATAGAACAAACCGACGCACGGCGAGTATCCGCCCTTACGTTGTTGAAACATCTACGGTCCGGACTAAGCGTTTCACCTCGTCGTTTTCTACCGCGTACATCGAAGGACTAAAACAATTTGCCTGCTGCGGTCTTCCCGTCGCTCGCCTGCGTCGTAAAAGGAAACCTTGTTTAAAATTTCACGTTCCTAGACCCAATACTTTCGGCTGTGCGTTGATATGTCAGTCAGTCAGTTACTCCTTTTATATACAGATTTAACTTACTTGCGAAATTCAAGCAGCTTATCAGCGGCTTGTATCTCAGTGATGTTCTTGCCGCTATCAATCTGATCATGGAGCCATTTCAGCAGACGACTCACGGCTATCCCATCTCGAACGTGACAGTGACGGAAACCCTGGCCAAGACATATAATTCATGTGTGTCATTTAGTACACAGTAATTTGACAATTCATGTACAAAGGCGAGCTAAACTCAACAATGAGTTTTCTCCAAGCAAACCTTTGAGTGTCATTCGAGGGTAGGATCCAATGTACAATAAAAACCAACATAAATAAATCTTACAAAAATATACGTACATACTAATAAGGAGTGAAATTCCCTGCCGGAGTCTGTGTTTCCTGTATACGTACCTCCAATAATATTGTATACGTACCTCCAATGATCGTGTATACGTACCTCCAATAATCTTGTATACGTACCTCCAATGATCGTGTATACGTACCTCCAATGATCTTGTATACGTACCTCCAATAATCGTGTATACGTACCTCCAATGATCTTGTATACGTACCTCCAATAATCGTGTATACGTACCTCCAACAACGATCTTGTATACGTATCTCCAACAATGATCTTGTATACGTACCTCCAACAATGATCGTGTATACGTACCTCCAATGATCGTGTATACGTACCTCCAATGATCTTGTATACGTACCTCCAATGATAGTGTATACGTACCTCCAATGATCGTGTATACGTACCTCCATTGATCGTGTATACGTACCTCCAATGATCGTGTATACGTACCTCCAATGATCGTGTATACGTACCTCCAACAATGATCGTGTATACGTAGCTCCAATGATCGTGTATACAAACCTCCAATGATCTTGTATACGTACCTCCAATGATCTTGTATACGTACCTCCAATGATCGTGTATACGTACCTCCAATGATCTTGTATACGTACCTCCAATGATCTTGTATACGTACCTCCAATGATCTTGTATACGTACCTTCAATGATCTTGTATACGTACCTCCAATGATCGTGTATACGTACCTCCAATCAGGGGCGCCGACTTGTAGAAAACCTCATGGGTGCTCATGCTCATTTGATGGACTCGAAAAAGTGGCGAAGTGTGAGAAGAGAAATGCACACTGATCGACCGACAAATAAATAAATGTCTTGCTTACATACTGCGTACTTAATTACTAATTATGTTTGTTAAAAATATAAAATGAAACAATTATATAAAAATTAAACAAGTTTTTACTATCAAGAAATATTATAATTTATATGTAACCTAAAAGGCCATTACTGATCTGTTTCTTGATGTCTATTCTCAGGGGTGCTCAGCAACCACTATTTATTTCTCATGGGTGCTCGAGCCCCCGAGCACCCACGGAGTCGGCATCCCTGCCTCCAATGATCGTATATACGTACCTCTAACTCCACTTCATTTTTGATGAGCTTCATCAACGCTACCGGAGATATTTCTGATATTAAATTCAATGGAGTCTTCAAAACATCCAACTGAAAAAATATTAAACTAGTTTCAGTTACTTATTTGGCGGGATTTCATCGAATGAAGTTCAGTGGCTGTTTCTAGATGAAAATGTTACGAGTATATGGATAAAAACTGATTCCTAGAGGATATTGTGATATAAAATTTGTTTATAATAATACCACCAAAAAAAAATTAACGCACTGTTTATAAACTTAACTGGCTTGTTGGTCTAGTGGTTAGTGGCCCTGACTGCTATGCCGTAGGTCGTGGGTTCGTTTCCCACCCAGGACAAATGTTTGCGTGATGAGCACGATCATTTGTTCTGTGTCTGGGTGTAATTTATCTATAATATGTATTTATTTAGCAATTTTTAAGCAATATGTTTATCAGTTGTCCAGTACTCATAACATAAGCTCTGCTTAGCTTGGGACTAGATGGCGTTGTGTGATAGTTGTGTGAATATTATCTATATATATAAAAGAAAGTCGTGTTAGTTACACTGTTTATAACTCAAGAACGGCTGAACCGATTTGGCTGAAAATTGGTGGGGAGGTAGCTTAGAACCAGGAGACGGACATAGGATACTTTTTATCGAGTAGGGTAAAGTGGGGTAGAGTAGGGTAGAGTAGGGTAGAGTAGGGTAGAGTAGGGTAGAGTAGGGTAGAGTAGGGTAGAGTAGGCTAGAGTAGGGTAGAGTAGGCTAGAGTAGGGTAGAGTAGTCAGTTGACGGGAGCGAAGCCGCGGGTAAAAGCTAGTTATTATTAAAATTATGACTTACCCCGGCTGCAGCTCTATGTATAGCTTCGCTGGCGTCACTGGAGAGCCAGATAGAATGTTTACCGTCATCTTTCTGAGATAGCTCTTTCTGTAACAATCACATTTTTTTTTTAATCAATAATTTATATTTTGCTTTATCATTCGTCGATCTTTGACAGTCGTTAAGGGTTGACAGAAGTCAGGACATCTGACTCCAGTCTTGGCATGGGGTATCGTTATAGCATAGTCGGCCTTATAATGTTCCCACTGTTGGGACTCAGGCCGCCTCTCTAGTAGTGGAAATGGGCCGTAATCCACCACGCGGGCCCAGTGCGGGTTGGTGGATGTCACATGTCTTCGAATTTTTGATTCTAGGACATGCCGGTTTCCTCACGATGTTTTCCTTCACCGTTTTGAGAGAAGTGGTGATGAAATAAATTACACAAAGTAATGCGCCTGGCTGGGTTTGAGCCCGCGACCTACAACTCGTAAGTCAGGGCCGTTACCACTCGGCCACCACTGCTCAATGGTATCGTGTTAGTCAGAGTCAATATTTGTATACATCACTAGTTTTTGCCCGCAGCTTCACCCGCATAAAATATAGCCTATATCACTCAGGAATAAAGCAGCATTTTTTTTTTCACCGATATAAAGGTGAAAAAAAAATTAGCAATCGGAACAGTACTTTCAGAGATTACATTAAGATTACTCATACAAACAAAAAAACAAAATTTTACCTCTTTATTATAATACACTAGCTGCTGCCCGCGGCTTCACCCGCGTGAAAGTAGGTTTCTCCATACAAACTTTGGACCCCCGTTTCAACCCCTTAGGGAGCGAATTTTGAAAATTTCTCTCTTAGTGCTCGCCTACGTCATAAAAGGAAACCTTGTGCCAAATTTCACGTTCCTAGTCCCAATATTTTCGGCTGTGCGTTCATGTCAGTCAGTCAGTTTCTCCTTTTATATATATAGATTAGTGTCGATAAATGAAACCTCAGTGCAAACAGCGTTCTAAATCGTAGAGCTAGGTAATACTTACAGCCATTTCACGCAAATGTTTCTCCACATCAGCCAACGGGTACCGCTGTACTTCAACTCCTTCTTCAGCTAAATGCTCCCTAACAGCCGGGCTCAGGTCACTAGCGGTGAACAGTGCCACAGAAACTGGCGTGATGATGAGATAGGAGAAGAACACTGGGTTGTACTGTATGTCGCTGCCCCGTAGATTCAGCGTGTCTACACAGAGAAGCTGGAATTAGTATACTGCAGAAATTAGCCTTCATAATCATCATTTCAGCCGAAAGACGTCCACTGTTGGACATATGTCTCTCTCTCTCTTCTTCTCTTTGTTGTTCCTATATTATTGTTTATATGTTATGTTATGTTTGTCATCTTATGACATCCCCCGCTCTGGGCGGGGCGGGAGATAGTGTCAGACTTTTACTGACTAAAAACCCACTCCTGTTCCTTCGTTGCCTTTCGTACCAGGGCCGAGTCTTCCTTTCAGAACTAGTAGGCTTCAACCCTGCTGGGTCCCTACAGTTGCTGAAATCTCCTTAAGGCGCGCGTGGAACAGTACGCGCCGTCGACGCGCACGAGGACATGGCGGTGCTCTGCCCAGGCGGGGCACAACTCCACCGTGTCCTCCGGGCGGTCCACACAATGGTGACACCCGGCGTATCTTCCGCACGAATCCGGTGCAGGAACCTCCTGAACTTACCAAGTCCGGTGAGACCTGCGTCATGTGAAAGGCAAGGACGCCGTGTTGCCTTTCCAGCCACTCCTCAAAGAGGGCCTTACCGCCATAATTATGGCGTGCCCAGCACTGGGTTGCGATAGTCGCTTTTCGCCATTCCACCATGAGATCCCGGCCAGATGCAATAGACAATAGACGACCACAGACTAAGCTTTAGACAACTGTGTTCTGTCTAGTGTCTATGGTGCAGCACAGTCATGCCCGGTTCACACATGGCCCGAGAGATTGCCATATTTTATTGTGCGTCTATTTGGGCAGAATAAACATAATTTCTTTTTTTCTGTTCTTTTTCCAAATGTCATCATAACGATCAGTCTTGTGCGATTCACATACATCAGATTCTCGCAACCCTCACTAAGTCTTCGGTCTACCTTACACGAGGCCACGCCAACGCTACTCACCCATACGTACAAAGCATTTTGGGACCACATTTATTATGCGTACAGCTAAGGAGTGGAATTATCTGCCGGTGTCTGTTTCCTGCTAAAAACTTAGGGGATGCTACACTCTTAAAGTCAAGAGCAAATAGGTTACTTCTAGGCAAGCGTGCTCTATCATCGGCCACATCATCGCTTACCATCAGGTGAGATAGTGGTTAAACGCGAGCTTATCCATAATAAAACAATATAGACATAGGCCTTCCCGAAGTGTAACGACCGATCCTCGCATCCATCAGATTCCCGCGACCCTCACCAGGTCATTGGTCCACTTTGTGGGTGGTCTTCCTTTCCACTGCACCTTCCTGTACGCGGTCGCCACTCCAGAACCTTTCGTCCCTATCGACTATCTGTTCAGCGAGCAATGTGCCCTGCCCACTGCCACTTAAGTTTGGCGATTCTTAGGGCTATGTCGGTAATCTTGGTTCTTTTGCTGTAATTAGGGAACCTCGGATTTAGTGCAGAGATGGAATATGGTTACTGCTGATAAAAACGCAGCTGGCATTAAGATGCTACCAAAATTAGAAAATGCTAGAATTAGGCGTCTGCTGGAACTATACTCATGCTGTACTCTGGTTTTAAGAGTGCAGTAATAGTTTAAAAGAATCCAGTAGTAGTTTTAAAGAATGCCGCAGCAGTTTTACAGAATTCAGATCAGCTTGAAAGACTGCAGTAGCAGTTTAAAAAGATGCAGTAGTAGTTTTAAAGAAAGTAGTAGGTCAATGGGAACGAATAACGGTCATGTAAGCATAGTTTTACCAATAAATGTGAATCAACATTGTGGAGCAGATCAAAACTTACACGCGACTTCATCTAAAGCCGTGACGACCAGCGCCGAAGCCTTCTTCTCCGTCATCTTCTGACGAAGCTCAGTTATCTTCTGACCAGCCGTCTTGCCTGGAACACAAAGTAGGTATACATAATATTACGATCTTACGTCTTGTGTAGTATATTAAAAAAAAGTTATCAATCTACACTTATTTTATAGAGGTAAAGTTTATTTTTTTGTTTGCAGGAGTTAATCACTGAAAGTACTACCCCCCTGGCCAAATTACGATCGTTTCGTTTGCGTCGAACTTCTCGAGTAGGCCACGCCTCCGATTCCTTTGTTCTGACCACGTGACTGAGCGTTGAGATGACGTCAGAACAAAGGAAGCGGAGGCGTAGCCTACTCAAGGCGTTCGACGCAAACGAAACTGGGCTGGTCCGGTTGCAAAAATTTTTTCGCCGATAGAAAGCTGTTTTATTCCTGAGTGAATAGACATGACTATATTTTATACACGTGGGCGGAATCGAAGAAGCATATAGATGTGTTCAATTCCACACGTGCCTCAGTTAGCTGTCCAACAACGCCACAATGGCGCCGTGAAAGCCCCTTTTTTCAAGTGTATCTAAAGATGCACCACGGTGTCCTCACTTTCCGCATGATGCAGGTCCTCACCTACCATGGCCACTTTCCTTTTCCAGATTCAAGCGAAAGATACGCCCAAGCGTTCAGGCCATGCTTCGGAGCGAAAGGGAATAGTAATAATAATAATAATAATCTTTATTTGAAACTAGAAATAAATGTAACAATTTATTTATGTACGATGATAGCTGCAATAGTTTGAAACTGAGGCGCAGCTATCAACGCCCACCTCCAGAAACATAAGAACAGGAGTAGTTCCATATCTTATACATTACAATATTTACTTATCCTAACTTAAAGTAGTGCGTGGTGTGTAGTGTGTATGTAGTGAGGGTGTGGAGTGGAGGGGTGTGTAAGGGTGGGTAGTATGACTTGTGATGTTACATTTCTATAAGTTTTTCGCTTTCATCATAAGTTTTTGATCTTAGCCAATCTGTTAATTTCTTTTTAAGAACATTCCTCGTTAGAGGGTATATATTTATTTCCTTATTTATTCTATTGTAGAGCCTAGAGCTAATGTGTCTAAAACAAGGAATGGGAATTGGCCGCCTCCTTCAGCGAAACAGTAATGCTAGCGAAGGAGGCGAGACTATTTAAAACTAGGCAAGTGCGAGTCGAATTCGGCCCTGAGGGTTCCGTATAAACTTACCTATGTAAACAGTTCAATTCCCGAATGGAGTCTCGAAGATTTTTCTGAATCGCATTTTTTATTCTTGTGACATAGATAACTACATATTTACTGTTTTCAGATTTATTCCTATACCTGTGCTATAATACCTTGTGATAAGAAAAATTTCAGAATTCTGGGTCTATATTTTTTTTTTTTCGTTAACTTAGAAATTTTATTTTATCACAGCTTCAAGAGATCGCAGATATAAGTATATGGTTTTAATTTCACCTCGTTACCTCACTGCGTCCCTGAGATAAAGGGTCTTAATAGACAGACAAACAGAGAGACGGACAGACAACAAAGTGATCCTTTTAGAGTTCCATTTTTTTTTTCGTGGTACAGAACCCTAAAAATGCCTTTTTTTTAGGTCGGACTTCTCCGGTTCGTGGGTGGAGCGAAAGGGCATGCCACTTTTACTGTCTCAATCCCACCTGTATCTCTTCAGTTGCTCTTTTTGTTCCAGGCCCGTGGTAACTCTTTCGAACAATCCCGTAGTCTTGGTAGGCATCGACTCCAGCTGAGACCCTACCACGAGCTCTCAACGCGATCCATTTGACGAGCTAAACTGAACTGTTAAAGGTATGGAGCTATTCATTTTTTTTTGTTTATGCGAAACCTAACCTAATATTGTAAATAATAATTTGTTTATGCGAAACCTAACCTAATGTTCTAAATCGGTGACTGTATCGGGTCACGGCAGGTCATAGCGGGCATTAGGAACCAGCGCACAGTTGAGTGCGGGAGCAACTTTCCTCAGTCGCCCGGATGGCCCTGTGACCATGTATTTGTGCGAAAAACCAGGCAACATAACAAGCTTATAACTTTGTAATTTTTCATGATACAGTTATGAAATTTTGTACATAGATTCTTTACATAAAAATACTAGACACGTGTTTCGGGTATTGCTTAAATTAAAACTTATGTTGTATAGGGTGTATAGCTCCATCCATTTTTCTCACTCGCAAACCTGAAGTATTTAATAAGGTCCAGCCCATTTTTATAATAAGGCCCAGGTCATTTTTATAATAAGGCCCAGGTCATTTTTATATTAAAAGCCAGGTCATTTTTATAATAAGGGCCAATTCGTTTTTATAATAAGGCCCAGATCATTTATAATAGGGCCAAGGTCATTTTTGTAATAAGGTCTAGGTCATTTTTATAATAAAGCCCAGGTCATTTTTATAATAAGGCCCAGGTCATTTTTGTAACAAGGCCCAGGTAATTTTTACAATAAGGCCAAGGTCATTCTTATAATAAGGCCCAAGTCATTTTTATAATAAGGCCCAGGTAATTTTTATAATAAGGGCCAGTTCGTTTTTATAATAAGGCCCAGGTCATTTATAATAGAGCCAAGGTCATTTTTATAATAAGGCCAAGGTCATTTTTATATTAAGGCCCAGGTCATTTTTACAATAGGGCCAAGGTCAGCCCAGGTCATTTTTATAATAAAGCCCGGGTCGTTATTATAATAAGGCCCAGGTTATTCTTATAATTAGGCCCAGGTCATTTTTATAATAAAGACCAGGTCTTTTTATGATTACGCAGTTTAACAGTGCTAGTAAACTTACCGGTATACTTAACAGGTAGAGGTATGACGGTGTTGTTAGGCCTCTTCGGTGGGGGGTCACCTAGCTGACACCTCGCTTCGTCCACCAGGTTCTTGGACACAGGTATCAGGTGCATGTTGTGTTTTGTAAGGGCCGTCTGTTGACAAAAATATAGTTATCAAATTGCTTCCAACGCCTTCGCCCGAGTGTAATAATAGAATATTATCGAAAGGGAACATAAGTGCGTTGGGATAAGAACTTATAAATCATATATTCTACTTATAAAGCTATATTTTTTAATTTTTGTATTTGCTTCAGATACAAGATCCATATTTTGTGTGAGAAAGTAGGCACTTAAAATTATGTTGCTATCAAAATGTACACAAACAAATACAAATAAACATTACATAGATATCAAATTACAAACTTTTTTTTTTTAATATGTGATCATGCTTGGGCAAATTGTTCGGTAGATGATGGAGCCCTCAGCCCTGCGTTAAAAAATGAGTTTAGAGTTAACTGTAATGACGTCATCAGGGCAGATACTCTACGCTCGCATTTTTGAACGCGAACGTAGAGTTTAACTGTCAATGTCAAGCAAGTGTCATTTATGGTCGTTTAGACCAACCTACCCTGCTCGGAGTTAGAGTAAGGGCGGAATTCACCAATAAAACTAATCGCGTTTGAACAGTTGGCTCGCATAATCACGTTTAGCCGCTGTCACTAATGTCACTTGTAAAAAAACAACAATAGAAAAATACAGACAAGTGACACTAGTGACAGCGGCTAAACGCGATTATGCGAGTCAAACGTTAAAAGGCGATTAGTTTTATTGGTGAATTTCGTCCTCAGTTGGGTTAACTCTAGGGTAGCTACTCGAGTTATAAAAGAACGACCCTCGAGTTGTAACTCGAAGCATTTTTGAACGGTTGGAGTAGCGACTTTACTCTGGTTATTTTTTTTAACGCATGGCTGAGGAGACAGCTATATACCTTCAAGTCTGCTTGCTACTTCATTCCGTACTGTGTAAAGGGGGTAAGCTAAAGTATATGTTTACCTGCAGCGGAGTCCACTCGTCCCTGGTGAAGGTGTGAGGATCCACGCCGACGGCAGCCCCCTCTGACAAATGTGAAGTCAACCATTTCTCTATGGAAGGTGTGTCCGTTAGGGCTGAGGACAAAAATGTAAAAAAAAAGTTCTAAATCTAGTTTGAACTTTTTGAACGTCCAATAAAATAATGTTTTCAGGATTATGTTGGAACTCCCTCGTTTCTTACAGATGTACGCGATTGGGCAAATATCCCCGAGGCACTACAGAAATGCAAGGTTTTCATGCGATCATCAGAAAAAAGGTAGCATCGCTTGTGAGGACGATTCGGGGGAGTGACAACAGAATCCTGAAAGTCACTGCCGAGCATCCGAGAGCTCCTGTGCTGAGGCATCTCATGAGGAATCATTGTCCGCCTGAAGTGCCTCGTAAGTACGTGACGCACTAAATATAATTTGTCTGTTATAATTATAATTACTTATCCTAGTGTTTAAGCTTTAGCATGTAAATCTATATATATAAAAATCAAACCCGTTTTCCTTGGTCACGGCATCACGCGTGAATGGCTGGACCGATTTCACTAATTCTTTTTTTGTTGTATTTGTTATTATTAGGAGGTTCTTACGGAAAAAAATATTAAGAATATCTCTCAGAAATATTGAAAAATATACATTTAATTTTGCATATTTAAAAAAACGCGCGTAACGAATGTCAATGTCATTCACAGCCATAGACTATATTGAAAGAGCATTGTTTGTTCGGAAACGTGGTTACTTAATTAAATTCGAGCATCATTTGTTCCAAAATAAAGAAGTGCATCATTGCTACGCTAAGGCGGTACGAAGTTCGCCGGGTCAGCTAGTTACTAATAAAAATGGTTCCTTGGTTTTCCGAATAAAACAATTATTATTATTATTTTCCTACGAAAGACAAATCGAAATATGTAGTCCATTACCATTTTGACTATGCTACAAAGTTGCGGTGCAAAAATAAACAGGTATATTTGATTTAAGAACAAAAGCCAAAGCTTCAAAGCATTTTATTTCAAATAAACCATTTACGGTCACTTTTGAAATGACAAGAAGTCAGTCAGAAAAAACTGGGCAAGTGCGAGTAGGACTCGCGTACTGAGAGTTCCGTACAAACTTAACTATGTAAATAGTTCAATTCCCAAATAGAGTCTCAAAGATGTTTCCGCATCGCAAAAAAAGTTTTTTTTTGTGACGTAAGTACAAATTTACTGTTTTCAGATTTATTCCTATACCTGTGCTATAAAACCTTGCTTTATGCCAAATTACAGAATTCTGAGTCAACGGGAAGTATCCAATGAATTTTGATTTACTTGAGATTGTCGAAATACGCGTTTTTTGCGACATAAACGGCCGTATCTTTTTTTTTTCGTTAACTTAGTTGTTTGATTTTTTCATAGCTTCAAGGGACCGCAAACCTGAGTATATGGTTTTAATTTCAACTCGATACCTCTACGCGTTCCCGCAATAAAGGGTCTTGACAGACAGACAGACAGACAGACTGACGGACGGACCGACAACAAAGTGATCCTATAAGGGTTCCGTTTTCTCCTTTTGAGGTACGGTACCCTAAAAAATTATGCTAATTGCACATTCCAAAGCGTAGATCTCTATGTAGAAGAATGTGCAAAAACTCCATGGACACTCTTATATTACAAATATCTCGGTTACATGTTTCTTATCGCTACTATTAAGTGAAAAATTTATTTACATTAATAAAATAAAAACAATCTAAAATATAGATATTAAAATCGATCATACCGGTATGAGGGTTAGGTACCTACCTACATAGCCCGTCGAGTACCCACAAAATGCTTAGCGTGCCTAAAGAAGTTTCACTTAAAAAACTCACACTGCTTCATTAGCGTCCACAACGTCAGATCTGCCTCCTTCTCGAACTGCGTATAGTACCGTCCGTCCGTCCAGACTAGCGCGGCAGAAGACGTGACCACAGCCGTCCCCGCTGACCCAGTGAAGCCCGAGATCCATTCACGGCGAGCGTCCACCGGTGCGATGTATTCTGACTACAAGAGAATAAGAGAGACAAGAATTAACTAATTAATTTAATTGCCATGAAGCCATCGTTTGTCTTGGTATGGTCATGTGAAGAGGAGGGATGAAACGCATGTTACTAAAAGAGTTATGAGTTTACATATGGATGGATGGAGAGGGAGAGGGAGACATAAGAAAAGATGGATGGATTGTGTGAAGAGTGATATGAAAGAAAAGCAAGTTAGTGATAGCATGACGAGTGACAGGGCAGAATGGAAAAATAAGTGTTGCGCCGACCCCAAATAACACGGGATAAGGGCAGGAAGATGATGATGATGATGACGATGACTAGGCTAGTAATGAAAGAAAGTAAACACGTTTATTTCGCACACAGGTACATACAATGAAATAATAATTATACTTATAGAAACTTAAATACATCAACATTGTGTGTCTTTTCACGGCTGCGCCAAATAGGTCTAGTTTAGCATACTGTTCGGTCACTAATATTTGCTTGACGCTGGTATTAGGTGATAAGGGAGGAGATGCTCCCCTAAGGTGATAGTTTTTTTTTAGGTAGAAAATCATCTAATGAAATCTCCCGCTCTTGGGCTGAGCAAGAGGGCATGGCAGACATTTACTGACTAAAACCCACTCCTTCTATGCCTTCGATCCAGGGCCCCGGGTTTCGTAGGCCCCAGTAGGCTTCGACGCTACTGGGCCCCTACGATTTTGCTGACATCTCATTGTGCGCGCGTGGACTAGACGCCGTTGACGACTTGGACTCGGTCCGGACAGTAATCGGACGGCCGGACTCCCCTAAGGTGATGAAACGAGAAGCTTGTATGGAGAAACCTATTTTCACGTCGGCGAAGCCACTGGGTAGAAGTTAGTTGCTGAAAAAAGGGTCGAATTTTAAAATATCATCACCCCTAGCCAAGTTGATAATCTGCAATCGTTAACGCTAGTCGAAACTAATCAAATGTATGGGAATGACATCATCTCAACGTTAAGTCACGTGGTCAGAACAAACGTATAGAAAATTCGTAGCCAAGTTCACATCATTCAAAATGATAGAATGAATTGTTATCGTTTCTAAAATGTTCAACGCTACATTCTTTATTATTGTAGAACGACATTGTAGAACGAACGGCCGACTTAGGCGCGTCAACATGGCACCAACTTATCGTCTTCTACAATTGCTGACACCGAGGCGTTACCGATTGGAGAACGGAATTCGTCACGAAACGGTTGTAACTTGGCTAGGGGTTGTAGTACTCACATTATGGGCGTCGGCTGTAGGCACGATGTAAGCAGAGAGCGCTTTCGGCTGACTAGCCATCAGCGCTCGAAGCGTCGTGAGTCGCTGCAGCGACATTTTATGGAAGCCTAGAAGGAAAAAAGAATTAGTTTAGATTAAAAGTATAATGCAATAAAAATAAGAATAATAATATTATTATTATTCCACAACTGTCACACAAAGCCATCTAGTCCCAAACTAAGCAGAGCTTGTGCTATGAGTACTAGACAACTGATAAAAATACTTAAACATGTCTAAATACATATGTATCTACAAATCTACATATTATAGATAAATGGAATAGGAAAGTCAATGGCCTTTATCTGTCAAATGTTACTTGAAAGTAAAAGACGAGGAAAATTTATTAACCGACTTCAAAAAGGAGGAGGTTCTATGTTCGGCTGAATGTATTTTTTTTTAATGTAAGTTGACCGATTTCTAAAAATGTAACAAGAAATATTATAATTTATACGTAACCTAAAAGGCGATTACTGATCTGTTTCTTGATGTCTATTCTCAGGGGGGCAACCACTGTTTATTTCTCATGGGTGCTCGAGCCCCCAACCCACGGAGTCGGCGTCCCTGCCTATGTAAATAGTACGTAGAAACATTCCCCAAATATACATTACTTTCATTATCTTCGTATAAACAATGCTTACCTTTATCTAGAGCAGAAAGTCTGTTATCTTCATGCGTTCTTGCGTGTGACTGCTGCACCAAACTGTCAACAACAATTAAATTACTTAAATAACTGTTACGCTAACAATTCTCTGATAAATCAGCGAGATTTATTATCATTATCGTTTAGTAGCGGACACGGCGTGTGCAACTACGATTCTTCTTAGCGTATCGATGGCAAAACTAGTTATATTCCTTGCCTAGCCCAGTATTCGGCCACGGCAATGCCGTCCGCTGATGCTGTCATTAGGTCCCTACGTGAACAGGGCACGTGATGCAGGATCGAAGGTGGGACATGGTCTGCGGAGAGATGCCGCACAAACACTGAAGATCGGAACCGTCCGAGAACCCCCATCTGTGGAGATTGTCTTTGCTACGCGCAACTTGGGTGCGGAGTCTGTTTAGAGTTTTCCAGGTGGGCCATGGCAACTCGTATCCAGGAGAGAGGCTCTCCAACGGCTCGACAAAATCATCAGGAGGTTTAAACTTCTCCCGCCAGAGGTCGCATCTCTCCGAGGTGGTGGGGCTCACGCTTGCAACAAAACTTTTACGACTTTTAAGTCTCAGGGGCACCGAACTGTAATTGTACAATGGGTGGCGAGGGTCGTTCTTTTGTTTCGTCCTTTCTATTCGGCTAGCCACAGCCCTGCGAATTTCTGGGGGTGCAATGCCGATTATTGAATACAACTACGCTACGTATAATGCATTGTTTTAATGGTCTCTAAACATTTAACCGCCTACGTCGATATATCCGACAAACATTCTAGCGTTTACTCCACCAGGGTCGCACATCCACGACCAAATACTCCATCTCGTCAGCTCTTATGTCACCTATGGGGATTGTAGAGCTAAACGAGATGGGGTACCCAGTCGCAAACATACGACCCTGGCGAATAGTACGCGAAAGCACTTATCGGAGCAATGCGACGCGAGTGGTAAAAGAGATAACATCATCGTTTACGGGTTTTCTAATGAAATCGGTTTGCGGTACGTGTGTTGGATGGTTTCAAAATCTATAATGGACATAGGTAGAAACAATTTTTGGTTTTATACTTACCTATATTAAGATAAAGTTTAATTTTATACAACTCATTCACCATATAGATACTGATGGTATTTTATTTCCGAAATACCTATTTTTATATCATAATTTTAAATTGACTGGCCTCTGTTGGTCTAGTAGTTAGTGGTCCTGACTGTTATGCCGAAGGGCGTGTGTTCGATTCCCACCAAGGATAAATGTTTGTGTGATGAGCATGATCATTTGTTCTGTGTGTAATTTATGTATAATATGTATGTATTTAGAAATATATAAGTATGTTTATCAGTTGTCTAGTACTCATAACACAAGCTCTGCTTAGCTTGGGACTAGACGGCGTTGTGTGCTAGTTGTGGAATAATATTAAATATTATAATTACCAAAAAAAAACACAAATAAAAAAAAAAGGGGAGATATAATCCAGCGCCCCTCTCAAAATGCTATATTAGAGGAAGTTTGAAAGTAACGCCATTGACTGAAACGTTCAGAGTACAGATAAAGCGCATGTTACTAAAAGTCGAGTTATAAGTATACATGTGGATGGATGGATGGAGAGAGAGGGGCTAAAGACAATGTGCAAGGAGTAATATTTTTTTTTTTTTAGGTGGGAAAATCATCTAATAACAAACCCGCTCTTGGGCGGAGCGAGTCAGACTTTTACTGACTAAAATCCCACTCCTGTTCCTTCGTTGCCTTCGTCCCAGGGCCCGGGTTTCGATTTCACACTACTCATGGCCCCAGTAGGCTTCGACCCGACTCCGGGCGGTCCAGACAGTGGCGACACCCGGGCGTCGCTTCCACACAAATCCGGTACAGGAACTTCCCGAACTTACCGTGTTCGGTGAGAACCTGCGTCATAACAATCGCGACGGTAACAGGAGAGAATGGAAGAAAAAACTTGTTATGCCGACTTCAAGTAAAATGGTACAAAGTCAGGAAGATGATAGATAAATCTAAATTTTAACCTAGGTCTATTCACAAAAATAAACAAACGAAATGTGAAAAACAACTCACCTAAAAATACTAAAAAGTAACACACACTTTTGCAACATATTAAAATGATTAAAACATAAAAATAGCATACATATTAAAATACAATTCACTTAATAAATTCACGAAAATACATTTAAAAATGTCACAATTATTTCAAAACAGACGCCATTTAGAGTTGACGGCTGTCACGCAAGTATCGAATCGTTCGAAAACGACACACGTACTAAGATAAATTGGAATTGTAATAGACTGAATAGGAGTACAATGGGTAGAGTTAAAGGTGCGTTTACAACATCAATAAAATTGGCATTGATATTTTTAGGGTTCGGTACCTAAAAAGGAAAAAAACGGAATCCTGTCCGTCTGTCTGTTAAGACCCTTTATCTCAGGAACGAGTGGAGGTATTAAGTTGAAATTAAAACCGTATCCTACTCAGGTCTTCGGTCCCTTGAAGCTGTGAAAAAATCAAATTTCTGAGTAAACGAAAAAAAAATATACGGCCGTTTATGTCGCAAAAATCTTATATTTCGATACTCTCAAGGGAATCAAAGTTCATAGGGTACTTCTCGTTGACCTAGAATCCTGAACTTTGGCATGAAGCAAGGTCTCATAGCACAAGTATAGGAAAAAATCAGTAAACTGTAAATTTGCAGTTACGTCACAAAAAAAAATGGTATGAAGAAATAATAGAAAAGCCTTCATGTATACGGTATCGCTTTTGATGCGACCCTTAAAGAAAATACCTTTCTTTCTACAAGAAATAAACTCCTTTGATGCAATGAGGATCAGTCATAGTTTTCGTGGAGTATGCAGACAGAAGAAATTATTTAAATCGCACCAAAAATTACAAAGATACAGCAATTTTAATGTGTTAGTTCCAGAAACTCGCCCGAGAATGAAGCGACTCGCTGTGACGTCATCTGTCATGATCGGTCTCCACCGGCAAATGAATACGATCAAGCCGTTCGTCGCGCGGATCATGACAGATGACGTCATCGTAAGCAGTCCAGCGAGAGCGCGCGTTTCCAAGCAGCCGTTCAGAAAACCTTTAATAAATCCACCATTTCTTGACAGATTTTAATAATTTAAAAAATTTAATACTCAGTGAATTATTACACATACGATGTACTTTGTAAAAATCGGATTTGCTATTATGTGATTGATCCTCATTTTACTTTAAAACCACATGAACGCGACTTTTGTTATAACACAGAAGACTTGATTTAATAGAGTTGCAATTTACGATCAAATGTAACCTCTATGAACAAATTACAATTCAATAAGTATAATAATAACAGTTCCGATAGCGAAATACCTATATAAAAAGAGAAACTGACTGACGTATCAACGCACAGCCGAAACTAATGAGACTAGGATTGTGAATTTTTGCACAAGGTTTTCTTTCAAGACGTAGACGGGCACGTGTTTTTTTTTGGTGTGAAATCTTCCAATGACATCTCCCGCCCTTGGGCGGGGCGGGAGGGCGTGTCAGATTTTTACTGACTAAAACCCACTCGTTTGTTCTTTCTTTGCCTTGCGTTCCAGGGCCCCGGGGTTCATTTTCACTTAACCCATGGGCCCAGTAAGTTTTGATCCTGCTAGGCCCTACAATTTGCTGACGTCTCCTTGAGGCGCGCGTGGAACACTACGCGCCATCAACGACTTAGGCTCGGTCCGGATGGTTACAGGACGGCGTGCTACCCATTGCTCGCCGTATATTGGGATCGAGATCCTGGCCACTGGGGCGTGAGGGCCGTTTCCTCGCACATGCGGCCGCCTCCTTTACTAACATTACTGCTTCGCAGAAGGAGGCGACTGCCTGCCAGTCCTCCTCGCTCCGAAGCATGGCCTGTACCAAGGTCCGGCGCGAAAGATCTTTGCCGCCGATCGCTCCTACGAGGACACGGACGGTGCTCTGCCCAAGCGGGGCACACTTCTACCGTATGCTCCATTGTGTTCTCCGGGTGGTCCACACACTTAGTTAGAACCTGCCTCATGCGGAAGGTGAGGACGCCGTGTTGTCTTTCCAGCCACTCCTCAAAGAGGGGACTTACCGCCATAATTGTGGCGTGCCCAGCACTGGGCTGCAACAGTCGCTGTCGCCATTCTACCATGAATGTAGGCGGGCACTAAGAGAGGATTTTTGAAAATTCAATTCGGAAGGGAAAAGAGGGAAATTCGCTGGTATGCAAAATTTTATTCTTTTGGTCTATATCTTGAAACTTAGCATAAATAATAAGTATAAATAACCCAAGTAAATAAAAAACTGAGGGTTCCGTACAAACTTACCTATGAAAACAGTTCAATTGCCGAGTTCAGTTACGAAGATTTTACCGAATCCTAAGTTTTTTTTATAAAAAAAAAAACTTTACAGTTTTCCGATGTTTTTCCTATGTTTATGCTATAAGACCTTGCTTCATGCCAAATTGCAAGATTCTAGGTCAGCAGGAAGTTCCCTATTAATTTTGATTCCCTTGAGAGTGTCGAAATACACGTTTTTTGCGACATAAACAGCTGTATCTTTTTTTTTCGTTAGAAGTTTCATTTTTTCACAGTTTCAAGTGACCGCAAACCTGTAAATGGTTTTAATTTCAACTCGATACTTCCACGCGTTCCAGACATAAAGGGTTTTAAACTCACGACAAACAGACAGGCAGACAGATAGACAAACAGACGGACAACAAAGTAATCCTATAAGGGTCCAAAGGTTTTTCATTATTAGTTTTTTAAAACAGGTAGTTTTATATTAAACGATTTAGGGAGTGTTAAAGGTTATACAAGAAAATCTTATTTCTTAGGTTAAATAAACTTGAAACTTTGTTAAAGGTTAAGATGGATGGATTTTGTGAGCAGTGATATGAAAGAAAAGGGAGTTAGTGATAGCGTGACGAGTGACAGGACAGAATGGAAGAAAAAAACGTGTTGCGACGACCCCAAATAAGATGGGACAAAGGCAGGAAGAGGATGATGAAAGGTTATATTGGAGAATCTTATACCTTGGGTTAAATAAACTTGAAACTTGGCACAAGTTCTAATCAAAATGAATAATAAAAACTGCCATTATTAATTTTCCAAAACTATCCTCGAAATAGGCCTGCACCCGAGCAGTGCCATAAAACAGTGATTTTCTGAAGCCTACTCCTCGGCAACGGCTAGGTTAATATATTTGAAAAAAATATATGTTTATCATAGATTCATGTAAAACATTATCAAAATATGATTTTTTCGAGCGATTAATACTTTTGTCTAAAAAAAAAATTAACAACATGATATTTTTTCGCTTGTTATCCCTATTCCTTTCAAACTTTGCTTTAATGGCTTTGATCTTTAGATATATGTTTACGCAAAAAATTGCTGGTAAAGTGTTCGTCAGAATGTACATAGCATATGTAAATCAATCTGTTGACGACGTTGTCATGTGATCTAAATAATAAATTAAAACGAACGAACGAACGAACTGCGAGCGAGCGCCGTGCTTGGTCATTGCGCGACGCCCTCACCTCACTCACTGCTGCGGCGGCCATTGGTTTTTGAAAATGAACGAAAGGCCAGTGTCGTGTCGAATCTAACCCCGGATACACCCAACGCGCAAAAAGTACGCGCCACGCATTTCGTTCTGACGGTCTACTTACCAAATTGGCTTTCCTCTCTTTTTTTTTTATTTCCAACCAACACCCAGCAGCTACAAAATCAATATTACGCAAAGAAAATGGATTTAAGGTCAGCGGGAATCTATCGCTATTATACGACTTAAGAGAGTCCTTTTTTCCACTCGCCTATCGTCGACGTCGAGCACGGTTTAAAAGCTTGTTGCTTCATCTAACGCAATCCAACGTGATGTTTGATGAAGAGGCAACGCGAAAGAAAAGAGAGAACACCTGAAAACTCTGTTGGCATTCGGTAATTCCGTGATTTACTTGAATATTTCACAAAACTTATTCCAGGAATGACGTGTTTTTTTAAAACCCTTAAAAGTTTTTGATAAAAATTGTCGTCATTCAGAATCTCGATTAAATGTGCAAGGTTTCTATAGATGTACTTTTTTATATTTTTAATATGAGTAGATTACGGAGGGCCAAAATTCACGTAAAATAGCAGATTTTCAGACGAGTTTACTGGATTAGTTTTACACAAATTTATGTTTTGATTTATATAGAAGCCTAGATAATATCCACAAGATATTTCTGTATCCAAAATATCTGGAGAAAGATGTGTAATAACATCATAATCACGTAAGAGAGGTTGTATGAAAATGTACCTCGAGTTGCCCGCTCTTAAGGCACGTTAAAGTTTTTATGAAATCTTTCTTACGAAAGAAGTCGCTCGCAAAGTGCTAGTTTCAATATAATATATTAATATTCCACAATATTCCACAACTTTCGCACAACACCATCTAGTAGCAAAGCCAAACTAAGCAGAGCTTGTGTTATGAGTAGTAGACAACTGATAAACATACTTATATATTTCTAAATACATACATATTATAGACAAACTAGCTTCTGCCCGCGGCTTCGCCCGCGTGAAAGTAGGTTTCTCCATACAAAATTTGGGACTCCGTTTCATACCTATAAGGGGTATTTTATTTTAAATCCTCTCTTAGTTCTCGCTTATGTAATAAAAGGAAACCTTATGCAAAATTTCACGCTCCTAGTCCCAGTAGTTTCGGCTGTGCGTTGATATGTCAGTCAGTCAGTCTTCTTTTATATATGTATATAGATTACACCCAGACACAGAACAAATGACCGTGCTCAAACATTTGTCCTGGGTGGGAATCGAACCTACAACCTCCGGCTTAGCAGTTGGAGCCACTGACCACTAGACCAACAGGCCTGTCGAATAGTTGACTAACAACTAATAATACTAAGGTTTTTTCACGCTCGATATATTGTTCGCAAATACACATTAATACATAGTAAATAGTTTTATTTAAATAGGGTTTACACTATTTAAATGGAAAAACTATGTTTTCCATGACCCAGAACCAACAAGGCCCAGTTTTGCATTAAAATTGCCGACACGTGTAACGGGTTGCCGCTTGTGAACTAGACGTAACTTGTTTACGTAAACGACACACTTGTAAACGTTCCTAAAAATTGTTACTTTTAAAAATAAACGTTTATTCATTCGGGGTCGACCTTTTCTTAGCATAGCATAGTCGGCCTTATAATGTTCCCACTGTTGGGACTCAGGCCTCCTCATTACCACTCGGCCACCACTGCTTACAAGGAATAAAGTATTTTTTTATTTGAGAAGAATATTAAACTGTATTTTACTTGTATAATGTTATAATAGTACATTATGATATAAGTGTGTAATGTTAGTGATTACCGTCGAGGCGGTATTTAGACCCGAGCCGGGCGAGGGTCTTAAGAGAGCCAAGAACGGTAATCATTAATTACTCACGTGTGTCATACGACGTTTTACAATACACTTGTGAAGAAAACAACAGTAAAAATATTAAAATTTTCTGTGACATGGCGGTAAAATCTGTTTTCTATTTTCATAACGCGCACACCATTTATTTTATTTACCCTTAGAGGAAGGCTAAGGTATTTTGATCATACTGCCTAGTCTTACGTTTATGCACCGTTTATGTTTTCTTGCGTGAAAAGTTTTACGATAATGTCTTTCGTAGTGTCAATAGTATACGAATGTAACATTTTACTGATTTTGTATTATTTAATTAAGTAATACAGCCACTGAACTTAACTGGAATAAAAAAAAACACGCCAAAATCCGCGCGCATCTGAAAATGGCGGCCAAAGACTACAAAAAAAAAATAAAAAAATTAAGGTACGATTTATTTACTAAATGTTTTTTATTAAATAAATCGTTTGTACAAGATAAATTTGTCCATTTTAACTTGTAAATTGGATGAAATATTATAACTTAGTAAGACACTAATTTATATAGGTACTATTGAACGGGAATTTAATTGGAATTCAAAATTTGTTTTGCGAATAAAGAGGTTGAACAAAAAGGTTTTAACTACATTATAGCACTAGTGCGTAATGATAATCAAAATGTCACAGGTTGGTAACGAGTGCCATTATATACCTAAGTGCAGTGCAATAAGAGTCACTTTCTGAGCAAGTGTGTTGTAAATATATATTTTTAGAGCTTCTCACACAACTTATAAATTTAGTTTTTTTTTTTTTTTTTTAAATAAATGGGTAACTCATTCGATTTGTTCTGAAACTTCAGTGTACTGTTACTGCCATTGAATTAAAAAAAAAAATGCGAGAGCGCCTAACACGAGTATAGCGTTAAGAATTTGTTGCTGAAAACAGTGTTTTATATAACTACTAGAAGGCCGTACGCGATATGCAAAACCATTAAATCTAAGACAGGATTTTCCCAAATATACTTTTAGAGGACCAGAACTATAATTATAATAAATTAAATAAAGAATTAAATATTTTCAATTGCAATAAAACTAAATGTAAACTAATAATATCTAACTACTTACTTAATTTGGACTACATAAAAACAGAAGAACTACTAGCCATAAAAACATGAAATAAACTATTCAACTATTATAATATTTTCTCTATCCATTGCCTACTCGGACTTGCTCACACTCACATCTTCACACCCTTCAATATCATACAAGTTTAAACACACCCAGACACGCCACACACACACACACACACATACACACACACACACACACACACACACACACATACACACACACACACACACACACACACACACACATGCACCTAAAACCTCATTACACTTTACACATATTTAACTTTTTAATTGTTTTAGTTTTTCTTTTAGCTTTTTCTTCCAATAAATGTAATTAACTTAAAGAAACTGAAATTTTTTTAATCTTCGTTTGATTTTCACCATCTATACAAATTATATAATGTTTTTGTTTGCTGCCTACCCTTAGAGAGGAGTCCCTGGTGTCCTAAAATACAAGCTGTGGCTTAGTTTAGGCACCAGTCTCCCACAAATTAACATAGTTATATCACATCGATATTCAAAGTTTTAGTTTCCTACTGTTATCGTTATTTGTGTAAGATAAATATAAATTATTATTATTATTTATTATTATATAGGTACTTTATTTTTGTTTATCAGCAAAAAGAATAATTTGATGAAAAACAGTATAATACTGTTTTAACAGTATAGTTGGCAAACCTAGTTGTAGCATTGTTTATTTGTCCAGGGGTTAAATGAACGACTTTTGTGGGATAAGTCACGGGACCGTTGCTATGGTGAAATATCTTCGCTTCACATTCAAAGATTCAAAGCATTTTATTTAAAATAAATCCTTTACAGGCACTTTTGAAATGTCAAGAAGTCAGTCAGTCGGAAAAAATGATGCTAATTGCACATTCCAAAGCGTAGATGTCTATGTAGAAGAAGTTTGTGTGCAAGGAACTCCATGGAAACACATTTCAATCATGTTTAGTAATCTATATATATATAAAAGGGGAAACTAACTGACTGACATATCAACGCACAGACGAAACTACTAGGACTAGGATCGTGAAATTTTGCACAAGGTTTCCTTTCATGACGTAGGTGAGCACTAAGAAAATATTTTCCAAAATTCACCCCAAAGGTGATGAAACGTGGATCCAAAATTTGTATGGAGAAACCTACTTATCCGCGGGCGAAGCCACTGGCAGAAGCTAGTTACAAATATCTCTGTTACATGTTTCTTATCGCTATCATGTGAGAACAATGTAAATAAAGTAAAAATAAAAACTAAATATAGATATTAAAATAGCAACTGGCAGCTAAGAGATGACCAGTCTCAACTGACAGCGCACGTTCACGGACCTGACGCGAATTTAGAACGGAACCGAATGATCCAACACACGCGACACCATCAGTGAGACATTTGAGTGAGCATGACAAATTTTACCATTGTAGGTATTTTTTATTAGTATTTATAATCTAGTATGGCAATAAAAAACCTCAATTTTATTATAGACAATGAGATAAATTGTTTACCTTTTTGAAACACGATTGCAGGCAATCACAGATAAATGAATACTGAAGCTACAAAGTGATATGGAAAAGATTACGCAACACATAATAAAATTCTTGATTTTATCACAACCAGTACGATCATTTAACTTCATTACAGTAGGTACAATTATAGTTACTAAGGGCGCCCTGCGTTTTTAGGATTCCGTAACCCAGGGGGTAAAAACGCGAACTATCAATTTAGCCGAAAGACGTCCACTGTTAGACATAGGCCTCCCCCAAGCGTCGCCACAACGACCGATCCTGTGCTTCTCGCATCCACCGCACTCCCGCGACCCTCACCAGGTCGTCGGTCCACCTTGTGGGAGGCCTTCCAACGCTGCGTCTTCCGGTGCGCGGTCGCCACTCTAGAACCTTTCGGCCCCATCGACTATCCGTTCTACGAGCAATATGCCCTGCCCACTGCCACTTTAGTTTGGCGATTCTTCGGGCTATGTCAGCGACCTTGTTTCTCCTGCGGATATCTTCATTCTTTATGCGATCACGCAAGGAAACTCCGAGCATAGCCCTTTCCATTGCCCTTTGGGTGACTGTAAGCGTTCTGATGAGGCCCATTTAACGCGAACTAATTAGACAAAATTTAATTTAGAATTTCGAACACTGATTTTGATTTGATTTTATTTTTAGACTTTAATTTTGATTTTATTCTTGATTATAATTTTGATTTTATTTTTAGATTTTATGAATGTGTAGCGACATCTATGGCGTCACATAAGAACTAATCCTGCATCGCGCAATCACTTATCGCGCGATTGGAACTTAAAGAACAGCCCGAAATCATCTATCGGGCATAGTTGCCCACCAGACATAACACCCGTCGGGCCAGAGGATCCTCCCTTTTCATATCGACCACCTTGGTTTGATGTTGATCTGTTCCTTGATGGCATCACTAACACTTTGGCGTCATTGGGCAACTGTGATCACTATATTTTGCTCGGTGATTTCAACGTGAACATGCTCAATGTGAACGAGGCAAAAACCAAAAAAGTATTGGAGTTTCTAAATTACATGAGCCTTGTTCAGCTGGTCACCGTGCCGACTCACTTTACAGATACGAGTGAAACTCTGATCGACTTACTGTGCACAGATCTAGAAGCAAAATGCACGACAGTGGAATCATTTGGTTCCATTAGAGGCCACTCCATTATAATAAGTGAATTTAACATAAAGCGGGACAAATTTACACCATTCGTATTACAGTTCAGACCGATACGAGATATATGTAGGGATAATTTTTACAGAGATTTATCGCAATTAAATATAGAACGGGCTTCTGAATTGTCCGACATTACTGACATGGTCGACTTTTTTAACAGTTGCATTACAAATTTGTTTGATGTTCACGCTCCACTAAAGACTGCCACTGTTAGGGAACCATCACACCCATGGATTACGGACACTATAAGGTTTATGATGAAGTTGCGGGACAGGGCATTAACCAAGTATAGGAAAAGTAAGTCTGACCAAAAGAAGAATTATTATAAACAGTTAAAATCTTTAGTAGAAAGTTCTTTGTTCAATGAAAAAGCTGCATACTTTCGACATAATATTAACAATAAAATAAAAAATCCGAAGATACTATGGAAGAACATTAAAGCCACGTTTGCACCCTCAAAGCAAGGACAAGACCTTCCCCCACATTTTAGGAACCCAGATTTTATAAATAACACTTTTTTGAATGTCCCTGGAAACCCCGTAGCTCGTGCGTCACTTATACCATTCTATGAGTCCAACAGATATAGTGATAAAGTTTTCACACTCACTCCGGTAGACCATGCCGAAGTTTCTCGCATTATTTGTGATCTAAAGTCGAATGCTGAAGGTTATGATAACATAACCTTAGATATGCTTACCCTAACTTTGCCCCATACTTTATCAATAATAACACATATTATAAATTACTCCATATGGACAGCTAGATTTCCCTGCCAATGGAAAATTGCCAAAGTTAAACCCTTACCTAAGAATACAAACCCTGTAGACGTTAGAGACTTGCGACCAATCAGTATTCTACGATGTCTGTCAAAGGTAATGGAAAGAGTGATTTGCCGTCAACTGACTCGGTTTCTGGAAGAGAACGAAATATTACCAGAACTACAATCCGGTTTCAGGAAACAGCGAAGCACCTCAACGGCGTTGCTGGATGTTACGGACAACATTTTGGCTGCCCAGGATAAGGGCATGTGTACAGTGATGGTGCTACTGGATTTTTCCCGTGCTTTTGACTGTATAAATGTCTCACTGTTACTGTCAAAGTTAAAATACTACGGTTTTGATGACAATGTAATCCAGTGGTTCCAAAGCTACCTCAGTAACAGAAAGCAACGCGTAGAGATACGTTTGGCGGATGGGAGTACCCTGATTTCAGCTCTTTCTTCTGTAGAAAGGGGCGTTCCTCAGGGATCAATTTTGGGGCCGATCCTTTTCATTATATACTGTGCTGATATTATAAATTGTCTTCAGAAATGCAAATATCACATATATGCTGACGATATACAGTTGTATTTGTCTTTCAAACCGAAGGATTATGACTCAGCCATTAGAGACCTGAACGACGACTTGGAGAGAATCTCCACCTGGTCAGACGGAAACTGCTTGGCTTTAAACCCATCAAAGACCAAATATATGTTGTTTGGTACAAAGCAGCAGTTGAAGCAGGTACCTCTAGGTCTTAGTTTATCTCTAATGGGTGAACCTATTGAAAGAGTCGATGAGGCCCGAAATCTTGGGTTACGTATGGACAATAGCCTAAGATTTGAGAAGCATGTTGCCGATTCCGTGAAAAATTGTTTCTATCGCCTGAAACTGCTCTATAAAATGAGACCCTACTTGTCTGAAAAGCTCCGCGAGCAGCTAGTCGAAACCCTTGTTCTCTCTAAATTAAATTACGCTGATACGGTTTACGGCCCACGCTTGCTGGCTCGTACTGATAGACTTGTACAAAGGGTTCAAAACGCATGCGCACGTTTTTGTTATTCAGTTCCACCTAGAAGTCATGTCACCCCCTTTTTAAATAAAAACTTTATTCTGAAAATGAAGTCAAGGCGTAAGTTACATTTAGCATGTCTTCTTTTTGGCGTCATCAAAACTAAGAAACCGAGGTATTTATACGACAAGCCCAGCTGGATGGCTAGTAGACGGGAATGTGCGCCCAGGCTTTGTGCGCAGCAACTCTCAACCCAGTCTCATAGGACAGCAGCTTTCAAAGGCAGTTTCCGATACGCAGCTTCTAAGGTGTGGAATAATATTCCGCCACCATTAAGAGTACTGGGCAGTATCCATACCTTCAGAACGCGTTTACGGCAGTACCTGATAGATGCGCAAAGGAAACTAGATTTAGTCACTCTTAATGTCTCATTTATATAAACCGCCTAAAGTGAATTTTAAGAACGGTAGGTTCTGCTGTATGGAAAATGTTGCACGGAAATATAAAATGGCTTATACATAACCACAGTATGTAGATGGTGAAGATTCCCTGGGCACCATTGACTGCTCATTCCTTCATGTCTTGTTAAATTTGGTGACTTTTTTTTTTTTTTTAATATATTTTTTGTTGTTATTATTTCGTACACATCTGACGCTAAGCACCTGTTTACTATTTATCATACATTAACATTTATATATATTTAATTACCTTACACATAATACTTATACATTACACATAACACTAATAAGTAAATAACTGCCGTTCACTCTCAATAGGGTTCAGTTGAAAACCAGCGTCAGGCAACTACCACTGACTACCATGTGGTTGTCTGGCATTTTTGCTGAACTGGACCTATTTGGCGCAGCCGTGAGACACACATTGTTTTTTTTTTCTTCTAAGTTTAAATTTTGTTTTTTACAGTGTGTGAATCCATGTGTGCCAAATAAAATATTTTTCTTTCTTTCTTTCTTTCTTTCTTTCTTTCAAAGGAGGTTTGCGGGACTTTACTCTCTGTTCCGCATACCACCAAAAACTTTTTTTTTAAATTAATTTTTAATAATTTTTTTCTAATTGTATGAATTTGTTGACAAAATTGTAACAACAATATGGGGAATACACTGGCTCCTGTAATACAGTTCCTAACTAGCTCATGAGCCAGGGAATTTCATATAAGTGTGTAAAAAACTTTATGTCAATATATTATTTATTTATGTAAATCAATCAATATTTCGCAAAGAAAATGATTTTAAAGGGCTCTATGCGGGCGCAGGCAGCAGTAATGTGAGCGTGTGCATTTAACTCCGGCCAGATGTTCAAGGGACTATACGCCTTTACTTCTTACCCGACACAGGACTTTAACCTATCCAAGACGAAGTAATTTTCGAGCAATATCTCACTACATAGTATAAAACAAAGTCGCCGCTGTCTGTCCCTACAAGATCTTTAAAACTACGCAAAGGATTTTGATGCGGCTTTTTTAATAGATGGAGTTATTCAAGAGGAAGATTTATAATGTATAATACATGCATACACTGCATGCATTGACTGGCCTGTTGGTCTAGTGGTTAGTGGCCCTGACTGCTATGCCGGAGGTCGTGTTGTTCGATTCCCACCCAGGACAAATGTTTTTGTGATGAGCACGATCATTTGTTCTGTGTCTGGGTGTAACTTATCTATATATGTATGTATTTAGAAATATATATGTATGTATTTAGAAATATATAAGTATGTTTATCAGTTGTCTTGTACTCATAACACAAGCTCTGCTTAGCTTGGGGTTAGACGGCGTTGTGTGATAGTTGTGGAATATTATTATTTTTATATATCTCAGCACCCTAAGGTCCGGGACCTTTGGAAGGCGTACGAGGAGCCGAAACCAACTTGCAGTGGCCCTTTGACGCTTTTCATGGAAAGTGGTACAAACCGGTGATTATCCCTGTACGCACTATGCTAGTGCATCCAAGGACAACCCCCGGTTGGTGGGAAACTATTGCGACATATGGAAAACTAAGATATAAGGCTATGGTTTTTGGAGTCTTAAGTGGACTGGTCACCAGGAACTATGTTAAGACTATGGCCCCTGCCTAAACAACGTTATTAATATCCATCGAAAAAAGGCAGGGGGTGACTTGCACACTCAATAAATGGGCCCCCATAAACGGTCGCTAGCACGAAGTGACGTAGCAACAAGAGGGCAACATATCCTGAGGTGCTTAAGGAGTGGAGAGGTATACCTATTATTATTATGCATAATATAGTAGAGAAACACTGATAATTTTATAGATTTCTAATGTGATGTCGTAAATAAACACATCTTGCCAAATAAACGCTGGCTGAACCCTACGAGATAGATCAAAATAATTTACTAAAATATTATAAATCTCAAAAAGGTCTACAAAAAAGTCCGCGATGGTATATATCTACCTCTTAGGGATAACCCACAATAACCATTTATCATCCTTAACTTTTAACGAGAAATAATGGCTTATTTACGAAGCGATTTTAAGCAAAACAGCCTTATCCAATTATGTACCTTAAATACATTGTGCATTTAATATAGATCAATATGGTCCTTTACAGCATGTAATTGAAATGAATATTTTCGAAGATATTACAGATTTAAAATGCAGGGACATAGCGGTTGCGGTGTTATCAGCATTGCACACTTGCAAAGCCGGGGCGGGTCGCTAGTTATTTATATAATTATTTCCCTCTTACATATTAAGCTAAACGAGCGTCACAAACGTCCCAGTAGCAACCCTTTGATCCGTAAACCTGCCTTCTGACATTATACGACGGTGCTACTCTAATACAGATGTGGGTATACCTATCTATAGATATGTTTTAATCATTCATCTCATACCCACCCTTATACATATGGTACAGGCTATGATTATGATTATATAATTTCACTCTTCAGGCGTACTGCCAATCTTTGTACACGTCCGCCCTATGGGTCGGCTATACGGGGAGCTCGTATAGTGCTCTGCGAGTCCAATATAATAACGCTTTTAGGGTTATGTTGGGACTGCCGCGCTTTTGCAGTGCGTCGGGGATGTTCGCGGAAGCAGGGGTGCCTGATTTTTACGCTGTCATGCGAACACGAATAGCATCCCTGATGCGGCGGGTGCGCGATAGTTCCAACACCCTAGTAGCTATTGTGGCCGACAGGATGGACAGCCCGATAATGTGGCACTGGATGACGACTCATCGTGCGTCATTTAAATACATAAAATAATTTTGGCGTTTTTGTATATTTATTTTGTTTGTGTATGTGTAGTATATTATGCTTGTGTAAATGTAATACGTTTGTGTAATTGCATTTTATTTCTGTATTCGTAATTTGTTTCTGTATGTATAATTTTTGTTTCTGTATTTGTAATTTGTTTTCTGTGTGTGTAAATTGTTTCTTTGTGTGTAATTTGTTTTTGTATGTGCAATTTTTTATGGACTCGATTTTCCGAAATAAAAATTTATTATTATTATTATATTATGATCCGTAGCGAGAAGGAATGGCAGGCGGTCACCTCCTTCTGCAAAGCAGTAATTAAATAAGCGAAGAAGGCGACAGAACGCGTGAGGAACCACCATCAGTCAGCCACCGTCGGTGTGTGTTTGCGGCCCACGAGCTAGTAGCTCGCCGTCTGGACACGAGCCCGAGTCCCGAGTCGTTAATGGCGCATATTGTTCCACGAGCGCCAAGAGATTACAGCAAAACTTAACACAGAACCCCGGGGTCCTGGGACGCAAGGCAAATAAGGAACAACATTTTCAATAATTAGGTTATTATTATTTAATAATTTATTTTTAATAATTAGGTTATTATTGGTCCTGTTTGACATAAATGAGCATGGCAGTTGAGACTTTGTCATGCTCACTCAAATGTCTCACTGATGGTGGCGCGTGTGTTGGATCATTCGGTTCCCTTTAAAATGGTTGAGCTGAGTGGTGCTAATATTCGCGTCAGGTCCGTGAACGGGCGCTGTCAGTTGAGACTGGTCATCTCTTAGCTGCCAGTTGCTATTTTAATATCTATATTTAGTTTTTATTTTTACTTTATTGACATTGTTCTCACATGATAGCGACAAGAAACATGTAACAGAGATATTTGTAATTGCAAAACACGATTGAAAAGAGTGTCCATGGAGTTTCTTGCACATTCTTCTCCATAGAGATCTACGCTTTGGAATGTGCAATTAGCATCATTTTTTCTGACTGACTGACTTCTTGACATTTCAAAAGTGCCTGTAAATGGTTTATTTGAAATAAATGCTTTGAATTGAATTGAATATATGTGTAGTTTAAGTTAGTAAAGAGAGAGAGGCCTATATGGAAAGCTCTAAATCGAATCCGTTGCGAACCCAGGTAGGCCGCTGCAGACACAACTTGGCAAAATGGGGTTTTATAGACCCGTCGGATACTCAATGTGAGTGCGGTGCTCCTGTTCAAAACATGAGCCACATATTAGAATGCCCCAAGTGCCCATACACCAGCGCTATGGAGTGTTTGATGTGTGCCACCGATGCTGCTATTAATGTAGCCACCTATTGGGCCCAAACAGTTTGAAGAGTTTACCATCGAATCGAAAAGAAGAATTAGTAAAAAGTTCACTCGCTCCGCCCTAGAGCCGGAAAAGTCATTGGATGATTTGCCATCTTAAAAAAGCACCCTCTACCTTCGTTTCTAAATTAACATTTTACTAAGTACCTATTTAGCATTTCAAGGTCTGACCACGTGAACCCGAATTAATTGGGTCGTTTTATTATAATTATTAACCAAGATTTTTTTACGTTTCTGTTAAGAACATGGTCCCGGGTGTATTTCGATACCTGCTACGCATAAAGACGTACTGTCAGCATTTTAGCCGAAAGACGTCCACTGCTGGACCATTTTGGCGACTCTTGGGGGCCTCCCATGCATCATTCGCCATGAAATAGTAGCCACCATGTTACTACGTCATTCGGCTGTGTAAGCTAAAGTGACAGCTGTCAACTGATCGGCCATACTGAGCGCATTTGTTTACACAGCCAACTGACGTCACGACCACTAAGTAAATATGGCGTCTTATTTTTTTTACATTTTCGTCAAATTACGCGCGAAATTTAAAAATGTAAATTTTAAATGCATTTTTAGGGTACTTAGCGACTGAATAAAAATTTTGTTTTTTTTTGTGGTTTATTAGCACTGTAGAATCTAATTGAGACACTTTTCAAAAATGAGTGTAATACCCTATTGGCGAAGATATCGCAAAAAAATACTGATGACTTGAGAACCTCCTTTTTGAAGTCGGTTAAAAACAAATGTCTTTCACTAGCTCCGAAACACCACCCGTTTCGACGGACGGTGTTTTTGCTCGACTACAGTTCCATTTATTCACACAGCATTCATCATTGTTATCCTCCACAAATATTTGGGGAGAAATCGTTCAGTCAGTGCCATACCCTACTCAAAATGTTTGCAGAATATAAATATTGATAACTGACAGTTTTTGTCAACCTTCCCAGAGATTACCACAGTTTTGATAAAACTTTCTTTTAGTTTGTAGTTGTGATATAAGGTCTCACTAAGAAATAGAAGAATATAGCACTAAGAAAGGATTTTCCAAAATTCACCCCCCCCCCCCCCAAAGGGGATTGGGCACGTCACAATTATGGCGGTAAGTCCCCTCTTTGAGGCGTGGTTGGAAAGACCTCACGGCGTTCTCACCTTCCGCATGACGCAGGTTCTCGCCGAACACGGTAAGTTCGGGAAGTTCCTGCACCGGATTCGTGCGGAAGCAACGCCCGGGTGTCGCCACTGTGTGGACCGCCCGGAGGACACGGTGGAGGTGTGCCCCGCTTGGGTAGAGCAACGCCGTGTCCTCGTGGGGGCGATCGGCGGCGGCGATCTCTCGCGCCGGGCCTTGGTACAGGCCATGGTCCGGAGCGAGGAAGAGTGGCAGGCGAAGCAGTAATGCTAGCAAAGGAGGCGGCCGATCGCGTGAGGCAACGGTCCTCACGCCCCAACTGCCGCCGGGATTCTGATCCCGATTTCCGGCCACCGCAGGCGCGGGCTTGCGGACGGCGAGCAATGGGTGGCTCGCCGTCCAATCGTCCGGTAACCGTCCGGACCAAGCCCAAGTCGTCGACGGCGCGTACTGTTCCACGCGCGCCTCAAGGAGATGTCAGCAAATCGTAGGGGCCCAACAGGGTCTAAGCCTACTGGGGCCACGAGTAGTGTGAAAGTGAAACCCGGGGCCCTGGGACGAAGGCAAAGAAGGAACGGGAGTGGGTTTTTAGTCAGTAAAAGTCTGACACTATTTCTCGCTCCGCCCAAGAGCGGGATTTGTCATAAGATGATTTTCCCACCTAAAAAAAAAAAAAACACCCAAAGGGGATGAAACGGGTTTCCAAAGTTTGTATGGAGAATCTGACTATCACGCGGGCGAAGCCACTGGCAGAAGTTAGTTTGATATAAACTATTTACAGGCCCTTTTAAATTGTAAAGAAGAACCGGAGTCGACTTACCGGAACCTCGTTTAATCAAGCAAAACAAAGTCGTAGCACTGGCGTAGTTGCCGAAGGACTCGGTGGGGCAGTGCCCCGGGGCCCCCGAGCTCTGGGGCCCCCAAAACCTAATTACCAAACCTCCTATTGAACTAACAAAAAAAAAACTAAATAAAATAAGTTTCAACACTAATCATGGCAACTCGTTTCAGTCAATAAAAGTCTGACACTTCCACCCACTCCTCCCTGAGCAGAAGTTATTTGAAGATATCTCACGTAAAAATAGTCACGTAAAAAAGAGGCCCCAATTTTGTTTGCCCCACGTTTACCACCTAATTACGCCACTGAGTCGTAGGCGTTCAATAAAAGCCTACAAAAGCCCGAAGGATCTTAAAAATACATAGCAATATTATTCCTGTAATATTGTGACAGAGGAATATTGAGAGCCAGGCTGACCTTTTCAATATTTAGCGTGGGCGTTTCGAAAGGTTAAATTGAATTTCTTATTACGAGAGGGCGACTATCCCACGGGCATATTGGTAGGTAATTTGCTAGCACTCTGGCAGTGACTTGTTTGACAGAATGTTTTTATAAGAACTTTAACACACCGAAAATTTATTTATTTGTTTTATTATTTATTTTAAGATTTATAGCTGAGTGAAAAAAGGACCAGTTTTTCGCTCGCCTATCGTCAACATCGGGCATGGTTTAAAAGCTTGTGTAGTATTCTTATTTGGAACGCATTGTACGTATAACGACATACGTACAATGCGTTCCAAATAAGAATAGGATCGATTGCCATGTTGTGACGTCACGTCATACTGTCAAATCGCAAGAAATTGGGCAAAATTGAAGAACTCAGAGATCAGCAAAATTAAAGAACTGTTCTGATTAAACTATTTTCGTTCACAGTTCGATAAATATATTAAATTTAAAAAAAAAACCTGTTTTGCTTACCCTAATAATTCTTCGATTTGACAGTATGACGTGACGTCACAGCATGGAAATCGATCCTATTCTTATTTGGAACGCATTGTAGCTATTGTTGACCTGGGTTCATGACCAGGATCCGACTAGCGCAGTGAATTTCATCACCATTATGTCTTCGTCATGCAAACGTCAATCATCGCATTAGACGGTAGGTTTTTCGTCAATTAAAATATTTGGCTGTGGCAAAAGTGACAGCAAAACCTACCGTGTAATGGAGGACGCCACAGACATATAAACCAGTCAAGATACCTATTCTATAATTATGAATTCTAATCTCTTCTGGATTTTCCTTATCGACAAATGCAGTTAACTGCCTTTCGCCTCATCGGTACCTTAGCCACGTGGTCAGTTTCACTTTAGCACAATTAGCTTCAGAGTTTGATCCGGCACTGGACTAGTGAGTCAACTAAATATAAGACTGTTAGCATACTAGTCTTCTTTCAGAGTGGAGGCAGGCACGGGTGCTAGCACGGCCGCGTGTGGTTCAAAATGCATGTAGACGCCAGTTACGTTCACAGAGCTTATTTCGGTGAACAAAAAATGAGAATTAATTTGTACCTACCTTTAGTCGTTTTTTTTTTAGGTAGGAAAATCATCTCATGACAAATCTCGCTCTTGGGTGGAGCGATAGTCGCCGCGTGTCGTCGACTGGCGCGTCATGGAGGGGGTGGAGAGGTTCTCAGACCACCGCTACATCCGGTTTGACGTCTCCACCCAGACCCCGACCGCGCCGGTCCAACTGACCCCGTGTGGTTTACGGTGGGCGCTGAAGCAGCTGGACCGGGAGCTTCTCCTGAAAGCCGCAATGGTACAGGGTGCAAGCACCGGACAGGCCTGTCGACATCGACGTCGAGGCAGCGTGGCTCCGGGAGGCCATGTCACAAATCTGCGACGTGGCAATGCCCCGAGTCCGGCAAGAACGTGCTCGGCGCCAGGTGTACTGGTGGTCGCCGGAGATCGCCGCAGCACTGCGTAGTGCGTCCAATGCCGAGCGGCGCCGGTATGCCAAAACATCGCAGGCGCCGCATCCGCCCGCCGGATGCAGAGGCTAGAGAGGCGGAGCTGTACGAGAGATACTAGCTGTAATAAAATATAGCATCTTATGCTAGCTCTCGTCGAGGCCCTCGCGTCGCTTCGCCACGCCTCGCCTCGTCTCGTCTGCTCTCCGGCTGGAGTTGGAGCGAGGGGAGACAAGACGAGGCGTCCACATTCTCACGTTCATTCAATCAATCAGTATGCCACCAGATTACCACTACCTCGTTCTGTTACGTTGTACAGATGCTATCCATCATCGCCTTCTTCTCCAACGGTTAATGTAGAAGAGATCAGAGATAGCGCGCACGCGAAACTTTAGTCTGCAACTTATATGTTTCTCACATCAAGGCTACGGTACTATGAGCTGAGAGACTTTTATCCGCGGTCTCGGCGACAAGCTGGCAACGCAACCATCGCCCCGTCTATTGGTAGTAATTTTTTTTTTTAATCCACATCGCAATCGCTCCGTGTCTCGGTCTTACAAATCTCACTGAGAAGATAACCTCAGAGAGGTTGAGGTTGTCTCTTCAGAGACAAAAAGGGCGCCTTTAAATTAGCCGCAAAAGTTGCGTGGAGCGAGTGCAGCGCGGGTGTAGCAGCAGTTGCGCGTTTTTTATTTATATGGAATAACAATACAGCGCTGCAATAGCGCTGCTGTTTTGCGGCTAATTTAAAGGCGCCTAAAGAGTGTAGCTGGAAAATTAAGTTGCCCTTTAGAATGGTTTATACTCCAAACGAAGTAAGATTAAATATTTAAACAAACTTTTTTTACTGTCCGTTTAACCGATTTTGATTTCTATTCCGTAGGTATAAGGATGGCATTAAAAGCAAAAAAGGCGTTACATTACCAACTATTTGCTGCAGCCGCCATTTGTCTTTACATCAACGCAATAAAAGTCATAATCGGTTGAACGGACAGTACCAAAAGTTTGTTTAATGTTTAATTTTATTTTGAACTAGCTGACCCAGCGAACTTCGTACCGCCTCATAGTTAGGATAACGCCATCTACTGGCATTATGAGAACAGCATAATTCATTTTATAATGACATTTTAATTAGAGATGGCGTTGTATTCGGTTTTTTTTTCGTTTTTTTTTTTCAATTTTCTCACCGTTTAAACCTTCCCTGGACTATCACGAATATTTCAAGACCAAAATTAGCCAAATCGGTTCAGCTGTTCTCGAGTTTTAGCGAGACTAACAAACAGCTATTTATTTTTATATATATAGTTGAACAGGCTGTGCCATAATGTTTGACATCTAATTTTTTGTGCCTATTTGAAGCGCCACTCGCGAGCGTCCAGAGAACTAATTTTGACGTATAATGCAAATGGCTGCAGATAAGTGTGTACTTATCTGCAGCCATTTGCATTATAATCTGAATTAGTATGTTTGTATTTTGAATTAATTTCGTTAGAATTCTGTGTTATTGCTGCTTCAGGAATTACATAAAACCTATCAAAAATGAGTTCATAAGTATAAAAAGAAGCGCGACATTACTAATTTTAGTACCACAGACACTCGCTACTGCCGACAGCGACAAAATGGCGAATATCAAACGGGCACAAAAGCTCTTTGACCGCCGCCAGTCCAGTGTAGTAAATAGTAGAGGTCAGTCTATAGTTGCAACAAATAAAAAGAGATTTTTAGTCCTAATAAGTTTAATACTTAATCAATTCATCCAGCTTCATAATTAGTTACAATATAACACACATATTAAAAACAAGTTAATTGTCAATCACAACTATATATTTATTACCTACTACTTAAATAAAATTAACTAAAATATCTTTTTGTATAGAAATCGATGAGAGGCAATGTTTGCGTCTTATAAATTTGCCAATCTACATAGTTACAAGGAGCTCTTACCGCGTTCCATTTTACGACCAAAACTGGTGTGCATCAGAATGGCGGGTTTTTTTTCGCAGCAACCTATACAGTATTTCGTTTATTTAGTACTTTTATCTGCAGCTACACAAGAGGTACCAAATTTACTTATACAGTACGCTTGGCTACATATATATATTGGTTAGCAGTACACCCGCAGTTCTGACATCAGGATGGCGGGTGTACCTAATTTTTTAAACATCATTGTACGGGTGTAGGTACACAGATTTTCAAGAGAGGTACGTAAAGGTACACAGAAAGTACCAAATAACTGTAATAAATTTAGGCAAATTTGGAAATTACATCCGCCATTCTGATGCACACCAAACTTGAACTGTTTGGGCTGTTTTATATTTCACCGGGACACCATGGCGGCTCGACCAGTCGCCGCTACCAACAAAATCAAATGTATACGTACAACTCTATACTCACCTGGTGTCCGTTTGGTTGCGCAACCATTTGGTGGCGCGACCAACTCGGACGCGTGCACTTAAGGACCATTTTGATACTGTCTCAGTGTGGTGTAGCGGCTCTTTAGTCTGTATGGCGTCTAGTTTGGTAGCTTACGGACACCATGGCGGCGCAACTGGTCGCGCCGCCATGGTGTCCCGGTAAAATATAGCCATCCCTCTTTCTAGCTAGCAAGACTGACATTTTTACGTCATGGTAGATCCCCTGAAGTAGGATACAAATGATTACGCAGTAATAAATCTCATCAGAACTGCAGGATTTTTTAAAAGATTAGGGTGTTTTTAATATCGTGCGGATTTTATCACGCATGCGGAATTGCCCCGTATACAGAAAATTTCAAAATATAAAAAAAACGCCTCCCGCGTGCGTATTTCACGCATTACAATAAATACTTGTGTGAAATGAACATTAGCGGGGGTCACGCGTGCGGGGCAATCCCGCACGATATTAAAAACACCCTTGCCGTGGAGGAACACGAATGGGTTTTAGTCAGTAACAGTCTGACCCAGAGCAGGGAAAGTTATTTGCCCACTTCCCTTCTTAAAGTACCTCAAACGCGCATCGGAAAGCTTACGGTCTGTTCACGACTTCGGTCTCAGCGGCGAGCGGCGGGGCGAGCGGGGTGGCATCGGTACGCGGGCGCGCGTCGCTATGAGCAGTGACTCGTGGTGTGCTTCAAACAGTTTCATACTTATCTTACCGCTCGCCGCCCCGCGCTTAGCTCCGCTCACAGCAGCAAGGTCCTGAACGAGCCGTTATTCTCAGAGTGGCTAATTTACGTAACGCGAACTCTAATATAAACCACAACATTTTAACAGTGTCTACCCCGACGTAAATATGGCCTACGGAATCAACCTGTCGTGTTCTTGACCCACGCTCATACAAATTGCCATTATTTATAAGTAAACTGTTTTCTTTTCTTCTTGCCATTTCCGTGACGAAACCTATTCACAATGGCCGTCTGGGATTTCGGTGCCGTATAGTGTAAAGTAGACCCAAAAATCCAAAAAATAATTTACAAAATCTCATTTAGGCACACAAGGGTAAAGGTAGAACTACATAGCGCACACGTGGGACACGTACGCCGATCTGGGCGCGTCGGTCTCCATACATTTTATATGGAAACTAGACTTTTAGAGCTACAATAGGTCTACGCCACGCGACGCCGCGCAACGCGCCGCTTCATACAAATCAGGCGTGGTACACTTGTGCGTCGATACAATGTAGTTCTCGCTTAAAGATCGAATGTGGAACCATGGCATAAGCAGGCAAAAAGTTCAAGTAGAATGAAATCGCCATCTAAGCATAGGTGGTCGGGAAGTTACTGGCCTTCCTAGAGAAGCTGCGGTAGATCGAAGGACACACATATCCCACAGTAACGCAAAAAAATGCGTTATGGATGTGGAGTTGCGGACATCAGCCCGACGTGTATACAAGTATGTGAGATAGAAACAATACGGGGAGTATTTTCAAGAATTTTCAAGAACTCAAAGTAAGCCGAATTTTCAAGAACTCGAAAGGCGATAAACATAGTGTCAGGTAGATACTGTAGACCGTTGACAAAATCTAACATAATGACTAATTTTCTTTATGTAAATTTTCGTCAAAAATCCGAAGCAATTGCAACAATCAGAAGTTTGCACATGCATTGCCGAGTTTGATAAATCTACGAGTTTAAAGTCTGTGATGTCTCCCTTCCCTCATTTCATCATAATTACCATCTACCATCATTTTTGCATTTCATAATCATCTATTTGAACACTCGGCCGTTGCTAACCTTTCTTGAGCCACCAGAATAGTAAATGGCATGAAAAAATAAGAGTTAGAGCGTGGAGTTGCAACCCCTGTCCGAATATAGCAAATAGATATCCCTTAATTATGTTATTAATTAGTTTCTTTGCATTGATTTTCAAATCACGGTCGGTTAAAAAAAACTATAGCTAAATTCAGTATGAGGTCGCGTCTACCAATATGTTTACCAAATGTACACGCTGCGTTGAAGCCATTTCTCTATTCAAATCGCATGTATGCTGCGATGTGTAATAAAAGTATACAGTATAAATGTAGGGGAAGATCGAATGGGCTGTGGGAATTACACAGTAGTCAGTTAAAGTCTGACACTCGCTTTACACTGAGCAAGAAAAGTTATTTACTGATTTTTCCACCACGAAAAAGGGCAAGATCAAATGTGTGAAATAGTCTAGAAAGGGCGTACTACAGAGATCTGGACTTATAGAGAACTTAAGGAGAAATGAAGCCTCAATACCAAACAAATTGGGTTAGATAAAGATATGTTACGTTAAGAACTGTTCATGCGTCATCAAAGTAACGCAACGTCTATGGGCCGTGAACGCAGCCTCTATGCGGTATCAACGCAATGTCTATGTACCGTAAACACAGCATCTATACGGTGTCAATAGACTATGTGCCATGAATGCAGCATCTATGCGGTATCAACGCAACATCTATGTACCGTAAACGCAGCATCTATGCAGTATTAACGCATCGTCTGTGCTGTGAACGCAGCATCTATGCGGTGTCATCACAATGTCTATGTGCCGTGAACGCAGCATTTATGCAGTGTCAACGCATCATCTGTGTCTTGAACGCAGCATCTATGCGGTATCAACGTAATGTACATGCGCTATGAACGCAGCATGATTCTACGCTGTGTCAACGCAACGTCAACCTACATAGGATCTCTGATGCCTAAACAGCGTTTATGTGACGTTAACTAGGCATATATTCGTTGTCAATGGGACAACGAATGAACCAGATACGAAGGCATTCCTGTATGAATTATGTCAGGTCAAATCCAGGTATAAGATAAAATGTACGTAATTTAATATGTCTGGCGTTGACATTGTATAATATGTAGGTACATATCATTCTTAGGGCTGAGACTCTTGCTTGAGCGGAAGCGACAAAACGAAAACAAATGAACGTATAAATTTTAGGAGTGGATTTTAAAATTTGAAGCCATCAGACGGACTGCATCGCAGCAACCGCGCACAGTCGATGGAATGCCCTGCCGAAGACTGTTTCCTGATAGCTATAACCTAAGGGTCTTTAAGTAAAGAGTGAATAGATTACTTCTAGGCAAGCGTGCCCCATCGTCAGCCACATCATCGCTTGCAATCAGGTGAGATAGTGGTGAAACGCGAAAATATCCAATAAAAAAAAAAAAAAACAACTGCATGCTACGTTGTAGCATTCGACTTTGTTCAGTCATGATATCAACTTCACGTGGTCAGCTGTAGTCGTGTGAAGTCAATAGTTACTGCATACAGTCGTGACTTCAACGTTACGCGGTCGCCTTCAATCGTGTAGTGTCCATCGCTAACAGTTAGTGTCCAGTTAGGACCGAAAGTGCGTTAAGCGGTCGCCCGAGACAGGCACGACGGTGTCGGGTGCGACGGTCCCCATCGCGGTAACCGGATTATTACTTGCGGAGTGTCACTAGTTCAACTTTAACGGTGTGCATGTAGTGGTGTCGATGGAGAACTTAATACGGAAGCTCGAACGGAGCTCTTGTGTTCAAAACTGCACGGGCGCCTGCATTATTAGTCTGGCAACCAGTCTTACCAAGGATAGAATGAAACCCGGTGACTAGATTGTGGATCTAGGCAGTCGCTCCATGTATAATGTTGGTACGGCTAAGTAGATAATATATAATTTTTATTTTTTTAATTGTGTTATTCCAATGCAAACAAGATTTTTTTTTTCAAATTGAATTCCCCGCCACGCAAATCACTCCGCTTATGCGATAGATTAAACCTTGATTGTAAAAAACCTCCTTAATCAGCTATTAAATAACAGCTATACTCCATTCGCCATAAGATCTGACGTTTAAACAAACCTCTTTTACTGTTCGTTCCAACGATTTTGATTTCTATTACTAAGGCATAAGGATGGCATTAAAAGAAAAATAGTTTGTATTGAAACCAGTTTTTTTGCGATGAATGCCAGGTTTGTTTATAGGTCTAATGATATAGTGAATGGAGTATAAATATTAAATTTTATATTATTTTAAATAAACATAAAAGAAAATACAGTTTGTTTTATCAGTCATGTTAATAATGTTACTATTTAATAAGAACTTAGAAGTAAAAATAAAATTTTGACATAATATGAGAAAATAATAAATAATAAAAACCTTACAAAAAAACAGTGAGAGAACAAAAATGCTACACTGCAAGAAATTAAGACTTGTCAATGGACGCGTAGCTTCATAGACGCGTATCATCGAAACTGTCGACGAAGCGGCAATGTCGTAACGTTGCAGTTTTATTCATAGTTTTGTTTGCAAGCTTCACGCAGGCGCACACCAAGCGTATAATGACGAATACGCGTCTAAGAAGCTACGCGTCCGTGGATAGTAAGCCTAATAATACACTGCAAGAAATAAGGCTACATTTTGACACTGGCTTTTAGGTCTTACGAGGCCATTCCAGTATTACACATCATAGAAATCACTGTTCTAAAAATACTGGCATGGCCTCTTATATTGCATTTTTTATTATATAAAATTATCTATTTATTTATACTAGCGCTCGCCCGCGGTTTCATCCGCGTATTTGGCTATTTGTAGTGGCGTGATTCACGCGATGTTATATCTAAGACTAAGATAATTTATTAATTATAGTAGTATAGATATTATAGAATAAGTAAAACATGGCTTAACAGGGGGTGGATTATACGAAAAAAGAAGGGGACTACCCCCAAAAACGGTAAAAATATTCTTAGGGTCGAAACTGCGTTAAACGGACGCCTGCGAGGGGTACCCGTCACGGAAACAGGATTATTACTTATGCAGTGTCGATAGTACAACTTTAACGGTGTGCATGTAGTCGTGTCAATGGAAAACATAATAATTATATTATTATTAGGCGAGCCGCACTTTTGTATGGGACCACGCGGGCATGCGTAGAGCGGGCTTTACGCAGTTTCGGCCCTTATTGATAACTTTGTGGTAAAAAGTACTAAATTCACGGGGCCGAAGCCACGGGCGGTACAGTTAGTAAGTATAAGTATAAATTGAAACCTACTTATTAATATACAAAAATACAACTATCCCTTATTATAAATTAAAAATACTTAAAATTAACTATTCGAAACTAAAATCGAGTAAGTTTTCAAGAAATAGTAACTCATAGGGTCAGATCATAACGAGACGCGACGCGACGCGACTCTACAAACAGAGCGATTCAAAATATAACTTATTACGGGAAAGGATACACATTTCAGATCGAGATGCCCCATTGCACAGCGCTGCGTTTTGCAACGCATTCTGTATTCTCACAATGTAATCTGTATCTTTTCGTATAGAAAATAAAGTTATATTTTGAGTCTCCTCGCGTCGCGTCGCGTCGCATCATGTCGCATCTCAGTGTGAACCGACCCATAGACTGTCAAAAACTATCAGTCCATTATTGTGTGTACACTATACAAGGTTACGAGTCTCATCATAAAGTGCTCAGGCACTCCATGTCCTCTGGCCAGTCATTCTGCTATACTAGTATTTGGTAATCTGAAACAAAAAATGATTTGGATGAAAACTTAACCATTACAACACTATGCTCCAGTCGCAATAAGATCAGTCGTTTAAATAAACCTTTTTACTGTCCTTTCAACCGATTTTGATTTCTATTCCGTAGGCATAAGGATGACATTAAAAGCAAATAAGTGGTTACAATACCATTTATTTACTGCAGCCGGCATTTGTCATGCCACTAACGCAATAAAAGTCACAATTGGTTGAACGGACGGGAAAAAAAAAGTTTCTTTGATGACTAGTCGTATTTCGAATGGAGTATAATAAAGGTGAAAGTTTGTGAATGTGTGTGTGTGATTTTAATAAAACTTGGTACACGGGTAGATAACGTCCTAGAATAACACTTTTTATTTCAAGACGGTGTATGTTCTCCTGGGACTATTTTCTAGCATCACGCGGGCCAACGGTCCTCACGCCCCAACCGCCGCCGGGATTCTGATCCCGATTTCCGGCCACCGTAGGCGCGGGCTTGCGGACGGCGAGCAATGGGTGGCTCGCCGTCCGACCGTCCGGACCGAGCCCAAGTCGTCGATGGCGCGTACTGTTTCACGCGCGCCTCAAGGAGATGTCAGCAATTGTAGGGGCCATCAGGGTCGAAGCCAAGGGTCTGATTCTGAAAGGAAGACTCGGCCCTGGTACGAAAGGCAACGAAGGAACAGGAGTGGGTTTTTAGTCAGTAAAAATCTGACACTATCTCCAGCTCCGCCCAAGAGCGGGGGATGTCATAAGATGATATTCCCACCGGAAAAAAAGCATCACGCGGGCCAAGGCGCTAGTTAAAGAATAAAAATATATATATTAGACTAGCCTGTTGGTCTAGTGGTTGGTGGTCCTGACTGCTATGCCGGAGGTCGTGGGTTCGATTCCCACCCAGGAAAAATGTTTGTGTTAAGAGCAGTACCATTTGTTCTGTGTCTGGGTGTAATTTATCTATAATATGTATGTATTTAGAAATATATAGGTATGTTTATCAGTTGTCTAGTACTCATAACACAAGCTCTGCTTAGCTTGGGACTAGACGGCGTTGTGTGATAGTTGTGGAATATTATATACATAATACAGTTCAAGACTGGAAATCAACTAAAAAGATATTGACATTGAACTAAAGTGAAAGTCTGTTTGGTCAGTTTTTTTTTTGTCTCAGCAATGAGCCCTCCCAACAAGATCGGAGACTTTACACTGGAAGTAGTGGACGATTACGTTTACCTCGGACAGACAGTCCAGTTAGGTAGATCTAATTCCGAGAAAGAGGTCGACCGTCGAATTCGACGGCTTTCGGGAAGTTGCGCGGTATCTTTTCTTCCAACATACCACAGTGTCTCAAGACGAAAGTCTATGACCAGTGCGTGTTGCCAGTCATGACATGGCTCCGAACTGTGGTCGCTCACAATGGGCATCATCGGCTTAGTGACCCAAAGAGCAATGGAAAGGGCTATGCTCGGAGTTTCCATGCGTGATCGAATCAGGAATGAAGATATCAGCAGGAGAACCAATGTTGCCAAAATAGCACGAAGAATCGCCAAACTTAAGTTGCAATGGGCAGGGCACATTGCTCGCAGAGCAGATGGCTGTCAGGGCCGAAAGCTTCTGGAGTGGCGACCGTGTACCGGTAGACGCAGTGTTGGAAGGCCTCCTACAAGGTGGACCGATGACCTGGTAAGGGTTGCGGGAATCTAATGGATGCGAGACGCACGGGACCGTTCATTGTGGCGACACTTGGGAGACGCCATGTCCAACAGTGGACATCTTTCGGCTGATATGGTGATGAATGAGACCATTGCATAATCTTCAAGACTTTCATACAGTCAAAACCACTGTCAAAAACTAGTAGAGTCTTGCTCTACAACATAAAATTAAAAAATCCTTCATGAACGTAAACGAAACAAGCGTATGTAACAATAATGGCAGTTGGTGTACTGTATTTACAACCTACCCCCATAAGAAACGGCGGCGTGAGCATCTCCTTGAGGCACGCGTGGCAAAACCGTAGGGGCCCAGGAGGGGCATCCATTTCTATTTTTTTATACATCATGAAAATAAACTCTGTTAAAAATTTCAGCGTTCTAGGTCTAAATGTACTACTACCTTCACTAGAGGAGCCGAGCACGAGCTGAGCACAAACCGAGCCGCTCCAATCGCGTGTGTGGACGTACATCGAGCCTCCAACGATCACTGTCCTCGAACGTGATGTGAAACACTTTGTGTTCGTCAAAAACCGACAATAGACATTGCAGTCGAGCGCGAACCAAACGCTCGAAGCGCGCTCGTTCGAGGCTTGTATGTCGGTCTACATTACACTACACGAATTTGTGCTCAACTCGTGCGTAGACCACGTTGAGGCTGAGCGTTGATACGTCAGTAAAGTACCCTTTAATTAATATAACCTTTTAATTCTTGCTAGAACTTGTTATACATCATATTTAATTTTAGATTTCATACCAAAGGTCAAGAAAAGGTTACCCTAACATGCATAATAATATTCATAGCTTCCAACTTGTGGAGATTGTTGACATGGGTCAGAAGGCTCTGCTTAAGGGTCGCCGTACACGGGCCACCAACTATAGACACAAAACGCCGCCATCGACATATGTCCTGTAGTTGTCGCACTGGGTCAGAAGGCTAGTCAGCTTAAAGGTCACCGTGCACGGACCACTACAAAACGCCGCCACAAGCATATTTCCTGTAGTTTTCATACAATTTATATGGACTCAATGCATACGGTTGACGCCAGTAGTGCACGTAAAACACATAATTGGTGCCCGGAAATTGCGAGAAGAGGTTATGGCAGGCCACAAAAGAGATGGGTAGGATGACTTATGATGTCTTCCTTAGAAAATTGCAAGAAGTTTTGGGTCACCAAAGCCGGAAACAATGGAAGGAATGGAGGAGGGCTTTTGCCCAGCAGTGGGACACCACAGACTAGATATAGGTATTACTATATAATTAACCTTTATGGGTAGGTAGAAAAAAGAAAATCCTTTTTTTTGCAAAAGCAAGAGGGAGTGTCTAACATTTACTGACTAAAAGCTCAGGCGTAACGTGGACTAATTGGACTAATTTAGATGTGGGCGAAGATACACCAGCGAGGCTTTTTCTTTCATACATTCGAAAACGAGACAGCGACTGTCCAACCCAGTGTTCGACCACTTCGTCATTTACCATCAGGTGAGATAGTGGTCAAAGGCGAGTCTATCAATTATTATAAAAAAATCCTCATTCTTAAAGAGCCTTCGCTTGTGCGAGGCCCCATTGAATGCGAAGTCGTAGGCGAGAGCCCCTTTCGCCCACGCCTAGCTACGCTACTGACTAAAAACCCACCCATGTTTCTTATGAAAGGCATACTCGGGGTCCTAGAATGCAAAAGGCAACTAAAAGAAAACAGGTGGTTGGTATTTTAATCGGTATAAGTTTGACACACCCTATCCTTAGAGCGGGAGAAGTATTTAGACAATTTCCCAACTAAAAAATACCCATGATCCTTCATTTGCCCTTTACATTCCAGGACCACAGTAACTCTTACAAATAACCTTACAAAATCCCAGTCATACAAAAGATACTACATGTCTATAATGGTTATAAAAAGGAATTTTTAGTACATATGTAAACACTATTATAATTTTAAAGTTGAAACATGAGTCATAAAAGAGGAAAATTTTATGAGTAATCAAGCATAAGAAACATGTTACAACTTGAATTTGAGACTTATGTTATCAAAATAAAACTATGTATGATTTTACACTTTCAGTATAGCAGACTCCCTCACACTGAGATTTTGTAAATTATATTTATTATGTAAATAGGTTTAAAAAACACTTTTATATATCAACTAGCTTTTGCACGCGGCTTCGCTCCCATCTACTGACTACCCACCCTACTCTACCTACTTGTATCAATTTAACTGCAAAATCCCCATTGACAAAGTGATCCACCATTTATTGAATTCATTTGTTACAAAAAATGTGATAAATAAAGAACTGCTCGACCAATTTTGTGCAAACTTCACATAAACCATCTACTAAATAGTCCGAACAAAGCCTAAACATTTGGTTTGGATAGGTGAGCCCGTTCTTGAGTTATAAAATTACAACGAAAAGCGACATTGATTTTTATATATATTGATTTTTAGTCAGTTTGAACCAGATGAGGCCAGTGTTACCTAGCTGACTACCGTGAGACACCAAAACAAACTTAGGGTTAAAGTCTCTTAATCATAGTTGGCAGCAAACATGTAATGGTCAAATCATATGAGAACCATGCAGATTGGTGTCTGCGTAGCTCAACTGTGGTATCTGAGATGCTTTTAATTTTATTTATTTTTTCGTTTTTTATTCTACATCAAGGTAATCTGTTCAACTAACAATAAACCTTGCTTCTGGCCAACATTATTCATCTAAATTAAATTTAGTTATATTGAGCCATGTCAATTTGTGGGAGGCTTACACTTCATTTTTTTTTTTTTTTTTTCTTATTATTGATAGTCTCGCGTTTGACCACAATCATATAGCAGAATAGATCTATAAAATTAATGATTACAATTATGAACTTAAATAATTAAGTGTTATTCTCTTTTATCCCCCTATTAACCTTTTGAGTACCGTAATTAAAGACAATGAGTGAACAAACGCCGGCGTTCACTTGAGGTATAATGAATTGATGACTGGATTTTCAAATATGATACCGAAGTGCTCTATTTTGTCTGTGGTAGTTTCATACATATAGTGGTTTAGGCTATGCATTGACTGTATGTTAGTAAATGAATGAATTTAAAAAAAAAAACAATTAGTATTCAAAAAACCATCTTACCTCAGCATTCCATGGGAGCTATTGAATTAGAATTATCACCATATCCACTTAAACTGCCTTGGAACTCAATACCGCTGATCTGGCTGTCAGCATTGAAGGCATAGGAATCATTGCTGGGTGCATGTGAAGATTCTAAGTTGCCATCTCCAGAATCAGCCGCGGCCGCTGCGTCAGGCTCAGCCCAGTTAATCTTAAATCTAGTCACACGAGGTTCCGAAGCGAGGATGTTTCTCACTACTTTGTCAAACTGTGGTTTCGCTGGCGGATTTTCACGTAATTCCGGCTCAGATTCCGAGTATTCATTATTAATAAAGTAACCAACTCTCACAAACTCCTGTCCTCTGTAAGAACACGTTAGAAGCACCACTGTGACCCCGAGAGCGTCGTTTTCAGGGATCCGTGTAACGTCAGGTGGGGGCGCTTGGAACACAAACATGTGCCTCCCTTCGGGTATTGGTCCCACGTAAATCGTATCTAAAACCTGGTCGTGCTCCTCCGTTTCCGCCGATCCAACGTATATCATCTTCCATTCTAGGTCTTCTTTTAGTTCTTCGATGCATTCGAAAGTCAATTCGAATTGGAAGGGGTTCAGGAACGGACTAGGATTGTCCAATACAACAACATTGGTTATGTGCACTTTTGCCATGATTATATGTTTTTATAGTTGTTTCACTTCCGAGAAAGGACTAGCACACGATTTTTTGTATTTCTAGCGGTAATAACTGCGAAATGACTAGGAAAATAACCGTTTTCTTCTAACGACAGAAAATTCTGTGGGTCGGCGAAGAAAATGACAATTATTTTGGCGGTTGAAATGGTCACGTGACCAAAATAAGTGTAGACGGCAGCGCTACAGTGGCAATGACACGTACTAAAATTAAAAAGTTGAAATACTTTGACAGCAATGATGATAATTGAAAATCAAGGCAACAATTGAATAAATTTGCCTCAGAAAAACATTTTGGAAAGGCAAATTGAAGCACTTGCTTCTTACTAATAGAATAGAATCAAGTCTACTTACATTTTCTTTATTTTTCTTATTTGTTTTCCTCACTTTATCAGCCAAAAATTATCAACTAAGTTTCATAAACAATGATGAATAAGAAAAAATGTTGCCACTATTCCCGAATTATTTTCCATTTAAAATTCTTGTCTATGCCTGAAGTGGCCTAAAGAGTAAGAGAGTACAATAAGATGTGAAAACAAAGAAAACGTGAAAGTACTTTTTTTTTTTCTTTTAACTATAATATTATTTTCAAATACTTTCACATATTTTACGTCACAATGTTGTTCAGAAAGAAAATAAAAAATTTGAACCTTAACCTTCTTCAATGCCTTCAATTAAATTTTTGCATAGTGGCAATAAGAGCGCAAATGTCATAAATATTTAATATGGCGTCTGTGCTTTGTGTTCATTGTGCATGTTTTCTGTCAAATAATTGTTTTGTGATTTAAAACAAAGGCTATTTATTTCGCAACAACACTCTCAATACGTGCACCGCCGCTATAATAATATAGCATGAAGGTCAAACGTTAATAACTAACTTCAAGCCAAAGAGAAAGGTGCAAGTATTACACTCCGGAAAAAAAGGTAATAATTTTTTGCGCTTTCTTCTGCGTTTGCACACATAATTGTTATTTAACGAATGCATCACAGCCCTATCTATGTCTTACATGTATAGATTTCCGGGTTATTGTAGTATATTGTGTGTAAATCGAAAGTTTTCACTGCATACCTTATGCGAAAACTTTTAAACAGTTACTCGTCTGTTTAAGGATGTACACGAATAGCTACGATCTGAGTCACTGCCTGTGTTGTCCCGTATGCCCTCCGTAATTAATACAAGCGTCAATTGTTGATCGCAGCTCAAGATATAACATTTATATATGCAATCAAACTTTGTATGTTACTCATCTCAATTAACTGTTTTTAAACTAATTGTACTTTAGTTATTAAGGTTCAGAAGATATAGTAACATTCATAGCTGGTAGTCAAAGTATTGTTTAATGAGCTCACTTCGTTTTCGAGACCAAGGTAACTTGCATACATTATTTTCAATCAGTTTCCAATAGCTTAGCTGAGCTAATATATTCTACAACAATATATTCTAGACAACTATAAAAGAGAGAAAATTAATTAACTTAGCATAACACAGGGCACAGATGTTGGGTTATGGGGATTTTGGAGTAAAAGGATTACATCGGAATATTTATTTTCATTTATTTCAAACTTAGAATTATATATTTCAACAGTCTTACAGAGAAACATGGGAACAGTATACATCGGACACACAGACAGTGACAGTTTACTATATCTACCTATATATATATATATATATATATATATAAATATAAAAATCGATGCCACTTTTCATTGTAATTTTATAACTCAAGAACGGGTTCACCTATCCAAACCAAATGTTTAGGCTTTGTTTGGACTATTTAGTAGATGGTTTATGTGAAGCACAAAATCGGTAGAGTGGTTCTTCATTTATCACATTTTTTGTAACAAATGAATAGTAGGGTAGAGTTGGGTAGAGTAGGGTAGGGTAGAGTTGGGTAGAGCAGAATAGAGTAGTCAGTTGACAGGAGCAAAGCTGTGGGCAAAAGCTAGTATATACATCAAAGACAACCAAGTATGGCTTTAGTTTGTTCAATCTCCAACAATGCATACAATAGTTAGGTAAACACAAAAAAAAGGGTTCGAAAAGTACAATTATGTGTCTCACAGCTGCACCAAAATAGGTCCAGTTCAGCAGGAATGCTAGACAACTAGTGCCTGACACTGGTTTTCAAAAGAACCTGAGGTTGTGATGCAATGGATGTGAAACAGTTTTGTAGTGTATCTACATATTAATGGTGACATGTAGCAATCCTATTGGAAAATAGAAGATGTACTCCTTCCATTCCTTTTAGGCCATTATAGGGCACAAATTAGCGGCTATGGGAGCCGATTAAAAAAACAATTTGGCAGAAACAAAAAAATAGCTCCTTGCTAATACATCTTCGGGTCAGAAAGTGCAAAATACAAATCTGACAGCTCACTTTTTTAAAAAAGATTTCCTTACTTGGCTACACGACCTTTTAGGAACGCCTTCACATTATCGGTTCAGAAACCGCCTAAAAGCGAACCATGTGGCGAGACGATTTCGACTTGTTACAGACACATACGAAAATAATATAAACCATCAAAATAGTATGTTTAGGTGTCAAGGACACTACATAATGGGTTGGACAATAATTGAAAAATCTAAGCATGCTTAGTACTCACTAGTCGGGTCCCTTAGCTAACAACACCGCATAATGGACTGGCCTGTTGGTCTAGTGGTTAGTGGCCCTAACTGCTGTACCGGAGGTCGTGGGTTCGATTCCCACCCAGGACAAATGTTTGTGTGATGAGCATGATCATTTGTTCTGTGTCTGGGTGTAATTTATCTATAATATGTATGTATTTAGAAATATATAAGTATGTTTATCAGTTGTTTAGTACCCATAACACAAGCTCTGCTTAGCTTGGGACTAGACGGCGTTGTGTGATAGTTGTGGAATATTATTATTATTATTATTATTATTATAAGTCATTTTTACCAACTTTACAGGAAACGAAAAAAACTGTGTGGTGTTGAGAGGCCAGCCAACTTGCACACTATCACTACTTTTCGAATTATGGCTTCTGATTGGCTGAAATCTATATCATGTGACCACAATGAGCCGCTCCATCTAAAGGCATTCATATGTGAAAACCGACAATTTTCGACTTTAGCGGTGTTGTAAGCTAAGAGACGATTAGCTCTTTACCCATAACACATCTTATTATGAATATCTTTTATGTCATGGTACTTTCAGCACCAGGAACTAAAATGAATCTCAGGTCTATAGATCTAACTTTAACCTAGATATTATAGGAGCATTAATATCTCTTTTAGTTGTTTTATAAACGAAACATAACATAAACTTAGGGTCGAAGCCAAGGGTCTGATTCTGAAAGGAAGACTCGGCCCTGGTACGAAAGGCAACGTAGGAACAGGAGTGGGTTTTTAGTCAGTAAAAGTCTGACACTATCTACAGCTCCGCCCAAGAGCGGGGGATGTCATAAGATGATATTCCCACCGGAAAAAAAAGCATCACGCGGGCCATGGCGCTAGTTAAAGAATAAAAATATATATATTAGACTGGCCTGTTGGTCTAGTGGCTAGTGGGCCTGACTGCTATGCCGGAGGTCGTGGGTTCGATTCCCACCCAGGACAAATGTTTGTGTGATGAGCACGATCATTGGTTCTGTGTCTGGGTGTAATTTATCTATATATGTATGTATTTAGAAATATATAAGTATGTTTATCAGTTGTCTAGTACCCATAACACAAGCTCTGCTTAGCTTGGGACTAGACGGCGTTGTGTGATAGTTGTGGAATATTATTATTATTATTACTTAAGAAACTCACGAGGTTCGGCAAGGGAAATTATAAATTGTAACGGCACTACAGAGGAGTGTTGCGAGTTGGATTCCCATACGGATCTAATATTTTTTTGGAGGTATGCAGGACAGAAGCGTAAAGTCCCGCAAAGCTCCATTGAAAAGGGAGGATCTTCTGACCAGACAAGTATCATATCTGATCTGTTCAACTGCCCGATAGATGATTGGGGCATGTTTTATACAACATTAGTTTTAGTATATGCAAAACCCAAAATACGTGTCCAATATTTTTATGTAAAGAATCTATGTACAAAATTTTATAACTATATCATGAAAAATCACAAAGTTATAAGCTTGTTATGTCAGCAAAAATACATAGTCACGGGCCGTCCAGGTGACTGAGGGGTTGTTTTGCACTTGCACCTAGCTGTTTGCTGTTGCCTAATACCCGCTATGACCTGCCGTGACCTGTATTGTACTTAGTGTCGGTGATGTCCAACTTGTGACCTTTTTAAATATTTTTTGGAAAAAATATAAAATGGTGTAAAAACTATTGGAATCCTTTCAGTTACTGATTCTGAACAAACTATATTCAAGTTTTGCATAAACTAAAATACTTACTAATGATACAAGTGCAGAAAGTTTGTCATTGCGACCGAGGCGGAATTCGCACGAGCCGTAGGCGAGTGTGTTATGGAACTGAGGGCTGCAGTGACAAATTTGCACGAGTATCAAACGACTTTTTTAATACACTTACGAAATGAATAAACGGGGGTTGACCGGCGACTCGTGGGGGTCGTCGCGCGCCCAGCCTGATACGGTAAATGTAATAACATTGTGGCGAGGAAGAGCACGCGCACTTTTCTGCACTAGTGCGGAAAAAAGCTTTTTGCGTGCCTAAAAGCGGTGGGATAAGAGCGGGTTTTCGAGTAAGTGTATTGAAAATAATGTTATATATGTTCAACTCGTATTGAGAACTCAATAGCTCTTTCAGGACTTCACAGTTTTTAGTTTCTATGCGGCACCACCTAAGTAGCTACATTTGTATGGCCTACTGCCAGGCGTTCAAAAATGAGATTAGAGTTAACTCTAACGACGTCATCGGGTAGATACTTTAAGCTCGCATTTTTGAACGCGAATGTAGAGGTCAACTGTCAATGCCAAGCAACTGTAAATCCTACCGCTTACACGAACCTCACGCTTGCTCGGAGTTAGAGTTAGTTGGATTAACTTTAGGGTAGCTACTCTAGTTATAAAAGAACCACTCTGGGTTGCAACGCGAAGCTACTCGGGTAATTTTTGAATGCAGGGCAGGCAGCTGATTCGGGTCTGGGTTGTCTTGTATACCTACAACGTCTTGGATATGTGAAAAACACGTCAATCAACTTATCTGTTTACTCATACATTAGGTGCCAAGTCAATAAGTGATAATAATGTGACTTATTGGTATTAGAGTGACTAATCTATCAATATATCAGTTGGTTACTCATAGTAGTTTTTAAATAGTTTGTAAGTGAAATCATCTTGTTGAAGTGTTTAAAACATTGGAGGCAGATATTTTTATTAAGTTGTGTGTCCTATTGAGTAGCGTAATTAGAGACACAATAGTAAGACAATGACCGAACGAACGCCGGCATTCGCTCGGGTTTAATGAAGTAGGCTTAATATCTTCGGACGCGTAGCTTCATAGACGCGTAATCGTCGACGAAGCGGCAACGTCGTGCCGTCGTGTCGTTGCCGCTTTGTCGAAAGAGTTTCATAGTTTTTAACTGACTTCAATAAAAAGGAGGAGGTTATCAATTCGGTTGTATTTATTTTATCTTTTTTTTATGTTTGTTACCTAAGAACTCCGTCGTTTAGGGATCGATTTGCAATTATTTTTTTCCGCCCAGTGTTTCTCGGTATTATTTGTTTCTTATTGAACATCGACTTCCGAAATAAAAGTTATTTTGATCCTTTTAGTGTTTTTTAGTAAAGTCGGTTTTTTTTTTTTGTAGATGTGTTTTTATGTACTTAAGCTTCACGCGGGCGTACAACAAGCGTATAATGACGAATACGCGCCTATGAAGCTACGCGTCCGTGGACAGACGTAGGCCGCTGTCGACGATGGAGTTTCTTGCACATTCTTCTCCATAGAGATCTACGCTTTGGAATGTGCAATTAACATCTTTTTTTTTTGTCTGACTGATTTTTTAACAATTAAAAAGTACCTGTAAATGGCTTGAAACTAGCTTTTGCCAGCAGCTTCGCCCGCGTATAATTTGGTTTCTCCATACAAACTTTGGACCCCCATTTCATCCCCTTAGGTGGTGAATTTTGGGCAATCCTTTCTTAGTGCTCGCCTCCGTCATAAAAGGAAACCTTGTGCAAAATTTCACGCTCCAAAGCTCCGTAGTTTTGGCTGTGCGTTGATATGTCAGTCAGTCAATTTCTCCTTTTGTTTTGGATCTTGCTTTGAAGTAACCTATTGTCACTGTTTTTTGTCTTTCCAGCATCTGAATGACAGCTAAATCAAGATGTCATCAAGTAGAGATGAAGGGCCGGTCTATTACAGGGAGATACAAAAGAACGCATATCTTAAACGGATACCAAATGATGTTGGCAGCAGTAAACTCAGGCCTTTGGGGAGCAAGGTAAGCTCAAATATTCTTTTTAGGGCCGACGGTCCCATACAAAAGTGCTGCACCCGTCGCGGGGAGCCGCGCCTCGCGCCCGTTTTTCTACGCAATAATACATTAAAGTTCTCCATGGACACGACTACATGCACACCGTTAAAGTTAAAATAGCGTAACTGCTCAGGTAATAATCCGGTTTCCGCTACGGGGACCGTCGCACAAAACACGCGCGACGTCACGCGACGGGTGCCCGTGCGTCGGCCGCTTATCGCAGCGTTGACCCTTAGGGTTCCGTAACCAAAAGGTAAAAATGGGACCGTATTGCTATTTTGCTATCACCAAAATACTTTAAGCATAGCATAGTCGGCCTTATAATGTTCCCACTGTTGGGACTCAGGCCTCCTCTCTAGGAGAGGGAATGGGCCGTAATCCACCACGCGGGTACCCAGTGCAGGTTGGTGGATGTCACATTTCTTCGAATTTTTGGTTCTAGGACATGCCGGTTTCCTCACGATGTTTTCCTTCACCGTTTTGAGAGCAGTGGTGATGAAATTAAATAAAAATACTATAAACAAAACAAAAATTTTGTATATTGGTAGTAGATAGGTAATGATACTAAACCCTTCGTACGCGAGTCCGACTCACACTTAGCCGGTGTTTTAATTCTTATGTAACCCCATAGATGTCGCTACTTCTAGTTTTTAATAGACACGAAAATATAAGAAATTCAATTGCCTATCATCTTTTCTACCTTTCTAGAAAGTGCCACTGAAACCGATGTGGACCCAGCTGTGCGTCCACAATGGAAGGACGCCCTACCTGGAGCAGTATCCTGAAGCCAGCAGCGCTGCCACGGTCACCCACAAGCCTATTTGGCGCGCGTGTCTTAGGGCAGCGCGTCACGTGACAGCCAGCGTAAAGCCTCATGCTGGAGATCAGTATGATTTCTTGGTGGATACTGACAGCGGGGCTGTGAGAATGCTGGCTCCGGATTGGTAAGTGTACATAATAATAATGTTTTTTTTTTTTATATAGAGTGACTGGCAATTAGTGTACGATACTAAAACACGTGATTGTGCTCATGATAACAAACAATTTTTATAATGGGAACAAAGCCGAAATCGCGAAAAAAATATCAGCTGTTCAGTACATTAGGCAAACATAAATGTACTGAACAGCTGATATTTTTTTCGCGATTTCAGGTTTGTTCCCATAATAAAAGTTGTTGGTTATCATGAGCACAATCACGTGTTTAAGTATCGTACACTAATTGCCAGTCACCATGTATGTCCTATGAAATATTAAAATATGTATAGATAATATATAAAGAACAATAATAATATTCCACAACTATCATACAAGGTCGTCTAGTCCCAAGCTACCTGCGTAGCTTGTGTTATGAGTACTAGACAACTGATAAACATTTATATATATATATTTCTAAATACATAAACTATAGATAAATTACACCCAGACAGAACAAATGATCGTGCTCATCACATAAACATTTGTCCTGGGTGAGAATCGCGCCCACGACCTCCGGCATAGCAGTCTGGGCCACTAACCACAAGACCAACAGGCTAGTCTGTACATACGGCGCAGACTTGCGGACGGCGAGCCATGAGTTCGGATTGACGGTACAGTGTTCCACGCGCGCCTCAAAGAGCTGTCAGCAAAATTGACGGCGCTAGTTAAGGCCTACGTCTACCAGGCCACCTAGAACGGAAGGTGTTGTTTAATTATTAGCTGACTTGGCGTTGTACCGCCTAACAGTCAATGAATATAGTATATCTTTCGATATAGTCAACCGATTGCGATGAATCAAAGTCTTAAGTAATATATCAAGTCACACACAATTTTAATGTATAAAAGTTATCTACATCGACTTCGTACATTTTAGGCCCCTCGCCCACGCCGACTTTTTGTAGCGATGCTGTAGCGCGTTGGCATCGATACAGTCGCGATGCTGTAGCGCGTTCGCATCGATACAGTCGCGATGCTGTAGCGCGTTCGCATCGATACAGTCGCGTTGCTGTAGCGCGTTCGCATCGATACAGTCGCGATGCTGTAGCGCGTTCGCATCGATACAGTCGCGATGCTGTAGCGCGTTGGCATCGATACAGTCGCGATGCTGTAGCGCGTTCGCATCGATACAGTCGCGATGCTGTAGCGCGTTCGCATCGATACAGTCGCGATGCTGTAGCGCGTTCGCATCGATACAGTCGCGATGCTGTAGCGCGTTCGCATCGATACAGTCGCGATGCTGTAGCGCGTTCGCATCGATACAGTCGCGATGCTGTAGCGCGTTCGCATCGATACAGTCGCGATGCTGTAGCGCGTTCGCATCGATACAGTCGCGATTCTGTAGCGCGTTGGCATCTTTCCTATAGCGCTTGCTAATGAGACTAACGCGCGTTAGTAGCGATGCTGTCGCGCGCTTACGAATCGCGCTACAAAAAGTCTCCGTGGGCGAGGGGCCTATCGTGATGCGCGTACGACTAAAAACTTCTACAGATTTATTATATGTATAGATAACCAAAACAAAAAAAAAATGACTTCGGACGGTGACCTACGGGAGAAGAAGAAAAAAACAAAAAAATAGTTTCCTTTTTTTTTAACTATGAAATCATCAAATAAGAGAGGGCGGGAGGGCGTGTCAGACTTTTATTGACTAAAGTTACACCAGTGTCCTTCAGTTGCCTTCTCTAGCATTACTGCTTCACAGAAGGAGGCTGCATCCCATTATTTTTCGCTCTGGACCGTGGCCTGAAACAGGGCCCGATCTTGGCTAACTTTCACCTCTGAAATCAAATTAATAAATAAACTTAATCCACATCTTTCCAGGGAATCAATGCAGGACTGGGTCTCAACTCTTCGAAACACCCTCCATGAGCTGAAGATTCTGGGTCGCGGAGAGAACGTTTACTGCATGGGGCCCGCACCACCGCCGCCCCCTCCTCCACCACGCGCTGCAGCCAGGGACCCCATGTCTCCTCTTCCTCCCACACCTCCGACACCGCCTGACAGGTAGGTAGACTACACACGAAACGCTGCATGAGCTGAAGATCCTGGCTCACGATTATAACTTGTACTTTTTTTTTAAAGCGTCTGAATGATACTATCTTAGCCACTACTTATCTTCTATGCAAGCCATTTTCTGGGTTATTATAAAAAAAATAACCACAAAAGCTAAGGCGGGAGCGGAGCGGAGCTCCCACCTTAGCCTTCTAACCTGACCTGTCCGTGTCGGAGTGCCGTACAATTCCGAGCACGCTTCGCTCGCTCTTGGAGCAAGAATATTTAGTTAGCGTTTTTAAAAGACGAATTAATTTAAACTAACTAAACATTCTTGCTCTAAGAGCGAGCGAAGCGTGCTCTAATTTTCACGTTGCATATAGCATAGCATAATAGCATAATCAGCCTTTTAATGTTCCCACTGCTGGGACTCAGGCCTCCTCTCTCCAGGAGAGGGAATGGGCCGTAATCCACCAAGCGGCCCAGTGCGGGTTGGTGAATGTCACATGTCTTCGAATTTTCGGTTCTAGGACATGCCGGTTTCCTCACGATGTTTTCCTTCACCGTTTTGAGAGCAGTGGTGATGAATGATAATTTACACAAAGTAATGCGCCTGGCTGGGATCGAACCCGCGACCTACAACTCGTAAGTCGGGGCCGTTACCACTCGGCCACCACTGCTCTCGTTTACGTCACGTTGCTTAGTTAGAAATTTGAACACGTAGCCAATAAAGAAATGTGTCGCCTATCTTATAATTTCTCTAACAAAACATTTAATTTTTATTGGTCTGTCTGTTTGTTCCGGCTTATCTACGAAACACCGAAGTAACTGGACCGATTTTGACGGGATTTTCACGAACCAACCTTATCCCCCTTTTATGTTCATAGCATGTTTATTTGATAAAATAATCATTTCTTTCAGGGTACCCGGCATAGAGTTAACGAATACCCGATCGGCCAACCCGACTCCTCAAGAACCGATACGACCCGAAGCACGACCCGAAGCACGACCCGAACCTACCCGAAGCGAACCCGAAGTGGAGCCGACAACCTCTACCGAAGATGATATCGACATTTCCAATTGGGACACGCCTTTCACTTCTTTACCAAGTACTAGTCAGGCTAAGACCGAACCTAGGAAGAGTGTGGCGAAGATCTGTGGCCAGAATATCTGTTTAGATGATTCTATATTTAAAAGGTAAGGTAACCATAGATATTTTACTCTATGCCTCTAGTGGTTTGTGGCCTGACTATGCCGGAGGTCATGGGTCCGATTCCCACCCAAGACAAATGTTTGTGATATGAGCATGATCATTTGTTCTGTGTCTGGGTGTAATTTATCTATAATATGTATGTATTTAAAAATATATAAGTATGTTTATCAGTTTTCTAGTACTCATAACACAAGCTCTGCTTAGTTTGGGACTAGATGGCGTTGTGTGATAGTTGGAGAATATTAGTATTATTTTGGTGGTATGCGGAATAAGTGTTAAGTCCGACATACCATTGTTGAAAAAGGAGAATTTTCCGAACAGACGGGTGTAGGGTCTGGTCCAGGCAAGTGCCCGATAGTTGGTTTCGGATTGTTATATAATATGTTCTAATCGCGAAGGTAAATCCGTCGCCGCCGTCTAGTCCCAAACTAAGCAGAGCTTGTGTTATGAGTACTAGACAACTGATAAACATTCTGATATATTTCTAAATACATATATAGAAAAATTACGCCCATACACAGAACAAATGATCGTGCTCATCACACAAACATTTGTCCTGGGTGGGAATCGGACCCACGACCTCCAACTTAGAAGTCACAGCCACTAACCACTAGATCAACAGGCCAGTCGATGGGTATGGGTGGGATGTCCACCATGTGCCTCCAAAACCCAGTAACTGAGTATGTTATGTTTTAATGTTGTAGGACCAGTGCAACAGAAAGTGATGAGGAATTCTTCTCTGAAATCGACAGGATGTGTGATGAGGAAATCGAAGGAGAGTACAAACAGAGAGTTGTGGTCAGTAATGGAGATAAAGATGGGAGCCCTGAGAATTTGAGGTAGGTAACTTTTCTAGTCTATGTCTATTATATTAAGATCTCAGAGCTGTCGCTACAATTTGTCTGACTAACCTATATATATAAAAATGAATCTCTATTTCCCTTGGTCAAGCCATCACGCGTGAACGGCTGGACCGATTACACAATTTTTATTTTTGTTGTGTTTGTTATTGTCAGGAGAATGATCTTAAAAAATTAAAAAAAACTGGTAGTAGGGTTTAGTAGAGTTGAGTAGAGTAGAGTAGGGTAGAGTTGGTTGGAGCAGTATAGAGTAAGCTAGTGAAATATAACTTTTTAATAGTTACTATAATAACATACTAAAAATCAGACATGTAAACATAAGTAATGTTCATTTATTTTTTGTGGAGCTCTAAAGCACCTGACAGAAGTTTTGGTCCAAGGAAAGTGTCCGACACTTATGATACTAGTTAAGAATAATATTCTACAAAATATCTGTAAAAATCTATATATATAAAAGGAGAAACTGACTGACTGACATATCAACGCACAGCCGAAACTACTGGGACTTGGAGCGTGAAATTTTGCACAAGGCTTTCTTTTATGACGTAGGCGAGCACTAAGAAAGGATTTTCCGAAATTCAGCCCCTAACGGGATGAAACGGGGTTCTAAAGTTTGTATGGAGAAACCTATATTCACGCGGGCGAAGCCGCTGGCAGAAGCTAGTCAACCATAAAAATTTAAGTTAAGTTACTTTTATTTTTAGTTCTCTTTCTCACCTGGTACCTGCCCAGGGGCTCCAAGTAGGAGCTCCACAAGCACACAGGTATTCAAAGCACATGAGACGCTACTGAGAACCTAAGGTTTCATCCATGTGAAAATAAGTTATGTCTGACAGCTCTGGGATCTTGGTCTATGTGTCTGAGTAGCCTACATCTGCGCCCGCGCGTTCCATTCGTTTATCTGTTAAAGATAAATGTATAACGGAGCATCGGGCGTATGAATGGTTAAATAGTTCTTTTGTTTTGCACGTTTTTGTAGTTTAATTGATTTGTTTAAATGTTTAGTATATTTTGTTTTATTCTTTTATCATCAATATATTATTATCTTATTTGTCTTTGTGTTCCCTGAATGTGTCCGTGGCATCACCTGTCACCAGGCCCTATCAGAATACCAGCGCTGCGTTATTTTTACTTTTTAGTACAATATCGCAGCATATGCTGAGATAAGAGCCTTTTTGGCCTCGCACTGGTCTTTTATTTAATATTATTTTCTATTATTATTTTTAAGTTAAGTATGTATAGACTAAGTAGTTACTTTTTATTTTATCGTTGTTTGTCCTGTGCGAGTCTCAAATAAATGTTTTCTTTCTTTTTTTCTTTCTTTCTGAGTATGGTTTCCGCACTTAGTTCTATGCGGACCATTGTATGTGGGCCATGGCGGCCATAACTGTGACCATCTACGGTCCGTACCAAGAGTTTCGCCTCGTCGTTTATACCGCGTACATCGAGGGGCTGGAACAATTTGCCTGCTGCGGTCTGCCCGTTCAACTATAATTTAGGTGCCTTCAAGGCTAGAGTGAATAGGCTCTTAATAAACTAGTGCGCCTCACCATCAAGGATTGCATCACTGCTTACCATCAGGTGGGATCGCAGTCAAGCACTAGTTTATGTCAATTAAAAAAAAGCTATTTGTTAAGTTATTTACTCAATTTATTTTACTTTTGTTTCAGTAACCATCAAGCTACCAACATAACAGTTATTCAAGTTTCAAACAAAGAACCTCCACACACGGCCATACCCGTTATGGGACCGGAAACGGATGTATTCGACTTTGAATTCAAACAGAAACTGACAATCACTGACCAACCGAACCCTAATTTCGTAAACATAGTGAATACTGAGGAAAATAAATACGGAACCACTTTCACTAAATCCGATTCGGATTATGGACATCTCAGTTTGACAACTACAGTTAGCTTAACAGGGACCAATGATGATTTTTCAAATTTTCCTAACTCAAATAATTTTCCAACGGCCAATCAGAATGAGGAACTATACGAAAGGCTATGTATGGCTTCTACATCAAATTCTAAACCGTCTCCGCTACCAGTGAAAAAGTTGAAAAACGTCGACAAAAGTCGGAAGTCGTCTCTCCCTAATTTGGAAGTCGGAGATTCGACTTACGAATATTTATTTCCGAGTAATAATAATACTAATAATACCAGTGTAAATGTTACCCCTGAGGTCAATTGTAATGGGGATTCTAATAGGGTACAGGTCAATTCTGGGTCAAATAATGACCCTTTGAATAGGCTAAGGTCTATAGAACGGTCTAGGAGCCAGAATGCCTATGATGCGGCCGTGAGAGCGAGAGAGAGTGTCGCTAGAAGAGCACAGAATAATAGTCCGAAGAGAGAAATCAAGAATGGTGAGTTGAATTTCTACTAAAATGGTAGTTTTTTTAAGAATTCTTTTAGTATGGTAGATTTTTGGAAGAAAATTTTTTGTGTGTCGTTTACATTTTCTAAAATTTTGAACTAGTAACGTCAAGCGGTGTTTATTTTGTAGCGATTCATTATTCTTTTTTTTTTTTCATTTTTAGGGTTTCGTACCTTAATAGGAAAAAACGGAACCCTCCCAATATGATCACTTTGTTGTCTGTCTGTCAAGATCCTTTATTTCGGGAACGCGTGGAGGTATCGAGTTGAAATTAAAACCATATACTCAAGTCTGCGGTCCCTTTAAAGCTGTGAAAAAATCAAACTTCTAAGTTAACGAAAAAATATAGATACGGCCGTTTATAAGGGAATCAAATTTCATAGAGTACTTACCGTTTATCTAGAATCCTGAAATTGAAACACAAGTGCAGGAAAAAATCTGAAAACTGTAAATTTGTAATTACCTCACAAGAAAAATCTTTTCGCGGCTTCGCTCCCGCCAACTGACTACTCTATTCTGCTCCACCCAACTCTGCCCTACTCTACTCCATCCTACTACCAACTTTTTTAAGTTTTTCTTTCATAAGAACCTTTTCCTGGCTCACCGTCCGGTAACCGTCCGGACCAAGCCCAAGTCGTCAACGGCGCGTGCTGTTCCACGCGCGCCTCAAGGACATGTCAGCAACTGTAGGGGTCCCAGCAGGGTCGAAGCCTACTGGGGCCAATGGTCTGATTCTGAAAGGAAGACTCCGCCCTGGTACGAAAGGCAACGAAGGAACAGGAGTGGGTTTTTAGTCAGTAAAAGTCTGACACTATCTCTCGCCCCGCCGAAGAGCGGGGGATGTCATAAGATGATATTCCCACAGAAAAAAAAAAAAAACCCAGCTCTGCCCTACTACCAACCTTTTTAATTTTTTCTTTCATAAGAACCTTTTCCTAACAATTACATACACAACAAAAAGTATTAGTAAGATCGGTCCAGCCGTTCACGCGTGATGGCGTGACCAAGGGAAATAAGGATTCATTTTTATATATATTATTACTAGCTTTTGCCCGCTGCTTCGCTCCCGTCAACTGACTACTCTATCCTACTCTACCCTACTCTACTCTACTCCACCCTACTCTACCCTACTCTACCCTACACTACCCTAATCTACCCTACTCTATTCGAATTTTTCTCGCCGTAAAAACCATCCTTGAACTTCAACGAACATTTTAAAAAAAGAATTGGCCAAATTGGTCCAGGCGTTGTTGAGTTATGCGCTTACCAACACATTTTGCGATTCATTTTTATATTATAGAAGATATTAAAGTTAGTACCACATTGAACAAACGAGGGCCACATACGCCGATCTGGGCACGTCGGTCTCCATACATTATCTATGGGAACTAGACTTGCAGAGCTACATTAGATCCACGCCTCGCGATGCCGCTCAACGCGCCGCCACGTACAAATCAGGCGTGGTCCACGTGTGTGTCGGTCTAGTATAGTTCTCGCTTAATTCTGTTTGTACTATCGTTCCCATTTACTTTGTGATATTTATTCTATTTTTAAGTAACAATCATTCTTTACAGAAAATACAGAACAAATTCAAAGTCAAAACAAGCCGATTTGGAAGCGGGGTCTTACTGAACTGTCTTTGCTAACGAGGCTAAAATCCATAGGACAGACCAAGAAGGAGAGCCCTACTAGACAAGACGACAATCAGGACAGGTGAGTACCATGTGGAGAAGCCGAGAGTCACATCGTGTAGGTGTGCGCTTGCGGACGACGAGCAAAGGGTAGCTCACCGAGCATGAGTCTTTGACAAATTCAGAAGTAGGGGCAGTTGTAAGACCCTCATGGAGGTGATCGGTGGCGATGACCTCTCGCATGGTCCGGAGCGAGGCTGGATGGCAGGCTTTTGCCTCCTTCAGCGAAGCATTAATGCCTTCGAGATGAGAATGAGACGGCAAGCGCTTCCCCATACTTCTCCATGGCCTTGCTGCAGATGTGAATTTCCGTTCCCCCTCGCTCCGGACCATGGCCTGTACCAGGGCACGGCGTGAGAGCGAGTTGCCGCTGATCGCCCCCACGAGGATGTGACGGGAGCCCCGTCCCCGCGTCCCGAGCGGGGCACACCTCTGATACTGAACCTTAGGATCACTATCAATAATTAATTTTCTGTCGTCCCAAATTATGGAACAGTTATTTGGATTTTGGCAGGAGTCCCGGAGTGACGTCACCAATTAAAGTGGTGCATAGATCGAGACCAGAAGTGAGAGTGGACTCCGCAAGAAGAAGAAGCAGCTCGTTGAGTAATGGTAAGAATTATTTAGCAGTTTCTCCTTGTCATTTCCGGCGAAAGATGTCCACTGTTGAACATAGATATCCCCCAAGCATCACCACAACGGCCGGTCCTGTGTGTCTCGTATTCATCAGATTCCCGCGACCCTCACCAGGTCATCGGTCCACTTTGTGGGAGGTCGCGACAACGCTACGTCATCCGGTACACACCAGAACCTTTTGGTTTCTTCGACCATCAGTTCTGCCCTCCTAGCGAAGTTACGATCGTTTCGTTTGCGTCAAACGCCTCGAGTAGGCCACGCCTCCTATTCCTTTGTTCTGACGTCATCTCAATGCTCAGTCACGTGATCAGAACAAAGGAATAGGTGGCGTGGCCTACTCGAGGCGTTCTACGCAAACGAAACGATCGTAACTTGGCTAGAGGGCCTGCACGGTTTGATACTGGTGTTTGTAACTGCCGTTACAGCCGAAGCAGAATTGCTGCCATCATAATGTTACGCAGCCGGTAGGGCAATGCCCACGTATATTGAACGAGGGTTTTCAATACATTTACGAAGAAACAATTAAAATAAACTTATGGATTATTTTTCATATAAATAGCTGTATAATTTTTTATCTATGTATATTTTTAAATGTACAATTTTGTTTGATTATTTATTTGCTAGCCGTACACCTCGGACTGCTCCCTTTTTTAGTTTAAGCTCTTACAGTCCATCCTAAGGCTGTCTGGTAGATATCGCTATCAGCGATAACACCGCCATTGTGCCTATCGATTTCTGTTGGTGTAAAATTATGTTATCATTCTGGTGTACATTAAAATTTATCCTATTCAATACATATCTATATTCTGGCCTGTTTGTCTAGCGGTTAGTCGCCCTGTCTGCTATGCCAAAGTTCGATTCCCACCCAATCTCATTTGTTCTGTGTCTGGGTGTAATTTATCTATAATATGTATGTATTTAGAAATATATAAATATGTTTATCAGTTGTCTAGTACTCATAGCACAAGCTCTGCTTAGTTTGGGACTAGATGCCGTTGTGTGAAAATTGTGGACCATTGTTATGTATTATTCTTGTCAATAAAATTGTACACGTATTATTTTGTCTTATCACCAGACACATCGCTATACACTGCCGCCGCAGCAGCTATATCAGTGCCGGGAGCCCTAACACCACTCCGGGCGCGCCAGGCCTCTGCCCTCCGCGCGGAACAGAGGAGGGGCGCGGCCCTACCCGCCACTGTGAACACTAATCACGCGCCTATCTTCACCGACTACCATAATCAAGTGTGGTATGTTATTAGTTTATTCAATTTATTCTGTTGTCTACTATGAAAAAAATATGCCTTTTTCCCATCAAAAATGCTGAAATATGCTCTTCTGGGTGGGTTAAAAAATAATCACGATGGGGATGGCGGCGTCTGTATTCTCTCGCTTTGCTCGCTCACTAGACCCCGTCAACCTCTTCTAACTTACCTTTCCTACTCGGGCTGCCCCAAGACCTTTAATAACTGTAAAAAGCCTAGTATCATTTGGTGTACAATTAGTATTTTAATGAGACTTTCTGTACAGGATAGCGTGGTGGGGCCCCTCCGGGGTGCGTATGAACGGTCGCACGGGGGACCGCGTGGCCGCGCTGTGCAGCCGCGCACCGCGTGACGCAGCACACGCCAGGCAGCTAGTCAACAGTGCGCATGCGCATACGGTGAGACTTTCTGTACAGGGTAGCGTGATGGGGCCCCTCGGGGGTGCGTATGAACAGTCGAACAGGGGATTACGTGGTAAAAATACAGAGTTGAGTCAGAAATACTTTTTAATTATGAAAGAGAAAACCCATTCCTGCAAGAAAACGTAAACTGTCGCTTACGATGTTGTAAAAAGCTAAAAAATGTTTCAGTAAAAACAAAACGCACATTTTTTAAATGTATCTATTAAATACCTTGAGTTTTTATATTTTATTATTATTCTGGTATTATTTCAGCTGCCTTTTTGAAATAAAGACAAAAGATGTATTATCATGATAATGCAATAACAAAACGTGTCGAAAGAAGTTGTAATCCGTAAATGTCAGATTGACGATTTGTCAACTTGATGTTTGATGTTGAAATAAACATAATTTTATGAATTAAATGATTCACTAACATTAGAAGAGGATCTGGCGCTCGGCGGCCGCTACCACGGCACGCTCGCTTTGCTCGCTAGTTGTGCACTGTTTTAACCTAACCTAACCCACATAATCGCTTCGTTCGTTCGCCATCGCGTTTTAACCTGTTGTATGCCGGAACGCATATGAATGCGGGACACAATGGCTTTTTAATTGTGTCTGTTAAAAAAAGGTTAAAGGTCACTATTCTAAAAAGGTTAAACTGTCACGTCAATTACCACAGGGTCGCTAACCCTATAAAATAATGTATAGTGATACAAGTTATATCTTTTATATTTCACTTAAAAAAACGGAGGACTATAATATGTTATTTTAATGCTCAAAAAAATCTAGATAATAACGCTCTTTCAGCCTGTATAAGTCAGATTGCTGTTCAAATTTTTAATTATTTTTAGCCTGAACTCGATACATTTATTGAACATCTCCTTTAACATTTTGAAATTTTAACATTTCACTTTGCGCTAGTCGATATTTCGTGGCCAGATCATAGAAATTGATCATGATATGGCCAAGTAAAACTAGCCAGATCATTTTAAACGTTAAAGTTTGATGATAATCCTCGTTTGGCCTACTTTCTTTAGACCTTTTTATCAAAGAAATACTACATCAATGATATGATATGGCCAACGAGAATTGACATATCATCAAATTTCAATGTTTAAACTATCTGCCCCCCTAGCTAAGTTACAACCGTTTCGTTTCGAATCTCTTTTCGTTGATCGCCTCGACTCGGCCACGCCTCCTATTCCTTGGTTCTAACCACGTGATTGAGCGTTGAGATGACGTGAATCAAAGGCGTGGCCGACTCGAGGCGATCGACGAAAAGAGAATCGAAACGAAACGGTTGTAACTTGGCTAGGGGGGCTAGCCAGTTTTAGTTGGCCATATCATGAAGTGATCAATTCTAAGATCTGACCACGACAGATTTACTATTTCGGTTTTCGTTACCATAGCGTTGTAAAATTCTACATTTCAGGTCGACATACTCTTTCACCGCGTGCCTCTGGGTAAGATCTACGTGGTCAACAAGCGCGACCAAGAGACCCTCGGCTTAAAGTTGGACAGCGAATGCAATATAACGGGCGTGGCGCCGCACAGTGCGTGCGCTAGGGCGGGCTTGCCGCCGCCGGGAAGCTGGGCACTCACGGAGATCAATAATAGACCTATTAATTTGTTGAAGGTATGTTGGTCTTTTTTTATAATAATAATAAAATTTATTTCAGAATTACTTCCATATATTGTTAGTAACAAAGTTCTTAGCCTAGTGTTAGTAAAGCATAATAAATTAATAATATTATTGGAAATACATATATTAGGCGCTTGCTCTCGCATGTAGGCCTATCAAATGTGCTATCAGTATCGAGTCCCACCGGCTGGCACACGCGGTCAGGATGGCGCTGGGGCCGCCGCGCACCCGCGCCAGTAAAGACGCACTTCGCTTTCGTATGACAGCGTGAAAGCCGTCTACGCGCGCCTCCACGAACATGCCACTCGCGCTACAGTACCGCGGCAGCCCCATCAGCACCCTGAACGCGTTATTATATGGTTTTACAAGTTTTTATTTAGTTTCACCTGTCCCTATGTTTGTCTGTAAGCAAATCTTGCGAATTAAATTTACTCCGGCCAGATAGTCAAGGGAGAAGACGCCTCGCGCACATAGGGTTCCGTACAAACTACAATTCCCGAATGGAGTCCCGGAAGATTTTTCCGAATTGCAAAACACTTTTTTTGTGACGTAGGTAACAACAAATTTACTGTTTTCAGATTTATTCCTATACCTGTGCTGTATGACCTTGCTTTATGCCAAATATCAGGATTCTGGGTCAAAATTCATAGGGCACTTCCCTATGAATTTTGATTTCCTTGATAATGTCGAAATATACGTTTTTTGCGACATAAACGGCCGTATCTTTTTTTTTTCGATTACTTAGAAGTTTGATTTTTTCACAGCTTCAAGGGACCGCATACATGAGTATATGGTTTTAATTTCAACTCACAATTTGTAGATGACAATGCAAAATTATTATGACATGGAGGTGATCTGATGATGGAACCGGAAGATGGTCATAAGAACTTAGACAGCCCTATCATATCGTGCATGGACTTGAGTAGATTTTTAGTCAACGTGATATCGCTTGGCAAGAATGGTTTCAAATATTTTCTTTTTTTTTTTTTCAGGGAGGCGAAGATGACATGAATAGATTAAGCAAGCACGGGACAGAGGTATCTATTTTAATACAACCTTCGGCGTTCGTGAAGAAACTCCGGTCTTCACTCAAAGGAAATAAAACCTTGTTAGGCTTGAGATAAGACTAAATTTTATTTTTAGCTGTATATGGATATACGCTGTATTGTGATTATAATTTTGAACATAGAATTTCTTGCGTTCTGAATTAATTAGGGAAATTAAAATTGGCTTGAAATTCGGGATGGTAATTCTTTCTAAAGATTATCGATTATTTAATCGATTCTAATTGAAGTCTAAAGAATCGATTCAGTCAGATATCAAAAACTACCGCCTGGTCGGGGATCCTCCCTTTTCAACGGAGGTTTGAGGGACTTTAAATTCTGTTCCGCTTACTTCTAAGTCTAAAGTATTTAATATTTACGAAAAGTTAGTAAAATTTTAAATATATTGCGTATATCCATACTGTATTCACTGGTAATTTAAACCTTTAACCGCTTATGTCGAATATATCCGATAAAGTCTCTCGCGTTTATTCTGCCACCTATGGGATTGAAGAGCTAAACTAGATGGAGTACCCAGTCTCTAACACACGTCCATGGCGAATAGGACACGAAATCACTCGTCGGACCGATCCAATGCAAGCGGTTAAAAGCTTAAACTAATTTACCAATGAATTCCATCATTTTTATATAGCATAGGTTATAACAACCGGTGTTTAATTTTATATCGGAACCCCTCCTTCTGTTATTCGCAGTCGGGTAAAAAGGTAGCTTGTATTTAGAGGCTTTTTTAATGAAACTCGAAAATATATTTACAATTAAAATTAATTTAAAAATGTATCTAAGGATCGTAGCATGAGCATTGGCGTTTCTATACTCCTTTCGCAATGAGATTAGCCATTTAAACAAACCTTTTTACTGTCCGTTCAACCGATTTTGACCTTTATTGCGTTGGTAACACGGTTAATGACGGCTGCAGTAAATAGTTGGTATTGTAATCATTTTTTTTGCTTTTAATGCCACACAGAGCTAAAGAAATATACCTCGGGAGGCTTGAAAGACATCCCAATGCATTAGCTTTAAGGCTGACAACTCGAAGCTACAAAAAAGGCTAAAGAGGAAAGACATTTTGTCCGTACAGATTAATATGGCCCACTGAAGAGGAGATGCCTTTACTGACGACACACTCAAAGCGACATCTCACAACACACCTGCTTATAGCAAAAGCCGATTGCAGATAAAACAGAAAATAAATAAAAAATCCTTGTGCCTACAAAATAGACATCAAAATCGGTTGATTGGACAGTAAAATATGTTCTTCTAAATTAATCTTACTGCGAATGGAGTATAGGGTTAAAATTCGGGGGAGTCCTGACCCCCTGAAATGCATGATTTTTGTATGAAGATATCAGTATTTTGGCATTCATTAAAGAATTTATAATCGATAGCCCAACATCCTCGGATGGGCTTCGCCCCTCCTCCCCCTTTTATACGCCTATGAGCATGAGGCGTTAGTGTTTGCCTATTTTTACGGCAAAAGGCCTAATTTTGAATGAGATATATGAGTCGGGCAGCTAATGATACATTAATTTGAGTTTAAAAAGGCTGTGGGAGTGTTTGAATGAGTTATAGAGCCCTCTCGCTCCACCCTAGGCCGGGAGGAGTCGTTTGAGGATTTCTTTGTAGGTTTTTCAAAAAAAAAAAAAGTGAAGCTAAGTTGCTTGTTCCAAAGCGTAGATCTCTATGGAGAAGAACCTGCAAGAAACTCCGTGGACACTCTTTTCAATCATGTTATGTTTTACAAAAATCTTGGTTACATATTTTTTGTCTCTTCTGTTATGTGAACACAATGTCAATAAATAATGAAATAAAAGAGTATTTAAAGAATATAAATTGTTTAAAACAATCCCTAGGCGTGGTTCAGTGATGCTGTTGACAATACACGATCTTTGGTAGGATTATTTATTTAATTTTTTTTTTATGTATTTTACTTAAAAAATATCTTGGCTGCCTGCTTATCTCTCAGACTGATACCAGAAAGGGATCAATTTTATTGTATTATAATTATTATAAATAATAAAAACACATAGTTTTGTAGAATATTTCTCTAAAACACACGGTTTTTTAGAATATTTACATTTTACACCTTTTTAAATTAAGATTTTGATAAAACTGTTTTCTAGTTAATGTTAAAAGTTTTATTATTAATATTGCTTTTTTTCATCACTCGTCAAAGGTTCGTGTCAATATTTATTATTGTCATTATTTATAATATATATTTTTATCTACTTAAGATAAATACTCCAATGTAGCCAGTAAAATTCAAAATTTCGTACGTGTGTTTGTTTATGTGTGCGTGTGTTTGATTACTCAGTGGTGTACCATTATGCGTCACCACTGAGTTGAAAATTGCAAATTAAAATGGAAAAATTTAATTTTTACAGGCTTACCTGGAGCGTTCAGCTTCATGTATTTTCATTCTGTGGTTTTCATCTAGGTACACAAGATACATAATTTATGTTTTTTTTTTGTCTATAAGTGCAAGAATCTACCATATCATGAGTCGTACAATAATTGACAAATCTAAGAATGCTAAACAGACGTACAAAACATTTTGGGAACACATATATTGTGCGTACTGCTAAAAAATTTATCTGGCCGACGAGGTTGTGATATTTCTGCCTCTTGAGGTTCTCCGTAGATGCAAAGGTAACATAGAGTTGATAATACCTTCTCTAAAGTCCCGGAATCAATCCTGGGATTTTAAAAATTACGCCTTTGCAACGCTTCTTTCTTCTTCTTCATCATCATCTTTATCCGCCTGCGTTGGATTTGGTCCGACGAGTGTTTTCGTGCCCTATTCGCCAGGGTCGTGTATTTGCGACTGGGTACTCCATCTCGTTTAGCTCTTCAATCTCCATAGGTGACAGAAGAGCTGACGAGATTGAGTATTTGGTCGTGGATGTGCGACCCTAGCGGAATATACGCGAGAGTGTTGGTCGGATATATTCGACACAAGCGGTTAAGGGTTTAATATAATATGGATAGTTTTGATTTTCATTGTTCCAATAAAGTTACCGTGTTGGAGGCCTCCCTACAAGGTGGACCGATGACCTGGTGAAGGTTGCGGGAATCCGATGGATGCGAGACGCACAGGATCGTTCGTTGTGGCGACATTTGGAGGAGGCCTATGTCCAGCAGTGGACGTCTATCGGCTGAAATGATGATGATGATGATGAATAAAGTTACCGTAAAACAGGGTAAATAGAGACGCAGGGGTAAATAGAAACAAAACTTTATTGACCGCATCGTCGATTTTCATCAGCTGAGATCAAGCGCGAACCTATCAAGAATATAAATAAAAAATTAGGATTGTCACGTTATTGAAAAATTGTTTGCAGTAATTGAGTACTCAAAATTATAGAAATGGTATATTAAAACACATTATTTATACTAAAAATATATAATTATAATAATATAACAACCAACACACAACGCCGTCTAGTCTCAAGCTAAGCAGAGCTTGTGTTATGAGTACTAGACAACTGATAAACATATATTTCTAAATACATACATATTATAGATAAATTACACCCAGACACAACAAATGATCGTGCTCATCCCACAAACATTTGTCCTGGGTGGGAATCGAACCCACAACTTCCGGCATAGCAGTCAGGGCCACTAACCACTAGAACAAAAGGCCAGTCAAATTCTATTCAACACATATCTATATTCTGGCCTGTTAGTCTAGCGGTTAGTCGCCCTGGCTGCTATGCCAAAGTTCGATTCCCACCCAATCTCATTTGTTCTGTGTCTGGGTGTAAATTATCTATAATATGTATGTATTTAGAAATATGTAAGTGTGTTTATCAGTTGTCTAGTACTCATAGCACAAGCTCTGCTTAGTTTGGGACTAGATGGCGTTGTGTGAAAATTGTGGATCATTGTTATGTATTATTCTTGTCAACACATGTTCGTGCTCATCACACAAACATTTGTCCTGGGTGGGAATCGCACCCATGACCTCTGGCGTCCCAGTCAGGGCCACTAACCACTAGACCAACAGGCCAGCCAGATATGATCTTATATCAAAGTAAAAATCTTAATCTAAGTTTTGATTCCATTTACCCCTGCGTTACTTTTCACCCCGTATGACTGTACGTGAAGTTTAAAACCATCAAATAAAAAAAAAAAACGAACATTTTGATATACCGCATTTTGGTTTCCAGAAACAGTATAAGTGTACCAATTTTCATTATAGGTAGTATTTTTGTTTCAAAGCATTTTTTTTTTTTAATTTCGTTTTAAATATAAATCGTGTATATTATGTAATATAATTATTAAATTTGAAGACTGCCTGAAGTAAGGCGAAAATGAATAAATAAAAGCAATCATTATTGTGATATATGTATATATTATTATTAATATTAGATTTTATATAATCTTTTAGAGAGGTATTAGCATTTCTGTACTATTAATATGTCTGGAAACTAGAATCTATATATATAAAAGGAGAAACTGACTGACTGACATATCAACGCAACGGCCAAAACTACTGGGACTAGGAGCGTGAAATTTTGTACAAGGTTTCCTTTTATGACGTAGGCGAGCACTAAGGGAGGGTTTTCCAAAATTCACACCCTAAGGGGATGAAACGGGGTACCAAAGTTTGTCTACCGAAACCTATTTTCACGCGGGCGAAGCCGCTGGCAGAAGCTAGTTGTAACATATACATACAATTTATAATTCATTGTACCGGAAGACGCAGCGTTGCAAGGTCTCCCACAAGGTGGACCGATGACCTGGTGAGGGTCGCAGGGATCCGATGGATGCGAGACGCACATGACCGGTCGTTATGGCGACACTTGGGGGAGGTCTATGTCCAACAGTAGACGTCTTTTGGCTGAAACGATGATAATTCATTGACCATCTTTCAGGGAGAATATGTTTGATTTTGTTTTTCCGATGGCATCGTTCCAAATACCATGGTCTTAGAACGGTTTTATCAAAAGGCAATTGAAGGGGAAGTGAGTTATTGTGCGAGTGGCGTGTGGTGACGTTTTATGTCGGCGTTTAGTGGCCGGTCACCTGCCACCGGCGCCAGCCGTGTGCGGTGAGTTCATAGAAATTGTATGAAATATGGCCGATGAATTTTGAAGTCCATGTATAAGATCTGAATTCGAAATCCGAATCCATCCAAATTACATTTTAATTTAATAAACACCCCTAATTTTTAATTAGTACAAAAAGAAATGGGGCTCTATCCGTACCCGTTACCGATCACATTTGTGTAGTCAAAAGTAAAAACGAAATCCCAAAATTGTCCACAAAAATTTGTTGTCATAATTGGTAAATTCACAATTGAATCAATCATTCGTAACAATTGCTCCTAGAAAATACTACGAGCAATATTTTCCCATTGTTTTTCATTCATAATCAATAGCCTGTACAATATTGCCATAAATTGAGTGACATTTTTGGATATAAACAAACGCTCATAACTTTGCTGTTTATAAATATTATTTATTGAGACGTTACTTAAATGTTAACAAGACCTTTTGTAATAAGCCCTATAAGTATTTGTACTAATTAAAAACTAGTGGAGTATATTTCATCCATATTTTACCTACCAACTTCTAGAGTAGAAATATTTCTTTCTGCTACTAGAGGTAAAAACTATTTTATGTCCAAATCCAGGCCATGGTCTAGCTGTGTGCCAAATTTTATCCAAAATCCGTTCACACACATTTTGTAATATTATCGTGATATCCGTCTAGAAATGAAATGTTATTATTATACCTCTATAAGAAAAACGTAAAGCGAGTTGTATACCAAGAGTTAAGCTAAATTACTTTAAGCTCAGTTGAGGTAATTTTACATATTAGTTTAAACTATGTGATCTAAAGCCACACGTCCACGGACGCCTATTCATCATTATCAGAGGTCGGAATTAAAGGGGTGAGCAAACGATTGCAATCCAACGTCCTAACTAAAGGTAACCTTGCTAGTTTTAATCCGTGTAGACAGCAGTTGTAATCCATGACCTTTAACGCCCTTGGTTGGGAGGCGCGTTTTCCCAACCACCGAACGTGTTGGCGCGTGGTTTACATCCATGTAGCCACAACATAAACCAAGGTCACCTTGGTTGGAACGCTAGTTTGCAACCGTCTGGTCACCCCTTGAGTTAATCATGTACTTGCATCGAAATGTTGATATTAATGTGGATCTTTCCGGGATTTCTAGTGAAAAATTCCGTGTGACCAACAAGAGCAAACCGCTCGCTGTGACGTCATCTGTCATCATCGGTGAATGAATACGATCAAGCTGTTCGTCGCACGGATCATGACAGATGACGTCATCGTAAACAGTTCAGCGAGAATGCGCGTTTCCAAGTAGCCGTTCAGAAAAACTTTAATTTTATTAATTAGTACGCATACGATGTACTTAGTAAAAATTGGATTTGCTATTGTGTGATTGATCCTCATTATGTTAGAAGGTCATAGTTCATTAGAACCACCCAACACCCGATCCGACGACGTATGGGTTTACGCGCACTACATCAACTTAAGAGCGACCGCGGGCTAATTTCGCGTGTATGCCGAGTACCCCAATCAGTGGTCACTATTGTCTTTGCATTTCAGAACCACGATAATTGACGAAAAACCTAACTGCCCAAAAACTAATTTACCTTAACTCATGGTCAGCAACTGGAATTATTTTCATGTCAAAATAAATAAAGTCCATTTAGTTTTAAGTTGTCAACTCCTTGAATTAATTATTATTATTAATGCGATCTCTAAAGAATCTTATACATAAAAAAAAATCTATTAATTTATTGGCAAAATATTTACTTGAAATACTGTGGTAAGTGATAACGTAACCAGAATATAGTCAGTAGACACCCTTATAGTGTTCCCAATGGGCCGTAATCGGATTAGTGGAACCAGGGACCTTACGTGTAAAAATGTCAGTCATGCGAACGAGAAGGAGAGATGGAGCTATACACCCTATACAACATTAGTTTTAGTATATGCGAAACCCGAAACACGTGTCTAGTATTTTTATGTAAAGAATCTATGTACAAAATTTCATAACTTTATCATGAAAGATCACAAAGTTATATAGCTTGTTATGTAGCCTGGTTGCCCGCACAAATACATGGTCACCGTGCCATCTGGCCGACTGTGGGTTGTTTTGCTCCCGCACCCAGCTGTGCGCTGGCGTATAATGCCCGTTATGACTTAGTGTCGATGGTGTCCAACTTGTAACCTTTTTTTTTTTAAATATTTTTGGGAAAAAATATAACATGGTGTAAAAAATATTAGAATCGATTCAGTTACTGATTCTGAACAAAATATATTCAGGTTTTGTACATACTAAAAAATAATGTTGTATAACTCCACCCCTTTAACAGCTCAGTTTAGGTCGTGTTAAGAGCTCCCCTCGCACGCTTACTCAAAAAGACTCAAAAACTCGAAACTCAAAAAAGAGAGTATTGAAAATTGAACCTTATTTTTGAAGCGTGTGCTTTCAAATTCGAACACCATCTTTTTGAGTTAGGTTTTTTTATGAGTAAGCATGCGATTTGCTGACCTTGTATTCCGTTATTTCTTAGTACCACAATCGTGCAAACTGTATAAAATATATTTTTCTGGTATTAAACGTAGCTAAAGCGATCTATAATTTTTATTATGTTTAAGTCCTTTATGTTTATAAAAAAGGCTGCTCAAGTCAAGTTATTGTTATGTTTAGACAGCTTGATTTTTTGTCAGGGTCAAATTACGTCACATGTCTCATGATTTTAGGACTAGTAGCGCCATCTCTGAAATTATTTTAAACTAACTTAAATACGGAAGCGCTGTCAAGCTTTTTGTTAATTGGAATACATAAAATTGCTCGTTTTAATAAAAACCAAAGGGAAATTCTGTTTTAATAGCAATGACAAACTTTCTCCACTTGTATCAAAATTTACTATACTCGACTCCTACCCCCTTGTCGTCAAGCTTCGTGTCCCTCCCCTCCCTTTAACATGTGACGTAATTTATGGATGCCCCTTTAGTCTCTCAGGTACCAGTGTACCGAATTCGGTACGCCTCGGTACCAGCTAACTTAAACCTATTTTTACGTAATGAGGTTTAAGTTAGCTGGTATGAGGTGTACCGTATTCGGTACACTGGTGCCTTAGAGGCATCATCAAACGTAATTTTTTAAACTAACTGTTATTGTATATTTTTTATTTTGTACACATAACTAACGTGGTGTCCTACGTAAGCGATGCGGCACCTACGTATCCAACCGTACTGGAGTGCGTTGCGGCGACAAGCTAAGCAAAGCGAACACGATGGTTTGATATTTTCGCGTGATCTCTTGAGATGCGGCGTCTTCGCACGCACGTAGGAAAAAGCCGCCGCATTGCGTTGAATTCGCGTGAACCGCATCGGATCGCTTCGCAATCGCGTATCGCCCACTTAGGATGCTGCATTAGATGTATGTATTGTATGAAGAATGTAAGAAATCATTTACCTATATTTGTGATCTTTATTATGTTATATACAGCGTACATATCTTATTGTGATAGACTTAGCTATTCAAAGTCTAATAATACATTTTATAAACGAGTGATTGGAGTTTGATTTTAAGCTTTAATTTCCCCTATAGAATTTTATAGACTTACTAGTTGACCCGGCGAACTTTGTACAGCCTAATAGTAAGGAAAACGCCATCTACTGGCATTACCAGAACAAAGTCAAAGTCAAAAGTCAAAAAAAAATATTTCACATAGGCCTACATACTTACTTACGGGCACTTATAAAACGTCAGAAGCTAGTGCACGGTTCCAAATTGGTCGTTTCCTATGGAGAAGAACCGGCAAGAAACTCCATGGTTACCTACACTTTTAAAAAAATGATTGTTTACAATATTTTCATATTACAGTATTAATAGACATTATGTAAGAACAGTGTAGACCAGTCGATATTGTACCCAAAAGCACAATAAAAATAATCATATTAAAAAAAAAAAGTGAGTCGTAATAGGAAGTAACCTAAGAATTCGCGAAGTCCACATAATCTTAATCTAAGTTTTGATTCCATTTACCCCTGCGTTTCTTTTCACCCCGTATGACTGTACGTAAAGTTTCAAACCTTCAAATACAAAAAAAAACGAACATTTTTATATACCGCATTTTGGTTTCCCGAAACGGTATAAGTGTACCAATTTTTATTATAGGTAGTATTTTTGTTTCAAAGCATTTTTTTTTTTTAAATTTCGTTTTAAATATACATTGTGTATATAATGTAATATAATTATTAAATTTGAAGACTGCCTGAAGAAAGGCGAAAATTAATAAATAAAAGCAATCATTATTGTGATATATGTACATATTATTATTAATATTAGATTTTATATAATCTTTTAGAGAGGTATTAGCATTTCTGTACTATTAATATGTCTGGAAACTAGAATCTATATATATAAAAGGAGAAACTGACTGACTGACTGACATATCAACGCACAGCCAAAACTACTGGGACTAGGAGCGTGAAATTTTGTACAAGGTTTCCTTTTATGACGTAGGCGAGCACTAAGGGAGGGTTTTCCAAAATTCACACCCTAAGGGGATGAAACGGGGGTCCAAAGTTTGTCTACCGAAACCTATTTTCACGCGGGCGAAGCCGCTGGCAGAAGCTAGTTGTAACATATACATACAATTTATAATTCATTGTACCGGAAGACGCAGCGTTGCAAGGCCTCCCACAAGGTGGACCGATGACCTGGTGAGGGTCGCAGGGATCCGATGGATGCGAGACGCACATGGCCGGTCGTTATGGCGACACCTGGGGGAGGTCTATGTCCAACAGTAGACGTCTTTTGGCTGAAACGATGATAATTCATTGACCATCTTTCAGGGAGAATATGTTTGATTTTGTTTTTCGATGGCATCTGCATCGTTCCAAATTTCGTGGTCTTAGAACGGTTTTATCAAAAAGCAATTGAAGGGGAAGTGGGTTATTGTGCGAGTGGCGTGTGGTGGCGTTTTATGTCGGCGTTTAGTGGCCGGTCACCTGCAACCGGCGTCAGCCGTGTGCGGTGAGTTCGTAGAAATTGTATGAAATATGGCCGATGAATTATGAAGTCCATGTATAAGATCTGAATTCGAAATCCGAATCCATCCAAATAACATTTTAATTTAATGAACACCCCTATTTTTTAATTAGTACAAAAAGAAATGGGGCTTTATCCGTACCCGTTACTGATCACATTTGTGTAGTCAAAAGTAAAAAAAAAAAAAAACGAAATCCCGAAGTTGTCCACAAAAATTTGTTGTCATAATTGGTAAATTCACAATTGAATCAATCATTCGTAACAATTGCTCCTAGAAAATACTACGAGCAATATTTTCCCATAGTTTAATATTGCCACATAAATTAAGTGACATTTTGGGATAGAAACAAACGCTCATAACTTTGCTGGTTATGAATATTATTTATTGAGACTTTACTTAAGTAATAACAAGACCTTTTCTAATAAGCCCTATAAGTATTTGTACTAATTAAAAACTAGTGGTGTATATTTCATCCATATTTTACCTACCAACTTCTAGAGTAGAAATATTTCTTTCTGCTCCTAGTGGTAAAAACTATTTTATGTCCAAATCTAGGCCATGGTCTAGCTGTGTGCCAAATTTTATCCAAAATCCGTTCACACACATTTTGTAATATTATCGTGATATCCGTCTAGAAATGAAATGTTGTTATTATACCTCTATAAGAAAAACGTAAAGCGAGTTGTATACCAAGAGTTAAGCTAAATTACTTTAAGCTCAGTTGAGGTAATTTTACATACTTGTTCAAACTGTGTGATCTAAGGCGTCCATTACACGGTCATGCGGGCGTCAATCAATTCCATCAATCATGAATGGTGTTTGAATGACGTAATTTTATCGCTATTAGTTTTTCGTCATGCAAATGTCAATCATCGCATTAGACGGTAGGTTTTTCGTCAATCAAAAAATGTACTGTCGCAAAACTGACAGCAAAACCTATCGTGTAATGGCCTACTGTTCACAAACGTATGTACATCATTATCAGAGGTCGGAATTAAGTGGAGTTAATTATGTACTTGCATCGAAATGTTGATATTAATGTGGATCTTCCGGGATTTCTAATGAAAAATCCCGTGTGGCCAACAAACAATATTACAAATAAATAATAATAAAAGAGCAAACTGCTCGCTGGACTGTTTACGATAACGTCATCTGTCATGATCGGTCTCCACCGGCGAATGAATACGATCAAGCCGTTCATCGCACGGATCATGACAGGTGACGTCATCGTAAACAGTCCAGCGAGAGCGCGCGTTTCCAAGTAGCCGTTCAGAAAAACTTTAATAAATCCACCATTTCTTGACGGATTTTAATCATTTAAAAAAATAAATTCTCAGTAAATTATTACACATACGATGTACTTAGTAAAAATCGGATTTGCTATTATGTGATTGATCCTCATTATGTTAGAAGGTCATAGTTCATTAGAACCACCCAACACCCGATCCGACGACGTATGGGTTTACGCCCACTACATCAACTTACGAGCGACCGCGGGCTAAATTCGCGTGTATGCTGAGTACCCCAATCAGTGGTCACTATTGTCTTTGCATTTCAGAACCACGATAATTGACGAAAAACCTAACTGCCCAAAAACTAATTTACCTTAACTCATGGTCAGCAACCGGAATTATTTTCATGTCAAAATAAATAAAGTCCATTTAGTTTTAAGTTGTGAACTCCTTGAATTAATTATTATTATTATTATTATTAATGCGATCTCTAAAGAATCTTATACATAAAAAAAAATCTATTAATTTATTGGCAAAATATTTACTTGAAATACTGTGGTAAGTGGTAACGTAACCAGAATATAGTCAGTAGAAAGCCTTATAATGTTCCCAATGGGTCGTCATCGGATTAGTGGAACCAGGGGCCTTACGTGTAAAAATGTCAGTCGTGCGAACGAGAAGGAGAGATGGAGTTATACATCATATACAACATTAGTTTTAGTATATGCAAAACCCGAAACACGTGTCTAGTATTTTATGTAAAGAATCTATGTACAAAATTTCATAACTGTATCATGAAAGATCACAAAGTTATATAGCTTGTTATGTTGCCTGGTTGCCCGCACAAATACATGGTCACCGTGCCATCTGGCCGACTGTGGGTTGTTTTGCTCCCGCACCCAGCTGTGCGCTGGCGTATAATGTCCGTTATGACTTAGTGTCGATGGTGTCCAACTTGTAAAAAAAAATATTTGGGAAAAAATATAACATGGTGTAAAAATTATTGGAATCGATTCAGTTACTGATTCTGAACAAACTATATTCAGGTTTTGCATATACTAAAAATAATGTTGTATAACTCCATCCCTTTAACAGCTCAGTTTAGGTCGTGTTAAGAGCTCCCCTCGCACGCTTACTCAAAAAGAGACGTAACTCAAAAAAGAGAGTATTGAAAATTGAACCTTATTTTTGAAACGTGTGTTTTCAAATTCAAACACCATCTTTTTGAGTTAGGTTTTTTTATGAGTAAGCATGCGATTTGCTGACCTTGTATTCCGTTATTTCTTAGTACCACAATCGTGCAAACTGTATAAAATATATTTTTCTGGTATTAAACGTAGCTAAAGCGATCTATAATTTTTATTATGTTTAAGTCCTTTATGTTTATAAAAAAGGCTGCTCAAGTCAAGTTATTGTTATGTTTAGACAGCTTGATTTTTTGTCAGGGTCAAATTACGTCACATGACTCATGATTTTGGAACTAGTAGCGCCATCTCTGAAATTATTTTAAACTAACTTAAATACGGAAGCGCTGTCAAGCTTTTTGTTAATTTGAATACATAAAATTGCTCGTTTTAATAAAGACCAAAGCGAAATTCTGTTTTAATAGCAATGACAAACTTTCTCCACTTGTATCAAAATTTACTATACTCGACTCCTACCCCCTTGTCGTCAAGCTTCGTGTCCCTCCCCTCCCTTTAACATGTGACGTAATTTATGGATGCCCCCTTAGCCTCTCAGGTACCAGTGTACCGAATTCGATACGCCTCGGTACCAGCTAACTTAAACCTATTTTTACGTAATAAGGTTCAAGTTAGCTGGTATGAGGTGTACCGTATTCGGTACACAGGTGCCTTAGAGGCATCATCAAATGTAATTTTTTAAACTAACTGTTATTGTAAATTTTTTATTTTGTACACATAACTAACGTGGTGTCCTACGTAAGCGATGCGGCACCTACGTATCCAACCGTACTGGAGTGCGTTGCGGCGACAAGCTAAGCAAAGCGAACGCGATGGTTTGATATTTTCGCGTGATCTCTTGAGATGCGGCGACTTGTTTTATATAAATGGTGCCTGCAGCGCAGCGGCGTCTTCGCACGTACGTAGGAAAAAGCCGCCGCATTGCGTTGAATTTGCGTTAACCGCATCGGATCGCTTCGCAATCGCGTATCGCCCACTTAGGATGCTGCATTAGATGTATGTATTGTATGAAGAATGTAAGAAATCATTTACCTATATTTGTGATCTTTATTATGTTATATACAGCGTACATATCTTATTGTGATAGACTTAGCTATTCAAAGTCTAATAATACATTTTATAAACGAGTGTTTGGAGTTTGATTTTAAGGTTTAATTTCCCCTATAGAATTTTATAGACTTACTAGTTGACCCGGCGAACTTCGTACCGCCTAATAGTAAGGAAAACGCCATCTACTGGCATTACCAGAACAAAGTCAAAAGTCAAAAATTTTTATTTCACATAGGCCTACATACTTACTTACGGGCACTTATAAAACGTCAGAAGCTAGTGCACGGTTCCAAATTGGTCGTTTCCTATGGAGAAGAACCGGCAAGAAACTCCATGGTTACCTACTCTTTTAAAAAAATGATTGTTTACAATATTTTCATATTACAGTATTAATAGACATTATGTAAGAACAGTGTAGACCAGTCGATATTGTACCCAAAAGCACAATAAAAATAATCATATTAAAAAAAAAAGTGAGTCGTAATAGGAAGTAACCTAAGAATTCGCGAAGTCCACGGTGTTCTCACATTCACATTAAAAAAAAAAGATGCTATATAAAAAAACAACAACAGCATAATTCATTTTTTAATGACATTTTAATTAGAGGTGGCGATGTATTCGGCTTTTTTTTGTCGTGATTTTTTCCTTTTTTAACCGACTTCAAAAAGGAGGAGGTTATATGTTCGGTTGAATGTATGTTCACCGATTTCTCGGTCAATTGTGGACCGAATTTGAAATATTTTTTTTTTCAATTGAAAGGTTATGATTCCGAGTTGGTCCCATAGAAATATTGTTATGATCTGATCATGAACTTCGAAGATATGGAACAGAACTCCTCATCAATCAATCTCCTCACAGCAGAACCGTCGTAACAAGTAAAATTGCTTTGTTTATACGTGTAGTCGATGACTGACTGAAAGTAGAGGGGGAATATATCGAACTGATCTGATGATGAACCCTGAAGTTAGGCACCGGAACTCTGTAATATAATCTAACCGTGTTTGGGATTATTAGAATTGTCATGAGATGCACTCTGGCTATAAGGTATTTAAATTTGGCTAAGGGGTACTTTTTAGTGGTGATACCGTAACTAAAAAGTGTAAATTAATAAACTTTTCCAAAAAAAAATATAACCGACTTCAAAGTAAAAAAATAACACTGAAAAGTGCAAAATAACTTTAAATTCGGAAGTCGGTGTTAAATAACGAAGAGACAAAACTATTATAGAAACACCGACTTCCGAAATGAAAAATGGAAAAGCTTTTTCTTACCTTTTAAACCTTCCCTGGACTATCTCGAATATTTCAAGACCAAAATCGGTCCAGCCGTTTTTGAGTTTTAGCCAGACTAACGAACAGCTATTCATTTTCATATACATAGATTTTGAAAAACCCGTAGGTATCTTTTTGTTTAATAATATTTTTGGCTTGGATACTAAGTACTCTAAGCCATGCCTTCGTATATTAATAATTACTTTGCTTCCAATAGCGTGTGGATGTAACACATTCCAATGATTTTGCAGTAATTGGTGGGATATGTCTCGAGTCAGCCTACTCAACAACTTCGCTGATGTTGTGAATTCTGTTTAGACATATAATAAATCTGCAGAAGTTTAACATTTATACATTTAGATTGTGTGTAACTTGATATATTATTTAGACTGTTTCATCGCAATCGATTCACTATATCGAAAGATAAACATTCATTGACCGTAATTAGGCGGTACGAAGTTCGCCGGGTCAGCTAGTGCTATTATAAAATTCTCAATTATTTTGCGAAGATTGCGCCTGTTTCAATGATTCCACATATTGTCCAGTTGTTTTACATTACAATAACCACTAGGAATCAATTTATGAATAAATAATTCAAGATAGTCACTTTTTGGCGGGATTTTTTTCGAGTAAAGATCAGTACACTACTTGCAAAAAATTCTTTAAAAACTACAAAAAAAAATATCTTCATCCTTTATCGATGGTTTAGTTTTAGTACCTACTTATAAGAAGTTCATGGCCTGGGCTAGCGGAATACCACCCTGCGGTATTTTCACAGATGTGATCGAAAGAGTAACCGCTTCCTTGCTAGAATGCAAAGGGCAACTGAAGGAACACAGGTGAGTTTTTAAAGGTGGACCAAGCGGTTGCAAACTAGCGTTTCAACCTTGGTTGGACAATGGTTTGTATGTTTGGTTTATGTTGCGGCTACATGGATGTAAACCACGCGCTAACACGTTCGGTGGTTGGGATAACGCGCTCGCCAACCAAGGGCGTTGAAGGTCATGGATTACAACTGCCGTCGTCACGGATTGAAACTAGCAAGGTCACCTCTGTTGGAATGCTGGATTACAACCATCTGGTCCACCTTTTATGCGCGGCTTCTGCCGCAAATTAACTCGTCTGCATATATATAAATATTTAGGTACATAAGCCAAACCTACCGTCATCCCTACTCTTAAGGGGTGACCAGACGGTTGCAAAACAACGTAATCTTGCTAGTTTCGAGGCGCGTTTTCCCAACCACCGAACGTGTTAACGTGTGGTTTACATCCATGTAGCCGCAATACAAACCAAACACATAAACCAAGGTCACCTTGGTTGGAACGCTAGTTTACAACCATCTGGTCACCCCTTTACTCCAATCCTGCTCCTGCCTATAAGAATCTAAACTAATTTATGCTGTTAAACGCACAGAAAAGTACTATTCTACTGTTCAGAAATATATTTAACTTCTTATTTATCCATTTCAATCAATTCAGTGTAACAGCTTTTAATTTAACTTATTTACCTCTAACTAATTCACTTTCAATAGGTACTGTAGGTATTAACCACACTGTAAACAACACGACATGAGCTATTGACTCTCCTTTCAACGCTGAACTCTAGTAACGTCTGTGTAAAATAGCATTTCAACAACGAACAGTTTTCAAAGACCGTTTATTGTTCTGCAACGTAGGTATAATACGGCCGCCATGCCGCGACTTTTCGCGGCAGCGGAGTTTCGCCCCGGGGCGTTGCATCTCCACGCGCAGATCGTGCATGCGTGCAAGACCTGTTGCCGCCAGATCCCATGGTGGCTGGCCAGCAAGGCGGCTCGCCGCTTCGCGGGAAACCGTGTGGTATCCCCGTCCCATCCGTATGGCCATGAAGGGTCGAAGCGTACTGGGGCCAAGGGTCTGATTCTGAAAGGAAGACTCGGCCCTGGTACGAAAGGCAATGAAGGAACAGGAGTGGGTTTTTAGTCAGTAAAAGTCTGACACTATCTCCAGCTCCGCGCAAGAGCGGGGGATGTCATAAGATGATTTTCTCACCGAAAAAAAATCCCAGAAACTATGTTTTCCATCCTGCGACCAAGTTACAGTCTTTGTTGCACAAACCAGTCTTCGAATAACTGTATGAAAATTGTTATCTTACCGCAAAGAAAATAAGGTCAAGAATCCATTGATCAACTATCACACTCGTCGCGTCATCGTTTCAAAACCAGTTATTGCAATAAAAATGAATTTTACGGCTATGAAATACAGCACAAATTTTATTGCCACTCATAAACCGTCCTCAAACTAGTTGCGACAACGAACGTGCAACTACTTCAGTCAACGATAGTTTCGTCTTCAAACCAGTTGCGACGAAGACCGTTTTTAACAACCGTTTCTGTCGTCGCAAGACCGGTTGCGTTTCGTCGTTCAAAAATTCGACAGCGACCCATGCTAGTGTAAAAACATTAACATCAAGTGAAGAAAAACATCTGTGTCAACCAATTGAGTTTTCCCGCTTTCTTTCTGAAAAATTGGCGCGTCTTTTCTTGATGGCATAGACCATTGACTAGAGTTTTTAGATTGGACACTCGCATTTTCAGCCATACCGCATAGAATTGGATAGATATAGATTTCTCAAGTAGTTTTATAATGAAATAGCATTAAATAATCAAATCTACGTATTTAATAAGTAAATCTAAGACAAGTTGTTTGTTCTAAAAAACGTTAAATAATTAATGTTTCTATTCCCAAATCCAGATATCGAAAGAAGAAAGTAGTTGCTTTTTCAATGTGGTGGACGGACGCGGAAGCCGGAAAAATAAATAAATAACAAATGACGGACGACGATTCTCTGAAATTGAAATTAATCGATCGATTTTACTTTGTTGCACCACTACCTGCAGTTTACATGTCGACGTCGGAAACATTTGATTATTTAAAATAGTGAAAACATAATTTGTGTTCTTTCGCTCTGTTCAGGTAAAATTTCTGAAATTATGTATTTAAAAATATTGAACTCTCTATAATGTAGCTTTATTGTTATGTCTTTATTAAGCAAAATAAGAACGGGTTATTTATTTACGTAGATCTAGAACATTATTCCTATAAGATTCCAATTGGAGAACGAAAATATACCGACATATTTATCGAGACGTTAAAATCAATATTACAGGCGATTAAACAAGATGGATGAGGATGAGCGCACAATTATTCTTCGCGAAAATACAAATAGTCGCGGCCAAGATATTGGTCTAATAGCGGGTTCCGTGGTTCTACCCGATTATGGAGTTTCAGTGTTTGCGATCTGTAGTGATCCCGATCCTGACGAACTAGTTAGCGACAACGAAGAAATAACTGAAGAAAAAAAAACTGTAAGTACTTACTAACATAATTTTTTTTTTGTGTTTCTAATGGGATAACCAGATGGTTGTAAACTAGCCTTCCAACCAAGGTGACCTTGGTTTATGTGTTTGGTTTGTGTTGCGGCTACATGTATGTAAACCACGCACCAACACGTTCGGCGATTGGGAAAACGCTCCCAACCAAAGCGTTGAAGGTCATGGTTTACAACTGCTGTCTTCACGGATCGAGGCTAGCAAGATCACCTTGGTTTGCAACCGTCTGGTCACCCCTTTACTACTTTTAGCACGTATGTTGGAGTTTGATTTTGTAGCGGGGTGAGTGTGACTCCAGTGAGCCAACTACCCAATCAGTTGCTAAGTCCCCTTTTGCAATTGGACAGTCCACTTTGGACTATGTTATGTCTTTCCATTTTAGTCTTCTTGAGTAACCTCCTAGTGTATGGTTTCAGATTTAACCTTTTGAGTACCATAATTAGAGACACAATAGAAAGACAATGACCGAGCGAATGCTGGCGTTCACTTGAGGTTTAATGAATTACCTCAAAATAATTTTACACTTTCACTGCGGGGTGCCAGCTGAAAACCAGTGCTGGGTGTCAGACTCCCAGCTGCCGACCGGCAAGAAACTTCATGATTAATTACTCTTTTATTTTTTTTTATTGATTTTACAATATTTCCATATTAAAATATTAATATACATAAGAGGATAATATAGACCAGTCAACGTTGTACCCTAAAGCACAATAAAAATCTATGAATCAATTGTAGACCTATTTATAAGCTACTAACTGCCAGCGGCTTCGCCTGCTTGAAAATAGGTATCTCTATACAAACTTTCAACCTCCGTTTTACCCCCTTAGGGGTGATGTTTCGTAAAATCCGTTCTTAGCGGATATCTACACCCTGTAAGGAACATACCTGCCAAATTTTAAGTAATCATAGTTTCTGAGATTTTGTGATTAATCAGTGAACGGTATTTCTTTTTTATTTATATAGATTTAAAGATTTAACCGTGTGGTAAATGTCTTCAGAGTCCCTTCAGCTAGAGGGTCTTGAGGCATGCTCGATAAACATACACACTTTCTATATTTGTGGATTTGTTCCAAAAATCATTTATTCACCAGAGATATGACTGGCCTGTTGGTCTAGTGGTTAGTGGCCCTGACTGCTATGCCGGAGGTCGTGGGTTTGATTCCCACCCAGGATAATTGTTTGTGTGATGAGCATGATCATTTGTTCTGTGTCTGGGTGTATTTATCTATATATGTATGTATTTAGGAATATATAAGTATGTTTATTAGTTGTCTAGTACCCATAACACAAGCTCTGCTTAGCTTGGGACTAGACGGGGTTGTGTGATAGTTGTGGAATATTATTATAATATTATTATATGGTACAATAGATATATTCTGCACTTAGTCCTTGATGGACCATTGTATGTGGGTATACAGACTTTTACATAAAGTAAACTTATATTAATAGTAAACCTATTTTTTAGAGGTGAAAATTCATCAAATAAATGCTCCCGCCCTGCATGGAGTGAGAGGGAATTTTAGACTTACTGACTTAACTGTTAATTGGACACTCATCTATTTGCCAATGGAGTTAAATTTATTAGCATAAAAGAAACATGTACAGATATAGTGAGGCCCTTACTCCTGTGCTACAGGAATCAGTGGCTTCTCCTAAATAATTAGTGTATTAATACTAAAATTCCATTAAAAATTGAATTAAATACATTGACCAAAATACATTATTTTAGAATAAACATTTAAATAGGAATATTTGATTAGATCAGATTTAGAAAACAAAAGTTGCATTATTAATATTAAAATAGTTGCATAATTAAAATTGTTACCTATTAAAAATTAGAAGTAATAAATTATTGAAAGTAAAAAAAAAAGAAGATAAAAACTTAAAACTAACATAATTAATATAATATAATAATGTACACATAACTATTACACAACGCCGTCTAGTCTCAAGCTAAGCAGAGCTTGTGTTATGAGCACTAGACAACTGATAAACATACTTAAATATTTCTAAATACATGCATATGGATTTGAATGCATTATGGTATTGGAGCATGCTAATATCATCCGGGACCCATATTTTAAGAAAGACATCACTCTAATCGAAAATGTTCAGAGATGGGCAACAAAAATGGTCCGTACCATTCGCAATCTATGTATCTTAGAAGAGCGCCTTAAAGAACTTGACCTTATCACACTGGAACAACGTAGACAAAGGGGCAGGCTTATTGAGACTTATAAAATACTCACAGAATACTACGATGTGCCCAGCCTTCAAGACCTTTACACATTGAATGCCAACAAACATTTACGAGGACATTCCTTTAAGTTATGGGGAAATGCATCCAAAAAGAAGTCTCTGAAGCAATTTTTACCTAACCGAGTTGTAACGGCATGGAACAGGCTCCCGGAAAGTGTTGTGAAAGCTTCCACATTGAACTGCTTTAAAAATCGATTGGACAGACTAAACATCTCCAAACTATATGAAACACATGCATCAGCTAAATAGCTGCTAGTGTGTCTTACCAAATAATAATAATAATAATAATATGTAATTATTAATTTATCTATAATAATATTATAGATAAATTACACCCAAACACAGAATGCATGAATTGCTTTATTAATATTGTCAAATACATGGGAATGTGTTATGTGTATGTGTGATAGTGTGTGTGGGTATGTGGATTTGTGTGTCGTTTGTGTGGTATAAAGGTTAAGAATTACATATCTATGTGGGCAAAGCCTTTTGGCTTTCCGTTTTTTTTATAGTCTACCGTCAGATACCCACTTACTGCTTGAAGATAGTCAGATAAGCAATTACTTCTTATAAAATATTGGTATGCAGATGAATCCAACATGGCGTAGTTGGGAAACACAACGTAGTTCCTCATGAACGGGTGCCATGAGTAGGTAGAGACTTGTCATCCTTTAAGTGCCAGTGGCTTATTTCAATTTCTTTTTTTCATTATTTATTTGCATAGTGCTCACATAATAGAAGCGACAAGAAATATGTAACCAAGATTTTTGTGACTCATAACATGATTTAATTTTAAAGAGTGTCCATGGAGTTTCTCGCACATTCTTCTCCATAAACATCTATGCTTTGGAAAGTTCAATTTAGCCTCATTTTTTTGACTAACCGACATTTTGGTAGTTTAAAAGTAAATGGTTTGTATATATATATAAAAGAACCCGTGTTTCTCCTGGTCACGCTATAACTTAGAATGGCTGGACCAATTTTAATAATATGGTATTTTACTCTATAATATAGCTTAGGCAAAATGTAGTCAGTAAGTGTTAGTTCATAAAATAACAAAATATTGCAGTCTTTTTTATCTGTTCTTTATCACCATGAAATAGTAGCCACCATGTTGTTACGTCATTCGGCTGTGTAAACTAAAGTGACAGCTGTCAACTGTCAACTGATCGGCCATATTGAGTGAATATCAGCGCATTTGTTTACACAGCCAACTGACGTCACGAACTCTCGACCACAGAGTAAATATGGCGTCCACTGCGCTCTGCATTTTATGAGTACTTAGCAAGTGAATAAAAAATTTGTGGTTTATTAGCACTATAGAATCTAATTGATACACTTTTCAAAAATGAGTGTTTTTCAAAAAAAAATTACATAATTAGGGTAATAGGTAGGGTAAGTATGTAGGTAGGTTAGGTAGCTAGGTAGGGTAGAGTTGGGCAGATTAGAATAGTCAGTTAACGAGACAAACCGCGGACAAAAGCTACTTTAAAATAAAAGATTCTGATTCTGAAAAAGGTGATGTATGATCTTAGTGTATTTTTTTGTTTTGGCAATTGAGATTTTAGTGTTAAAAGATTCTTTCTTTTTTTCAGTTTTGCCGGATTTGTCTCTGCAGTGACAGAAAACTGTATGCCATACCTCCACAAAATCAAACGACTTTTGATGATATTCTCAACAGAGAAAATGTGAGTTTTAGTATTATAAATTGTTGGTTTATGATCTTGTCATAAACCCTTATTTTAATTATTACAAAACCATACAACACTCTTTAATTTTTTTTATATGTAGGACTGTAGTTCTTTTCCTCTTCCTCTCCTAATTTATAACAGGAATGTTATGGATATGAAATTTCGGATTTGAATAATATGGATACGGATATACGAATAATATACCGGTTTCGGATACGGATATGGGAATAATATATCGGTTTTGGATACGGATATAGGAATAATATACCGGTTTCGGATACGGATATAGAAAGAATATAATACCGGTTTCGGATACGGATATAGAAATAATATACCGGTTTCGGATACGGATATAGGAATAATATGTCGGTTTCGGATACGGATATAGAAAGAATATAATACCGGTTTCGGATACGGATATAGAAATAATATACCGGTTTCGGATACGGATATAGGAATAATATGTCGGTTTCGGATACGGATATAGAAAGAATATAATACCGGTTTCGGATACGGATAAAGAAATAATATACCGGTTTCGGATACGGATATAGGAATAATATATCAGTTTCGGATACGGATATAGAAAGAATATAATACCGGTTTTGGATACGGATATAGGAATAATATATCGGTTTCGGATACGGATATAGGAATAATATGTCGGTTTCGGATACGGGTATAGAAAGAATATAATACCGGTTTCGGATACGGATAAAGAAATAATATACCGGTTTCGGATACGGATATAGGAATAATATATCAGTTTCGGATACGGATATAGAAAGAATATAATACCGGTTTTGGATACGGATATAGGAATAATATATCGGTTTCGGATACGGATATAGGAATAATATATCGGTTTCGGATACGGATATAGAAATAATATACCGGTTTAGGATACGGTTAGGTACGGATATGAAATTATTTCGGATGAAAAAAATTATAATAAACTTTTATTTCTAGTCTAGATCATCATTTTTTTGCAACTTGTCATACAAGTAAATATTATTCTATCAAGTCCTCGTTTTTCGGATCCGAAACTTTTATATCTGAGTCAGGAATAACCATACAAATATATACTACCATAAAAATATTAGTTTATAATTTTAGCATATATAATTATGTATTTTATTATTATAAATAACTTTTTTTTTCTTAAGCAAAGTATCTGTTATTTGTTTATTGTGCAAACCTACCACAGTTTTATCTTTTTTAACCCAAAGGTTGACTAGTCCACCTTTGTACCATTACTGTGTACAGTAGTTGTGAAGTTTAAATAAATAACGGTGTGTTTCGCTGCTCGAAAGCTTGAGGAAGTGATGATGACGTCACGAAGTAGTAGCTGCTCGAAGGTTGCGCTGACGTTCTTTGTCGAGGGTCACCAATTTGGAGGTAGGCGGAACAGAGTGTAAAGTCCCGCAAACCTCCGTTATAAAGGGAGGATCCTCCAACCAGACGGGTGTTATGTCTGTGGGCAGCTGCCCGATAGATGATTTCGGGCTGTTCTATATGTTCTAAACGCGCGGAGAATTTTGATTGCGCGATGCAGGATTAGTTCTTATGTGACGCCACAATTAATAATAGACGCAAATATTTTTTTATTTTATTAATTTTGTTTTTTTTTTATTAACTTTTGCAATTCTGCTGGATGGAATGGCTACAATATATGAATTTTTATCATTTGAAAGGATTTGACCTGATTGCCGAAATATGTACAAGCTTTTGTCTAGTTCTGCTACAGATGTATAATTTTTTAGTCTTACAATAATATAGCCTACAAATCTGTTGCAAAACTGTAAATTAATTTAAATAAACTCAGTTAGTTTTTAAATATTTCTTTAAAAAAAACATATAAACATATTTAAAAATATAAAAAATAGTTGTCCGCCGGTGACGGGAACAGGGTCCAAGCTACCGGTGGTTAGGGCTCCAGAGGTAGGAATCTCCTCACAATGCGAGACGTATCGAGGAGTACTGCCTTCTGTATCAGGCCCTTGATCCAGCCTCCTCCAGCCTCTTGGCTATTAAGCCATTGGCTAACACGACTATATTATTTCCTTTATTCATTGTAAACACATATAAATTACATTTTTAAATATTATTTTTTAAACAAAATCATAAAAAAAAAACATTAAAAAATCTAAAAAATAGTATCCCACCGGTATCGGGAACAGGGTCCAAGCTACCGGCGGTCAGAGCTCCAGACAAAGGAACCATTATTAATATTATTATTAATAATTGTTCCGTGCGGGAAACGAAGCCGCGACAAGCAGCGCAGCAGCTAATTGCTCAACATTTGATCCATTATTTAATTCTACAGGAAGGAGAGAACCTGATACCTCAACGTGTATGCTTCGAGTGCAACGCCAGGATGTCGTCATGCACCACATTTCGCATCAGAGCTGAACAGACGACGTCTTTGCTCTACACGATCATACGCCCATTCGCGAATGTGAGTGAGCCACCAAACGGACCAGGTACCAAAAACCATCTCGGTATAATAACCGGCAAAATTCTTAAACATGCGCGATTATAGTACACGAAGTTTTGCCCGCAGCTTCGCCCGTGTACATCAAATTAGCCTATGTAACTCAGGAATAAAACAGCTTTCTATCGGTGAAAAAATTTTAGCAATCGGACCAACCCCCCTAGCCAAGTTACAATCGTATCGTTCGCGCTGAACGCTTCGATTAGGCCACGCCTCCGATTCCTTTGTTCTGACGTCATCTCAACGCTCAGTCACTTGGTCAGAACAAAGGAATTGGAGGCGTGGCCTACTCGAAGCGTTTGGCATGAACGATACGATTGTAACTTGGCTAGGGGGGCAGTACTTTCAGAGAAAAACTGGGCAAGTGAGTGTCGGAGTCACGCATTGAGGGTTCCGTACAAACTTACCTATGAAAACAGTTTTAATTCCCGAATTGAGTTTCAATGATTTTTTCGAATCGCAAAAAAAGTTTTGTTTTTGGTGACGTAACAATAAATTTACAGTTTTTAGATTTTTTCCTAAATTTGTGCTATGAGACCTTGCTTCATGCCAAATTTCAAGATTCTAGGTCAACGGGAAGTACCCTATGAATTTTGATTCCTTTGAGAGTGTCGAAATATACGTTTTTTTGCGACATAATCGGCCGTATCTTTTTTTTTTTGTTAACTCAGAAGTTAGAGTTTTTCACAGTTTCAAAGGACCGCAGACCTGAGTATAAAGTTTTAATTTCAGCTCGATACCTCCACGCGTTCCCGAGATAAAGGATCTTGACACACAGACAGACAGACGGACGGACAACAAAGTGATACTATAAGGGTTTCGTTTTTTTCCTTTGAAGTACGAAACCCTAAAAATAAACTTTAAGTGTTTATAATATTAGTGTGGACTATATACTCCATTCGCATTAAGATTAGCCATTTAAACAAACACGTATAGAAGTAAATCTGAAAATAGTAAATTAGATGTTACATCATAAAAAAAAAATTGTGTAGTTTTGTGTGACGCGGAAAAATCTTCGAGACTCCATTCGAGAATTGAACTATTTACATAGGTAAGTCTGTACGGAACCCTCAGTGCGTGAGTCCGACTCGAACTTGTCCAGTTTTTTTCTCTTCTTCTTCCCCCTTTCTTCTTTCTTCTAAATAAGTCACGGGTCAGAGTCGGCTGCGCACTCGGTGTCATTTTTGTTCAAGAAGATTTGCCGGTTGCTGTACCAATATATTTCGACGCTTCGGCGGTCAATTCCTAAAGAATTAAGCATGTCAGTGAGGGTCAGACTTCTAAGCGATTCTTCGAAAGGGAAGTGAAGAAACACGAGTGGGTTTTAGCCAGTGAAAGTCCGACAATCCGAGGAAAAAAAAGGTAAATCGTGCCTCGGGTAGTAAGTAAATCGGGAAAGGGCTATGCTCGGAGTTTCTTTGCGTGATCGAATTAGGAATGAAGATATCCGCAGGAGAATCAAGGTCACCGACAAAGCACGAAGAATCGCCAAACTTAAGTGGCAATGGGCAGGGCACATTGCTCGCAGAACAGATGGCCGTCAGGGCCGAAAGGTTCTGGAATGGCGACCACGTACCGGAAGACGTAGCGTTGGAAGGCCTCCTACAACGTGGACCGATGACTTGGTAACGGTTGCGGAGTCCGATGGAGGCGAGACACAGGCACAAGACCGTTCATTGTGGCGACACTTGGGGGAGGCCTATGTCCAGCAGTGGACACCTTTCGGCTGAAATGATGATGATGATTGGTCTTATAATCTATTCTAGAACATATGACCAAAATTTCGGCTAAATCCGTGCAACCGTTTGAACGTGAAGGTTTAACAGACACACACATACATACAAACTTACGTCTTTATAATATACTAGCTTCTGCCAGCAACTTCGCCCGCGTGAAAATAGGTTTTTCCATACAAACTTTCAACCCCTGTTTTACCCCCTTAGCGGTGGAGTTTCGTAAAATCCGTTCTTAGCGGATGTCTATAAGGAACCTACCTGTAATTTTGTAGGTGTTATAGTTTCTGAGATTTCGTGATTAATCAGTGAATGGTATTTCGCTTTTATAATATATAGATTACTAACTGGCTTTTGCCCGCGGCTTCACTCCCATTAACTGACTACCTACCCTAGCCTACTTTACCTACCCTACCCACTTAATTTTTCTTTTAAACATGCTGGTGAACAAAAGAAAAAAGAATGATTATAAGGTAAACGCAGGTATTAACGACCCCCCTAAGGCAATTTTAAAATCAACCATATTTTTTTAGTATACTGGTTCCTCTAAAGATTAATATTTTCATTTTATATGCTAGTGTTATGTATAAAAAATGTATTTACAGAATCAAATACATTTAAATAAAGGATTATTTTGTAAAAAATAATATACAATGTGACTTAGTCGATTGTTGCCATTACCGACCCATAAAAACGGCTGTGAAGCTATTAACGATTTTTATGCAGCTATTCCCGATCGTATATGAGAGGACGCCTTTTTCCAGCAATGGAATGTATATAAACTAGTGATGATGATGATTACCGATCTTAATAAAATAAAACAAAATAAAAATGCAAATACTTATTCGTATTTTTTATTATCGTTATTTTTAATAAAAAAAATTAGTACTTCTTAGTAATACCTATGAACTAAATAATTATAAACTTTTAAATTAATCAACATAATACTATTAATTCACATATATATTTAAATTTAAGGATTTCAAACTCTAGGATATTTCCTTATGCTATTGAGATCATAATCATTTTTTGAAAATTATAACATTAATCATCACAGTCATTGATTCACCTCTTTTTAAAAATAAATTGCAACTAATTAGTTACATATATGATTTGGTACAACTGATGCTTACAAACGAAACAATAAAATCACTTAAAAAATACATTCATCATCAGACTCACTGCTATATAAGACTCGACGTTTAACAGCCTCTCTTGCAGAGTTTGACTCTAATAGACGTACGGTATTTTCTGCTTCAAAAGAGTCTCTATCATTAATTAAAGTACTATTAGAATGTTCATGTCCATTTTTAGATTCCGGTTCTTAACCGGCTGAACTCCGCAAATTTCATTCTTATATTTCCCGTCCCGTTTGTCTCGTAATGTAGTTTTGGGAATATTAAACCTTTTTGATGCCTCATATACACTTGTACCGTTATTAATTGCTTTGATTGCTTCGGCGAGTTGTGTTTCACTGTAAACTTTTCGCCGCTTTTGTGGCTCCATACTTCTGGAAAAAAATATAATTGTATGTTTTATGTTGGTTTAGCCAAGAAGTAGCATTTATTAATAGGTACCTATTATGTCATAAAAGTAGGTGAGAAACTAAATAATCTATATACGATCGGTAATAGCTTCTTATAGTTGCTTTTGTCGACCCTCATAGGTCGGTAATAAAGTATGTAAGTATAAACATAAATTGTATTACCGACTCATAAAAAAATGGTTATTTTAATTCAATTGACCTTCAGACTATAAAATCGATCATAATTGATTAATGTCACAAAAAATATGAACAAATGCACACTGTTTTAAACACAATAACAATGATTTATTGCTGTAATTATTCAATATCGATCCTAGAAAAATATCATAACTTTGGTTAAATTGACAACGCTAAAAGGTAAAAACTAGACAAAAAAGTTTAGTCGCTAATAGATTTTTATAAAGACTGATAGCTTAGATTTAAACTGGTCCATAAAAATATTTGTGTTAGTGTGATATAATAACAAAAAAGAAAAATAAAACGAAAAGTTACGTTGCTGCCATTGCCGACTTATGGGTCGTTGATAGCTGCCACGGCTAAAACTGATGAAGCTAACACCATCCCATTTTAATTTAAAGTTTTATCGTTTCAAATTACTTTTTATTAATAAAATGTCGTAAGAAATCAAGAGTTGACACTTAAATGAATACATTTAGTTATATAAGATAAAGTATAGACGTCATTTGTTTGTGTAAATGTCTTAGATAGAAAAGTCACGTACTTACTTGAAGGAACAAGGAAACAGTACTACACGTCCTGCGTCTACGCTGCCCCGCAGTAACTGACGTATTTTATCTCTTTTTTGCACAGCTACTCACACTAACGTAAAATTATACGATGCTCAAGGAATAAACGCGTGTGTAACTTTGCCTACCTATAGCTAAAATAGTTCTGGAAACGTAAAGATTTCGAATTACTTTTATAGGTCGGTAATAACTACAGATTTTCGATGGGTCGTTGATAGCTGCGTTTACCTTAATTGGTCAAGCCATTCTCGAGTTTTAGCGAGACTAACGAACAGCAATTGATTTTTAAATAGGGTGACTTGTAATTAGTGACCGATACTTAAACACGTGATTGTACTCATGATTACAAACAACTTTCCCAAAGAAACTTTTTTTATTTTTTATTTTTTTTATTAGTAGTTAACAAGTGAAACGTAGGTACATACACTGATTACGTAAACAGCTGGGTTTGCAAGCCGCGCGGGTGTTCTATCACTATTGTAGGTACGACGGCGTCACACGGCTAACAGCTGAGCGGTCGCTGATCACAGGTGCGCGCGTATTACAAACAGCCTTGATTTGAATCAAGGCTGTTTGTAATACAGCTGTTTTGTTATTGTGATAAAGCTATTGAGCATATAAAAAAAGTTTCTTTGGGAAAGTTGTTTGTAATCATGAGTACAATCACGTGTTTAAGTATCGGTCACTAATTACCAATCACCCCCTATATAAACATATTAGTGATGTAACGAATATTCGCATTCGCGAATCTTCGCACATTTTTTGACATTCGCATTCGTATTCCCAAGAAACATGCGATTGTTTGGCGAATGTTTTTAATAAATATATTGTTTGAATGAAAATAGAATGATAAAACAACTGATATGATTTTACTATTTTATATGTACTCTAATATTTTTTTATCACTCAACTTGCATTTGACATTTTTAGTGTCATAAATTTTGAAACAACATGTTAGTGAAGTTTGGAGTCATATCACTTAACTAACTAACCTCAAATCGTAACAAATTTTTTCGAATGAACTTAATGTGATTAGCTTCGTACAAACAGTCTGTACCGGCTCGGCTATGTTCGGTATAAAATTGGCCGACACGAAAAGTTTTATGACATTTTGCGCGCACTTTATTTGAAAGTCATTAATCGCAATCGCATTCGTGAATATTGAATTTAAATATGCGCATTCTTCGCGAATGTGAGAAATCTGACATTCGTTACATCACTAATATGATTGTAAAAATATTATAATTATAATATGATCAGGTATATAATTATAACATCTCAGTACTAAATACCAAAACCTATCTATATCTTGCGAATTATATTGTTCTATGTTTTATTAAAGTTTTACCTTATAAAATATGCGACTGCGAATTTCTCTACATCCGTGGACAACCACTGGTTGTTGTGCTCCATGTTTACATCTGGTCTAGTGGGCACGGCTGAGCGTGAGATTCAAGTTAAATCGTTGGAATCATTTATCTTTATTGTTAACTAGCTTTTTCCCGCGGCTTTGCTCCCGTCAACTGACTACTCTATTCTATTCTACCCTACTCCACCCTATTTTTACCCTACTCTAATCTACCCAACTCTACCCTACTCCACCCTATTCTACTCTACCCCATTCTACTATACTCCTCCTTATTCGACCCTTATCTACCCTACCCTACCCAACTCTACCCCATTCTACCCTACTCCATCCTATTCTACTGTACCCTACTCCGCCCTAATATATCCTACTCTACCCAACTCTACCCCATTCTACCCTACTTCACCCTATTATACTCTACCCTAATATATCCTACTCTACCCTACTCCACCCTATTCTACTGTACCCTACTTTACCCTAATATATCCAACTCTACCCCATTCTACCCTACTCCGCCCTATTCTACTCTACCCTACTTTACCCTAATATATCCTACTCTACCCAACTCTACCCCATTCTACCCTACTCCTCCCTATTCTATCCTTCTCTACTCTACCCTAATATATCCTACTCTACCCCATTCTACCCTACTCCACCCTATTCTACCCTTCTCTACTCTACCCTACCTAGTTACCTACCCTACGCTACCTACCTTCTTACCCTAGACCCTACTTACCTACTCTACCCTAATTATGTTTCTATTTTGCTTTTAAACTTTCCCTTTAAGCTGGTGAACAAAACAAACAAGATTATTAAAATTGGTCCAGTCATTCTTAAGTTATAGCGTGACCAGATGAAATAGGGATTCATTATTATTTATGTAGACTAGCTGACCCGGCGAACTTCCTACCGCCTAATAGTATTCTGCTCAGCCAGACTGGCAACGCAACGCAGTGCGGGTAGCGGAGCTCGAACTAGTTAAGAGTTGGCCGCTCCCGCGCAGTAGCCGCTCGCCGGCCGCTCACTCCCTGCTACACTTGTATGAACTATGACGTGAGTTGCCCGCGTGCATCCACGAGGAGCAGGCCGCGTCGCTTCCTGCGCTCACCTGCCCACTATGGACATTTCAAACAAGTTCTTGGGTTTGACTTTTCTCGCCGCGCCCGCATTTGCAGTCTGGCTAACACTTATTCTATAGACTCTTTTTACCCAACTTCGGCAAAGCCAAAGGTGGGTTATGATTTTGACAAGCTATGTATGTATGTATGTATGTATGTACATCTATTCCCTCATAGTTCCTAAACTACTTATCGGAACTTGACAAATGAGGTATCGTTAGAACCGTCTTAATCGTTCGCTGAACATCTACGTGTGACGTGTCACAAAATTCAATGTGGAGCCCTTTAGTGGACAGAAATAAGAACAGAACAAAGAGAAAAGCCATCATCGCTTACCATCAGGGGAGATAGTGGTCAAACGCGAGCCTATCAATAATAAAAAAAAGCCGTAGTATATAAACAGGATAGATATAGTTTTAATCGACATTTGTGTACATTTAAAACGGCCATGCGCAATCAGACTTTAGATGTCTGGGTGACAGACATGCTTTTGGCGCGCGATATCTTTAGAAGTTTGATAGACAGACAGGCGGCGTGTGACTACGGCTTTTCTTATTGTTCTGTTCTTGTTTCTCCAGTAACCTTGTTTATTTCAGCATCCTGAAAATCTTGTTTCATAAATTTACAGCGTCGTTTTTTTTTTAGGATGGAAAATCATCTAATGACAAATCTCGCTCTTGGGCGGAGCGTGAGATAGTGTCAGACTTTTAGTGACTAAAAACCCACTCCTGTTTCTTCTTTGCCTTCATCCCGGGGCCCCGGGTTTCGCTTTGACACTAAAAAAAAACAAAAAAACCCGTGGCCCCAGTAGGCTTCGACCCTGTTGGGCCCCTACGATTTTCTGACATCTCCCTGAGGCGCGCGTGGAACTGTGCGCGCCGTCGATGACTTGGGCTCGGTCCGGACGGTCGGACGGCGAGCCACCCATTACTCGCCGTCCACAAGCCCGCGCCTACGGTGGAAGGAAATCGGGATCGGAATCCTGGTGGCGGTTGGGGCGTGAGGACCGTTGCCTCACGCGATCGGCCGCCTCCTTTGCTAGCATTACTGCTTCGCAGAATTTATTTTTAAAAATTTTTGTCGTAGTCAGGTTTTAGTTTTTTTCCCTTTTTTACGCTATAAAATTGTTATTGTCTATTTCCAGAGATGCCCCAATATATCGCACATCGACCGGGTCGCATTGCGGGTCGCGTCCACTCTCATGACGAAAGTTTTCGGAACGTACCACGCAGATTATCACTATGCCTATTGCCACCAAACAGAAGAATCCCATAGATATGGCCCCACACTACACGAACTCAACTTACCTAGTTTAGATTTAGAAGATGATGACACACTTATGTTTAATGGCTTAGATTCAAGTGACGATTTTACAGAAGATATAAAAAATAAAAATAATGTTAAGAAAAATTTCGATGAACGTTGTAAACCAGTGAATGAATCTTGTGATAGTAACACACATTTATGTAATTACTCTAGCAATGATAATGTCAAAAGAAAAAGTGAAAAAGAAAAATTAAATAGTGAAAAATGTGGATAAACGTTGTAAGCCGGCTAGTGAAGTGTTAAAATCATGAAGAACAAGTGTATGAGATAAATAAAAGACAATTTTCCAGTAACTATAAGAATTCAGTGTTTAAATGTAGTGACTGTTTTAAAGGGTTTTTCGATGGAGACGCTTTTAAAGGACATATGATAAGACATACTGATGTAAGTACCATAATGATATATTTTTAAAGTACTCTGCTTATATTCCCATTGCTGGGAAAAGGCCTTTAATGTTCCCATTATTTGGGAAAAAGCCACCAATGTCCTACTACTGGAAAAAAACCTTAATTTATTTATTTATTAAAACTTTATGCACTAGTAATAAACACTGTACAAAGGCGGACTTAATGCTCTAGGTATTTTCTACCAGTCGACCTTAATGTTCCAGGTCTTAAACTAAACTGTTAAAGGGTTTGAGCTATGTAGGGTGTATAGCTCATCCGTCTTTCTCCCTCGCACGTCTGACATTTTAACATTTCATGGTAAGGCCCCTGACCTTAGAATTGATCACTTCATGATAGGGCCAACTATAAAACTGGCCAGCCCCCCTAGCCAAGTTACAATCGTTTCGTTTGCGTCGAACGCCTCGAGTAGGCGACGCCTCCGATCCCGACTGAGCATTGACATGACGTCAGAACAAAGGAATCCGAGGCGTGGCATACTCGAGGCGTTCGACGCAAACGAAAAGATCGTAACTTGGCTAGGTGGGCAGATCGTTTAGATGTTAACGTTTGATGATATGCCAATCCATGTTTGGCCATATCATTAGTGTCTAAACACACTATGCCGAAGGTACGCGACCGAAGTTCGGCATGATTACGCCTGCAATGCTATTTGAATTACTGACGACACATTATGCCGAAATTACGTTGCGTTATAGCACACAGCCGAACTTTGGTCCGGCATAAGACTAGTGGCAATTCGGCGGCAACGTTTTCTGTAGAGCACACATTCTACGCCACCGAAGTTCGGTTCAATTGCCGCCGAAGATACGGCGCGGGGAGCAGCTGGAGGCAGACGACGCCACGACAGTGCTCGAGACGTTGAATACACACAAAGTTGCGCAACTGAATTTCTGCCGCATAAAATCGGCACTTATGGTGTATCATATTAGCCGAATAAGTCGAAACGTAAAGTCAGCCGCGGAACTTCGGTCGTGTACCTTTGGCATAGTGTGTAGACACTTAAGGATTTCTATGATATTTAAAGGTCTAAAGAAAAAGAAACTCATGCTTGCCTTTGTAAAAAGAAATATCAGTTTAAAATTAAAATGAAAATCTCTGCTTTCAAATAAAAAGCTAATTAATTATAATTAAACAAATTTACATTAATAAACTTATCCTTCAGTAAAAATACAGTGTACACCAATTATAAATGGACTTTTACAAGATTAAGGGACTTGGGACATCCTGACTAGGACAGGTTAGGTTAGAAGGGGACGACGGGGTGTAGTGAGCGAGTCATGCGAGCGAACACAGACCCCGCCATCTCCTTCGTGGTTACTTTTTTTCAACCACCCAGAGATAGCGTTTTTTAGTGCACAATTAATATTTTTATTTTATTTTATTTAAACTTCATGTACAGTAGTGGTACATAGGCGGACTTAATGCAACAAGGCATTCTCTACCAGTCAACCTTTGGGTTAAAAAGACAATAATGTGGTAGGTTTGCACAATAAACAAATAACAGATACTTCAAACAGAACAAATAAAATAAAAAATAAGTTATTTATATTAATAAAATACATATATGTGCTAAAATTATAAACTAATAAATACTATGAGAAAAATTTTTGATGGAACAAAAGCACATTTTCTTTTAGAAAAACTGGAATACATTGGACTCTACCAGTGGACAATGTTACTATTTTACGATATGATCTGCCATGTTTGACCATTAATATCATGAAATAATGATGCGTTTAGCTGAAGCCGGTCACATCAGGAAGTGATCAATTCCAAGATCTAGCCACGACATTTACAAACTTTTGCGTTTCTTTTTCAGAAATGTGGTGAATTCAGTTGCGCTATATGTAAGCTACACTTCAAGAAATTACAGGCTTTGAGGAACCATACGACAAGCCATATGCAGAAATTCAGCTACAAACGATGCACCTATGTTACTTTTAGAAGGTCAGTACACATGATTTTTTTAAGCACCGAAATTAATAATAATAATATTCCACAACTATCACAGAACGTCGTCTAGTCTCAAACTAAGCAGAGCTTGTGTTATGAGTACTAGACAACTGATAAACGTACTTATATATTTCCAAATACATACACATTATATATAAATTCCACCCAGACACAGAACAAATATATAATAATAATAATATAATAATATAATATGTTTTATTGAATTTTTTGATTTACATAAATATTTATACATTAAGGGCTTAATCTAGAGGTAAAGGTACAAAATTGTATTCTACCTGAACTAGGTATAAAACCTGTATCTCAGGTAACTTATTAAAGTGCTTATATGTTAATAAATATAACTAAAATTCATTAAACCTAAAGTAAATAACTTATGAACAATATTATTTCAAATTTATGACGAATACTGTGCTTAGTCAACAAATCTTCATCATCGTAAGACATTATTGTGTCACAACATTACATTATATTTTTTTGCAAAGTAACGATTTTGTAAACTAGTTTTTATTAGCACAATCAGTAAAATTGTTAAAATAAAATTGGTACTAGGTATATAATTTATTAGTAACATTATGCAATAAAACTCGAATGGGTAACAGAAAACAAAAACGACGTCGCTATTTACGTGTCCTCATTATAATCAATAGAATTTATGAGTCTTGTCTCAGCAATTTTCCTAGCCGGGCAGTCTTGATCGCCTGTCTTGTGATTACATGGTTTATTAAAACGCATGCACGTTGCACACTGTGACTGATCAGCTGTTTTATCGCACAGCATCCACTGGTGGCCTTGTTCACCACAAAGAGCACATGTATAGACAGCTTCGCGACAAGTCTTCGCAGCATGCCCGTACTGTTGACATTTAAAGCACCTGGTCACAAGTGTGAAGTCCCTCACTGGGCAGGATGTCCAATTAATAAATACTCGGCTTTGGTTTATAAGCGCCTTTCTTATGCTAGCCGTTACTTCTAGAACATAATTGCATGTAGGTCCCTCTTTATTACCCGACTTGTGACTTAATTTTATAGAGGCCAAAAAAGAGTCACGGGGTAAATTAGGCAGCTTGTCAGCCAGGTTCTGCTCATAAATGCAATCGTACACTTCCTGGTCACTTAACTCAGTCGGTACTCCTATTACTACAATTCTCGGTCTTCTCTTATAGGGCTCTTCCACTTTCAGACCGGAACCACTTAGTTGAGATGATTTCCTAAGTTTCTCTATATCGTCTTTTGTCTCCGTGCTAATGATAACACCTCCGTTTTTTGTTTTGCGCAATCCTCTAACGTGTAATTTCATTTGTTCAGGACGTATTATTTTTTGGACAAGCGATTTCGTATCGTCACTCGATTTATTCTTATCAGTTGGATAAATTGCAATAGTGCTAAGGTTATTGGGACGTAAATAATTATTTTTATTAGTTTTGACTATGTCAGCGAATGAAATTTCAACATGGTCAACATTTTTCTGGGTGGGAATCGAACCCACGACCTCCGGCATAGCAGTCTGCTCTGTAAACTCGTGCTTGACTGCGATCCCACCTGATGGCATATAAGCAGTGATGCAATCGTTGATGTTGAAGCGTACTAGTTTATTAAGAGCCTCTAGTCTTGAAGACACTTAAATTATAATTGGATGGGAAGATCACAGCAGGCAAATCCACCATATATCATTTTCGAGCGTTTGCTAAAACAGCTAGGCTTTTAACTAAATGGCGAATTGACCTCTCCAAGCTGCCGAAGGAGACACCCTGGGCCTCAGGAGTACAATAGGCATTAGAAAGCTCGCAGTGCACTAAGGACCAAGCCTGAATCAACGGTGTGTAGTGTCACGCGCGCCTCAATGAGATGTCAGCAACACTGAAAGAACCCAGTAGGGCCGCAACTGAAGGACAGCGGAAGTAACTCCTAGTGCGGGGCAACATTTAGAAAAAAACATTTGAGTAAATTCCTAGCTCATTCAGTCAGTACTGACACATCATTGATTCTTGATGGCTATAACTTAGGGGTCTTTAAGTCGAGAGTAAATACGTTACTTCCAGGAAAGCGTGCTCCATCGTCGAACACATCATCATATGAGATAGTGCTCAAACACGAGCTTATATCTATTTATATAAAAGGAGAAACTGACTGACTGACATATCAACGCACAGTCTAAACTACTGGGACTAGAAACGTGAAATTTTGCACAAGGTATCCTTTTATGACGTAGGCGAGCACTAAGAGAGGGTTTTCAAAATTCACTCATGAAATGGGGGTCCAAATTTTGTATGGAGAATCCAACTTTCACGCGGGTGAAACCGCTGGCAGAAGCTAGTGATGTAGTATGATAAAAAGCTTTAACGCCTAAAACCTTTTGTTTTAGAAAAAATGGATGGATGGTGGAAAATCATTACACAACTCCTCCCGCTCTTGATCGAGCGAGAGGGATGGTCAGACTTTTACTGAACTACTTAAAACTTACCTGTGTTCCTTCAGTTGTTCATTGCGTTCCTGTAACAAAACCGCAGTTTTGGCAGACACGCCTAACGGCCTGATTACGACTTCCGTCTTAGCGACGAGCGGTGCGGCGAGCGGCGTCTCATGGCGTGCTTCAAACACTTTCATACTTTTGATTATACCGCTCGTCGCCCCGCGCTTAGCTACCGCTTACAGTGGTTTACGACCGTAAACCCTTGATACATACTGATTCTGGTGCATGACTTTCAGGCATGCTGCTAAACTACACGAGGAATATCATAATGGCACCAAATACGTCTGCCCGCATTGCCTGGAGAATTTTGAGTGAGTACATTTTGATTTTGTAATTCCTTTAACTAGTGGAAATTCTATTGTAGGACCTATGTCCATGAAAAACGAGTGGGACTCGCCGGACCGACGAGGGTTTCATAAAAACTTACCTATCGACGTTCCCGGGTAATAAGTCGGTAATCGATCTGACTTAATGCCCGGAGACGTCGCTATGTAAATATATCAATTCCCCAATCGAATCTCGAAGATTTTGCCGAATAGCAAAGAAGTAATTATTGTGTAAGTACAAAAGCTAAGACAAACTATTGGCATGATTTACCTTTTTCTTTTCGCCAGAAATGAAATCTAGGTTCTATGTTAGAGGACAATACAAGGAATCAATAGCAAAAAGAACCAGGTCTTTAAACCGTAACCGAACGAAGATACGTATAGAAGAAAACTATACTAGCAATGCTTCTGCATTGCTAGTATGATGTGCAATATCTGTCTTCGCTGCACACCTTACCCTCAGTTCTACATTCACCCCTGGGTGTGCAGTTACACACTCTCCTTAACTCACATACACACTCACCAACATGTACGAGTTGCATTATCCTTTCTTACATTAACCCTTCACCAATGCCCTCAAATCTATGGTAGACCGACACACTCCACAATTTTTGTTCTTGGATATATGAGGAAATTTAATAACTGACCACTGTTTCTTAAGATACAGGATAACCCTAGTTTAAGATGCAGTCACCAATTTTGTACAGATCTTGTTCGCAGGACACGTCTAGTACTACTTTACCAGCCGTATTTACATTAATCTTCACTTTAACGTTACTTTGTATCTTATTAATCTTGTTTCCTATATTTATTGTTTTAAACCATAACTGTTTGTATCTGTAATTTTTTTGAACAAATAAAATTATTATTAAGTATTATTATATATATTTTTGTCCGACGTTACCTTTTTTCGTTATAATAAAATGGAAATGTAATACGTAATATTTTGAGGTTTCTAATGATAAAATAGATTAAGTTGGTTATTACTGTTATATTTTATTCATACTCGGTTTTTATCACTAAAACTAGGATATCTTATGGGAAAAACTACGTCACCCAATTGTGCAATATGCAATAAAATCGAAGATATTCTCCACTTACTGATAGATTGTGTAAGAAACAAAGTCGAGAGAGAATCATTAATTAAAGAGTTTAAACTGAACTTCCTAGATGTTGGATTAGTACAAACTATTTTGGCAAGCCCTAAATCGTTGTTGGCAAAAAGACTAAGTAGTTTAGCAAAGAAAACTGATTGACGACTCTCTAACTCAAAGTATTTATTTAGTTTGCGTAACTAGAACTAAGAGGTTACGATGGGGTTGGCGTATCCATGTGGATAAAAACCCCGAATACAATAAATGAAAAATAAAAGAAAAAACGCTAAAAATGGTAAAAAATAATAATGACAAACGAATCGAAAATAAATAGTGTCAATCACTATCGCAACGCTAACGCGTAGATAGTGATTGACACTATTTAATGCGTACCTACCATAAATACCGAAACCAAAACTAAATTTAACAATAGGAAACTTAAAATATCAGATATAGAGTATTTTTACTTAAGAAAAATAACGCCTGTTAAAAAAACTATATCAATCTACTAAATAGTCTCTAACTTCGCTTGGTTACGGTTGATAGACTTTTTAAATATGGCCTTTGTTTCACTTTTAGCGAAAAGGAAAAAAAGTTATATCCCAGCAATGTATGGCAAGCTTCAATCCCCATTACATCTTTCAGAATTTTTTCTATATTTGTGTTACCTTGCTTCATGTTAAATTTCAGGATTCTAGTTCAACAAAAAGTACCGTATAGGTTTTTATTTCTTAAGCCTGCAATACACGTTGGCCGAGCGTTGGCGAGTGAAGGCCAATACAAACATGTAGACGGTATATTTGGCTTGTCTTGCTATCGCTCGGTGTCACTTGCCTAGCAGTCGAAGCCTACTGGGGCCAAGGGTCTGATTCTAAAAGGAAGACTCGGCCCTGGTACGAAAGGCAACGAAGGAACAGGAGTGGGGTTTTAGTCAGTAAAAGTCTGACACTGTCTCCCGATCCGCCCAAGAGCGGGGGATGTTATTGAATGATATTCCCACCGACAAAACAAAAAGTACTTAAGTTTTAGCATATAAGGTAGATACTAACAAAAATGAGTCCTATGTTGTCCGAAATTAAACAATTTATTATTATTTAGTGCAACTCAAATATGGTTTGCACAGTAGGCGCGCGCATGTGGTTCAGTTAGCTTTCATAATGTATAATTGCGGGCGGGAGGAAGTATGAGCAGCGCGCGGGACGCTCGCGTGCGTCTTTTGCGACGTTCGCGCACGGTGCGAAGATGACACGCGAGCGGCCCTTGAGCCAGATGCGGACACATCCTTAGAAATCTTTGAAATATTGTAGTATGAGAAAAGGTATAATATGCATGTACTATAACACTTAAACCTTCCTCTTGAATCACTCTGTTTATTGGTGAATACTGCATGAAAGAGTTAAGATAATATATGCCAGCAATGTATGGCAAAAATAATAAGATAAATGAGCATGGCTGTTGAGAGTTTGTCATGCTCACTCAAATGATTCACTGATGGTGGCGCATGTGTTAATATAGATATAGGTAGAGCTGAGTGGTGCTAATATTCGCGTCATGTCCGTGAACGGGCGCTGTCAGCTGAGACTAGTCATCTCTTAGCTGCCGATTGCTATTTTAATATCTATATTTAGTTTTTATTTTTACTTTATTGACATTGTTCTCACATGATAGCGACAAGAAACGTGTAACAGAGATATTTGTAATTGCAAAACATGATTGAAAAGAGTGTCCATGGAGTTTCTTGCACATTCTTCTCCATACGCTTTGGAATGTACATTGAGAGATGTGGCAACATTTTTTCTGACTGACTGACTTCTTGACATTTCAAAAGTGCCTGTAAATGGTTTATTTGAAATAAATGCTTTTGAATCTTTGCAAGTTTGTGAGTTTATTTCGCTCATGCAGACAGACAGACGCAACTGGAGTAGTTCACTTATTTAAATTACTGTCGGTCTACAGTAAACTATCAACCTGCATGAGCCACATCCGCATAAAGCACTCTTCAGACATCATCTGCCAGCTATGCGGGTACTCCTTCGTGAGTGATAAAGGACTTGGCCTTCATAAGAAACTCAAACACCGCTTCGATGGCCACCAAGTAAGTACAGTTAACCTAATAGAAAATGAGCTCTCAAAATAATAGTTTGCCACACAAAATTTTGCCTTAATGTTTATAGCAATAAGGTTGAATTTTAAATAATATAAAAACAATGATTGTTACGCCGTAGTACAAACAGGCCTATGCCGTAGTAGTGAAAGCTATGCCGTACAGCAATGATACAGACGGGCCTACGCCGTACCAGTAAAAGCTATGCCGTGTGGCCATGATATAGACGGGCCTACGCCATATCAGTGACAGCTATGCCGTGCGGCCATGATATGTCTATATCATCAGGCCCGTCTGGGCCTGCGACACAGCTGTGTTAGAACTGACGCCTTAGTTTAGTTAGTAAAGACAAGTTTACGTTGTAGCAGCGATGCTATATCGTAGTAGACGGGCCTATGCTCTAGCAGTGCTAGTAATACCGTAGTACAGACGAGCTTACTCCGTACCAGTGAAAACTATGCCGTGCGGCCATGATACAGGCGGGCCTACATCGTAGCAGTGATAGCAGAGCTATAGTACAGACGGGCCTACACCGTACCACAGTGATAACTATGCCGTTGCTCAATGCAAATACCGACCTATCACAGGAATTATACCATACTAATAGACATTAAGCATTTAGGTCAAAAACAAAAGCTGTTAGATTGTATCAAGGTAGAACTAAATTGGGCCCATGTGGGACACGTACGCTGATCTGGGCGCGTCGGTGTCCATACATTTTATATGGCAACTAGACTGGTAGGCCATGCGACGCGCCGCTACACAACTTCAGGCGTCGCCCACGCGTGCATCGGTCTAATGTGGTTCCCCCATCAATCTCTTACAGGTCCCTAGTGATGGTCCGTGGTGCTCAAAATGTGATGTCCTGTTCAAAAGTAAGGAGGCATTAGAACGACACGTTCAGTTATCAACAAAGCATAGGGATGAAATGTAAGTATAGCTAACATAGGTTTACTGTCCACGGCCGCGTAGCTTCATAGACACGACACGACTCCACGACGCTGCCGCTTCGTCGACACAGTTTCATAGTTTTTTATGTAAGCTTCACGCAGGCGTACACCAAGCGTATAGTGACGAATACGCGTCTATGAAGCTACGCGTCCGTGGACAGTAGGCGGAGTTACTACGAAGGCAATTGAATGCGATCGCAAAGCGACGTGGTGCGTTGGAACAAACAATTGATTACTCTATTGCGGTGGCTTACGTGACCAACCGTACGTGGGTGCGGCGTGGCAACAAGCGAAGCGATGCGGACGCGTGGAGTTGGTTTAATATTTTAGCGTGCACGTAGGATAAGGCCGCTGCATCGCGTAAAATCGCGTTGTATTCGCATGAACCGCATACGCTTTAATTATTCGTCTTAATTCAAGCCGGATTACTAGATATAAGACGTGCCAATGGTACATGGTGGACATCCCACCCATACATATTAAGTGTTTTGGAAACACATTCATTGTTCGTATAGCTAAGGAGTGGAATTCCCTGCCAGAGTCTGTATTTCCTGCAAGGTCTTATAGCATAAATAGGAATGAATCTGAAAACTGTAAATTTGTTGTTACGTCACAAAAAAATACTTTTTTTGCGATTCGGAAAAATCTTCGTAATTCAATTCGGGAATTGAACTGTTTACAAAGTAAGTTTGTACGGAACCCTCAGGGCGCAAGTTCGACTCGCACTTGCCCAGTTTTTCGTTTTTAATTATTGATAGGCTCGCGGTTGATTATATTACTAACTTTCCATTGAAAAAAAAAAAATACCGGGCAAGTGCGTGTCGGACTCGCGCATTGAGGGTTCCTTATAAACTTACCTAGGAAAACAGTTCAATTTCCGAAGATTTTTCCGAATCGCAAAAAAGTACTTTTTTGTGACGTAACTACAAATTTACAGTTTTCAGATTTTTTCTATACTTATGCTATGAAACCTTGCTTCATGCCAAATTTCAAGATTCTAGGTTAACGGTAAGTATCCTTTATTTTTTAGGTGGGAAAATCATCTTATGACAAATCCCGCTCTTGGGCGGAGTAGGAGATAGTGTCAGACTTTTACTGACTAAAAACCCACTCCTGTTCCTTCGTTGTCTTCGTCCCAGGGCCCGGGTTTCGTTTTCACACTACCCATGGCCCCAGTAGGCTTCGACCCTGCTGGGCCCCTACGATTTGCTGACATCTCCCTGAGGCGCGCGTGAAACAATACTCGCCGTCGACGACTTGGACTCGGTCCGGACAGTTACTGGACGGTCGAACGGCGGGCCACCCATTGCCCGCCGTCCGCAAGCCCGCGCCTATGGTGGTCGGAAATCGGGATCGGAATCCCGGCGGCGGTTGGGGCGTGAGGACCGTTGCCGTTGCCTCACGCGATTGGCCGCCTCCTTTGCTAGCATTACTGGTTCGCGCGCGGAGGCGACCGCCTGCCACTCCTCCTCGCTCCGGACCATGGCCTGTACGCGCGGCCCGGTGCGAGAGATGCCGCCGCCGATCCCCCCCACGAGGACACGGCGTTGCTCTGCCCAAGTGGTGCACACCTCCACTGTGTGCTCCACCGTGTCCTCCGGGCGGTCCACACAGTGGCGACACCCGGGCGTCGCTTCCGCGCGAATCCGGTGCAGGAACTTCCCGAACTTCCCGTGTTCGGTGAGAACCTGCGTCATGCGGAAGGTGAGGACGCCGTGAGGTCGTTCCAACCACGCATTAAAGAGAGGACTTACCGCCATAATTGTGGCGTGCCCAAACGGAAAGTATCCCATGAATTTTGATTTCCTTGAGAATGTCGAAATATACGTTTCTTGCGGAACCCTAAAAAAAAAAAACTACTAATGAGACAAGACACAAGGAGATTCGTGATTCTCCGAGTGGCATATTTAAATTCGCCATATCGAACAGCTGGACGGCAAGCTACCCATTGCTCGTTGTTCGCAAGCATTAAGATGATACTGAAGATGATACTGCTCTTCTATCTGTCATACAGAAAGTCAAGCATACCACATGCCCGTCGTAACTACAGGTACCAAGACAGCAGTAAGATTGACAATGACACGAAGACTAAGAAAAAGAAGATTTCAAACAAACCTGGAGGACCTATAGCGTGTCAACAGGTACAGTTTTAAACTATTTACCCATTCCACATTTACACCTTAAGATTCAAAGATTCAAGATTCAAAAGCATTTATTTCAAATAAACCATTTACAGGCACTTTTGAAATGTCAAGAAGGCAGTTAGTCAGAAAAAAAAAATGATGCTAATTGCACATTCCAAAGCGTAGATCTCTATGGAGAAGAATGTGCAAGAAACTCCATGGACACTCTTTTCAATCATGTTTTGTAATTACAAATATCTCTGTTACATGTTTCTTGTCGTTATCATGTGAGAACAATGTAAATACAGTAAAAATAAAAACTAAATATAGATATTAAAATAGCAACTGGCAGCTAAGAGATGACCAGTCTCAACTGACAGCGCCCGTTCACGAACATGACGCTAATATTAGCACCACTCAGCTCAACCATTTTGCTGGGAACCGTTGGATTATTCCAACACATGCGCCACCATCAGTGAGACATTTAAGTGAGCATGACAAACTCAACTGCCGTGCTCATTTATGTCAAACAAGTCCAATAGTAACATAAAAAACCATAAAATAGCTCCATGGTACTCACATTTACAAACTTTGAAAATAAATGCTTCTACATTATACAATACTTACATAGATGTACTACACGTACAAATAAAACTCTACAAACACAACACTGTACACACATTTTTAATTTTATTTATTTTAATCTAATTATATTCGTAATAAATCAAATCAAATAAAATAAATGAATTAATAAATAAATATAAAATATTTAATAAAGTACTTTAACTACTTTTTTTTTCTTTATTATAATTATTTATATTTCATTAATTATAATCTAATTTAATATGAATGTTATTTATTTTCTAATCTATAATTTGTCATTTATAATTTTCTATATGAAATTTATAATTCAAGATTATTATTATTATTTTTTTTTTTGTGATATTTAGTATGTAATTTGTTAATTGGTTATAAGTTTTTGATTTCTCTTTTGACTTACCATCCTCGGCTTACTTAGGCCTTCGCCTTCGGCTCTCGTCTCACCAACATTACACGCTCACATCATTATGTAATACTACTTCTTCATAAATATAATTGAAACTCTTGCTTCAGTGTGATCAGCAACTACCAGACCGTCTATCTTAATACAGGCATTTCAGAAGAGTGCATCCGGACAAGAATCGAACTAACTATCCCTCCATGAAGTATAAAAGCATGTGCGAAGTGTGCGGGAACATGTTCCAGGTAATTTTAATTAAATTTCAGCCGAAAGACGTCCACTGCTGGACATAGGCCTCCCCCAAGTGTCGCCACAATTAACAGTTCTGTGCGTCTCGCATCCATCGGACTCCCACAACCGTTACCAAGTCATCGGTCCACCTTGTAGGAGGCCTTCCAACGCTACGTCTTCCGGTACGTGGTCGCCATTCCAGAACCTTTCGGCCCCAACGGCCATCCGTTCTGCTTGCAATGTGCCCTGCCCATTGCCACTTTAGTTTGGCGATTCTTCGTGCTATGTCGATAACCTTGGTTCTCCTGCGGATGTCCCCATTCCTGATTCGATCACGCAAGGAAACTCCGAGCATAGCTCTTTCCATTCCCCTTTGGGTGATTTTAATTAAGTTTAACATGTTTTTTTTTTTTATTGATATAAATTAGTGCTTGACTGCGATCCCACCTGATAGTAAGTAGTGATGCAATCATTGATGGTGAAGCGCGCTAGTTTATTAAGAGTCTATTCACTCTAGCCTTGAAGACACCTAAATTATGATCGGACGGGAACGCCACAGCTGGCAAATTGTTCCAGTTCTTCGATGTACGCGGTATAAACGACGACGCGAAACGCTTAGTTCGGACCGTAGAGGTGACAACAACGAAAGGGTCCGTGTACTGGAACGAAGGCAAAGAAGGAACAGGAGTGGGTTTCAATCAGTAAAAGTCTGACACGTTTTCCCGCCTCGCCCAAGGGCGGGAGATGTCATATACACACATATTGTTATAGAATACACACACATATTGTTATAGAATTACGTCCAGACATAGATATTTGCCCTGGGTGGGAATCGAACTCACGACCTCCAGCATAGCCGTCAGGAACACTAACCACTAGACCAACATGCCAGTCTAAGATTCAAAAATATTTATTTCAAATAAATCATTTACACGCACTTTTGAAATGTCAAGAAGTTAGTCAGTCAGAAAAAATGATGCTAATTGCACATTCCAAAGCGTAGATCTCTATGGAGAAGAATGTGCAAGAAACTCCATGGACATATTTTTCAATCATGTTTTGTAATTACAAATATCTCTGTTACATGTTTCTTGTCGCTATCATGTGAGAACAATGTCAATAAAGTAAAAAAAAAACAAAATATAGATATTAAAATAGCAACTGGCAGCTAAGAGATGACCATTCTATCTGGCCAGTGTTTGAAAATTAAAAATATATAATAAGGTTTTCACAGAACTTATGACCATATTCACGTTTCCTCTTCCAGAGTCTAGCTCTTCTACAAGACCACAGCTGGATCCACACCGACTCTAAACAATTCAAATGCCCATCGTGCGACAAGACCGTCGTCCGCAAATACAGACTCATCGCGCACCAGAGAGTCCACGGCGCTACCAGAGACAATCATAGCTGTAACGTGTGCGGCAAGAACTTCACTACTGCGAGCAATATGCAGAGACATATGGTGGTGAGTTATCTGCCTGCCCTTCTTTGTTTAGAATGGGCTACTGTCCACGGATGCGTAGCTTCATAGACGCGTATTCGTCATTATACGCTAGGCGTACGCCTACGTGAACCTTATACAGCATTAGTTTTAGTGTATGCGAAACACGAAACACGTGTCTAGTATTTTAATGTACAATATTTCATAACTGTATCTTGAAAAATCACAAAGTTATAAGCTTGTTGACCGCACAAATACATAGTCACCGGGCCATCTAGGCGACTGAGGGGTTGTTTGGCTCCCACCCAGCTGTGCGCTGACACTTAATGGCCATAATGACCTGCCGTGACGTGTACTTAGTGCCAACTTGTGACTTTTTAAAAATATTTTTTACATGGTGTAATAATTATTGAAATCGATTCAGTTACTGATATTCAGATTTCGCATATACTAAAAATTATGTTGTATGCAAAACTATGAACGTAAGAATTCATTAAAACATACAAAAGATCTGTTGGAAGAGTGGGGGCGTCTCATACAAAGAACAACGTCGAGGAAATTGTTGATGAAATTATTAAGTGTCTTATTAATTTTTTTCTTTTAATTTACTATGTTTTATCAAATCAAGTTAATGGCCAGTCTAAGTACCGCCAAAAAATCGTCATAATTGGAAGCTGAATTGAGTAGATTTTTTACGATAATAAATAATCATGGTTTTTTTTTTTGCTTGCTTGTCTGAAGCTACGCGTCGGTGGAAAGTAGACCTGATCTACCAGTCAAACTGAATGTACTTGAGTACCAGTATTTTACATAGAGAAACTGCCTATATGAGCTCGTCAACCCAGTCAGCAGGTATTATGATAACCCTTGGTAACACGGGTCCTATACCGTATTCATATAGACTTGAGACAAAATGTAAACAAAGAAAACAATGTAGGTACCTTCGGTCAATTTTCTTCGACGGGTTTTTTTTTAAGCACGAAAACGAAAAACAAAAACAAAACTATCAACCAGTAACTTTAAACTTAACAAAACAAGAAACTTAATGAAAAAAAAAAAAGCAAAAGTAACAACGAAATAACAAGAATTCGACGAAAATATCTGAAAGCAGCACTCTCGTATCTATAGTGAAAAAGATGGCGGATTACAACCTGCCCGATTACAAAACGTCACATTATGTAAAATAATAATAATAATATTCCACAACTATCACACAACGCCGTCTAGTCCCAAGCTAAGCGGAGCTTGTGTTATGAGTACTAGACAACTGATAAACATACTTGTATATTTCTAAATACATACACATATAGATAAATTACACCCAGACACAGAACAAATGATCGTGCTCATTACACTAACATTTGTCCTGGGTGGGAATCGAACTCACGACCTCGGGCATAGCAGTCAGGGCCACTGACCACTAGACCAACAGGCCGGCGTTGTGTGATAGTTGTGTGGAGTATTATTATTATTTATATGCTAATCATATTTTGTTCACAGAATCAGCTGCAATCCACAATGCCTGCATCAGACATTCAACCTCTACAAATTGACATTCTGTAAAAAATAAGTCTATGTTTTATAATAATAATCTAAAATCCTCATTGTTACTGCAGCACTTGGCTCCATAACATCCTCGCCTGCGGCTCGGGCGACTTTTAACTCTTACGCGTTGACCAACTATCTCCAATCTCCACTTGTATCAAAATGTATTATATGCTTTTCAAAAGGCAAGATTTCCTGTTCTTTGTTTTTACTGAATTGTATTGTAGCGGAAGCATTAACTATTAAGGTGGAATGCCTTAAGTTCGCGCGCGAAAAATTCAAATTTTCATACAATATTGGATAAATACTGAAATGCAAATTGCAAAAAACATAAGGTAAAAAAAAGTATTCTTGTTAACAACATGTATTATATGTATTTACACAATTATACTATTATTATGGATCCAGTACATGTTTCTGGACCCCACCCCAATAGTAGAATTTTTTGTCGGTTATATCCTATTTAAAAAAAAAACCTTTACGTTTTTTTTTTAATTTAAGATGTATAAAATCGTTATTATTAGTGAAAAAAATGAATAAATTACGTTTAAAATTAAAAATGTCGTCGGAGTTGATTAAAATAATGATTTTATCTGCCCCGATGACTTTTTAATGAATTTTTTTTTTGTTTGCTAAAATTATCATCGGGGTTGGTTAGAATAACGATTTTATACCGCTTAAATTAAAAAAAATGTAAAGGTTTTTTTTTAATAGGAAAAAATAGTCAAAAATTCCACCTCTGGGGGTCCAGAATCATGTACAGGATCTGTGGTATTCGTTTGTGCGACGATGTCAAAGACAACCTGTATTTATTAAAACCATTAACATAATTAACTTAAAGAAGAGTTAAAATGTAATTTTAATAAAAACTTTACTTTTTATCTAGTCTGTCTAGTCGTCTATGTATTGTTTTTAAACTTTAATAAATTTTGAAAATATGTTCATCATTTAGACTTGATTAAATGTGCAAGGTTTCTTATAAATATACAAAATTAGTTTTAGTATATGAAAACTCGTGTATAAAATTTCATAACTAACATAAAATCACAAAGTTATAAGCTTGTTATGTTACCTGGTGGGCCGCACAAATACATAGTCACCGGGCCATGCAGACGAGTGAGGGGTTGTTTTGCTCCCGCATCCAGCTGTGCGCTAGTGTCTCATGTCCGCTATAACCTGCCGTGACCTATGTTTGTACTTAGTGTCGGTGATGACCTTTTTTAAATATTTTTGGGAAAAAATATAACATGGTGTAAAAATTATTGGAATCCGTTCAGTTACTGATTCTGAACGAACTATATTCAGGTTTCGCATGTACTGAAAATAATGGGAAGGGCTCACACAATAAATTAAATAAAATAGCAGATTTTCAGAGGTCTTTTCTGTATAATTTTTTTTATTTCTATACAAATCTACTTGTATTTAAGATGTGTAACAACGTCATAATCTCGTAAGGGCGGTTGAATGAAAAAGTATAAAAATGTAACTCGGTTTGGCTGATGTTAATATAACTTGATAGTATATAAGAGGTTATTAAATAACCATTTTTTGCTAAATATAAGTGTGTCATCTCTTTGTAGTTGTTTTTTACACGTTACAATGTCTATTTACTACATAATATAATTATTAGAGATGTGCCGACTAGCCGAATAATCAAAGTCAAAAGTTTTTTATTTCACATATGCCTACATGGGCGCTTATAAAACGTCAGAAGCTAGTGCACGGTTCCAAATTGGTCTTTTCCTATAGAGAAGAACCTGTAAGAAACTCCATGGGTAACCTAAAAGAGTAACTTTTAAAAAAGTTGTTCTTTAATATTTCCATATTACAGTATAGTATAATAATAACATATTATGTAAGGACAGTGTAGACCGGTTAATATTGTACTAAAAAGTACAATAAAAATAATCTTAATAAACAGTAAGTCGTAATAGGAAGTAACCTAAGAATTCGCGGAGTCTACAGTGTGCTCTCACATTCACATTATAAAAAAGAGGCTATATAAAAAATCAATAAATGAGTCGGTTGTAGAGGCCGACTAGTCGACCAAGCCGATCCCGGTTTCGGGGGTATTCGGCTATTTTCGTGACGCTTCGTGTACAGTCGTCGCCTAAGAGCGTATCGGAACAGGTGATGTTTACTTCGCATTGTTTTTCGGTTTGTACTTTTGAACTGGTGTAATTTATTATTCTGAGTATTAAGTGTGCCATTTGAAAGCAAAATGGCTCATTCAGCTTCAGTTAAACTAGTCAAGTAATTCTAAGATCTAATTTATTAAATTTATTTTACTATAAATAAATGTTGGAGTAACATTAAATGTTAAGTGTAAATTATAATACTAGGTATATGAACATAAAAAAATATTAATGTGTTTTTCTCTCAATATTATAAAAATATTCTGAATGTTATCCCAATAATATACCAATTTAATTAGTTCACTCTAAGCACGAATATTAGAATCTACACTAAGGAGCTCCAAGGTAGGCTACTAATTTTAAATTTTGTTCATACAAACCAAAAATGTGTGCAATTTATCTCAATCAGTTGGAAAAAACTGTTATAAGCAACTAATAAAATCTTGTAAAAAATAAAATAGGATCCTTTAAAAAAGTCGTCGTTGACGTCTAAACATTTTTCTTTTTGAAATGTTCGCGCTAAGAACTCAGCGCTAAGGCTCAACATACAAAACTGCGATGCGATACGACACCGCATCGCTGCAAGTTGCGATGCAATTTCGTGCGGTAAAGCATCGATTCAGGTGACCATACAATGTGCGATGCAAATCAAATCGCAAGTTCTTACGATGTATCGTGCGAGTTTGTAGATTTTTACGATGCGACTTGGTATCGCAGTTTTGTGTTTGTGCCCTATCTATACTGCATTCGAAATGGGATTTTTTGTCCGTTCAACCAATTTTGACTTCTATTTCATAGGCATAAGGATGGAATTAACCTGTAGCGATATCTATGGCGTATAATTAAAGTTCTCCGCGCGAGTGAAACATATAGAACAGCCCGAAATCATCTATCGGGCAGTTGTCCACCAGACATAACACCCGTCTGGTCGGAGGTTTGCGGGACTTTACACTCTGTTCCGCCTACCTCCAAACTGGTGACCCTCGACAAAGAACGTCAGCGCAACCTTCGTGCAGCTACTACTTCGTGACGTCATCATCACTTTCTCAAGCTTTCGATTAGCGAGCCATACAACCAGCACCCACGGCTTCAAAGGGTATCCTGACCACTAGCATGCTTACCTGGTCATCCTCAGCCTCATCAGCGACCTTGGCTAAGCACACAGCACCTTCGGCCAGTCACATGAAGAGCCATGGTCGGAGGATCCTCCCTTTTCAACGGAGGTTTGCGGGACTTTACATTTAGTTCCGTCTACTTCCAGAAACCTTTTAACCGCCTACGGAAATCCGATGGACTCGAGGCGTAAAAGACCGGTCGTTGTGGCGATGATTATGACTCTTCAGTGTATTAGAACAAACGATTCCTTTAACCACCTACACGTGGAATATATCCGACAAACACTAGCGTTAATTCCACCGGAGCCGCACATCCACGACCAAATACTCCATCTCGTCAGCTCTTCTGTCACCTATGGGGATTGAAGAGCTAAAAGAGACGGAGTACCCAGTCACAAACAGACGACCCTGGCGTATTGGACACGTAAACACTTGTCGGACTCTAACGTGGGCAGTTAAAGAGTTAAAAGCAAAAAAAAGTGGTTACAATACCATCTATTTACTGCAGCCGACATTTGTCATGCCACCAACGTAATAAAAGTCAAAATTGGTTGAACGGACATTAAAATAGGTTTGTTTATATGTTTAATCATATTGCGAATGGAGTACACAGTGTTATCTTGAATGTAGCGAAATACTCGATCTAATTTTAAATTAGTACTATTCAATCTAGTCATAGTGTAATCATGTACTTATTTAAGTAAGACCTCTATGTATTGGCGTATACTTAGTATGAAAATACAATAAATATTAAACAATTCTGTGGATTTTATTTCTGACTTCGTTTTTCTTCTTAGCGTATCGATGGCAAAACTAGTTAAATTAGGCCAGTATTCGGCCACGGCAGTGCCGTCCGCTGCTGCTGATGGTCCCTACGTGAACAGGTAACAGGGCACGTGATGCAGGATCGAAGGTGGGACATGGTCTGCGTAGAGACGCTGCACAAACTGAAGATCGGAACCGTCCGAGAACCCCCATCTGTGGAGATTGTCTTTGCTGCGCGCAACTTGGGTGCGGAGTCTGTTAAGAGATTTCCAGGTGGGCCATGGCAACTCGTGTCCAGGAGAGAGGCTCTCCGACGGCTCGACAAAATCATCAGGAGGTTTAAACTTCTGCCAGAGGTCACATCTCTTCGTTTTTGATAAAAAACTCAATGCCACTTTTCGTTGTAATTTTATAACTCAAGAACGGGCTCACCTATCCAAACCAAATGTTTAGGCTTTGTTCGGACTATTTAGTAGGTGGTTTATGTGAAGTTTGTACAAAATCGGTCGAGCGGTTCTTCATTTATCACATTTTTGTTAATGGGGATTTTGCTGTCAAATTGAAACTTGTAGGGTAGAGCAGAGTAGGGTAGAGTAGTCAGTTGACGGAAGCGAAGCCGCGGGCAAAAGCTAGTCTTCTGTATATATAAAAATGAATAACTGTTCGTTAGTCCCGCCAAATAGCTCCAGCAGCAGTTCTCTAGTAAAACTAGAGAACTGCTGCTGGAGCTGTTTGGCTAATTTTGATCTTGAAATATTCGTGACAGTCCAGGGAAGGTTTAAACGGTGAAAAAAATATAGAAAAATTCACGGAAAAAAAATCCGCATACAACGCCATCTCTAATTAAAATGTCATTTTTAAAATGAATTATTCTGGTTCTGATGATGCCAGTAGATGGCGTTATCCTTTAACAGCCTTTATCCTTTAACAGAGCTAAAACGTTTATAGACGGTATGATGTTCGCCGAGTCAGCTAGTAATATAAGAAAACTGAATAATTAGTTTAATTTTAGGAACTACAGGTTCGAATTGAAAAAATCTTATTACTGTAGGGTATCCCCATTATCGTATTTAGATTTGAAATTGTGCTTAAAAATTACTTATCAATTGCTTCTATTTGCTTACATCATGATGAAAAAATTTCTTATTTCACAAGTTAAAAACATTTCAAACATTTAAGGTTCACCTTCCATTCTATTATCAGAATGGCTGGAAAATCTCTGTAGAGTAGTAACTATGTAGAATTACTGAAATATTCCTGGGCCCATGGACCGGAGCGAGGAGGAGTGGCAGGCGGCCGCCTCCTTCACACACTTCACATCATCAAGTGAATCTCTCATCGAACTTCTGTGCAAAGACATGAGAGCAAGATATGTATCTGTGGAGTCGCTTGGATCTCTTAATGGCCATTCTATTGTTATAAATAGGTGAATTCCACATTAAACGTGATAAACTCAAACCATACTTGGTACAATTCCGGCCTCTTCAAAATGTGTGTACTGAAAATTTTAACGAAGATTTATCATTTTTGGGTTTAGGGTATATTCCTACACTAGACAGTGTTACTGACATGGTTCATATCTTTAACACTCATATGATCGCCCTGTTTGATGCTCATCCCCCAGTTAAGTCATGCACTATTAGGGAAAAGTCATACCCGTGGATTACCGACACAATAAAACTCATGATGCGTTTACGTGATGACGCATTAAGTGCTTGTAGGAAAACGAAAGCAGTCAAAAATAAAATATTACAAGGAGTTAAAGCGCTTAGTGGTTAGTTCATTGCATAGTGAAAAAGTTGCGTACTTCAAACAAAACATAAACAATAAAAAAAAATCCTAAACTGCTATGGAAAACTTAAAATCCACTTTGTCGCCCTTCAAACCTATATAAGAACTTCCGTCGCACTTTACAGATCCTGACTTGATAAATGACAACTTCTTGATAGTTCCTGGTAATCCTGTGGCCAGCACATCACTGATAGTGTTTTATGATAAAAATAGACATGGTGAACGTATTTTTGCTCTCACCCCAGTAGAACCGAGCGATATCTCAAGAAATCGGAAAAACTCATTGAAGTCGTTAAGTGATGTTATAAAGCTTAATTTTTATTTTATTTTTATCCTAATTATTATTTTTTGTTATCTTCTTCTTTATTTTTTCGGCCTAATTATTAAAAAAAAATGCACTAACATAGAAGAAATACCTAATATGGAAATACCTACATATTATGCACCAACAGAATAGGATAATACCTTCTAAAACAGACTGCACTAATAAAACGGTGGACCGCCGACTACCCAAGATACGAGCAGTGCTCAGTTTGGGAGTCGTTGACTTACTTTTGGAACTAACCAGTGTAATGTAATGTTGTCTAGTCATTGTGTTTTGTGTACTTTTTGGAAGAATAAAGAAATTATTATTATTATTGTTATTTATCACTAATCTTAAAAGTAACGCCGAGGGCCACGATGGCATTACTTTGGGCATGATTAGCATGACTCTGCCGCACACTTTAAACGTTATAACGGAAATAATTAACTGCTCTATAGTGACATCAACATTTCCCGATCAATGGAAAATTGCATCAGTTAGGCAGTTGCCTAAAAATCAAAATCCAACTGAATTAAAAGACCTACGTCCTATAAGCATTTTACCGTGCTTATCAAAAGTACTGGAAAAAGTCGTCTGTCAACAACTAACGCAATTTCTAGAACAAAATAAGATTCTACCTGACTTGCAATCTGGGTTCCGAAGGCAGCGCAGTACGTCTACTGCTTTACTGGACGACACTGATAATATATTAGCTGCCCAGGATCAGGCAATGTGCTAATTGCTCGTCTTGTTAGACTTTTCCCGGGCATTTGACGCAATAAATATTCCGTTATTATTATCTAATTTAAATTATTGGTTTTGACGCTGCCGCCTTACAGTGGTTCCACAGTAACCTTACAGATAGACAACAGCTTGTCAATTTGCGAATGGGTGACGGTACTACTCTAAGGTCGGCACTCATTGCAGTAGAGAGAGGAGTCCCGCAGGGCTCCATCCTTGGGCCGATTATTTGTATATTGTACTGTGCAGATATTATTAAATGTCCTTAAATGCAAATATCATATATAAGGTGCCATAAAAATATCTGCCATGGCTTTAATGGGAGGTAGTATTGTGTTTAAAGATTACAAAAGTGAAGAGCTTTCGTACCCCGGAACAGTTAATTCAATTTGAGAAAATAAAGTAGTTAAATAAACATCGACTCGACTCGCATAACGTGGTTCACAAATTACGCGCGATGTGTCGCTTCGTCTATGAAAACAATTGCTATCTCTTTCAATCTGTTCGGTGAATGAAAACTGAAATCAGCTGACTAGTTCGTCACTATCTAATCCACTAGGTACGCAATAATACGCAGGCAAACTAGTGTTTTAAAAGTGCAATTACTTACCAGCTACTGTATTCTTCCGAAAAACTGACGTAAATAAGATGATAAACTTCCCATCACACTTAAAACAGGCTTTGGACTGTCAAGTTAGTGTAAGCATCGCATTTTTTTTTTTTTTTTAAACAATAGGTAGGTACTTAGATTAAAATTAATAACGATAAATTACAGTAACTTGGCGTGTTTAAAAGTTAATCATCTTATTTACAACAATTGCACCGTATTTCCAGTTATTTAAACACTCCCTACCCACTTATCTACAAAACTGTTGCACAAGTCCGCCTTCGCGTAGCACACAAATGTAGGCACGCTTATGTACATGTGTCTTCACTTTATGTAATGCGTCCTTTTTACTTGCCTAAATGCGCGTTTGATGCGCCTTTTTAATTCTACCACACTCCTAATGTTATGTCCGGTTTGACCGTACACAGGTCCTTCACACGACCCCACAATAAAAAGTCTAGAGTGGTTAACCTTTCGAATACAGTAATTAGACACAATAAAAAAGACAATGAGAGAGCGAACGCCGGCGTTCCCGCGTTTCCAGCGGGCGGCGGACGACGGCGCATGGGGCTGCGCTTTGACGACCGAGTGGCTGTCGCGCAGCGGCATTGTTTGATAAGAATGGCAACAGTGTATGAACGGCGCCGGCGTTTTTCGAAATGATTTAATTGAATTCGGTGCGGTGCGGCAACAGATTATTAAATCTACGGGATGGTTTTATGTCAATAAATGAATTCTTTATACGTCCATTTTTTTGTATGAAAAAAAAAATTACAAATGATTAATAATTTATCTTTACTATTGTAATCTATAAACACAATACTACCTCCCATTAAAGCCGCGGCAGATATTTCTATAATAATAATAATAATAATAATAATAATAAATTATTTATTGCCCAAAGAAAGGAAAAAAATACATGACATGTTACATTTATGTTTGAATTCTTTTTACATATTTTGTGAATAATGTCCCCTATGCTAGGAAAGTCCTGTTGTGTATAGCACCTTATATACGCCGATGATGTTCAGGTTTATATATCCTTCCGACCAGACGAGTACAATGATGTCAATAGGGATCTTAACGATGACCTTCAAAGAATTGCCACTTGATCTGAGGAGAACGGTCTGTCGTTGAACCCTACTAAAACCAAATATTTGGTGTTTGGTTTACGTCAACAGCTTGTTAGGCTGCCTTTAACATTTGACTTTAAGCTAATGGGCGTGCTGATCGAACGAGTATATGAGGCGAGGAATTTAGGTCTAGTCATGGATAAAGACCTGCGTTTTGAGAAACATGTGGCAGACTCAGTTCGAAATTGTTTCTATTGCCTGGAGGTTTTATACAAGATACGACCATACTTGTCCGAAGCATTACGAGAGCAGCTGATGGAAACTCTAGTTCTTTCTATGTTGAACTACGCAGACACGGTATATGGCCCGTGCCTGTTAGCTCGTACAGATCGGATCATTCAAAGGGTACAAAATGCTTGCGCTCGGTTTTGTTACAACATTCCTCGCAGAACCCATGTAACACCTTATCTAAATAAACACTTTACGCTGAAAAAGAAATCTAGACGCAAACTGCACTTAGCTTGCCTTCTGTTCGGTGTAGTTAAATATCAGAAACCGGACTACTTATTCAACAAGCTGAGTTGGCTTACGAGCCGGCGGGAATGCGGAAGAAGACAATGCTCACAACAACTTTCAACCCAGTCTCACGGTACAGCTGCTTTTAGGGGCAGCTTTCGTTACGCGGGTTCCAAAATTTGGAATAATATCCCACCATATACATCAGAGCGATCAACGCAATAGGCACATTTAGAAGACTCTTACGACAGTATTTGATCGATGCGCAACGAAGTTTGGATATGGTGGTGCAAAATACCACAATTATATAATGTACCCGTGTACCTGCCTTGGTTGAGGGTATTTTTTGGTGTTTAGTGTTGTCATTTAGTGTGCCACGCCAGGAAAATTAATTAGTTGTTATTACATAGTGATGAGAACTGCTCACACTCGGCCTATTCGAGTTCCTTATCCTCTGACCCGGAGGGCACGGTTGTTTCACATGACACCGTGACGTTCGGTCGTGGGTGTGAGACCTACAAAATACAAAGCAGCACATTACATAGGTACTCTATTTTTCATTTTTATGTTTAAAACGGTTGCTTCTAAACGTACCCACTGTCTCTGGCCTACTTGCTTGCGGCGGGCACGTGCGCGGTGCCAGGATAACGACTTTCTTTCCCATTCCACAGGAAGCCTGGCAGTGTGTGAGCCTCTGTTTGTTTTGAAACTTGCATCTCCATAATAACACATTGCTATATCAATCAAATGGAAAAGACAATAATGTAACAAGGATTGAAATGACATCGTTCCACAATAAATTATTTTGTTTTTTTTTTTTATTAGCCTTTTTATATTATATTAAATATGTATGTATGTTTATTTTATGTATATATATATATATATACATTTGATCCCTTGTTTTCTTATTATTCTTTCCTTTTTTTATGCACCTGCCATGTTTTCTCTTCACTACCCTTGGTTGACTGGTAGAGAATGCCTAAGGCATTAAGTCCGCCTTTGTACCTTTATGTTGCATGAAGTTTTAATAAATAAATAAATATACTGTCCCACTGCTGGGCAAAGGCCTCCCCCAACTTCTTCCAGGTATTCCTTTCCTGAGCTACCTCGAACCAGTACTTACGGTCGGCAACTAGGTCGTCTCGCCACCTCTTCCCAGGTCGACCTCGGCGGCGTCGTCCATCTTCCGGTACCCACTTTGTGGAGACTCTTGCCCACCGGTCTAAAACTCATTGATATGTGTATCCTGCTCGTCCTAACCTACGGTGCCCAGACATGGTCGCTCACCGATTCGCGAAAGTTTCGCCTTGGGGTTTGCCAACGAGCAATGGAGCGCAGTATTCTGGGTGTCAAGAGGGCCGACAGAGTGAGGAACACCACGCTGCGTCATAAGACGGGAATTATGGACGTCGGAAAAAAGGCTGCCAGGCTAAAATGGGATTGGGCGGGTCACATCAGCCGCATGCACTCTTAAATTATTATGATTAAGTATAATTTGCGCTTACCTTCCATACGTACTTTTCGTCCTCCACTAATTTGCACTCAACTTTTTATTTTACAAGTATATTTACAATATATCAATCACCTTCAACGCAACTCGCAGCAGGAATAAATAAACTAAATGAGATACTATTCATTAATAATCACTCCTTCACGCACGGCTGCATACAATGCGCTAGTGTGGTGGGTTTGAGTGATTGCATCCTAACTCGTTCTTGATTTACCCACATTTGTTTACTTTTTCTTATTATCTATGTATATATATATATATATTTTTTTTTTTTGTATCATTCGTCTATTACTTATTTGTTTCACATCACACTATATACAAACACATACAATTGTCTTATGACTATTTATTCTCTAATTATCAACATTCTATTATGATGTATTATATTATTTAAGTACCTACGCATCACCGCTATATATTACACTACAAAACTGTTTCGCGTCCGTTACGTCACAAGTCACAACCTCAGGTTCAGTTCAAAACCTGCGTCAGGCAATAGTTGTCTGGCAATCATGCTGAACTGGACCTATTTTGGCGCCGCCGTGCGGCGCACAATTGCATATCTATATTATTATTATTTTGTTTTTTTTTTTTATTTTTTTTATTCTCATTTGTATGGTTTCGTGTTTACATATATTGTTTGTGTGCCTTACGTTGTGACAAAATAAATTCATTTTCTTTCTTTCTTTCTGCGAAGCAGTAATGCTAGCAAAGGAGTCAACCGATCGCGTGAGGCAACGGTCCTCACGCCCCAACTGCCGCCGATTTCCGGCCACCGTAGGCGCGAGCTTGAGGGCGGCGAGTAATAATAAAAAACTTATTACAAAAAAAATACAATCGGCTTCAAAGTAAAAAAACATTGAAAAGTGCAAAATAACTTTAATATCGGAAGTCGGTGATAACGAAGAGATAAAACTATTATATAAACACCGACTTCCGAAATTAAAGTTATTTTGCACTTTTCAGTGTTTTTTTTTCTTTCAAGTCGGCTGTATTTATTTTTTTGTAAAATGTTTTTTATTTTACACTTTTTAGTTATGGTACCACCACTAAAGAGTAGGGGAGGCCGGGGTTCAAAGTGCCGGGGGTAGGTTGTTCCGATCCAAATAGCTCCGCGAAGAAAAGAGGTAGCAATAGGTTTGAAGTGCGTCGCGAAACGTCATACTATCGCGCTATTGCAGCAGCCATTTTAGTGACGGTGTGTCGGCTTCTGAGAGTGGTAATGGATTAGTGGCACAGAAACATCACCTAAGTAAATTTTTTCGTCCTTAAACTTTTTGGTCTATTTCAATCAATTTCCTGGCTATTTGTGAGTGACTTGCTATTATCAGTTGGGAAAACTATCGTGATTATCTTTTTAATATCATTGATGGCTTTTTATAACCTATTCTATTATAATTGAAGGACACTTTGAAAATGGGATATTGGGGTTCCAAGTTCCTCTGATGGGGGGCAAGTTGTTCCGCAGAACAACGTATACTTGTGCTGTTAAATTTGACATGCTTGACATTCCAGCCTCTTGACATAGAAATAAAGAAGCTGGAGCTGATTGGTACACGGGTTTTTTTTAAAAAGAAATCCGTCTTTGTCCATAAGAACTCCGGAAGCCACAAGTGCAGGACGCGCATCTTCTCTTATTCGGCAGAATGTTAATGAATTTTTAAACAAGCTCGGAGATGTCATATTGAAACAGAACTTGCTACCATCTAGAATTTGGGACTTGGACGAAACAGGAGTCGCACCTATATTAAAACCAAAGAAAATAGTAGCTGCAAAGGGCGTTAAACAAGTGGGTGCCATAGTGTCTGTGGAGCGAGGAACTTTAGTTACCGTCGAATGAGCAGTGAATTCAGTTGGAATAACTATACCACCTATGTTTGTTTTTCTTCGCCTTAAGTATAAAGACCTACACATTCGTGATGGTCCCCCAGAAAGTATTGGAGCTGGAAATAGCTCGGGATGGATAACGGCTAAAAAATTTCTCATCTTTATGGACCATTTTATAAAATACACCAAGCCCACTCCACAGATTTTGTATTTTTATAAATTAAACTCATAAATATTCAGTTACATGTGCCTTATTTATTTTGTACATATCTTTCCAACTAATATTACATTATTATTCATTGGAGTTAAAAGCGGAACAACTTACCTCAACTTAGGAACAACCAGCCCCTCCGTGGGGCGAGTTGTTCCTTGTCGACTTGCTAAAGAAAAATTATCCTGGTCCAAAATATATTATTATTTCAATGGATTTGATTATAGAATTTGAAACTAGGATAAATTCTGCATCTATTTATATAGGAATCATATATTATAAATCTTTCTATTACTTTCATATTGCTTCCTACTCCAAAATTGGAACTTCGAACCCCGGTCTCCCCTACCCCTCAGTCAAACTTAAATACCTTATAGCCAGAGTGCATCTCATGACAATTCTAATAATCCCAAACAAATCTAACCGAGATTACATTAATTTATTACAGAGTTCCGGTGCCTAACTTCAGGGTTCATCATCAGATCAGTTCGATATATTCCCCCTCTACTTTCAGTCAGTCATGGACTACACATATAAACAAAGCAATTTCACTTGTTACGACGGTTCTGCTGTGATCCCATGAGGAGTTCTGTTCCATATCTTCGAAGTTCATGATCAGATCATAACAATATTTCTATGGGACCAACTCGGAAGCATAAACTTTCAATCAAAATCGGTCCACAATTGACCGAGAAATCGGTGAACATTCATAAAAAAAACATACATTCAACCGAACATATAACCTCCTCCTTTTTGAAATCGGATAAAAACAAAAATTGTTTATTATTTTTATTTAAAATACTCGCCATGTAGTAATGGTAATGTAATGGTAATGGGTGGCTCGCCCTCCGTCCGGTACCGTCCGGTAACCGCCCGGACTGAGCCCATGTTGTCGACGGCGCGTACTGTTCCACGCGCGCCTCAGGGAGCTGTCAGCAAATCGTAGCGGCCCAGCAGAGTCAAAGCCTACTGGGGCCACGGGTAGTGTGAAAGTGAAACCCGGAAACGAAGGCAAAGAAGGAATAGAAGTGGGTTTTTAGTCAGTAAAAGTCCGACACTATCTCGCGCTCCGCCTAAGAGCGCGATTTGTCATAAGATGATTTTCCCACCTAAAAATATATATATATATTCCTGGGCCAATGCAGGTAGGGTAGGCTATAGGTTATTATTACGTCACGCTACGACCAATAGTAGCGGAGCAGTATCGAAAGACGGGTGAAACTGCATGTATGAATAAAACAAACAAAATATATAATCATTACGCATTTATTAAAATTCTTCCAATAAATAAATTGCACAAACTCACACCACGCTATTAAATATAGGATAAGCCTTTACACTCATTTACAGTAATTGTATATAGAAATAATAAAACATTTAAAAAATATTATTAGAACGTTCGTTCATTGTGAGAAAACCGACCTGTTGACTAAGTTTACTGCCTACGGACGCGTACCTTCATAGATGCGTATGACTTATGGGCCAATTACACAACTCGATATTCAGACAGTCTTAGCACAGTATAGATATATGGAACAGTACGGAAACAACCTACAAATATTCGAAACGGCACGACGAGACTCCTAAGCATTTCTCGCGGTCCTGTCAGTAGCGAATGCCGCTTAGGAGTCTCGTCGATGCGTATGTTTGTGTGAGTGAGCCGTTTCGAACATTTGTAGGTAGTTTCCGTACTGTTCCATATCTATACTGTGGTCTTAGTCTATATTTATCTATTTATCTCATCGTTCTATTTCATTCCTTTACACGACATTGGCGTAAGTTGCTCTTCTTGTGTGACGCTACATAGATTAAGACTGTCTGAATATCGAGTGGTATACAATGAGTTCAAAATAAGAATAGGATCGATTGCCATGTTGTGACTTTTTTTTATTTATTTTTTTCGGGTGGGAAAATCATCTCATGACATCCCCCGCTCTTCGGCGGAGCGCGAGATAGTGTCAGACTTTTACTGACTAAAAACCCACTCCTGTTCCTTCTTTGCCATTTGTTTTCCAGGGCCCCGGGGATCTCTTTCGCATCACCCATGGCCCCAGTAGGCTTCGACCCTGCTGGGCCCCTACGGTTACTGACATCTCCTTGAGGCGCGCGTGGAACACTACGCGCCGTCGACGACTTGGGTCGGACGGCTCGGTCCGGACGGTTACCGGACGATCGGACGGCAAGCCACCCATTGCTCGCCGTCCGCAAGCCCGCGCCTGGTGGCCGGAAATCGGGATCGGTCGCCTCCTTTGCTAGCATTACTGCTTCGCAGAAGGAGGCGACCGCCTGCCACTCCTCCTCGCCTGTACGCGCGGCCTGGCGCGAGTGATCGCTGCCGCCGATCGCCCCCACTAGGACACGGCGGTGCTCCTGTGCACCGTGTCCTCCGGGCGGTCCACACAATGGTGGCACCCGGGCGTCTCTTCTGCAAGAATCCGGTGCAGGAACCTCCCGAACTTACCATGTCCGGTGAGGACCTGCGTCATGCGGTAGGTGAGGACGCCATGAGGTCGCCATGAGGTCTTTCCAGCCACTCCTCAAAGAGGGGACTTATCGCCATAATTATGGAGTGCCCAATGTTGTGACGTCACGTCATACTGTCAAATCGCAAGAAATTGGGCAAAATTGAAGAACTGGATTCTGATTAAACTTTTTTCGTTCACAATTCGTAAATAAATTAAATAAAAAAAAATGGTTTTGCTCACCATAGTAATTCTTTGATTTGACAGTATGATGTGACGTCACAACATGGCAATCGATCCTATTCTTATTTGGAACGCATTGTAACAGGCGCTTTACGTAGCGGCAACGACACGACTGCACGACGCCGCCGCTTCATCGACACAGTTTCATAGTTTTGTATGTAAGCTTCATGCAGGCGTACACCAAGCGTATAATGACGAATACGCGTCTATGAAGCTACGCGTCCGTGGACAGTAGGCCTAAGCTCTGGTCCAAACACGTCTCTTTAGCAAAAATGTCTAATGGCTAGATTCTAAGTTACTAAGTCTACATTTTGCTAAAAAGACGTGTTAAAATGCGAAAAAGAAGGATGGAATTATACACCGTATATAAAAAAATATTAGATATATAGGGTGACTGGTAATTAGTGACCGATACTTAAACACGTGATAGTACTCATGATTACAAACAACTTTCCCAAAGAAACTTTTTTCATATACTCACTAGTTTGTACGTACATTCACTGATTAGGTACGTACACCTATGGGTTTGCAAGCCGCGCGGGTGTTCTATCACTATTGTAGGTACGATGGCGTCACGCGGCTAACAGCACTTAATTTAAACAGCTGTTTTATTATTGTGATAAAACTAATGAGAATAATAATAATTACCAGTCACCCTATAGATAGGTCGCGGGTTCAAACCCAGCCAGGCGCATTACTTTGTGTAATTTATTTCATCACCACTGCTCTCAAAACGGTGAAGGAAAACATCGTGAGGAAACCGGCATGTCCTAGAACCAAAAATTCGAAGACATGTGACATCCACCAACCCGCACTGGGCCCGCGTGGTGGATTACGGCCCATTCCCTCTCCTAGAGAGGAGGCCTGAGTCCCAACATTGGGAACGTTATAAGGCCGACTATGCTATGCTATAGATAGAACCATTGAGACACAAAAATATTTTTTTATGCTAGCCACATTGTATGCCATGCATTATGTTGAGCCCCGTCCCGCAATGTAGCTAGTATTAAAAAATATAGCCATATAAACGGGATAATTGATTTATACGTTATTACCAGAGGTCGGAATTAGGTAGTTATTCATGTACTTACACTGATTTCATACAGCGAAAGAATAAAGTAAATATGCCTCAAATTCCGAGATTAATTTTAAAGAGCAGAATTTTTTTGTGATACTATCAGAAATATAGCAGAAAAAATTTCTTCCTGCATGGCGAGGAGGAGGAAAAGTATAAATTTGTTAACCTCACCACAGTTGACGTAGAGAGATCTTTTTCAATGAAAAATACTAATAAAAATTGTATGTTAATTATTTATCTTTGTTTCATTTTTTTTATCTATCTCTGAGGATTTTATTATTATTTATTTGTAATTTTGTTGCCAACGCGAGATTTTTCATTAGAAATCCCGGGAAGATCCATATTATTATCAACATTTCAATGCAAGTACATAAATAATTCAACTCTTTATGTATTTTTAGGCCTCAATTTTCATAGTTTCTTATATCTATCATTTTAGAGCCTCTTAAAATCACTATATCTAAACTAATTCATATAGCATCAATAATAATCGACGGTTGAAAGGCTAATTGATCTAAACGAATTTTTTTCCAATATTGAGTTATATACATATTCGGAATCAGCAAATTTTTCTCAGTCGTCTGAGCCGGGTTTCAATTTTTTTTTTTTTAATGTCGCTTATTTCAATTAGCCTTTCAACCGTCGATTATTATGACATGATATATTCACAATATTTTATTTAAATTTATATCACATAAAATTAAAATAAATTTACACATTATTGAGTATTTCATTGTTATAAAAATCTAAGTTACACTTTATTGCTATGAAGTTGCAGATGTTTTTTTTTACAGATAGATCCCAGAGTCAGATCTGATATCACTTTGCATCCGGTTTAAGGTCTCATTAGACCCACTCGATACCCGACCATGCCGAGCACAGCACCATTTTGTCGCTCGGTGATCATTTGTCGACAGGTGGACCATGGTTGGATACCGCATGTCAACCAGTGAACGTCAGGTAATCTAAGAGTGGACATTGCGTTGTCTGTCAATATATGAGTAGTTTTTCAAGGAATGACGGAACTCGCATCGTCCTCGTGTGGACAGCACACAATCCATTCGGGATCAGCGCGTGGACAACGCAAGGCAAGCGTGCGAGCAACGGATGAACACTGAGTGAGGTACTCGCCATTCACGCGAAGTTAGCCCGCGGACGCTCCTAATTTGATGTAGTGCGCATAAACCCATACGTCGTCGGATCGGGTGTTGGGTGGTTCTAATGAACTATGACCTTCTAACATAATGAGGATCAATCACATAATAGCAAATCCGATTTTTACTAAGTACATCGTATGTGTAATAATTTACTGATCATTTATTTTTTTAAATTATTAAAATCTGTCAAGAAATGGTGGATTTATTTAAGTTTTACTGAACGACTACTTGGAAACGCGCGCTCTCGCTGGACTGTTTACGATGACGTCATCTGTTATGATCCTTGCGACGAACGGCTTGATCGTATTCATTCGCCGGTGGAGACCGATCATGACAGATGACGTCACAGCAAATCGCTTCATTCTCGGGCGCGTTTCTGGAACTAATACACTAAAATTGCTGTATCTTTGTCAATTTTGGACCGATTCAAATAATTTCTTCACAGTATTTACTTTTTTTTTGACGCTAAAAAAAAGTCTGCATACTCCACAAAAATCATACTATCAATAATTGTACTATAGTTACATGATAAACAATATTGAGTATATAAACTAAATGTATAAAATAGTTATTACACTATGGTAGGCGCCAGATAAATTTACAATAAAGTGCATTGAACTTTACCTAATATCTCTTAGCGGGTACTCGAACAATAAATTATGATCTGTTTTTTTTTTTTTTTTAAATTCATTACTAGAACATGTATAGGATCACAATAAATCACTAATAGTCAATTTTATGGATTTATTTTATTTATTTATTTAAACACTTTAACCGCTTGCGTCGGATTTGTTCGACGAATGTTTAGCTCTTCAATCCCCACAGGTGACCGAAGAGCTGACGAAATGGAGTATTTGGTCGTGGATGTTTTTTTTTAGGTGGGAAAATCATTTAATGACAAATCCCGATCTTGGGCGGAGCGCGAGATAGTGTCAGACTTTTACTGACTAAAAACCCACTCCTGTTCCTTCTTTACCTTCGTCCCAGGGCGCCGGGTTTCACTCTCACACTACCCGTGGTCCCAGTAGGCTTCGACCCAGATGGGCCCCTACGATTTGCTGACATATCCCTGAGGCGCGCGTGGAACAATACGCGCCGTCGACGACTGTCTGGTCGTGGATATATCCGACGTATGCGATTAAAGGCGCCAAAACTTTGTAGACATATGATACCCACCAACCCCCACTGGGCCCGCGTGGTGGATTATGACCCATTCCCTCTCCTAAAGAGGAGGCCTGAGTCCCAGCAGTGGGAACATTATAAAGCTGATTATACTTATATAAATAAATAACTACAATAATAATTATTCGAGGCCTTTTATATTGAGATCATATCTATATTTCGTGGCCAGATCATAGAAAATCACATCATGATATGGCCAACTAAAACTGGCCAGATAAACGTTAAAGTTTGACGATATTTCAATCCGCGTCTAGCCTACTTTCTTTAGACTATTTACTATCATAGAAATCCTACATCAATGATATGGCCATACGAGGATCGACATATCATCAAATGTTAACGTTTAAACGATCTGGCCAGTTTTAGTTGGCCATATCATAAAGTGATAATTTCTATGATCTGGCCACAACATATACATTCTTAACTTCTACATTGTAAGTATATTTTTTCTACCTCTCACGAAGGTAGGACAGCCTTTGAATGTGTATGCACGTGAGTCTACACACACATTCGAGACCAAGTCGCCTTAGGCCTACTGTCCTCGGGCGCGTAGCTTCATAAATGCGTATTCGTCATTATACGCTTGGTGTACGCCTGCGTGAAGCTTGCATAAAAAACTATGAAACTGTCGACGAAGTGACAGCGTCATGCCGTCGTGTCGTTAAATCTAGCGTATAATGACGGATACGCGTCTATGAAGCTACGCGTCAGTGAACAGTAGGCCTGACGCGGTGACCTTAGTGGGTGATTCAACGCGGTTGTGAAGCGATCCGATGGGGTTCGCGCGAATTCAATGCGAAGCAGCGGTTTTGTCCTACGTGCGCAAGTTCGTGCAAAAATATCAAACTGATTGCGTCCGCTTCGCTTCGCACATCGCCGTACCACACCCACGTGCGACTGTTTGTTTCATTAGTGGCGCATCGCTTTGCGATCGCGTTGAATAACCTACATAGAATACTGCGATGGAATATCTATGTATGTATCATGTTCCTAAACTCAGTCAAATTGACTTTTAATTATAATTATCGAATTTTTTTCGTTATAAAAACGATAAATTGGTGTAGTGATTTTCCCACAAAACGACGGGTGTAAAGTGAAATAAAAAATCATTTTTTCGATTTTCTGTTGATTCGAATAATTTACAAAAAAAAATCTATACTAATATTATAACTCTAAAAGCTTTACATCTCAACGCGCCAATCTCAGGAACTGCTGGTTTGAATTTAAAACTAAATTTTTACTTTAAAATGTTGTGAAATGAAAATAGCTAAATTACAGAAAAAAAAATTACTTTGCACCTTTCGAAACGGAATCACAATATACTTAGTTGTCTAATTATTATTACTTATAAATACAGTTACTTACAACACAAAATATCTTATTAAACTAAGTTAATCTATACTTTACATAGTATAAAATAAAGTTGATATTCGCGTGTATGTTTATCCACTAAATCCTAAGCTATGTAACGGATTTTGATATACATAATTACATCTGTTTGAAGCCGGAGCTAGTCCAACTGGTCTGTTGGCCGTAGGTTCGATTCCCACCCAAGACAAATGTTTTTGTGATGAGCACGATCATTTGTTCTGTGTATGTGTGTAATTTATCTAAAATATGTATGTATTTAAAAAGATACAAGTATGTTTGTCAGTTTTCTAGAACTCATAGCACAAGCTCTGCTTAGCTTGGGACTGGATGGCGTTTTAAGTTTTAGAATATTATTACTGCTACTACTTCATAATCATACAGCTCAGTGCCATCATGCGTTACCTACACTGTACAACACTAACTTCTCCTATCCGACTTTGCAAAACCTCAATATAAGATTACAGTTGTTGGCACCCTGAAAAAACCCGCAAAAAATCGGACTCAACATCGTCAGTTGGTGTCACGCAAGATATTTCAGTGGCCTCAACGTAGTCATTTGGAAAGTGACTTCAACGCAGTCTTTTTTTTGTCCCTTCACCACTGATAAGAGATTTTATTTGGAGTTCATAAAAGCGAAGTAGTTGAGATCTTCCGTCCCTCTTGCTCAGTCTTCCACAGTGGGTTCGTCTCCCTTCCATTCAGAGTTCCTGTGCCGCGCCCGCTTGGGCCAGGGCTTCTTGAGATGCACGTGCTCCACATGGGCACGATGCTCGCCTGCAGTAGTGAAGCTTTTGCCGCACGTGTCGCATTTGAAAGGCTTTATGCCGGTGTGGATCTGTAAAACACACTGATGTTATAAAGGTAAAAGTTTTTGGCGGGATTTCATCGTGTCAAGTTCAGTGGTTGTTTTAATTATTCGCAAATTGATTCCTAGTAAATATTGTGATGTGAAATTGGTGTAGTTTTGTATCTCAAGTATCTGCGCAACTGAACAATATGTGGAATCATTGAAACGGGCGCGATCTCGGTAAAATGGAGCTGAGAATTTTATTGTAGTGTTGACTACCTCAGCGAAGTTTGCCGAGAAGGTTGACTAGATACATTTGCTGCCAAATACTAAAAAAAATCATTAGAATGTGTACATCCATATTCTAACGGTAAACAAATTAACTATTCATACGAGGACATGGCTTAAAGGACTTAGTATACAAGTTAAAAAAATAAAAATAAAAACGCTCAAACGACCGAACAGATTTGTATGAAATTTGGCACATCGGTAGAGCAAGCGTGAAATTCTGTTAAGCGTGGTAGCGTATGTACCGGTGGCGCATTGCCTTACGCCTGGTGGTCCGATGATGGAACGGGCTAGGCGGAATTAGGTTATGCAATTCAGACGCACAGTTCCCGAAATGCAACCGGAGAAAACCGACGAAGCCTCGATTCGACGAGTGCATCATTGCCAATGATCTTCTTGGCTCGCCTCTCAATTCAAAATAACTATTACTTACAGGAGAGCAGTGGTGGCCGAGTGGTAACGGCCTCGACTTACGAGTTGTAGGTCTCAGGTTCACACCCAGTCACGCGCATTACTTTGTCTAATTTATTTCATCACCACTGCTCTCAAAACGGTGAAGGAAAACATCGTGAGGAAACCGGCATGTCCTAGAATCAAAAATTCGAAGGCATGTGACATCCACCAAACCGCACTGGGCCCGCGTGGTGGATTACGGCCCATTCCCCCTCCTAGAGAGGAGGCATGAGTCCAGCAGTGGGTTCGCTATGCTATGCTATGCTATTACTTACAAACATATGCCGTCTTCTGTTATTGAAGAACGCAAAGTGTTTGCCACACAAGGGGCACTCGTAGGTTGGCCGCGTCGCACTGTGGATCCTCATGTGGAACACCAGGTTCGTCTTTTGCGTAAAGCTTTTTGTACAACGATCGCATTTGAATCGTTTCTCTCCGGTGTGGATCCACATGTGGTCTTTTAAGAGGGCCATACTCTGTGGGGAAAAAAGAAATAGAATAGAATCAATTTTATTCGTATTATTCATCATTCGCATTATGATTAGACATATAAAAAAAACCTTTTTTTACTGTCCGTTACTCAAAAGGTTACAACTTAAACTAAAATAACGAGTAGTGTTCGGGCGCCTTCGGCCACTCGGCAATCTTCGGCTGATGTCGTGAAACATCGGAAGGCGGCCGAGCGGCGAGGGGTGCGGCGTGCGGGACGCGACATTAAACGAATAAGTACAATTATTCTGAATTATATTAATTTTAAATTACATTTGCTTTTAAATCTAGTCCTTAGAGAGGTCTCTAACGGCTATATTTCACCAGGACACCATGGCGGCGAGACCAGTCGCCGCTACCAACAAAATGTATAAAGCTCTGAGGGCTATATTTCACCGGGACAAAATGGCGGCGAGACCAGTCGCCGCTACCAACAGAATGTATAAAGCTCTAAGGGCTATATTTCACCGGGACACCATGGCGGCGATACTAGTCGCCGCTACCAACAAAATGTATACATCTCTAAGGGCTATATTTGACCGGGACACTAAGGCGGCGCGACCAGTCCCCGCTACCAAAAAAATGTATACAGCTCTAAGGGCTATATTTCACCGGGACACCATGGCGGCGAGACCAGTCGCCGCTACCAACAAAATGTATACTACTCTGAGGGCTATATTTCACCGGGACAAAATGGCGGCGAGACCTTTCGTCGCTACCAACAAAATGTATAAAGCTCTAAGGGCTATATTTCACCGGGACACCATGGCGGCGAGACCAGTCGCCGCCAGGGACTCAAACTGTAACCGTAATAAGTGTTTTCAACACTGTTTTGTAAAACAGTTTTAACAGAAAAACACTTTTAAATGTAACAGATACAATAATGTTACCGAATCAAACTGTAACCTTTTATATGTGTTAATAAGTGTTAATATGTGTAACAGAAATAATCGGTTTTAGTATAGCTTTAGGTAGGTATAAGTAATTGCACAGTACGGCAACAACGCGTGGCGGCCGTAAGAGTGTTCGACGCGCGTTGTTAAAGCCTACGACGATATTCAGTACACACACATTAACGCATTAAACTTAACATAATTATATTTGTTTTGTTTAGTTCGGATTCCGACTTCCGATCGGCACACGCCATTATTTTTTATCTCAAGCCACCATCTCTTGCTTACATACACTAAGTACCAGAAAGTATGCCTCGTAATAAAACCAATACCGTTCACAAATATTTTACATTTATTGGAATTCTCATGAGAAATAGGCACTCTAGTTTTATACAAGTTTGGTGCATCGTGTGCCAAATTGAAATGGTCGATTGGAGGGGTCATCTGCTATCCTTTCAGACCCTTAAACACTTCTCATGCCCTGTGGATTTTTTTTCATCGACTTTTGATTGCTTTATGAAAATAAGACCCAAATTTGTCATTCAAATACCAATTTAAAAAAATATATAAGGCCTTTGGAAGGCCCATTGTAAGCGACCATGTTTCAGTGCCATATGGTCATCACTGGCAACACGCACTGGTCATAGACTTTCGTCTTGAGACACTGTGGTATGTTGGACGAGAAGATACCGCGCAGCTTCCCGAACGCTGCCCAGCCGGGTCGGATTCGACGATTGACTTCTTTCTCAAAGTTAGACCTACCCAACTGGATTGTCTGTCCCAGGTAAACGTGATCGTCTACAACTTCGAGTGCAGAGTCTCCGACCTTGATCGGAGTGGGTGCTACATGGTTATTTACCATGACTTTGTCCACGTTAATTTTAAGACCCACTCTTTCGGAAGCTCTACTAAGGTCATCGAGCATTGTACTGAGCTCCTCCGTAGTCTCAGCCATGACTACAATATCGTCAGCAAACCGAAGGTGAGTGATGTACTCGCCATTAACATTAATCCCTAGTCCACTCCAGTCCAAAACCTTGAAGACATCCTCCATTGCAGACGTAAACAGTTTCGGAGAAATGACGTCTCCCTGCCTCACACCCCGCTGCAGAAAGATAGGTTTCGAGGTCCGGTCCCGAAGGCGGACTGACATTGTGGCGTTTTCGTACAAACACTTCAGCACTTTGATGTACCGATAGTCAATCTGGCACCGTTGGAGAGATTGCAGTACAGCCCAAGTCTCGATCGAATCAAAAGCTTTCTCGTAGTCCACGAACGCTAACCATAGCGGCAGGTCTCCTCGGTCTTCTGTATAACCTGCCGGAGCGTATGTATGTGGTCTACGGTGCTGAAACCTTTTCGGAATCCGGCTTGTTAGGGAGGCTGGAAGTCGTCAAACCTGCGCGCGAGACGATTCGTGGTGACTCTGGAAAACAGCTAGTAGACATGACACAGAAGTGAGATGGGCCTGTAATTCTTAAGCAGTGCATTGTCGCCCTTCTTAAAGAAAAGTACCACCACTCCATGCCTGTAGCGTCTTTCCCTCAAGTATGACTGAATCGAACAACCTTTGAAGGGCCTTTAGGACCGGTTTTCCACCCGCCTTCAGGAGTTAGGCTGTAATTCCGTCGTCACCCGACCCGAAGCTGCTTCAGAGCCATCCTAATCTCGTACAGGCTGACTTCCGGGATATCCTCGGTATAGTGCCGGTTTAATCTAGCTCTTGGGTCTTTTGCTAGATTCGTTGTGGATTTTGTGACAGACGTGTACAGCTGTCGATAGAATGCCTCAATCTCTCCCAGGAGCTCCAATTTAGCGGATATGACTCTGCCACCGTCGGTCATCAGTTTCTTGAGCTGGCTCTGCCGTATAGACAAATCACTCTTGCAAATACCTTGGAGCCTTCCGCTCGATCGCGTCCTTAATCCGTTCGGTATTAAAGAGGCGGAGATCGCGTTTTAAGGACTTGGAAATCCGTCTATTGAGCTGCCGGTAGATGCACGCATCGTCTGAAGACTGCAGAATCATCTCACGCCTCTCTTTCAAGAGTTCGAAAGTTTGACCAGAGAGCCTTTTCTTCTTTGTACGACGAGTCTTAAAAAACTTAGACCCGACCGTATGGACAGTTTCCAGGAACCCATAGTTGTATTCGTCTACGGAGCCACCTAGGCACTCGAAACGATTGTGAAGTTCGAGCTGAAAGCTCTCGGAGTTTTGAATCTGGATCTGTGCTGGACGGAGCGTAGACTTCATCAGTCGAGATCTTTCAAGCTTGATATTGATATCCAATGTGCCTCTTACCATTCGGTGATCACTTCCAGTTTTCACTGCGTTGATCACAGAGACATCATTGAATATTTGCTTCTTCGTCGACATAATGAAGTCAATCTCATTTCTGGTCGCACCATCAGGGCTTTGCCAGGTCCACTTTTTTTGAAGAAGGAGTTCATCACATATCCTTCTCCATAAAACTAGCCACTAGGTGTCCCCGGCGGTTCCGATGTCCAAATCCAAATTGCCCCACTCGCAGCTCATCACCGTCTCATTTGCCCAGTTTCGCGTTAAAGTCCCCCATGACCAAGGTGAAGTGAGTCTTAGAACCATGCATGGCTCTTGATATATCCTCATACATAGATTCTACTTCGTCGTCGGAATGTGTCGAGGTCGGGGCGTAAACCTGCATTAGCTTCAGCGAATATCTTGATGATATTCTGAGTATAAGGTACGCCATCCTGGTCGACACACTCTCGATCCTCTCTACATTGTTCACAAGGGACTTGTGGACGATAAACCCGACACCACCCTGGTACTGCTGGTCACACTCCCGGAAATAAAGCAGGTTACCGAATTTGAGAATTATCGTGTCCTCCCCCTGTCTTCGGACTTCTGATAATCCCACAATACTCCATCGTAACCTGCTCAATTCTTCCTCAAGTTCGGCGATCTTCTCGTCGGACCGGAGTGTACGCGTGTTATATGTTGCCAGGTCCAGTCGTCGTTTTCTAAAGGGGTAGCCGGATTATATCCAAAGATTCTTCGCATTCCTTGCCATGCAATAACATTGACCACTACCGGAGTCAAGGGTAGACGGGCTGCCGGGCACTAGGGGCTATTTCTTGGTTGTGCTTATCATTATTGAGTGTTGCCATAATCGCCACGCTTGGCATGCGTGTTGGCGATCGGAGTGTGGTTGTTGCAATTCACAGAGAATACTGCTGCCCTTCTCTGGTAAGTCCCTTAGTCGCCTCTTACGACACCCACGGGAAGAGATGGAATGGTGTTATTCTTTACATCCGGACACCATACGAAACAATAAATAACTAAAATGCTTGTTTCTTGGATCCATTGGTTCAACTAAACCTTCACTATGCAACGCACAGTCCGAACATTTCCCACCACACTTCTCTGCAGTCAAACTTTTTGTTTTCGAATCCGAATAATTTAGTTTTTTTTCAATTTCTTTTGTATCGTCTTCAAATACTGTGGGACTGTCAAGACGTACAACTTCTTGTTGAAGTGGTAAATAGTTGATTGGTAGGTATATTTAAGAAATCTAGATAGATTTTTAATTTTTAGTTTATTTTAGGATGGTTGTCATCTTGATCCAAACGAGGTTTTTTTTTAAAGAAAGAATTGATTGATCCATTGCAGTCAATACTGTTCACATAAACTTGAATTTTAAATCCCGAATATTTTCAATACTGTTTTGCACGTATACAACAGACTGCGACTGGATTTCGGCTATCTAATGCTTTATTAACCATAAAAAAGTACATTGTAAATTTGGCAACGCTGCGTTTACCTGTTACACTTATTAACACTGTTAACACTTTTATATCTGTTACAGATATGTTACGGTTACACTTTTGTAAGTGTTTTGGGTTAACACATTGAAAACACATTTATAAGTGTTACGTATTTGATTCTGTTACCAATTCAACATGTAACACTTATAATTCTGTAACCTTTATGAAGGTGTTTTTAAGTCCCTGGTCGCCGCTACCAACAAAATGTATACTACTCTGAGGGCTATATTTCACCGGGACAAAATGGCGGCGAGACCTTTCGTCGCTACCAACAAAATGTATAAAGCTCTAAGGGCTATATTTCACCGGGACACCATGGGGCGAGACCAGTCGCCGCTACCAAAAAAATGTATACAGCTCTAAGGGCTATATTTCACCGGGACACCATGGCGGCGAGACCAGTCGCCGCTACCAACAAAATGTATACTACTCTGAGGGCTATATTTCACCGGGACACCATGGCGGCGAGACCAGTCGCCGCTACCAACAAAATGTATACTACTCTGAGGGCTATATTTCACCGGGACACCATGGCGGCGAGACCAGTCGCCGCTACCAACAAAATGTATACTACTCTGAGGGCTATATTTCACCAGGACACCATGGCGGCGAGACCAGTCGCCGCTACCAACAAAATGTATACTACTCTGAGGGCTATATTTCACCGGGACACCATGGCGGCGAGACCAGTCGCCGCTACCAACAAAATGTATACTACTCTGAGGGCTATATTTCACCGGGACACCATGGCGGCGAGACCAGTCGCCGCTACCAACAAAATGTATACTACTCTGAGGGCTATATTTCACCGGGACACCATGGCGGCGAGACCAGTCGCCGCTACCAACAAAATGTATACTACTCTGAGGGCTATATTTCACCGGGACACCATGGCGGCGAGACCAGTCGCCGCTACCAACAATATGTATACTACTCTGAGGGCTATATTTCACCGGGACACCATGGCGGCGAGACCAGTCGCCGAAACCAACAAAATGTATACATCTCTAAGGGCTATATTTGACCGGGACACCATGGCGGCGCGACCAGTCGCCGCTACCAACAAAATGAATACAACTCTAAAGAGAGTTACTAACCTGGTGTCCGTTTGGTTGCGCAACCAATTTGGCGGCGCGACCAGCTCGGATGCGTGCACTTAAAGTCCGTATGGTGTATAGTTTGGTAGCTTACGGACACCATGGCGGCGCGACCAGTTGCGCCGCCATGGTGTCCCGGTGAAATATAGCCCTGACAGGCAATCTGGAATATACTGTTAGCAAATTAATTTTACTTAATTTTATTAGGATTAATGATAAAACTAACTCATAGTGAAGCGAGAGGTAGTGTCAGACTTTTACAGACCAAAAGCGACCCGAGTACCTTCAGTTGCCCTTTGCGTTCTAGGGCCGTAGTAACTCTTTCGAACAATTACCCATCCCTGGCAAACCTCTCGCGTCACTCATGCTGACATCTCTTTATAACGCAGCTTGATCTTTAGCGGACGGCGAGCTACCTACTGCTCGTCGTCCGAGCGTACATACCTGGAATATCTTCCCACACTGTTCGCACATGCAGGGCGTCTTCATGGCGGGGTACTTCGTTCTGTTCTTGTCCGGATGCGCTCGCCTGAAGTGTTGAGCGTACACTCGCAGATCCCGGAGTTGCAAACCACACTGTAGGAGAGATTTCCTAATTTAGTCGACTTAAAATATGGAAGTTATTTTTGATGTACCGTTCTATTACGCGGTATCTTTTGTAGGCGTTACAACGCGACGCGATCGAGAAGCGATGCGGCGCGAATGGAACGAAAAATTTTATACTCTGTTGCGGTAGCCTACTTGACCAACCGTACGCAACGGGACGCGATTTGTTGGTTTTATATTTTAGCGCGAATTCTTGCTGTGCGCTGACGTAGGATTTAGCCGCCGCGTTGCGTTTCATATACGTGAACCGCATCGGATCGCTTCGCAACCGCAAACGCGTCGAATCGCCCACGTAGGACGCCACGTTAGTAACATCATTCGAAATACAATATGGTGGATTCCTTAAGATGGACCTAATCATTTTCTTGAGGCCCCAACAGGGTTAAGTGTGGAGAGTAGATTAATAAATAATAATGTAATTTAAGTGGATAGAGCAATAATTGTGCCGATAGTTGTAACAGCCAATGGCTTAATAGCTAAGAGCCTCGAACAACATCTAAGGAGGCTCTCGTTAGGCAGCTGGATCAAGGGCCTGATCCAGAAAGCAGTACTCCTGGACACGGCATGCATCGTTAGGAGATTCCTCTCTCAGGAGCCCTGACCGCCGGCAGCTTGGACTCTGTCCCCGATGCCGGTGGGCTACTATTTTTTATATTTTTAAATGTATTTTTTATGTGTTTTTTTTTAAGGAAATATTTAAAAATATAATAAGTATGTAATATAATAAATAAATGGAATAATAAGATAATTTATTTCGACCAACATGGATCATACAACATCAATCAACATCAATAATAATTTTGTTACACACACAACACAAAAACTATGCACAAACAACATATGAAAGCAATACACACATAACATTTAAAATCAGTTGGTACACACATAATATACACACACTTCACATTTACAAACTCCGATTGCTCAGTACATGCACTATACAGCAATGGTTCAAGTACCGGTAATCAAATGACGGGAGCGAAACCGCGGGCAAAATCAATACTTTCTTTAAATACTTTGTGAATAGATAATCGGTTAGCTCGGTTTCTGATGCAATGTTACATTCTCGACAATTTTGCAACTTATTTACTTCTACCCTCTTCGGATCATCATCTTCCTGCCCTTGTCCCGTGTTATTTGGGGTCTGCGCCACATGTTTTTTTTCTTCCATTCTGCCCTGTCATTCGTCATGCTATCACTAACTTCCTTTTCTTTCATATCACTCTTCACACAATCCATCCATCTTTTCTTTAGTCTCCCTATCCCTCTCCATCCATCCACATGTAAACTCATAACTCTTTTAGTAACATGCGCTTCATACCTCCTCTTCACATGACCATACCAAGACAAACGATTCCCTTTAAATTTTTCAGTCACTTGCGCCACTTTCAAACTTCCCCTAATATACTCATTTCTCACTTTATCCATTCTACTTCTACTCTCTTCGGATATAATTATGTTATTGATCTAGAATGTAATATTTTTATTGTTTTAGTTGGAAATATTGTGTCCAAGATTACGATGCACAGTGAAACTCTAATGAGTTTATGACTTGCATCACCTGTATTGTACCTATTACTTGAATAAATTTAGAAACAAAGAATAGAGAAAAAAAGCTAATAGATATATATAACCAGTGCTTGTTGTCAGTGATGACATATGGCTCCGAAACGTGATCGCTTACAATGGGCCTCATCAGAAGGCTTAAAGTCACTCAAAGGGCAATGGAAAGGGCATAGGCTCGGAGTTTCCTTGCGTGATCACGTCAGAAATAAAGATATCCGCAGGAGAACCAAGGTTACAGACATAGCCCGAAGAATCGCCAAACTTAAGTGGCAGTGGGTAGGGCACATTGCTCGCAGAACAGATGGTCGATGAAGACGAAAGGTTCTGGAATGGCGACCACGTACCGGAAGACGCAGCGTTGGAAGGCCTCCCACAAGGTAGACCGATGACCTGGTGAGGGTCGCAGGAATCTGATGGATGCGAGACGCACAAGACCGGTCATTGTGGCGACACTTGGGGGAGGCCTATGTCCAACAGTGGACGTCTTTCGGCTGAAATGATGATGATGATGATGATGATACAACATATATAAGGATAATTTATTTGATAACATTACCCTGCCAGTTACCTGTTCACAGTTCACGGGCGTGAGCGGGTCCTGCTGATCGTCATCGCGAGGATGTATTACCGGCCGTCTCTCTATACGTCGCATCACACGACCGCTGCGCTCCGCGTTCATACTCTGAGAGTCGTTGCGGATTCGGTTCCTGGGAAAGAAGGAGGGTTGATATAAGAGACATTTTTCGCCCGTCACACACTCAAACAATAAAAGTTTCTGTTTCAGACTATTTTTAAATGCATTTTTATAATAAGCGTTTAATCGGCGTTTTAATGTTCCCGGAGGACTCAGGCCTCCTCTCTAGACTCGGGCCCAGTGCGGGTTGGTGGATGTCACATGTCTTCGAATTTTTGGTTCTAGGACATACCGGTTTCCTCACGATGTTTTCCTTCGCAGATTTGAGAGCAATGGTGATGAAATAAATTACACAAAGTAAAGCGCCTGTCTGGGTTTGAACCGAAGTCGGGGCTATTACCACTCGGCCACCACTGCTCTACTGATTTGTGTAGTTAAAGATATATATGTTTTTTATTCAGTAACATGTAAGTAATAGTAGTAGTACACTGAGCCCAATTTGTCCTTTATTGATGTCTTTTCGTAGAAGCGTGCATTTGTTTTTAAAATATATTCGAATCAGTAAACTTACGGGGATGTGTTATTCGATGTTACGTTTTTCTAAGTCATATATTTATTTATTTTGCAGTTAGGAAGCGATTATCGAAACAGTTCATCACCATAAATAAGGAACAGACTCGGCCCAAGCACGCTGCCCTGGGGTACCCCAAATTCAACCATCGTATTTTTGCTCATCTGATTTCTGACCCTCACTTACTGTCCGCGGCTGGTCAGATAACATCTAAAGATTCTAGGGCGGTCCCGCGGAGACCAACGTCTTGCAGTTTGAGATGAGAATAGGGACAGAAATAGTGTCGAAAGCTTTAGGTAAGTCTAAAAAGATTGCTTGTTTGTATTTTTTTTTTTAGCCTATATTTTCCAACTGCCTTCTCCGACCTCTTCCAGGTATTTTCTCGAGCCACCTCGAATCAAAAATGTTAAAATATTCGATAGAAAGAGGAACACCCGGGTCCAATTATATTTTCAAACCACCTAGGGATGGGACTCAGATATACACATACAATTGCAACCAAATCAGTCAAGCTGTTTGGAAGGAGTTAGGTAAAAAAACATACGTACAGAAGAATTATAAATATAAAGAAAATAATATATACTTACGGATCATGATCACTGCTATGTCTCGAAGACAACTTCAGATGTCTGTCGTGCGCATCTTCTGACAAAAACTTCACGTCACACATTTCACAATACGGCCCTTCTAACGGCATCTGTAATATAACAATATAAATAATAATAATATTCCACAACTATCACACAACGCCGTCTAGTCCCAAGCTAAGCAGAGCTTGTGTTATGAGTAGTAGACAACTGATAAACATACTTATATATTTTTAAATACATACATATTATAGATAAATTACACCCAGACACAGAACAAATGATCGTGCTCATCACACAAACATTTGTCCTGGGTGGGAATCAAACCCACGACCTCCAGCATAGCAGTCAGGGCCACTAACCACTAGACCAACAGGCAGTCAAAAGGTTATGGTTACTCGATGAGCAATAAGTAGTCATACACGAGAAATATGTTTTTTTTTTAATATTATTAAAGGATCTCGAGCGAGTATGTTAAAGGAACTTTGAAAGTGGCGCCAGTGACAGAAAAGTTGAAAGGGAATCGTTTGTCTTGGTATGGTCATGTGAAGAGGAGGGATGAAACGCATTTTGCATTTGTTCTGTATCAAGGTGTATTTTTCTATAATATGTATGTATTTAGAAATATATAAGTATGTTTATCAGTTGTCTAGTGCTCATAGCAAAAGCTCTGCTTTGTTTGGGACTAGATAGCGTTGTGTGATAGTTGTAGAATATTATTATTTCCACCGTGTACCGATTGCGCAACGCTATATGGTCCGAATCCTATTTAAAAATATAGTTTTTACACCCTCACTGCGTTCGGGATTAAAACTTAGCAACCTTTGTTTCGTTCGGAATTCAAAATGCCGCCTGCGACTTTAAGAAATTACTTTATCTCCTAGTCACATGATCTAAGTTTAAGTTTTAAGTTATTCACCTCCTTATTGTACATACGATGTTTTTTCTTCTTATGAACGTCGATGCCTTTCTTACTGACAAAAGTGTATCCGCAGAGTTCACAAACGAAATCCGATACATGCTTGATACGAATATGACCCATATATGTCGTAATTTTACTGAAAAACAAAGAAATTTCATTAAAAGGTAGTGACGAGGAAAAATCAACTTTGTTGACGTTGAAATAAAGTCTAAAATAAAGAAATACTCACTCAAATTCGCTTGCACAATGTGGACATCGGTATTTAGTACCCGCGTGCCATTTTTCGTGTTCCCTCGCTACGCCTCTGAAAAAAAAAGGAATTCTTATGAAAGGGGTGGCCAGACGGTTGCAAACTAGCGTTCCAACCAAGGTGACCTTGGTTTATGTGTTTGGTTTGTGTTGCGGCTACATGGATGTAAACCACGCGCCAACACGTTTGATGGTTTGGAAAACGCGCTTCCCAACCAAGGGCGTTGAAGGTCATGGATTACAACTGCTGTCTCCACGGATTGAAACTAGCAAGGCCACCTTGGTTGGGATGTTGGTTTGCAACCATCTGGTCATCCCTTTAAGAAACAACTGTGCAAAACCCTACCACGAGCAGTTAGAAGCGGCCAACTCGTGGAACATTAATATACAACCGCTCTTACGTGATTATGATGTTATTACACATCTTTCTCCAGATATTTTGGATACACAGATATCTTGTGGATATTATCTAGGCTTCTATACCAATCAAAACATAAATTCGTGTAGAACTAATCCAGTAAAGACCTCTGAAAATTTGCCATTTTACGTGAAGATCGCCGAGATTACGAGAGCCCTCCATAATGTACTCATATATTAAAAATATAAAAAAGGACATCCATAGAAGCCTTGCACATTAAATCGAGATTCTGAATGACGACAATTTTTCTCAAAAACATTTCGGTTTTAAAAAAAAAATACGCGTTTTTTGAAGCAAATTTTGTGAAATATTCGAGTAAATCACGGAATTACCGAATACAACAGAGTTTTCAGGCGTTATCTCTCTTTTTTCGCGTTGCCACTTCATCAAACATCACGTTGGATTGCCTTAGATGAAGCAACAAGCTTTTAAACCATGCTCGACGTTGACGATAGGCGAGTGGAAAAGGACCCTCTTAACGCAATACATTTGGCGACCTAATCTGAACTATTAAAGGGTTTTTTTTTATTAATGATAGGCTCGCGTTTGATCACCATCTCACCTGATGGTAAGCGATGATGTGGTCGAAGATGGAGCACGCTTGCCTAGAAGTAGCCTATTCACTCTTGACTTAAAGACCCCTAAGTTGTAGCTATCACGAAACACAGACTCCGGCAAGGAATTCCACTTCTTGGCTGTACGCACAATAAATGTGTTCTTAAAACGCTTTGTGCGTATGGGTGGCATGTCTACCATGTACCGGTCAGTCAGTGCAAGCATTTGTCAGTATTCGTGTAGCTCAACTCGGAACTACTAAGGAGCTCAATGACTTGACGAACAATACCAAAGAAAGGGCATTTGGGTAGGCCGCAAAAAGTACTCAAAATCGCCAGACATGATGTTATAATTAAAGAGAAAAAAAAAGAGTAATCCACCTAGTCCTCACATTCACAATTATAATAAAATTAACTAAAAATGAAATAATTACAAATTGTAAAATCCATCCATCATATATTTATATATTTTTTGCTGTATGGACTTTAAAAGAGACTTTGACCCCTGAGTTTGTTTCGGAAACACCGGAAGGAAACACCGGCTTCATCTAGTTTAAATTGACTAAAAAATTGACGTGTAAGTGTTTTTAAAAAAAAAAAACCTACTTCCAAAATAAATATCATTTAACCCTCTTTCTCGCTCGCACGCTTGACGTTTTAACACATAATGGTAAGGCCCGTGTTACAAAACTATACTCCATTCGCAAGAAGATTAGACATTTCAACAAACCTTTTCACTGTCCATTCAAACGATTTTGACTTTTATTGCGCTGGTGGCATGACTAATGGCGGCTGCAGTAAATAGTTGGTATTGTAACCACTGTTTTGCTTTTAATGCCATATTATGCCTACGGTATAGAAGTTAAAATCGATTGAACGGACAGTAAAAAAGGTATTTGGCTAATCTCTGTTGAGATTGGCCACTATAATCGAAATTCGGTCGGAAGAATTATTTTTTCTTTATAAAACATTCTCCGTAAATGCCTGGTGTTTTTATTTGCCGAAATACGTGGTTTAAAAAAAAACTGTGCAAATGCGAGTCAGACTCGTGCCACTGAGGGTTCCATACAAACTTACCTATGTAAATAATTAAATTCCCGAATGAAGTCTCGAAGATTTTTCCGCATCGCAACTTTTTTTTTGTGAGGTAACAACTTTACTGTTTCCAGATTTATTCCTATTATATCTGTGCTATAAGGCCTATCTTAATGCCAAATTTCAGGATTCTGGGACAACGGGAAGTACCCATAAATTTTGATTTCCTTGAGTGTCGAAATATAAAGAGTGATGACAGACAGACAGACGGACAACAAAGTGATCCTATAAGTGTTCCGTTATTTTCTTTTATGGAACCCTAAAAACAAAACAGATATTCAGAGGTCTTTACTGGATTAGTTTTACATAAATTGTACTATTGTAGTACATACTCACCGATTTCTAGTGACGAATGGACATCCTTTACAAGTATACTGTTCAGTATGTTGCGCCGTCAAATGCTTCCGCAGGGCACGACTTGTCTTAAGCCTGGTCTTACAGATAAAGCACTCATAGGCACCACATTGCTGGGAAAAAAAATACCAGTCAGATTCTGCATTTGTTTTTTGTTAATGTTTTTGGCTTAGATACTAAGTCCTTTAAGCCATGTTCTCGTATGAATAGTTAATTTATACCAGCTTCTGCCAGCGGCTTCGCCCGCGTAAAAGTAGGTTTCTTCATACAAAATTGCAACCTTCGCTTTACCCCCTTAGGGTTCGTAAAATCCGTTCTTAGCGGATGTCTACACCCTATGAGGAACCTACCTGCCAAATTTTAAGTTTGTAGGTGTTATAGTTTCTGAGATTTCGTGATTAATCAGTGAGTGGTATTTCGCTTTTATGTATATAGATTAGAATATAGATATACACCTTCTAATGTTTTTGTAGTGTTTGGCAGCAATTGTATCTAGTCTCTCGGCAAACTGAGGTAGTCAATACTACAATAAAATTCTCAGCTTCATTTTACCGAGATCGCGCCTGTTTCAATGATTCCACATATTGTGCAGTTGCGCAGATACTCATCATAATATCCACTAGGATATCAATATATCAATTTGCAAATAATTAAAACAGCTACTGAACTTCACTCGAAGAAATCCCGACAAAAAACCGTCAGATTCTGCATTAATTTCAAGCCAGGCAAGCGTGTTCCTTACGGCGTTGCATGACGTAATTTTTGTTCCAAAGACTATTTTTTTTCGCAAGCACTTCACTTCCGTTTCCGCTTCTGCTTCCGCAAAATTTATAACAGAACTCTAAACGGAAAAATACAGCGAGGGGTGGGGGACGGGGGCGGTACACAAACGTGTCGCAACGAGTTTCTTTATTATTATATTTTATTGGCTCATTCTGCGTATCACCGACGTGATTACGACGTAAATCTTGCTTTAAAAAAAATAAAATTGTGCCTTTGGGGGCGTCCATAAATTACGTGAGGTGTTTTTTTGAATTTTCTGTCCCTCCCTCCCTCCTGGTGAGATGTCGTGAGATTTTATTCAACCCCCTTCCCCCATCCCCCAATCTCACGTGAGATTTTTCAAAATGTGGGTTTCTTACCTAAACGCGTTGGATTGTTATTGTAAAAAAAAATTGCTTCGTGCTTTTATTTACGACTAGTTAAGACTTGTAATCAATATTGCTGAGAGTTATAAAATGTAATAAAAATTTAACAATAGAATACTTAAATCGTAACTACTGTGATTAAAAAAAAATATCTACTCTAATTCAGTCCATGGCGAATCATGCGCGGTCTCAAGAGAGACTATTGGAACCAACATGTCTATATTTTTTTTATTTCTATCAGAAAAAAAAATGCGTGATATTTGCCGAGACCCCCCCTCTCTCCAACGTAAGATTAGATGAGATTTGACTCGACCCCCTCCCTCCCTTAAGCATCTCACGTAATTTATGGACGCCCCCTTTTTCATAGTACTAACACTTCCGCTTCCGTTTCCGATTCCGTTAAGACACTTCTGTTGCATCACTGCTTTTAAACCATGCTCAGATTGACAATAGACGGGTCGGGAAGCGTCCTCTTAATTTGAGATTTTGATACAAATAATACAAAAAGAAAAATGGGTCATCACCCATTTCTTACCTCACTATGCCTCACAGAATGGGCAGTAAACCTATCCTTAATCTGAAACCCTCGATAGCAGATCGTGCACTTGTACGGCGCACTCGTGTAGTTATAACTCTCCTGTCTCTTCGTGATCTCTTCAATCTGCTGGTCGTAAGTCAACGGTGTGATAGTGAAGAGAGACTCGTCGAAGCTCTCGTTTTGTCTACGGCGTTTTACATCTGTCTTTTTGTACCTGGAAAGTGGGAAATTAAAGTTATTTAGAAGCGTGATACAATGCTCACATAACGAATAATGTTCTGTTATAATCGATTAACATTCAGAACCAAAGTTCGCGAGCTAATTCGTAAGAAGTTGGCAGTAGTGTCATCACAGCGTTAATATTTTCAAATTGTCGATTTGAACTAATTGTTTGACTTTATTAGTGTAGATATATATGTAGATAGTTTATTAATTTGTATATGTATTGTATAATTGTATAATATTTATGGTTTATTAGTATATCTTTTCTTGTACCTTTTCGCCTTTTCTCTCTCTTTTATTGCACCTACCACTATTTATCTCTGCATCACCCTAAGGTTGACTGGTAGAAAATGCCTAAGGCATTAAGTCCGCCGCTGTACGTTTGTGCATGGAGTATTTAATAAATAAATAAATAATGCGTTCCAAATAAGAATAGGATTGCCAAGTTGTGACATCACGTCATACTGTCAAATCGAAGAATTATTACGGTTTTGCTGACTTCTCTTTGAGGCGTTCGTGGATCACTACACGCTATCGACGACTTGGGCTGGGTCCGGACGGTTACCGGATGGCGAGCTACCAATTGCTCGCCGTTCCCAAGGCCACGCCTACGGTGGCTGGAAATCGAGGTCGGGATCCCGGCGGCTGGGGCGTGATGATGTTCCTTCACGCATGCGGCCGCCTCTTTCGCTAGCATTACTGCTTCGCACGCGGAGGCGACCGCCTGCCAGTCCTCCTCGTTCCGAACCATGACCTGTACCAAGAAGTTCGTTGCCGCCGATCGCCCACATGAAGACACGGCGCGGCGGCGGTGCTCTGCCCAAACGGGGCATACTTGTACCGTATGCTCCGTGTCCTCCGGGCAGCTTTCTATTTTACTATGACCTTCTTGGTCGAGAGACGTGTCTATGCTGAGTGACAACAATTAGTCACTATTTTCTTAAAACATAATTATACACTACCAGCTTCTGCACGCGGCTTCACTCGCGTGAATGTAAGTTTCCTCATCATCAAACTTTGGACCCCCGCTTCATCCCTTTAGGGAGTGAATTTAGGAAAATCCTTTCTTAGTGCTCACCTACGTCATAAAAGGTAACCTTGTGCAAAATTTCACGCTCCTAATCCCAGTAGTTTCGGCTGTGCGTCAGTCATATGTCAGTCAGTTTCTCCTTTTATATATATAGATAAACACTTACTTATCACTACAAGTATTCGGATCACTATCTTCTTCAACCTTCTTATTTTTAACCTTCTTGACGACTTTCTCCCTCTTCTTCTTGACTTTAGGGGCAGACTCCTTCTTCTCCACATAAACCTCACTCAGGGCCTTGTCATCATCATCGTCAAAATTGTCGTACTCTTCAAAGAAGATCTCATTACTACTTTCATCCTTGACGTCAATTTCGTTTATAGGAGCTAAAGATTTCACATCAATATCTTCTGCTTCAACCGGTACAATTTCAGTTGATACTTGCGTGACTTCTGTTTTGATACTCAAATCTTTCACGCGTAGATCAAAATCGTCGTTGTCATATATTTGTTGAACTAAATTCGATGTTAGACCATTGTGTTTCCTATTTATCGATCTAATGTCGCGGATTTTTATCTGTAAAAAAGTATATTAAGTTTTGTAGTTATATGTCGTGGCCAGATCTTAGAATTGATCACTTCATGATGTAATCGGCCATATCATGAAGTGGTGGCACTTCCTGATATAGAACCTCGTCCGCTAACCACATCACTTTATGGGCAAGCCAAATCAATGAACAATCTGCGTTTAACGATATGAACGGCTAAACGCATGAGTATTTCATGATATGGCCAGACAAGGCTGATCATAGTTACATTATCCACCGTTAGAGGCGCTGATGTTGTTTTGTTTTTGTTATGAATCATGGCGGCGGACAGTTATTCTTGTGGTTATTCTGATGAAACTGTTTGTAATAATGTGTCGATTGATAAAAATACTTGATTTTTACAGAAGCCATTCAAAAAACGAATGCAACGAAAAAAATCCTTGGAGTTCGGAACGTATTTCACAGGTTAGTAGATTCAATATTTAATAGTCTTATTTAGTAATTATTCTTTTTAAATTAAAGCTATTTAAAATGTCTTATTTATCCTTAATATTCTTTATTTGGATTTTTTATTAAACCCTTAATGTCGTGGAAACCCTACATTATGATATGGCCAAACGTTTATTGAAAAATCATGAAACGTTAACGTTTAAACGATCTGGCCAGTTTTAGTTGGCCATATCATGAAATGGCCGGTCACATCATGAAGTGATCAATTCTACGATTTGGCCACGACATATACAAGGGTCGGGAGTAGAAGGGCGATTCGGAGCGAAGGTTACCGACATAGCCCGAAGAATCGCCAAAATTAAGTGACAGTGGGCAGGGCACATTGCTCGCAGAACGGGTGGTCGATGGGACCGAAAGGTTCTATAGTGGCAAAAAATATAACATGATATAAAAAATATTGGAATCGATTCAGTTACTAATTCTTTCGGGCCTGAATGTTTTTGGAGTAGCAAACGCGTATCGGAAGACTCAGCGATGGTGTGGCCGCCAACAAGGTAGACAGACAAGCTGGGTTCAAGTCTGCTATTACAATAGTGTCAGAATGGTCTATCATTTAGTTCATAATTGTTGATTTTGACAAAGTTTGATAATCTACTAATATAATGGCGTCATTATGACTTTCTAATGGTCAACCACTGACACTCTATTAAAAAAATGGCATAGAATGGTAATCTCATATATAATGACAAATGAATATTTGCCGTATGCGGATAACTGCCAAAATTTTGAACCAGTGAAACCATTAGAACGTCATTGTGCAGTCATTGCTTTTAATTTGTTTCGAGACATCTCGATATTGTCATTCTACTGCAAGATCATTGACCGATCAATGATTTATCAGATTACGAACTTTTAGCAAAATGACCATGGGATCGTGTTGGAATGACGAATTTATAAAATTAGCAGACTTGGGCCCCAGGTGAAGGTCACGGGAATCTGATGGATGCGAGACGCACAGTAGACACAGACTAGTCGTTGTGGCGATACTTGGGGGAGGCCTGTGTCCAACAATGGACGTCTTTCGGCTGAAATTATGATGACGATGATACTATTACGCCTTGAAACTTTAACAAGTCATATCTCCACCGAAACCAACAGTAACGTCGACCAATTAAAACGCATTGCTGTGCAAAAGTTCCAGAATCGAAGTACGTACAAAGGTCTAGCAAATTCTAGAAAAAGTCTGCCACAAGTACATCTATTATTATTAGTTCATAATAGTTGTTATGGGAATTTGTTCGTTCTATCTTAAACTAAAGAATTGAATTTCGCAAGAAGGTGCGAGAAATCATTATTATTAGATGTTTGTAATAATACATAGGGTGACTGGTAATTAGTGACCGATACTTAAACACATGATGGTACTCATGATTACAAACAACTTTCCCAAAGAAACTTTTTTTATATTCTCATTAGTTTTATCACAATAATAAAACAGCTGTTTAAACACGCGCTCGCGCCTGCGAGCGGCGACCGCTCGCAGGCGCGTTAGCCGTGTGACGCCGTCGTACCTACAATAGTGATAGAACACCCGCGCGGCTTGCAAACCCATGGGTGTTCGTACCTAATCAGTGAATGTACCTACAAACTAGTGAGTATATAAAAACAGTTTCTTTGGGAAAGTTGTTTGTAATCATGAGTACAGTCATGTGTTTAAGTATCGGTCACTAATTACCAGTCACCCTATATAATGTTTTATTACCCCGCGATGCGACTATACTATATAATACTCACATAAGTGTCAGAACGTAGCGTATCGTGTAGTAGGACATCACTCCTTAGAGCTTTACTCCTGAAGCGACACGCAGCGGACAGACGACCAGCGCACTCCCAGCACACACGCTGTGGTAGTCGATCTTCTGGACGAGCCTTTTTGGATAAAACGAGCAGAATAAACTTTATTGTACACTAAAACCGTAAGTATGACCGCACGGTGTCTGTATGGATCCACTCAAATACACACACAAAGTTTTACCAAAATCGGTTAAGCCGTTTAGGAGTTGGTCACGAACACACGAACCCGATTTTAGGATGATTAGACCAAGACCGAGTGAAGCGAGCTGACACGGACGGGTTAAGTGAGAAGGCTAAGGTGGGAGCGGAGCTGAGCTCCCGCCTTAGCCTTCGTGGTCATTTTTAGGGTTCCGTACCTCAAAAGGCAAAAACGGAACCCTTATCACTTTGTATATCACTTTGTTGTGCGTCTGTTTGTCTGCCAAGACCCTTTATCTCGGGAACGCGTGAAGGTATCGAGTTGAAATTAAAACCATTTACTCAGGTCTGCGGTCCCTTGAAGCTGCGAAAAAATCAAACTTGTAAGTTAACGAAAAATAACGATACGGCCGTTTATGTTGCAAAAACCGTATATTTCGACACTCAATAAAACCAAAATTCATAGGATACTTCCCGTTGTCCTAGAATCCTGAAATTTGGCATGAAGCAAGGTCTCACAGCACAAGTATAGGGAAAAGTCTGAAAAATGAAAATTTGTAGTGAAGTTACAAAAAAAAAATGTTTAATTCGGAAAAATCTTCGTAACTCAATTCGGGAATTGAACTGTGTTCATAGGTAAGTTCGTTCGGAACCCTCAGTGCGCAAGTCTGACTCGCATTTGCCCGGTTTTTTTACAAGCACCCAGAAAAAGGAACCTGCGGTGCGGGGCTCCGCGCGTGTAGGGAGAACTGGTTTGGCCTAGGTGAAACTGGTTTATCCTAAAATCGAATTTAGCCGGTAACATCTGTAATTCTTCTGTACGTGTGTTTGTCACCTTGACTGGCCTGTTGGTTAGTGGCCCTGACTGTTATGCCGGAGGTCGTGGGTTCGATTCCCACCCAAGACAAAAGTTTGTGTGACGAGCACAATCATTTGTTCTGTGTCTGGGTGTAATTTATCTATAATATGTATGTATTTAGAAATATATAAGTATGTTTATCAGTTGTCTAGTACTCATAACAGAAGCTCTGCTTAGCTTGGGACTAGACGGCGTTGTGTGATAGTTGTGGAATATATTATTATAACCTAACTCCTCCTACACAGCTTGACCGATTTGGATAAAACTTTGTATGTGTATTTGAGTGGGTCTGTGAATGGTTTGAAAATACAATTGTAACTAGTAGTAGGTCGATCCCGATTTCCGGTCACTGTAGGCGCGGGCTTGCGGACGGCGAGCAATGGGTAACTCGCCGTCCGATCGTCCGGTAACCGTCCGGATCGAGCCCATGTCGTCGACAGCACGTACTGTTCTACGCGCGCTTCAAGGAGATGCCAGCAAACCGTAGGGGCCCAGCAGGGTCGAAGCCTACTGGGGCCAAGGGTCTGCTTCTGAAAGGATGACTCGGCCCTGGTATGAAAGGCAACGAAGGAACAGGAGTGGGTCTTAAGTCAGTAAAAGTCTGACATGGCCTCCGCTCCGCCCAAGAGCTAGGGATGTCATTGGATGATTTTCCCAGCGAAAAAAAAAACCAGTAGTATCAATCTGGGTCTCAATTCCTTTTTCTGACGAAAAATCCTTCGGGCAGGACAACGTCTGCAGCGACCGCTAATAATATTGTGTAATGAAGAAGCCTTTTTTTAACCGACTTCAAAAAAAGGAGGAGGTTATCAATTCGGTTGTATCTCTTTTTTATTATTTATGTTTGTTACCTCAGAACTCCGTCGTTTATGGACCGATTAGCAAATTTTTTTTTCTCGAAAAAGACATGCTTCCAGATTGGTCACATTTTTTTCAAAATCCAGTTCTGATGATGGGATCCACGAGGAATCGAGGGAACTCCTCAAATATTATAAGCAACCATATAGTGATTTTGGTATTTTCATCGAGAACTTAAGCATTTACAGTCAAAAAGTAACATTTGATGAAGTGGAACTGATGAAGAAGACCACAAAATGGTCAACGGAAATGTATTAAAATAAGAAACAAACAATATCGAGAAACACCGACTTCCGAAATTACAGAATTATTTTGAAACTTTAGCGTTTTTTTTTTTTTGAAGTCGGTTATTTTTTTTTTGTAAAAAGTTTTTAAAGTTTGTAAATGCTTGAGTGTAGTACCTGAAGTGAACTCACCATCAATCCTGTGATCTGCTCATACATCTGGTCCAGTTTGTGCTCTCTTATGTGATACATCTTCGTATCCATTACTAGGCATATCCGGCAAACCTACAAACAATAGGTATTTTACTCTATGTGAGAAAAAATCTAAAAATATATTATTAAGATAGCTTAGGTAAAATAAAGGCGGTAAGTGTTATTTTTAGTTCATAAAAAAAAACAAAATAAATTTTAAAATTCAATTCATAGTTTTCTGTTTTTATTATCTGTTCTTCATCGCCTTGAAATAGTAGCCACCATGTTATTACGTCATTCGGTTGTGTAAACTAAAGTGACAGCTGTCAACTGTCAACTGATAAGCCATACTGAGCGTATTCGTTTACACAGCCAACTGACGTCACGACCAGAGTAAATATGGCGTCCACTGCTTTCTATATTTTCGTCAAATATGCGCGAAATTTGAAAATGTAAATTTTAAATGTATTTTTAAGGTACTTAGCGACTGAATAAAAATTTTGTTTTTTTTAGTGGTTTATTAGTACTATAGAATCTAATTGAGACACCTTTCAAAAATGAGTATAATACCCTATTACAAACATAGACATAGGTACAGTTTATTTATTGTAAGGTGAAAGCAACAGGCCCGAGCCCTTTTTTATATTTGTTTACAAAAGATTTAATTTGGCAATTTAAAAAAAAAATCCTATAGAGCTATCTAAAGGGATAAAGAAAAACTTTTGCCATACATAGCTGGCATGTTTTTTTTTCTTTTCGCCAATAGTGAAGCCTAGGCCATATCTTAAAGGAATGTATGAGAAATCAATAGCAAAAAGAATTATGTCTACCAACCGTAACCGAAGTTAGACTGTTTCGTAGATCGCCATTGTTTATTATCAGGCGTTATTTTTCTTAAATAAAAATGCTCCGTGTCTGATATTTTAAGTTTCCCATTGTTAAATATACTACACGGTTTCTCTTATGAGTTATTCTGCGTCCCTCACTTATACATCTATCACCGGGTGTGGTGGTGGGGGGCGTCTAGTGTTGCAAAGAACTGGAGTCCTCAAATCGTCTTAATTGCAATATAAGAAAAATAGGTAACGCCTGACAAAAAAGTACAAGCAATTTTTCTATAGGTGTCTTCGTTCTGTTACGGTTTAAAGACTTAGTTCTTTTTGCTATTGTTTATTCCTCGTATTAACTTATAAATTAGAGGAAAATACGAGAAATCAATAGGTTTCATTTCTGGCGAAAATAAAAAAGTAAATCATGCCAGTATTTTGCATTGAATTTTCGGGCTACCCTGGATCTATCAGATAAAAAATAAAAATAATATAAATGCTTACCCTCAACGCGGCAGGCGCATCAAGATCACCAAGAGCTTCCTGCAAAATAGAAAATGTAGAAGTTGAAACCTCCTTTTTTTAACCGACTTCAAAAAAGAGGTTATAAGTTCAGCTGAATGTATTTTTTTAAATGTATATTAACTGATTTCTCAGTCAATTGTAGACCGATTTTGAAAATTATTTTTTGATTGCAAGATTACACTCACAAATTGGTCCCATAGAAATATTGTTATGATCTGATGATGAACTTCGAAGATATGGAACGGAACTCCTCATAGAACTGTCGTAACAAGTAAAATTGCTTTGTATATACGTGTAGTCGATGACTGACTGAAGGAAGAGGGGAAGTGGGTATCTTACTACAGAACTTGCACACTATTTGAGTTTCTCTGAGGGTTACCACAACTAAAAACAAACAAGTGAATAGATGGGAAACGAAAAAAGAAAAGAAACATCATATAAAGACATAAATAAAATACACACGTTATTTAGATTAACTTTATAGCTTTAAACTAAAAATATAAATTACTAATTACTTGATTCGACGAAAACAAATAAAATCCAACACTTCCCAAACATACAAACCCAAAATATATAAATAGAACAATAAACTAAAAATAAAATAAACTTATATAATATAATATTCCACAACTATCACACAACGCCGTCTAGTCCCAAGCTAGTGTTATGGGTACTAGACAACTGATAAACATACTTATATATTCCTAAATACATACATATATAGATAAATTACACCCAGACACAGAACAAGTGATTGTGCTCATCACACAAACATTTGTCCTGGGTGGGAATCGAACCCACGACCTCCGGCATAGCAGTCAGGGTCACTAACCACTAGACAAACAGGCCAGTCAAACAAAAACTTGTTTAAACTATGTTTGGTTAACTTACGACTAAGTATGTTATCTGTTTAGATTTACCCACATTTTATCTATTTTTTTTTTCCTGGCTATCTTGTTTTGTTATTTTACATCTGTGCGCTCTATATATTATTTTTGGTTTTAAATATGGTTTTTCAGTAAGAGAATTATGTATGCAATTCTTTATCTATATATATAAAAGAAGAAACTGACTGACTGACATATCAACGCACAGCCGAAACTACTGGGACTAGGAGCGTGAAATTTTGCACAAGGCTTCCTTTCATGACGTAGGCGAGCACTAAGAATGGATTTTCCAAAATACACCCCCTAACGGGATGAAACGGGGGTTCAAAGTTTGTATGAAGAAACCTACTTTAACGCAAGCGACGCCGCGGGCAGAAGCTAGTCTATATATATAAAAGGGGAAACTGACTGACATATCAACGCACAGCCGAAACTACTGGGATTAGGAGCGTGAAATTTTGCACAAAGCTTCCTTTTATATCATACGCGAGCACTAAGAAAGGATTTTCCAAAATTCACTCACAAAGGGTATGAAGCGGGGTTCCAAAGTTTGAAAGAAGAAACCTACATTCACGCGAGTGAAGCCGCGGGCAGAAGCTAGTGAGAAATAAAGTTGTTCTTAAACCTTAAAAAGTGTAAAATAAAAACTTTTTACAAAAAAGAATACAACTGAAAGTCAGTTGTATGTAGAAAATGTAGAAAAACACTAAAAAGTGCAAAATCACTCAAATTACGGAAGTCGGTGTTAAATAAAAAAGAGAAAATTATTATAGAAACACCAATTTACTTTGCGATGTTTATATTGTAGAGCAGTAGTGGCCGAACGGTAACGGCCTCGACTTACGAGTTGTAGGTCGCGGGTTCGTGAGGAAACCGGCATGTCCTAGAACCAAAAATTCGAAGACATGTGTCATTCACCAACTAGCACTGGGCCCGCGCGGTGGATTATGACCAATTCCCTCTCCTAGAGAGGAGGCCTGAGTCCCAGCAGTGGAAACATTAAAAGGCTGATTATGCTTTTCTGCTTATGTACGTATTGTACTATCTATATTATCTTATAGACTTCCAAAATTAAAGTCATTTAGTAAAGTTTTTCGTTTCAAATGGTTTCCTTTTCCCTCAAAGTATTTGGCCCCAGATCACCACGTTCTTCTTCTTCTTTTCGTGTCGATGTACTCTAACTAATTTTTTTCTGTCCAGTATTTGGCAACCTCTATTACGGCTCTGTTATTGGCCTCGTATAGATCCTGAAAACTGCAGGTGGTTGTGCAGGATGGACAGCATAGCAAATGACGCATGTCCTGTGCAGCGGCTCCACACTAACACTGTGTTAGAGATGGGTCGAGGAAGCCCCATTTGGCCAAATTGTTTTTACAGCGGCCAACCTGGGTCCGCAGTCGGTTAAGAGAATGGCTACTGCAATTCGCATCCAGGGGGGAGATGTTTTGACGGGGCGATGAAATAGGTAGGCCACGTTTATAACATGTTTATAGCACGTCAGAGACATTCGTAGCACGTTCACTGTGCAATTGTGTATGGCCCATTGATAGGCCATTTTGAGTTACTCACCATACATGGATGGCCCCATCAGTGGGTCATGAGTTACTAATTTTAAAGGCTTGTAAACCTGAACACGTGTCGGTTTATCCATTTTTAGGGTTCCAAGGGTAAAAGCGGGACCCGCTGTCCGTCTGTCTGTCATCATCACCAGGCTGTATGTCACAAACCCCGTATCGTACCGTATTTTCACAGATAATGTATTTCTGTTGCCGCTATTACAACAAAAACAAAAAAAAACAGAATAAAATAAATATTTAAGTGGGGTTCCCATACAACAAACATAATTTTTTTACCGTGTTTTGCTCGATATTAATATCGGTAACAGGTAGACGTTTAAAATATTCACTCAGAATGTGGTCATACAGACTGGGGGGGCGGGCGCGGGCGATGGTGTCTTGGCGTCTGCATATTCACAGCGCCGAACGAGCTACGAGTATCATTGCCCGTGATGATGCATGAAGAAGCCTCGGCGGGAGAATCAAAATGGTTTGGAAACACACACGCAGTCACCTAACAGACTTGATATCGCTGTGAACGATACGGGCGGACTGAGCCATTAGAAACAGCCGCGCCACCTGCACCTAAGCCCGCCTCCTGCAGACGCGCGGCTCGCGGGTGCACTGTGAACACAGCGTCTACATTAGTGATGTGCCGAGTCGCTGTTTTTGTGGATCGAGTCAACTCGAGTCAGGTTATACGGTATTCGAATCATGACTCGATTCCACCATTCAAATGTTGACTCGAGTCCAGCATTCGAGTCCAGGACTCGAGTCCAGCATTCGAGTCCAGGATTCGAGCCCAGGATTCGAGTCCAGGATTCGAGTACAAGATTCGATTTCCTGGGATCGAGTCCAGCGTACTCGAGTCCTGGAATCGAATCTTGCGTACTCGAATCAATATAAATTTGTACTCGAGTCAGCGAGTCCACAGCAGGAATCGAGTCTGACTCGAGTCAAGCCGTACTCGGCACATCACTAGTCTACATACACTTTGGATAACACGCGCCCGCGCTAGCACCTGCGTCCGCATCCATTCTGATTGAGTATAATCTCTGAAGCATAATAATGGTACGGAATCCTTGGTGCGCGTATTTATTTAAAACAATTTACATAAATAAGCATCATTACTCACAGTCATGACGACAGGCACTGCTCCGCACTTGATCCTCCTCAAACCGCCCCTGGTCTCATAGATGTCCTCGTTTCTGAAGTGTTCAGAGCAAATGGTGCTTCTCTCTTTGGGCTCCCAGTCCGGCATACCCAAAGCTTCTACCCAGGCACTACGCAGGTTCAGCTGTTTTGGAAACCTGAAATTTTTATTTTGCGTGAAGTGTTAATATTGTATTCTTAATGCAAAAACCAACTAAATAGTTGGCACCAACATTTTTGTATTGTTGTATTATATTATTTCCTTTATTCAGTACAAACACATATAAATTACATTTTTAAATATTTTTTCAAACAAATCTCATAAAAAAAAAACATTTAAAAATATAAAAAAATAGTACCTCACCAGTATCGGGAACAGGGTCCAAGCTATCGGTGGTCAGGGCTCCAGAGAAAGGAACTTCCTATATATTATATTATTATATTCAATCAAATCTGTAGGTTAGTCAGTTTTTGCAAAAGCTATCTTTGTAAATAGGTATCGCAGCTAATAACCGGTTTTACTTGTAGATTCATCTTGATGAGACAATTCAATAGCTATATTTAACTTAATTTGGGTAAAATTTGAAGATAGTTGGTTTTTGCAATAAGGGTACGGAAAACAACTTCATATTAACAAATTCAGTGTCGGCAAAATATAATAATTTGTTTGTGTGGTCACAACCCATGTCCTGAGTCATTTTTATACATAGCTATTGTTTACTTGTGTTCATATCCCATTCCAGAGAACTACGATTTTAATTTATTTCGTATCAGAAGCATGCTTGTCAATGGGTTGGGATGGAGCTTTAATCGTTCAGCGTAGTTATCTGTGCATTGTTTGGCTTCTTCAATGACAGTCTTCATATTTAGGTACTCATGTATTTCACCTACGCATGCTTCTGATACGAAATCCAATCAATCGCCTGAAAAGAGCAAATGTGCTAAATGACTAAGGAGAGTTAAAGCAGTGGCTTTGACCCACCAAAATTTCTAACTACTGCAACATATCTGATTATAGTCAACTAGACTGATTGCAGATTGTTACAAGGAAAAAAAAAAGCTTAAGACTTGCTCGTAGCCCCCAGCTTAGCTCCTTGGACCTATCCTATAAGAAATGTGCATATATATCTGGGATACAAGTGTTTCCTGATAGCTACAATTTGGAGATATTTCAAGTCAAGAGTGAATAGGTTACTTTTAAGCAAGCATGCTCCATCGTCAACCACATTGTAGCTTTTTATCGGGTAAGATAGTGGTCAAGCGTGACGCTATCAATTGTAAAAAAAAAGCTTAGACATTTACAAGATTCTAAAGCTGTGTGTTGGTAAAATAATTTAGGAAGTAGATTGGTACTATCAAAGAAGACCTCTAATAAACAAGCTTGAACAAATACATATTGATACTGGAAATATGAAATAAGGAAAGGGACATTTACCTAAAATGTAAAATGTACCTTACAATAATTGATTTAAGGGTATTTTATGTAAAACGCAAAAATGTTCTTTACGTTAATTGATACTACTGGTATCAATATATGTCACCACCCGCATCAAACAAGGCAGTATCTCGGATAACAGTCCAAATTGAGTAAAAAATATAGGCGTAATGTTTGTAAAATGAGCTTCACAACAGTAATAACAAAGTATTTCTAGCTCAGATTCACAGATAAATTTTTCAGTAAATATTATACTTTAACTGTAAACTGTGGTGTGAAGTCATGTTAATCACCGCATCACGTATAGCACATCGTTTAATTTAAGATAGATAAAGATGTGTTCATAGTTCCGTAAGCATATTGTCACAAACGAACTACGTATATATATGTCACTAATTAAAGGGAGATCATCCATTGACTCATGGAGTAGTGCACATCATGTTGTTTACTTAATCTGTCCTTCCCCCCACATCGCATGGCGACCTTGCGTGGACAAAGTTCTAACACAGCACTACCCCTTTTTGGTTCATTCTGAAAAATTACTGAATTAATCTTACAACCTTGTTCAATGTGGGTGTCGATGTATTTGTTATATTGTGTATAATAATATAAGTTTAGATAATAATTTAATGGTATTATTATTATTATTATTTTTTTTATATCTATTATTTAGAGGCTTCAGTGCACTCTGGGTGACTATGCCAGCCTCATGGGATCAATCCTATTGTAGCATAATAGGCATCTTGCAAGCCGCGGTAGCGGACCGCAAGCCACCCATTACCCTACTCTATCCCCTACTCACATCTTCAAATATACCTCACTCTATACTTATATTCTCTACCCCTCTCTATCCTTTCTCTCTTTCATACATCGTTTTAGAAACTTGTAAATATTCTGTGCTTCTTCAGCCATTGGCTGGCTCAGAATCATATTGATTCCACCATTGTGGAGATCGATATTTGGTACCAAGCTCCTCCTCAGTTCGCGATACTGGTCACATTCCACCATCACATGAATTATATCTTCGGGCACCTGACATGTATCGCACAGTGGCGATGATTTAACCCCCATTAAATGATAAAATTTGTTCAGTGGAACATGACCAGCCCGCAACCTGAGAGCAGCAACCAATGTCTCCCTGGAGAGGTTGGCACATTCAAACCAGGGCACTGACCCTGGTGTGTCCTGCATGGTATAATACCAGGCACCCTTAGTTTGTGAGCACTCTCTAAACAACTTCTTCCATTTCTCTCTACACACTCTTTTAACCTCTGGTATTATTTTGTTAATAAGTTTAACGTATTGAGTAGCGTAATTAGAGACACAATAGGGTTTGATGAACTAAATATTTAAATCTTATAAGAATCTTTTGAAGCTATTACTTGAGTAATTTATTATTTTATTTTAATTTATGGACTACGTCTGAATTAAATGAAGTAATAATTAAAGGAGAATGACTATCTACAATAAGACTTAAAACTAATGTTTACATTAATAATTGTATCTTTTTTTGGTCTCACCAGTTTCCTATAACAATAATTCTATATCATTAAATACCATTATCATATTAGTTAGTCGTGTTGTTGCATATTACACAGGAAAGTCAGTGTTAGGGAAATTAACCTTGTCAGTAGCGCATTTAATTCTATTAGTGCCAAGCAGTAGTAAAGTATTTAAATTCGATTGTTGTGGTCTGTATTTTTATGAACTATTTTTATAGTTACTTACATATGAAACGTGATTCCATGGCTTTTGTTATTTCTTCTCGTGTCATTTGAACAATTCCGAACACTGCACCTCATGCTTTTTAATGAATATTTGTTAAAATATTAGTTTAAAAAACGTAAACATAGCGGAGTCATGATGTCTTAAAATATTGACATAATATGTGAAAGGGGTACTGCTTTTTTGGTACCATTACAATACCAGATCAGTAAACTATATTTATTTCGGAGCTTACATGTTCATATTATTGTATATTTAGAATATTTGTGTATTTTTTATTACTATACAAGCTGTCAAACATAAAGCGGCCACCATGTTTATTTTTTTTTTTTAATATTTAACGCCTTGTTGAGACTCTAGTCTTTTAGCACTGTCAGTGTGAATGCGGAAAGCAGTTCTTGTTTTAATAATAAAGGCACAGACTTACGAAATGTAACCTGCAATGTAACACGCTATGAAAGAATTTGCCGTCCACATTGTTGCAATATATCATACTATGTAACAGTCCAATAGAGTGCCTTGTGCGCACGAACCATACATACTACGCGCACGAACACAGTTTCAACTCTTGCGCGCTTTGATCCACCATTTGTCAGCTTTTTCACCGAACACAAAGGGGCGCGCAGTGTGCATCATGTATGCACGGAGCGCCAGTGTGGTTGTGTATGTCTGTAATGCGGAATTCATGCCGAAAACAGATGCGAGTAGGTACATGCTCGGTTAGTTTGCGCGTCGCGTCCACACTTCTGAAATGCTTCTTTCATGCTACGTTACAGCAGTCTGTACCCGCCTATAATATAAGTATATCGCTATCTCAACTGCAAAAAAACGACTATTTTTCAGCTAGCGTACAGTTCATATAAATCGTATGAACCCGTCAGGGACTGCATACCGAAAAAAATTTGGTTATAAGGGTTAACTATGACGTCATACCTTTTTATATCAATACCTCAAAATAACGGTAGTTATTTTTCGCTACCGAAAAATTACGATACCTAAATTTTTCTCTACCGAAAAATAACGGTACCGTTATTTTTTACACTACCAAAACCTCTAAGTATCCGTTGAAACCCTCACTCCCTCTACCGAAATAAGTCCGGTTCCGGAAATTATTTCGGTAGAGTAAAGGTTAGATAAAGGTATATCAGTACCTAAAAAAAATAGCGCTGTCTTTATTTTATACCGGTAGCGTAACCGCAAATCTTAACCGGTTTCAGTGTACCTTTAAAATAAAGCGGTACCGGTTTTTAATACCGGTAGTGTAACCTTATACCTTAACCGAAAACGGTCCGTGGAACCCGTCTGTTAAAAGACGAATTTTTTTTAGTCCGCACTGTCCCACCACTAGCCAAACGCTTTCCCCAAGTCTTTGCAAAAATTGTTCTCCCTCACCGTTTCGAATCAGTTCTAATGGTACCTACGCATCTAAATAAGCTGGTCCTCTTTCTGCGCAGACCTCGTTGGCGCTTATCCATTTTCATTTATTTGCTTTTCTAATGTTGGTAAGATAGTTACCAGCGGTCACTAAATGCGGGTGACGTAATCTGCCCAGTCCCACGCTGAACCTGGCAACCTTATTGCCCACGTCTATTAACTTTTGGACTGCCAACGTCAGATATCTACGACAAACATTCGCGCTTATTCTGCCAGGTAGGGTATGGGTAGGAAAGAGCATGACATGATCCTGGCGAATAGGACGCGAAATCACTCTCCGGACCAATTAGACGCAAGCATTTAATGGGTTAAGGCATCTAGCAATAATAAATCAAAGCCACAAATATGTAAAACATTTATTTAACATAATATAAACCTCATTCCTGTTTCCTCCGGCTCGTCGGTGTACCTATAAACTGAGTCAACATTTACTTTATACAGTGCCGGATTAAGCGAGCGCGGAGCCTGTAGCAAATTTGACCAAGGGGCCCCTGTGTAGACCTTTTTTTCATAAAGATAGATAAAATCTGTTATTTATTTATTGTGCAAACCTACCACATGATTTTCTTTTTAACCCAAAGGTTGACTGGTAGAGAATGCCTTGTTGCATTAAGTCCGCCTATGTACCACTACTGTACATGAAGTTTAAATAAATAAATTAAATAAAATATTTTATACGAAGATGTTATGCTTATTTTCCATAACAGTCAAATGCTTTCACAAAATTAGTTCTTTTCCAAGTGTCGCCACAACCGGTCCTGTGTGTCACTCATCCATCGGATTCCTACGATGCTGACTAGGTTATCAGTTCCCTTGTTGAAGCCAAATTGACTACCATATCCAAAGAAATCAGCTGTATTTAGATTTTATGTAGTATAGAAATCAGAAATCAGAAACGTTTATTTCAAATAGACCAATTACAGGCACTTTTGAATTGTCAAAATGTCGGTCAGTCAAAAAAAAATACAAGTGAAGCTAAATTGCACGTTCCAAAGCGTAGATCTCTATGGAGAAGAACGTGCAAGAAACTCCATGGACACTCTGTTTAGATACTTTGCGTCTCGCATCCATCGGACTCCCGCAACCGTTACCAAGTCATCGGTCCACCTTGTAGGAGGCCATCCAACGCTACGTCTTCCGGTACGTGGTCGCCATTCCAGAACCTTTCGGCCCCAACGGCCATCCGTTCTGCTTGCAATGTGCCCTGCCCATTGCCACTTAAGTTTGGCAATTCTTTGTGCTATGTCGGTAACCTTGGCTCACCTGCGGATATCCTCATTCCTGATTCGATCACGCAAGGAAACTCCGAGCATAGCTCTTTCCATTCCCCTTTGGGTGACTTTAATTAAGTTTAACATGTTTTTTTTATTGATATAAACTAGTGCTTGACTGCGATCCCACTTGATGGTAAGCAGCGATGCAATCGTTGATGGTGAGGCGCACTAGTTTATTAAGAGTCTATTCACTCTAGCCTTGAAGACATCTAAATTATGATCGGACGGGAATGCCACAGCTGGCAAATTGTTCCAGTTCTTCGATGTACGCGGTATAAACGACGACGCGAAACGCTTAGTTCGGACTGTAGAGGTGACAACAACGAAAGGGTCCGTGTACTGGAACTGTACTGTACTGGTCCAGCAGTGGACGTCTTTCAGCTGAAATGATGATGATACTTTGACTAGTTTTTTTTACGTTCAAGTGCGAGATCCCTGAACGCGCGGGGCCGCCAATTATGCGAGGCCTGTTGCATTTGCTACTCTTGCGACATGGCTAATCCACCACTGGCTACAAACTGAAGTAGTGTAAACTTTGCTCTTCTTAGCTGCACGATGAAGACTACGTAATTCTTGGTGTTTTCCGATTTATTATTGGTTTTCCATGCCCAGACCAGACCTGGATCAGTTTCTGGAACAACAATATTTTAATAGTACACTAAGTTCTTGAGACTTTGATCCGATCTGAGTTTGTTTCGGTGTTTCTTCTCGGGGTAGTCAGCTAGGAAACACCAGCCTCATCTAGTTTAAAACGACGAAAAAAACAATTGACATGTTTCATTTTTTCGTGTCATTTTTTTTTAAACCTATTTGCAAAATAAATGTATTTTATGTTTTTTTTTCATTGATATAAACTAGTGCTTGACTGCGATCCCACCTGGTGGTAAGTAGTGATGCAATCGTTGATGATGAAGCGCACTAATTTATTAAGAGCCTATTCACTCTAGCCTTGAAGACACCTAAATTATAATCGGATGGGAAGACCGTAGCAGGCAAATTGTTCCAGACCCTCGATGTACGCGGTATAAACGACGAGGCGAAACGCTTGGTCCGGACCGTAGAGGTTTCAACAACGTAAGGGTTGAAACAGGCGCGATTTCGGTAAAATAGAGTATAGCATTTTATTGTAGTATTGTCTAACTCAGCGAAGTTTGCCGAGAAGACATTTGCTGCCAAATTTTGCAAAAACATTAGAATATGATGTGTTACATCCGCATTCTAATGAAACATCTTAAAGTGGCTATAAAAACTAAGTACCTACTTTCTAAACTTGTTTTTTTTTAGGTGGGAAATCATCCGATGACTTCTCTCGCTTTTGGGCAGACCGGGAAGGCGTTTCAGACTTTTACTGACTAAAACCCACTCCTATGTTCCTTCTTTGCTTTCGTTCCAGGGCCCCGGGGTTCACTTTCGCATAACCCATTGCCCCAGTAGGCTTCGACCCCGCTAGGCCCTTACGGTTTTGCTGACATCTCCTTGAGGCGCGTTGAGCACTTCGCGCTGTCAACGACTCGAGCTCAGCCCGGACGGTTTCCGGACGGCGAGCTACCCATTGCTCACCGTCCGCAAGCCCACGCCTACGATGGCTGGAAATCGAGGTCGGGATCCTCACGCGTTCGGCCGCCTCCTTTGCTAGCATTACTGCTTCGCACGCGGAGGCGACCGTCTGCCACTCCTCCTCGCTCCGGACCATGGCCTGCACCAGGGCCCGGAGTATCTTACCTTGTTGTGGGGCTGGCCCTGGGCCAGACCACTTCGAGCCTTCTGGATCTTTTGTGCTATGCCCCTAGTCTACTCAACCCCTAGCCTTCCGTGCACCTTCTTCATGAGTCCCAGTATGGCCTTGATGGGGCTGTGCCTATAGTCCTATGGTCTTGGAAATGGTAGGCCCAGATACTCTAGTCTTTTGGAGCCTAGTGCTGCACATTCGCACAGCAAGTGTAGCATATTCTCCTCTGCCTCTCCACATATCCTGCAAGTTGGGTCGCTTGCTACTCCCATGTTGTGGAGCTGTTTGTTGGTGGCATATTGCCCCGTGAAGACTCCTGTGATTGTTCGGAGGTGTGATCTTCTGCACTTCCATAATTTTTGGGTCCAGGCCTTATGACATTAAGAAATAGCTATGCATGCTTCTGGCCTGTTGTGTCGATCGCCCCTACGAGGACACAAGTACTTTCTAAACTTGAAGTTGGTTAGTGAAACTCACCCATAATTAAGAAATAAATTCCAAATCAGGTAACTTTTGCCATAATGACTTTTTGGACGACAGTATTGAAGGCGTTTGTAAAATTTTTTCGACAGGAATATTCTGTTCTTGTCCAGTATTTTTGTCATTATCACTCGTAATTTTTATATTATTTTCCTTACACCATCGACGCCACCATAAATATATAGAGGTCCGCTGAAAAATAAAACATATTTTGTTAAACTTCAAAAGGAGAATTTTGATAATGGCTCGACTAACCTGTTGGTCTAGTGGTTAGTGGCTGACACTGCTATACCCAAGACAAAATGTTTGTGTGATGAGCACGATCATTTGTGGTGTCTGGATTCAATTTATCTATAATAATTATGTATTTAGAAACATGTAAATAAGTTTATTAGTTGTCTATAAGTACCTAAATAGATTCAAAGCATTTTATTTCAAATAAACCTTTTAATAATAATCATATTATAATATTCACTCAACTATAACAATAGCTATTTCAAAGAACTATCCAGACGCTTAGTTGACACTTCGCGTGACCCAAGGGCTGACTTTTACCTCGGTCAGAGATTAAGCATTGCTATACAACGTGGCGATGCCGCCAGTCTTGGGCACACTTCCAGTCGACAGCCATGCGGAGGAATTTTATGACGCCATATTTTAGCTAGTAGTTTTTGTCTTTAGTGTATATATAGTTTTAATTAGTTAAGTGTTTTTTTATCAATTAATCTTAATCAAAATGTATATTTTTCTCATCCGCATAATGCAAAAATAACAATTCATAAGTACAGTACATTGTTACAGTAAGTATATTTACATTGATGTTGTGGAGACTGAAGCCTGTTCTAGGAAGATCCTGTGTTACAGGACTCCAGGCCTCCAAACTACTCAGACTTGTTACAAGCTATGTAAATATTTACAAAGAGCGATCATTTTCACTTGATGGAAAATAAAACAGTTCAAAGACTTAACTAATTAAAAACAAACAAGGGTGTGTATATTGTGTAATTGTTAAAGATATACACATATACGGTGTAAGTTTGGGACGTAATGTGTTCTTTTATGTGGTCACCTCCAAAAGTTTCTCAGTTGCTTCATAATCGAAAAATGGAGCCAGTTTTAGCCACTATCACACAACGCTGACTAATCCCAAGCTAAGCAGAGCTTTATGGGTACCAGACAACTGATAAACATACTTCAATATTTCTAAATACATACATAATATAGATAAATTACATCCAGACACAGAACAAATGATCGTGCTCATCACACAAACATTTGTCCTGAGTGGGAATCGAACCCACGACCTCCGGCATAGCAGTCAGGGCCACTAACCACTAGACCAACAGGCCACTTTTACATGCATATTTGAAATGTCAGAAAAATAATGCGCAATTAAGTTCTCCGCGCGATTTGAACATATAGAACGGCTAGAAAATCATCTATCGGGCAGTTGCCCACCAGACATAACACCCGTCTGGTCGGACGATCCTCCCTTTTCAACGGATGCTTGCGGGATTTTACTCTCTGTTCCGCGTACCTGCAAATTGGTGACCCCGACGTGATCGTGATGCTTATCGCCCTTTTGCTAAGATGAAGATCTCTCATAATGCTCTTAGCCTTCCCGCCTTCATGTTACTGATAGTAAGAAAGCTCTTATCTTCTACCTACCTCATTTCAATTATAGTACGCGAAGTTTTTACCCGAAAAATCAACAATGAAAGCATAGGTTGAAATGAAGTTTAAACTTTGTGTGGAATAATATAGTCTGTTATTCCAAAATGAAATAATCATCTCGTATTTTGATTTCAAATATATAGGTTATACTTACTGTGACTCGAAACTGGTTGGCAATATCGGTGACCGAAACGCCATTAAGTTTCATAGAAACAATTTGTTGTTTCGTTTCCTCGTCGACCCTTTATAAAAATAGAAACGAACTTTTAATAATTCATCATATTTAATCATCAACATCATCATCATCATTTCAGCCGAAAGACGTCCACTGTTGGACATAGGCTTCCCCCAAGCGTCTCCACAACGACCGATCCTGTGCGTCTCGCATCCGCGACTCTCATCAGGTCGTCGGTCCACCTTGTGGGAGGCCTTCCAACGCTACGTTTTCCGGTGCGCGGTCGCCACTCTAGAACCTTTCGGCCCCATCGACCATCCGTTCTACGAGCAATGTACCCTGCCAACTGCCACTTTAATTTGGCGATTCTTCGGGCTATGTCGGCGACCTTGGTTCTCCTGCGGATATGTTCATTCTTTATGCGATCACGCAAGGAAACTCCGAGCATAACCCTTTCCATTGCCCTTTGGGTGACTCACCCTTCTGATGAGGCCCATTGTAAGCGACCATGTTTCAGTGCCATATGTCATCACTGGTAGCACGCACGATGAAGATAGAATGATGTGAGTTAATATCTATATCGGATCAACAGATGGATGAAATGGCGACAGGTCACTGGAACAACTTGTAACCCTCGGATGCCAACCAAGTTGAAGATTTAAATCTACAGGTCCGTGATAAGACCCGTCATACTGTATGGATCAGAATGCTGAGTTGTAAAAAGGACGGATGAAAAAAGATTGCATGTAGCGGAGATGAGAATGTTGAGATGGATGTGTGGCGTGACGAGAATGTAAAGTTGAAGAGGAATAGTTTGTCTTGGTATGGTCATGTGAAGAGGGATGAAACGCATGTCAGTAAAAGAGTTATGAGTATACATGTGGAGGAGGGGAGGAAAGATGGATGGAGGAAATAATAAAAAAGTGATTTACTTATGGCTTCTTCCAGATCTTAAGGGAACACTGGCTTTCCTTTCTTTGAGTTTGAACCCCGCCTCCCTTAGTCTGTTCCTGACACTCCTGCAATGGAAGAAAGAAAATATCTACAGTTCATTCAAGACCCAAAATCACTATTATTGTATGGAAGCTCCCTTAACTATTTTTTTTTTTTTTTGTATTTTTTGTTGTAGCGGCAACAGAAATACAATATCTGTGAAAACTTCAACTGTCTATCACGGTTCATGAGATACAGCCTGGTGACAGATGGACGGACGGACGGACGGACAGCAGAGTCAAAGTAATAGTGTTCCGTTTTATCGTTTGGGTACAGAACCCTAAAAATTACATAGTATGATAAAATCTTTTTTATTTTTTATTTGATATAAACCCGTGCTTGACTGCGATCCCATCTGATGGTAAGCAGAGATGCAATCATTGATGGTAAGACGCACTAGTTTAGAGCCCATTCATTCTTTTTAATGTATTTTTTTAGTTTGTAAGTTTCTACTGTACAACACCTTGGATTTCCTCCGTAACGTTGTACAAGTGCTTGTAAATAAATAAATAAATTCTAGCCTTGAAGACACCTAAATTATAGTTAGATAATACCGATGTGCTGCCAGTTTAGTGCGTCGATGCCTATATCAATTGCCTACAATTAGGATAGCTAATTTCTTAAAAAAACACTACCTAAGTGAATTTAAGTAAACAATGCTTAAATTATTATTGTAACTTAATTTTCTAATTGGAGTATACACCACTAGTTTTTAATTAGTAAAAATACTTATAGGGCTTATTAGAAAAGGTCGTGTTATTATTTAAGTCTCAATAAATAATATTCATAAACAGCAAAGTTATTAGCGTTTGTTTATATCCCAAAATGTCAATCAATTTATGGAAATATTGTACAGGCTATTAATTATAAATGAAAAACAATGGAAAAACACTGCGCATAGCATTTTTTAGTAGCAATTGTTATGAACCAATTATGACAAATTTTCGTGGATAATTTTGGGATTTCGTTTTTTTTTTTTACTTTTGACTATACAAATATGCTTGAGCAGTGGTAGCCGAGTGGTAACGGCCCCGACTTACGGAGTTGTAGGTCGCGGGTTCAAACCCAGCCAGGCGCATTACTTTGTGTAATTTATTTCATCACCACTGCTCTCAAAACGGTGAAGGAAAACATCGTGAGGAAACCGGCATGTCCTAGAACCAAAAATTCGAAGACATGTGACATCTACCAACCCGCACTGGGCCCGCGTGGTGGATTACGGCCCATTCCCTCTCCTAGAGAGGAGGCCTGAGTCCCAGCAGTGGGAACGATATAAGGCCGACTATGCTATGCTATGCTATACAAATATGATCAGTAACAGGTACGGATAGAGCTCCACTTTTAGTACAGGCTATTGATTATGAATTAAAAACAATGAAAAAACACAGCGCGTAGTATTTTCTAGTAGCAATTGTTACGAATGATAGAATCAATTATTAATTTACCAATTATGACAAATTTTCGTGGACAATTTTGGTATTTCGTTTTTTTTTACTTTTGACTACACAAAAATGATAAGTAACGGATACGGATAGACCTTAATTTTTTTTTGTAATTATTTTAAAATAGTGGTGTATTAGGGTGTAAATTATTTCAGTTAGATGCAGTTTTGAATCTGCAAAACAAATCAGGAAGCATTCATGTTAATAGTTCGCGATCCGAATCAACAATATTTTTTTTTTTTTTAATTCTTATTTACGGAAATCATTAAAAGCTTTTGACACAATCACGCACACGGCGACATGACGCGCGATAAATCACAACGGGTGACTCAGTTTTTTTTTTTAAAGGGTTATTAAGAGAATTATTCTAAATCAGACTCAAAATTTAAAAAAAAACTGGGCAAGTGCGAGTCGGACTCGCGCAGTGAGGGTTCCGTACGTTTTATTTTTTTGTGACGTAACATCAAATTTTCTGTTATCAGATTTATTCCTATACTTGCGTTATAAGACCTTGCTTTATGCAAAATTTCAGAAATCTTGGTAAACGGGAAGTACTCTAGTATTTTGGTTCCCTAAGTGTCGAAATATACGTTTTTTGCGACATAAACGGCCATATCTTTTTTTCCGTTCAGACAGACGGACGGACGGACAACAAAGTGATTCTTTAGAGGCTCCGTTGTTTTCTTTTTGAGGTAAGGAACCCTAAAAAAACTAAAATAACAAGTACCTATTAATCTATATATATAAAAGAGGAAATTGACTGACTGACATATCAACGCACAGCCGAAACTACTGGAATTAGGAACGTGAAATTTTGCACAAGGTTTCCTTTTATGATGTAGGCGAGCACTAAGAAAGGATTTTCCACAATTCACTCCCTAAGGGGATGAAGTGGGGGTCCAAAGTTTGTATGGAGAAACCAATGTTTACGTGAGCGAAGCCGCGGGCAGAAGCTAGTGATTAATAACCAGGTATCGAATTTTTATATGATTATTTACGAGTTCTATAAGAAACTCCAAACATTGTGTGCAGATTCAAAACGGCGCCGGCGCCTTGTAAATATATAGATTACTTTGAAGAGATGCCCATCTCCTTAGCCAGGGTTGGCGTATGCACAGTTTGTTCTTGAGCCACCCTATCGATCAACAGCTGGTCTTCCTGCGCCGTCGTCTTTCTTTTCGGTCCAGTGATTTTATGATTGTTCATATGTCCATCTTTACAATAACGGACCCACCATTTGCGAACTGTGTCACGCTGAAAATATAAAATATTTTTTATATTAAATTATTAACAACCCGTCTGTTAAATAAATTATTATTATTATTTATTTTTGCTTAAGATCATAATAAAAACAATTAAATTATATACAACATTTCAAGATTAAAATTAAGTAAAAATTATGTACTTAATAAAAATAAAATCTTGACTTCCATATTATTAATGGTAATTTATAAATTATCTAGTTTATTTTCAAAATTTTTTATCTTTAATTGAACCTAGTTTTAAACATCCGATGCAAAAAGAGGGGTGTTATTAAATTAAATTAAAATTCATTTATTTCGGAAACCAGTCCGTATTGATTACAAAATTAAGTTAAGAGCGTCCTTCCCGTAGTACATTTTCATGCAACTACTTACGTGATTATGATGTTCGAAACAGTCTTTGAGTCGCGGGCGGCATGTTGAATTTCGAACTAAATGAAGGTTGCTAAGTTTTGATCTCGAACGCCAGAGATTGATTTATATAACTAACTCCCGAGTGCAGCGAGGGAGTTAATACAGAAACCTGAGTAAAGTGAGGAATTCAACATGCTGCCCGCATGTTTCTCATACTCATTGTAGTCTCCAACAAATAAGCTATGCGGCTATTTGATAGTCCTTCTTGCTTTAATGCTATTATACGTTCTTTTAAATTGTCATGGAGCACTTTATATTTACTGAAAAAAAAAACAAAACAATTTAAAAGCATTTATAGAAATTATTCATCGTAGACTATTATTTTTTTTTATAATTACACGATTAAAAAATAATATTTCTGAATCAGCACAGAAAGCACAGTTTGTCAGTCTGGCATTTACCGTTGACATGAGCGGACGTGCCAATAATGTGGGTATTGTATTAGTGGAGCCCATGTTCTGGTGTATTAAAAGCTTACATAGCATAGTCGGCCTTATAATGTTCCCACTGCTGGGACTCAGGTCACTCAGGCTTCCTCTCTAGGAGAGGGAATGGGCCGTAATCCACCACGCAGGCCCAGTGCGGGTTGGTGGATGTCACATGTCTTCGAATTTTTGGTTCTAGGACATGCCGGTTCCCTCACGATGTTTTACTTCACCGTTTTAAGAGCAGTGGTGATGAAATAAATTACACAAAGTAATGCGCCCGGCTGGGCTTGAACGTCGGGGCTGTTACCACTCGGCCACCACTGCTCTACTCTCTCTCTCTCTCTGGTATATTACTGAATGTTTATTACACTACCAACGATGTTATTGCAATATTTAGGCACCTGTTTAAAGAAAATTGTAAAGAAATAAAAATGAATAATTACCTTATTTTTTGCCCCACATTTCTTTCAGGCTTCACTATCAGTATATGTTCAAGTCCTGCTTGACGTAAACGCCGTCTCACAGTTGCAGAACAAGCGGCTATATCTTTGCCAGCTTCACTTGGCTCATAAAAGTAATTTTGATCTGGTTCATTTTCTACTATTGTGTGATCTCGCCCTAATGTAGTAGACCTACGGTATGTGATGTTACTGTTCTTGCAATATCGATACAAAAAATTGTAGACTGAGGTAATCTGAAAATAAAAAAAATGCTTTTCAGTTATATTTATTTTGCGATTTACTCTGGAACATTCAGCTTAAGGAAGGGTGCGTCATTTTGAGTCGCACTTCGTTGACACTTCAGCAAATGGAAGCATCACATTCGCACTTGATGTCGGATAGATCAATGATCCCCATGGGTTTTTTTAAGGTTCCGTACCTCAATAGGAAAAAACGGAACCCTTACAGGATCACTTTGTTGTCTGTCATGTCTGTTTGTCTTTCTGTCAAGACCCTTTATTTCGGGAACGACACTCTCAAGGAAATCAAAATTCATAGGGTACCTCCCGTTGATCTAGAATTCTGAAATTTGGCATGCAGCAAGGTCTCATAGCAGAAGTGTTGGAAAAAATTTGAAATCTGTAAATTTGTAGTTCGGTCACAACAAAATATACTTTTTAACGATTCAGAAAAATCCTCGTAACTCAATTCGGGAATTGAACTGTTTTCATAGGTAAGTTTGTATGGAACTCCCAGTGCGCGAGTCCTAACTTGCCCCGTTTTTTTTGTGTGTGACCTGTTGCCTGTGGGGGTTCTTAATAAAAATTAAAGCCTCCAGTCAGGGCTTACAAAACTTAAAACTAAGCCAGTTTCGGATCAGCCACGTAGCAAGAATAGTAAATGCTACGGGCCCCGCGCATTGAGGAGGGCCCCAATTGGCAAGTATTACCCTACAAAAATAAGTCAAAACATATGCGCCATATAAATCTTACCAATTTTGTATTTTTCATAAAGACAATGTAGACATTGACAACTGCATATGGGCCCGTCGCTGCCTAAAGGCCCTGTAACTTGTTTGAATAGTAAATGAAAGAAGTTTGAATTAGTTATCTATAAATATAAAAGTGAATAGCTATTCGTTAGTCTCTCTAAAACTCGAGAATGGCTGGACCGATTTGGCTAATTTTGGTCTTAAAATATTTGTGAAAGTCCAGGGAAGGTTTAAACGGTGAGACAAAAAAAAAACGAAAAAATCACTAAAAAAAAAACCGAATACAACGCCATCTCTAATTAAAATATCATTATAAAATGAATTATGCTGTTCTGCTAATGCCAGCAGAAGGCGTTATTCTTACTATATATAAGGCGGTGCGAAGTTCGCCGGGTCAACTTGTCTATATATATATAAAATAAGAAACTGACTGACTGACATATCAACGCACAGCCCAAACTACTGGGACTGGGAGCGTGAAATTTTGCACAAGGTTTTCTTTTATGACGTAGGCGAGCACAAAGAAAGGATTTTCCAAAATTCACCCTCTAAGAAGATGAAACGGGGGTCCAAAGTTTGTATAAAAAAACCTATTTTCACGCGAGCAAAGCCGCTGCCGGAAGCTAGTCGTTTATACATATTTAGGGAGCCCCTTGGTTATATTTGCTATATGCCCCTTGCTGCCCTTAATGCAGCGCTGAACTAAGCGACTACACGCTAAGGATGCAAGCAAGCAGAGCGATGAGGATGGCGTCACTAAGGTAGGGAAGAAGAAGAGGAAGAAGCCCCCTTGTCAGAACCAGTGCGGTACCGCGCTGGCACGACCCAACATGCTGCTGCGTCCAGCAGTACTTTCGAGGCTACATCACACCACGAAGTGAAGCAGAAGGCTGAGGAGATCGTGGAGTATGTACGCGTAAAGACAAACTGGACTTTGAGAGTCGTGCAGTTGGAGCCGCGCCATTACACTAATTTCAAGTCGTTTGTGGTGCGGGTGCCGACTTACCATTTGGAAACCTTCCTCAAAGGAGAGTTTTGGCCGAAGGGTGTCGTATCGACGATTTCGTGGATGGATACCGACTTTGCAGCGGAACACAACGCCGTCACTTCATGTGCAATATTACCTATAGTTTCTTTTACACATATGAATTAGTTTATTATTTTGTAAGATTATTTGCGTATTTTATCTATGGGCCTTGGTTGCCTGATAATAAATGATTATTACTATTATTAATAAGAGCAAGGGCAAGGGAGGGCAGCAAGGGACGGGCTAGATTGAACAAGACCCCCCATGGCGCTAATCTAATATTCAAAGTACTATCTAACGTAAAAATGTCCAAAATGCTGTACAATTTGAAACTTACCGGGATTCCAGTTTCTTTAGCTATAGCTGGTGCAGAGAAGCCTTTTTTCTTCAATGTAATTATTTTTTGTTTTATATCGTTGCTCCTGCGCGAAAAAAAAATATACTTATATTACATAATCTATATAAATAAAAGGAGAAACTGACTGACTGACTGACTGACATATCAAAGCACAGCCAAAACTACTGCGACTAGGAGCGTGAAATTTTGTACAAAGTTTTATCTTATATGATCTAGGCGAGCACTAAAAGAGGATTTTTCAAAATTCGCCCCCTAATTAGCTAGTAAGTTAGCATAACATAGTCGGCCTTATAATGTTCCCACTGCTGGGACTCAGGCCTCCTCTCTCTGGGTGAAGGAATAGGCCGTAATCCACCACGCGGGCCCAGTGCGGGTTGGTGGATGTCACATGTCTTCGAATTTTTGCTTCTAGGATATGCCGGTTTCCTCACGATGTTTTCCTTCACCGTTTTGAGAGCAGTGGTGATGAAATTAATTACACAAAGTAATGCGCCTGGAAGGGTTGGAATCCGCATCCTACAATACTCGTAAGTCGGGGCCGTTACCACTCGGCCACCACTGCCCTGCTAGAGTAGTATGTGAGCAAAAAATAACATAATCACACTTATTATTATTTATTTCGAGGTGGAAAACCACTTCACCCCCTCTAGGTGGAGCGAGAGGGCGTGTCAAACTTTTACTGACCAAAACACACCTGTGTTCCTTCAGTTGCCGATTGCATTCCAGGACCACGGTACCTCTTTCGAACAATCCCGAAACCCGGGTAGGCATTGACCCTAGTAGGCCCCGTCCATTTGCTACAAGTTAAGCTTTGATAGAAGTGAAGAAACTTTGTCATTGCGACCGAGGCGGAGTCCGCCCGATCTGGAGGCGGAGTGTTATGAAGCCGAGTGCTGTAGTGACAAATTTCCAAGTGTATCAAACGACGTTTTTCAATACATTAACGAAGAAATAAATAAACGCAGGCTGTCCAGCGACTCGTGGAGGCTGCGCGGCAACCAGCTTGATACACGATACATGTAATACAATGTGGTGGGGGCAAGCGCCAGTACTTTTCCGCACTAGTGCGGAAAACCGAAAAATAATAAATTGCGTGCCTAAAAACGGTAGGAGTAGGCGTATTTTTAAGTAAGTGTATTAAAAAATATTTTTTACTCACCTGATGGTTGCTTTTTCATTCGTAGCGCCAACTGCGACCCCCTTACTTTCAACTTTATTGCTTTTACCAATAGTCCCCACCTTATTGCTTATTTTTTTCTCCGCATTTTTAACTGACACCTCTTTTATTGTATACTGAGTGAATTCTGCACTTATGGCCTCGTCAACGATGTTACCGATCACATCAAGCTTTGGTTTTTTCTCTAAATTTTCTTGTACTAAAACTATATTGCCAAGATTATTTATTAGGGGCACATTAGTCATTTCTATATCTTCTCTTAAAATATTACCATTATTATTAATTTGTACTTCAGATTTTTTTGTTTCATCTTCACTGTCTTTAGGAACACTATCATCGAAGTGCTCTAAAATAGTATCGCCTTTTTTATTTTGAAATTGAATGTTATATGTGTTTTCAGCTATAGGATCAGTTTCAATTTCAGTCTTCACAGGAATGTCTATCCAAGGTTCGAATTCTTCAAACTCTATATTCTTTTCTTCTTTATGAACTTTCATTTTGGTTTTTCTTTTCTTTATTCCTGTCTTTTCATTGACAAGTATTCCTTTTTCACAGAGAGCATCTTCGCATTCAATATCAGATGAATTAAATAAATTTTGAGTGGTTAAAGGTGATTTTAAAGTACTGTGATATTGTTTCAATGTCGCAATGTCTGATTTTGTTACGTGTACTAGATTTTTTAGCAGTGTATCGCTGAGTAGCGCTTTATGTCTGAACGCTGCAGCCGCTGCGAGCCTTGCAGCACATTCCCAACAAAGCAGCTGTAGTATACTGCCTTTTTTGTCGATATCCTGACAAATGAAGACTAGAATCACTTGATTTATACTGGCCTCCTAGCGAAGTTACGACCGTTTCGTTTCGATTCTCTTGCGTCGTACGTCTCGAGTAAGCCACACCTCCGATTCCTTTGTTCTGACATCATCTCAACGATCAGTCATGTGGTCAGAACAAAGGAATCGGAGGCGTGGCCAAATCGAGGCGTTCGACGCAAGAGAATCGAAACGAAACGGTCGTTACTTGGCTAAGGGGGCTGTTGGCGTTTTTGAATTCAGCTTCAGCAGTAAAGCATATCCCTACAAAGGAGGAGGGTTAATAAAGAGGCATTTTTTGCTCATCACACACTCAAAAAATAAAAGTTTCTAATCCAACTATTTTTAGATGCATTTGTATAGTTAAAGTTATTTTTAGGACCCTGAACCCTTATAGGATCACTGTTTTGTCCATCTGTCTGTCAAAAAAATCAAACTTCGCAAAAAACGTCTTATAGCACAGATATAGGAATAAATCTGAAAACAGTAAATTTGTTGTTACCTCCGTCAAAAAAAAAAACTTTACGATTCGGAAAAATCTCCATTCCGAAACGGAAATATTTACATAAGTAAGTATTATGATATTTGTACGGAACCCTCAGCGCGCGAGTCCGACTCGCAAGCCGAGTTTTTATTTATTTATTGACATTTACGTGATAAATAATATTGTACTTAAGTCAAAGCAATTATATCCCAAACAGAAAGTATTTAATTTTTTTTGTAATTTTTTTATCGTTTTTCAATATAAGTTATTATTTGGGCCCATAACCTGATAATTACTGCTGATAATTCACCGATTAGTGATCTAATTTTTGATATGAAAAAGGAATTGTAAAGAAAACCACCGGTGTACAAGAACATCTAAAAAAGACAAAGATTTTATTTTTTTAAACAGCATACATAGACAATAGCAGTGAAGGGATGGTATGACACTTTGAACTATGGTAATGTGGTTTGCGATTAATAGTCGATTCATTTTAACATCCTCCCTTTAAGCGCAAACCCATTGCTCTTGAACATTTTTCTATCTTCATTTGTGAAGTGGATTTTGTCAGGATATCAGCCAACATGCTCTCCGTACCAACATATTTGACTTCCATCTCATTCTTGGCAATTTTCTCACGTAGAAAATGATATCTGATATCTATATGCTTGCTGCGGGCACAGTAAGATTCTGTACCTGCAAATTTAATGGCACTTTGATTATCACAATATATAACAGTGGGTGTAGTTCCAATAACATGGTGCAGTTCAGATTCCAAATATCTAAACCACATTGCTTCTTGTGTAGCAGTTGCAAGTGACATGTACTCTGCCTCCATGGTTGACAAAGCAACAGTGTTCTGACGTTTTGAACACCATGAAACAGTTGCACCCTGAAACATAAAAATGTAGCCGGAACAAGATCTCCGACTATTAATATCTGAAGCCCAATCAGAATCACAGTAGCCAAACACCCCTTTTTCTTCTTTGTTTTGACTAAATATCAATTTATAATCCTTAGTTCCTTTTATGTAGCGTAACACTCTCTTAACAGCCAGCCAATGTTGCTGTTCTGGTTTATTATTAAAACTACTCAGTTTATTTACTATAAAACATATGTCTGGTCTAGTTCCCTGGGATAAATATAGTAAACTTCCAATGGCTTCTTGATAGGGTATGTTTGTAAGAATATTATCTTTATTTTCTGTGCTAATCAATTTGACGCCAGGATCACTTGGCATATGAACTGGGTTGCAATCACTCATCTTGAATCTCTCTAGAATTTTTTCAATATAGGCAGTCTGATCAATACTAATTTCATTTCTTGAAAGGTTTTGTTTGATCCTCCAACCTACAAAATGATGCACAGAACCAAGTTCTTTCATATCAAATTTATATTTTAATTGTTGTTTCATTTCTTTTCCTATTTCTTCATTATTATAAAACAATAACAGATCATCGACGTAAATAAGTACATACATAATATTTTCATCATGTGTTTTGTGATATATACATGGATCCACAGAAGTACTCTTCAGTCCTAGTTCTTTTAGCACAGAAGTAAGTTTTAGATTCCATTGTCTGCTTGCCTGCTTCAATCCATAAATGGATTTATTCAATTTACACACTTCGTTTCCATACTCAAATGATGGTGGTTGAAACATGTATATTTCTGTGTCAATGTCCCCTTGTAAAAAGGCAGTAACTGCATCCATTTGTTCAATGTACAGGTTGTATTTGACAGCCAATGCTAATAGATATCTGATTGAAGTATGACCAACTACTGGAGCAAATATGTCATTATACTCAATTCCTTTTTTCTGAATGAAACCTTTGATGACCAGTCTTGCTTTATATCGTACAACTTTACCTTCAGCATCAGTTTTCAATTTGTAGACCCATTTACACGGAATGGCTCTTTTACCTTCTGGTAGGGGTACTAATGACCATGTATTATTTTGCAGAAGCGACTCATATTCATTGTTCATGGCTTCTTTCCACTCTTCAGCATTCAAGCCTGAAAGAGCTTCTTCGATAGTCTCTGGCTCTTTTACTAATAAAGCTATTGCTTGTTTTGTCTTATCTAAGCTTTCACATAAGTAGGTATTTTGATTTTTAGTTCTTGATCTCAACATTATTTTACGGGATGATACATCACTTACCCTTTTAGCAGGAATGTACTCATCATCAGCATCGTCAGTGAGGTAGCTGTCATCATCCTCAAATGTTTTATCTTTTATTGTACTCTCAATCAGAGTTGTGTTGTCTAAACTTGAGTGCTCAGGTGTGTCAGTTGGCGACTCACTGTGACTTTCCTCCATTTGAGATGAGTTGTTAGATTCATTTTTCTGTAATTCAGATAATGGCACAATGACACTATTATTTGTAATTGTATGTTCTAGAAAAATAGCATCTCTACTTTTGTATATTTGTTTCCGATTTCTATCATAAAATCTGTACCCTTTAGTGTGCTCACAATAGCCAACAAATAACATTTTGACTGCTTTGAAGTCCCATTTTTGCCTCTTTTCTTTGGGCACATGTACCATGGCTTCACAACCGAAAATTTTCATATTATTAATATTTGGTTTTTTACCTGACCACTTTTCATATGGAGTTTTGTAATCTAGGGCCTTCGTTGGTGACCGATTAATTATATAAGCAGCTGTGGACACAGCTTCAGCCCAAAAAGGTTTTTCAAGCCTGGAATTCAGAATTAAACATTTAGCTCGTTCAACAATCGTGCGATTCATTCTTTCTGCCAAACCGTTCTGTTCTGGAGTATATGGATTAGTAGTTTGGTGTTGAATGCCATTTTTTTTTAAAAACAATTCAAACTCTTTATTTATATATTCTTTACCATTATCTGATCGTAATACTTTAATTCTTTTGTCAGTCGCATTTTCAACTATGTTTTTGAATTCCTTAAACTTTTCTAAAGTATCAGATTTATTTTTCATAAGGTAGACATACACTTTTCTGCTATAATCATCTATAAAAGTGACATAGTATTTGGCACCGCCCAAAGAGCTGGTCTCCATCGGACCACATAAATCAGTGTGAATTATCTGGAGAAGTTCACTGGCCCTGGTACCAATATTTTTAAATGGTAGTCTATGCATTTTACCTTCTAAACATGTTGTGCAAATCTGGTTACCTTTTTTAGATAATTCTAACCCCTCTGCACTGTCCTCTAATTTCTGTAAGTCTGTGAAGTTTAAGTGGCCCATTCTCTGATGCCACAAATTTATATCATGTTCATCTACTGTTGACAACAAAGCTGGATGTTCAGAGTTTTTTCTTAGTACATACATGTTAATATATTGCACTGCTGTCAAGATTAATTTCTTATTTTGGTGAATTTTACAACAATCTTTTTCAAAGCTAACTTCACACCCATGTTGTGTCAACTGACTTACAGAGAGTAAATTAGTTGTCAGGGAAGGTACATATAGCACATTTCTTACTTGAATTGTCTGAAGTCTACCTTCGGAGTCTCTTATTTGCAAGTTCACACTACCACACCCCTCCACTGCTACTGTCTTGTTATCTGCTACCTTTATATTATTTACTGTAGTGGGTGTAACATTGTACATCCACTTCCTCTCTCTGCACATGTGCTGCGATGCTCCAGAATCAATGTACCATCGCGTCCTGTCCAATGTTTCTGCAACTGAAAAAACAGCATAATAACCATTATCCTCTGTGTTATTTTCTGAGTTGTTTTTCTTTTTCTTCTGAAAGTAGCAATTTTTACTGAAATGACCATGTTTATTACAGTTATAGCATCGTGGGCCTTTCTTTTGGTGGGTATCGGATGCATCTTTTTGTGATTTTGACTTACTTTGAGACTTTGACTTATTTTGAGACTTATTTGGTTTATTAACATAGTAGGCGGTAGAATCTGACACTTTAACATCCTGTAGCAATTTTGTTTTAACAAAATCAGCGGTAATGTCAACCCCTGAGCTCTCAATAGCCATTATCATCGGTTTGTAGGCGTCTGGGAGGCCAGCGAGCAGCAAAGTACCGAGCCACTCGTCTCCTACTACAAAATTGATATTTCTCAGCTTGTGAGCTGTTGTCATTACCTTATTAATGTAATCCTCTACACTAGAGCTATTTTCCAAAGATGTTGTAATCAAATCACGTAATAAACCTACTTTTCTACTGAGCCCGGAGTCATCGAATACTTTTTCTAATTTCGACCATACCTGTTTCGCCGTTGTCGCTTCATGCACATGTACGTAGTTAATTGGATCGATTAGAAGTATTAGTTTCGACCTTGCTTTAATATCTTTTTTACCATCTTGTACATAACCCACATTGGGTTCTATAGTTTCCCATAAATCCTCATGTTCCAAGTAATTGTAAAAAAATTAGATCACTAATCGGTGAATTATCAGCAGTAATTATCAGGTTATGGGCTATTATTGCTCCGTGAATAATTATATTTGTGATCTACCGAAATAGTTTCGCGATTCAATTGGATAGATAATCTCAGTCAACCTGCAACCGCGTTGCATAGGGATTCCATTTTTTTTCTTTCCTTTCAGCATTATTCAGCATAAATACCAAACAAACCATGGCTACACAATTATCCATTGGGACGATCGAAAAGCTGCTTGGCAGAGAAAACTATCCTACATGGAAATTTGCCGTCAAAATCCTCATGTTCCAAGTAGTTTTTGACGGATTGATGACATGAGGATTTATGGGAAACTATAGAACCCAATGTGGGTTATGTACAAGATGGTAAAAAAGATATTAAAGCAAGGTCGAAACTAATACTTCTAATCGATCCAATTAACTACGTACATGTGCATGAAGCGACAACGGCGAAACAGGTATGGTCGAAATTAGAAAAAGTATTCGATGACTCCGGGCTCAGTAGAAAAGTAGGTTTATTACGTGATTTGATTACAACATCTTTGGAAAATAGCTCTAGTGTAGAGGATTACATTAATAAGGTAATGACAACAGCTCACAAGCTGAGAAATATCAATTTTGTAGTAGGAGACGAGTGGCTCGGTACTTTGCTGCTCGCTGGCCTCCCAGACGCCTACAAACCGATGATAATGGCTATTGAGAGCTCAGGGGTTGACATTACCGCTGATTTTGTTAAAACAAAATTGCTACAGGATGTTAAAGTGTCAGATTCTACCGCCTACTATGTTAATAAACCAAATAAGTCTCAAAATAAGTCAAAGTCTCAAAGTAAGTCAAAATCACAAAAAGATGCATCCGATACCCACCAAAAGAAAGGCCCACGATGCTATAACTGTAATAAACATGGTCATTTCAGTAAAAATTGCTACTTTCAGAAGAAAAAGAAAAACAACTCAGAAAATAACACAGAGGATAATGGTTATTATGCTGTTTTTTCAGTTGCAGAAACATTGGACAGGACGCGATGGTACATTGATTCTGGAGCATCGCAGCACATGTGCAGAGAGAGGAAGTGGATGTACAATGTTACACCCACTACAGTAAATAATATAAAGGTAGCAGATAACAAGACAGTAGCAGTGGAGGGGTGTGGTAGTGTGAACTTGCAAATAAGAGACTCCGAAGGTAGACTTCAGACAATTCAAGTAAGAAATGTGCTATATGTACCTTCCCTGACAACTAATTTACTCTCTGTAAGTCAGTTGACACAACATGGGTGTGAAGTTAGCTTTGAAAAAGATTGTTGTAAAATTCACCAAAATAAGAAATTAATCTTGACAGCAGTGCAATATAATAACATGTATGTACTAAGAAAAAACTCTGAACATCCAGCTTTGTTGTCAACAGTAGATGAACATGATATAAATTTGTGGCATCAGAGAATGGGCCACTTAAACTTCACAGACTTACAGAAATTAGAGGACAGTGCAGAGGGGTTAGAATTATCTAAAAAAGGTAACCAGATTTGCACCACATGTTTAGAAGGTAAAATGCATAGACTACCATTTAAAAATATTGGTACCAGGGCCAGTGAACTTCTCCAGATAATTCACACTGATTTATGTGGTCCGATGGAGACCAGCTCTTTGGGCGGTGCCAAATACTATGTCACTTTTATAGATGATTATAGCAGAAAAGTGTATGTCTACCTTATGAAAAATAAATCTGATACTTTAGAAAAGTTTAAGGAATTCAAAAACATAGTTGAAAATGCGACTGACAAAAGAATTAAAGTATTACGATCAGATAATGGTAAAGAATATATAAATAAAGAGTTTGAATTGTTTTTTAAAAAAAATGGCATTCAACACCAAACTACTAATCCATATACTCCAGAACAGAACGGTTTGGCAGAAAGAATGAATCGCACGATTGTTGAACGAGCTAAATGTTTAATTCTGAATTCCAGGCTTGAAAAACCTTTTTGGGCTGAAGCTGTGTCCACAGCTGCTTATATAATTAATCGGTCACCAACGAAGGCCCTAGATTACAAAACTCCATATGAAAAGTGGTCAGGTAAAAAACCAAATATTAATAATATGAAAATTTTCGGTTGTGAAGCCATGGTACATGTGCCCAAAGAAAAGAGGCAAAAATGGGACTCCAAAGCAGTCAAAATGTTATTTGTTGGCTATTGTGAGCACACTAAAGGGTACAGATTTTATGATAGAAATCGGAAACAAATATACAAAAGTAGAGATGCTATTTTTCTAGAACATACAATTACAAATAATAGTGTCATTGTGCCATTATCTGAATTACAGAAAAATGAATCTAACAACTCATCTCAAATGGAGGAAAGTCACAGTGAGTCGCCAACTGACACACCTGAGCACTCAAGTTTAGACAACACAACTCTGATTGAGAGTACAATAAAAGATAAAACATTTGAGGATGATGACAGCTACCTCACTGACGATGCTGATGATGAGTACATTCCTGCTAAAAGGGTAAGTGATGTATCATCCCGTAAAATAATGTTGAGATCAAGAACTAAAAATCAAAATACCTACTTATGTGAAAGCTTAGATAAGACAAAACAAGCAATAGCTTTATTAGTAAAAGAGCCAGAGACTATCGAAGAAGCTCTTTCAGGCTTGAATGCTGAAGAGTGGAAAGAAGCCATGAACAATGAATATGAGTCGCTTCTGCAAAATAATACATGGTCATTAGTACCCCTACCAGAAGGTAAAAGAGCCATTCCGTGTAAATGGGTCTACAAATTGAAAACTGATGCTGAAGGTAAAGTTGTACGATATAAAGCAAGACTGGTCATCAAAGGTTTCATTCAGAAAAAAGGAATTGAGTATAATGACATATTTGCTCCAGTAGTTGGTCATACTTCAATCAGATATCTATTAGCATTGGCTGTCAAATACAACCTGTACATTGAACAAATGGATGCAGTTACTGCCTTTTTACAAGGGGACATTGACACAGAAATATACATGTTTCAACCACCATCATTTGAGTATGGAAACGAAGTGTGTAAATTGAATAAATCCATTTATGGATTGAAGCAGGCAAGCAGACAATGGAATCTAAAACTTACTTCTGTGCTAAAAGAACTAGGACTGAAGAGTACTTCTGTGGATCCATGTATATATCACAAAACACATGATGAAAATATTATGTATGTACTTATTTACGTCGATGATCTGTTATTGTTTTATAATAATGAAGAAATAGGAAAAGAAATGAAACAACAATTAAAATATAAATTTGATATGAAAGAACTTGGTTCTGTGCATCATTTTGTAGGTTGGAGGATCAAACAAAACCTTTCAAGAAATGAAATTAGTATTGATCAGACTGCCTATATTGAAAAAATTCTAGAGAGATTCAAGATGAGTGATTGCAACCCAGTTCATATGCCAAGTGATCCTGGCGTCAAATTGATTAGCACAGAAAATAAAGATAATATTCTTACAAACATACCCTATCAAGAAGCCCTTGGAAGTTTACTATATTTATCCCAGGGAACTAGACCAGACATATGTTTTATAGTAAATAAACTGAGTAGTTTTAATAATAAACCAGAACAGCAACATTGGCTGGCTGTTAAGAGAGTGTTACGCTACATAAAAGGAACTAAGGATTATAAATTGATATTTAGTCAAAACAAAGAAGAAAAAGGGGTGTTTGGCTACTGTGATTCTGATTGGGCTTCAGATATTAATAGTCGGAGATCTTGTTCCGGCTACATTTTTATGTTTCAGGGTGCAACTGTTTCATGGTGTTCAAAACGTCAGAACACTGTTGCTTTGTCAACCATGGAGGCAGAGTACATGTCACTTGCAACTGCTACACAAGAAGCAATGTGGTTTAGATATTTGGAATCTGAACTGCACCATGTTATTGGAACTACACCCACTGTTATATATTGTGATAATCAAAGTGCCATTAAATTTGCAGGTACAGAATCTTACTGTGCCCGCAGCAAGCATATAGATATCAGATATCATTTTCTACGTGAGAAAATTGCCAAGAATGAGATGGAAGTCAAATATGTTGGTACGGAGAGCATGTTGGCTGATATCCTGACAAAATCCACTTCACAAATGAAGATAGAAAAATGTTCAAGAGCAATGGGTTTGCGCTTAAAGGGAGGATGTTAAAATGAATCGACTATTAATCGCAAACCACATTACCATAGTTCAAAGTGTCATACCATCCCTTCACTGCTATTGTCTATGTATGCTGTTTAAAAAAATAAAATCTTTGTCTTTTTTAGATGTTCTTGTACACCGGTGGTTTTCTTTACAATTCCTTTTTCATATCAAAAATTAGATCACTAATCGGTGAATTATCAGCAGTAATTATCATTTCTAAAACAAGCGCTCCATGAACCTTATTCCTTTTGATTCTCAATGATACTCTCATAATAAACTTTTACGTGACTTCTAATTTATTTTGGTTCACTGTACGCGTCTATGCTGTACGCGAGTAGCGTGCACCGCAATCGAGAACGTGTATATTTAAAAAAAATGCCTCTTATCAACTGCAGTACCTAGTTATAAAATACTAGCTTCTGCCAGCGGCTTCGCCTGCGTGAAAGTAAGTTTCTCCATACACACTTTGGACTCCCGTTTCATCCCCTCAGGGGGTGAATTTCGTAAAATCCGTTCTCGAAAACGGATGTCTACAGCTCTATACCCTGTCTACTATAAGGAACCTACCTGCCAAATTTTAAGTTTGTAGCTGTTATAGTTTCTGAGATTCCGTGATTAATCAGTGAGTGGTATTTCGCTTTTATCTAGTTAGATTGCAGTTCAAACATATAACAACAGCTTACCGATATCCCGGTGATATTTTGGAACATTACACTCAATTTAAAGTCATTTAAATCGTACATTTTAACATCCAAAGCTAGACACACTCTGCACACCTGAAAAAAAAATTATTTACAATGCAATTCAAGACAAATACGAACGTCAATACACTATGTAAAAATTTGTAAAAATAAAAAAAAATATTATTACGTAATTCTATCTTCAAACACAAATTTGCCGTATATCATGTTATAAGTGAGTATCTGTAGAGTATTAACGCACCATTATACACCGATATACAGCTTCTATACAGCTTAGAGTGTACACCTGAACCTTCATACAGTTGTTATACAGCTTGTTGTGCTACTTGGGCAATGATCTCTATCTGTTAAATGTTGTCTACTTGAAAATAACGGTTTGCAAAGAAAAGTTATTTGCATATTAATAACGGTTTAGTGAAGAATAAACGGTATTGTTTAATCTAAATCAATGGACAATGTTCAAGCAGTTTACTCCGACATCTTGTAATAAATTTACTGTTTCTTTGTAGTTTATTAAAACATAATAATACTCAACATTATTTTCAAATGCAACATTTTTAAGAAGAGCGTAAAAATGATTTAACTAAATCACCTAGCCTAACGTAAAAGAGAACGCTGTGTTACAAAATATTTAAAAAAATACTAATAGTGAGTATATGTAATTGAAACCTAGTGTACCAATTAAAATATCTACTAATAATACGTGAAAGTGTTATCTACGAAATTTATACTCAAACTAAAGAATCAAAACAAAAACTCTAAACCCAAAAACTACCATCATTATTTATTAGTGACAACACGAAAAAACCAAACCGACAGGAAACAAAGATTTGTAGTGCAAAGAAACAAACTGTTCGCAGCTTATGAGATAATAATCAACCTCAAAATACATGCCGAAGTTGTTTACTCGCTTTCGCGTTTGCTCGCACGTTACCCTGGCAACAACCTAAAAGGATGCGCCCCTGCGCCCTGTGCGCGCGGCGGGCGCCCTGCTCCCGTACAGCGACTGCGCCGTGGACGTCACGTCAGTGCCATGCCGACAGTTTATTTGACTTTTCCTGTTCATATTTTTATTAGTTTAGTGTTTGTGTGATATTTACAGTCTTATAGTTTTTATTTATTATATAGGTAAGTGTAATTACATTGTTTTATGTTAAACGCCAGCGGTAGCGATGCCGGAACCTGTAGCAGTCAACCTGCCACATCACTCGAAACCCAGTTAGTGAGATGCCCCCATTGCTCCCAAGCACGTTTTTTTAAAGGCGAACGGGGGCTGAAAATTCATTATGGTAAGGTTCACAAACCACATAGTTTACCTTTGTGTCCCCCAGCCACATCCCAAACATCCACATATTCGGAATCACTTTGGAAAACCTTATCAAAATTAAAAAATTCAACACCCTTATTAAAGAGAGTTCCCCGGGGCGCGAGACGGTCCGTTGCGCTGAGTTTAGCGCGATGCGTCCGTCTTGCAACCCAGGAAAATACACAAAGTGCTTGGGAGGAACTACTTACCTTCCCTTATAGGATTCTGCATGTTCAAAAAAGTTTGGCTACAAAAAAATCATTAACAACCCAAATTAAAGACAACTGCAACAATTCGACTAATATTTTAGATCTAAATTTACCCGCTTTTAATAACGTTGCCCAGAAAGGTTTGTGCTCACATGTGGAATCCAAATTAAGTGAGGGTGACATTAGGGGAGCGGCTAGGTTACTGTTCAGCAGTGATGTGGTGGCGCCTTACTCTCCAGATACACTTTCAGCCCTGGAGAGTAAACACCCAGTGCCTGCGGATGACCTCACCTTTCCTGATCCTCCTGACACCCCTAATTCAGATTCATCTTTTTTCCAAATTTCAGCCCCCCAGTTACTTGCAGCCGTGAGCTCTTTCAGAAGCGGTTCCGCCGGTGGTCTCGACGGCCTGACTCCTCAGCACTTAAAGGATCTTTTAAGCTCAGGCGCCGGGGAAGCCGGTGAGTCGCTTTTGAAGGAGCTTCTGGCTCTAGTTACCCTTATGCTCTCCGGCGGCGTGAACGATGCCGTCGTCGATGTCTTGTACGGGGCCAACCTATGTGCCCTGCGCAAGAAAGACGGTGGCATTCGTCCTATCGCTGTCGGGTGCACCTATAGGCGTACGGCAGCCAAAATCTGTTGTAAACTTTATAGCCACTCTCTGACTAACAAATTCCAGCCCCTACAGCTTGGCTTTGGTTCAAGAGGGGGCTGTGAGGCTGCCGTACATGCACTCGCTACCTTCCTAAATTCTAATAAGGGTGAGGTCATCCTCAAGGTTGACGTTAAAAACGCCTTTAACTCTATTAATAGGGACACTTTGTTGGCTGAAGCAAAAAAAGAACTTCCAGAAATTTTCGGCTTTTTGTGGCAATGCTATAGGCATCCGTCAAAATTATTATATAAAGACAATGTTTTGGAATCTGCAGTTGGATGCCAACAAGGTGACCCTCTCGGGCCAGTCATTTTTAGTTTGGCTATTCATCCTATTATTCAACAATTAAATTCAAAATTTAACCTTTGGTATTTAGATGATGGAACCCTGGGAGGTGACGTAAATACTGTTTTAAACGATCTCCAATTTCTGAAGGAGCAGTTTCAATCCATCGGCCTTGACCTCAATCATTCCAAATGTGAAATTTTTGTTACTGACAATACTGACAGACAATCGACACTTCAGAAATTCAGTGCAATAGCCCCAGACATCAAAATTTTAGAAAAATGTTCACTGCGCCTCCTAGGTTCTCCAATTTTAGAAGACAGTTTTTCTTTATTCGTTGACGATAAAATTAAACGTTTCAACGATATTTCAGATAGACTTTCAAAAATTAACTTACATTCGGCCTTCACCCTCATTAAATATTGCTGTTTTGCTCCAAATTTTATGTATTTTCTTCGCTCTTCCTCTTTATGGAAACAACCACATCTTTTGGACAAAATTGATCAAACGATTCGATCCACTTTAACGTCCATCTTAAATTTGGCCCTGGATGACCGAGCGTGGGTACAAGCCACGTTACCCATCCGTTTTGGCGGGCTCGGCATCCGCAAAATTTCTAGTATAAGTCTACCGGCGTTTCTGTCTTCGGTCCACAGCACTCAACAGTTAGTCGATCGTATCTTAACTCCATCACTGATTGACTGTGAAGTGCCGTGCTTGACCGACGCCGTGAACGCCTGGAAAGTGGCTTGCCCGGACAAGGCGTTGCCCGAGAACCCATCTTCCCAGAGACAGTGGGATGAGCCGCTCTGCAGGCTGGTACGGAATAATCTTATTAATACGTCCACCAATACTGCTGAGCGCGCCCGCCTACTGGCTGTGGGTGAATGGGAGTCGGGCCTCTGGCTACAGGCTCTACCGTCACCTAACATAGGTACTATGCTGAGTGACACCACCTTCCGGATCGCTACATGCCTGCGTCTGGGTGCTCCTAGTGGAGCTCCACATCGATGTCAGTGCGGTGAAGCAGTCGACCGCCTCGGACACCATGGCCTATCATGCAGTAGAAGCGCTGGTCGGATAGCACGACATGCCAGTATTAATGACATCATCCGCCGAGCTCTTGTCACCGCCGGGGTGCCAGCTGTTTTAGAACCCAATGGCTTGGCACGTGACGATGGGAAGAGGCCAGACGGGATGACTATAATGCCTTGGAAATTGGGTAGGCCTTTGGTGTGGGATGCAACATGTGTCGACACCCTTGCGCCATCCCATCTTTTGAGTACGGCGGGCTGTGCTGGGGCGGCTGCTGCAGGTGCAGAAAACCTCAAACGGCGTAAATATAATAACCTCATCGGAGGCTATATATTTGAGCCGTTTGGGGTTGAAACACTAGGGCCATGGGGCCCGAGCGCTCATAGAGTTGTTCGGGATATCAGCAAACAGCTGGTCGACTCTTCGCGTGACCAGAGGGCTGGGCTTTTCTTCGGTCAACGTATCAGCATTGCCATCCAGCGTGGCAATGCTGCCAGCGTTCTGGGCACTTTTCCCATTGACATCGATGTGGACGAATTTTTTGATGCCCTATGAGTTTTATTTCTACCCGTTTGTACATATATTATTTTCAGTTTGTTTATATACTTATTAAGTTATTTATAATATTTAGTATTAATAGTTAAGGTGTATATATAAAGTGTATCATAAATAAACGATTGAAATGATAAAAAAACTAAATATAATATTTAGGTCACATTAAAGTCATTTTTTTTTTTAAACTGATTTCTTATTTCACTTCACACAATCAAGAGACTAGCTTCTGCCCGCGGTTCCCACGCGTGAAAAAATCTTTTCTCCATACAAACTTTGGACCCCCGTTTCCTCCACTAAGGGGGTGAATTTTGGAAAATCCTCTCTTAGTGCTCGCCTACGTTATGTAAGGACCCCTTGTGCAAAATTTCACTCTTCTAGTCCCAGTAGTTTTGGCTGTGCGTTGATATGTCAGTCAGTCAGTTTCTCCTTTTATATATATAGATGAGCGAAATGGAAGAACTCGATTCTGATTAAACTTTTTTCGCCAATAATATTAATTTAAAGAATATCTTACCTAAAGTCTTTTTTACATTGCATGGGTAGGATGAGAGCTGGACGAAAATGTACATATTTAAAATGAGAGAAATGGATAGGTAAACTACATTGTATGAATCTGACAGCTGTCACCTGCATAATCATATAGCAATTGTAGTGTAGCTTACTATACCTGGTTCGGTTTGACAGCTATGACGTCACAACATGGCGCTAAGGCGATCCTATTATTATTTGAATCGCATAGTAACTACAGTAAGTTGTCGTAAATATCGGATTTTGTATCGAACAATAGATTGTACTTTTTAATTTTTCATTAACTGGCTTCGTTCGTGTGTGTATCTGGTTACAAATAAGTAATCCATTTTGTATTATAATGCTACGATAACTTGAAGTCTCAGATACATTACGGGACAAAATGTCCCCCAACTTGACGCACAACGCTGTCAAATTGTCCAACAACATGTACAGAACGGTCAAAATATGTTAGCCGCTCTGAAGTTGGCGTGCCGAACTATTGCGCATACTCGACAAAATACGCAATACGCATTCGACTTATGATTCTTGTAAAGAATTACTGCGCAAGCAATTATTCGAAGTTCAGTGCGCTGAATGCGAGTTGTATTTACGTTAACGTGATCGAAACGTTTACCGCGTTAGGTTCTCTGATTGGTTAAGAGTTTGGAGCGGGCCAATCGGAGCGCCGAACGCCAAACTCGTTGGCTTATAGAACAGTCAACATATTTCGGCCATACTGTACCTTGCCACGTGAATGCGTGGTAAAATATTGGGGGACGAGTTGTAGGACACCGGGTAACGTTACAGCGTCACGTAGATTGAGCTTTCCCCCAACATGACACGCAACGCTCAATCTACGTGACGCTACCGCCAAAATGACCCCAATATAAATATAATGCCAAGAATCAATAGAAAATAATGGCTTACCTTTAATTCTTCCTGATGTAGAGGTGTCATCTAAAAATAAGAGTTATTTTTATTAATTACTTCTTGCACTTCCGCCTCTCGTCCAAGGGGATGGTGAGGCAGACCGGGACGTAACACATCGGATCAACGCAGGATGGATGAAATGGCGACAGGTCACGGGAACAACTTGTGACCCACGGATGCCCCTCAAGTTGAAGGGTAAAATCTACAAGTCCGTGATAAGACCTGTCATACTGTATGGATCAGAATGTTGGGCTGTGAAAAAGACGGATGAAAAAAGATTGCACGTAGCGGAGATGAGAATGTTAAGATGGATGTGTAGTGTGACGAGAATGGATAAAGTGAGAAATGAGTATATTAGGGGAAGTTTGAAAGTGGCGCCAGTGACTGAAAAATTGAAAGGGAATCGTTTGTCTTGGTATGGTCATGTGAAGAGGACCCTCCTCTTCACATGACCATGACGAGCATGTTACTAAAAGAGTTATGAGTTTACATGTGGATGGATGGAGAGGGAGAGGGAGACCAAAGAAAAGATGGATGGATTGTGTGAAGAGTGATATGAAATAAAAGGAAGTTAATGATAGCATGACGAGTGACAGGGCAGAATGGAAGAAAAAAACATGTTGCGCCGACCCCAAATAACACGGGACAAGGGCAGGAAGATGATGATGATTTCCGCCACTTTATTACTTACTCTTTATTTTTGTACAATATTTTATATTAAACAAAAAATAACACCCAAAATTTTTTTTACTGAAAATATCGTAGTATTCCAAATATCGGTTTGAGAAAGAGTGGGGGAGCGGTGGGTTTTTTTTTTAAGCTGGGTAGTCATCAAAATGAGTTCTCACGCTCTGGGTGGAGCGGGAGGGCGTGGCAGACTTTTACTGACTAAAACCACACCTGTATCCTTCAATTACCCTTTGCCTAGGACTACGGGTTTCTCTTTCAGAAATTCTCCGCGGTCCTAGCTAGCGGGCATCGGCCCTGCTGGGCCCCTACGGTTTGCTGACATCTCTTTGAGAAGCGCGCGGATCACTACGCGCTGTCGACGACTGGGCTCGTTCCGGTTAGTTACCGAACAGCCGGACGGCGAGCTACCCAGTGCTCGACGTCCGCAAGCCCGCGTTTACCGTGGCTGGTAATCTGGGTCGGAATTACGGCGGCTAGGGCGTGAGGACCTTCGTTCCCTCACGCATGCAGCCTCCTCCTTCGCTAGCATTACTGCTTCGCAGAAGGAGGCGACCGCCTGCCAATCCTGCTCGCTCTGGACCATAGCCTGAACCAGGGCCCGACGCGAAAGGTCGCTGCCACCAATTGCCTCCACGAGGACACGGCGGTGCTCCGCCCAAGCGGGGTACACCTCCACCGTATGCTCCACCGTGTCCTCTGGATGGTCCGCACAATAATGACACCCGGGCGTTGCTTCCACCTGAATCCGATGCAGGAATCTCCCGAACTTACCATGTCCGGTGAGGACCTGCGTCATGCGGAAGGTGTGGACGCCGTGTTGCCGCTCCAGCCACTCCACAAAGAGGGGACTTACCGCCATAATTGTAGCGTGCCCAGGGGGAGTGGTGGGTGTATCTCGCTATCTGTTTTGACCACACATAACCTATCGCAGTATGTATATCCTGAGAGCATTATTTGACAGTTTCCTCTTCCACCAAATTTGAAAAGTCTCTAATTTGATTAATATTGAATGAATGGAAAATTTCTAAGGATTGGAATTCTCTGCCGGAGTCTGTGTTCCCTGATAGCTACAACCTAGGGGTCTTTAAGTCAAGAGTGAGTAGGTTACTTCTAGGCAAGCGTGCTCCATCGTCGGCCACATCATCGCTTACCATCAGGTGAGATAGTGGTCAAACGCGAGCCTATCAATAATCAAAAAAAAAAAAAAAACTTTCTATATGCGATTTTGAATAAAGTTACGTTTTGATTTGAATTGTTTCATTCTCTAAACAACTTATAAAATTAAGGTGTGAATATCTGTAAAATGCATCATGTAAATTATTAAAAGGCTGGCTACCCTACACCTGTGCTCCAGAAAAAAAAACATAATTATTAATATTGTAATAAGCAAAAATAATTACATAAATAAATTTATCCTCACCAGAGTGGGAACAACTCCGCTTTTGACTCTGCGCTGATTGTGTCTTGAGTCATCAAAGTCATCAGGAAGAAAATGTTCAGAGCAGACTACAAGACACTTGTTCATTCGGCATCCTGCACCAGCTAAGCATTTCAACCATGCAGCAGAATGATCAGGATCTTTTGGTATTCTGAAATATGCCGTACATATCAATCTTAAAGCAATCTGTAGTAATAATAATAGGTGTTAAAGTATAAAATTGCTATTTTTTAAAACGGATTGCTTTGAAGTGTTATATCTTTGGATTGACTTAGAATTATAAGTTCAAATAAACTTTAAATTAAAGGTATGTTATTCTTTTTTCAAAATTCGGTATTTATTGGTTTCTTTCTGTTTTGTATATTCTGTAATATTGCAGTACTTGTACTTAGTTTATCAGTTGTCTAGTACTCATAGCACAAGCTTTGATTGGCTTGGGACAAAACTCAAGCAGTACTTCCAGAGAATCTCTTACCAACAAACAAACAACAATCTATGCTCTGTATTATTTATTATTTAAATCTAGACTAGCTATCCTTCAGTCAGTGTCCATTATTTCAAACGGTATTTAGGTTCAGGGGCAGTGATGGAACTATAGGGTGATAAGGCTGGAAGAATGCCACGGTCTCCCTGTCCAAAGGGGCCCCCTGTCAGACGGGGCGCCCTGTCAAATGGGGCCCCTGGTCCATCAGGGTCCCCTGTCCGAGAGGCTGCGAACTCAGAAGAAGTAACTCAATTTATTTTTAAAAAATTATTAAAATTAATGTAACGATTTTTAAAGCCCCATCCGATGAATTTGCCACGGGCCTCAGATGATAGTTACGCCACTGGTCAGAGGGTCGCAGGGTTACATTATTTGAAAGAGATACCGCAATTCCTGGAACGCAAAGGGTAACTGAAGGACACAGGAGGGTTTTAGTAAGTAAATGGCGAAAAACTCTAACGAACTCGCCTCCGTGGAGGCGATTTGCCAGTCGTGTGCGAAATTACTATTATAAAGAAATGGTCACATACTTATGAAATGTAATTCCAAGGCTTTTATTTGTTTTCTTCGAGTCATCATTCAAACAACTCTGCACACAACACTTCATATTTTTTCTGTTATTCTCCGTTAAACATTGAATATTTATTTTGTTTCAAACAGCGTTATACATCTCTGGTTTTAAAACCGTAAACTTAATAAACCAACTTAAAAACTTAGCTGTTTCATATAAAATGTTATCAGAGAGCACATTTCAATACAATAGGAACTGAAAATCTATTTTTCACAGTAAATATTCGCATTGTTTTCTTTTAAAATCAGCTGTCTGTCAGGATTTACTCTTTGCTGTCAGGTCTGCCTGTCAAACGAATTTGACACAATCATTTTTTAAGTTTTTGGCTTGAACACTTGGTTTTTTCTTCGTATATAACAGATATTTTTAGTCAATTTGTTTTCCACTAGTATGTAGATTTTACAGATTCTAATGCTTTTGCAGTATTTGACAGCAAATATCTCGACTCGGCCTTCTCGGAAAGCTTCGTTGAGGTAGTCAATATTAGAATAAAATTCTCAACACCGTTTTACCGAAATTGCACCTGTTTCAATGATTCCACATATTGTCCAGTTGTGCAGACGCTTGAGATACTATATTATACTAGTTTTACATCACAATATCAATTTGGAATAATTAAAACAGCCACAGAATCTTACTCGAAAAAATCCCGCCAAAAATCCAAATTGCCACACTATGAATTTCAAGTTTTCCTTTCTAGCTATAAGTATTAATATTATTTCACAATGGCAATTATTAGCAGCATTATTGCGGCATTGCAAACCCTTGATTAAACTTGGATGTACTTTATCAAGTAGGGTTCTGTTGATCAGTGAAGGGTCTTGAACCCTTTCGGTCGGCGCCACGAATTTTATCAGTGAGTGGTTTCAAGCAATTCAGTGTTCTATAATAAAAAGGAGTGGGTAAAAAATAAATATCGACATAATAAAACCAACACAGTTCTTCTTGAAAATTACATTTTATTATGTAGGTATTGTGACGACTATGGAGGTCACAGTTATTATTAACTTGCAAACTGGCATGTTATACATACTTTTAAGGTTTATGTTATAAAAAGTTTAGGTTTGATTGCGTTGCTCTTCCCAAGCGGGGCACACCTCCACCGTGTCCTCCGGGCGGTCCACACAGTGGCGGTGCTCTGCCCAGGCGGGGCACACCTCTACCGTATGTTCCACCGTGTAAGGTATAAACATTGACGTAACTACCAAAGGCTTAGGCACGATAGTGCCTCGGGGCCTTCAGGATCGGGGGCCCCCCAAAACCTGATTAGCAAAACTCTTTTTGCACTAGAGGAAAAATCTCCCACTGTAATCTAAATAAAATAGGTTGCAACACTACTTCAATCATGGCAACTCGTTTTAGTCACCAAGTCTGACAGTCCCTTGCGCACCACCCAATTAGGGCATTCAAAAATGAGGTTAAAGTTAACTCTAATGACGTCATCATGGTAGATACGTCTACGTTCGCATTTTTGAACGCGAATGTAGAGCAAGAGTCATTTATGGCAGCTTACACCAACCTACCCTGCCCGGAGTTAGAGTTAGTCGGGTTAACTCGAGTTATAAAAGAACGACCCCGGGTTGCAACTCGAAGCATTTTTAAACAATTAGAGTAGCAACTCTACTCTGGTTATTTTTGATCGCTGGGCAGAGTAAAAGAAGTAATTATTTCCAAGGGGACTCTGTTTTTTTTTGAGTGCATAAGTTTCTCCCCGTCCCTCATACCATGTAACATGTCATCCGAACAACTAAATCCTACCTAATTGTCTTTTTATTGGAAGACTGAATCTTAGAAATTGTTTTTATTTTTAGCCTTCTTGACAGATACTAATTCAGCTAAACACTGTATCTTCTTCGCTTGAGATCTCATCCTCAGTAATACTAATGATATTAAGCTTTGATTTTATCTCTGTATCATCTACAACAGTGATATTTACGTTCGCTTTACTATCATCATTTATAACCGGATCGTAACTCATTTTGGCATCTTCTTCAAAGTAATCTTGCGGTTCACTACTTCTTATATCACCTCCACTGTCTTCTTTAGAAGTAGAATCATTGTTCAAACGGGTTAGTTTTGTAAATGCCTCGTTTTTGGTGCTATTTTTCGCTGTAGTATCAGATTCTATTTCTATTTTAACTGAAATATCTTCCCATGGTTCGTTTTCTTCAAAATCTGTCTCTTTTCGTTCTTGTTTAATTATCGTTTCTTTTAATGCCTTTTGGTTATTAGATGCCGTTTCTTTATCTCTGTTTTCAATTATATTTTTTTTGCATGTAAGCGCTGTAGGATCGGTTTGCCGTGATGATAGAATGCTGTGATTTTTTTCTAATGTTGCTATGTTGGTTTTGTCACTTCCAATGTCTTCTTTAGATGTACAATCATGGGTCAGTATTTTAAATGCATCGCCTTTGATGTTATCTTCCGCTACAGTATTAGATACCATTTCTAATTTAACAGGTACATCTATCCACGGCTCATGTTCCTCAAATTCTATATCTTCTTGATTCATTATTTCAGTTTTAATTTCTTTTGAAACTGCCTCGTCATTAGAAACTGTTTCTTTGTTCGTTTCTTCGCATTTAATTTCAGAGGAAGTAAGTGGAGTAAAGACGGTGAGACGCGATTTTAGCATGCTATAATTTTTTTTTAATGATGCGATGTCGCTTTTTTTCATGTGTGCTATATCTTTCAGCAATGCATCGCTGAGCAGCGCTTTGTCTCTAAAAGTTGCAGCCGCTGTCAGCCGTGCAGCGCACTCCCAACAAACGCGATGGTGTATGATCTCCGTATTGTCGTTTACCTGACGAATGAAGGCTATATTAGTGTTTTGTTATTGTATTCAATATATGTACGGCAAGGTTTGTATTATTAGTCATTCAAAATTTGAATGACTAATAATACAAACCCTTACAAAACTATTAAAGATGTATGGAAAATTTTTATTCTCTAAGACTACATAACAAAAAAGTCTGTTAAATTCTTATACTATCATAAGATAACTAAAAAAAAAAAATACGAATACGACAAACGACAAATATACCGACACGACAAATACGACACGATACGATAAATATTTTTTATATACACCACTAGTTTTTAATTATTACAAATACTTATAGGGCTTATTTGAAAAGGTCTTTTCATTATTTAAGTAAAGTCTCAATAAATAATATTCAGAAACAGCAAAGTTATTAGCGGTTGTTTGTATCCCAAAATGTCACTCAATTTATAGAAATATTGTACAGACTATTGATTATGAATGAAAAACAATGGAAAAACACTGCGCGTAGTATTTTCTAGTAGCAATTGTTATGAATAATTGATTCAATTATGAATTTACCAATTATGACAAATTTCGTGGACCATTTTAGGATTTCGTTTTTTTCACTTTTGACTACATAAATATGATCAGTAACAGGTACAGATAGACCTCAATATTTTTTTTATACATATAAAAATAGGGGACATGTTATAATATTACTATTTTTTATGAATGGTGTCCTAAAATAATATTCGATACCTATATACTGAGATATTATTATGAAACTTCTATTAGATATTAGTATACGCGCGCGCACACGCAATCAAGTCGAGAGTGGTGACGTAGTGGGGGCCTCACACGGCATGTCGGCGTCATGCCGTTTGCCGTCACGGAATGACAGCGTCATGCCGTTTTCCATCACGGCATTCGAGTCTGTTTTACTGTCAAGGCTCTCCAATAGATGGTTAATAATAAAAAAAAATAACAGAATTTAACTATGTCAATAGCTATGTCAATCTATCTCCAGTACAAGCTCTACATTAATGACTCACCGATATTCCCGTGACATTCTGGAACATCTCTGTCAATTGGAAGTCCTTCATATCGAACATTTTGACATCCAAAGCTAGACATCCTCGGCACACCTGGAAAGACAAATGTTACCAGAACTTTAGACACACTATTCTAATACTTCCTCCAGTTCAGGGTGGAACGAGGAGAACAAGGGAGAGTTTTATTCAGTAAGGCATACTGACCACGGACGCGTAGCTTCATAGACGCGTATTCGTCATTATACGCTTGGTGTACGCCTGCGTGAAGCTTACATACAAAACTATGGCCAACTTTCCACGGACGCGTAGCTTCATAGACGCGTATTCGTCAATATACGCTTGGTGTACGCCTGTGTGAAGCTTACATACAAAACTATGGCCTACTTTCCACGGAAGCGTAGCTTCATGGACGCGTATTCGTCATTATATGCTTGGTGTACGCCTGCGTGAAGCTTATATAAAAAACTATGGCCTACTTTCTACGGACGCGTAGCTTCATAGACGCGTATTCGTCATTATACGCTTGGTATACGCCTGCGTGAAGCTTATATAAAAAACTATGGCCTACTGACACGGACGCGTAGCTTCATAGACGCGTATTCGTCACTATACGCTTGGTGTACGTGCGAAGCGGCAACGATACGACGACATGACGCCACCGCTTCGTCGACAGTTTCCTAGTTTCGTTTGTAAGCTTCACGTAGGCGAACACTAAGTGTATAATGACTAATACGTGTCTATGAAGCTATTCGTCCGTATACCGTAGGCCCTAGTCTTACAGGTCCTAGTAAAGTTCAAACAAAATTGCAAATAATAATTTTATCATAAATAATTATCCAACACCTGTGTTTGAAATTGTGTCAACGGATTGAAATAATTTAGAATTCTAAATTCAATTGGCTTACCTTTATTTCAGCCTGGACAGGAACAGCCTGAAAAAAAATAATAGTACATACTTTTTTATGCAAGTAAGCAAAGTTTGTTATTGTAGCCGAGGAGAAATCTACATAATCGACGGTTGAAAGGCTAATTGATCTAAACAACATTTAATAAAAAAAAATTGAAACCTGACTCAAACGACGGAGAAAAATTGGCTGATTCCGAATATGTATATAACTCAATATTAGAAAAAATGTCGTTTAGATCAATTAGCCTTTCAACCGTCTATATTATCTATATATTTATAAAAAGAGAAACTGACTGACTGACATATCAACGCACAGCCGAAACTACTGGAACTAGACACGTGAAATTTTGTACAAGGGTTCCTTTTATGACGTAGATGAGCACTAAGAGAAAATTTTCCGAAATTCACCCCGTAAGGATGAAAAGGGGTCCAAAGTTTGTATGGAGACCGGTACATGGTGGACATCCCACCTATACCCAAAAAACGTTTTTGGAACATTTATTGTGCGTACAGCTAAGGAGTGGAATTCCTACTATTTAAATACGAGCAAAATGAACGGGGCCTACTAGGGCCAATGCCTGCCCGGGCTTCGGGATTGTTCGAAAGTGGTCCTGGAACGCAATAGGCAACTGAAGAAATACAGGTGGGTATTGATCAGTAAAAGTTTGACACACCCTCTCGCACCACCTAGAGTGGGAGAAGTTATTCAATGATTTTCCACCTCGTAATAAATAATAATAAGTGTGATTATCTGATTATTTGCTCACATACTTTTAATTGATGTTTATTAACTAACTAGCTTGCTGCAGAGCTAGCAGGACAGTGGTGGCTGAGTGCTAACGGCCCCGACTCACGAGTTGTAGGTCGCGGGTTCAAACCCAGCCAGGCGCATTACTTTGTGTAATTTATTTCATCACCACTGCTCTCAAAACGGTGAAGGAAAACATCGCGAGGAAACCGGCATGTCCTAGAAGCAAAAATTCTAAGACATGTGACATTTACCAACCCGCACTGGGTCCGCGTGGTGGATTACGGCCCATTCCCTCTCCTGGAGAGAAGGCCTGAGTCCCAGCAGTGGGAACATTATAAGGCTGATTATGCTTATGCTATACTAGCTTCTGCCAGCGGCTTCGCCCGCGTAAAAGTAGGTTTCTTCATACAAACTTTGGACCCCCGTTTCATCCCCTTAATTTTGAAAAATCCTCTTTTAGTGCTCGCCTAGATCATATAAGATAAAACATTGTGCAAAATTTCACGCTCCTAATCCCAGTAGTTTCGACTGTGCGTTGATATGTCAGTCAGTCAGTTTCTCCTTATATATATATATAGATTAATGGGAAAGTCAGTCAAAAATTGCATAAAAATTAAATTCAACATCATTATATTAAAATAATACAGTAATTTTAATATTACACTCGGTAGTTTTGAAGATAAGAGTGGGGGGAATGATAAATTTTCCATGCGAAACAAATACAAAAAAAAAAAAACGGGCAAGTGTGAGTCGGACTCGCGCACCAAGGGTTCCGTACAAACTTACTTATGAAAACAGTTCAATTCCCGAACTGAGTAACGAAGATTTTTTCAAATCGCAAAAAAGTTTTTGGTTTTTTGTGATGTAACTACAAATTTACAGTTTTTAGATTTTTTCCTATACTTGTGCTTTAAGACTTAGCTTCATGCCAAATTTGAGGATTCTGGGTTAACGGCGGGAAGTGTCCTATGAATTTTGATTTCCTTGCGAGTGTCGAAATATACGTTTTTTGCGACATAATCTTTTTTTTTCTTTAACTCAGAAGTTTGTTTTTTTTCACAGTATAAAGGGACGGCAGTCCTAAGTACAATATGGTTTTAATTTCAACTCGATACCTCCACGCGTTCCCGGGTCTTGACAGACAGACAGACAGACAGACGGACAACAAAGTGATCCTATAAGGATTCCGTTTTTTCCTTTTAAGGTACGGAACCCTAAAAAATTGTGAACGACATCACAGTGGTGTGGTTCAATGGCGCCTTTGGCAATACACGGGAAAATCGTTCTTTTATCGCGTTGGATCTTCCTGAAAAAGCATGATATCGACGGCGAAGTGACAAAAACTCATAACTGTCGAAGTCAAAAAATTTTTGTCTTAAAAACGTTTGGAGATAATACTAAACATTTACATGTTGGTTTAGTTAGGAAGTGTTTCCACATTTAATTTGGTGCAGTAGCAACTAAATATTCGCTTCAGAGATTTCACAAAAACACGCGGAAACACACATTTGAATTAAAAGCGCTTAAAAGTAATTTGTGTTAGTTAGAAGGTATTGGCACTTCACCGTCGATATGTAAAGCTAAGGGTCACTGACACTCACACTTAGTTTAGCAGGGGGCGCAGTTGGAACGTCTTCTATTGCTTCTAAAGGTTTTCGTTTCAAAGAACCTTTTTTCCTCGATGCTGGCTGTGATTTAGTTTCCTTTCGACATTGGAATTTGTGTGGAACAATCCCTTTCTTTAATCTTAACGTACAATTTCGTTTTTCTTGCAAATACATGATTTTATATTCCATATAATTGTCTGTATCTTCTTCTACCTAAAATCACAAATAATATTGAGTCAGATTTAAAATAGAATAGAATATAAAATGTCAGGAGCGCCGGCTTTTAGAAAACCTCATGGGTGCTCATGCTCATTTGATGGACTCGAAAAAGTGGCGAAATGTGAGAAGAGAAATGCACTTACATACTGCGTACTTAATTTCTAATTATGTTTGATAAAAATATAAAATGAAACTAGTTTTTAGTATTAAGAAATATTACAATTTATACGTAACCTAAAAGGCGATTACTGATCTGTTTCTTGATGTCTATTCTCAGGGGGGGTTCAAGCGAACGCTCGCTCTCTCATTGTCTTTCTATTGTGTCTCTAATAACAGAGTAGAGATGAAGCGTATATACTAGAACAGATCCAGGGATTAGGTATTTAACGAGACTAGGCTGCACCTATTCTAACTTTTAAAATACTTGATCCACCTAGTCTCACTGTGCCTACGCAGTGCACGGCACCCGCGGCCCGCGCGAATCGAAGTACCGACTGTACTGGACTATGCTGCTATCTCGCTTCACCGCGTCGTCGTGACGCGGTGAAGCGAGATAGCAGCATAGTCCTAGCTCATCCATGTTTGCCAAAATCATTCATGAGTCAGTCACTTGAATTTGAACCTTAATTCAAAATGCATAAAAGTAACGCAATGCGCACTCGTATTTACATAGATCATACGTGTGCCAGTCGTTTGAATTTGAACCATATCTCAATGGCATAAAAGTTACGCGACGCGCACCGTGTGGAAGAATATATTCTGTCCTTTTTTAACTACACTATTCCGCAGTCTTTCCATCCTTGTCTGTCAATACTCGAGATCGAGACTAGTCGGGACTAGGCAGACTTTATAGAATAGGTAGAATAGATACTTTGACAATACTCGATGCGAATGAAAACTATATGATGCAGTCGAGTATCAAGTACGGACTCGTGCGAATGTGATCTCGATTGACGCATGATACCTGCTCGACGTCGCTAACTTCTATGGGACTTATTTAGTGATCGGTTTTCGTAACGAAGTTTTAATATATTGTTAAAGAACTTAGATCTATTTTTAATAAGACATTAATTAATGTGTTTATTGTTTTGAAAAATGGGTCCCCAAGGAAGTAGTGTCAATTCCAAAGACTGATTTTCTACGTGTATCTTAAAAAACAATGATTGTAAACAGTTACGTGATTTAAAAAAAAAAAACAATGATTGTAAATAGTTATGTGATTTAAAAAAAAAAAAAAAAGCAATGATTGTATAATTATAGTTACGTGATTTTAAAAAATACAAAACAAAAAGCAATTATAACAATTAGATAAATCTATACGTTGACAGTCTTAAGCCTGTGCAAAGTATGAAGGGAAGATTACAATTCATTACTGCGTACGTACGTACTACACGTATCGTTGTTACGCAAAGACTAAGCATCTAATCTAAGTATGCGTATTTCATGGACTAGGTGGACTAGGTGGAACAGGTATTTGGATCGAGTATTTGTACGGACTTGGACTAGGTGCACCTAGTCCAAGATTTGCCTAGTACGACCCATCTCTATAACAGAGCTACAAAGGTTAAATACTTTATAGCTCTGGTAAAAAAATATGAAATAAAAAAAACAAGTCTGGACTCGCGCACGAAGTTGGTCTAATGGATATCTTTTTTTTTTGTTTTTAGTATTTATTGTTAATTTGGCAACAGAAATAAAACATCTGTGAAAATTTCAACTGTCTAGCTATCACAGTTCATGAGGCACAGATTGGTGGCAGACGGACAGCGGAGTCTTAGCAATAGGATCCCGTTTTTACACTTTGGGTACAGATCTAACAGAACCCTAAAAATAAAAGTTTAGTAAAAAACTTGGATACTTACATCAAAGTGATCTTCACAACAATATAAACAGGTAGACGGAGACACCATGTCTCTTTTCATTATTTTACACCACTTCCTCCTTATATCAGCTCCTCTTGGGACGTGAAAAAACAATTTATCGGGTGCATTTCTTATAGTGTTTTTGCATTTAGGTACAATGCAATACTTATACGTAGGTTTCTTTGATTGTTCTTCCATGATTATTTAGTTATTTGTATAAATCGAAACTGAAAAAAAAAGCACCAAAATTACACAAAGCACATCACTTGGTGTCGACGCATCTGTCAGCGAGGAGCCACCAGCGCTCACCTTCTAGCAGCGATGCTAGAGGAGGAAGCGAGACGTGACCATGTAACAACTGCTGAGAGAGAGCGAGAAGGGTGCAGAAACGGAGCCCTGATTGTCTGTCGCAAAGGAAGACTAGAACCTTTGATCCTCGAGTAGACCGGGCGGGCGTCGAGCCGCGGCTACCACACCGGCAGAACGAAGAATTACTTGATGGTAGTCAGTTCACCACTGGTAGAATTAAAAAAACATATAAAAAATACATGCATTTGTTTTACTGAATAAAATCAAACCTATGTTTCTTCAGTTACCTTTGTGTTTTAGGACCACAGGTAAGCTTCGGCCGGACAAACCCGACCTCTATGATTTTGCAGATATCTTTTTGAGCTGCGCATGGAGCATAATGTACTGTTAACGACTCAGGTTTGGATGAATACAGGATACTGGATGGCAAGCTACCCGTTGCTCGTTGTTTGTTACGGAATTATTTGCTATTGCCTAAGACTGAATTAAATAAATATTTATTTTTAAACCGAAAATCTCGAAAAGTTTAACCGATATTACGATATATCAACATCTTTTCCTAGATAAATGCACAAAACGTTCTAGGAAAACATTCATTGTGCATACAGCTAAGGAGTGGAATTCCTTGCTGTGTGTTTCCTGATGGCTACAATCCTTCCTGGGTTGTAGCTGGGTTGTGTGTTTAGTCAAGAGTGAATAGGGTACTTCTAGGTAAGCGCGCTCCACTGTCTACATCATCGTCGCATTCCATCAGGTGAGATAGCGCGGTAGCTACTCAAGCGCGAACCTATCAAGAATAAAAAAAAATATATATCGAGGCCGATATTAATATTTTTATAAATATCGATACATCGATATATCAATATTTTTCATCACTGCCGACATCCTTAGTAAGAACTCCCCGTTCTAATTGTGACCGAAAAATTATTTCGGGAGTGAAAGACTTTAATGGTTAATAGCTTGCTCATAGCTACTTACCTATAAAATGTGATTCCAATTCATTTATTTGTATCTTTAAGTCATCATTCAAGCGATTCGAACAGATTCGAACACAACACTTCACATTTTTTTGATAAACAAAACTTTTATAAGTTAAGTAGGTATTTATATTTGTCTTTGATAAAGTATAGTTTACAAATCAGCGAATTGCACCAATGTTTCGCACGGGCGTGTCGGTAAATAATAGAAACAAACAATCAATAGTTTCGTTGATGGTAAAAATTAGCATCAAGGATTTTGTATAAACCCTTCAATGTCAAATTGTCACTGTCACTGTCAGTCAGCTGTTGTTAGCCATTACGAAGGCATTGATCATGCTAAAGGCATATTACACTATCCAATTTTGAGAAAATCTATTTAGGAAAAGCGGGGTTACCATGACGTTCAAAGTAAGATTGTTTCCATGTTTCATTCTTATTTCAGTGTGGGTAAGAGACAGAGCTATACAGGTTGTCTAGCGCCATCTTTAAACGTCATGGTACGTCCAGTTCGGGAGCAAAGTAGTTAGCTAGCTAGCAGACTAAGGCTAGCAGTATATTACAAAGTACTCTGTGTTAGCTAGTGATCGATCACACTACACTAAATTCAATCATAAATCGAAGAGACAACGCATTTGTGAAGAAGGATCCTGTATTCGAATTTTCGATCGATGGCGCCGTATTTATCAAAACAATATAAAATTGGGCTTGCTCTAGCCGTAACGGTGGGAACAATGCACAATGGACTCAAAAAAGGAAAAAAGGAAAGTGCGGGGTAGAAAAAATAACGATACTTATTTGTTATTAAGAAAAAATTGTCCAATAAGATAAAGAGTAGTGCATATGTAAACTTGATTCCAAGCAATTCGATCACTACTTATATTCGCAATAGGAAAAAGGTCTATAAGGCCTACGCAGACCGGAGCATGATAGGTAAAGGATTTTGGTATCAGCCAGCGCACACTATCCGCTTAGATACCACGGCATACCGCGTGACGTCGAAGTATGCCACGGCGCGGCGGCAGTTTCTACTGTCCAATACACATGTCAGTTATAAGTAGCGTTTGATAGAGTGTTAACCGGTGCCAGCGTCCTTCGGCATGCCGTTGCCTACCGCAGCGTGCCACAGCCAAGGATCTTATTATATATCCTACTGACTAAGAGCCGGGCCACACGACGTTGTGGTGCCACGTGTGGGATCACGAGCGACACCGCCCCGCTCGTACGGCCAGCCGATTCGTCGAAACATTTGCGGTGCGGCGCCGCAACGCATCGTGTGGCCTGGCTTTTAGTCAGTCCAACTGGATTGATTACGAAGCAATATTACCAACTCTAAAGTGTGCTTTATCTTTTCTAAAATTAAGTTCATATTTTTTATTGACAAGCGAAAGGGGAAAAATGTACCAAGCAAGACAACGAGAAAGAGGTAGTGTGTCCCTTTCTTAGCGAAGTTACTCCTAACTTTCTGTGAAACCTGAATAAATAGTTTAATTTATTAAGAAGTCAAAAATAATCAAGTAATTAATTTATTGAAAACAATAATAATCTCTCGATTTAATCATTACACTTCTTCAGTATATTTTATAATAGTGTTAGGTATTTCCACATTTTAATTTAGTGCAGTTGCAACAAAATATATACTTACCCTTTTATATCGTACGCTTCGGTACGTTTTTGAAGTTGACTGTAATCAATCCAGGTAGGTAGTTTAAAAAATTCTTGGTCATTTCACCCTGCTGCAGGAGCCAGTGATTCGTCATCCACTGACTGGCTACTGGTTACTGGCCCTGACTGCAATGCCGAAGATCGTGGGTTCGATTCCCACCCAGGACAAATGTTTGTGTAATGAGCACGATCATTTGTTCTGTGTCTGGGTGTAATTTATCTATAATATGCATGTATTTAGAAATATCTATGATATATATAGCTTTATATGTTATATACTCTATGTTATTTTGTTTGTTATGTTTTCTATGTTATTTTGTCTAGTACTCATAACACAAGTTCTGCTTAGGCTTAGCTTGGGACTAGAAGACGTTGTGATAGTTGTAGAATATTATTATAAATCTCTTATCTCTTCTAGAATCTTCTTGCAATTGTTATTTTGGTTATATTTGTAGTTTTTTTTATTTATTTATTATTTCTGTACACTTTTGAATTCCTTCTTGCATCTTCTCTGTATATTGTACTGTATCACACGGAACTTTTAATCAGTCTATACCTATTGCTAATTAGTTTTGGGCCACCAAGATACAGGCTGTGCCTAGTTTGGGGCCCACAGCCACCTCTGTAGTGTTTTCTATTTATTTTCTTCATATTTGTATATGGACTTTTTTTTGACGTGACAACGTCTTATAAATTGGTTTGCCGGGTGACACTTCAAGAAACTGCGTTACGCTCCGCTCACGTTATGCGCTCACAATGAGAGCGAGTGAGAGGCACGCGTCCCTTCCACTCGGGCATGGTTAGCCCGCCTAAGAGCGAGAGAGACAGTCGTTGTCACGTAAAACTTTCGCCCGTATACCGACTTTACAGGCAACCAATTTTTTTATTCTAACGTGTGTGTGTGCTAATAAATTATTATTATTATTATTATATTATTCAATGACTTGTAACGATATCCCTTATGATGCCACGGGGTCATTTTAAAGCATAGGAATGATTTTTTTAATCTAATTCATAGAAATATGAGCTCTATTGTCGCACTAGACGTGTGGATTGTCTCGATGATAACTGCGCACGGTTCAAAAAGGTTTATTTAATGACTAGCATTTGGCCAGTGACTTCATTCGCGAGAATATTTTAAATATAAAAACATTCGAATCGAAATAACCCCCCTACTACTACCTACCCGGTTAACCGCATAGGAATTTTGACATTATTAAGAGTATTATTCAATTTTAACCGCCTTCAAAAAGGAGGAGGTTATATGTTCGGTTGAATGTAGGTTTTTTTTTTATGTATGTTCACCGATTTCTCGGTCATTTGTGGACCGATTTTGTTTTTTTTTTTTTTTAATTGAAATGTTATGCTTTCGAGTTGGTCCCATAGAAATATTGTTATGATCTGATCATGAACTTCGAAGATATGGAACAGAACTCCTCATAGGATCACAGCAGAACCGTCGTAACAAGTAAAATTGCTTTTGTTCGTGTAGTCGATGACTGACTGAAAGTAGAGGGGGAATATATCGAACTGATCTGGTATGAAGCCTGAAGTTAGGCACCGGAACTCTGTAATAAATTTATGTAATCTAACCGTGTTTGGGATTATTAGAATGTCATGAGATGCACTCTAGCTATAAGGTATTTAAGTTTGACTGAGGGGGGTTTTTAGTGGTGGTACCATAACTAAAAAGTGTAAAATAAAAAACTTTTTACAAAAAGAAATACAACCGACTTCAAAGGAAAAAAAAAAATACTGAAAAGTGCAAAATAACTTTAATTTCGGAAGTCGGTGTTAAATAACGAAGAGAAAAAACTATTATAGAAACACCGACTTCCGAAATTTACAGTTATTTTGCACTTTTCAGTGTTTTTTTTTACCCGACTGCAAGAAGGGTTATGTTTTTCGCGCGTATCTTGTATCTATGTATGTATATTCCTCATATCTTCCAAACCACTGAACGGATTCATATAATTAGCATATCGTTCGATTCGTCTTGTTAACCCAAGAGTTCTTCGATAGGTGACGTTGAAAAAAAAATCTGCATAACGACTGTGGGACGCTATGCATTAGAGTAAAAAAAAATTTTTTTTTAGATAATTCAATATGGGTATCAAATTCAAGAGCTCATCATGAGGATTCCAAAATGGTATATTATGACCATATTAAAAAAAAAATACAATGAGAAATATGTCATTTATTTTTCTGCTAACTTGCTGGGTTAGGTTAGGTTACTCGCAACTTCGTGTAAAAAATGTTATCTATTCTAGAGATATATCCCCCCCTGGAAATTGAGTCCCGTTCCCACGGGAAAATGAAAATTAGCCTAAGTTACTCCTTTTAACATCAACTATCCGTCAGTTGAGTCATGGCGGTAAGTTCCCTCTTTGAGTAATGGCTGGAGAGGCGTCACAGCGTCCACACCTTTCGCATGACGCAGGCCCTCTCCGGAGACGGTAAGTTCGGGAGGTTCCTGCACCGGATTCAGGCGAAAGAAAATGCTCGCCTTAGTGCGGATTGCCCGAAGGACACGGTGGAGCTTACGGTGGAAGTGAGCCGTGACCTCGTGGGGGCAATCGGCGGTGGTGAAATCTCGCGCTTCTATGATCCGGAGTCCCACTCCTTCTGCGAAGCAATAATGCTAGTGATGGAGACAGCTGCACGCGTAAGGGAATGGACATCCTCACGCCCCTAATGCTGGGACCCTCGACTACCAGCTACCGTAGGCGCGGGCTTTTGGACGATGTGCAATACGTAGCTAGCAGTCTGGCTATCCGGCTATTGTCCGAACCGAGCAGATTTTCGATAACGCGTCTTGTACTACGTGTTTCTTAAGAAGACGTCAACAAAACCGTAGTGGCCCATCAGGGCCGATGCCTACCAGGGCATTGGGAGGACTTCTGAAAAGATAACCCGTGGTCTTAGAACGCAAAGAGTAACTGAAGGAACCTACGTGTGGTTTTACTAAGTAAAAGTCTGACACGCTCTCCCTCTCCGCCATGGAGCGAAAAGTCATTAGGTGATTACCCATACATGAAAAAACTTTTTGCAGTGAAAGTCTTGTCAAAATCGGTTCAGCCCTTTCGAAGATGTTCTCTCCCGGGAATCAGGATGTGGTGATGTTTCCGCGAGAACATAAAAATTAGCTTAAGGTAGGTAGGTACTCATCACAATATTAGCTATATCCAATTGAAAGTCCTGTCAAATTTTGTTTAACCTTTTCGCAGATTTAACCCGTATTTTGAAATCACATTCCTGCGAGAAAATTACGGATATTAGCTGGAACAAAAATCAGTTGTTGTTTATGTATCAAGTTTATTAACCTACATTTAGGCAAAAGCTAAACAAGTTGCCCAAAGATTGAGGATCTTAGCAAAGGTGAGATGGTACTTCACGCCGGAACAGCTGCTCAACCTTTATTAAGCACAAGTTCGATGGTGTATGGAGTACTGCTCTCATCTCTGGAATGATGCACTGGAGTCGATTGAGAAGCGAGCCAAGAATATCATCGGTAATGATGTACTCTCCAGTCTTTAATGCCGAGTTGCTGGCCTGTCGGTTTTTATCTTTCACATTTCGGGGAATGTGCATAATTTAATTCCACCAAATCCGTTCCATCATCAAGAAGTGTATTTACCTGCCGGAGTTTGTTTCCTGATAGCTACAACCTAAAGGATCTTTAAGTCAAGAGTGAATAGGTTACTTCAAGGTAAGCGTGCTCCATTGTCGACCAAATCATCGCTTATCATCAGGTGAGATAGTGGCCAAACGCGAGCCTATACATAATAAAAAAAATATAAAATGATTCGGGCTCGGTCCGGACGGTTACCGGACGGCCGGACGGCGAGCTACCCATGTCGTGCATGTATCAGTGCTCCATCGTCGGCCACATCATCGCTTACCATCAGGTGAGATAGTGCTTGACCACTATCGCGAGCCTAACAATAAAATCGACATCCCACCTATACGCACAAAAAACGTTTTGGGAACACATTCATTGTGCGTACAGCTAAGGAGTGGAATTCCTTGCAGGAATCTGTGTTTCCTGATGGCTACAACCTGGGGATCTTAAGTCAAGAGTGAATAGGTTACTTCTAGGTAAGCGCGCTCCATCGTCGACCGCATCATCGCTTTTCCATCAGGTCAGATAGCGGTTAAGCGCGAACCTATCAACAGCAAAAAAATCCCCTATTTTTTAGAAGATAATTGTGCACGTCCTTCTTAACTGCTGAGGTGTTACTTATAAACGCATACGAACCCTAGGATCCCTTCTTCTTCTTTTTTCGAATTCGAGAGGTAGGCTGGATGGAAGAAGCCCATTAGAAAGATTGCCGGCATGGCTTATAACTCATAATATTATGTAAATGTATCTATTAATTGCTCCACATTTGTAATATCTACTTTTTTTTTTCTTTTTCTTCAAACACATTGTTAATGCAATATTTTTTTTAATTATTAGACGCCAATCACCATAAATTTTATTTTGTTAACATGTCATTTATTGATGGTTTTTTATAAAGCCTATTTTTTTTTATAATGTGAATGTGAGAACACTGTAGTCTCCGCGAATTCTTATTACAACTCAGTTTTTTTTAACATGTTTTTTTTTATTGTGCTTTTAGGTAAAATATTGACTAGTCTACACTGTTCTTACATAATATCTATGAATACTGTAATAGGGAATGTTTGCCGCGGCTCACACGGATTGCTTTCACGCCATCATGCGTAAAAAAGCGGCTTCCTTACTGCAACGCTTGAGCAACACTCGTAACAGCATCCTGAAAATGATTGCTGACAGGCCGGATTGCCCCATCCAGAGACACTGGGTGGAATTAGCTATAGGTTACTAATAACACTAATATAGTATTTAAGCACTTTCTGTTATTAACACACTAACAATTTATGGGTCTGAATTAAAGAAATTTTAATTTAATATGAAAATATTGTGAACAACCACTTTTTTTTAAGGGGGTAACCATGGAGTTTCTTGCCGGTTCTTCTCCATAGGAAACGTCCAATTTGGAACCGTGCACTAGCTTCTGACGTTTTATAAGTGCCCATGTAGGCTTATGTAAAATAGAAACTTTTGACGTTGACTTTGCTTAGTTAGAACGTAAGGATAAAAAAAAAATGTCCGACAAAATTATGTCACCTTACACAATTTTCTCCTTTAAAATATAGGATTACTGTTGGAACGAAACATTCACCAAAATATAAAACATGTTAAACTTTAGTGATAACATTTTCACAATATCTAATGTGGCTTTCTGGCGATGTCGGTTACTTTGTTCTTGAAGAAAACATTTCGACACCCGCATCGAACAAGGCAGTATCTCGGATTAAGGTCCAAACTAAATTCAAACATGGTACTATCACTTTTAGGTTCATTTTGAAAAATTCATGAATTAATGTTACAACCTTATTCGTTGCGGGTGTCGATTAAGGTAAATAAAAATCTTAGAATACAATAGGATATGTTTTATTGTTGGAACACACTTTTCTCTTATAACATAGGTTTTCAATGAAAAATATTTGAACAAGTAATCAGGCGATATGGAGGGGGGATAACCTCACCTAAAACCCTAGTAATGGTCATGCGCAGTTCCCTTGGCAATCTTTCACGCGTCTAAAACGCGTGCGCGATTCGTCAAAACTACCGTCCGACGGCCGGTCGGCCACCGCAATCGGTCCCGCTACCCCGGTTTATTGAGGCAACGGGGCTCCCGTACGGCGCTTAGACCGACATCGAACGGGTCGCGATGTATTTACTAAGAGAGAAGTGCACGCCCCCTCCCTCATCAAGACCCCTCCGAAGAGCTCAAATACAAAGTCATCTAAATTACATAGTTGTACAAAATTTCTATTTAATAGGTCAGAGACAATTGTTTCAAAATCCACTTGCAAGTACCAAATAACAAAGGTCCTAGATCAGGGATGGCGACGAATCTTTGGCACGCGTGTCAATAGTGGCAGGTGGCAATGAAATTCGTAAAAATGCAAACTATTGGCATGTTTTACTTTTTTCTTTTCGCCAGAAATGAAACCTATGTTATATGTTAGAGGTCAATACGAGGAATCAATGGCAAAAAGAACCATGTCTTTAAACCGTAATCGAACGAAGACACTTACCTGCCGTTACCTATTTTCGTTATATGTGTATTATGAAATGGAAATACAATTCGTAATATTTTGAGGTTTCCATTGATAAAATAGATTAAATTCGTTATTACTGTTATATTTTTTCTACACTTGCAGTTTTTCATCACTAAAACTAGTAAAAAAATGCACGCGAGGGGTTAAAGTATAACCTAGGTTTCACTTTTTCCGAAAAGAAAAAAAAAACATGCCAGCAATATATGGGAAAAGTTTCATTTAATTACTACTGTTTTACGAATTTTGGGATGCAAAAAAGTTAAATAAATAGGTTTTCATTTTTCAACAAATCAAAAAAAAAATGGCGGCACACTTTAGTTTCATTTTTAGGGTTCCGTACCTCAAAGAAGCTTTTACTTAGGTAAGTTTGTACGGACCCTCAGGGCGCGAGTCCGACTCGCACTTGCCCAGTTTTTTATTTATAATTGTTAATGGCACCGTCATCAATAACGGTTCGCCATCCCTGTCTTAGATGTTTTAATTGCAACAAGTAAGGTCATTTCGGAAAATATTGTATGTAAAAGAAAATACGAAAAGTAACGATAACCTGGTGATTTTGTACCAGCTTTTTCTGTATCGTTGATAAATGACTCCGATAGCTGGTAACGACGGCGCCTCTATGCATATGACCGCGCAACGGGATAGCGATGTCATCTCTGCATCTATACAAAATATACAAATTGCAGACAACAAAGTACATATATAGGGTAACTGGTAATTAGTGACCGATACTTAAACACGTGATTGTACTCATGATTACAAACGACTTTCCCAAAGAAACTTTTTTATATACTACTAGCTTCTGCCCGCGGCTTCACTCGCGTAAATGTAGGTTTCTCCATACAAACTTTCGACCCCCACTTCATCCCCTTAGGGAGTGAATTTTGTAAAATCCTTTCTTAGTGCTCGCCTACGTCAAAAAAGGAAACCTTGAGCAAAATTTCACGGTCCTAATCCCAGTAGTTTCGGCTGTGCGTTGATATGTCGGTCAGTCAGTTTCCCCTTTTAGATTTAGTTTAATCACAATAACAAAAAGCTAATGAGTTTTGCAAACTAATGAGTTTAGAAAAAGTTTGTAATCATGAGTACAATCACGTGTTTAAGTATCGGTCAGTAATTAACAGTCACCCTATATATAGGCTAAGAACTCACGAAGCGGTTTTCACCCGCATCCGCCGAGGATGTGGGCCCGTAGCTTCTGAAGAATGCATGCAACATTACTTTTAGAATTTTCATTATTTTTTAGTGAAGAGGAATGATGAAACGCATGTTACTAAAAGAGTTATGAGTTTGCATGTGGATGGATGGAGAGGGAGACCAAAGAAAAGATGGATGGATTGTGTGAAGAGTGATATGAAAGAAAAGGAAGTTATTGATAGTATGACGAGTGACAGGGCAGAATGGAATGGACCCCAAATAACACGGGACAAGGGCAGGAAGATGATGATGATATTCTAAGCGAAACCTGAATATAGTTTGTTCAGAATCAGTAACTGAATCGATTTCAATCATTTTTACGTTATTACATTTTTTTTTTAAGTTCTAGTTGCACACTACCGACACTAAGTACAACACAGGTCATGGCAGGTCATAGCGAGCATTAGGCGTCAGCGCACAGCTGGGTGTGGGAGCAAAACAACCCATCAGTCGCCCGGATGGCCCGGTGACCATGTATATGTGCGGACAACCAAGTAACATAACAAGCTTATAACTTAGCACTATCATGATACAATAATGAAATTTTGTACATAGATTCTTTACATAAAAATACACGTGTTTCGGGTTTCGCATATACTAAAATTAATGTTGTATGAGAATACAATTTCCCTTTAACCGCTAGCATCGGATTGGTCCAACGATTGTTTTCGTGTCCTATTCGCCAGGGTCGTCTGTTTGCGACTGGGTACTCCATCTCGTTTAGCTCTTCAATCCCCATAGGTGACAGAAGAGCTGACGAAATAGAGTATTTGGTCGTGGATGCAACCCTGGTGGAATAAACGCAAGGGTACTTGTCAAATATATACGATGCAAGCGGCTAAAGGGAGGTTGAAAGTTGTGGTAATGTATCGATTGAAATAATGCCTAATCATCATCATTATTTCAGCCGAAAGACGTCCACTGTCACATAGGCCTCCCCCAAGCGTCGCCACAACGACCGATCCTGTGCATCTCGCATCCATCGCGCTCCCGCGACTCTCACCAGGTCGTCGGTCCACCTTGTGGGAGGCCTTCCAACGCTGCGTCTTCCGGTGCGCGGTCGCCACTCTAGAACCTTTCGGCCCCATCGACCATCCGTTCTACGAGCAATGTGCCCTGCCCACTGCCATTTTAGTTTGTCGCTTCTTCGGGCTATGTCGGCGACCTTGGTTCTCCTGCGGATATCGTCATTCTTTATGCGATCACGCAATGAAACTCCGAGCATAGCCCTTTTCATTGCCCTTTGGGTGACTGTAAGCCTTCTGATGAGGCCCATTGTAAGCGACCATGTTTCAATGCCATATGTCATCACTGGCAACACGCACTGGTCATAGACTAATCATGGTGATGGACTGGTCATGGTCTAATGCATAATAATGGCTGAAAATATACAAGTAAGAAATGTTTTATGAATATAGAAATATTTTTACCTCACTCGTCTCCGATCCCCGCTTATCTCTATTTCGTTTCGGCCAGGGTTTCTTCAGATGCACATAATTTATGTGTGTTCGCATCTCACCAGGAACCTTGAAACCTTTGCCACATATGTCGCATTTGAAGGGTCTTACGCCGGTGTGGGTCTGAATTAAAGATATTGAAAGTATGTAAATAAATGTTTATTTTATATTATATTTTTTTAAGGGAGCAGTTGTCGTGGCCGAGTGGTACCGGCCCCGACTTAGGAGTTGTAGGTTGCGGGTTCAAACCTAGCCAGGGGCATTACTTTGTGTAACTTATTTCATCACCACTGCTCTCAAAACGGTGAAGGAAAACATCGTGAGGAAACCGGCATGACCTAGAACCAAAAATTCGAAGACATGTGACATCCACCAACCCGCACTGGGCCCGCGTGGTGGATTACGGCCCATTCCCTCTCCTAGAGAGGAGGCCTGAGTCCCAGCAGTGGGAACATTATAAGGCCGACTATGCTATGCTATACTGTTTTTTGTGCACGATGTGGATTATTCTTATTTTCAGTAATATTAGAGGTTGTCTGGCTGTTTGAGAACTTTATGTGGCCTAAACAACATGGCCCTTCTTTGGTATTGTTCGTCGAATCGTGAGCTACTAAGCCATTTTAAAAATATGGTCAATGATCACTACATCTCCTCTGGAACAACAGTATGTACATATTTCTCTGCTTTCATATATATTTATAAATTACTAGCTTCGTACCGCCTCATAGTGAGGATAACGCCATCTACTGGCATTACTAGAACAGCATAATTCATTTTATAATGATATTTTAATTACAAATGGCGTTATATTCGGATTTTTACTTCGTTTTTTTTTTCTCACCTTCCCTGGATTATCACAAATATATCAAGACCGAAATTAGCCAGCCGTTCTCGAGTTTTAGCAAGAGTAACGAACAGTTTTGGCCGTAAAAAGGCTAAAAATAAAAAACATATTAATGCTTCGATCGAAATTCGTTTGTTTTTATTATTCAACAGATAAATAATTAATTAATTTAGTTTTGATACCTTCCTTTGAATTTTGAATTTAGTAATAGTAATATCACCAACATTAACAATATTTAATTGAATCCGGAAATACCCGAATTACTATCCGGAAAAATGTCTTATCCATGTTATTCTTTATGTGTGCATTTATGATAAAAGTACCAAAAATCAATCTACCTACAATGAATTCTAAATAAGAATAGGATCGATTGCTAGATAGTGACGTCACGTCATACTGTCAATTCGAAGAATTATTAGGTCAGTAAAACAAGAAATTTTTAAAATTTAATTTATTTACGAACTGTGAACGAAAATAGTTTAATCAGAATCCAGTTTTTCAATTTTGCTCATCTCTGAGTTCTTCAATTTTGCCCAATTTCTTGCGATTTGACGGTATGACGTGACGTCACGACATGGCAATCGATCCTATTCTTATTTGGAACGCGTTGTACTCCGATCACTGGTAATTATATCTATAGTGTACAACAATAAATAGTATATCTATCTATCTCTCTCTCTCTCCTTAGTCCTAAGTTGAGCTACATGAATACTGGCACTGGCTGGACAGGTCCACTCAAATAATCGTAAATTCACTCACCAAAAGATGCCGCTGCCTGTTGCTGTAGTTAGAGAAGCTCTTCCCGCAGAGCGTGCACTCGTAGCTGGGGCGCATCGGGCTGTGCAGGCGCTGGTGCATCATCAGATAATGCTTCGTTCTGAACGCCTTGCCGCACGTCTCACAATTCAAGGCAGTCCCGCCCATGTGTAACAAGGTGTGGTCTTTTAGATGAGTGGTACTCTGGAGAGAACGGAATAAATGTAAAACATCCTTCACAACCCTAAGGGCCACAAAAGTAAAAAAAAACGACGCTGAAAAAGTATGAAACAAAATTTTCCGTTAGAGGGCGTCACATTAAATTTAAGAAACATTTTGGAAATGTACAAGTGAAGCCCTTTCAAATGATACCAAACACGGCGTACTTATCTCCATTTTTATTTTTAACATATTATTTTTTTGTCCGCTAGAGGGCACCATATCGAGTTTTGTGACACGTCACGTACCCTATGTTCAGCGGACAATTAAGACAGTTTTAACGATACGTCATACGTCGAGTTCCGATAAGTAGATTATGAGCTATGAGGGAATGATGGATGAACATACTCACATAAATACATAGCCTGTCAAATTTATAACCCTCCTTTGGCTTTGCCTTAGTCGGGTAAAAACTGTGTAAAGCGGGCACCCGACGTGTGACGTGGCGCGTGAGTGGTTTGCTCGGGTCCCCGTCGCGGTAGATAATTATCTGTGCAGTGTAGCTAGTTCAACTTTAACGGTGGGCATGAAGTCGTGTCGATGGAGAAATTATATATTAATACGTAACAAAACGGGCGCGGCGCCCAGCTACCCGCGACGGAGGTCCGCGCGGGGAGCCGCTACGGAATACTTTTGTATGGGATCACACGGACGTCCGCTTTAGCAGTTTCGGCACTAAAACGGGCGTTTAATGCGTCCTATTAGCGGAAAGCTTCTTTTTTTATTAATGATAGGCTCGCGTTTGACCACCATCTCACCTGATGGTAAGCGATGATGTGGTCGACGATGGAGCACGCTTGTCTAGAAGTAGCCTATTCACTCTTGACTTAAAGACCCCTAAGTTGTAGCTATCAGGAAACACAAACTCCGGCAAGGCATTCCACTCCTTGGCTGTACGCATAATAAATGTGTTCTCAAAACGTTTTGTGCGTATGGGTGGGATGTCTACCATGTACCGGTGGCGCAACGCCGTACGTCTAATGGTCCGATGATGGAACGGACTTGGCGGAATTAGATGGTGTGTGCAAACTCCCCGAAATGTAAACGATAGAAAACCGACAGGCTAGCAACTCGGCGGCGATGCCTAAGGCTTTGAAGCTACGACTCAACAAGTGCATCATTGCCGATGATCCTCTTAAGCTGCAAGCTTGAAGCTTTTATTCGCGGCTTCGCCTCACTCCTACCTACTGTACCTTACTATATAAATTTTGACTGGCCTAATGGTTAGTCGCCCTGACTACTATGCCGGAGGTCGTGGGTTCGATTCACACCCAGGACAAATGTTTGTGTGATGAGCACGATCATTTGTTCTGTGTCTGTGTGTAATTTATCTATAATATGTATGTATTTAGAAATATATGTAAAGGTATGTTTATCAGTTGTCTAGTACTCATAGCACAAGCTCTGCTTAGTTTGGGACTAGATGGCGTAGTGTGATAGTTGTTGAATATTATTATTATTATCATTTCAGCCGAAATATGTCCACTGTTGGACATGGACCTCCCTCAAGTGTGCTTCAACGAACGCTCCTGTATGTTTCACATCCATCGCACCGAGAGCACGCTCCACATTGTGGTCGCGGCGTCAACGCTGCGTCCACCGAAGCGTAGCAGTAGGCGCCACTCTAGAACCTTTCAGCCCACCGATCATCCGTTCTACGAGCAATGTGCCCTGACCACTGAATGAAGATATCCGCTGGAGAACCAAAGACGCCGACATATCCCTTCAAAATGGTAGAGCTGAGTGGTGCCAATATTCGCGTCATGTCCGTGAAAGTGCGCTGTCAGTTGAGACTGGTCATCTCTTAACTGCCAGTTGCTATTTTAATATCCATATTTCGTTTTTATTTTTACTTTATTTACATTGTTCTCACATGATAGCGACAAGAAACATGTAACAAAGATATTTGTAATTACAAAACATGATTGAAAAGAGTGTCCATGGAGTTTCTTGCACATTCGTCTCCGTAGAGATCTACGCTTTGGAATGTGCAATTAGCATCATTTTTTTTGACTGACTGACTTCTTGATATTTCAAAAGTGCCTGTAAATGGTTTATTTGAAATAAAATGCTTTTTGGCTCCGAAACGTGGTCGCTTACAATGGGCCTCATCAGAAGACTTAAAGTCACCCAAAGTGCAATGGAAAGGGCTATGGGCTATGTTTCCTTGCGTGATCGAATCAGGAATGAGGATATCCGCAAGAGAACCAAGGTTACCGACATAGCACGAAGAATCGCCAAACTAGAGTGGCAATGGGCAGGGCACATTGCTCGCAGAACAGATGGTCGTTGGGGCCGAAAGGTTCTGGAATGGCGGCCACGTACCGGAAAACGTAGCGTTGGAAGGCCTCCTACAAGATGGACCGATGACTTGGTAACGGTTGCAGGAGTCCGATGGATGCGAGACGCACAGGACCGTTCATTGTGGCGACACTTGGGGGAGGCCTATGTCCAGCAGTGGACGTCTTTCGGCTGAAATGATGATGATGATGATGATGAAAATGCTTTGAATCTTGTATATCCTGAAGAATTGCCAAACTTAAGATTGAACTTACTTGGAACATTCTCCCGCATACTTCACACATGCAGGGATACTTCATGGCGGGGAAGTTGGTTCTGTTCTTGTCGGGGTGCATGCGTCTGAAGTGAGCGTGGTACGCCGAGGAGCCTTTTAATTCGACGCCACACTGAAACATACAATCGTAACGACAATCGTAGTTATTACTTAGGGTTCCGCATCTCAAAAGGAAAAAATGGAACCCGTATAGGATCACTTTGTTGTCCGTTAGTCTGTCTGTCTGCTTTTCTGTCAAAACCCTTTATCTCGGGAAGGCGTGGAGGTATCGAGTTCAAATTAAAACCATATACTCAGGTCTGCGGTTATTATTATAATAATAAAGCTCGTAATTTGCATGCCTCAAGGTATAATATGGTTGGACTGTAATATAATTTCAATAACTCTATGTAATTACCCATATTAGCAAATAAATGATTATGATTATGATTATGATTATGCGGTCCCTTGAAGCTGTGAAAAAATCTCGAGTTAACGAAACCAAAAGATACGGACATTCTCAAGGGAATCAAAATTCATAGGTTACTTCTCGAAGCAAGGTCTCATAACACAAGTATAGGAAAAATAATCAGAAAACTGTAAATTTGTAGTTACCATCACATTTTTTTTTTGCGATTTGTAAAAATCTTCGTAATTCAATTCGGGAATTGAACTGTTTTTATAGGAAAGTAAATACGGAACCCTCAGTGCTCGTGTCCTACTCGCACTTGCTCGGTCCTTTTTCAATTTTCGTAACATAAGAACTTTCTTGAGACTTCTTGTCGGACATCGGACATTCCATAGCATAACATAGCATTCCCACTGCTGGGACTCAGGCCTTCTCTCTCTAGGAGAAGGAATGGGCCGTAATCCACCACGCGGGCCCAGTGCGGATCGATGAATGTCACATGTCTTTGAATTTTTGGTTCTAGGACATCCGGTTTTCTCACGATGTTTTTTTCCTTCACCGTTTCAAGAGCAGTGGTGACGAATTAAATTACACAAAGTAATGCGCCTGGCTGGGTTTGAACCCGCGACCTACAACTCGTAAGTCGGAGCCGGTACCACTCGGCCACCACTGCTCGGACATTCTGCTTTAATGAAGTTAGTGAAATTATTCCATAGCATTCCTGATAGATACGGAATAATGTTAAGAAAAAAATAATTTCAAGATTTTTTTTTAATAAGATATGGAGTTTCTTGCCGGTTCTTCTTCATAGGAAACGACCAATTTGGAACCGTGCACTAGCTTCTGACGTTTTATAAGTGCCCATGTAGGCCTATGTGAAATAAAAACTTTTGACTTTGACTTAGATAGATAGCCTATCCCCACCTGTTCACAAGGTATCGGTCCCACCACCTTCTGCCTGTATTTCGCTCTTCGTCGTCTCCTTTCGTCACTATTAACTTTCTTGATTTGCGGTCTCTTGGGCTGGTTCGGTTCCCTCGAGTCGTTGTCTTTAAGGAGGGGATTAAAAAAAAAAAACATTTTCATATATTTTTAGTTGATACAAAAAATATATTAATTAAAAGTTCAAAAGAAAAAAATATTGGTTTACCTGTGTTATGTTTAGCCGAAACACTGAGATGACGTTGGTGCGCCTCTGATGAGACGAACTTCACGTTACACAGCTCGCATAATGGACCGTCTTCTGGTATCTGGAACAACAAATAAGAAATTCAATGATACAATGAGTACTGAACACGAGTTTTTGGCAGAATCTGGCGTAGTTGCCAGATTCTGATAAGGATCAGTCATGATTGTTGTAGAATATGCAGACTTAGAGCGCCAAAAAAAAAAATAGTAAATACTGTGAAGAAATTATTTAAATCGGACCAAAAATGACGAAGATACAGCAATTTTAGTGTTTCAGAAACGCGTCCGAGAATAAACGACTTGCTGTGACGTCATCTGTCATGATCGGTCTCCACCGGCGAATGAATACGATCAAGCCGTTCGTCGCACGGATCATGATAGATGACGTCATCGTAAACAGTCCAGCGAGAGCGCGCGTTTCTTGATGGATTTTAATAATTTAAAAAATTCGAAATCGAAGGTGGGACATGGTCATGGTCTGCGTAGAGACGCCGCACAAACACTGAAGATCGGAACCGTCCGAGAACCCCCATCTATGGAGATTGTGTTTGCTGCGCGCAAATTGGGTGCGGAATCTGTTTAGTTTTCCAGGTGAGCCATGGCAACTCGTGTCCAGGAGAGAGGCTCTCCGAGGGCTCGACAAAATCATCAGGAGGTTTAAACTTCTCCCGCCAGAGGTCGCATCTCTCCGAGGTGGTGGGGCTCACGCTTGCAACAAAACTTTTACGACTTTTAAATCTCAAGGGCACCGAACTGTAATTGTGCTTTGGATGGCGAGGGTCGTGTAGTGACATCTATGGCGTCACATAAGAACTAATCCTGCATCGCGCAATCAAAGTTCTCCGCGCGTTTAGAACATATAGATCAGCGCGAAATCATCTATCGGGCAGTAGCCCACCAGACATAACATCCCGTCTGGCCGGAGGATCCTCCCTTTTCAACGGAGGTTTGCGGGACTTTACTCTCTGTTCCGCCTACCTCCAAAGTCGTTTTTTTTGTTTCGCCCTTTTTATGAGGTTAGCCCTGCAAATTGGAGTAGATTTACCAAGACAGAGTTTCAACGGCACATACCTGTACATTCTCAAATGGATGCTTCAGATTCTTATGTTGCTCTCGGCCTTTCGCGCTGACGAAGGAGTAGCCGCAAATCTCGCATGCGAAGTCTGACGGGTGCTTGATGCGGAGGTGGCTCATGTAAGTTGACCATTGACTGGAAATAAAACATGTTATCACACTGATGCGAAAGTTTGTGAGTATAACGACTTCGTGGCGGCAGTCAGCCCCACTTGGGACTAGACTGGTACAAGATAGAGAGTGTTCAGACATCGCCTTAAATACACAGTCATCGCCTTAACGACCGGAGCTGCCATCTACCTCACAGCGATTGGTCACCTACGCATGCCATCGACCAATCACCACCGAGCTACGCATCAACGTCTTCTTCAAAAATCACCCTTTTTTTGTGACCAATCATCATTTTTTCATTGCACCAATATACCATATACATTTTTCATCCATTATTTCATGTAATACTCGCAATATATTCAAGTTAAAAGCAATTCCTGGTATCGCCTATCATTTCAAGCAACCTTCAGTCTCCTAACACGCAGCTGAGCTGAAATCGAAACAGAGAGAAATGGCGGAAGATGGAGGAGGCCTTCACCCGTAAGTGGGTACCCAATAAATAAAATTATTTATTTACACAATACGAAAATTGATAAACAATTGAAGCAAAAATAATTTATCACTGATAAATGATATTTATTTAATGAAATGCATGTTGTTAATTTAAATTTATAACTTAAGAAAATTAATTTATTTATTGTAATCAATTAATCTATTGATACTCTTTATTCTTTATTGTACACACAATTTTATACAGACATTATAAATAGGACAGTTGTTGTACATAGGCGAGCTTAACCCACAACTGGTGATATTTTTTTTAATATGAATGTTATGTTAATAAGGAATTCAATGAAATGCATAATCTCTTTTCTTGGAAATTGTATTATTATTTTTATATACATATCATTTAAATTTTTAAATATTCCTTTAAAAAAAAAAGTGATAAAAAAAAACATTTAAAAACATTAAAAAATAGTTGTCCGCCGGTATCGGGAACAGGGTCCAAGCTACCGGTGGTTAGGGCTCCAGAGACAGGAACCTCCTCACAATGCGAGCCGTATCGAGGAGTACTGCCTTCTGTATCAGGCCCTTGATCCAACCGCGTATTATTATTATTCTTTATTCTTTATAAACAACAACTCTTTATTATTATTATTATTGAATAGAAACCTAAATAAGGAACCTCGCCCACGGCGACTTATTATACTAACGCGCGTTAGTCCATCGCTACTGTCAATGCAAACGCGTAACCGTGTCGGACGACATCGGAAAGAGAACGGAGGGAGGGCGGCGAGCGAGTGAAACAATCTACATACCACAACTTCATTGTTGTGCCGTTACTGAATCGCGTCAGAATCGCGACTGAGAATCTGATGTAGGCAAATGGAAAGGGCTATGCTTGGAATTTCCTTGTGTGATCGCATCAGAAATGAAGACATCAGCAGTAGAACCAAGGTTACCGACATAGCCCGAACTATCACCAGATCAGATGTTCGCTGCTTCACACAAGGTGACCGTAAACCTGGTGAGATTCGTGGGAATCCGATGGATGCGAGACGCATAGCACCAGTCCATTTTCTGGCTGAAATGATGATGATGATGTGAAAACTCACTCGAACTCTTCCGGACAATGCGGACATCTGTACTTGATCCCCATGTGCCAGCGTGCGTGTAGCGTCGCCGTCTGCCGATTCTTAGTGACGTAGGTGCACTGATTGCAGCTGTAGCTTTCTGAGTGTAAAAACGTGTGTTTATGGAGCCAATGCGGGTTTTTGAAGCGCATCTTGCAGATCTTACATTCGTGTTCGCCGTTGTGCTGAAAAAAAAACGAATATGCGTGAATCAAATATTTGTTAGTAAACCAGTTATCTGGAACTATACAAGAAAATAATAATTGAATACTGATTGTGAAAACAATATGAAAATTGGTAGAGAAGCAAACGAGATATAACAATTTAAAAAAAAAAAACTGTATATCCCCTCTGTTCGTGTTCTTATCCGAATTGATTTACCATTTTGACTGGCCTGTTGGTCTAGTGGTTAGTGACCCTGACTGCTATGCCGGAGGTCGTGGGTTCGATTCCCACCCAGGACAAATGCTTGTGTGATGAGCATGATCATGTGTTCTGTGTCTGGATGTAATTTATCTATAATATGTATGTATTTAGAAAAATATAAGTATGTTTATCAGTTGTCTAGTACCCATAACACAAGCTCTGCTTAGCTTGGGACTAGACGGCGTTGTGTGACAGTTGTGGAATATTATTATTTAATATTATTATTATATTAATAATAATATTAAATAATAATATATTATTATTATTATTATTATTTTATGCATTTAAATAATAATATTATTATTATTTAAATGCATAAAAAATAACTTAAAGCATTCAACTTATGCATTTAGTTTGTTTTTGGTATACGAAAAACATTTTCGCAAGGAACTCAAGTTTTTTTTTTTTTTTTTCGGTGGGAAAATCATCTTATGACATCCCCCGCCCTTGGGCGGGGCGGGAGATAGTGTCAGACTTTTACTGGCTAAAAACCCACTCCTGTTCCTTCGTTGCCTTTCGTACCAGAGCTGAGTCTTCCTTTTAAACAGCACGCGCCGTCGACGACTTGGGCTCGGTCCGGACGGTTACCGGACGGTCGGATGGCGAGCATTACTGCTTCGCAGAAGGAGGCGACCGCCTGCCACTCCTCCTCGCTCCGGAACATGGCCTGTACCAAGGCCCGGCGCGAGAGATCGCCGCCACCGATCAACCCCACGAGGACACGGCGTTGCTCTGCCCAAGCAGGGTACACCTCCACCGTGTCCTCCGGGCGGTCCACACAATGGTGGCACCCGGGCGTTTCTTCCGCATGAATCCGGTGCAGGAACCTCCCGAACTTACCATGTCCGGTGAGGACCTGCGTCATGCGGAAGGTAAGGATGCCGTGTTGCCTTTCCAGCCATTCCTCAAAGAGGGGACTTACCGCCATAATTATGGCGTGCCCAAAGGAACTCAAGTGGCTCCCTATCCGTCTTCGCAGGAACACTCGGTTTTTATGCCTCTTTTTTAGGTTTCCGTAGCCTAATGGCAAAAAACGGAACCCTTATAGATTCGCCATGTCTGTCTGTCCGTCCGTCCGTATGTCACAGCCACTTTTTTCCGAAACTAAAAGAACTATACTATTGAAATTTGGTAAGTAGATGTATTCTGTGAACCGCATTAAGATTTTCATACAAAAATAGTTTTTTTTTTTTTTTTTCTTTTATCAAACCCATACGTGTGCGGTATCTATGGATAGGTCTTCAAAAATGATATTGAGGTTTCTAATATCATTTTGTTCTAAACTGAATAGTTTGCGCGAGAGACACTTCCAAAGTGGTAAACTGTGTCCCCCCCCCCCTGTAACTTCTAAAATAAGAGAATGATAAAACTAAAAAAAATATTTATGATTTACATTACCATGCAAACTTCCACCGAAAATTGATTTGAACGAGATCTAGTAAGTAGTTTTTTTTAGTACGTCATAAATCGTAAACCGCAATTTATCTTTCAAGTTTGTATGGAACCCTCAGTGCGCGAGTTCGACTCGCACTTGCCCAGTTTTTTTAATATGCTCCACAACACATCTTGTCTCTCCTACCTGCGCGACCGATTCTCTTACGCTCACCTCCGCGACGCACCGTGCAGATCACATCTAATATCCCTTCTCAAATCCCCTCCTCATAAATCCAGCTACTATTCCTACTCTTTCTCTGTCCATGCAGTAAGATTGTGGAACTCTCTTCCGCCTAGCATTCGAGATTTGAAATCTATTTCACTCTTTAAATCTCGTAAAAGAGCACTATCTTTTTTTACTCTCTAGTGTGATATTTCTATAATTTTGTATATTTTTTATGTATTTTTAGGGTATATTAGTTAATATTTAAATTATATGTTTTTAATTTTAGATTTCACAAACTCTTATTTCTCTACACGCTATTGTCTACATTTTAGGTCTGCTGGAAGAAATTTATTTTTGAAATATGCAGTACCTTTGTACAAATTTTTATAATGTTATATCTTTTTAACCGACTTCAAAAAGGACGAGGTTATATGTTCGGTTGAATGTATGTTGTTTATTTAATTTTTTTATGTATGTTCACCGATTTCTCGGTCAATTTTGGGCCGATTTTGAATTATTTTTTTTCGATTGAAAGGTTATGCTTCCGAGTTGATCCCATAGAAATATTGTTATGATCTGATCAATATGGAACAGAACTCCTCATAGGATCACGGCAGAATCGTCGTAACAAGTAAAATTGCTTTGTTTATACGTGTAGTCGATGACTGACTAAAAGTAGAGGGGGAATATATCGAACTGATCTGATGATGAACCCTAAAGTGAAGCACCGGAACTCTGTAATAAATTAATGTAATCTAATAGTGTTTGGGATTATTAGAATTGTCATGAAATGCACTCTGGCTATAAGGTATTTTAATTTGGCTGTGGGGTACTTTTTAGTGGTGGTACCGTAACTAAAAAGAATTAACTAAAAAACTTTTTACAAAAAAAATACAACCGACTTCAAAGTAAAAAAAAACACTGAAAAGTGCAAAATAGCTTTAATTTCGGAAGTCGGTGTTAAATAACGAAGAGACAAAACTTTTATAGAAACACCGACTTCCGAAATTAAAGTTATTTTGCACTTTTCAGTGTTTTTTTTTTTAACTTTGAAGTCGGTTAGTTTTTCAATGTATATATGTGTACATATATTACATAATAAATTAAGTAAATTACTCACGTCAGTATGCCTCAACATATGAATATTGTAAGCATTTTCATCCACAAATCCCTTAAAACACATGGAACACTTAAAAAGAGAATTCTTATAATTCGAACTCTTCTGCCTTGCCGCGATCTCGGCCATCTGTTCTTCCAACGTCAAATCCGTTATCGTAAAAAAAGGTTCTATCAATTCATCGTTTACTTTTACTTTTTTCATTCTTTTAGCGGTTTTGTCTGCCTTCTCTTTCATTGTTCGAATTTTGTTCGCCTTACAGTTTTCTAAAGGAGTACTATCGTCTGAGGAATAATTTTCTTTATCACACAACACGTTTTCTTCTTCATACGGATCATCTATGTCGTTTAAAACAACCGTATCTGCAATTTCGCCGTCGTAAAATCCGGGGTCGTAAAATCCGGCGTCGTTAATTCCGGGGTCGTTAATTCCGGGGTCATTAAGTCCGTCATCGTCCTTATCCGTGATGTCTTCTGTGAGGAATACTCCGTAGTCGTCTTTGATGTCAACATTGCAAGTCTGTGGAGATTTGTCCTGAATTGTAATGTGTTTAGAGTCTTTTGACAATAACTGGTTATTCAATCGGTTTACTATCTTTGTGTTTTGGACGGTTAACTGAAAAAATATGGTTAAATTAGGAAATATTTCTCCAATGCCTTATATATTATTACACCGTGAAACTTGAACACGCCGTATATTCGATGAAATCAAGAGTAGAATCAAATAATTGAAACGCATTGCTGCACGAACCTTCTAGAATGGAAGTACGTATCCAGGCCTGGCAATTTCTAGAAAAGTCCGACATAAAGTACCTACCACTATTATTATTAAATAAGGTTTAGTAGGTAAGCCGTAGGTAGGTAAGGGAATTCGTACCTTCCATAATTTACAATTAAGTCTAAATTCGCGTGAATGGAGGGAGGTCCATGTTTGTAATAAAAATAATTTATTACCACGCGATTCGACTACAATTTTCTGGCTTCGCATATAAATACGAGTTTTTTTGCGACTGCGAAACGAGTGCGATACCTAAGTGTGTTAAGTGATCTTACCTAACGACCTGAGCGATACTAAAACGGAACTCTAGTGTACAATGTAATTTGGATTACTGTTGATTGGACAAATTTGTTATTGTTTGTGGTGAATAAAGTGTCTGCTAGTAAATCGGCATTTAATTAGTAACGTTCGTAACAATATATTACTAGTTTTATCCCGCATCTTCGCTCCCGTCAACTGACTACAATATTCTACTCTACCCAACTTTACCCCACTCTACCCTACACCACACTACTCTATCAAAAAAAAACCCTGCTCTACCCTACCTTGTTACCTACCCTACGCTACTTACCTACCTACCCTACCCTAATTACAACCTTCTCTGTTTTCTGTTTTTTTTTTCGTGGTAAAATCATCTTATGACATCCCCCGCCCTTGGGCGGAGCGGGAGATAGTGTCAGACTTTTACTGACTAAAAACTCACCTGACCTGTTCCTTCGTTGCCTTCGTCCCAGGGCCCCGGGTTTCGTTTTCACACTACCCATGGCCCCAGTAGGCTTCGACCCTGCTGGGCCCCTACGATTTGCTGACATCTCCCTGAGGCGTGCGTGGAACAATACGCGCCGTCGACGACTTGGGCTCAGTCCGAACGGTTACCGGACAGTCGGACGGCAGGCTACCCATTGCTCGCCATCCGCAAGCCCGCGCCTACGGTGGCCGGAAATCGGCATCGGAATCCCGGCGGCGGTTGGGACGTGAGGAACGTTGCATCACGCGATCGGCGACCTCCTTTGCTAGCATTACTGCTTCGCAAAAGGAGGCGACCGCTTGCCACTCCTTCTCGCTCCGGACCATGGCCTGTACCAAGGCCCGGCACGAGAGATCGCCGCCGCCGATCGCCCCTACGAGGACACGGCGTTGCTCTGCCCAAGCGGGGCACACCTCCACCGTGTCCTCCGGGCGGTCCACAAAGTGGCGACACCCGGTCTGTATGCTGGTGAATAAAACAAGAATCCACTAACATAAGCTTCGTCAGCAAATAAGTATTCATTTTATATTAGATGCATTTCTCTCAAGTATTTCCCTTAAAATGATTAGCATTAAGATTTATCTAAGACGTGAGTCATAGTCGATCACGTCAACCATTGTACCACGCTAGCAATTAAGTTAGTATATAAGTTCAATACATCGTGAGGAAACCGGCATATCCTAGAACCAAAAATTCGAAGATATGTGACATTCACCAACCCGCACTGGGCCCGCGTGGTGGATTACGGCCCATTCCCTCTCCTAGAGAGGAGGCCTGAGTCCCAGCAGTGGGAACATTAAAAAGCTGATTATGCTATGCTATGCTATAAGTTCAATATCTTGTAAGATAAATCAATTACTCTTTAGCTGTAACTCTGCCGAAATAAAAGTATTTTTCCAATACTCTCGGTTGTCGTTCACTTAATTGGCATTAAAATAAAAAAATTGGTCCAGCCGTTCTTTTTTCAAATTCAAATTCAAAGCATTTATTTCAAATAAACCATTTACAGGCACTTTTGAAATGTCAAGAAGTCAGTCTGTCAGAAAAAAATGAAGCTAATTGCACATTTCAAAGCGTAGATCTCTATGGAGAAGAATGTGCAAGAAACTCCATGGACACTCTTTTCAATCGTGTTTTGCAATTACAAATATCTCTGTTACATGTTTCTTGTCGCTATCATGTGAGAACAATGTCAATAAATTAAAAATAAAAACTAAATATAGATATTAAAATAGCAACTGGCAGCTAAGAGATGACCAGTCTCAACTGACAGCGCCCGTTCACGGACCTGACGCGAATATTAGCACCACTCAGCTCAACCATTATAAAGGGAACCGAATGATCCAACACACGCGCCACCATCAGTGAGACATTTGAGTGAGCATGACAAACTCTCAACTGCCATGCTCATTTATGTCAAACAAGTCCAATAATAACCTAAAAACCATAAAATAGCTCCATGGTACTCACATTTACAAACTTTGAAAACAAATGCTTCTACATTATACAATACTAAATACAATAATAATAATAATAGCTTCAAAACAATTTGTACACCCCGGTGGTAGTGGAGCTGGACCAGCATTGAGCCAAGCATTTTTATCTTGAATATAATCCTCCAACTTATAATATGCTTGCCTGCATAGTGTGCGTTTAATACAAGATTTAAATTTCGTTTCATTGAGTTCTAATATTTGTGGAGGTATTTTGTTATAACATTTCAAACAGTACCCCATGAAAGAAGAGGCCACTTTAGCCAGTCTGAAACCTGGTTGAACTAATTGGTCCCTATTTCTTGTAACATAATTATGTCTATCGCCTCTTTTGCTAAAAAGATGAAGATTTTTTCTAACGTACATGATGTTTTCATAGATATATTGACAAGGCACCGTCAGTATGTTAATTTCCTTAAACAGTTCCCTTAGAGAATCGCACCGTCGGAGATTGTAAATAGCTCTGATAGCTCTTTTCTGTAGAATAAAAATTGAGTCGATATCTGCAGCCCGTCCCCATAGTAGGATACCGTAAGACATGATACTATGAAAATAACTAAAATATACTAGTCTAGCGGTATCAACATCCGTAAATTGGCGGATTTTTCTAACAGCATATGCAGCTGAGCTAAGCCGTCCCGCAAGAGATGTTAAATGAGGACCCCATTGTAGCCTTGAGTCAAGCGTAATCCCTAAGAAAACCGTTTTATCGACAAATTCTAGTTCCTCATTGTTCAATATTATGTCACAATTACTACTCTTAACATTCGGTAAGGAAAATCTTATGCATTTCGTTTTTTTCCCATTTAAAACTAGATTATTAGCAGTGAACCACTTTTGGACCTGCAGTAGGGCGTTATTTTCGTCGTCAAGATTATTAGTCTTTCTATTTATCTTGAAAATCAAGGAAGTATCGTCGGCAAACAACACCATATTAAGTTTGTTTTGCAACAAATAGGGTAAATCATTAATGTAAACTAAAAATAAAAAAGGACCTAAAATTGAACCTTGGGGTACCCCCATTTTCACATTTAATCTAGACGAATTGACACCGTTTATCTGAACTAGTTGCTGTCTGTCATTCAAGTAAGATTTTAATAAGCTTAACGCTGTTTTGCCTAGTCCGTAATGCTCCAGTTTCAGGAGCAATGTTTCATGAACCACACAATCAAACGCCTTAGACAGGTCGCAAAAGATGCCAATAGCATCTTGTGCCTCCTCCCACGCATTAAAAATGTGTTTTAGTAAGGAGACACCAGCGTCCGTTGTACAACGTCCTTTGGTAAAACCATACTGTTTATCGTGCAAGATGTTATTCGTGTTAAAATGATTAAGCATTTGATTTAACATTACCTTTTCAAATATCTTGCTAAAAACCGGCAACACGGAAACTGGCCTATAATTATTAGTGTCTTTACTATCCCCGGATTTAAATTTAGTTATAATAATAATAAAACATTTATTTCGGACGAGGTCCATATTTTGTAGTAACAATTATTTTAAAAACTAATATTAGTAAGCATTTACGACACAAATAATAACACAACTATACTTCGACATGAAGCCGCACCCATCTTTGCAGCATGGGGGACTCCCACCTATCGGCAAAAACACTCAGTATAGTATTGGTGCTGCCACGAACGCGAGCGAGTAGGGAGGCACAGACACAATAGTACCCTAAGTGCATTATTATATTGGACACGCAGGTCGCTGTACTGTACTGTGTGTGTGTGTGTGTGTGTGTGTGTGTGTGTGTGTGTGTGTGTGTGTGTGTAGGTTGCTGTGTGTGTTATAGCGTGACCAGGAAAAATCGGGGTTCATTTTTATGTAAATAGATCGTCGAGTCGAGTCGTTGGATGACTTGCTCGTCCTATATAAATTTTTAGAATATTATTGAGACTGCCCCGGAGCGTGCCTCGGAGATGCTTACACAGATTCGAACTGACGGTTGCAACAGGAATCTAAAAACAGTCGCGGAGAGTTCGAAGGCTTTTGATAGGGTTGCCATCCGTCCGGTTTTCCCCGGATTTCCTAGTTTAAAGGGCGTCCGGGCGTGCTCTCATTTGAAGTCCGGGTATAAAATTTTCAAAACCTTAGGACACCCCCGTCGCCGCGTCGGGTGTCAACGAGACTCGCGCGCTGCGCTGCAAATGCCACGATTTTTGTTTGACAATAAAAACTATTTTTCATAAGTGAATAAAAAAGATGATATTTCCGGGTTTTGAGCTCCGAAATCCAGGGTTTTTATGCTTCTTGTACTGGTTGCTAGATCAAAGAGATGGCAACCCTAGCTTTTGAGTCCAATCAGTAATTTTAATGGGATCTGTAACCTCGAAATGCGCTTCGTAATAAGGCGTGATTTGTCAGGCGAAAGGTTTAGAAACTTGTTACAAATCAAATCACTTAATGTTAGCACTTCAATATTATCTTACTCTTGGTTCTCATTGGACACGCCATAATTATGGTGGTAAGTCCCCCTTTGCAGTGTGGCTGGAAAGGCAACACGGCGTCCTTACCTTCCGCATGACGAGGTCCTCACCGGACATGGTAAGTTCGGGAGGTTCCTGCATCAGATTCATGCGGAAGAAACGCCCGGGTGTCACCATTGTGTGGACCGCCCGAAGGACACGGTGGAGGTGTGCCCCATTTGGGCAGAGCAACGCCGTGTTCTCGAGGGGGCGATCGGCGGCGACTATCTCTCGCGCCGAGCCTTGGTACAGGGCATGGTCCGGATTGAGGATTCTGATCCCAATTTCCGGCCACCGTAGGCGCGGGGTTGCGGACCTCGAGCAATGAGTAGCTCGCCATCCGACCGTCCGGTAACATTCTGGACTGAGCCCAAGTCGTCGACGGCGCGTACTGTTACACGTGCGCTTCAAGGAAATGTCGACAACTGTAGGGGCCCATCAGGGTCGAAGCCTACTGGGGCCAAAGGTCTGATTCTGAAAGGAAGACTCGTCCCTGGTACGAAAGGTAACGAAGGAACAGGAGTGGGTTTTTGGTTAGTAAAAGTCTGACACTATCTCCCGTTCCGCCCAAGAGCGCGAGATGTCATAAGATGATTTTCCCACCGAAAAAAAAAACTTAATTCTCATAAAATAATCGTGGGTTATCCGCTAACACCTCCTACATCGCGCAACGGATTTTGAAACGGTTTCATAGAAAGAAATTAGCAAGAAACGAGGAAGTTCTATGTATATAATTTGCACTCAAGCGTAGCCGGGTGGGATACTAGTCTATCTATAACTTATAGACGTACGACTTACCGATTTCCCAGTTTCTTCAGATATTTCTGCCAACGAGAAACATTTTTCCTTTAACGTAATAATTTTCTGTTTCTCCCCGACATTGAGCCTGAACAACACAAAACAAAATGCATTGATATCATTAGTTACGCTTAACTACTTGTTGAAGACCTTCAGATTGAATATTTGCAGTCGCAAAGCACGATTTATTCATGGTTAAGTTGAAAGTTATGTACACTTGAGCACTATAGCAAAAGCGGGCAGAATTGGGTAGATCAACTAATTTTTTCAATCAATTAGTAACACGGCTTATTGAATAGCTATTTCATGAAATAGTCATTTAATAGGGTTAGCTAAACTGAGAGAGTTGTATTGATGATTTTAATGAGTATATGACTAGAGGTAAAACGGATTTTTTTACAATGATAATTTTACAATGGATAACTTAAAATGTGAAAATGATAATTTAAAATTTTAACGGATACAATCCGTTAAAATTAAAAAAAAAACTACTTATTCTACACACAGTAATTCAAACTACAATAGGTTAAAAATAAACGGTGTCCTAACCTCTTGTGGTATGATTTGCCTTGTAATAATAATTTTATTTTATTTGAATTTTACTATTCGGAATCCGGCTGGATAGTCAAAACAAGGTCGGATACCGGATAGTTACCGGATATCCGTTTCATCTCTACTGAATATGTCGTAGCCGGATATTCGGCACTCCAGCCTTTTAGCTTGCTGAACATCCGGTATCCGGCCAAACCACTATCCGTTTCATCTCTATTTACAACTCAGTAAAGCCACATTTGTTAAGGTTGCATATTTCAATGAAAATACAACTGACCTGACAAAATATAAAAAACTTAATGAAGCGCCTTAAATGGATCGTGCTGACAAGAGTCAAGAACTTTCCTTACCCATTTTCTTGTTCACACGAAGCTTCAACCTTCCTGATCGTCATCTTCTTAGCATTATTGGCAGATGCTACTTCTAGACTCTGTGTATCTTCTTCACATATGGACTCATTTACAGTATCACCGACCACATCTAACTTTGGGCTATTTTCGTCATCCCTTACTACTATAACTACATAGCAATCGTCATTTATTGGTGCGTTAGTCATTACGTCATCTTCACATAAAACTTTATCATTATTACTATAATATACTTCACTGTTTTCTGTTGTGTCTGTGGGTGCTGAAAATATTTCACTATTCATATGTATGATTTGAATATTGGATTTATTTTCTGATAGAGGTGCCTTAGTCATTACAGTGACATCATTTAGAACATTATTGTTATTATATACATCACTGTTTTCTTTTGCATTTTTACTGTGAGACGACATACTATCATCGAAATGTACGAATCCTGGAAATATTTTCCTTTTCAAATGTTTGGTTTGAAAATTGGTATTATTTTCTGCTATAGGACTAGATCCAACGTCAGTTTCCATAGGTATATTCGCTAAGGATTCGTCGTCCCCGAACTGTGTTTCATCAGTGAGAATTTCCATTTCTTTGTGATCAGGTCTGATATCTTCGCATCCAATATCAGATGAAGTGAATACAGTTCGATTGATGAGGGGTGATTTGAGAAAGCTACGATACTTGTGTTTCAATTTTGCGATGTCGCTTTTGTTCATGTGTGCTATATTTTTCAGCAATGCATCGCAGAGCAGCGCTTTGTTCCTGAACGCAGCAGCCGATGTGAGCCGTGCAGCACACTCCCAACAAACGCGATGGCGTATGCTCTCCTTTTTGTCGTATTCCTGACGAATGAAGACCAATTTCATGATGGTGTGTTATACGAAACGGTATCGACATGTATGGCGTTACATAAGAACAAATTCTGCATCGTGCAATTAAACTGGTGGCCCCGACGTGATCACCAGTTTAGAACAAGCGGAACAGAGTGTAAAGTCCCGCAAACCTCCGTTGAAAAGGGATGTCTGGTGGGCAACTGCCCGATAGATGATTTCGGGCTGTTCTATATGTTCTAATCGCGCGGAGAACTTTAATTGCGCGATGCAGGATTAGTTCTTATGTGACGCCATAGATGTCGCTACATACGTGACTGTTGCAGTAAAAAATATTAAACAGTGGTTTCTACATCTTAAGACTCACCGATATTCCCGTGACATTCTTAAACATCACATTCAAATTGAAGTCCTCCAAATCAAACATCTTGACATCCAAAGCTAGACACACTCGGCATACCTGAAACAATGAATTGTGTTAACATAACCCTGAAGCTAAGGCTATGCTTACGTGTACATTGTATCTGTACTAGTGATTATATGAATATGAAGGATTTCGATGTGAATATATAATTTTATTCCGGTTCGATTACAGATTTGACTGCCTGTTGGTCTAGTGGTTAGTGGCCCTGACTGCTATGCTGGAGGTCGTGGGTTCGATTCTCACCCAGGACAAATGTTTGTTTGATGAGCACGATTATTTGTTCTGTGTCTGGGTAAAATTGGCCTATAATATGTATGTATTTAGAAATATATAAGTATGTTTATCAGTTGTCAGCTGCTTAGCTTGGGACTAGACGGCGTTGTGATAGTTGTGGAATATTATATTATATATTATTTATTTAAACTTCATGTACAGTAGTGGTACATAGGCGGAATTAATGAAAAAAAAAGCGAAATTAAAAAGAGTATTATTATATTTTACTAGCTTTTGCTCGCGGCTTCGCTCCCGTCAACTGACTACTCTATTCTGCTCTACTCTACTCTACCCTACCACCAATTTTTTAAATTTGTTCTTTCATATGATCCTTCTCCTGACAATAACAAAGACAACAAAAAAAAATTGTAAAATCGGTCCAGCCGTTTACGCGTGTTGGCGTGACCAAGGGAAATAGGGATTCATTTTTATTTATATAGATTATTATTATAGATATAAAATTAAAACGGATTATCCGCTAGTTTCGGTTACGGATAGTAGATTTTTCAAATTATAAAAGTAAAATACAAATAAGAAGTATTGACTTTTATTTCTAGTCTTGATTATCATTTGTTCGACCAGGCAACACAACGTCGCCTTTATCCGAAACTATTATATCGGTTTCAGTTACGGGTAAGCGTGGGAAAAGTGAGTGCGCTCAAAAGATACAAACTGATTATTTGAAACATCGACTCACAAGATACAAACGGAACATTTGAAACATCGACTCACAAGATACAAACGGAACATTTGGAACAACGGCTCAAAAGATACATACAGACACTGACTGTTATGAATTGTGATATGTTATGTTGCGTCACATACACTAAAAGTTTTATTTAATTGAATTTTGATTTGAGAATACTGATTTAATTTTGATTTGATGTTGAATTTTGATTTTTATGTGGTGTGCTTTAAAGCAAATGGATTTTAGTTCAGGTCATTAATTATATTCACACTATTTACGTTATAATTTGAATTTTATAAAGACTGCTGGTCACTTAAAGTAAAGAGTCTTTCAGTGATCCAATTGTTCCAATTAGAACATTACTGATGTTCCAATCTTTCGGAACAGTTACACACGCCTAGTTACGAGTTCATATATTTTTCTAATTTCGTTTCGGTTTGACCATAGTGAGTGCAGGCAGGCCAAGGAGGCACTTCCCTCTATTAATGGCAGCTTCACGAAACAGGCCCTACGACTGACTGAACCTCAGCTGCGCAGAGAGGGGCGTAACAACTGGCCACGGGACCTTTAATAAGCTCCTCTCTGTCATAGGAGCTACAGCAGACAACCCACTCTGCAGAGCCTGCATCTGGTACCTACTTACCTTTATTTCGACCTGGGCCTGGTTATCAGGGTCCATCTGAAACAGAAAGATTATGTGAATAGAGGATGAAGCAGTCGCGGGCGGCATGTTGAATTCGGAACGAAACGTAAGTGGCCAAGTATTAATCCCGAACGCAGCGAGGGATCTATATAATTAACCCCCGAGTACCGCGAGGGAGCAAATATTGAAACCGGAGTGAAGTGTGTGAAAATTCAAGCCGCCTAAGACAAAGACAACTTTACTTTCATTCCCACACATGCAAGTTAATGATAACTATCGCTCGACAAAATTCGCTTTATAATCGAAATATAATTTTAATTTTCTATAACACTCCCACTATCTTATATTTTTTAGACATAAAAATAACCGCATTTTTTTTATTGTTTTTTAGTTAGTAACCAGTTTGATATACCAGTTTTACACGCCAATGTTTTCGTTAATTTGCAAACTCAAACAATAATATTGGTTTTTACTAGTACAAGTAAACATAGACTTAACTCTTATTACTAGTTATCATTAAGATTAAACTTGCAATAATCTTGCAGTGTTGTCTTTTTTAACCCAAAGGTTGACTGGTGGAGAATGCTTTGTGGCATTAAGTCCGCCTATGTACTACCACTGTACATGAAGTTTAAATAAATAAATAAATAGTATGCATTACTTTTTAGCAAGGAATCCATATATGTATTCTAGGACTCTTAACTGAGTACGCAACAGCATTTGTATTTAAAATACTATCCAAATATGTATCATACAAATCACTATGATCCTCTGTGATATCTACAATACATTTTTTATCTGTTAATTCATTTTATGCTTGAAACTTGGGGTCATGAATGGTGGGGTCCAAGTGCTAACACATTTAGAGGTGTGCCCCGCTTGGGCAGAGCACCACCGTGTCCTCGTGAGGGCGATCGGCGGCAGCGATCTCTCGCGCCGGACCTTGGTGCAGGTCATGGTCCGGAGCGAGGAGGAGTGGCAGGCGGTCGCCTCCTTCTGCGAAGCAGTAATGCTAGCAAAGGAGGCGGCCGATCGCGTGAGGCAACGGCAACGGTCCTCACGCGCTAACCGCCGCCGGGATTCCGATCCCGATTTCCGGCCACCGTAGGCGCGGGCTTGCAGATGGCGAGCAATGGGTGGCTCGCCGTCCGATCGTCCGGTAACCGTCCGGACCGAACCCAAGTCGTCGACGGCACGTAGTGTTCCACGCGCGCCTCAAGGAGATGTCAGCAACCGTAGGGGCCCAACAGGGTCGAAGCCTACTGGGGCCATGGGTGATGCGAAAGAGATCCCCGGGGCCCTGGAAAACAAATGGCAAAGAAGGAACAGGAGTGGGTTTTTAGTCAGTAAAAGTCTGACACTATCTCGCGCTCCGCCCAAGAGCGGGGGATGTCATGAGATGATTTTCCCACCCGAGAAAAAAAAAAATAAAGTGCTAACACATTATTTAAAGAGTTTTAAAAACGCCTTGTTGACACTTCGCGTGACCCAAGGGCTGGCTTTTACTTTGGACAAAAGATAAGCATTGCCATACAGCGTGGCAATGCCGCCAGTCTTTTGGATACATTACCAGTCGACAGCGATGTGGAGGAGTTTTCGACGCCGTACTTTAGATTGCTTTTTTTAGTACTTTAGGGCTTTTATTTTTATTTCGTAAGTTAGTTTTAATTACGGTAAGATTAAATTTCAGTTTCTGTTAAATAAATATTTTGTAACTTTAATGCTAGGATTTCTACTAGAGTAAGTCATATAGCAACATAATTGACTTTTATATATCTGATCATGTCATATCTAACATTTTATTGACTGGCCTGTTGGTCTAGTGGTTAGTGACCCTGACTGCTATGCCTATGGTGGTTGTGGGTTTGATTCCCACCCAGGACAAATGTTTGTGTGATGAGCACAATCATTTGTTCTGTGTCTGGGTGTAATTTATCTATAATATATATGTATTTAGAAATATATAAGTATGTTTATCAGTTGTCTAGTACCCATAACACAAGCTCTGCTTAGCTTGCGACTAGACGGCGTTGTGTAATATTTATGGTATGTTATTATATTCCAGTGAAGTACAATTCCCAATGCAGCAGTGGCGTAAAATTGAATAGCATTGGTATTGTTGTTGAATCCCCCCTAACTCTCACAGCCGATAAGAACCGATCCATATGATCTTGGCTGGTCTTATAGAGTGGGATGTATTTGAGCATTTTCGTGTCTGTCTCAGGTAACTAATGCGCTTCTCATATTTACTAATAAACCAATGAAGCCAGTTTTTCTTTGGGAATAGATTTAAAGTTCACCCAATAGTCATTATCATCTTCCTGCCCTTGTCCCGTGTTATTTGGGGTCGGCGCAACACATTTTCTTCTTCCATTCTGCCCTGTCACTCGTCATACTATCACTAACTTCCTTTTCTTTCATATCACTCTTCACGCAATCCATCCATCTTTTCTTTGGTCTCCCTCTCCCTCTCCATCCATCCACATGTAAACTCATAACTCTTTTAGTAACATGCGCTTCAACCCTCCTCTTCACATGACCATACCAAGACAAACAATTCCCTTTCAACTTTTCAGTCACTGGCGCCACTTTCAAACTTCCCCTAATATACTCATTTCTCACTTTATCCATTCTCGTCACACCACACATCCATCTTAACATTCTCATCTCCGCTAAGTAGAATCTTTTTTCATCCGTCTTTTTCACAGCCCAACATTCTGATCCATACAAGTTCACATTCCATACAAGATCATAAAAGTCAATATCAACAGTGAAGTGCCAATACCTTATAACCAACAAAATTACTTTATTTTATTAGCGCTTTTAAATGTATTTCTGCATGTTTTTGTGAAATCTCTGAAACGAATATTTAATTGCAACTGCACCAAACTAAATTGTGGAAACACTTCCTAACTAAACCAACATGTTGTTTTTTTATTTTTTATATACCAGTACTTGACTGCAATCCCACCTGATGGTAAGCAGTGATGCAATCATTGATGGTGAGGCGCACAAGTTTATTAAGAGCCTATTCACTCTAGCCTTGAAGGCACCTAAATTATAGTTGGACAGGAAGACAGCAGGAGGCAAATTTTAATATTACCTCTTATCGTTTTTAAGACAAAAATTTTTTGACTTCAACAATTAGAAGTTCTTCACTGTCTGTCACTTTTTTTACAACAATTTTTTTATTTCAGGCCACAGAGCCAGGCTTTTTATCAGCCATTTTAGTGCAGACTTACCAAAAATTCTGTGGGGACACAGTTTTCGTGTAATCTCATCACATCAAGTGTTCTATTGAAATACCTGTCTTCGAAATGAAGCGAACAGATATGCCAAATTTTATGTTTGCGATTAATATTTTCTTCACCGATAGCCTCTAACCACATTTTCCTTAGTCGTTCTTCTTTAGGAAACCTACAAAAAAAAATACAAGATAATTTGAACTGTTAAATAACTAAAACAAATAATAAAATACTGACGTGTTATTTTAGAATTATACAAAACTGAGGAAACTTCCGTTGTTAAAATGGATTAGTTAGGATATGTGGAATAATAAATTGAATATTACATCGATACTGTTGAGGCAATGGTACATAACTATGCCTTAGGACATTTTTAATGTAAACAACATTTTTTAAATAAAACAGTTATGTAGAAATAAAGGTAAATAACAGTACTTTGGCAATAGATTCAAGTAACCGTAATATTTTTTTCAATAAAGTGAATTTGTATAGGTAATAATTCGTGAAAACTGGCTACAAACTTGTGCAAAGACAACTGAGGATGATTTTCGTTCTTTCTAGCACCGCACTTCACAATAGAACACGCAGGCATATTGCTTTTTTGTTTCACTATTTATATAATAAAGTTTAAGAAATTAGCAATAGTTTAAAAACCTAAACACAACACTTGTTTGACAATACCACACAACCGCAGAGTACTTTTTATACACAAACATTTAACGGCTGCCTGGAGCGCTTAATATGGCGGACATAGTACTTTAAAACCCTAAAACCTCAGCCTAAAACAAACAACTGTGCTACTGTCACAATTAAATGTTGCCATATTAAGCAACAACTTAAATAACGTTGTCCCTTTTGTCTCACTCTTTTTATGGAAAAAATAGTGTTTTCCATAAAAAGAGTGAGACAAAACGATATTTCATAATTAGTTTCATATTTCGCTCATATTAATTGTTTTACCATCGGTCAAAACGTCTACTTGATACTTCACGTGACCCAAGGGCTGGCTTTTACCTCGGACAGAGATTCTGAGGGACAGTGGATAAGCATTGCCATAGAGCGTGGCAATGCCGCCAATCTTTTGGGCACATTACCAGTCGACAGCGCTGTGGAAGAGTTTTTTGACGCCATATTTTAGTTTTAGTTAGTTGTAATTAGTGTAGGGTTTTTTTTATTGTACAAAAAAAAACAAAAATAATTTGTAATTCATCATCTTCCTGCCCTTATCCCGTGTTATTTGGGGTCAGCGCAACACGTTTTCTTCTTCTATTCTGCCCTGTCACTCGTCATGCTGTCATTAACTTCCTTTTCTTTCATATCACTCTTCACACAATCCATCCATCTTTTCTTTGGTCTCCCTCTCCCTCTCCATCCATCCACATGTAAACTCATAACTCTTTTAGTAACATGCGTTTCATCCCTCCTCTTCACAGGACCATACCAAGACAAACGATTCCCTTTCAACTTTTCAGTCACTGGCGCCACTTTCAAACTTCCCCTAATATACTAATTTCTCACTTTGTCCATTCTCGTCACACCACACATCCATCTTAACATCCACGGGTAGTGTGAAAGCGAAGCCCGGGGCCCCGGGATGAAGGCAAAGAGGGAACAGGAGTGGGTTTTTAGTCAGTAAAAGTCTGACACTATCTCTCGCTCCACCCAAGAGCGAGATTTGTCATTAGATGATTTTCCCACCTTAAAAAAAAAAAAAAAACATCCATCTTAACATTCTCATCTTTTTTCATCCGTCTTTTTCACAGCCCAACATTCTGATCCATTCAGTATGACAGGCCTTATCACGGACTTGTAGAATTACCCTTCAACTTGAGGGGCATCCGTGGGTCACAAGTTGTTCCCGTGACCTGTCGCCATTTCATCCATCCTGCGTTGATCCGATGTGTTACGTCCCGGTCTACCTCACCATCCTCTTGGACGAGTAACCCGAGGTGCCGAAAGTCGGAGCAGATCGGTATGGGCGTTCCAGCAAGAGCTAAAGGCACTGGATTGGAGAGACCGCCGAAATCGCAGAACAAGTATTCCGTTTTGGTTCTACTCAATTTCAGGCCAACACTCTCCAGTCTGTGCCACCACACCTCCAATCTGTTCTGGACCTCTAGGCCACTCACGGCAACCAACACAATGTCATCGGCAAACAGCATACACCAGGGAGCCTCTTCCTGAATGTCCGACGTCAGAGCATCCATTATCATCAGGAAGAGGTAAGGGCTGAGAGCCGACCCTTGATGTAAGCCGACAGCCACATTGAAGCTGCCAGTGGTGCCCACTGTAGACCGGACTTGGGTACTGCATCGACTGTACATCGCTCGGATCAACTGCACATACTTCCCAGGCACACCTTTCACCTTAAGGGCCCACCACAGAACCTCACGAGGTACCCGGTCGTGTGCCTTTTCGAGGTCAATGAATACCATGTGCAAGTTTTTATGCGCACCTCTGTATTTCTCGCACAGCTGGCGTATAGCGAAAATGGCATCCGTTGTACTACGAGCAGCAAAATAATTTGTAATTATAGTTAGTATTTTTAAATGTAAATAAATTATTAACTTACCAAAAGTAAAAAATAATAATAAAAATAACCATGTATACGTCTTATGCCCCTTTCACTCGTACGCCCAGCAAGAAGACATTCAAGGTCTCTGCACACAGCCGGCGTGGCGTGACGGGGCGCGGCGTGGCGGGGCGGCGACGCAGCGCTGGCGCGGCGGCATCGGTCACACTGCGGGCGCGATCACGTCCCGTCACGCCGCGCCCATTCACGCCGACCGTATCGCGACGCTATTCATTCATCAAAAAGATGTTGAGCGATTCAGACGTGGAAACGCTCTTGCTCTTATTCATTTTTAAGAACAGTGTTTTTATATTGCCTATGGCCCAAATCGTACAAACATACGTGAGCACGAACACATTCGACTAATTTTTCGACATCCATTTTTGTAAAACGATACAAAATCACATTTACGCTCCGGCCTGACAGAGGGTTCCGTACAAACTTACCTATGAAAACAGTTCAATTCCCGAATTGAGATTATTTATGAAGATTTTTCTGAATTTTCTTTGACATAACTACAAATTTACAGTTTTCAGATTTTTCTATACTCGTTTTATGAGACCTTGCTTCATACCAAATTTCAAGATTCTAGGTCAACGGGATCATTTTGATTGCCTTGAGAAAGTAGAAATACACGTTCTTTTGGGACATAAACGGCCGTTTCTTTTTTTTTGTTATCTCAGATGTTTGATTTTATTTTCATAACTTCAAGGCACTGTAGACCTGAGTACATGGTTTTAATTTCAACTCGATACCTTCATGCGTTCTCGAGATAAAGGGTCTTGACAGACAGACAGACGGACGAACAACTAAGTGATTCTACAAGGGTTCAGGTTTTCTTTTGAGGTACGGAACCCTAAATATACATACTTTTTTTGGCGCGTTAAATTATTTAACGCGCCGTTACACCGTGAAACTTGAACACGCCGAAAATCAAGAGTAGGATCAAATAATTAAAACGCATGCTACACGCAGCTGTACAAACTCAAAAAAGGCGAGTTCTAGAAAAGTCCGACATAAAGTACCTACACTATTATTATTAAATAAGGTTTAGTAGTACTTAGGTAGATATGGGAATTTTGTTTTATCATTCTCTTATTTTAGAAGTTACTGGGGGGAGGACACATTTTACCACTTTGGAAGTGTCTCTCGCGCAAACTATTCGGTTTAATAAAAAATTAAACTAGAAACCTCAATATCATTTTTGAAGACCTATCCATAGATAGCCCATACGTGTGATTGATGAAAAAAAATGACGAGTTTCAGTTCTAAGTATGGGGAAACCCCCAAAATGTATTGATATTTTTTTATATTTGTGTGAAAATCTTAATGCGGTTCACAGAATACATCTACTTACCTAAGTTACAACATTTTAGTTCTTATAGTTTCAGAAAAAAAGTGGCTGTGACATACGGACGGACAGACAGACAGACAGACATGACGAATCCATAAGGGTTCCGTTTTTTACCATTTAGCTTCGGAACTCTAAAAAGAGAACAATACTGATGCCGTAAATATATTTTTTTAACTTTTGGTATACCATGGGACCGTAAGGTAAGAAGGATCCTCGAGCGTCGCTAAACATTTCTTCAGTCAGAAAAGTATCGCGAATGGATGACTTGTTTATGGTTCCAAATTATTATTTTTTTTTTTTTTTTGTTGTTAGATTGGCACTACTGTTTTCTATTATGGCGCGGTCTTTTTTTTAAGGCAATTGAGCCTTTTGCGACTATTCTGCCAGTGTCACGTTGAGGAGTTTGAGTTGCATCAGTTATTTAACAGTATACAGTGCAATGCTGTTATTAGTTATGTCATATCTAGTGTGTATTGCGAATTTCATAAAGGACAAAAACATCGAACAAAGAGTTTGTCTTAAATTTTGCATCGCCAATGTAATTTCGTGTTCGGAGTTACTCAATAACACGTGCTTATGAATGGTACAAACAAAGCGTTCATAAGCGGTCGAGATGTGATTGAAGATTTGCCTCGCTTTGGTAGGCCATCAACGTCTTCAACTGAAGTTAACATCGCAAAAGTGAAGGAAATAGTGACTGAAAATCCTCATTCAACTACTGTATCTCACGAGTCGATCCGTACCATTTTAACTAATCATTTGGGTATAAAACATGTTACCTGAATTTTCTCCAAAAACTCAGTCGCATGAGAGTCGCTGAGGACATGCTAGAACCAGTCAATTCCGAACCAACATTAAGACAAGAAACGCATTGTTACTGGTGACGAGACGTGGGCTTACAAGTTTGACACGCAAACTAGTCAACAAGCTTCGGAATGGCGCCTTCCAACTGCACCGAAACCGAAAAAACCACGCCAAAGTCGATCAAAAGTCGAAGTCATGTTGCTCATCATGTTGACTGTTTTGTTAGATTATCAGTGTTGTGTACTCGGAATTCTTGCCGGAAGGTCAAACGGTAAATTAATGTTATTTGAGCATTATGCGGCATTTATGAGAGCAATTTCGACTAAAAATGCCAGATTTGTGGAAAGAAAATTCTTGGATTTTGCACCAAGATAATGCGCCTTCGCACAAGGCTATCATTGTGAGCCAATTTTGACCAAACACTCATATATATATGTACTCAAACTAAAATGAAAGGAAAACAAATACTAAATAACGGAATTCGCGGCTAGAACTGAACTCAATTCCGGAAACAGCATTTAAAAAATGTTTTGATGATTGGATTATGCGTTGGCGTAAGTATCGTTTCTGAAGGAGCATACTTTGAAGGTGATAAAATAAATTTGGATGAATAACAAACATTGGCATCCTAAGACGTCTTCAGGAAAATAGTGAAATAAAACAGACTTGGTTATAAAGAGTGATTTATTAATAAAATGCACAGTATATTTTTATATACTGAACATCACCAACAACGGTTTCGCCGCATAGAATGTTTGAAACAATATTCTTGACATCGGTTCTCCTAGAAGTACATTCTATGGCTTTAACAGGAAATCAAGTGACACTGTTCTTCCAGGAAACTCATAGAGACACTCTTCTAGGACGACTCATAATTTCAGCCGAAAGACGTCCACTGTTGGACATAGGCCTCCCCAAAATGTCGCCATAATTACCGGTCCTGTGCGTCTCGCATCCATCGGATTGCCACGACCCTCACCAGGCCATCGGTCCACCTTGTGGGAGGCCTTCCAACGCTGCGTATTCCGATACGTGGTCGCCATTCCAGAACCTTTCGTCCCCCGTCGACCATCTGTTCTGCGAGCAATGTGCCCTGCCCACTGCCACTTAAGTTTGGCGATTCTTCGAGCTATGTCTGTAACCTTGGTTCTCCTGCGGATATCTTCATTTCTGACGCGATCACGCAAGGAAATTCCGAGCATAGCCCTTTCCATTGCCCTTTGAGTGACTTTCAAGCCTTCTGATGAGGCCCATTGTAAGCGACCACGTTTCGGAGCCATATGTCATCACTGGCAACACGCACTGGTTATAGACTTTCATCTAGGACGACTCATCCATGTCCTATCTGGCAGTCGGCAGAGTCGCCGACATCCATACACGCAAGTGTTTGAGTAAAGCGGAGACTCAGCTGGCCGATGATGGCCGCCCGGTCGGTTGCGACACTTGCGGCCTTTTGCCGCACCACCAATCAGCAATTTTAAATCTATAGATAAAAGTTCATAAGTTAAATAAAAGTTGCACTGAAAACTAAACTCTACGTAATAGACATTAAAGTTACTTTTTGTTTTTACCTGTCCCTTCTCCGATTTTCGCTTTCCTCTAGTTCGCTTCGGCCATGGTTTCTTAAGATGCACGTAAGTTATGTGTGATCGCTTCTCAGCTTGTAGCTTGAAGCTCTTGCCACAAACCTCGCATTTGTGGGGTTTAAGGTCGGAGTGGATCTGAATTAAAAACATCGAAAATAATATATGTTAGTATGTTATTGTTAATGGTTTATTGTTACTGGTTTGTTTATTCAGTGATTTTAACACTTTCACAGCGGATCACGATCTCAGCTCGGTAGTAGCGTGATCGCCTTTCAAACTGTTTATTAGAAAAAAAAACACGACGTCTTATCGTGATCCGCGTTGTACGCGTTTGTAGCCGAGTTAATATGCTACACACACATGCAATGTTTGTATGTAGTTAGAACGCGAGAGCTACAGTTCGCGATCGCCCGCGCCCGTTCTGTCGGCCGTCGGCGAGTGCATTTGAAAATACCTAAGACCTAATTCTTTTTATGTATAAAATCTACTATTGTAATTTATGGATAATAAATACATAATTGTCATTTTTCAATTAAAAAAAAAGTCATACAAACTACTTTTTTTTTTAATTGAAAAAATGTCAATTTTTAATTACTTTTATTAAATTAACATAAATAATATAATTTGTTTTTATTTATTATCCATAAAATACAATAGTAGATTTTATATACAAAAAAAAGAATTATCCATATACTCCTGTCCGTTATTTTTCTATGATGTTAACAATTATCCTCTCGAACGTTCGCGAACTTTCACCCAAATTACGTCACGCGTCGAGCATTTTCCGATTATTTTTTTTTTTTTGTTTGACCTTGAGAAAAACGCCAATTTCGTGGTTATATTGATAATTATATGCAATAAATTATACCTTCCCGGAAAGCCCATTAGTTTTCCTATCGAACTGTGTAAGATTATAAATAAATGAAACTGACCTGACTTCGTAGCGACGAGATAAATTGGCATTTTGCAAATTTTCTTACACATAACCTTTAACTTTCTCACATTACACCAAAACCACACACATATTCTCGAAAAAAACATTTGAATACGATAGTCCATACATTTGCGCAAAAACAACATAACTCATATCACATCAAAACACAATAATTACACGACGCAATCACTTTTTCCGCAACTCAACAAAAAACCGCGCCATTACTGGCGCGCAAAATGTAAACACTGACGAGATAGGTACCTCGGTGTACTGTTGGCAGAAAAAGGTTACGAGAAGAAATTTTCGATGTACTATAAATTTTTTAATGTATTTTTATAATGTGTTATTAGTGGTGTTTATAATGATTTTTGTTATGTTACTGTTAGTAATGCTACTTTATTGTAAATAAACTTTTTTTGTAATATTGTTTTACAAAAAAAGTTTATTTTATTTTATTTTCATTTATATTTTATAAAACCGTTAGAACCAGAATAGTAGGTGTTGTTCGCGTGTAAGTATGTTTTTATCAAGGTATTTAGATTTTGTGGTAAGTAAAAGTAGCCAGTAGTAGTTCAATCGATTTAGTATGGATAAAAAAAGATATATTTGAAAAGCAAAATACTTCCAAGGTAGATTCGTATAAATTTTGTCAAGATCTGATATAGTGAAACTAAATCATTGTACGTCTTGTATTATTATCTCAGAGTGGCTAATTATTGCATGTTTTATGTACCTATATTTTTGAGTGAAAATGAAAATTTTTCTCCTCCTTTTGGGATAGAATTTAGATTAATCTTTTCTTATCGGATACCTTCGTCATACAAAGAACAGTGCTAAGGAATTGTGCGAAATGTCACACTCCTATTTCATGTGTTTTTCGGATTTGCGTTGATATGTTAGTTATATACCAATATAGACTAGCTTTAGACTAGCGGGGTGTATAGGGGTCCCATTCAACATCCATGGGGACCCAAGCCTCACCTGCACGTGGTGCACCCTTGCCATGAAGCTATGGCGACCCGCCAACACGCATTGAGCGTGGTGGGTTATGGTTCAACCCCCTCCCCCTTTGGGGAGGTCTATGTCTAGCAGTGGACGTCTTTTGGCTGAAATGATGATGATAGACTTGCTTTTACCAGCGGTTTCAACCACGGGAAAGTATATGTTTCCACACAAATCCCCCCCCCCCCCCGTTTTTGATAGAATTTTGAGTAATCCTTTCTTATCGGATCCCTACGTCATTCAAAGAACTAGACGATGATCTTTATACATTTCAGCTGAAAGACATCCACTGCTGGATAAAGGCCTAACCCCAAACATCGCAACAATGACCGGTTCTGTGTGTCTCGCATCCAGTGGATTTCCACGACCCTCACTAAGTCGTCGCTCGTTCAGTTATATACTTACTAACAACTGCATCAACCACCAATCTTCCTTCCTTTCTCAGAGAAGCCTTTGAATGATTTGGAATAAAATGTACTTCTTTTCAGGGAATTTATTTATGTTATGAAAAAATAAAAGAATAAAAATAAAAATGTAAAAACATATATTTTGTCATAGGGTTCACTTTACACATGAAATTTTGTCCTGTATTATGGGTTTTATTTTCAAAAATATACAATTTCACAATGCGCAATCTCAGACTAAAGCAAAAATAACAAATGTATTCGTACATTTACATAGATATATTGAAGGTGGTACACTTTATTGTAACAGCTAGGATATACATTGGGGTTTTGTCCTGTATTATGGGTTTTATTTTCAAAAATATACAATTTCACAATGCGCAATCTCAGACTAAAGCAAAAATAACAAATGTATTCGTACATTTACAGATATATTGAAGGTGGTACACTTTATTGTAACAGCTAGGATAAACATTGGGGTTTTGTCCTGTATTATGGGTTTTATTTTCAAAAATATACAATTTCACAATGCGCAATCTCAGACTAAAGCAAAAATAACAAATGTATTCGTACATTTACATAGATATATTGAAGGTGGTACACTTTATTGTAACAGCTAGGATAAACATTGGGGTTTTGTCCTGTATTATGGGTTTTATTTTCAAAAATATACAATTTCACAATGCGCAATTTCAGACTAAAGCAAAAATAACAAATGTATTCGTACATTTACATAGATATATTGAAGGTGGTACACTTTATTGTAACAGCTAGGATAAACATTGGGGTTTTGTCCTGTATTATGGGTTTTATTTTCAAAAATATACAATTTCACAATGCGCAATCTCAGACTAAAGCAAAAATAACAAATGTATTCGTACATTTACATAGATATATTGAAGGTGGTACACTTTATTGTAACAGCTAGGATAAACATTGGGGTTTTGTCCTGTATTATGGGTTTTATTTTCAAAAATATACAATTTCACAATGCGCAATCTCAGACTAAAGCAAAAATAACAAATGTATTTGTACATTTACATTGATATATTGAAGGTGGTACACTTTATTGTAACAGCTAGGATATACATTGGGGTTTTGTCCTGTATTATGGGTTTTATTTTCAAAAATATACAATTTCACAATGCGCAATCTCAGACTAAAGCAAAAATTACAAATGTATTTGTACATTACATATAATGAGTATTCGTACATTATTTACAATGCACAAACTGAGACTGATATCTGTCCCGTAAGATACCAGTCCCCGATGAATATGCCAACGCAGAAGGCGCTACTAGGCTATCGTCTCGTCCCCGATAGTAGTAACGCCTCCGATAACAGCAACTGAAGCAGTAATAAACGAGATATGTTCAACGGTTAGACGTCCCGTCGAAACGCGACCCTCACGAGAGGCCCCAGATCACCACACCACATTCATAAAACAACCACGCTTCACGACCATGCCCTAAAATGATTAGTCTCGGCGCTTCGGTCTCGGCCGCTCTATAAGATCTTCGCCCGGAAGCTCTGCTGCAGAATGCCAAATTCTCCAGCAGTCTTCAAAGCAAAGATATATATCGCACTGAACGCACCGAGAATGAATCAATTTAGTTTTCTTCTGTCGATAACATATCATACATCGCTTTCTATTCGATCTACCCGATGTGTACATTGGCTCGTGTACGATATCTCGCCTCAGCCTCATGAGATCCCCTGGAACTTGGCTAATCTCTGTCAAACAGGGCCGATGCCGTTTGATCAGAGACCTTGCAAGTTCAAAGCGAAACTCACGATGCGATTCAGCCAATTTATCTCTGCGAGCCATTGAACTTCGGTACAGCACAAACGCATTATGCACACTCACATTCATTAACCTTTTGAAAATCTTCATATACCATTTCAGGCATCTCTTTCGCTCTAACGGATACATGGAGAGCTTTTGATCCTTTAGATCAACACCCCCCATGGCTCCGTTATAATCTTTCACACAAACCGGTTTCTGAAGTGGTTTTCCGGCCCTAGTTCCCATGTACGTTTCGGGGGTGTGATAGGTGGATATTATATTCACCATTTTGGAGTCCATCCATGCAATGATGGATACATCTCCACAATGGCGAGCTATAATAGTCCCCTTGCTCACTTTCCTCGGAACCTTTGCAATGGCACTAGGGACGTTTCGACGGTTCACACGAAGAGTTCCAAAGCAATCAAAGCCTAAACTCTTGAGGTACCGTGCTAATGCTGGACAATTGTAAAAATTGTCCATCACCACACAATGCCCCCGATGTTCGAGACCTTGCAAAAGCTCTAGAACTACTTTAGTGCTCTTCCCTCCCAAATCGACGCCAAGTAATGGATTACCATCAGTACTGTCATCTTTACCGGTGTAGATTTGGAATCTCGACATATAACCAGTGCGGGACTCACATAGTTCATATGACTTGATTCCAAATCGTGCAGCCTTTGACCTTATTGTTTGGATCCAGGACAAACGACCCTTGAATAAGGTCAAAGACTCATCGATGCTGAATTCAGCACCTAGGTTGTACAAGGAATTGAACTTATTACTGAGATGTTCAATAATAGGAGCCACCTTCCTCAGCTTGGCCGATTGTTTTGCTAAATAAGCACCCTCATTTCGCGACATTGGCTGACTTGCGTCAGCTGAATTGTCCACGAAATGAAGAAACTTATTTAGCAAAATGTACCGATTATAGGTTATCAGACGTTTGAACCCCGGCAAATGGAGCACATCGTCTGATGACCAATATTCGGTTATCGACGACCGCGAGTCGATAGCCATATACATAAACATCCCGAATAAAGTCATTATTTCGTCTGCATTTGTGTCCGTCCACGAATGAAGGCGAGATGATGCTTTCAATGTCCCTGCTTCACGCTCAGCATCGATAACCTGATGGGCATATCGGTTAGTTTCCGTGACTATCAACCCTATGATTTCCTCGTCCCAAATATCGGTAAAGGCATCATAGGGTGAATCGTAGTCTTTGACTGACCCAGGGGTAGGACCTGAGAAATTCTCACGAACAGCCCTGAATGATCCAAAGTCTTCTTCCCACTTGAAACTACTCGAATCACCCAAAAGAGTATCGATAGCGTTATCCATCCCCGTATCGACCTCGTTTATCAAAGCCTCTACCGGTTCCTCAAGCTCCTCGGAGTCAGGAATTCCATTCGTGACAACTGGTATGGCCGAGACATCGTATACGTCCTCGATATCGCTGTCGGGGTCACTACCATAATCTCTAGCTACCGTCCGTGAAGGCAATTTTTCCCTCGAAGTTGATGGACGAACATCAATTTCGGAGGAAACGCTTGCCTCAGACATGGCACTAGAGACAAGAGAAGCCAGAGCAACCGTGTTGCTGGCGCTGGCTTTAGTTGGCACCTTCGATGGCCCCGGTGCGTCGCCACCTCGCAGCCTCCTCAACCTCTGCTGGATGAACCCCGGATGTTTAGACTGGAGCTCCATGATCTCGTCGTCGTCCAAGTCTAAATCATCCAGGAGCTCCGCCTCATCAGCCCTAGATAAAGATAATACAAATAAATGCAATGTCGTACACCCATGGCACCGTGATAGCCTAGGAGGACTGTGAAGGAAAATTAACTTACCCAATGGGCAAGTCCAGGCTAGGCCTGGACTGCCCTGCTTCGCTGATGTGGACTCTTCCACCTGGGGAATTCTCGATCGGCACCGTCGAATCGGTCAACCGTAGAGAACCCCCAGGTGTTTGGTCGACGACGACAGCTCGAGACCTAAAAAGAAACAATTACAAATTACACCACTGAAACTAAAGAAACACTGTAGGTAACGCTATGAAAAAGACACTCACCGTGGTGGTGAGGGACCGTAAATTTCCCGTTCCGGGGCCTTCTTTATGAGGTCCAATAACAGGGCCCGACGAGCCGAGGGTAGCCGGTTAGGCCCGGGGCTGCCACGGCTGTCCCGGTCATCCCCAACAGGGGTGACGCTTCGAGTACGTAATCTTAAAATAAAATGAAAAACATTAGTACTTGTACAATGTTTTGATCACCCAAATCAACCCATAAATGCCTGCTAAGTATAATATAATACCCTGCCTAAGTAAATGCGAAATAACGTAAAAAAGAAGAACAAAAATTTTTTTTTGATCATGAAAAATATAAAATCGAAAAATAAAACAATCTTTACATTTGGCTTTCATAGATATGAACACTAAGACAATATTTACGTTATACTGAATATTCAATAATTACAACAAAAAAATATTCGAAAAAATTTTTTTGCTGTCTGTACTTTATGCAATGTTTATGAATTTGGCGCCATTTTTACCGGTTTATTTTCTTACAACAACGATTATGATAACAATATGCAATTATATCACTTTGTAGTAACTACATTATGTTTATAGGTAAATAAACTAACAACTTATGTAGATTTCAAAGCATTTCGAGATAAATTTTGCACTAAAACAAGTCGAAACACGACGGCCATGACGGAAAAAAATACGCATCTTCACAAGTTTCGTCACTTTTTCACTGGCATATTTATTACTTTTCCAAAAACAAACACTTGCAACGTAATCTACACTTATTTCTCAGTAATTCTATATAAATCTTATAAGATTACTCACCGTTTTCTAGTTGGAAACATGCTCTCTGTCCGTACGCAACCACACGCAACAATGGCTCCAAAAAGTGACAGAAAGCTGAATGACGGATCACTTTATTTTTTTCAATCTTCTTCATTCCATGTATCGATATTGCCAATGGAAAATATTTTAACAGAAAGCGAATGAACTATTCTGTTCAATCAAATAAAGAACGGGTTGCAACTTGAAAATATACGTCACAGAAAAAATATCCAATCGGTGCAAGTCACTCTCGTACACCCGTGTGTACAATTGCGCGATGGGCACTCAACTCTCTCGTACACCCGTGTGTACGAGAAACGCGCGAGAGGATAACCTCTCGCGCAGAAAATCGCCCGCGTACCGTATCAAGCGGCGCTCTAAACGCTCCGCTGTCAAAGTGTTAAGTTTAAAATATGTATTCCTTGCTGGCCGATCAACGTCTCACCGTCGACGATGGCTGGTGCTGAAAATCAGCACTGAGGCTCTGTCTTACACGAGCCCCGGCTTTTCCTGAGCGCTGGCAGTTTTGCGCGGATGTGACGCATATCCTACCACTAATATAAGTCGTTGTTGTTATTTGTTTTTATTTTTCAGGTATGCGCCATTTTTGACGTGAATAAACTCTTTTTCTTTCTTTCTATCGATGGTGAAGTGCCAATACCTTCTAACTAACAAAATTACTTTTTAGCACTTTTAATTCAAATGTGTTATTCCGCATGTTTTTGTGAAATCTCTGAAGCGAATATTTTAGTTGAACTGCACCAAATTAAATTGTGGAAACACTTCCTAATAGTGTTGCCTTACTATCGATATCCTATCGATAGGTTGTCAATACTATCGTGACCTCGAAAAATAGTCAGAATATCGATAGCCCTATCGATACTATTGAAATTTTACAATACTATCGATAGTATCTATGTAAGAAATTGAGCAATACTATTGATAAAGTGCAATACTATCGATACTATTGGGTATAGATACTATCGATAGTATCGATACTGTCACTATTATGGTGTATTATACTGCAATCACTGTCGATACTATCGATACTATCGGTACTATCGATAGTTATACTACATCGATATTAACCCAAAGTTCAATAGGAATTTTAGTCAACATTATTAGTTCATGATTATTAATAAGTAAATTATATATCAACAATATAGTCGGCAATTATTACTTTATGAACTTACAACTTAAAACAGCCTTGTAATATGAAAAAAAACGTACAAAATGCCGCCTTTCTTCTTAAGTGTAATAATTGTATTAATTATAAGTAAACATACAATGTTGCAAGGATTATTACTACTTACCCATTTAAAAAAACAGTCTGTGACAAAGATAATATTATTAATTAGTAAATTCGATAGTTTACTTTACTTTTTGTGCATAAAACGCTAATAAAGGTTTGAATCCAACACGATACTATTGAATTTTGGTAAAATATCGATGTAGTAAAACTATCGATAGTACCGATAGTATCGACAGTGATTGCAGTAAAATACACCATAATAGTGATAGTATCGATACTATCGATAGTATCTATACCCAATAGTATCGATACTATCGATAGTATTGCACTTTATCAATAGTATTGCTCAATTTCTTGGATAGATACTATCGGTAGTATCGATAGTATTGTAAAATTTCAATAGTATCGATAGGGCTATCGATATTATGACTATTTTTCGAGGTCAACTATCGATACATCAACTATCGATAGTTAGGCAAGCCTACTTCCTAACTAAACCAACATGTAAATTTTTAGTATTACCTCCTGTGATGTTATAGGACACACACTATATATTTATTACGATGTCCGGAGCTAGAGGTTGACACGTCCGACCCGCTCGGTGGCTAGCTCACAACTGCGGCTACTGAGGGCCGACTACCCCCGCCACCTAGCGGCCAGTCTAGTGTTTGTATACTGTACATCACACCTAACGTTTTTAAGACAAAAAAAATTTTGAATTCGACAGTTAGTTCTTTTCACTTCGCCGTCGCTATGTTTTTATTTTATATGGGACAATTCAAGTATTACGTAAGCACAGTAGGAGGAAGGGGGGGGGATGTTTGCTTATTTTTGATGACATGGGGGGTGGGGGTCTGGATGGCGATAACGTTGCAAAGATGTTCCAAAATCATATAGCCGACACACACGATCACTGAGTTATTTTTATTATTGAAAACCTAGTCATAGATTCGTGTCATGGACTGAGGACTGTTAATTTGAATGAATATATACCAAATTTTGAAATGAAGTTGGAACGACTTGGAGGATGCTTATGTCCAACAGTGGACGTCTTTCGGTTATAATGATGGTGATGTATGATAAATGTTTTTTTTTATTATTATTGATAGGCTCGCATTTGATCACTAGCTCACCTGATGGTAAGCGCTGATGAAGCATTTATCAGTATTCGCAAAGCTTAACTCAGGACTATTCAATATAGATTGTATAGATTTTATAACTTTAATAATATCCATCCATACTAATATTATAAATGTGAAAGTGTGTGTGTCTGTTTGTTTGTCTGTCAAAACGGAGCGACGAATTGACGAGATTTTTTAAGTGGAGATTGTTGAAGGGATGGAAAGTGACATAGGCTACTTTTTGTTTCTTTCTAACCCCCCACTCCCCTAAAGTGGGGGGTGGAAGTTTGTATGGAGAAGGCTACTTTTACGCAGGCGAGGCCGCTGGCAGAAACTAATATATATATTAAAGGAGAAACTGACTGAGTGATATATCAACGCACAGCCGAAACTAATGAGACTAGAAACATGAAATTTTTCCACAAGGTTTTCTCTTGTAGCGGTGCGCTCACCAGGCGGAATTATGACGTTGGCGAGCACTAAGAGAGGATTTCCCAAAATTCACCTTCTAAGAGGAAGAAATTGGGCCAATAGTTTGTATGTGTGTATCTACACATGTACGCACACGCGGGCGAAGCCGCTGGCATAAGCTAGTGTCTACATATTATACACTTACAGTCATATGCCTACGCCGATTGCTGTAATTGGAGAACTGCTTCCCGCAGACCGTGCACGCGTAGCTGGGGGGATCCTGGCTGTGCAGGACCTTGTGTGCCACCAGCCTAGTCTTCGTTCTGAAGGCCTTGCCGCACGACTCACACTTGAAGGGCCGCTCGCGCACGTGTTGGCAGACGTGGTCTTTAAAAAGAGAGTGGCTCTGGAAAGAACAGAATAAATATAGTAAAAACTTATTGTGTACAATGATTTTCTGATATTTGTAATAATATTAGCATTTGCCCGCGGCTTCGCTTCCGTCAACTGACTGGCCTATTCTACTCATCGATATATATGTACTACGCACTAGATTACGCGTGCCGTTCACACACATTTCGATCGACTCAGGTGCAGTGTCGTCTATGCACTTTGATATTGATGACATTAGTGCAGTTTTGAATATAAGTGTGTTTTTAGTATTTTGACAATTTCCACGAACGTGCTTGTCTATCACTAGAATATAAGTCGACTAGCTTCTGCCCGCGGCTTCGCTCTCGTGAACGTAGGCTTCTCCATACAAACTTTGGACCCCCGCTTCATCCCCTTAGGAAGTGAATTTCGGAAAATCCTTTCTTAGTGGCCGCCTACGTTATAAAAGGAAACCTTGTGCAAAATTTCACGTTCCTAATCCCAGTAGTTTCGCCTGTGCGTTGATATGTCAGTCAGTCAGTTTCCCCTTTTATATATATAGATGATTGTACTCTACTCAACTCAAACGTATTCTACATTACTTACCTACGTACCCTAATTGTTTTTGTTTTCAAACTTTCCCTGTGTGCCACCGGTTAACAAAACAAAAAAAAAAAGTATTACTAAAATTGGTCCAGCCGTTCTTAAGTTATAGCGTGACCCGGTGAAATAGGGTTTAATTTTTTTAAACAAGTATACAACATCAGTTTTAGTATATACGAAACCCGAAACACTTGTCTATTTTTAACCGACTTCAAAAAAAAGGAGGTTATCAATTCGGTTGTATATTTTTTTATGTTTGTTACCTCAAAACTCCGTCGTTTATGGATCGATTTGCAATTTTTTTTTCCTCTTAGTGGATATGCTTTCCGATTGGTGCCATTTTTTTAGAATTCAGTTCTGATGTTTGGAATCTTATATCTTCTTTCGTTCATTTATCTATCGATCTTTACATAGATATTAGCAACATTTTTTTTTCTGACTGACTAACTTCTTGACATTTCAAAAGTGTAAATGGTTTATTTCAAATAAAATGCTTTTGAATCATGACAATACAAATAAATAAATGGTTCTGAATAGTTATGATGAAAATGGTATCATCAAAGTGAACTGATGATGATGATGGAGCCGAAAGGTAGGCACTGGAACTCCGTAATTAATCAATGTGACCTTGTCGTGTTTGGGCTTATTAGAATTGTCATGAGATACACTTTGGCTATAAGGTACTATCGAACTGATCTGATGATGGAGCCTAAAGGTGGAAGGTAGATACAGGAACTTCATAATAAAACAATGTAACCTAGCAGCGTTAAAAAAAAACATACCACCGAAACCTCCTCCTTTTTTTTGAAGTTGGTTAAAATAATTGGGGATCCAGATTTGTTTAAGTCCAATCTACAAAGCCTCGAGCACAGGCGTAGGCCTCGAGCACAGGTATTTTGGAGAGTGTGCGCGGGAATTGCATGACTTGATTCCGCATTCACCTTTCTACCATCGGACAACCCGACGTACGGCGAGTATCCACCCTTACGTTGTTGAAACTTCAACGGTCCGGACTAAGCATTTCGCTTCGTCGTTTATACCGCGTACATCGAAGGACTGGAACAATTTGCCTGCTGCGGTCTTCGCGTCCAACTATAATTTAGGTGTCTTCAAGGCTAGAGTGAATAGGCTCTTAATAAACTAGTGCGCCTCACCATCAATGATTGCATCACTGCTTACCATCAGGTGGGATCGCAGTCAAGCACTGGTTTATATCAATTTAACAAAAAAAAGTAACCTAAATAAGTAATAACTTACAAAGAAGAACTTACTTGTAACATTTTCCCGCACACTTCACACATGCAGGGAGCTTTCATGGCGGGGTATTTAGTGCGGTTCTTGTCGGGGTGCTTCTGTCTGAAGTGAATGTAGTACGCCTTGGAGTCTTCTAATTCGACGCCACACTGAAACATACAAAACAACAATCGTAGTTTTTAGGGTTCCGTACCGAGAGGGTAAAACGGTACCCTATTTATAAGATTCTGCTGTCCGTGTGTCACTCAAGGCAACTGACCTCTAATATTTACCACACTGGACTGGCGGCTGTCAAAGTGCTTTTGTCCCCGTTTGACATTCGCCATTTTGACGCTTCGTCGGCCGTAGCGAGTGTTGGCGAGTGTTTACGATACTAAAACTAATAATGTCGCGCCACTATCATACAATATACACATGATCTCATTTTTGATAAGTTTTATATAATTCGTTAAAATGCAAAAATACTTCAGAGTACTGTACACTTCTCTGCAGCCATTTGCATTATAAGTCAAAATTAGTTCTCTGGACGCTCGCAAGTGGCGCTTCAAATAGGCACACAAAATTAGCTGTCAAACTTATGGAACAGCCTGTCCAGTGGTATATAGTAGAGGTCAGTGCATCAGGTTGTATCTCGTGAACAGTGATAACTAGACAATTGATCCCAGATGATGTATTTCTGTTTTGCTTTAACAACAAATACTAAATCTATATATATAAACAATTGACAGATCTAAAAATTGACAGACCTGTTGGTCTAGTGGTTAGTGACCCTGACTGCTATGCCGGAGGTCGTGGGTTCGATTCCCACCCAGGACAAATGGCTGTGTGATGAGCACGATCATTTGTTCTGTGTCTGGGTGTAATTTATCTATAATATGTATGTATTTAAAAATATATAAGTATGTTTATCAGTTGTCTAGTACCCATAACACAAGCTCTGCTTAGCTTGGGACTAGGCGGCGTTGTGTGTTAGTTGTGGAATATTATTATTATAAAAGTAGAAACTGACTGACTGACATATCAACGCACAGCCGGAAACTACTGGGACTAGGAGCGTGAAATTTTGCACAAGCTTTCCTTTTATGACGTAGGCGAGCATTAAGAAAGGATTTTCCAAAATTCACTCCCTAAGGTGATGAAGTGGGGTCCAAAGTTTGTATGAAAAAATCTACGTTTACGCGAGTGAAGCCGCGGGCAGAAGCTAGTACAAAATTAAATAAGTATTTATGTGGGTGTTCCCATACAAAAAACGTGATTATTGCCATTTTTTTGCTACGGACGTCACGGAACCTATCGTGCAAAGGTCTGACTCGCACTTGGGCAGTTTTTTTTTTTTCAATTCTCGCTTCATAAGAACTTTCTTAAGACTTGTCGGCCATCGAATATTTAGTGAAATTGTGTTTCTATAATAGTTTTGTCTCTTCGTTATTTAACACCGACTCCCGAAATTAAAGTTTTGTTTTTTTAGTTTTAAGTCGGTTGTATTTTTTTGTAAAAAGTTTTTTATTTATATTTGTTTCGTGTTACATAATGAATTGTATTTGTGCCTTGTGCTGTACCAAATTGTTTTTTTTCTTTCTTTCTTTTGTTATCTTTCTTTTATAGTGCTGGCACGTGACGTGAACACATTGAAAAGAAGTTGGTAGAATCACCTCACCATTGATTGGCTGGATTTGTTTTTTTTTTTTTTTCACAATAACAACTTATTTGTACGAGTATGTATGTATCAAAGTATGTATTGATTATTGTACTTATTTCTTTTCTGTTTGTCTTTAAATTAAATTGCATCTGCCATATTCCATACTCTAAGGTCAACTGGTAGAAAATGCCTTAGGCATTAAGTCCGCCTTTGTACAGCCTTACTTACTATATATACCCTATTCATCTGGGCTTGAGACAAAATATAAACAAAGAAAACAGTGTTGATATCTTCGATCAAGTTTTTTCGACGTGTTTGAATACATTGATAACGGTCTCCTATTCTGCTGAATGTATTCGGCGAATAACAAGAATTCAACGAAAATATCTCGTAACAACAAGTTGATCGATAGTAAAAAGATGGCGGATTATAACCCGCCCGATGACAAAACGTCACATTTATATGTAAAATGTTTGCAGTATCTGTGGTCTATAATTTAGTAGTATTATAAATGGTTTGTTTAACTTTTATCTCACGGCTCCCTGAATAGGGTATAGTGCATAAAGTTTTAATAAATATCCAATCATCATCACCTGTTCACAAGGTATAAGATCCGCCTTTGAAAGTGAACCGACGTATATTCGGCTCCATTTTCCTTTGGCCAGCACCCGTCGCGTGAGGTCCTTCTTGGGTTGGTTCGGCTCCCTTTTGTCTTTGTCTATACAGAAAGGATTTAAAGAAATTAATTATCAGTATATATAAAAGGAAAAACTGACTGACTGACATATCAACACACAGGCGAAACTACTGGGCCTGGGTACGTGAAATTCCACACAAGGTTTTCTTTTATGTCGTAGACGAGCACTAAGAGAGGATATTCCAAAATTCTTCCCCTAAAAATACAAACTTTACACCCCCATTTTATCCCAAAACGGGGGTGTTAAGTTTGTATGGAGAAACTTATGTTCAAGCGGGCGAAGCTGCTGGCAGAAGCTAGTTTTTTTTTATATTTTTAGTTTGTACATACTTATTTACACACCACTAATTTTTAATTAATACAAAAAAAATGGAGTCAAAAAATCCGTACCCGTTACTGATCATATTTGTGTAGTCAAAAGTAAAAAAAATGTCATAGTAGGTAAATTCATAATTGAATCGATCATTCATAATCAATAGCCTGTACAATATGTCCATAAATTGAGTGACGTTTTGGGATATAAACAAACGCTAATAACTTTGCTGTTTATGAATATTATTTATTGAGACTTTATTTAAATAATAACAAGACCTTTTCTAATAAGCCCTTTAAGTATTTGTACTAATAAAAAAAATGTGGTGTATACTAACGAAATTCTGTCAGTGGCTTCGCCGAGTCAATAAATTATGTCAAGGAAACATGCTTCTAGGATAAAAGTTTATTATATGCTATTCTGGGATATGTCCTAACAGAGTACAATGCGTTCCAAATAAGAATAGGTTCGATTTTTACGCCATGTTGTGACGTCATAGCTGTCAAATCGAAAAATTGGGTAGGGTGACCAAACAAGTTTTTTTTTCAATTATTTTTATTTACGGATCATGTTCGAAAAAAGTGATATCGGTATCCAGTTCTTAATTTTTACTCATCTATGAGTCACTGTGTGAAGTGTCTGAGTAGTGGTAAATGGAAGAAGAAAGTGAATTTATTTATTTATTTATTCTTTATGCACACAAAAGTACAGAGGCGGACTGAACGCGGCGGCTGGCGTGGGTGACTGGCGGGCGGGGCGGAATTGTTCCTAACAATGAAAATAAGAAAGAAAATAGTTTCTTTTTTAAAACTAATTAAGACTTAAACAATATATTTAGCTAATTTATATTAAACAATAACGTTTTTACTTCACCTAGATTTAACTAAGACTCGGTAATACAAAGCAAAAAAAAAAAGGCCTTGATACGCAAACAAGTTTTCTTTGCAAACCGTACTTTTCAATCAACATTTGACAGATCGAGGTTATTGACTTTCCTATTCTTCTTTTTTTTTATGGCAATTGAGCCGTTTGCGACTATTCTGCTAGTGTCACGTTGAGACGGCAACTCGGTGAGGATTACCGTCGAGCTTTTGACTTCGTGGTTAGTATGTGCAACTAAAATTTTAGGTCGTTTTCTTTTAGAAAGGTAGCCAAAAGATTTATTAATTTAGGAGAGAAGTGAGATAGAAGGGAGTGGAAATTGGTTGGAAGAGGGATGCTAAATTTGGAAAGTTTTTGGTAGAGGTCAAAGGATTTATTATTTAAGGGGCAAGCACCCTTAAGTTGTTGAAACTCCAACGGTCCGGAGTAAGCCTTTCGCTACGTCGTTTAAACCGCGTACATTGAAGTACTAGAACAATTTGCCTGTTGCGGTCTTCCCGACCAACTATAGTTTAGGTGTCTTCAAGGCTAGAGTGAATTATAGACTCCTAATAAACTAATGCGCCTTACCATCAATGATTGCATCACTGCTTGCCATCAATTTAAAAAAAAAACTACTTACAAAGTTTTGCCTTTATAATTTTTTTTTTTTTGTTTTTTGATTTATATATAATATTAGTAGTTAGTGAATTGCGCAGCTGCACATTAAAAAAAATCATTTTTTCACGAATTCAAAAAGAAAAACAATATTGGCTTACCTGTGTTATGCTTAGCTGAAATACTGAGATGACGTTGGTGCGCCTCTGATGAGACGAACCTCACGTTACACAGCTCACACAATGGACCGTCTTCTGGTATCTGGAACAACAAATATATGTCAAATTAAGAGCATTCATCCGTTAAAACCACGCAGAAGCCAAAATCAATGATTTCCGACGGACAATATAACAATAATGTGTTTAATTTCAAGATAAGATATTGACGTCATATTATTGGGAATTTCATAATCTTGTGTATGGTTTAAAAACATTTTCAAACGGTCGTATAGTTTTTCCATTAGAACAGTTCTTATTCAAGCCGTTTTTAAAACTAGCGGTCGACGGTCTACGCAGATGCGAGATAGTAGTTAAACCGTGTATGTTAAACTTACAACAATTTTACTTAAAAAAAATGATAACATTGAATAGTGCATGGCTTAAATATTCAAAAAAAGTAATCTCAGTACTATAATTTTTAGCCATTTTTCGAGATATTAAACGTGTTAGTTTAGGATAAAATCTGATGCATTTTAGTTTTTTTTTAGACTAATTAATTGAACACATTTACGATATAAGACATGGTACAATATTTTTTTTAATAACTTATTTGTTTACACTATAATAATTAATTATTTAGTATCACTATATTAGACGCGGAATCGCGTCAGCGCTTAGTGGCGGCCGAGGTCTTCAGACTTTTAGTCTTTCTATGTTATAGTGATATCAAATAAGTAATTAATTGTATTGTAGTGCACATTATTGTTATATTGTCCGTCTTAAAAATTGATTTTGGTTTCTGCGTGGTTTTAATGGATGAATGCTCTTAAATTAACTTCCGAAATTCACAGACACGAGGGGTACCGAAAACGAGTTTTTAAGAAAATCTAGCGGTTAATCGTAGAGAGACTTATCACAACAATGTTTGTTTTTGTTGTGAGTGAGCGCGATGTTTTTAGTCGACATTGAAGTCAAGTAGTTTGTTCAAAAGCCACTACAGTCTATGCGAGTGAAGAATATAGTGACGTCATCAGTGCTACTGTCAAGTAAATGATATTTATTCTGTAAATAGGTTTTAAAAACACTTTATCTGCTCCTCTACCTACCTATCTACCTACCCCTTCCTACTCACGTACCCTGCTTACCTACCCTTTTTTGCTTTTAAACTTTCCTTGTATGCTGGTGAAACTAAAAAAAACCGGGCAAGTGCGAGTCAAACTCACGCACTGAGGGTTCCGTAAAAACTTACCTATGAAAACAGTTCAATTTTCGAATCGAGTCCCAAAGATTCTTACGAATCGCAAAAATGTTTTTTTTTTTGTGACGTAACTGCAAATTTAGTTTTCAGATTGTTTCCTATTGTATTGTATCTTATGAGACCTTGCTTCATGCCAAATTTCAAGATTCTAGGACAACGAGAAGTACCCTATGAATTTGGATTCCCATGAGAGTGTCAAAATATTCGTTTTATTCAACAAAAACGGCCGTATCTTTTTTTTATCGTTAACTAACAAGTTTGATTTTTTCACAGCTTCAACCCGACCGCAGACCTGAGTATATGGTTTTTTATTTCAACTCAATACCTCCACGCGTTCCCGACATAAAGGGCTTTGACAGACAGACAGACGGACGGACAACAAAGTGATCCTATAAGGGTTCCGATTTTTCCTCTTGAGGTACGAAACCCTAAAAATATTAAAAGTCGGTCCAAGATTTGTTAAAAAAAATTGGGTTGGAACACCCATATCACTTGGGGTATGAAAAATAGTTTACGTCCTATTCTCAGACCTATCAAATATACACACAAAAGTTTATGAGAATCGGTCAAGCCGTTCCGTAGAAGTTTGGCAACGAACTATGTGACACAAGAATATAGTAGACTAGCTTCTGCCAGCGGCTTCGCCCGCGTAAAAGTAGGTTTTTTCATACAAACTTTGGACCCCCGTTTCATCCCTTTACGAGGTGAATTTTGGAAAATCCTTTCTTAGTTGCTCGACTACGTCATAAAAGGAAACCTTGTGCAAAATTTCACGCTCCTAACCCCAGTAGTTTCGGCTGTGCGTTGATATGTCAGTCAGTCAGTTTCTCCTTTTATATAATATATTATATAGATTAGCTTTATCATGATAGAGTTTCAATGGCACATACCTGACCATTCTCCAGTGGATGCTTCAGCTTCTTATGTTGCTCTCGGCCTTTCACGTTGACGAATGAGTAGCCGCAAATCTCGCATGCGAAGTCTGACGGGTGCTTGATGCGGAGGTGGCCCATGTAAGTTGAGAAATGACTGGAAATAAAACATCGTCGAAAGTCTATGAGAACGTGGTCGCTTAAAATGGGCCTCATCAGAAGGCTCAAAGTCACCCAAAAAACAATGGAAAGGGTTATGCTCGGAGTTTCCTTGCGTAATCACATCAGAAATGAAGATATCTGCAGGAGAACCAAAGTTACCGACATAGCCCGAAGAATCGCCAAACTTAAGTGGCAGTGGGAGGGCACACTGCTCGCAGAACAGATGGTCAATGGGGACGAAAGTTTTTGGCGACCACGTACCGGAAGACGCAACGTTGGCGCGGCCTCACACAAAGTGGACCTATGACCTGGTGAAGGTCGCAGGAATCAGATGGATGTGACACTTGACTGGCCTGTTGGTCTGGTGGTTAGTGGCCCTGACTGCTATGCCGGAGGTCGTGGGTTCGATTCCCACCCAGGACAAATGTTTGTGTGATGAGCACGATCATTTGTTCTGTGTCTGGGTGTAATTTATCTATATATGTATATATTTAGAAATATATAAGTATGTTTATCAGTTGTCTAGTACCCATAACACAAGCTCTGCTTAGCTTGGGACTAGACGGCGTTGTGTGATAGTTGTGGAATATTATTATTATTATTTATTACTTGGGAGAGGTCTATGTTGAACAGAGGACGGCTTACGGCTGAAATGATGATGATGATGTCGCAAATAAGCGAAATGAATACTCACTTGAACTCATCGTAACAATGCGGACATCTGTACTTGGTCCCCTTGTGCCAGCGTTCGTGTCGTTTCGCCATATGCCGAGTCTTAGTGATGTAGGAGCACTCATTGCAGCTATACTTTTGAGTGTGGATTAACATGTGGTTTTTCAGGGCGTGCGGTAGCTTAAAATGTATCTTACAGACCTTGCATTCGTGTTCACCAAATTGCTGAAAGAAAATTGTTAACCAGTTTATCAAAAATTATATAAAAAAAATAATACTGATTGTGAAACAATATTAAAATAGACAGTAAAATAAACTAGATATAATAATTTTAAACAAATGTATCTTTCCCTCGGACCAAGACGCCGTTTTCTAAGCCGTCGAACGGGTGTCATGGATTTTGAAGTCAAAGACGAACTCAAGACTTCTCTTTCATAATATCAGTATTACTATATAATAGTTAGATTTAAACCAAACACTTTTATTTATTCAAGGATTCCCTCTGTTCTTGTTCTTATAATACAGGATCCCCTCTGTTCTTGTTCTTATAATACAGGATCCCTTCTGTTCTTGTTCTTATCATAAAGGATCCCCTCTGTTCTTGTTCTTATAATAAAGGATCCCTCTGTTCTTGTTCTTATAATACAGGATCCCCTCTGTTTTGTTCTTATAATACAGGATCCCCTCTGTTCGTATCCTTATCCGATCTGATTTACCATTTAACCGTTTGACCACTACAGTCACGCATACGTGGCAAAGCAAAATTTGTCCTGCACGCCACGGTCAAGAATACATGAGAGATACGCATTCTAAACGCTAATAAATCTTATAATATAAGGAAGTAAGTAGTTTCTTTTGCAAATATTAACCCCCCATCGTCAGCAATCATCCAACCCCTCTTACTAGCATTAACAATGGTACATGCATTTTTCGATGTATTCTGGTTTCGTTATTAATTTATGAGCAGTGGTTATAGTTATGTCAATAAATAAGGAATAGGATTAAAATACAGGCCTGGTCTGTACAAACACAGACAGACGGAAAACAAAGTGATCCTATAAGGGTTCCGTTTTTCCCTTTTGAGGTACGGAACCCTACAAAACTAAAAAAATATATACTGATTACGTAAAAACCATCCAGACCCCCACATCCGCTGTAGTACTTACGTAATACTTGAATGCATCGATATTATATGTACTACGCACTAGTTAATACACCTTGAACATTACACTATGTTGAACGAAACGCGTAAGTGCCACGAAATTCATGGCGCTTAAGACATTTTGGTCGCGAAAAGTATCCTCTAAAAGCTATCTTAGCTCTGTATGTTTTAATAGTTCTGTTAAACGGCATAATGCCAATGTAGCGCTGCAGCGAACTTTTGTTTTAACTTTTCAGTATTTTGACAAATACTATCCATGATCGTGCTTGTCTATCACTAGAATATAAGTCGACGCTTGAATGGCCCCTTTGCTTTAATAGCGTAGCGGTCGAAAAGTTAAAAGCTAAAAAAAATACATATAAGTATATTACTCACATCAGTATGCCTCAACATATGGCTATTGTAAGCACCTTCATCTAAAAACCCTTTAAAACACGCGGTGCATTTAAAAAAAGAATTCTTATAATTCGAACTCTCCTGCCTTTTCACGATCTCAGCTATCTGTTCTTCAAGCGTCAACTGGGTAAACGTAAAATTTAAATCTTCTTTTGATTGCTGTCTTCCCCGCCGATGATTCTTTGGTTCCGTCGGATCTTTTATCTTTTTCATTTTTTTATCGGTTTTGACTGCTTTCTCTTTACATTTTTCTAAGGGAAGACTATCGTCTGAGGAATAATTTTCTTTATCAGACAACACGTTATCTTCTTCTGAAGGATCATCTTTGTCGTTTAAAACATCCGTATCGCCAATTCCGTTGTCGTCAAATCCGGTGTCATTAACTCCGTCATCGTTCTTATCCGTGTTGTCTTCTGTGAGGAATTTTTCGATTTCGTTTTTAATACCAACATTGCAAGTCGATGGAGATTTGTCCTCATATTCAAAGTATGAATCGTAAAGATTAACTTCAAAATGTTTTGATGATAAACTAGAAGTTAACTGGTTATTCAATCGGCTTATTGTTTTTATGTTTTGGGCGGTGAACTGAAAAAATATGATTAAATTAGTATATATAGATATAAAAGTGAAATACCACTCATTGATTAATCACGAAATCTCAGAAATTATAACACCTACAAACTTATAATTTCGCAGGTAGAAGGAACCTACCTGCGAAATAGTGTTACTGCGGATAGTGAAAAAGCGGATGTCTATGACATCCGCTTTTCCGATTTTCCGAAATTCACCCCCTAAGGGGATGAAACGGGGGTCCAAAGTTTGTATGGAAAAACCGACTTTAACGCGGGCGAAGCCGCAGTAGCTTCTGCCAGCGGCTTCACCCGCGTTAAAGTCGGTTAGGTTAGTAAATATTTCTCCAACGCCATTATATATTTTTATGTTGCTGGATGTCCTGCTCGTCCACTATTACAATATTTTTAGAATTTTATCGAGAGTGCCTCGGTTCTGTAGTGCGTCGGAGATGCTTACACGGATTGGAACTGACGGCTTCTACGCGATAATTCGGAAGAAACTAGCATATTTGGCGGCAAGAACTCAGACCAGTTGCAACAGCAATCTAAGAAACATTAAAAACAAAACTTACCGATTTTCCTCTTTCTTCGGAGATTTCTGCCACCGAGACACCCTTTTCCTTTGACGCAATAATTTTCTGTTCCTCCCCATCGTTGAGGCTGAACAATACAAAACAAAATGCATTGATATCATTAGTTACGCTTAACTACTTGATTTTCTTTTCTCAACTTTCACACAACTCCTAAAGCTCTAGTCCTCTAGTCCAAAACTAAGCAAAGCTTGTGCTATGAGTACTAGACAACTGATAATCATACTTATATATTTCTAAATACGTACTTATTATAGATAAATTACATACAGACACAGAACAAATGATCTTGCTCATCACACAAACATTTGTCCTGCGTGGGAATCGAGCCCACGATCTTCGGCTTAGGCAGTCAAGGCCACTAACCACTAGACCAACAAGCCAGTCCAAGAAGTGGCTTGCGGACAGCGGGCAACGGGTAGCTCGCCGTCTGATTGTCCGGTAACCGTCCGGACCGAGCCCAAGTCATCGACGGCGCGTAGTGTTCCACGCGCGCCTCAAGGAGATGTCAGCAACCGTAGGGTCCCAGCAAGGTCGAAGCCAACTGTGGCCATGGGTGATGCGAAAAAGAACCCCGGGGCCCTGAAACGAAGGCAAAGAAGTAACAGGAGTGGGTTTTAGTCAGTAAAAGTCTGACACGCTTTGCCGCCTCGCTCAAGGGCGGGAGATGTCATTGGATGATTTCCCACCTTAAGATAGATTAGAGTTCAATTCCTGATTGGAGTCTAGAAGTTTTACGCCAAATCGCAAAAAAAAAAATTGTGACGTAACTAAAAATTTACAGTTTTCAGATTTTTACCTATACTTGTGTTATAAGACCTTGCTTATTACCAAATTTTAAGATTCTGTGTCAACGGAAAGTACCCTATGAATTTTGATTCGAAATAAACGTTTTTTGCGACATAAACGGCCGTATCTTTTTATTTCGTTAAATCAGAAGTTTGATTTCTTCACAGCTTCAAAGGACCGCAGACTTAAGTATATGGTTTTAATTTCAACTCGATACCTCCACGCGTTCCCCAGATAAAGGGTCTTGACAGACAGACAGACGGGCAACTAAGTGATCCTATAAGAGTACCGTTTTTTCTTTTTGAGAAACTTGAATATCGCGAGTTACCTTAGCACTTTCACCTTAAATGGATCGTGCTGAGAGTCAAGAACTTTCCCTTACCTGTTTCCCTGTTCACACGAAGCTCCAACCTTCCTGATCATCATTTTCTTAGTTTTATTGGCAGATGCTATTTCTGCTAGACTCTGTGTGATTTCTTCACTTAAGGACTCATTCACAGTATTACCAACCACATCTAACATTGCGCTATTTTCTTCATCACCAATTACTATAACTACATAGCAATCATCATTTATTGGTAAGTTAGTCATTTTGGTATCTTCACTTAAAACCTTATCATTATTATTATTATAATTTACTTCACTATTTTCTGTTGTGTCTGTGAGTTCTGAAAATATTTCACTATTCATATGTATGATTTGAATATTGGAATTATTTACTGCAAGAGGATCTGATCCTCCGTTAGTTTTCATAGGTAAATTTACTAACGCTTTCTCGTCTTCACAATCTATTTCATCAGTGAGGGTTTCTACTTCTTTATAGTCTGGGCGGATATCTCCACATTCAATATCAGTGAATGCATTTTGAATAGTTAGAGGTGAATTGAGAGAAGTACGATAGATATATTTCAATTGTGCGATGTCTCTTTTGTTCATGTGTGCTATATTTTTTAGCAATGCATCGCTGAGCAGCGCTTTGTTCCTGAACGCCGCAGCCGCTGTGAGCCGTGCAGCACACTCCCAACAAACGCGACGGAGTATGTTCTCCTTTTCGTCGCATACCTGACGAATGAAAACTAGTTTTATGACTTCCACATCTAACATAGCTTCAAATAAGCATTTTTGATGTTGCCCCACGTTAGGAAATACTCCTGTATCCTGCGTTCACACAATAGGTTATGCAAATATTTGTCCAGTGCAGGAATCGAACGAGCGCAGCAGCTGGTCGCTCAAACACTGCTCAAACTGCCAATTTGAAGGAACGCATGCAATTGACAAACATGTAGAAACGACCCAGAACAACTTTATGGTAATCAACTGTGGGCGATGCAACGCGATTGTGGTTGCGAAGCGATCTGATGCGGTTCACGCGGAGTCAACGCGACCGCTTTACTCGCCATTTATATAGAACAAGTCTCACCGGTCCGCAAGAGTTTGCGCGAAAATATAAAAAAACCGCGACCGCTTCGCTTCGCTCATTGCCACGCCGCACCCACGTGCGGATCGATATTTGTTCCACTCGCGATTGCGTTGAATCGCCTTTGTAGGACACTGCGTAAGCTTTTATAAGAAGCCTCGAACGATTTTACTATCTGTTATACGAAACAGCATCGACATCAACACACATTATTCATTATACATGAATTAAAACTCACCGATATTCCCGTGACATTCTGGAACATCTCTGTCAATTTGAAGTCCTTCATATCAAACATTTTGACATCCAAAGCTAGACACACTCGGCATACCTGAAAGAATGTGTTCCGTATGAAAAAAAAAATATCGTACTGCGTGTTTTATAATGAAAATAAATAATAGTGTAGCGACATCTATGGCGTCATATAAGAACTAATCCTGCATCGCGCAATTAAAGTTCTCCGCACGATTGGAACATATAGAACAACCCGAAATCATCTATTGGGCAGTTGCCCACCAGACTTAACACCCGTCTGGTCGGAGGATCCTCCCTTTTCAACGGAGGCTTGCAGGACTTGCCTCTCTGTTCCGCATGTGCGCAGCGAGCAATACAGCCCGCAACCACAGCTTTAGAGGGTATCCTGACCACCAGCATGCCAACCTGGTCATACCTGGTCATCACCCTGGATCCTGGTCTTATGTGACGCCATAGATGTCGCTACAATAGCTTTCATGTCACGTCGCACAGTGGGCTGAAAATCGACTTTCATAGGCATCTAATACTTTTTTCCCAAATGTCCACTTTTATGCCTTGAAAATGTTTTGGGAGACTAAATACATGCCTAAAAATATGAACATTATGGAATAGCATTGCAAACAACGCAAACAGAACATTTTGTTTAAAAATTAATTTGTATGGAGCCGATATGAAAAAGTCTTATATCTCCGCCATCGTTCAAAAAAGCCCTTCAGGTGATTAAATCTTGAATTATTTAAAACTAGCTTTTGCCCGCGGCTTAGCTCCCGTCAACTGACTACCCTACTCTACTACCAATTTTTTTCTTTTTTTTTTCTTTCATAAGCACCTTCTCCTGACAATAACGAACACAACAAAAAAAAATTAGTGAAATCAGTGCAGCCGTTCACGCGTGATGGCGTGCCCAAGGGAAATAGGGATTCATTTTTATTTAAATAGATCTTTTGGCATACTCCCCGAAGCGGTCAGTAGTGCGACCTTTTTTTTAAATCTGAACTATTTACACAAGTTAGTTTGTAAGGAATCCTCAGTATGTGAGTCCGACTCGCACTTGCCCAGTTTTATACATTGAAGTTGGTTGTATTTTTATTTGTAAAAAGATTTTTTTTAGTATTTAAAAGCATAGGTGTTAATTTTTTGATGGAAGCGGCCGTTTCAGCCTATTGAATGGCCTAATTTCATGAAATTTTAATAGAATTATTACCTAAACTGAGAACGTTGTATTGATGATTTGAATGAAATAACTCAGTAAAGCCGTAGTTGTTATGGTCGCAATTTATATTGTAATTAACATGCAACTTGACACAGACCAGTAAAATACGAAAAACTGGGCAAATGCAAGTCGAACTCGCGCACTGAGGGTTCCGTAAAACTTACATATGAAAACAGTTCAATTCCCGAATTGAGTTAAGAAGATTTTTACGAATCGCAAAAAAAAAGTTATCTTTTGTAATGTAACGTAACTACAAATTTACAGTTTTTAAGATTTTTTCCTATACTTATGCTATGTGACCTTGAAAGACAGACGGACAACAAAGTGATCCTTTAAGGGTTCCGTTTTTTCCTTTTGAGGTACGGAACCTTAAAAAACTAAGTAAATAAAATATTTATTAATTAATGAAATGAAAATAATGAAAAATGAGTAAATTGAACTAGAAGCGTTTCATTCGCACTCCACCCCCGACACTACTTACCTTTGTTTCGACCTGATTATTATCAAGTTCCATCTGAAACAGAAAAGTAGATTATGTGACTACGGAATAAAACAGTATCGTAAAAAAACTTTTTAACAAAAAAAAAAAAAAAACAACAAAAACCGACTTCAATGTGGTGAAAAAAAAAATACAACCTAAAAAGTGCAAAATAACTTTAATTTCGAAAGTCGGTGTTTCCATAATAGTTTTTTTTTTTTCATTCTTTATTTATGGTACCACCATTAAAAAGTACCCCTCAACCAAACTTAAATCCAAACTAATATTCAAAGTCAAAGTCAAAGTCAAAAAATTTTTATTTCACATAGGCCTACATGGGCACTTATAAAACGTCAGAAGCTAGTGCACGGTTCCAAATTGGTCGTTTCCTATGGAGAAGAACCGGCAAGAAACTCCATGGTTACTTTACTACATGGTTATTATAAATGCGTAAGTAACTCCGTCTGTCTGTCTGTCTTTTCTTCACGCCTAAACTACTGAACCGATTTGTGTGAAATTTGGTACAGACATAGTTTGGAACTTGAGAAAGGACATAGAATAGTTTTTATTACAAAAAATAAAAATAAAAAATAAAATTTATTCCGGACATACAGCGCCATCTATTGGTCAAAAGTCCCTATTCCACGCAAACGAAGTCGCGGGCAAAATCTAGTACTTTATAAGTAGCCAAAGTGTATATCATGACAATTCTAATAATCCCAAACACGGTTAGGTTAGGTTAGTACAGAGTTCCGACACCTACTTTCCGGCTTCATAATCAGATCAGTTCGATATATCCCATCCCCTTTTCGTTCAGTCATTCATCGACTACACGTATAAATAAAGCAATTTTACTTGTAACGACAGTTCTTAAAATTCCCCGATAATAATAATAATATCTTTGTTCGATTCCAGCCCGTCCCTTGCTCCCCCCCCCCCCCAGCGACGCCCTAAGCCGAGGTCCGTACCCCACAGGGGGTGCCCTTAGCGTGTAGTCGCTTAGTTTTTAAGTTTAGTTAAGTAAGCCCTGGCTGGAGGCTTTGATTCTTGAATATAGGCCGCCACATGCAAGACCGGTTAAGCAGCTGACAACCTCCTAGGTTGACCTGCGAGAACCATACACAAAAAAAAAATGTAACGACAGTTCTGCTGTGATCCTATGAGGAGTTCCGTTCCATATCTTCGAAGTTCATGATCAGATCATAACAATATTTCTATGGGACCAAATTGGAAGCATAACCTTTCAATCAAAAAAATATTTTTCAAAATCGATCTACAATTGACCGAGAAATCGGTGAGCATACATAAAAAAAAATACATTCCATTTCCATCCTTTTTTAAGTCGGTTAAAATACGCAAGCGACATGTTGGATTCCTAAGGCTATATCTACGTAGAGATATATATATATAAACGTATATAGAGTGAACGTAGTTTTTTTTTCACTTTTACGTAAATTGTGAATTAGGTGGAGAAACTACTTAGAATCCTACTACTAATGTGGAAGTCTTGTATTTATTTGTTATTTTCACGTAAAAAAAAATGTATTCAAAATATACATGCTCCCATGTATATTTTGAATATATTTATCTGGTACCTACTTACTTTTACTTCGGCCTGGTTATCGCGTTCCATCTGAAACAAAAGAGTAGATTATGTGACTAGGGGATAAAGCAGTGGCTTAAAGTCGCGGGCGGCATGTTGAATTTCGAACGAAACTAAGGTTGCTAAGTATTAATCTCGAACACAGTGAGGGGTTTATATAATTAACTCCCAAGTACTGCGAGGGAGTTAATATAGAAACCTGAGTGAAGCGAGGAAGTCGCCCAAGACAAATACAGCTTTATCCCCGTGTTGGATATTTTACTTTAGACAATAATTATAATCATACACAAAAGTTATTAAAACTGCAAAAACTCTATCGTAAATTACTTTCGAAAAAAATATAATAAATAATTTCAAAATATCTATAAGTTATTTGGAATTATATGTGATTTTTTGTACTCGCCGCGTTACCACAAAATATGTAAATACCCTAACAGGAAACAGCATCATCAAATTCTACAAGACCAAAAACGTGAAAAATGTTTCATATGTTTTATTGGCACATAAATATGAGAAAAAAAAAATTAAAAAAAAATGTATATTTTGTGTGTGTGTGTGTATTTAACACGGAATAGAAAGACATTTTTTCTATTCCATGGTATGTAATATATATAAATTATGTTTATTTTGCAAATAGGTTATAAATAACACTTCAATATGAAAATTTATTCGTTAATTTAAATGAGGCTGAAGATTCTTAGAAATGACATTAAAAATACATCTGGACTGTTGGTCTAGTGGTTAGTGGCTGACCCTGACTTCTATGCCGGAGGTCGTGGGCTCGATTTCCACCCAGGACAAATGTTTGTGTGATGAGCATGATCATTTGTTCCATGTCTGGGTGTAATTTATCTATAATATGTATGTATTTACAAATATATAATCAGTTGTCTAGTACTCATAACACAAGCTCTGCTTAGCTTGGGACTAGACAGCGTTGTGGAATATTATCATTATTATCTAATGTATGGACTATGTCTGAAATGAATTAATAATAATGCTTTATAACAGTACAAGAAAAACATAGAGATAACTGTTATTAATAAATTTTTCAGTCCCTGGCGCCACTTTAAAGCAGTGGTACAGTATACGCTAATAAAATAATAAGTTTCTTGAAAGTTTTAATAAAGCATCGTCGCAAATGTTATTTTATTCAGTGTCCGGTTGAAACATGACTCTTCAAAGTGTAAAGAACAAATGTGGATACTTTTTGTTGTCATCTTAAAATTTTCAGCACCAATTGCTTCCAACCAAATTTTCTTTTTAATTTTATTAGCAGGCAGCCTTGAAAGTAAAACATAATACCAATAAAGAACCTATAGATAGCAGCCTCTGCCTCAGCCTCAGCATCTGCCTCAGGGATAGCATTGTGCATAAAGACAATTTTAAATGTATCCAAAGAACCTATAGATAGCACTTTGGATACATTTAAAATTGTCTTTATGCACAATGCTATCCCTGAGGCAGAGGAGAATATGCTACACTTGCTGTGCGACTGTGCAGCACTAGGTTCCAAAAGATTAGAGTATCTGGGCCAACCATTTCCAAGACCAGAGGACTACAGGCTCAGCCCCATCAAGACCATACTGGGACTCATGAAGAATGTGCACGGAGGGCTAGGGGTTGAGTAGAAGAGAGGGGAATAGGAAAAAAGATCCAGAAGGGTCGAAGTGCTCTGGCCTAGGGCCAGCCCCACAACAAGATAAGATAAGATAAGATGCTATCTTTCCAATAATAACAAGCAATTGATTTCAGGAGTTTTTGTGCTGATGTGAAGTTCAGTGGCTGTTTAATTATTCGCAAATTAATCAATTTAAACCTAGTGAATTTTTATTTAGTCATTTAATATTCCTTGACAATTCCAATTTTCTTTAATTATTGTTATCATTAATTTTCTAATTTGTACTGTTTTTTTTATTATTATTTTATTTTGAATAAATAGAAATTAACTATTAACATAAGTTTTTCAGTGATTTGTTTTGTCATCAAGGACCTCTAATCGAGTAAAGGCCTCCTCCATTTTACTTCACAGCTTCCTGTCTTTGGCTTTGGTCCTAGTGAATATTGTGATACAAAATTGGTGTAGTTTTGTATCTCAAGTGTCCAGAGAATATGTAGAATCATTGAAACTGCAGCAATTTCGGTAAAATGGAGCTAAGAATTTTATTGTAGTTTTGGCCACCTCAGCAAAGTGTACCGAGAAGGTTGACTTGATACAATTGTTGCTAAATACTACAAAAATATTGGAATGTGTACATACACATTTTAATGGTAAAGTATTGAACTGTTCATACCAAGACATGACTCATAGGACTTAGTATACAAGTGAAAACAAAACAAAAAAAAATTGATTTCATGATACTTCATGAAATAAAACTTATGAAAATAAAGGCAAAACGTAAATGACGGATGAGATACTGTTAAAAGAATTAAACAAATGCCTTACGCATTCGATTAATTGTAAATCATAGGTTTATTATCTAAATTTAAATATATATTTTAGTTGAAATTTAGTACGTACTGGTGCAGTGTTATGTTTGGATGTATTCAGTTTCTTTTGACACCACATCCGATTACATTGCAATTAGGCATTTTGATTTACATTATACAACCGAGTTCAATCAAACGCAACAACACAGCAAGCAAATTCTATGCTGGAAATCATAATATTCCTATCTCAAAAAATTACCAAATTCCGTTGTATAAATATGAGATAATGATTGACAGAAGTAAATAGCAAATGTCAAACAATGTCAAACTTCAAAACTATGTAGCCAGATTTTAGCGACGAGCGAAGGATGCATAAATCAGGCGATTTGTTGACGCTTGACGCGCTAGAATTCTTTTCGTTATTATAACAATTAGTACTCATTACTATCGCATCGTTACGTTATTTCTGATACCTCATAACATGCTATGTTACGTTAGAGCTACGAATCAATTCGTTACTATCGTATGGCGTCCAGCGGGGCTATTGCGTAACTCTGTTGACAGTTAGAGATGAAGCGTATATACTAGAACAGATCCAGGGATTAGGTATTTAACGAGACTAGGCTGCACCTATTCTAACTTTTAAAATACTTGATCCACCTAGTCTCACTGTGCCTACGCAGTGCACGGCACCCGCGGCCCGCGCGAATCGAAGTACCGACTGTACTGGACTATGCTGCTATCTCGCTTCACCGCGTCGTCGTGACGCGGTGAAGCGAGATAGCAGCATAGTCCTAGCTCATCCATGTTTGCCAAAATCATTCATGAGTCAGTCACTTGAATTTAAACCTTAATTCAAAATGCATAAAAGTAACGCAATGCGCACTCGTATTTACATAGATCATACGTGTGCCAGTCGTTTGAATTTGAACCATATCTCAATGGCATAAAAGTTACGCGACGCGCACCGTGTGGAAGAATATATTCTGTCCTTTTTTAACTACACTATTCCGCAGTCTTTCCATCCTTGTCTGTCAATACTCGAGATCGAGACTAGTCGGGACTAGGCAGACTTAATAGAATAGGTAGAATAGATACTTTGACAATACTCGATGCGAATGAAGACTATATGATGCAGTCGAGTATCAAGTACGGACTCGTGCGAATGTGATCTCGATTGACGTATGATACCTGCTCGACGTCGCTAACTTCTATGGGACTTATTTAGTGATCGGTTTTCGTAACGAAGTTTTAATATATTGTTAAAGAACTTAGATCTATTTTTAATAAGACATTAATTAATGTGTTTATTGTTTTGAAAAATGGGTCCCCAAGGAAGTAGTGTCAATTCCAAAAACAATGATTGTAAACAGTTACGTGATTTAAAAAAAAAAAACAATGATTGTAAATAGTTATGTGATTTAAAAAAAAAAACAAAAGCAATTATAACAATTAGATAAATCTATACGTTGACAGTCTTAAGCCTGTGCAAAGTATGAAGGGAAGATTACAATTCATTACTGCGTACGTACGTACTACACGTATCGTTGTTACGCAAAGACTAAGCATCTAATCTAAGTATGCGTATTTCATGGACTAGGTGGACTAGGTGGAACAGGTATTTGGATCGAGTATTTGTACGGACTTGGACTAGGTGCACCTAGTCCAAGATTTGCCTAGTACGACCCATCTCTATTGACAGTTCAAGTGATGATCACTTGTTAACAATGTGCATCATTGAACTGTCAAACAGCTAGTTTCGTATTGCCTATCTTCAGTGACCAACTGCAGTGACGTCATTAGCCACTGGTGCCTTTGATAGCCACCGTAACACGTTTTGACTAATGTTATTGTATTGATACTTTTAAAATTGCGATTATGTTAGCTTTTGAAGCTGTATAATAGTCGATAAAATTTTAGAGTGGCAACAATAGGCACCGTCAATTTTTATAATTCACCACATTTCCACCGTAGTTTGTTTGTCACTTGTGTGATACGTTATACCAATTTTATGAAATTTTCAGTTGACAATTAAGTTTAGTGTGCAACGAATACTAGTTCTCAACTGTTATTGAAAAAGTTAGCCAATAGCCCCCCAGTACACTGACTGTTAATGAATGAACTTCTCACTATCAGTCAAGTTTCATTCATGATTGATGGTTTTGACTGACGCTTGCATGACCGTGTACTGGACGCCTATCGTTATGTTACTCGTTACTTTTGATACCTCTTAACAAGCTATTAAATGTTAGAGCTACGAATCAAGTCGTATAGCGTATGCGTATAGTATGACAACGCGGCGTCGCAACATTCGTAATTTGTAGAAAACATATAACTATACATTATACACCACGCTACGCAAGGTGCAATGTTTAACTTTTCCGTATTTTGAACCAGACTTGTATTTAAGTTATACTTTACTTACTAAATAAACATCATTCTTAGTAACATATTTTTTTAAATTCACCTAATAAGCGCGTGCGTGCATAAAACATACGATCAGCAAACGTTTCAATACAGAATACACTCATCAACAGAACTTTTACCCACACTACGAAAAATACAAGTAATGAAATGCATTCGTGTGTAGCGTTTCGTTACTCGGTACTAGAAGACGTACCCGTTACTCAGTACACATCATTGACCTAAGAAATATAATTGGACTGGAAATACCTACGAGTCAGGGTTTTTATCAGCCATTTCAATGCAGACTTACCAAAAATTTTGTGGGAACAGAGTTATCACGTAATCTTATCACATCAAGTGTTCTATTGAAACAGCTTTCTTCGAAGTGAAGCGAACAGACATGCCATTCCTTATGTCTGAGATTAATATTTTCTTCACCGATAGCCTCTAACCACTTTTTTCTTAGTTCTTTTTTAGGAAACCTACAAAAAAAGAATTATAAAACATGATAGAAGATAATTTGAACTTCTATGTAACTACAACAAATAACAAAATACTGACGTCTTGTTTTAGAACTATACAAAACTGAGGAAACTTCCGTTGTTAAAATGTATTAGTTAGGATATGTGGAATATTATACTGCAAGCTTCGTTCGAAGATATATAATTTACAATGCAGCTTCCCGTATGTACTCGACAACCAAACGCATCTTTCAGAATCCTTAAAAAGCAAAAAACAAAACAAACCAAATCCTGCGAGTATCTGTCAGTTATGTCATAGGTCATTCCATACGTTTGCGCGGCAACCAATACGTTTTACGTTGTGTTTTATTTGCTTTTTTACCAATGTAAGTAATTAAATAAGAGCATAGTGCTTATATAATTTGTAATGAAGTATGCCAGATCGAAAAGATATGAAATACCATCTTCATATGATGAAAAGTTTGAAAAAAGGATGAAACGACGATAATATAGTACGTCACCTGTCCTATCTCTATTTAATTCTTTGATTCCAGGTGAAGTAATAGATTTATCTATTATGTTATTCAGTGAAGTAAGAGTTTCACGTACTTAACCCAAATAATTGTATGCATTGACACGATCAAACTTCTCGGGGTGTTTACGAGATGAACACACAAGCTTGTTTCCTTATTTTTTCCATAACTTTGATTTATCCCAATAGGCTTTGCCATGGTACATTATACAGTGTAAGAGTGTAAATCAAATGGGTTTCGAATTATGGTACATACTGACGCGGGTTGTGCACGTGATGCATTGACGCGTTTAGCTGACTCGGGATGTTCACGAGATAAACATACGAGTTTGTTTTTTGCCCCACACCTTTGGGGTAACCTGAAAAGCTTCGTCAGGAAAGTTTTCTATGGTACATTATATCTACACTGCAAGTGAAATGGATTTTGAATATTGTACCTATGGACGCGAGTGATGTACGAGATGCATTGGCGCGATCCGCTGACTCGTGGTGTTTACGAGATGAATACACGATGATCTTTACCTTTAGGTAGATGGACACGGGTGATGTACGTGATGCATTGACGTGATCCGCTTACTCGTGGTGTTTATGAGATGAATGCACAATGGTCACCTTTTGATAAGGTCCGAAAGGCTTTGCCTAGGTACACTTTGGTACCATAACAGGGTCGATAGTTTTAGGTTTTTAGACCTTGTATTTAGGATGATCCTCAAGAAGTGGACATTAAACTAGATATCTGTTGTATCATCATCGGCTCCAACAGGCACAACCCCAACTGTTACAGACTTGACTATAACATTTCCTGAACCAGCATCTGAGCAAGTCGTTGAACCAGTTACTTATATTTCCTGAAGTATTCAGAGCATTACAGTAATTATATCTAGAAAACCAAATGATTTAATGGCCTGACTTAATTAATGACTTAACCCACATCTAGAATACCATTTTTGGAAATGCTCAAGGAATATGAACAAAACTAGCTAAAAATGTGTGTAATAACTGTTTAAAATAATATAGAGATCATTGCCTCAGTCAGTAATTCACTGATAATACAAGAATATTCTGATACAAAAAGATAAAATCAGAACAGAATCAGTTGAGATTGGAAATCACTATACCCTATCCAAGCTTCTCAGCAATGATGGCATAAATAGGCTGAAACTAATTTTCCCAGTTGATTGATACTGGAAGAGTGTTAATAGATTTGCACTTCACATAAACAAAGATATTGTCAAAGATGTTGATAGAGACAACTACCTGCATGGGAACACTTCAACAGAGAACATTAAAGTCCTAAAGACATGCCACAGCAGCGGCAAGCTTATTATAAAGCCAGCCTAATCTTCAACTTTAACCCGTCAGGGAAACGGGAATGGTCCATCTTGGAACAACCAGCAAAGAATAATACCTAGGTCTGGACAAAAGTAACTGCAGTCCTCATATTAAACTAAAACCAAGCAATTCTCGCGACACATCCAGTGTATGCTAGAACACAAAAAGTTCCGCCACAGGCTCATGGTCGAAACTAGAGGTTAGTCATGCTTACAGATTAGCCCATTCCCTACCTCCTACCTGATAGAGGATTTGTGATAATGCCTCAATTTTGAAGCACATCAGTGGATGTTCGGTAAGTGCATTTTTTCTTCCATAACTTATCAACCAAAATTCAATGGTTCAAAACAAAATGGTTTTACAAGTTCATTCAGGATCTTCAAGATCAGGGGCCAAGATGAATACATATTTATGTATAAAACCATTCATAATTTACTGCCACTGAGCACAAATTCCCCATGGAAACCGTGTGGGAATCAACTTATATCCAAGATATTTTTTGGTTTCCCAACAGGGATGGAGAAGGGAGGTTTATTGAAACCTTTAAACCCCTGAACAAATTGGTTCACACATCCAATTTTATAAAATGTAATATCACTTCGGTGGCTCTAGTGTACCCAGGAGATCTTATGGCAAATTGCTGTCCCATATGGAATTTGTTTTACACATTATGTATTTTTGATAGTGGTAGTTACATGTATATCTATGATCAAAAGTTCACAAATCAGTATGTACATCTTGATGACTTTTTGTGTATTGGTTCAGACTAAAGTCTAATAAAAGGTTGAAAAATATTCGAGGAACAATTACTCCTTCTTACAAAATACACCATCCTAATCATGTTAATTATTTAGATTTTATATATGACACTTATACAAAGACTTTGATGTCACATATAAAAAATGTTGTTTTTGTAAATCCCTTAAAAATATTTACAGAAACAAGTTTCTTAGCTTATGAGAGATTACTCAATAGGTACATCAACTGATGCATTATTTTGATGCAACAACATTTGTTGTTGGTTGGTTCTATACTAAAATTAGAACAGAAATACTTGGTTATAAGTAAAGGCAACTAAGATTAAAAATAAAATTTCATCCAGACATCAAACTAGACCTACAATGATGCAACAAGAACTGGGGGGGAGCGCTATTATAGTGATAATAGAAGTCCATGGGTTCTGGGAAAAGGATAAAAAATTATAATTATCACATAAATTATTTAGAACTGCTTCACATTTCTTATCTTTAAAAATATTATTTTGTTAAACATGAGCACTTACACATTTTGTGTGAGATTGATAATAGATTGCTGTATGTTATATAAACCGAATGGGAGGAATTCGGTATCAACAAATTAATAATATAGCCAGAAACATGGAGCAATGGTGTGAATATAAATAGATTTGTCTATTTGGTTCATATATGGATTCAAAAGACAACAAAGAGACCAATTAACAATCTCATACAGTCAACCCTAACATAGAGTGGGAACAGAATATCTCTACATTTTAGTAGGTATATTGTGTCTCAGTTTGGTTAAACTGATCGATCTTTTCCCTTCTACAAGTAATGCAAAAATGTGATGCCTGTGTTTCCTGGAAACCAGATTCAAAATACATTTAATTAGATGTTTTTTACTGCCCTTGGACATGATAATTTATTTCTTTTATGTGTTCTTTACTCCATTTAGCCCAATATTGGGGAGGCTACAAAAATCAAGAATGAAAAGGTGATGTCATATTGACCTTTAAAAGCTTGATAACCACAATTGAAAACAATGTTAGTTTTTCAAGCTGTTAGTCTATATAGGCACTCAATAAAAAACTATTGCATTCCTCTTTTAAAGAGTGTCATCTTACACACCTCCTTCTTTTAACGGTAGGAGGAGTTCACATCGGCGTCGGGTCGACGATGAAGTACTTGGGACTCGTCCTTGACAGCCGGTGGAATTTCGAGGAGCACTTCCGACGTCTGGCTCCCAAACTGAATCGGACTGGGGCTGCCCTCAAGTGGCTCCTGCCCAACCTCGGGAGACCAGACGCCTCCTGCCGAAGGCTCTACGCAGGTATCGTCCAGTCCATGGCCCTTTATGGGGCGCCGTTTGGGCGCCGTCACTGCGAAAGCGACCGGCGGCCCAGCTGAGCGCATGCCAGAGGGTCATGGCCATACGGATGGTGCGGGGATACCGCACGGTTTCCCGCGAAGCGGCGAGCCTCCTTGCTGGCCAGCCACCATGGAATCTGGTGGCAACAGGCCTTGCACGCATGCACGATCTGCGCGTGGAGATGCAACGTCGGGGCGAAACTCCGCTGCCGGGACAAATCGCGGCATGGCGGACAGAGCTCCGGCGGGGTCTCATGGCGGAATGGCGACAGCGACTATCGCAACCCAGTGCTGGGCACGCCATAATTATGGCGGTAAGTCCCCTCTTTGAGGAATGGCTGGAAAGGCAACACGGCGTCCTTACCTTCCGCATAACGCAGGTCCTCACCGGACATGGTAAGTTTGGGAGGTTCCTGCACCGGATTCATGCAGAAGAAACGCCAGGGTGCCACCATTGTGTGGACCGCCCAGAGGACACGGTGGAGCACACGGTGGAGGTGTGCCCTGCTTGGGCAGAGCAACGCCGTGTCCTCGTGGGGGTGATCGATGGCGGCGATCTCTCGCGCCGGGCCTTGGTACAGGCCATGGTCCGGAGCGAGGAGGAGTGGCAGGCGGTTGCCTCCTTCTGCGAAGCAGTAATGCTAGCAAAAGGAGGCGGCCGATCGCGTGAGGCAACGGCAACGGTTCTCACGCCCCAATCGCCGCCGGGAATCCGATCCCGATTTCCGGCCATCGTAGGCGCAGGCTTGCGGACGGCGAGCAATGGGTGGCTCGCCATCTGACCGTCCGGTAACCATCCGGACCGAGCCCAAGTCGTCGACGGCGCGTGCTGTTCCACGCGCGCCTCAAGGAGGTGTCAGCAACTGTAGGGGCCTAGCAGGGTCGAAGCCTGCGGGGCCAAGGGTCTGATTCTGAAAGGAACTCGGCCCTGGTACGAAAGGCAACGAAGGAACAGGAGTGGGTTTTTAGTCAGTAAAAGTCTGACACTATCTCCCGCCCCGCCCAAGGGCGGGGGATGTCATAAGATGATATTCCCACCGAAAAAAATAAATAAAAATTCACCTCCTTCTTAAACTAATTTCCAGAATATTGACATGCTGTCCTTCCATCAGTCATAGAGGTTACATTAGGTTACCTTCCAAATAATGCCTCAATTCAATGTTACTTAAAGGATCTCACTCATTCACACAGTCTATACCAATTAATAAATTAATAGAATCATAAATTGGTTGTAATGATCACATCCAGAGATTATGTTAAGGTTTCTATAAAAATCAAATTGCAAATTGTCTAAAAAGTTAGTGAATTTGTTTGCATTTAGCAGAGCCCAAGTAGCACAGATTTATCATTTATAAAAATACCCAATATTATAATTAATGATACCGGTGTATACATTTCTATCCTATACACTATAAAAACATCTGGTTCTGGTTGCAGCGAACCGAACCTATTTTTACCTTTATTTGAAAAACCTGAAATGTGTCCAGCCACTACTTTATTTTATTACATTAAATATAAGTACTCAAGAGTATTAGGGAAGATAATACTCATTTAATACTTTCATTGAATAACCCACACAAGCCAATTTCTTCATCTACCATTAGTAGATGGATAATTATAATATAAAAGAAAAAAATATATATATATATATATACTTTCTCTATGTGTGGCGTGTTTAGCGTTTTTTCAGGGCATAGTACAAGACATGCATCCACATCGGACTGCTTAAGCTAGGAGAGTATCAGGCTAAACTGTACTATACCGGACAACGAGTTTCACGCTCATCATTTTATATTGGAAAGGTTTATGTCTAAAAAGTAATTACGCAAAATCTCAATGTTAGGAAACATATAGTTTTTGAGAAAAAAAATAATGAAAATCGATAATTTTTCGTATTAATTGACGCCATTTTGACAGATTTCGTTCACTTTTTACTTTGTTTGTAATATTATGACAAAAGTTATTAGTTCATACAGCCACAATGAATAGTTAACAAAACGCAAATTTTCTTTTATTTACATTAAAAATGACGAATAATATAGCCAAATGACGAGTAATATAGCCAAATGACATATTATACATCATATAAGTGAATTTAGCTCGTCCAATGCTAAATTAATAATATTTGAAAAAAGTAAAATAAATGTTACTTAATAAATAGTTTATTATAATTTTAGTGTTTAATTTATCAAGCTCTTATTATTTAGTTTACATGAAAGTATACAATTGCTACAGTGGGTGGAAAGGTTAGGGTTATTTTTTTTTAAACCACCCAGAAAACTTTTTTTCCAATCTAAATACATGAAAGTATACAATGGCTACAGTGGGAGGTTAGGTTAGGGTTATTTTTTTTTAAACCACCCTGAAAACTTTTTTTTTTCATCTAGTTTTACCGTATGTCAAAAAAGACTGATTATCTCATATTACCATTATATTAAGAGCCTAAAAGTACCTAAGAGATTTTGGTTCCTGAAATGTATTTGTTTGATATAAAAAATCTTAATTTTGCTTTATGTTGACTCTTAACATCTGCATTGTAAATTATATATCTTCGAACGAAGCTTGCAGTATAATAGATGATCAAACGAACTTACCTGTGATGTTCGATCATTATTATACGTAGCTTCGTTCGAAGATTTAGGGAACCCTCCCTACCCTACCCAGCAAAACTTAAGATTTATGTATAGCTCTGAAATAATGACCTATGACATAACTGACAGATACTCGCAGGATTTGGTGCGTTTTATTTTTTGCTTTCTCTTTTTGGATTCTGAAAGATGCGTTTGGTTGTCGAGTACATACGAGAAGCTGCATTGTAAATTATATATCTTTGAACGAAGCTACGTATAATAATGATCGAACATCACAGGTAAGTTCGTTTGATCATCTATTATAAATTGGAGATTTTATCGATACTGTTGCGGCAATGGTACATAACTATGCCATATGACATATTAATGTAAACAATTATTTTTTACTAAAACAGTCTCATAGACAGAAATAAAGGTAAATATCAGTACTTAGGCAATAGATTTATATACCCGTAACATTTTTTTCAACCTATATGAATTATTCTATGTAATATTTCGTGAAAACTGGCTACTAACCTGTGCAAAGTCAATTGAGGTTGATTTTCGTTCTTTCTTGCACTACACTTCACAATGCAACACGAAGGCATATTGTTTTTGGTTTCACTGTATATATAATGAAGTTTTAAAAATATCTCTTCATAATTTTCTAGAAAATCGCAATATTTTAAAACATAAACACCCGTTTGACAGCTACCACAAAACAAACTGGGCAATGAAGATGGCGGACAAGGCACTTACACTTACATACCTACAACTGTGCTGATGTCTTAACGAAATGTTGCCATAAAAAGTAACAACTTAAATATCGTTGTCCCTTTTGTCAAAAACAATTTTTCCTTGAAGAGAGTGAGACAAAACGATATTTCATAGTTTGTTTTTTTATTCATATTTCACTCATATTTGTATAACTATGTATATGCCTAAAATAACACTGTGCCTCCATGTATCTATCTCAATGGTACACATACGGTTTGCTTCAGCTCTAGAATAGTTAGTCTGTGGTACGTACTACAGACGACGGAGAGAAGGATACTTTGTTGTGCTGTCAAACGGGTGTTTATGTTATAAATTGTTACGATTTTATAAAAAAATCCGAAGAGTTATTTTTAAAACTTCATTAAATATATATATATATATAGTGAAACAGTTAAACAATATGTCTGTGTATTGCATTGAGAAGTTTAGTGCAAAAAAGAAGGAAAATCAATTTCAATTGTTTTGGCATAGGTCTCAGATCAAATAAAAAAAGGAAGAGGTTAAACTTTCCTTTATGGACCGTCGATTTAAGGGTCGGAGAGTGGTGGGGAGGGAGGGCTACATCCCTGTACCATCCCCACCCCGCAAAACCCCATGGTTATGGAGATATCCATGTTTAAAGTTTGAGGTTAGGTTAAGTTAGAACACTAATTTCCATCGATTTATGGGTCGGTTTGGGCCTAAATCATAATGGCTTTTAACATTAGAAGGGGATTTGGAGCTCGGCGGCCGCTGCCGCGGCACGCTCGCTCCGCTCGCTCGCTTTTGCGCGTATATGGTCACAGTTCTAACCTAACCTATCCCAAATGATTCACTAACATTAGATGGGAATCTGGCGCTCGGCGGCCGCTGCCGCGGCACGCTCGCACGCACGCGTGGACGCTTAACGAAACGTGAAACGTCAACTTTGTCATCTACAATGACAATTTATCTAACCTAAATGGAGTATCAATTTACAATTTTTATGGAACTTCGGAAAGTTATATCTCGTAAACGGTAAGTTTGCGCAACTTAATATTTTGCAAAAAGCTTTCTATTTATGGGTACTATCTACAATAAAAAAATGAACTTCCAAATCGACGGTCCATAAAAGAAAGTTTAGCCATAGTTTAATCAGAATCCAGTTTTTCAATTTTGCTCATCTCGGAGTTCTTCAATTTTGCCCAATATCTTGCGATTTGACAGTATGACGTGTCGTCACAACATGGCAATAGATCCTATTCTTATTTGGAACGCATTGTATCTTTCGTTACTTACTATACCTAATTGTTTAATATTAAAATACAGTCTTGTTTCTGATGACTGAAATTGTTTTCACCTTCCAATGCTGTTCTATTCTATTCTATTCTTAATTAATGGCAAGTAGAGCCGATGTCGACTATTCTGCCAATGTCTAAAGTGAATTGGAAAAGCAAGCGTGTATATTATTATTATTTCAGAAAATAGAAAGGGACAGTAAATGTAGACCAAAATTCTTCGGTTGATAAAGTTGAACTTGATGGGTTAGTATTGGACTGAAACAAACAAAAAATAAAACTACATAAATATTATAGTTGTTAAAACATAAAAATAAAAAAAAACGTAAACCACAACTATACAGACAGAATATTAAGGGTTATGATTCATAATTTTATATTATTGTGGCGGATGAAGATCATCATCGCCACAAGCAATTCTGGGGAGGGATATGTTAATAGGGCAGGGACATTGATTGGAAGAGGGATCTTAAATTTCGGGAGGCGGCTGTATAAGTCTAAATGTGGGACGTTGTTTGAGCATTCAAAAAATATGTGCTCCAGTGTGCCTTCCTCCAAACCGCACTCGCATAAAGAGGAGTCGCGAACACGGATTTTTTCCAAAAAAACAGGTGAGCAACAGAAACCTAAGCGTGTTCTGCAGAGGACGGAAATAACAGTTTTGGACACTTTTTTGTACGTGAAGAACCAAGGTTTCGATTTTATGGTTGGTTGAACTGCATAATAGAATTTACCTTTCTTTTTACTAGTGGTATTCCACTGTTCCTGCCATGCACATTGAAGACTTGCTTTTGGCAGGTTTAGTAAGTCATACCCCTGGATGGAATTATGTGAGAGGTCAGCTGTAGTTGACGAACAAGCATCTTTGGCCAAAGCATCAGCGTGTTCATTGCCCTTGATGCCACAATGACCAGGTATCCAAACTAACTGAACTTCCCTTTGACTGTTAGCACATGACAATAGAGATTTTTTAATTTTTAAGAGAATTGAGCTGTGCAATTTGCCTTTGAAGGGATTCTGAACTAATGCTTGTAGACAGCTAAGAGAGTCTGTGAAGATTACGGCTTTGTCGATATTATGGTGTGACTCTATAAAAAGACAAGCTTCTAGTATAGCCACACACTCGCCTGTGAACACAGAGGACTCCTTGGGACCTTTAAATTGAAGTATGATACTGGAGCTTTGGTAATATACTGCCGCTCCAGTATGGCTGGAATCAGTGAATTTAGAAGCATCGGTGAAAAACATTTGAAACCCGTTCCAACGCTCGTCCACCACCGCATTGAAAGTCGAGTTCGCCGAGGGGGAATTTTTAGATATACCGATATTAAACACAATTTTTGGGGTGAAACATAGAGCTTCATATTCAAAGTTAAAGAGGGGTAATTTGGGATACTGGACGATCGGGCATTCTAAATTTTGCGTTGTACGAAAGTATTTTAGGATTAGGGGAATTTCTTTATGTTTCCAATAATTTGAAGTTCTGCATATGATATCCAGCTCGTTCAATCTTGCAATGAGAGGATGTGACGATCTACATATTGCCCTGGACAGAAAACGGGAGGCTAAATATTGTCTTCTCAGGGCTAGAGGAGGTTCAGCGCACTCGACCTGCAAAGCGTTGACAGGAGTGGATTTCATACACCCAGAGATGATCCGAAGACACTTAGACTGAAGCTTATCCATTCTAGCCAAGGCACCTCTATTACATGGAATCAGATGGAACATACCATAATCTAGTATACTCCGGACTAAGGCATTATAAACCAATTTCATGGTGTAGGGGTGGGCTCCCCACCAGACGCCCGTCAATACTTTTAAAATGGAAATAACTCTTTCGCATTTTTGTATAAGGAAATTTATGTGATACTTACCTGTTAACTTTGAGTCTAAAATAACGCCTAGAAATTTCGCTTTTCTTGTTAACGGAATATTTTTCCCTGAGATGTCCACTGTGATGGGAGGGATTATTCTTTTGCGAGAAAAGATTACTGCCGAACTTTTCGGTGCAGATAGAGACAAACCATGGTTTAATAGCCAATGGTTCAAAGAGTCCAGAGAGAGCCTCAGAGATGATGCAGCGTCAGCGATGGAGGGATCTGACACATAAAGGACTAAGTCATCAGCGTACTGTAGGATGTGACAATTATTGTTTAGGCAGGAGCCAATATCGATTGTATACAGGTTATAAAGTAGCGGACTGAGGACAAAGCCCTGAGGGAGTCCTTTCCAGGTCTGCCTTTTATCAAAATCCTCACCCTGGACTCTCAGAACCAATGAGCGACAACAAAGTAATCCACATATACAATCAATCATCTTGACCGGGATGCTCAGCTGTTGCAGTTTCTGCCTGAGGACGGGAAGAAGTACGTTGTCGTATGCGGAGGAGATGTCTAGAAAGGCAGCAACCACGGACTCGTTTTTAGAAAAGGCTAAGCGGATATCCGTAACTAAAACCCCAACACTGTCCATGGTGCTGAGCCCTTTCCTAAAGCCAAATTGGTAGTTCGGCAGTAAACCTCTCGACTCAACTATCCACTCTAACCGATTTTTAATGAGATGTTCCATTAATTTGGTTAAGACTGAGGACAAAGCAATAGGCCTGAGGCCGTTCGGATCATCCACATGTTTGCCGGGTTTTAACAGGGGGATAACAATTTGAAGTTTCCATTGATCTGGGGCCCAACCATGAGTATAGCAGAAGTTAATTAAGTCTAAAAAATACTGTTTGGTTTTATTTCCAGAATGAGTTATAAAGGAGTAAGGCACTCCGTCAATACCAGGTGCTGAGTCCCGGACATGACTGAGTACCAAGTTCAATTCCTTCAAAGAAAATGGCACATCAAAAGGGTCATTAGATAAACTATTTGAGGGGGTACTATTTGTGATACATTCAGAAGGAAGTGGGACATAGGGAGGAGCTATTTTATCAAAGAAAAGTTCAGCGGTTCCCCTGGTGATTGGTGAAGATGATGATGGAGAACAACCACGTCTAAACCTGTTGATATTCTTCCATACAACTGGGATTGGGGTGGAGGGGGAAAGAGAGGTGCAGAACTTAACCCAACCTGCACGTTTCTTCCTGCGAAGAAGACGTTTCGATTGCGCATTAACTTGCAAATAGGCCAACAAATTCTGAGTGGTCATGTCCCTATTATAGTGTATCTCAGCCTGGTTTCTCAACTTGATAACCGAAGTGCATTCTTGGTCCCACCATGGAGGAGAGGGAATTTTGTTCCGGGCACTGTTTTTTAAGGGGAAACAGGAGTCTGCACTTGAGGTAACAGCTTCAACAAAGCCTTCATAGCAGCTCTTGGCATGGCGGTGATCAGAAGGGTCGGATAAAGTTGAATTTAAATTTGGAAGAGCATCAATTTTCTGATCCAGTAATGAAGCAAACTTTGGCCAATCTGGTTTGGATAAGTTGTACTTCAAAAGTGGAGGAGAAGTTTTTTCTAAATAGGTTCTGTTAATCAAAGAAATAACAATAGGGTAATGATCACTACCATGCGACAAGGATGTGCATTCCCAATGAGTTGAAGAAGCTAATTCAGCAGAGCAAAACGTTAAATCAACACAGCTCTTCTGTTGACCGGGAGGTGACCTGCGTGTTGGGCAACCATTATTTAGTATGCAGAGGTCCATGTCGTCCAAAATCTCAACCAGAGCTACACCAAACGCATCACAACGCTCAGACCCCCACCTGTAATGGTGACAGATAAAATCGCCCATGACCAGTATGGGACCCCGAACATTGGAGAGAATGTTTCTTAGAATTTCTAGAAAATTATGATTAGGGTGAGCAATATATATAGAGAATACAGTGATGCCTTCTATCCTTCCAGACACAATGCTCATGTCACCTGTAAGTGGAGGCAAAGATAAAGGCGAAAGTGGGACTCGGTTGTTGACGAGGAGGGCCGACCCTCCATAGCCGTCAGATCTGTCACAACGGAGGATGTTATAGTGTGGAATACGGAAACTAAGACTTGGGGTGAGCCAAGTCTCAGCTATTGAGCAAGCTAGAGGTTTGTATTTGTTGAGGAGGAATATGAGGTCGTGCTTTTTATGCCACACGCTCCTCACATTCCACTGTAAGAATGTTTGGCTGGACGCCATTTTTAATTTCTAAAAGGGTTTGAATAAGTTTATCGGCAACGTTGGACGGTAACTGGGAATTTGAAGGAAGAGAAGGGATAATAGTAGGTAGCAGTTGGATAAGAAAATCAATGATGGAAACTGTGTTTTTAGGAGAGATATTATTATAATTAAGAGCACAACCATTAGGTTGTGTGGGATGGGGGGAACTAACTATTTCCTGATGAGCAGTTTTGTTATAGGATGGGGAGAGAGGGGCATGGCTCTTGGGCTTTAGTACAACAGTGTTATGGTACGATTGTGTTTTAGCAGCATTGGCATAATTGCGGGAAGGTACAGGTACAAGTTTGCTGGCCTCTACATAAGGGATGGATTTTTCGGCCATAACTGTCTTGATGGCCTTCTGTCTACCATGCTCAGGGCATGACCTGCTGTTGGCAAAGTGATTCCCCGAGCAGAGCACACAGAAAACCTCGCCTTCAGCAATGTTGCAACCATCACCGGGGTGATCGTGGCCACACTTACTGCAGCGTGGTTTAGATCTGCACAGGTTAGCCACATGTCCAAACCTACAACACTTACGACATTGTATAGTAGGGTAGATATACTGTTCTACGGGAAGGGATGTGTAACAGCAAAAGACCCGTTGTGGTAGCACTTGGCCATCAAAGGTGATGACACAAGTTTCCGTGGGTTTCCACTCATTTGCACCGTCTCTTTGTACTTTCATGTTAATGCGGTGGACTTTAAGAATTTGCCCACATCCAGAAGGCACCGACAAAAAGGTAAGGGCTTCTTCTTCCGAAATATCAGTTGGTACACCTGTGATCACACCCATCCTTGTGATATTGAAAGTGGGAATTGAGGCTGTATAGCTATATTTCGCAAGAAGATTATTAACTAGAAACGCATTAGCGTCCTGAGGGGAAGTGAACTCTACGGATACACGGTTACGGCCAACTCTTTTAACACCATCCCGTAGAACATTTGCAATGTTGTTCGAAATTAAAAATTTACCGAAGTTAACGGGGTGTAGTGTGGTGCCTGCATTTGGAGTAGCTTCGATTCTAGAAACATGAACGATATAGGGGCCCTTATCCAAAGCTGAATATTTTACCCGGCCGATTTGGCTCTTGGGTTGTTTATTTGGTGGGGTGGGTGCAAGCGTTTCTACGCCACTGGGGCGTTTACGTGAGCTTTGGGTCACATCCATTTCCGATACGCTACAAACAACGTCGGCAAATTGAGAAAGTGGGTTTTGGGACATAAGGTTTGGGGAAGCTGGGATGTCGGGGGGATCTGGGGGTTTATTTTTATCCATCTTTAACGTTTAGACTAGCTACTTGAGACAATCACAGTACAAACCTGTACACAAACACAAACACAACACAATTTATAAAACAATTCACAAAAGATACAACAATCACTCGAGAACGATCAAAACTCTCAAAACACACGTGCTATCCAAGAAACTCGTGGCGAGAATCCTTCCAATGCTGTTATTAGCAGTGATCGGAGTAAGTACATTGAATTGGGGTCATAGATCTGAAACATATATATTAATATGGACATTCCTCCGGAATTGGTTGATTATTAAAAAAAAAAACCGGAACTTAGGTAGGAATTGTATTAAAATGAGCAATATTATGTTCTTCATTTTTTTTTTAATTGTACACAGTCACGATTTGACACAACCCAACAACCAATTAAAACATTATACCTTCCTTTGAATTTTGAATTGAGTAATAACACTACTAACATTAACAATATTTGAATCTGGAAATACCGGAATTACTTTCCGGAAACATGGCTTATCCATGTTATTCTTTCTGTGTGCATTTATGATACAGGTACCAAAAATCAATCTACCTACTCCGATCACTGGTTATTAGTGATAATAATATATTATTGTCAAGTATATCATCTCGTATTTGTTCCTGTGAGTATGTAGTAATCAGACATGAAATATTTCCGTTGAATATTGTATTTATTGTAGAGGTTGCCATGCTCGTCTAGTGTGCTCATCGATAGTAACTGGCAGTTTAGACTGGCGTACATTTTTTATTCTAAATGTGTGATTTTCTTTTCTTCAATACGAATATTTTATTAGTTGTAGAACTTACCAGTCTCGCCTAAGTGTTAAAAAAAAAAAAACAAGTTGGCAGATTATTTGGCGCTACATTGTAGGTATGTCGTTAATAATTTTTTTAAGCAATCTTATCGAGTATCAACTTATGTTTGAATGAATTTCCTTTTAGTTTTTTCTAAAAATATATTAAAACATACAGATTTATTTTAGCATTCGTATATTATTTATTTTTATTAAAACGAAACTTTCAGGGTTTTTTTTTTTAAGTGACTACATATCACAACCCTCACACATAGTTAAATGGTTAGGCGAAGGCGGGGTAATTATGAATACCTAAGGAAGTTTTGAAATGACTCTAAAGATATGAGTTACATTTAATAAGTATTTCTATACATTATCACACGTTTCTTGGTACCTTTCGACTACCGTAATTAGAGACACAATAGAAAGACAATGAGAGAGCGGATCTTCGCTTGGGGTTTAATGAATCAATTAAATATCCTATTGATAAAATCAAGAAATGTCAAAAATACTGATAATTTTGAATGCTTTTCTACAGCCCACTGCATCAGCTGTTAGCACCTCTGCTTCGCCAGATTTAGCTGCTAGCATTTCCGCTACGCTAGATTTAGGCGCTAGCACCTCCGCTACGCTAGATTTAGGCGCTAGCACCTCCACTTCGCCAGATTTAGCCGTAAGCATCTGCTGCTTCGCCAGATTTGTCGGTATGACTAGCTTCAATTTATCAACATTATTTGCGAATTTGATCTCAATGATAACTGATACCTAATAACAGTTAACTCTAAGTTTACCATTGTACTGTTAGGGCCTGCGCACACTTGAGATAAGACTGTCTTAGACAGAATTGTCTACGACGTCGCAGACTTGTCTGCGATAAGACTGTTTTGAGACGTCCAGAGTTTCCAACAGTTACACTAACTTACCACTAGAGTAAACTTTTAAAACCACCAGAAAACCACTAACAGAAAATTATCCCACACGCAAAATTGCAAAACTTCCCTCTAAAAAAAATGTGTGTTGTACGAAATAAAATAAGTAGGCATGTAGGTTATAAGTTTCCTTTAAAAATAAGTGATAAAAAATAACAATCAGTTGATCAAAATACCATTTGTGGTAAATTAATATTAGTAGGTAATTCAACATACAAATTATTCAATAACAGCTATGTATTCATTCGTCTTCAGATGAATCATTTTTGCTTGCACCATCATCGTCGGTATCAGATCAACTATAGTAGTCTTTGTATCAGATTGAAAGAGGGCCTATTACACTACGCGATATTTAGCACACGATATTCAGACTGTCTTATTTTTTGTTCTCAGTAAGACCGGTAACCCTTATTACACTACGATAATGTATAGTCAAGTTAAGAGTCAAGTCTTAGAGGATTTGACAGCTGAGAAGACTATGACATCACGCGACAGCGATGACACTGTCAAGTAGAGGGGGCAACACACTATGAGTAGTGTGTGAGGACTTGCCTCTGTCACTTTTGCTTGGGAGCACTTGGGAGCTCGCATGCGACGCACGTGTTTTAGGCATCATAATTTTGAATTGTATTGATGTAACGGTTTTTGATGTTGGTCATTTTAAATTAATTAAATATTTTAGGTTGATCCGAGTTTTCTTTTTAAAAAAAAATTGGTTGCCTGTAAAGTCGGTATACGGGCGAAAGTTTTACGTGACAACGACTTTGAGTGGCGGGCTTTCACTTTTTATGTCTGTCTCTCTCGCTCTTAGGCGGGTTAACCATGCCCGAGTGGAAGGGACGCGTGCCTCTCACTCGCTCTCATTGTGAGCGCATAACGTGAGCGGAGCGTAACGCAGTTTCTTGAAGTGTCACCCGGCAAACCAATTTATAAGACGTTGTCACGTCAAAAGTCAAATACTCTTCTGATCCATAAAAATAGTATAATTAAAAAAAAATAAAAGGTACGCCCTGACAGGCGGCTTGCTTTGTACTTCAATAAACGTCAAACGGACATTATTATGAACTGTTCGCACCCGTCCGCGTCGATCAACTCCTGGTTGTGCACAGCGTACATCGTCTTCCTAGCCTTTTCCCAAATTATGTTGGAACAGTCTTTCAGTCTAACCAGATGCGCCTGAATACCCGTTTTATATGAAACTACTGTAAATCAGACATCCACAACTCAGTTACTGGCCAACACGATACTCCTTGGTCTATGTAATATTCAGATTTTCTGGCGTCTGACTACTTGCGACTTTACGTGCTCTCCAAAGCACTTGGTGTCAGTAATGTCCTAGATAAACTAAGAAAAGTACGTATGTATTGAAAAATTCACATTGGTATTTGTCTGGTTTCGAGCCCGCAACCTCATGCATGAGAGGCAGGTGCTAAAAAGTTTCATAGAATCTTACTAAATCATCGTCTGCAGCCCGATTTCGCTAACTCTCACCCTGTCTACTGCTAAGTATAGGTCTTGCTTTTCTTTTGCCATTCTTCATGTTCATGATGTCGGCCTCGTTCAGGTTGTTATAGATGTAAAACAACCGATTTAAAGCCGAAAAATGTTGCCGTTTTAAAAACCAAATATTGGTATTGTTTTAATTGGTTTTAAACCGGCCTTACATCTATAGGTGTTCTGTTAACGATGCCATAATGTAGGTAGTCTTACTAAATGCTCGTGACCAACTAAAATCGAAAAAGGAAAGGAGGTGGTCACTCCATGTGCAATTGAATTTAGCTGTTTCAGGCTAGACTAAAAGCCGCCGCCCAACATAAGTCAAAACGTTTACGCAAATTGATATATATAATGTAAGTAATAAAGCTCGAATCTTGCGAGGTACTATGCATTTCAAATAAGAATAGGATCGATCGTTCGCCATGTTGTGATGTCATAGCATAGTCAATTCGAAGAAATTGGGTAAGGTGAGCAAAACAAGTAGTTTACGAATTATATAGTTACGTAATAAAGTTAGAATTTTGCATGTTAGGTGATCCTTGAGTGTCTTTGACTCGATTTTTTTTTATTATTAATGGCAATTGAAAATTTATCAGTTGTTTTAGTTGCCTATTCACAAATTATTGTGTGTATTCCAATCAAAGAGTTTATTAAAAATATATTTTAATTGGAATCATTGAAGCAGGGGCGTAAATCATAAAATGGATAACGAAGCTTGCTGAGAAGTCTGATTAGATATATTTGCTGCCAAATATCTATGAATGTTGTTTTTAGTTTAAGGTATAGTAGCCACGTCATAGTATCCCTCTCTAGTCGGTGCACGTCATTAAATTCCCAAAAAAAAAAAGCGTTATGATACTGACAGTGACAGTGACAGTTAAGTTGGTTTCGTATTTTAGGTATTGTTTTGTGAAACTTGTAAAAAATATTGTCATTTGTGGATTTAATAAAACTTCTGAAACTTGCAAATAATCCTTTAAAAAACTGGAAAACCAAGAGTTGAAGATGTGTTCCTCATCAACTTAAACTGTCCATCGCTTCCGCCTTGACTTTTCAATTTAGTACTTCATTTTTCATTTTAATTTTGTATATAAATTATGTGCTGATTTATTTCGGACTATCAAGTATAGAAGGTGTATAAGAAATAATAAAAATAATGTGTTTATGTTCTATTCAATGAAAAGGAAATCATGAAGTGCTGTTTAAAGAACTGTCGCAATAACGGGAAAGTGAAGAAATTGCCCGGCAGTTCTGATTGGATCACCTTTCATTTGTAAGTAAAGTTGTTAACTTTTTAATCGCCTACGTTGGATATATCCGTCAAACACTCGTGTTTATTCCCCAGGGTCGCACATCCATCACCATATACTCCATCTCGTCAGCTTTTCTTTCACCTATGGGGATTGCAGAGCTAAACGAGATGGAGCCCAACCCAGTCGCAAACAGACGACCCTGGCGAATAAGACACTAAAACACTCGTTGGACCAATCCGATGCAAGCGGATAAAGGTTTAACTACGAGGGAAAGTAACGTTGTCTGAGATTTTAGTGTAGAAATTGATCCCTAGCGCATTATGTATATTTGTCTCTCAAGCAAAGTTTGCGAGAAGACTGACTTGATACATTAATTCATTAAACCCCAAGCGAACTCCGGCGTTCACTCTCTCGTTGTCTTTCTATTGTGTCTCTAATTACAGTTTTTAAAAGTGTAACTGCCAAATACTGAAAAAACCTAAAAATATGTTGCACCTGCATTCTAATGAAACTCAAAAAATATATTATGTTTGTAAGACTAGGCAATAAGGTTGAAAAACTGTAGCCAACCCTTATTTATAATTGCTTTTTGTACCATATCAAAATTTTCTATTTGGAAGAAGAAGGAGTTTGCATGTAAACAGGCAGACACAGAAAGTGAGCTTGTTTTTATATGTGTTATAATGTAAAAATATCTGCCGCATGTCTAATGAGCTGTAGGCTCGTAAAACTTAGGATTGGTGCCCAGACACAGCAGCACAGGGCTGCGGCAGTTTACGAAAGAGATGGTGGGACGGCTTATAAGTCTTCCTTGAAAATTGGAAAGAGAAATTGTGATTGTTGGAAGGACTGAAAGAAAGAAACATGTTTTTCCACACACACACACACATATATAACACAACATAATTTCACATACCGACACTAACATTTTTTTTTTAATTGGTGAGAAGCCTTTGCTCAGCATTAGGACGATACAGGATAGCCAAATAAATATAAATAAATTGTAAAATTTATATTGTTTCTATATCATTTCAGGATTCCAAAAGACCCGAAGCTGCGTGCAGCATGGCTAGAGGCCTTGTCTTTACCAAACTGGATGATGTTAAATGGAGCTGCGATTTGTTCGGACCATTTCAAAAAAGACGACTTTGTCCTTAACAAGCAAGGGACCAGGAGGGTTAAGAAAGGAGTTGTACCGTTTATTGAAGTAAGATTTTACATGTACTAAAGTTGTTAGTATTTACTACTAGAGTTCACCGATCAGACGGCAGGCGCCGACGCGTCAACGGCTGCAGTTACTTTTGCGGCAGTCCTTTAAAAGGGTGCAGCAGTAAAAAACAAACCGGCCAAGTGTGACTCGAACTCGCGCGCGGAGGGTTCTGTTACTGGGGGGGTCAAAATAGGCTTTTTCAAAAAAAAACTTTTAATATAAATATAAGAACCTTTAATGAATAAGAAAAGGTTTACAAAGAAAGCCTATTGTCCGCGACGACGTTCAATTCCACACTGACTATAAAAAGTATATTTCTAAGTTATTGCAATATGCTGAGTCAATGGAAAAACGTGGGATACACGTATTGCAGCGTCAGCTGTTTATTATTATATTCTTGTTAATGTTATTTAATATATAACAGTTCCGTACCTTCCGTAGCAAAAACGGCAAAAATATTTATTTCATTCTGTTTTTTAGTATTTGTTGTTGGCTGTTTTTTAATGGCAATGCTATTTGTTAATGGCAACAGAAATACATCATCTGTGAAAATTTCAACTGTCTGACTCTGAACTATGACATTATAAGACACTGCCGGCTGACAGACGGATAGACAAACAGATGGACGGACAGCGGAGTCTTAATTATAGAGTCCCGTTTTACCCTTTGGGTACAGAACCCTAAAAGTCAAGTAAATTATATCTTTACCAATAGATAACTGTATAACAAAATCAATCAAGACAGTAGGCCTTACAGTTCACGGACGCGTAGTTTTGTAGACGCGTATTCGTCATACGCTTGGTGTACGCCTGCGTGAAGCTTACACGAAGCGGCAACGACACGACGCGACGGCACGACGTTACCACTTCGCCGATATAGTTTTATAGTTATGTATGCAAGCTGTGAGCTGGCGTATAATGACGTATATGCGTCAATGAAGCTACGCGTTCGTGTAGCGCGATGTTGTAGCGCGTTCGCATTGATATAGTTGCGATGCTGTAGCGCGTTGGCATCTTTTCTATAGCGCTTGCAAATGCGACTAACGCGCGTTAGTAGCGATGCTGTCGCGCGCTTACTTAACGCGCGACAGCATTGCTACAAAAAGTTGTCTGGGCGACGGGCCTAAGAAGTGGATTTAAAATAACATGTTCAAATATTATGATTCGTTTGGAATCCTTTGCGCGCGAGTACGACACGCGCTTGCCAGTTTCTTGACATATAATTTATATAACTAGCACTTCGCTAGTGACTTCGATCGCAAAAATATTTTCATAAACACTAACATCTCTTAAACCGTATTTTGAGGGTAGTTGTAAAAAAACTAATGACAGTCTTTATTATTTATTTTAATTAGAATTTGATCAAATCAAGTTTTAGATTTTCTCATACAACCTTTAACGTTCGCTACATAATTTTATAGGGGTAGTTTTGAATAACGAATTTTAGAAACACTTTTTATTTATTTCAATTATTAGTTTCAAGTCTAAGGGTCCAAGGTTCATTCCCTTAAAAGTTGAATTTTTAAGCCTTGTGCAAAATTTCGTATTCCAAGATCGCGTAGTTTCGGCTGTGCGTTGATATGTCAGTTAGTTTCTCCTTTTATAAAGATACAATAAATAGATCACAAATACTATTCATCATCATCATTTCAGCCAAAAGACGTCCACTGTTGGACATAGGCCTCCCCCAAGCGTCGCCACAATGACCGATCCTGTGCTTCTCGCATCCACCGCACACCCGCGACCCTCACCAGATCGTCGGTCCACCTTGTGGGAGGCCTTCCAACAAATACTATTAATTGAATGCATTAACGTGTTCAATCAATACAAATTATTGTTTGGTATACCAGACTTTTACCAGTTTAGAAGTGTGCGGAAAATGGTGCAAAGTTCCGCAAACCTCTAAAAAGGGAGGATCCTCCGACCTCTTCCTTATTTAATTTCGGACGGAGAACTCTGATACCGCTAATCAGGATTTTGATTTTTAGTTCCAATGTGGCGAGATAGATGTCGCTACAACGGAATTAAAAAAATAAACTGGGCAATTGCAAGTCGGGCTAGCGCACTGAGGGTTCCGTACAAACTTACCTATGAAAACAGTTCAATTCCCTAAATGAGTTACGAAGATTTTTCCGAATGGCAATTTTTTTTGTGACGTTACTACAAATTTACAGTTTTCAGTTTTTTTCCTATACTTGTGTTATGAGACCTTGCTTCGTGCCAAATTTCAAGATTCTAGGTCAACGGGAAGTGCCCTATGAATTTTGATTCCCTTCAGAGTGTTGAAACACGTTTTTGTCGTCATAAACGGCTGTATATTTTTTTTCCGGTAACTCAGATTTTTTATTTTTTCACAGCTTCAAGGGACCGCAGACCTGAGTATATGGTTTTGATTTCAATTCGATACCTTCACGCGTTTCCGAGATAAAGGGTCTTTACAGACAGACAGACAGACAGACGGACGGACAACAAAGTTCCAAACGAAGATCCTATAAGGGTTACGTTTTTTCCATTTGAGGTACGGAACCCTAAAAAGAGAAACGTTATAATAAAACATATATTTATTCTTTTTCAGGGTGACTGCACCATACCCGCAGCATTAAGGGTAAGAACATTTAATATTCTTTGTAAATATAATAGAAGAATATAGAAAATTGAATTTTCAAAAACCCCTTCTTATTGCTCGCCCACATCACAAAAGGTAGCCATGTGCAAAATTTCACGTTCCCAAACCCAGTAGTTTCAACTGTGCGTTGATATGTCAGTCATATCAACCCGCGTCGTCAATCAGCCCGCGTAAAAGTAGTTTTCTCCAAACAAGCTTTGAACCCCCGTTTCAGCCCTTTAGACGGTGAATTTTAGAAATTCCTTCCTTAGTGCTCGCCAACGTGATGAAAGGAAATCTTGTACAAAATTTCAAGCTCCTAATCCCAGTAGTTTCGACTGTGCGTTGATATGTCAGTCATATCGACCCACGTCATCAGAAAAGTAGGTTTCTCCAAAAAAACTTTGAACCCCCGTTTCAGCCCTTTAGACGGTGAATTTTAGAAATTCCTTTCTTAGTGCTCGCTAACGTCATGAAAGGAAATCTTGTGCAAAATTTCAAGCTCCTAATCCCAGTAGTTTCGACTGTGCGTTGATATGTCAGTCAGCCAGTTTTTCCTTTTATATTTGAACTAGCTCCTGCCAGACGCTTCGCCTGCGTTAAAAAGTAGGTTTCTCCAAAACTTTGAACCCCCATTTCATCCCCTTAGGGGGTGAATTTTGGAAAAACCTCTCTTAGTGCTCGCCTAAGTCATAAAAGGAAACCTTGTGCAAAATTTCACGCTTTTAGTCACAGTAGTTTCGGCTGTGTGTGTATGTGTCAGTCAGTCAGTTTCTTTATATTTGAATGTATTGTGTGAGCACTCACTAAAATTAAATTGTTTTTTGTTTTCTAGGTTTGCAGGGTATGTCTCGCAATGGACTTGAAGATGTATCAATTAAGAGATAGCAGTTTGGCCAAAATTTATTTAGATATTGTGGGAATTCCGGTAAGTCCACTTGGTAACGTTAATCTATATACTAATATTATAAAGAGGTAAAGCTTTTTTTTTTTGTAGGAGTATCTCTGAAAGTACTGGTCCGATTGCTAAAGTTTTTTCACTTATAGAAAGCTGCTTTATTCCTGAGTGACTTATGCTATATTTTATGAACAATGCGTTCAAAATAAGAATAGGATCGATTGCCATGTTGTGACGTCACGTCATACTGTCACTCAGAGATACTGAAAAACTGGATTCTGATTAAACTTTTTTCGTTCACAGTTTGTAAATAAATTAAATTAAAAAAAAAATCTTGTTTTGCTTACCATAATAATTCTTCGATTTCATAGTGTGATGTGACGTCACAACATGGCAATCGATCCTATTCTCATTTGGAATGCATTATACGCGGGCGAAGCCAGTTAGCAATATAGGTCCATTAAAGTATTACAATTCCTTTCTTGTAGACTGAAATCTGACACATTCCGTCAACAGATGTGTAACATCTTCTACTGTGCCACACTGCTCACAATTTGGTGAATTAGTTTTTTTCATTAAAAACGCAAACTTATTGAGCGGCATGTGTCCAGATCTCAGTCTGTAGGAGCTAGGTACAAACATATACGATGTTGGAATTTTTCATCACATTTTGTCGACACTTAACTCAGAGGCTGCTTATAGCTTAATTAAGTTTGCTCTGTTACGTTTTACTATATAGGTAAGGTATTTACTATTATAATGTCCGATGGGACTGGCATGTACATTTGTATAAAAGTCCCTTATACAAAATAAAGATAAAAAAAAGTATTACGTAAGCACTACAAGAGGGTGGGTGGGGGGTATGGGGGTCTTTGCTTTGCTTATTTTTTAAAACGTGGATGGGAAAGTGCACGAGCTCATGCTGGGCGCTAAGCGCCCCCCATGAGTCGCTGATTGGTCCCCGTTCATTTGTTTCTTCGTCAGTGTATTAAAAGACGTCGTTTGATACACATGGAAATTTGTCACTGCAGCACTCGGTTCCACAACACCCTCGTCTACGGCTCGTGCGAATTCCGCCTCGGTCGCAATGACAAACTTTATCCACTTGTATCAAAATGTATTATTGTCTAATCTCACTGATGTCATTATCGATCCAGCCGAAAGCAGACGTGAAGAACAGACTCCCCATGGGCATCTGTTGGCAGTGCACAGCGAGACTAGAGTCTGCCGCCGCATTCAAGACCAAAGCGCTGTTCACGGGAGCCCTGCTGCATGAACATTTGAAGAACAACGCTGATGTGAGTATATTAACTTTTGCTATTGATTGGTGTTATAAAGATTAAAAAAAAGCAAACAAAAAGATCTTAATTTAAAATGTAATTTAGCTTAATTCAAATAATGTTAAATTGGCTACATCACCTCATTTAATTCTTAATTATTTATTGTATACAAAAACAAAACATAATAAATTGACATACAGACAGTTCATGTACAAAGGCGAGCTTTACTCAGCAATGGGTTTTCTCCCAGCAAACCTTTGAAATATTGAGAGAGAACATATTCGAGGGTAGGATCCAGTGCACAATATAAACCTACATACTAAGTCTAATATATAATTATATTATACATATTATATATACTAATATTATGTCAATAATGAAAGGAACTGCTCTTTAAGTTTCCTTTTGAAGACATCTAGAGAAGGGCTATCGCGAAGAGAGTGTGGCAGAGAGTTCCAGAGACGTACTGCAGTTACAGAAAAGGAGCCATCTACAAAGGCTACAGGAGGCTAGAAGTATGACGGGGAGTGCGAAGGAGAAGAGAAGAGGTGGTGCGACAGAGTTTACCCCTAGGAACGTTATTTAACATATAATTAATAATAATAATATTCCACAACTATCACACAACGCCGTCTAGTCCCAAGCTAAGCAGAGCTTGTGTTATGGGTACTAGACAACTGATAAACATACTTATATATTTCTAAATACATACATATATAGATAAATACCACATTATTTTCTTTTTAACCCAAAGGTTGACTGGTAGAGAATGTCTTGTTGCATTAAGTCCGCCTATGTACCACTACTGTACATGAAGTTTAAATAAATAAATTACACCCAATTAATAATGATAATTGTTCTTTTATGTGTAATTAATGGCAACTGGTCCCAAAAATTGTTAGTTACAGAATTCTTAATAACTATGGTAGTAAACTAAACATTAGATTAGCCACTGTGAAAAATAAATAAATTAGGGTCTTATGACCAGCAGAGCGACATGTCGTGAGACCTCCACGGTATGTCGAACTGGTCCACTAACACCTTCAGGATGCTTACGTTGTTGAAAACTACGGTCCGGACCGTTTCGCCTCGTCGTTTATACCGCGTACATCGAGGGACTGGAATAATTTGCCTTCTGCGGTTTTCCCGTCCGATTATAATTTGGGTCTCTTCAAGGCTAGAGTGAATAGGCTCTCAATAAATTAGTGCGCCTCACCATCTGCGATTGCATCACTACTTATCATCAGGTGGGATCGCAGTCAAGCACTAATTTATATAAATAAAAAAAATAAAAAAATAGTTATTATATTGTACACGCTGGACGTTTAGAAATTTTTTCGTATGCCTAACCCATGAGCTGCTCGTGTAGAAGAATTGGCAATACCATTTTCAATCCTTTAACAACACAAATAATAAAAAGAACAATACTTTCTTATAAGGTTAGCGTTTAAGTCTGTCATGAAGTTGTGACTATGGCATGCTGGACACAATTTGCTTTGTCACGTATACATGACTGTGGCGGTCAAAAGGTTTACTACGCCATACATTAATATAATAATATTTCACAACTTTCAAACAACGCCATCTAGTCCCGATCTAAGCAGAGCTTGTGCTATGAGTACTAGACAACTGATAGACATATTTATATATTTCTAAATACATATTATTGATAAATTACACCCAGACACAGAACAAATGATCGTGTTCATCACACAAACATTTGTCTTGGGCGGCAATCCAACTCACGACCTCCGGCATAGCAGTCAGGGCCACTAACCACTAGACCAACAGGCCAGGGTTTGTCGCCAGGGCCAGGGTTTTACAACTTACTCAAAAAATATTTAATTTGTTTTAGCTAAATATCGCCGACATACAAAACTATCAATGCGAGCATACGATTTTAAAATCGTCAATGGCTGTTCAAGAAGTATTTAAATTCAATAGCGAAAAATTTGAAGAACATGTTCCGAACACAATGATAAAATCAGAAGCGATAGGGATACCGCATAACGATGAAGTTGAAATCGAAGTCCAAAACTTAGTGACAGAAACTATAACTATAAAAGATGAACGTAAAAATATGATAATCGAAGAGACTTGCCCTACTAGTGACGTTAAAACAGAAATTGATTTGATTCCTATAACAGAAATCAATATCGCTAATAGTCAAATTGATTTTGAAGAAATTATCAAAGATGATTGTTGTATAGTTAAAGAAAATGTGTACATTAACGAGAATAAAGTCAGCTTGGATAACATTGTTCTATTTAAAAGCGAAGGAATTCAAGATACTGCTACTGTGAATCTTGTTAATAACAAATCTCTAGAGAAGTCTGACAAAAATATCTTTAGCGATGCTGACGATGACGATAATGAAGTAATGGGTTGTAACGATGATGTTGTCAGTATTGATGAAGATGATGCGAAGGTCACAAATAAAACGGTTGTGTCAGAAAATAAGAAAAAAGAAAAGAATAAAAAGACACAGACGGCTGTAAAAAGAAAAGGAAATAAGAGGACTTATGATGATGTTGTTATATGGGTCAAAGGAAAGAGGTAAGGAAACGTAGATTATTTATTTACCATCCGCAATAAGATTAGACATTTTAGGGCCAACGCTGCAATAAGCGGGCGCACGCGCGGGCACCCGTCGCGTGACTATGCGCGTGTATCGTGTGCGACGGTCCCCGTAGCGGAAACCGGATTATTACCTGCGCATTGTCGCTAGTTCAAATTTAACGGTGTGCATGTAGTCGTGTCGATGGAGAACTTTAACCGTTTATTACGTAGCAAAACAGACGCGGGGCGTGACTGCCGGTGACGGGTGCCCCCGCGGCGATCCTTGACGGAGCACTTTTGTATGGGACCGCATTACGCAGCGTCGGCCCTTACACAATTTTTTTGACGTGACAACGTCTTATAAATTGGTTTGCCGGGTGACACTTCAAGAAACTGCGTTACGCTCCGCTCACGTTATGCGCTCACAATGAGAGCGAGTGAGAGGCACGCGTCCCTTCCACTCGGGCATGGTTAGCCCGCCTAAGAGCGAGAGAGACAGACATAAAAAGTGAAAGGCACGCGTCCCTTCCACTCGAGCACAGTTAGCCCGCCTAAGAGCGAGAGAGACAGAGCGAGAGAGAGAGAGAGAGTGAGAGAGATAGGCATACACACCGGTTCATGTCTTGCGCTTCTATTTCGCTTAGGCGCCTGCATACAAGTTTACACGTTGCCAGTTAATTGTAAAACGATTGTGTAGTGATAATGTGAAGGTAGTTTCGTCCATCGCAACAATTCAAACAGCAAAGGTAAATAATTTCAGACTGATAATATAACATGATGAAATAAATGACTAAGACATAAGTGAATAGGTTATGTTGTAGTAATCACAATGTTGTGGTAGTTTTCAATCAAAAAAATTGGTTGCCTGTAAAGTCGGTATACGGGCGAAAGTTTTACGTGACAACGACTTTGAGTGGTAAAATAATTTTAATGTGAATATTCATTCGTATAGTAGGAAGAAGGATGAAATAATAGTAACAATTTAAAATTGTTAATATCAATCGATTTTAATTCAAAGTGTATTTTCTAAAAGGAGAAAACTAATTCACATTTGATCTTTGAATTTGTAAATCGCGCGCTTACGACCTTGCGCAGTGATTAGTCGTCTCGGTTTGAATGTTTGAAAGTTTCGATTTGACAGGTTGGAGGTTAAACATTGTTATTTAAATTTTTTACATAGCAAGTCGCGCTCATTTTTTCAAGTTAAACAAATTATTATTGGTTGAGAAACAACGTGACAACGTCTTATAAATTGGTTTGCCGGGTGACACTTCAAGAAACTGCGTTACGCTTCGCTCACGTTATGCGCTCACAATGAGAGCGAGTGAGAGGCACGCGTCCCTTCCACTCGGGCATGTTTAGCCCGCCTAAGAGCGAGAGAGACAGACATAAAAAGTGAAAGGCACGCGTCCCTTCCACTCGAGCACAGTTAGCCCGCCTAAGAGCGAGAGAGACAGAGCGAGAGAGAGAGAGTGAGAGAGATAGGCATACACACCGGTTCATGTCTTGCGCTTCTATTTCGCTTAGGCGCCTGCATACAAGTTTACACGTTGCCAGTTAATTGTAAAACGATTGTGTAGTGATAATGTGAAGGTAGTTTCGTCCATCGCAACAATTCAAACAGCAAAGGTAAATAATTTCAGACTGATAATATAACATGATGAAATAAATGACTAAGACATAAGTGAATAGGTTATGTTGTAGTAATCACAATGTTGTGGTAGTTTTCAATCAAAAAAATTGGTTGCCTGTAAAGTCGGTATACGGGCGAAAGTTTTACGTGACAACGACTTTGAGTGGTAAAATAATTTTAATGTGAATATTCATTCGTATAGTAGGAAGAAGGATGAAATGATAGTAACAATTTAAAATTGTTAATATCAATCGATTTTAATTCAGTGTATTTTCTAAAAGGAGAAAACTAATTCACATTTGATCTTTGAATTTGTAAATCGCGCGCTTACGACCTTGCGCAGTGATTAGTCGTCTCGGTTTGAATGTTTGAAAGTTTCGATTTGACAGGTTGGAGGTTAAACATTGTTATTTAAATTTTTTACATAGCAAGTCGCGCTCATTTTTTCAAGTTAAACAAATTATTATTGGTTGAGAAACAACGTGACAACGTCTTATAAATTGGTTTGCCGGGTGACACTTCAAGAAACTGCGTTACGCTCCGCTCACGTTATGCGCTCACAATGAGAGCGAGTGAGAGGCACGCGTCCCTTCCACTCGGGCATGGTTAGCCCGCCTAAGAGCGAGAGAGACAGACATAAAAAGTGAAAGGCACGCGTCCCTTCCACTCGAGCACAGTTAGCCCGCCTAAGAGCGAGAGAGACAGAGCGAGAGAGAGAGAGTGAGAGAGATAGGCATACACACCGGTTCATGTCTTGCGCTTCTATTTCGCTTAGGCGCCTGCATACAAGTTTACACGTTGCCAGTTAATTGTAAAACGATTGTGTAGTGATAATGTGAAGGTAGTTTCGTCCATCGCAACAATTCAAACAGCAAAGGTAAATAATTTCAGACTGATAATATAACATGATGAAATAAATGACTAAGACATAAGTTAATAGGTTATGTTGTAGTAATCACAATGTTGTGGTAGTTTTCAATCAAAAAAATTGGTTGCCTGTAAAGTCGGTATACGGGCGAAAGTTTTACGTGACAACGACTTTGAGTGGTAAAATAATTTTAATGTGAATATTCATTCGTATAGTAGGAAGAAGGATGAAATAATAGTAACAATTTAAAATTGTTAATATCAATCGATTTTAATTCAAAGTGTATTTTCTAAAAGGAGAAAACTAATTCACATTTGATCTTTGAATTTGTAAATCGCGCGCTTACGACCTTGCGCAGTGATTAGTCGTCTCGGTTTGAATGTTTGAAAGTTTCGATTTGACAGGTTGGAGGTTAAACATTGTTATTTCAATTTTTTACATAGCAAGTCGCGCTCATTTTTTCAAGTTAAACAAATTATTATTGGTTGAGAAACGATTTATACTACTTTTTTGATTGAAAACTACCACAACATTGTGATTACTACAACATAACCTATTCACTTATGTCTTAGTCATTTATTTCATCATGTTATATTATCAGTCTGAAATTATTTACCTTTGCTGTTTGAATTGTTGCGATGGACGAAACTACCTTCACATTATCACTACACAATCGTTTTACAATTAACTGGCAACGTGTAAACTTGTATGCAGGCGCCTAAGCGAAATAGAAGCGCAAGACATGAACCGGTGTGTATGCCTATCTCTCTCACTCTCTCTCTCTCGCTCTGTCTCTCTCGCTCTTAGGCGGGCTAACTGTGCTCGAGTGGAAGGGACGCGTGCCTTTCACTTTTTATGTCTGTCTCTCTCGCTCTTAGGCGGGCTAACCATGCCCGAGTGGAAGGGACGCGTGCCTCTCACTCGCTCTCATTGTGAGCGCATAACGTGAGCGGAGCGTACCGCAGTTTCTTGAAGTGTCACCCGGCAAACCAATTTATAAGACGTTGTCACGTTGTTTCTCAACCAATAATAATTTGTTTAACTTGAAAAAATGAGCGCGACTTGCTATGTAAAAAATTTAAATAACAATGTTTAACCTCCAACCTGTCAAATCGAAACTTTCAAACATTCAAACCGAGACGACTAATCACTGCGCAAGGTCGTAAGCGCGCGATTTACAAATTCAAAGATCAAATGTGAATTAGTTTTCTCCTTTTAGAAAATACACTTTGAATTAAAATCGATTGATATTAACAATTAATGTGATTTAAATAAATGTTCTAACTTTTAAATTTAGTTTTTATATTTATAACAATGTAAAACAAGTTAAATTTATTAATAACTTATAACAACTGATTGATTTAACATAAACCAATTTTGTGAATTCTCGAATTTGTTATTTTTATATTAATAACTGTTTCAACAAAGTTCAATTTATGCAAAAATTTGAAATAAAAAATGAATTTAACATACACAAATTTTGTGAAATTTCAAATTAATTATTTATATTAGTAACTTTTTAAAACTAAACCAACCAAATTGTGATCTTTTCTATGTTATAGAGAGTTTATCGTTATAAAGAATGATGTTATAGAGAGTTTACACTGTATTTGAAAACATTTAAAAATATGAGAAACAATAATTTCTAATTTGTTCAATTTTAGTACAATGGAGCCAGATGTACAAATTCCTTCAACGTCCAGTACACCGATGGAGACTGATGATATCGTGCCACCAACGTCTGCCATACCTTTCGCTGTGCCACACACACCCCATAACGCCAAAGCGCAACGACAAAGTATGTATAGAAAACGTAAGGCCGCGGAAAGAACTCCTGCAGAGGCAGCAGATTTTGCAAAAGCAGCCGCCGAAAGACAACGTAGATGCAAGCAACGTAGACTCGCCAACTCAGCTCTTGACACCGGCACACTAGAGTCAGCCACAGTGTCTGCTCCTGTGGTAGTGGAAAGAACAGTTACTGCCCAGACCAGCGCTCAGCGACAACGTGCTTACAGACAGCGTAGAGCTGCTCAAATTGTTTCACAAATAAGTACTCCACCGACTCACACAGCAGTGCAACCGGAACAATCAACCTGGAATATCAAATGGTCGTCGTCAATAAAGAGGTTTAAAACTACATTTCTGGACAACGAATTTGGCCACGCTTGCTCTGTTTGCGACCGATTGTGGTTCAAGAATGACCTTAAAATCATCACTGCTGCACAACTACAGGTCATATCGGATTGGTTCGTTAAGGAAAATGGGCAACTACGCGAGGAGGATTATACGCATATTTGCAACACCTGTAGATTTTCGCTGAACAAACATAAGCTTCCTACCCTTGCAAAAGTGAATGGCTTCTCATATCCAGAAATACCTCCTGGCTTACCGCCACTGGATCCAATTAGTGAACGATTAATCTCACCACGTCTGCCATTCATGCAAGTGCGTCGTCTGCGGCATGACTTCTCTTATGGAATTATTGGTCAAGTGATCAACGTTCCAGTCAACGTAGAAGACATGGTAAAATGCTTGCCCCGGCTTTTAGATGAGGACGACGTCATTAATGTCAACATCAAACGGAATCTCGCACACAAAACAAATTACATCAGTGGCTACATGTCCAAAAGGACAATCAAAGAATGGTTGGATGTACTTCAAAATTCAAGTCTATATCGCTTGTACGATATCAAAGTAGATTTGTCAAGGCTGCAAACTGTCGTGCCACCAGAGGAAGATTTGCAGGATGACTCGGCTCATCGAATCGAAACAATCTCCGAGTGTACTCCGGAGTCAGAAGTTCTTGCTTCCAGGCAGCATACACTACTGTGGAACGAAGAGGATTGCCTCGACATCGCACCAGGACATCGGGCCATGCCTCTGAACATCATTTACGACCGTCATGCTGAAGAACTATCATTTCCTGCAATATACTACGGCCAGCCTCGTCGCTTCCACATGGGAGTTTCAGTGACACCTTACATGATGGCAACCAGTGAATTACGACGAAGTGACAGACGCGGAGCCACGCCTCAAAAAGTCTTGTACGTTGCTATGAAGATTCTACGTCTCCGCATGGTGGATGGCATTTACAGCACATTTCGGAATGTGTCAACCACGGAAAACGTAACTCGACGCATGTTGGAGGACCCGGAATTTCTTAAAGAATTTGTCGTTCAAAATCTTGCCTTCATGAAGTCAGTACCCAATTCCGTCCAGTATTGGGCCTCTTGCAAACGAGATCTGTTTGCGATGCTCCGTCAACTAGGTAAACCGACCATATTTCTCACTTTAAGTGCAAACGAAGTACGCTGGTTGATATTACTGAACTTACTCCTCAAATTGAGTAACAAGTATCCTGGAAAAGTTGCTGAAGATCTAAACACGTCAGAGCGGTGCAACTTAGTGAGCGACGATCCAGTTACGTGCTGCATATATTTCCACAAACTCGTCGGTACATTGATGAATATGCTGAAGGCAAAACAATCATATAATCCATTTGGCCAGTACTTTGTTAAAGATTATTTCTTTCGCATTGAGTTCCAGCATCGAGGAAGCCCCCACGCACACATTTTGGTGTGGTTGAATAATGATCCACACGAGGCCGTGTCAGAAAATATGCCAATGACCATCGAGCTCGTGGAGAAGCTGAGTTCTGTCGCCAAAGAAGATATGCCCAACGAGACCATCTACGCCAATCAAATTCACAAGCACACTTTCACCTGCACGAAGCGAGGTGAGACGACTTGCAGATTTGGGATCCCGTACTGGCCAATGCCTGCTACTCGAGTCTTGGTTCCAATGCCTCAGACTGATGGACGCCGGTCAACATTCCAAAAAAAATCCAAGGAGCTACGAACGTGTCTCAGCGAACGTACATACCCTAGCATGAATGACTTTTTGAGGGAACATGGTCTGACATTTGATGCATATCTTGATATAGTACGTTCAACCCTTCGCAGGCCAACTTTGTTGTTTAAACGTAACTTCGATCAACTTATGACAAACACCTTCAACCCTTACCTTGCTGGTCAAATTAATTCCAACATCGATATTCAGTTTATCTTAGATGAATACAGCTGCGCACAGTACGTCGTGGAATACGTGAACAAATCAGCTCGTGGAATGGGTAACTTGAATCGAGAGTTGACTAAAATGATGGAAGAACATCCTGACCGCGATTACACTGGTCAATTAAAAGCATTGAGTGTCAAACTTCTCAATGGAGTTGAAATGTCGGCGCAAGAAGCAGCATGGTATTTGTTACGACAGCCGATGAGCGAAGCAAGCCGTCAAATTGTGTACATACCAACAGTGTGGCCCTCAGAGAGACAACGTTGCCGCAAACGTCGGAAACAATTGGATCGCGAAGGAATCGCAGAGGACAGCACAGACGTGTGGACCAAAAACATCATTCAGCGGTATGAAGAAAGACCTCCATCTTTGCAAGATGTATATTTGGCCGAGTTTGCGTCGTGGTATGCTAACTCTCGTGATTTCATTGACAATGAAGATGACTTGAACGTGCATGAAGATGACGATCCTGAACCGCCGACTGGAGAAAGAACGACATCGAGAGGATATCGCAAACGTCTGATCGGTCGAATCATACGATACAGATGCTACGACATAGATGAAACTGTCAATTATCAACGTGAGATGGTACTGCTGTACTTGCCCTTTCGCAACGAAGTCGCTGACATTGTTGATTGTAATAAATTTATACAATTATTCAATGACAACAAGGAAACTATCATGGAACGCAGAAAACTTTATGAGAACAATATTGACATCGACAAAGTGATGCAAGAGCTAGAAGCAATGATGATTTTGCAAAATTCAGACACCACAGAACCAACGGAAACAGAGTCAAGAAGAGTGTTTGTAGAACAGCTGTTAGGAGGAGAGGGAGCTGAAAATAACGATGATGTTAATGAAATCGTGCCGCAAAACGGATTTGTCAGTTGTAAAAAAACGGAGCAACGTGATGCCAAAACAACAATATTGTGAGCTGCTACGAACTACAAATGCTGAACAACGTGAGGTGGTTCTTGAGGCTATACATCGTTTACATGGCTGCGGAGATGAGCTCCTACAGGCTCTACAAATCTTCTTCACCGGACCAGCAGGATGTGGCAAAACGTATACATTGAAGGCCCTCATGGAAACGTACAATCGTTACACTCAGAACCACAACTCACTCAACAACGCCTACGTTGCTTGTGCAAGCACAGGTAAAGCAGCTGTACCTCTTGGTGGAACAACAGTTCACTCAGCATTTCGCCTAACAACTTCTCGAGTTACAAGACTTCTATCAGCTGAAAACTTGCAAGCCTATAGAAATATGTTCGTTGGCGTGAGAGCAGTTTTCATTGACGAGATCAGCATGTTGAGTGCAGCTATCCTCGGTAAAATCAATTATCGATTGCAACAGATAACCGGCATATACGACCAAGTTTTCGGAGGCCTTCACATCATCTTATGCGGCGATTTCAGACAGCTGCCGCCTGTACGCGCTACTCCGTGTTACACAGTGCCAATCAACCAACTCGGAGGACCTATACTGTGGCAAAGCATCGACTACTTCCCATTGGTCCGTGTTGTACGACAAACTGACGAACTGTTTTCGAGAATTCTGACTAAAATTGGAGATGGACTTAAACTAAGTGTCAATAACATCAAACTTATAGAATCCAGACATAAGTCAGAGTCCTGGTGCAAAGAGAACGTACCTGACGCTGTTCGGTTGTTTTACAGTAACTTTGAGGTTGATTCATACAATCGAAAAGCAATTAACAACGCACACAACTGTATTGCCACTGATATCATGCTCGGATATTCCAGTAATTCTGAGAGGGGCCAACAGCAAGGAAAACTTCACAAGATGTCGGTTGCAGAGACAGACGGATTGCCTTACATGCTGCCCTTAGCAGTGGGATACCCTTACATGATAACGTCTAACATCAACGTAGGAGATGGATTGGTAAACGGCGCTATTGGAGTCTTGCGACACATCGAACGTCAGCCAGCCGATCCAGCCGAAGCAGGACCATCGACCAGCACGACGTCACCGCCCACAAAAGATGAAATTATCACTCTTTGGTTCGAGTTTCCAGACAAAAGTACGGGTGCCAGTGCAAAACTCAAAAGTCGACCACATATACTCAGCAAACCAAACACTTTGTCCGTTGATTGGGTGCCGGTGTACAAAAAAGTGGTCAACATCACATTGACAAAAACAGTGAAATGCAAACGCAAACAATTTCCTTGCGTACCTGCTTGTGCCATTACGATTCACAAATCACAAGGTGGGACATTTGATGTAATCGTGTATAAGTACTCCTCCAAGCAACCACAACAATTAGTATATGTAGCCATGAGCCGCGTAACGAGTATCAACGGATTGTATATCATCACGGAGAAGGACTCTCCTTTGATTTTCAAACATGGGCGCGAAGGAAACGACTCACAAACTACACGAGATATTCGCACTGAATATATTCGACTCCAAGGACACACTTTGCAAACCACCACTAAAAAGGCAGTCAAATTCTGTGACGATGCTACCAGTGCTGGACAAACTATCGTGACGAACATCAATTGTCAAAGTTTGAGTGCTCATGCCACAGACATTGAAACAGATACAGTGATTCCAAGATCTGACTATTTAGTACTGACCGAAACGTGGATGCGCGACACTTGTGAACCACATCCAATCAAGAATTATGAGTGCATATCAAGGAAGAATAATCGAACAAACTCAGACACCAACGCAGCAGGTGGAGTAGCGATCTATCGTAGGTTATCATCAATATCAACAGGAAAAGTGATCGATGTTGCGGTCACAGACACTGCTCGAGTTATCAAAACCTGCGGTGACTTGTGCTTGGCTGAAGTTACTTGCTTTACCGCTGATACTACCTTCAAATTTGTGCTCGGTGCTGTTTATATTCATCCAGGATTAAGTGTACAAGACATCGGAATGTTGCTACACCAGGCACTTCTTCCATACGTGCATAACAGCCAGTACGTGCCACCGTTCCTGCAAGTTGATCCTAATATGCCGATTCTTCTATGCGGTGACTTCAACCAAAACGTGAAGTCTGATGACAAGTTTCTCAAATTCATTAAAGATACGTTTAATCTTGATTGCGTATCAGATATGTCTAAGTCTACTACGTTAAAAGGAACAACCATTGACTTGACATTTTCTAGGCACATTACAGCAGAAACACTTCCTTTCATTTCATATTTCTCCTATCATCGCCCTGTCCTCAACAAAATCACTCAGATAGGAACAAGTTAAGTTGTAGTAAACGCTGTTTCATTGTACGCAAATGTATTGCAAGTTATTGTATGTATATTTGTATATAAATACGTATGTATGTGTAAAGGTAAAAATAAAATTTTGTTAATATGAAATTCAGTGCGAGATTCTTTGTATAAATTAATGTTTTAAATATAATTCTTTGTATAAATAAATGTTTTAAATTGTTACTATTATTTCATCCTTCTTCCTACTATACGAATGAATATTCACATTAAAATTATTTTACCACTCAAAGTCACGTAAAACTTTCGCCCGTATACCGACTTTACAGGCAACCAATTTTTTTTTTACACATCGCCATTTTGGCAGCATTAAGGCCGCTATCCTACTGGCGTGTTACGAACGTTGGTGCTTCGCTCACGTCTGCGCAGCGCCAACGTTGCACAGACGCTACATTTTGCGAACACATTAATTATACGTACGACTAAGGAGTGGAATTCCCTGCCGGATTCTGTGTTTCCTGATAGCTACAACCTAGGGGTCTTTAAGTCGAAAGTGAATAGATTACTTCTAGGCAAGCGTGCTCCATCGTCGGCCGCATTATCGGTTACCATCAGGTGAGATAATGGCCAAACGCGAGCCTACAAAAAATAAAAAAAAAACGCGATTTTCTTGCGTACATCTCAAATCGTAGCATGTGTACGACGTTAATGTTGCGTTCAGCGAATTTAAATGCTTGCCACTAGAAACTTGCAAAGTCAACGTCGAGTTGGAGAAACTCCAACGCTTGTAAAACCTCAGTGGGATAGCGGCCTAAGACCCTCACTTTCGGTTCGGTTCTAAATACAGTCTTAGCGGTTACTCACTAACATTACACACTTAGATTGTAATGTAGATACTATTTTCAAATACCTCCAACACCCAACTCCTCCACACTTCATCACCCCATCAGAACATCTTCCCCCTGGTCGCGAATTTTTACAGCGGCTAACCTGAGTCCGCAGTAGGTTAAGAGATTTCCAGATTGGCCGCTGTAAAAACGATCTGGCCAAATGGGGCTTCCTCGAACCATCTCTAACACAGTGTTAGCGTGGAGCCTCTGCACAGGACATGCGTCACCTGCTATGCTGCCCATCCTGCATAACCACCTGCACTTTACAGGATCTATAAGGGGCCGGCCAATAATAGTAGGACAGGTTGGCAAATGACTTAAGATCCTATGTCCCCTAGCTGGGACAGAGGGCGACAGTAGTCAGCCATCGCGACTGGTCTTGAGCTCTACGCTTCACCTCGCTCCATGTCAGTCCGAAGGCCGTCGCTTCTTCCAATACGGTGCGTCGCCAGGTTTGCCGAGGACGGCCGCGCTTCCTTTTCCCTTGAGGATTCCAGTCCAATGCTTGTTTAGGTATATGATCGGAATCCCTCAGGGTGTGACCAATCCATCTCCACTTACGACGTTTGACCTGGTGGTCATTTCTCCAACAGCCGGCAGGTTGGCAAGAACTGGTTAGAAACAAATTAGTTTGAGAACATCGACACGAAAAGAAGAAGAATAAAAATTGCCTATAGCACTTGTGGCGGCTTAGTAACTGCGATTCGCTGAGTTGCAATTTTGATGCAATTTGTTTGAATTTTGAAATACGGGAGCCAGTCGCTTACGTTACACCGTCCTGCCTCGACACATACATAGTACGTAGTTAGTGATAACGAACTAATGTGGAGTCAGAATTAGACATTTATTTCATTGTAGTCAAGTTTTCTTCAATCATCCGATAGTATAAGAAACACTCACAACACACTCTATACTCCAATCGTAATAAATATTAGACATTTAAACAAACACAAGCGTAACAAATGTTTTTAATGTCTGCCAGTCAGTACGTCAAGTTTTATTGCGTTTTTGGAGTTCCGTAGCCAAATGGCAAAAAACGAAACCCTTATAGATTCGTCATGTGTCTGTCTGTCCGTCCGTATGTCACAGCCACTTTTTTCCGAAACCATACGAGCTATACTGTTGAAACTTGGTAAGTAGATGTATTCTGTTAAACGCATTAAGATTTTCACAAAAAAAAAAACAACAAATTTTGGGGGTTAGAACTAAAAACTCAAAATAATTTTTTTTCATCAAACCCATACGTGTGGGGTATCTATGGATAGGTCTTCAAAAATGATATTGAGGTTTCTAATATCATTTTTTTATATACTGAATAGTTTGCGCGAGAGACACTTCCAAAGTGGTAAAATGTGTCCCCCCCCCCCCCCCGGTAACTTCTAAAATAAGAGAATGATAAAACTAAAAAAAATATATGATGTACATTACCTTATAAACTTCCACCGAAACTTGGTTTGAACGAGATCTAGTATATAGTTTTTTTAATACGTCATAAATCGTATAACCAATTTTTTATCACAATATCCACTAGAAATCAATTTGCGAATAACTAGAAACCGCCACTAAACATCACTAAAAAAATCCCGCCAAAAACTCGTGATTTCACTTAAAGACACGCTAGAATGTATTTTTTTTATTTGTATTATTCTGGAAATATTTGCATGCCATTCTCCTTTTATATATAGATTTAACATGTATACCGAAATTTATAAACGAAATAATACGTGTCATTATTCTCTTTTTCGTAGAAGCCGTGGCCCTCGAGCGTCAAGGGCGAATGAACACAGGTGGGTTTTATTCAGTAAAAGTCTGACACACCCTTTCGCTCCACCTTAAGTGGGGGAAGGCATTTGATGATGTACCACCTTTAAAAAAAAACATTCGTTTCTTAAATCATCATCTTCCTGCCCCAGTCCCGTGTTGTTTGTGGTCGGCGCAATACGTTTTTTTTTCTTCCATTCTGTCTTGTCACCCGTCACGCTGTCACTGACTCCCTTTTCTTTCATATTAACCCTCACACAATCCATCCATCTTTTCTTGGACCTCCTTCTCTCTCTTAATCCATTCACATTTGTATACTCATAACTCTTTTAGTAACATGCAACTTTCATCCCACAAAACGATTCCTTTTCAACGGCCATTGCGCCACTTTCAAACTTCCTCTAATATACTCATTTCTCACTTTATCCATTTTCGTCACACTACACATCCATCTCAACATTCTAATCCATACAGTATGACAGGTCTTATCACGGACTTGTAAATTCTTCAACTTGAGGGGTATACGTGGGTTACAAGTTTTTCCAGTGACCTGTCGCCATTCCATCCATCTTGAGTTTCTATTGGTTGATATTCCTTTCTTAAAGATGTCTTAAATGAAACACCTCCTTTATTTGTATCCTTAAACAGGTTTTTCTAAATATACTTCATCATCTTCCTGCCCTTGTCCCGTGTTATTTGTGGACAGTGCAACACATTTTTTTTCTTCCGTTCTATCTTGTCACTCGTCACGCTATCACTAACTCCCTTTCATATATACATACTAGCTTCTGCCAGCGGCTTCGCCCGCGGATAAAAAGGTTCCACCAAACAAACTTTGGACACCCGTTCCATCCCCTTTGGGGGTGAATTTTGAAAAATCCTCTCTTAGTGCTCACTTACGTCATAAAAGGAAACCTTGTGCAAAATTTCACGCTCCTAGTCCCAGTAGTTTCGGCTGTGCGTTGATATGTCAGTCAGTCTGTTTCTCCGTTATATATATAGATAAAAGGAGAAACTGAGTGACATATCAACGCCCAACTAAAACTACTGGTTCTTCTAAATATACTGTTTACACCACCTGCTCGATAATGTCTTTTATAAATATGTCATACAATAACCCTCACTTAAAGCAAGTCATTCTTTTCCTAGGGAGTAATGTAGAATGGACGATCAATAGGGCCAATAATATAAAATTTCTCAAATATATCATTTGTTATAGTAAATTGTCTTTTAACTATCTCACAGATGGTGTAAAAAGTAGAGCATCCAACACGGGGATAAAGCTGTCTTTGTTTTGGACGGCTTGAATTTCTTACTTCACTCAGATTTCTATACTAACTCCTTTGCAATGCTCGGGAGTTGATTATATAAATCCCTCACTAGCGTTCGGGATTAAAACTTATCAATCTTCGTTTCGTTCAGAATTCAACATGCCGTCTGCGACTAAAGACACTGCTTTATCCCATAATCACATAATCATATCATAAGGTAGATATTGAACAGGAACGAGCAGTGAGATGCAACATGTTAGCTCACTGGTTTGCTCGTTGTAGTAATGAGGACAAAAAAAAATTTTTTTTTTTCAATGTTTTTTTGTCAATCATTCTACACAGACGATATGTGGGTTAATTATACGCTGAAGGCTCTAGACGCCATGCGGATCCCATATAGTAATCAGTGATCGGAGTAGATAGATGGAATTGGGGTCTTTGATCCGAAAAGTATATATATGAATATGGACATTCCTCCGGAATTGGTTGATTATTAAAAAAAAAAAAAACCGGAACTTAGGTAGGAATTGTATTAAAATGAGCAATATTATATTCTTCATATTTTTTTTAACTGCACACAGTCACGATTTGACACAACCCGACGACTAATCAGAACATTAAAGGTATAATGTTCTGATTGGTCGTTGGGTTATTAGCCTTTAAATTTTGAATTGAATAGTAACACTACCAACATTAACAATATTTAATTGAATCCGGAAATTCTGGAATTATTTTCCGCAAAAATGGCTTATCCATGTTATTCTTTCTGTGTGCATTTATGATACAAGTACCAAAAATCAATCTACCTACTCCGATCACTGGTAATAATGGGTATAGGGTGCTGTTGTGGCTGCCAAGATGTTGCAGTGCATCGGGCATGTTCTTTTTAGCGAGTGTGGATGATTTCCATGATATAATATAAAGAACGAAGGTTGTCTCGTTGGCTTCATTGATAAGCAGATCTAGGACCAGCTCCAATGGCATTCTTCGAACCTAAGCATGATGCGCCAGTGATCAATCACTGGTTGCGATTGCTGGTGCGGCAGTAGGTTAAATTTTTTTAGGTTTTAAGTGTTACTAACCCTTTAGTTGATAATTTATTTACTAACCATTTTTTTTTTCTGTTTCTTCGTTGCCCTTGGCCCCAGACGCTCGGTCCGGACGGTTACCGGACGGTCGGACGGCGAGATAACCATTGTTCGTCGTCCGTGATCCCACGCTTACGGTGGCCGGAAATCGGGATCGGAATCCCGGTGGCTGGGGCGCGAGGGCCTCCTACTTTGCTAGCATTGCTGCTTCTCAGAAGGAAGCAACCGCCTGCCACTCCTCCTCGCTCCGGTCCTTGATCTGTACCAAGGTCCGGCGCAAATGATCGCCGCCGTACTAACCATTGGACCCATGTCTTAAAAATAAAAATTATCGTTATTACAATCTTCTATTCATTTTAAAATACATATAATTTCCTTTCTCAGGCCGAAAAACCCAAATAAAACGCCATACGTAAAGCCCTGTATACCAATCGACGAGAATATATTTACCGTGAAGAATCTGGACCACGACGAGTTGAGGCGAGAGATACAAGCCCGCAAAGATACTGATCAATATATATTAGCGCCTTATAAATGTGATGTGTGTTACAAAGGGTTCCCTACGATGGAAAAGCAGGCCAGACATGTGATCAAGCATAGCGAGGTAATTAATGATAATGATTTGTTCTGTAAATAGGATATCAGGCCCTTCACGAGCTATTAAGAGCCGGTTGTAGTCACTGACTGACTGGCCCGCAATGAGACTGACCCGCAATGAGACTGGCCCGCAATGAGACTGACCCGCAATGAGACTGGCCCGCAATGGCGGAGCACAGACTTGTGTGGAAAAGGGAGAGGGAGGCCTTCGTTCAGCAGTGGGATATAAATGGGCTAACTGACTAACTTACTAAATAATTTGATTGGTTGATTGACTGATTGATCGATTCATTGACTGATTGATTGATTGATGATGATAATTTATATGTTTCAGGAAAGCGGACCGATAAAGTGCAACATATGTTATGTGCGTATGATGAGAAGCAGAGATTATCGCGCTCATATGAGAAGGCAGCACGCCTCGGAGTTCATATGTAAACTTTGTCCTCTGGTCACAAGGTGTCGGTAAGTACTAATAACGGGGAGTTCAACTATTACGTAAGCAGTTTTATTTTGCAAATGTTTACCTCCGTTCCCCTCCCCCTCGTCAGCAAAGGTAAGCAACGCTCTTCCCCCCCTCCCCCTAAGTTTACGTAAACATTGCAGCATTGGTACGCGCATTTTTCAATGTGTTCTGGTTTTATTAATAAATAAATAAGCAAAATAAAAATTATTTATTATATCATTAAATTTTTTACAAACGTAGATGAAGCCCTGAACCCCACACTAGGATTCCCTGTGTTGTGGGGTCCAGTCTCTTTCAATCCATATTCAGAAGGTACAGTAACAAAGACAATCGTTTTAGGTAACTAAACTATATGTTTAACAATATTTCAGTAGTTTGGGTAGAGTGTGGTGCAGTGAATGTAGAATAGAATAGAATAAAACTTGTATTGTACACCAAAATAGTAACAAAAACTTACAAACTAACTTAATGTATGGGTACAATGGCGGTCTTATCGCTAACAGCGATTTCTACCAGACAACCTTAGGATGGACTGTAAGCACATGTCATAAAAAAGGGGGGAGACTGCGGTGTACTGCAAAATAAACTTAATTAAATTTAAAATATATATAATACTATACATAGATATAAAATTATATTATATAGCTATTATATATAAAAGACAAAAAAACAAACTCATGAATATTATATATATATATATATATATATATATATACATACACATTATATGTTACACAATTTCAAAGAGAGAAATAGAGAAAAAGAACAAAAAAATACAAAAAGGTGAAAGGACTAGAAAGAAAAAGAAGGGAAAGAACTGAATTTGGATAGTAGCAGAATTAATTATTGTGAAAGAAAATGATCTTTAACTAAATTTAAGAAACTACTAACACTACTACTACTACTACTACTACTACACACACACACACACACACACACACACACACACACACACACACACACACACACACACACACACACACACTACACTACTACTGTTACTTTTTTAAGAAACTAGTGACTGGGCTTGCCTAATTGGCGTCGCACTGCTATAATGCAATGTAGTGTGGGAAGTGTAGTGCGGTAGGTGTAGTAAGTGTAGTCTTGTAGGTGAGGTTGTGTGTGTGTAATAATTTATGTGGGAGATTATAATTGAACAAAAAATTATGGGAGCAGTGGTGGCCTAGTGGTATTCGCTCCGACTTACGAGTTGTAGGTCGCGGTTCAAACCCAGCCAGGCGCATTACTTTGTGTAATTTATTTCATCACCATTGCTCTCAAAACGGTGAAGGAAAAACATCGTGAGGAAACCGGCACGTCCTAGAACCTAAATTCGAAGACATGTGACATTCACCAATCCGAACTGGGCCCGCGTGGTGGATTACGGCCCATTCCCTCTCCTAGAGAGAGGAGGCCTGATTCCCAGCAGTGGGAACATTAAAAGGCTGATTATGCTTATGCTAATTCAATTTAACAGTCCTTAGTCTATGACACATGAATTCATGACCCCTAAGTCTTTAATAACAATGTATGTTTGTTGCTAAGTGATGTGTGTTTGCTCACTTTCGTGTGATTTGGAACATCGAAATCGTTCTCTTAATTACGTAATTACGATCCATACCCCCCCCCCCCCCCTCCCCCATGCCATCGAAAATAAGCAAAGCAAAGACCCCCCGCCACCATTCTATTATGTAGTGCTTACATAATTTAATAGCTCCTAATTAAACCGCATACTGGGCCTTTACGGTTTTGCTGACATTTCATTAAAGCGCGCGTGGAACACTACGCGCCGTCGACGGCTTGGGCTCGGTCCGGGCGGTTAGCGGACGATCGGACGGCGCCATCCGCAAGCCGCCTACGGTGGCCGGAAATCGGGATCGAATCCCGGCGGTGGCTGGGGCGTAAGGAACGTTGCCTCACTCGTGCGGCCTCCTCCTTTGCTAGCATTACTGCTTCGCAGAAGGAGGCGACCGCCTGCCACTCCTCCTCGCTCCGGACCAAGGCCCGGCGCGAGAGATCCTCACGAGGACACGGCGTTGTACTGCCCAGGCGGGGCACACCTCTACCGTATGCTCCACCGTGTTTTCCGGGTGAACCCCTCCTGTAGTGTTTACGTAATACTTGAATGGTCCTGACTTTTACTGGATTGCTGGACGACGAGCTACTTTTTGCTCGCCGTCCGCGAGCCCACGCATACGGTGGCTGAAAACCAGGGTCGGGGTTCCAGCGGCTGGGGCGTGAGGAAGTCCAATCAATCGCGCGTGCGGCCGGCTCTTTTGCTAGGATTACTGCTTCGCAAAAGGAGGCGTCCGCCTGCCATTACTCCTCGCTCCAGACTGGCATCCCCTCACCAGCCAGACAACTACGTAGCAGTTTGACGCAGGGTTTTGACTGGCCTGTTGGTCTAGTGGATAGTAGCCCTAACTGCTATGCCGGTGGTCGTGGGTTCGATTCCCACTCAGGGCAAATGTTTGTGTGATGAGCACGATATTATGTATGTATTTAGAAATATTGTAAGTATGTTTATCAGTTGTCTAGTACTCATAACACAAGCTCTGCTTAGCTTGGTACTAGATGGCGTTGTGTGATGGTTGTTGAATATTATTATAGTTGGCTGACGCAAATTTTTGACTCAAGAGTCAAGTTCATTTCTCCACTTTTGTCTTGATCTGCTGCGATGTCGCTTTGGGTTTAATGGCTATACTATTTATTTTTTACAGAAACGTCGCATTAGGACACGTGAGGTATCATGAGGGGAATAAATTCGAGTGCCCACAGTGTACTATCGTGTTCGAGTAAGTTTTATTTTGTTACTAGCTTCTGCCAGCAACTTCGCCCGCGTTAAAGTCGATTTCTCCATACAAACTTCCAACCCCCGTTTTACCCCCTTAGAGGTGGAGTTTCGTAAAATCCAGATTCTTAGCGGATGTCTACACCCTGTAAGGAACCTACCTGCCAAATTTTAAGTTTATAGGTGTTATAGTTTCTGAGATTTCGTGATTAATTAGTGAGTGGTATTTCACTTTTGTATACAGCGTGTTGTTTTTGATATCACATAACTCAAGGTTCAAATTCTATAAGGAAAAATAATACTAAAAGTCCTAGAATATGTGGTCCAAAAATTCATAGTTTCGATCAAAAAATCATAATTTAGATAAAAAATTGTCACCCGTATGACAAATCTTTACTTTTGCGACGTTGCCAAACTTCGCAGTAATGTTTACTACAGTTTTAAAAAAATATGACAGCGTAAATAATGACATTACATATTCACGCTGTCATATGTCACATAAGGGTGTTTAACATAAATAATCGTGAACTTCTCAAATTATTATGTATGGACAATGAAAACAAAAAAAAATAATTGAAAAATATTTCATATGCCAGTTGATTGTTTGATATGGTCTCATTCATACTCTAGACTTATAAGATATAAAAAAGCACATTGTATAGATATTTTGTATTTGTTTAATAGGGCCCATCCTCCTCGTCTATCGTCAACGTGAGCATGGTTTAAGAGCTTGTTTTTTCATCTAACGCTATGTTCGAAAAAGAGGCAACGTAAAGAAAACGAGATAACGCCTTAACGCTCAGTTCGCATTCAGTGATTCCATGATTTACTCGAATATTTCACAAAACTTGTTCCAGGAATTACGCGTTTTTTTCTTCATTCGGAATCTCGATTAAGTGTGCGAGGTTTCTATGTACATATTTATATATATATATATTTATAAGTACACTAGTTGACTCGCGGCGTACTTCGTACCGCCTAAATGTAAGGATAACGCCATCTACTGGCTACCAGAATAGCATATGAAATTTTAATTCGAGATGGCGTTGTATTCGGATTTTTATTTTCATGATTTTTTTCCGTACCTTCCCTGAACTATCACGAATATTTCAAGACTTAAATTAGCCAAATCGGTCCAGCCGTTTTTTAAGTTTTAGCCAGACTAACGAACAGCTATTCATTTTTATATATATAGATATTATGTTGAATTGCAGGAAAAAAACAACGCTGCTGAATCATTTGCGTTTGAAGCACATGTCTGCGTTTGTCTGTGAGTTGTGTGGGTACACTTTTGTCAGTAAGACGGGCGTTGAAATGCACAAGAGAATGAGACATAAGCTGTTCGATAAAAATGTAAGTTTCTTTATTTATTTTCATCATCATCATTCCTGCCCTTGTCCCGTGATACTTGGGGTCGGTGCAACTTTTCTTTCTTCCATTCTCGAGCTTTCACTAACTTTCTTTTCTATATATCAACGGGTGCAAATTAAAAAAGTTATCTGCCTTTTTATGCGATTTTTTGATAATCACTACATCACTACATAGTATAAAACAAAGTCACTACCCTGTCTGTCTGTCCCTATGTATTCTTAGATCTTTAAAACTACGCAACGGATTTTGATGCAGTTTTTTAATAGATATAGTGGTTTATATAATAGGAGGTTGATATTTAAATTAAATAAAAATCTCTCTTGGTTTTTTATCTTTTACTAACATAGTTTTTAAGATGTGTGATTACTAACATAATTTGGACCACAGTCTGAAATAAAGTTTTTTTTTTTTTGTATATGTTTAATACATGCATAATATAGTAGAGAAACACTGTTAATTTTAGAAGTCTCTGATGTGATGTCATAAATAAACATTTTTGCACTTACATGGTAATGCGCAAACGCTGGCTGAACCCTACGAGATAGATCAAAATAATGTACTACAGTATTGTACATCTTAAAAAGGTCTACAAAAAAGTCCGTGATGGTATATATCTACCTCTTAGGGTTAACCCACAATAACCATTTTTTATCCTTTACATTTTACGAGAAATAATGGCTTATTTACGAAGCGATTTTAAGCAATAGAACATTAATCTTTAACCAATTGAGTACCTTAAATACATTGTGCATTTAATATAGATCAATATGGCCCTTTACAGCATGCAATTTAAATGAATATTTTCGAAGATATTATAGATTTAACACTATGTGAAGATATTACAGATTTAACATAATGCTGATACCACCGCAACCGCTATGTCCCTGCACATAGCGGTTGCGGTGGTATCAGCATTGCACCCGTGCGAAGCGTACCCTTGCCCGAGCTAGGTTTATAACACTTGTGTTTCGGGTCATCACTTAATTTAATAAGTAAATATTATTTGTCATTTACAGACGGAATTCAAAGGGCAGTATTGTGATGTGTGTGATGTGAAGTTCTTAAATGAAAAGGCGTACAACAAACACCTGCGATTGTCTTCCAAACATATATCTGAAGATGACCCGTAAGTAACTGTATATAGGGTGACTAGTAATTAGTGACCGATACTTAAACACGTGATTGTACTCATGATTACAAACAACTTTCCCAAAGAAACTTTTTTTGTATTCTCATTAGTTTTACCACAATAAGGCGGTCTTTGTACCCATAGATTTAAGTTATCTAATGTAAAAGTTTTGTTACTATTTTGATGAACAATAAAGTTTATTCTATTCTATTCTACGGAACCCTAAAAAATTACGAAAAATAAATAACTTGGTGGTTGTGGTTCTTCTAAAACCGGTTCCTTCTTTGTCTACAGCAATCGCATAAGCAATGACCCGTCAATAAAGCAGCGTCGCCTCAGCTCGCACTGGCAGAGCGACCGTCGCTTCACCCGCCGTCCCGTCATACATCGGAAAGAACCCAACAGCGCGCCGGCGGCTAACAAAACAATCACTTGTGAACAGGTAGGTCTAGGCTATATTCATGGCTACCATGACCAGAAAGAAGGATGGACCTATACACCCCTATTTTTTAATTAGTACAAAAAAAAATTGGGTACCCGTTTCTGATTAGGCGGTCGGCTCCTTCTGCGAAACAGTAATGCACGTGCACGAGCGAGGCAATTGCCCTCGCGCCCCAACCGCCGGGATTTCGATCCCGATTTCCGGCCACCGTAGGCGTGGGCTCCTACAAGGTGGATCGATGACTTGGTAACGGTTGCGGGAGTCCGATGGATGCGAGACGCACAGGACCGTTCATTTTTGCGACACTTGGGGGAGGCCTATCGGCGGACGATAGGCGGACGGCGAGCTACCCATTGCTCGATCGTCCGGTAACCGTCCGGATCGATCCCAAGTCGTCGACGGCGCGTACTACTCCACCCGAGCCTCAAGGACATGTCAGCAAACCGTAGGAGACCAGCAGGATTGAAGCCTATTGGGGCCAAGAGTCTGTTCTGAAAGGTAAACTCGGCCCTGGTACGAAAGGCAATGAAGAAACAGGAGTGGGCTTTTAGTCAGTACAAGTCTGACACTATCTTGCGTTCCGCCCAAGAGCGAGGGATGTCATTGAATGATTTTCCCACCGAGAAAAAAACCGTTACTGATAGTATTTGTGTAGTTAAAAGTAAAAAAAAAAACGAAATCCCATAATTGTCCACGAGAACTTGTCATAATTGGTAAATTCATAATTGAATCAATCATTCATAACAATTGCTACTAGAATATACTACGCGCAGTGTTTATTTCCATTTTGATCGCCATTTATTCATTCATTAGCCTGTACAATATTTCCATAAATTGAATGACATTTTGGGATATAAACAAACGCTAATAACTTTGCTGTTTATGAATATTATTTATTGATACTTTACACATAAATAATAACAAGACTTTTTCTAATAAGCCCTTTAAGTATTTGTACTAATTAAAAATTTAAAAATTAAAACGCGATAAAAACTTAAACTAAAAGAAGGTTTACGTCGTAGTCACGAGGCGCGGTGATGCGCAGAATGAACCAAAAAAATATAATAATAAAGAAAATTGTCTCGACACTTTTGTGTACCACCCCCGCCCCCCCTTCCGCGCCTTTTCCAATGTGTCAAGTCGTCCACGCGCCCCCCACCCCCGCGTTCCTCGCTGTATTCTTCCGTTTATATAGAGTTCTGTTATAAATTTTGCGGAAGCAAAAGCGGAAATGCTTGATATGCGGAAAAGCTTGTTGTGAGCAGTGGTGGCCGAGTGGTAACGGCCCCGACTTACGAGTTGTGGTCGCGGGTTCAATCCCAGCCAGGCGCATTACGTTGTGTAATTTATTTCATCACCACTGCTCTTAAACCGGTGAAGGAAAACATTGTGAGGAAACCGGCCTGTCCTGGCCTGTAAATTGTGCAATTCCAACGCAGACACCCCGATGATGATGATGATGATTGTTTGTTCCAGTGTGGTGGGATACAAGAAAGTCTGCGCGCATACATATCGCACTTCAAGTACTATCACCCTGGCATCAAACGAACGCAGTACGGAAACAATCCGGCGCCCTACATGTGTGAGCACTGTGGAAAATTCTTTTTGGTAAGTACTGCGTACACTGGGTCCCTAATTCTCATATTTATTTATTTATTTATTCATGCATTCATTCATTCATTGATTTATTTTTCCATTCATTTATAGCGACATCTATTGCGTCACATAAGAATTAATCCTGCATCGCGCAATTAAAGTTCTCCGCGCGATTAGAACATATAGAACAGCCCGAAATCATCTATCGGGCAGTTGCCCACCAGACATAACATCTGTCTGGCCGGAGGATCCTCCCTTTTCAACGGAGGTTTGCGGGACTTTACTCTCTGTTTCGCATACATTTATTCATTCGCTCATTCATTTAATTATTTATTGAACTGGGCGTTGATGGGTTTGTGAGGCAGAGCTCTGCCTTACATACAAATGTATATGTCTTTAGCACGCGCTAGAGCCTAAACGACTTGTTGCATTTTAGTAGTTAATTAAGAGTGACACTGGGTAAATCAAAGTTACAAAAAAAGTAAGATGGCGGATTTTTGGCGCTAAATTATGTTTAGCAAATTTTATCTTGTAGTGTACGATTTACACCGGAAATCGGCGGTTTTTGCGCTTGTACCGGAAGACGTAGCGTTGGAAGGCCTCCTACAAGGTGGACCGATGACTTGTAACGGTTGCGAGAGTCCGATGGATGCGAGACGCACGGGACCGTTCATTGTGGCGCCACTTGGGGGAGGCCTATGTCCAGCAGTGGACGTCTTTCGGCTGAAATGATGATGATGATGATGATGATGTACGATTTCAAAACTATTACTCACTAGCTGTCCCCCGCGGTTTCACCCGCGTCTTTACTACTCCGCTACCGTGGGTTATTGCGTAATGTTATGTAGCATTTAGCCTTTCTCGATAAATGAGCTATCCATATTAAAATAGTTTTTTCAATTCAAACCAGTATTTCCTGAGATTAGACCGTTCAAACAAATAAACTCTTGAGCTTTTTGGGGTTCCGTAACTCAAAAGGAAAAAACGGAACACTTATAGGATCACTTTGTTGTCCGTCCGTCTATCTGTTTGTCTGTTGATAGAAGACCCTTTATCTCGGGAACGCGTGGAGGTATTGAGTTGAAATTGAAACCATATACTCAGGTCTACGGTCCCTTGAATCTGTGAAATAATCAAACTGCTGAATTTCTCAAGGGAATCAAAATTCATAGGGTACATCCCGTTGACCTAGAATCCAGAAATTTGGCATGAAGCTAGGTCTCATAGCACAGGTATAGGAATAAATCTGAAAATAGATATTTTTTTCTTACGTCACAAAAAATATACTTTTTTGGGATTTGGAAAAACTTCGAGACTCCAATCGGAAATCGAACACGTGAATTACCTAATTCCGACCTCTTTTTTTTATTCTTGAAAGGTTCGCGCTTGACTGTTATCTCACCTAATGGAAAGCGACGATGCGGTCGACGATGGAGCGCGCTTAACTAGAAATAACCTATTCACTCTTGGCTTAAAGATTCCCGGGTTGTACCTATCAGGAAACACAAATTCCTGTAAGGAATTCCACTCCTTAACTGTACGCACAATGAATGTGTTCCCAAAACGTTTTGTGCGTATAGGTGGGATGTACCACCATGTACCGGTGGCGCATCGCCGTTCGCATGATGGAACGGGCTAGGCGGAATTAGGTTATGCAATTCCGACGCACACTCCCCGAAATGCAACCGGTAGAAAACCGACAGGCTAGCAACTCGGCGTCGATGCTCAAGACTTTGAAGCCTCGTCTCAACGAGTACCTCTGGTAAAAACAAATTAAATTGGATCAAAATCCTCTTCCCACAGAACACAACGACTCTATCTTGCCACATGTGGGTCCACACGGGTCAGAAGCGCTTCCAATGTGACCACTGCAACAAGACGTTCACGATGAAGTCCAACCTGGCGGGACACATGCAACAACACGAGGGCGTGCGACGGACCTACGACTGCCGCGTGTGCGGGAAGCAGTTCACGTTTAGTTACAACCGTACTAGACATATGTTTGTAAGTATTATCTTTTTTAAGGGTCCATCTGTCTTTCGGTCGGGCTGTTTCTCATAAACCGTAGAATAGAATAGAAGAAACTGTCGCAAACGTGCTCTTCTAGTGCACAGCCTTCAGCGAGATAAGAACACGAATCTTGAGAGAATCGAATTGACTCATAGACGCCCTGAGTAAACTGAAGAGACTTATCTGCTTCTGGAGTGAAGTGGGCTGGTTGGAGTGAAGGCCGCCATGGCCCACGTATAATGGTCCGCTAAGGACTAAGTGCGGAAACCATACCATAATATAAAAAATCTTTTTACAAAAAAAATACAACCAACTTCAATTAAAAAAAAAAAACTGAAAAGTGCAAAATAACTTTAATTTCAGAAGTTGGTGTTTCTATAATAGTTTCGTCTCTTCGTTGTTTTTTTTTTTTTTTTTTTGCATTGAAGTCGGTTGTATTTTTTTTTGAAAAAGATTTTTTATTTTATGCTTTTTAGTTATGGTACCCCTCAGCCAAACTTAAATACCTTAGCATAACCCATCAATAAAAAAAAACAAAATCGGTCATACTATTAACCGAGAAATCGGTGAACATACATAAAAAAAAAACATACATTCAGCCGAACATAGAACCTCCTCCTTTTTGAAGTCGGTTAAAAATAGAATAGAATGGTTAACCTAATTTTCTTTCTCCCTCAGTTGCACACAGGCCTGCGTCCCTACAAATGCGATGCCTGTGAGAAGAATTTCCGTACGAAAGGTGAACTGCGAGCGCATGTGGACCACGTGCACTTGAAGAAGCCGCGACCCAAACGCGTCAGACGGAAGACGAAGAAATGCGAGATGAACACCTTAGAGTATTGAGAAACATAATGTTTAACTTGAGGAGGCGTCCTTTAATTACGTGAGACGTTTAGGGGGTAATTACTAAAAACTGCTACAACAAAAGCATCAACGCACCGACTTGTCCACTGCGGTTATTGAATTTTATGAATCAATTTTTTTTTCGGACAATTGCAGGCTCAGGATTATTGTAAAATTTTCTATTAAATATCTATATATATAAAAGGAGAAACCGACCGACTGACATATCAACGCACAGCCGAAAATACTGAGAATAGGACCGTGAAATTTTGCACAAGGTTTTATCTTTTATGACGTAGGCGAGCACTACGAAAGGATTCTGCAAAATTCAACTACTAAGGGGAAGAATCGGAGGTCTAAAGTTTTATTAGAGAAACCTACTTTCAAACGGGCAAAGCCGTTGGCAGGAAATAGTTATTAATAAGTGCTTATCTAAGTAGGTAGGTTATTTTATTTTTAAATATATAGGAAAAGATCAAGTTATATGTGATAAGTATTATTTTTTTACGTCGTAGTCCTTTTTTGACAAAGTGTACCCTTGCACCTAAGCAGCATATCGAAAAAGTGGGCGAGTTAGGACTGGGGATGAGTATGGAATAGGCCAATATTTTCCCGCAAAAAAACTGTGTAAAATCCTTGAAAATTGGGTTAATTTGAGTGAAACTTGAATCCTATAAACAAAACAATTTTTTAACATTTTTACACCAAAAATGTGTAACACAAACAATCTCGCATGAGATTAGGGGCAGGGGTAGATTCCAGTCAAATCTAAACTAGTGCGATTCACCATCAACGATTGCATTACTGCTTACCATTAGGTAGGATCGCACTAGTCAGTCAAGCACTAGTTTATGTAAATAAATAAAAAAATCTCTCAACTTCTTACAACGGCAACGGGGTAAGGGGGAGAGGGGGGTGTGAAATATCGCCAAAATCGTCTCACGTAATTAGTCGACGCCCCCTAACCGATTCTTTTTGGGCTGGCGACTCATCAAATAGCTTCTCGCGCTCTAGGGTGGGGCGAGAGAGAGTGTCAGACTTTCACTGACTAAAACCACACCTGTGTTTCTTCAGTTGCCCTTTGCGATCTAAGGCCACGGCGACTCTTTCGGGAAGAGCTATTTGATGAATTTTCACCTCATATAAGAAAAACAAAGGTAGTGTATTATATGTTAGTTAATTAATGAACTAATATAAAAACTTTTTATAAAAAAAAATACACCCGACTTCAACGTAAAAAAAAAAACTTAAAAGTGCAAAATATCTTTAATTTCAGAAGTCGGTGTTCCTGTAATAGTTTTGTCTGTTCTTTATTTAACACCAACTTCCGAAATTAAAGTTCTTTTGCACTTTTTAGTTTTTTTTTTTACATTGAAGTCGGTTGTATTTTTTTTTTTTGTAGAAAGTTTTTTCTTTTACACTTTTTAGTTATGGTACCACCACTAAAAAGTACCCCTCAGCCAAACTTAAATACCTTATAGCCAGAGTGCATCTCATGACAATTCAAAATACGTTTAGATTATATTAATTTATTACAGAGCTCCGGTGCCTAACTTCAGGCTTCATCATCAGATCACTTCGATATATTCCCACTCTACTTTCAGTCTGTCATCGACTACACGTATAAACAAAGCAATTTTACTATATAGTTCTGCTGTGATTCTATGAGGAGTTCTGTTCTATATCTTCCAAGTTCATGATCAGATCATAACAATATTTCTATGGGACCAACTCGGAAGAACCATAAAAAAAAAATCAAAATCGGTCCACAATTGACCGAGAAATCGGTGAACATACAAAAAAATGCATTCAGTCGAACATAGAACCTCCTCCTTTTTGAAGTCGGTTAAAAATAGTAGTTCAAAAAAAGTAGCCGGTGTCGGGAACAGCATCCAAGCTACCGGTGGTTAGGGCTCCAGAGAAAGGAACCTCACGATGCAAGTCTACTCTACTCATGTATCAAGGAGTACTGCCTTCTGTATCAGGCCTTTGATCCAACCGCACAACGATAGCTTCGACGGATGGTTGTCGAAGCTTTTGGCTATAAGACCATTGCCGGTCACGACAATCGGCACAATGATTCCCGAGTCCACATTGGTCTAGTGCCTTGATTGGTCTAGTGATTGGCCCTGAATATGCTATGCCGGAGGTCGTGGGTTCGATTCCCTCCCAGGTTAAATATTTATGTGATGAGGACGATCATTTGTTCTGTGTCTGGGTGTAATTTATCTTTAATATGTATGTATTTAGAAATATATAAGTAAGTTTATCAGTTGTCTAGTACTCATAACAAAAGCTCTGCTTAGCTTGGGACTAGACGGTGTTGTGTGATAGTTGTGGATTTTTATTATTATTTTATACATTCCACATGTCGACAACCTCGTGTGCTAAGTCGAGATATTTGATTTGTTTCTCTCAGCTTCCACGAGATTCTCGTCATGTGGGATGGTAACATTATTATTATTATTGCCCCTGAGGTCCTGGACCCTTGGAAGGCATACGAGGGGCTGAAGCCAACTCGCAGAGGTCCTTTATCTTATCTTGTTGTGGGGCTGGCTCTAGGCCAGAGCACTTCGACCCTTCTGGATCTTTTGTGCTATGCCCCTCCTGTCTACTCAACCCCTAGCCCTCCGTGCGCCTCCTTCATGAGTCCCAGTATGGCCTTGATGGGGCTGAGCCTGTAGTCCTCTGGTCTTGGGAATGGTTGGCCCAGATACCCTAGTCTTTTGGAGCCTAGTGCTGTAAAGTCGCACATCAAGTGTAACAGTCTCCTCTGCATCTCCACAGATCCTGCAAGTCGGGTCGCTTGCTAGTCCCATGTTGTGGAGCTGTTTGTTGGTGGCATAGTGCCCCGTGAAAACTCCTGTGATTGTTCGGAGCTGTGTTCTGCTGTACCTCCATAGTTTTTGGGTCCAGGCCTTATCTATGTCATTGAGAAATAGCTTTGCATGCTTTTGGCCTGTTGTGTTGCGCCAGTGTGTGCTGTGTAGATAATTTTACTAACGTGATACCAACCGACGATTATCCCTGTACGCTCTATGCTAGTGCACCCAAGGACAAGCCCCGGTTGGTGAAAAACTATTGCAACATATGGAAAACAAAGATAATAGGGCTGAGGCTTTTAAAGTCTTAAGTGGACTGGTAACTTGGAACGTTCTTAAGAGTATGGCCCCTCCCTGAACAATGTTATTATATACATCGGTAAAATTATTTGTAGCGACATCTATGGCGTCACATAAGAACTAATCCTGCATCGCGCAATTAAAGTTCTCTGCGCGATTGGAACATATAAAACAACCCGAAATCCTCTATCGGGCAGTTGCCCACCAGACATAACACCCGTCCGGTCGGAGAATCCTCCCTTTTTAACGGAGGTTTGGCTCTGTTCCGCTGCCTTCGTGCAGCCCCTACTTCGTGACGTCGTCATCACTTCCTCAAGCTTTCGAGCAGCGAGCCACACAGCCAGCACCCACGGCTATAAAGAGTATCCTGACCACCAGCATGCCTACCTGGTCATACCTGGTCAACACCCTCAGCCTCATCAGCGACCTTGGCTAAGCATACCGCACCTTCATAAAAATCGCTCAAGCCATTCCAGTAGAGTTCAACTACAAGTACTAAGATACAAGATCTTTATATATTATATAGATTTATATTTAGCTTTAAATTATTAGTAGTTATATGAAAAGCAAAGGAGTTGATTATGATTTTATTTATTTGTTTACAATTTACTGGGGCCCGCGATTTCGACCATGTCAGTTTTTTTTCCTTATTCATTTTAACAGTGCGCCTCATCATCAATGATTGCATCACTGCTTACCATTAGTTAGGATCACAATCAAGCACTAGTGGTATTAATTTAAAAAAAAATGTAACGCATATTTTCCCTATATAAGGTGACTGGTAATTAGTGACCGATACTTAAACACGTGATTGAACTCATGATTACAAACAACTTTCCCAAAGAAACTTTTTTTATATATACTCACTAGTTTGTAGGTACATTCACTGATTAGGTACGTACACCTATGGGTTTGGCAGCTGCGCAGGTGTTCTATCACTATTGTAGGTACGACGGCGTCACGCGGTTAACAGCTAAACGGTCGCCGCTCGCAGGCGCGAAGCGTATTTAAACAGTTGTTTTACTATTGTGATAAAACTAATGAGAATACAAAAGTTTCTTTGGGAAAGTTGTGTGTAATCATGAGTACAGTCATGTGTTTAAGTATCGGTCACTAATTACCAGTCACCCTATATAAGGTCTATTTTACATAGCATGGGTAGGATGACAGCAGGACGAAAATATACATCTTTAAGATGAGAGAAAAGGATAGGTAGCTACATTGTATTGTATGAATACGACAGTTGTCACCCGCACCATCCTATAGCACTTGTAGTGTAATGATTACGATTGTAAGTTAGTCTTAGTGCTCAGCTAGACTGGCAGCGCAATGCGGGGAGCGACGTGGGTGCGGGAAAACGCGTGTTGTGCCTGTCCGCAGTCGAGCCATCAAAGTAAAAAGTTTTTATTTCAAATAGGCCTACATGGGCACTTATAAAACGTCAGAAGCTAGTGCACGGCAAATTGGTCGTTTCCTATGGAGAAGAACCGGCAAGAAATTTCATGGTTACTCTTTTAAAAAAGTGGTTGTTTACAGTATTTTCATATTTCGTATTAATAGACATCATCGAGAACTAGTTTGAGATCCGGTTCCCTTCAAAATGGTTAGGCTGGGTGATGCTAATATTCGCGTCATGTCCGTGAACGGGCGCTGTCAGTTGAGACTGTTCATCTCTTAGCTGCCGGTTACTATTTTAATATCTATATTTAGTTTTCATTTTTAGTTTATTTCCATTGTTTCACATGATAGCGACAAGAAACATGTAACAGAGATATTTGTAATTACAAAACATGATTGAAAAGAGTGTCCATGGAGTTTCTTGCACATTCTTCTCCGTAGAGATCTACGCTTTGGAATGTGCAATTAGCATCATTTTGCTGACTGACTGACTTCTTGACATTTCAAAAGTGCCTGTAAATGGTTTATTTGAAATGCTTTGAATCTTGAATTTTTGAGATGGCCCGTCCCGCGCAGTTGCAGCCCACGCACTCACTGCGGCCACGCGCTATGAACGAGCTAAGGCGTGAGTTACCCGCGCGCGTCCTACGCCCTCGTTCCACGCCCGCGTTTGCAGTCTGGCTGAATACTTAATATTGCATCATTTCGCGCAAATAAATTGTTTTCCTTTTCTTTTCTTTCTTTCAGATACGTAAAACAGGATAATCCCATATGGTCACAATTTCAAGATGTTTTATTTAGCGCGGAACCCCAATATCTTTACTAAAATACAAGATGCTTAAATTACTCCTTGTAACGTCAGAACGTCAACGGTATATCAGTGAAGGTCCCGTCAAAATCGATCCAGTTATTTCGAAGATTAGCTGGAACAAACAGACATGACAGATAAAAATGTAAATTACATTTTTGTTATAGGTTATTCTACTTTCGTTTAGTATTTTTAGTATAAACTAGTGTCCTACCCCAGCTTTGCTCGGGTATTATATACAGAAACCTTCCGCGTTTATTGCTCTGTCTATTAGTGAAAAACGTATCAAAATGCGTCGCGTGGTTTAAGAGGAATAAGTGATCAAACGGACTGATGCGGAAAGCAATTTTGTTTTATGTTATTAACGCGGTGTCCTGCTTGAGCGACGAATACACAACGCGACGCGATGCAATGCAGAGGCGTAGCGTGGACTAATTTAGACGCGGGCGAAGGCGCATCAGCGAGGCGATTTTCTTTTATAAATTCGAAAACGAGACCGCAACTGTCGCAACCCTGTGTTCGACCACATCGCACGCGTTATGTCGCGTCTCGCCGCAGTCTGCCATATAGGCAACTAGCTTCTGCCAGCGGCTTCGCTTGCGTAAAAGTGAGTTCCACTATACTTTTGGACCCCCGTCTCATTCCTTTGGGGGTGAATTTTGGAATATCCTCTCTTAGTGCTCGCCTACGTTATAAAAAGAAGCTTTGTGTCACGCTCCTAGTCGTAGGGCCTGTCCGCACAGCGATATTTCACCGTGAGGTTTTTATTCTTGCGTATTATATTACGCGATCGGAATTACACTAGTACACACTGCGAATAAAATTTCTTTTGTCAGTTCAATGCTGTTCCCGGCTGAGACGCACGTCTAGAATGGACAATCGAACAAAAATGTTACATAGCGCCGCCGTTGATGGACTGAGCAAAACGCGAAAATTTTTATTTCGCAGTGCGTACATAGCCATAACTACTCTATACTGAACAAAACATTCGCGCGGATTTATTTTCGCACCGCATCGCGCCAAATTTTTTTTTCTCTCGCCTGTGCGGATACTTCCATAAGATTCAATGTGTTAGAGAATGACTAAAAAAAACCTCGCGATGAGATATCGCAGTACGGACAAGCCCTTAGTGGTTTCGCCTGTGCGTTGATATATCAGTCAGTCAGTTTCTCCTTTTATATATATAGATAGGCCGCAAGCAGGGTATGTCGTTGCGTTGATCACGTTTGTCGCGTACAATGCGTTCCAAATAAGAATAGGATCGATTGCCATGTTGTGACGTCACGTCATACTGTCAAATCGCAAGAAATTGGGCAAAATTGAAGAACTCTGAGATGAGCAACATTGAAGAACTGGATTCTGATTAAACTTTTTTCGTTTACAGTTTGTAAATATTTTTTTTTTTAATTTCTTGTTTTGTTTACCATAATTATTCTTCGATTTGACAGTATGACATGACGTCACAACATGGAAATCGATCCTATTCTTATTTGAAACGCATTGTACGCAGCGTCGCGTCGCGCCGTATTCGTCGCTCACGCAGGACACCTCGTCAGAGATGATGGTTATGATTTATTGATTATTATAATAATATTGTAAGTTTATGTAATTTAACAATAAACTTTAAATACCTAATACGTTATTTTTTTTATTTAAGATCCTTGAACATTTGCATTATTTTAACTTTTGCACTGAAACGTGGTCGCTTACAATGGGCCTCATCAAGGCTTAAAGTTACCCAAAGGGCAATGGAATCAAGGTTGCCGACATAGCCCGAAGATTTGCTTAACTTAAGTGGTACTGAAAAGGGTACATTGCTCGTAGAACAAATGGTCGATCGGGCCGAAAGGTGGCATGTGGCGACCACATACCGGAAGACGCAGCGTTGGCGCAGCCTACGAACTGGATTAATGACCTGGTGAGAGTCGCGAGAATGTGATGGATGCGAGACGCATAAGATGGTTCCTTTTGACGACACTTGGGACGCAGTGGATGTGAAGTGGACCGGCCACGTAGCACAAATGCACACGGACAGATGGGCGAGGATTGTCACCTACTTGACGTTTGAGGGAGGTCGACCTCGGTTAAGGGCTATATTTCACCGGGATACTGGCGGCGCGACCAGTCGCCGCTACCAAAAAAATGTAAACAGCTCTAAGGGCTATATTTCACCGGGACACCATGGCGGCGCGACCAGTCGCCGCTACCAAAAAAATGTATACCTACAGCTCTAAGGGCTATATTTCACCGGGACACCATGGCGGCGAGACCAGTCGCCGCTACCAACAAAATCTATACCTATAGCTCTAAGGGCTATATTTCACCGGGACACCATGGCGGCGAGACCAGTCGCCGCTACCAACAAAATGTATACAGCTCTATAGAGAGTTACTCACCTGGTGTCCGTTTGGTTGCGCAACCAATTTGGCGGCGAGACCAACTCGAATGCTTGCACTTAAGGTCCATTTTGAAACTGTATCAGTGTTGTGTAGCGACTCTGGAGTCTGTATGGTGTCTAGTTCGGTAGCTTACGGACACCATGGCGGTGCAACTGGTCGCGCCGCGATGGTGTCCCGGTGAAATATAGCCCTTAGGTGGTGTAACGATCATCATGTCCGCGGGGCAAACTTGGCCAGCGACCGCCCTAGACAGAATGGTTTGGAAGGATTAAGGGGATCGTTGCTCAGCTGTGGAACAGAAAATTGGTTATAAAAAAAGGGGCGCAAAAATTTCTTAACAATCAGCCGCGGTAGGTAAACGTCTCAATAACGTTAACCAACGTTAACGTAATAAAAAAAACTCTTACTCAAGATGAGGTAGGGGACTTTGTTAGAGGCGTAGCGTGGACTAATTTAGACGTGAGCGACGTCGCATCAAATGCGATGCGAGGTCAAATACTAGTTAAACGCGAGCCTATCAATTATAAAAAACCCTCGTTCGTAACGAACGGCTTGCGCGAGGCCTGTTTGGGTGCGAGGCCGTGGGTAAAGGGCCGCTTAGCCCACACCTGGCCACTTTGTTTTACTTACGATACGAAAGGATTATCAAAATCGAATGAGTAGATGCAAAAACTACACTAAGGCCACAGAGTAAGACTTCCGTGGATGCGAAGGTTAACAATGGCAAATGCGGAGGTGGAAAGAATAAGAAAATATAAAGATTTATTACTAAATGTCAAGTTATTCTTCGTTTATGTTGGAGACTAAGACTAAGACTTCATCAGGAAGGCAGTTAAAAGCTTTGTGTCCATCCATATCAGCATGCTTTAAAACTTCATATAAAAAGAGTGTCCATAGAGTTTCTTGCACATTCTTCTCCATAGAATAATGCGTTCTGACAATTCAAAAATACCTGTAAACGATCCAGGAGCGCCGACTCCGTGGGTGCTTGGCAGCTCGAACACCCATGAGAAATAAACAGTGGGTGCCGAGCACAACTGAGAATAGAAATCAAAAAATAGATCAGTAATCGGCTTTTAGGTTACGTATAAATTATAATATTTCTTGATAATAAAAACTAGTTTCATTTCAATACAATGGCTTCATTTATATATTATTTATATTTTTATCAAACATAATTAAGTACGCAGTATGTAAGTAGGACATTTATTTATTTGTCGGTCGATCAGTGTGCATTTCTCTTCTCACACTTCGCCACTTTTTCGAGTCATTAAATGAGCATGAGCACCCATGAGGTTTTCTAAAAGCCGGTGCCCCTGAAATGATCTATTTAAAATATACGTTTCTGATTCTGAAAAAGCAATAGAAGAAAAGTTTGTAAGGAGTTAATTGGAAAGCCAGCTATTTTCTACGTTTTATTTTCATTCAATTGAAACTAGTCACAAGTTCATAACAAAAAAAAACGGTGCAACAGTGCTGCGCCTAAATCAGCTTTCAGAACTAAATCTATCAATACGCAACACAAACACACCATTACGCCCGGAATTTGGTACAGGCCATGGTCAGGAGCGAGGAGGAGTAGCAGGCGATCGCCTCCTTCTGCGTACCAGTAATGCTAGCAAAGAAGGCCGCACGCGCTAGTGAACGGCCCTCACGCCCCAGCCACCGGGATCCCGATCTGCGATCAATGGGTAGCTCTCTGTCCAACTGTCTGGTAACCGTCCGGACAGAGTCCAAGTCGTCGACGGCGCGTAGTGTTCCACGTGTACCTCAAGGAAATGTCAGCAAAACCGTAGGGGTCCAGCAGGGTTGAAGTCTACTGGGGCCATTTGTGCAAAAGAGAACCCCAGGGCCTTGGAACCCTTGGACGGAGCGAATGAATTCCCATCTAAAAAAAAAAGCCCACCATTACGCACTCGCACGAGGGCTAAAAAGATACTTCGCGCGTGAGCACCTTATCTCCCCTTAAATACTACATTATGAGATTTAGGGTTTATTATTTGTTCTGAAGGTCAGATGTTTAGTATTATTTTACAAGACTGACTCTATAAAGCTACTAAAGCTTCGTGTTATCTATCTCTTTCATACTAAGCTTTGCCAACTAGTGTGCGAGCGAGACCATACATCAATGTATAGTTATGTTTACATCACAGCACATACTTTGTTATTGTTACCTTCCTAAGTTTGGAAGTCGAGTAACTGACAAATAATATTTTCTCTCTCCTTCTGTACAACGAAGGTTTCAACCAGTTGGAAGAGTGCAGTGAAAACGATGATCCAATGACGTTTACATCTCTATTTGTTTGTTTACTGTTTGTCGGCTACAAGTATGACAGTCAATTAATTTACGATTTTTTTCTAAATATTATCTAATCGTCGGCAAATAAACAAAAAATCTTTTGCTAATTGTGATTTTTGATCACAAACAACAAATGTTCTTTCAAAAACCTTTTAAAGAAATGTGTTTTCAATCCTAAAAATGATGTCTTTATTTGGATCCTTAAGTTGTGACTTCAGTCGTTTATTTTTTGTGATTATTGTGATAAATATATATTAAAAATGAGGTGCTGTGTGCCGACCTGCAAGAATGATTCGAGACATATATCCAAATCACAGGGAATCACGTTTCATATGTAAGTTTATGCACATTTTATTGCACTTATTTCAAAAAGAATGCGTTTCACCTACGCGTCTTTTCCGTTCAAAATTTGTTTCTTTACGAAGATAAATTAATAATATTAACTTGTAATCGTCATATTTCTGAATATTGTAGAGTATTACTGCTAATACATAATATAAACCAAAGTAAACAGCATTATTTTTCTTTTCCAATTTATAGTGTCAATTATAAGAAATTTACCTCAGTTAATTCCTAAGTTATTATTTCACCTTCTTTCCAGCTTCCCCAATGAGTCATCACTCCGTAAATCCTGGCTCAAGGCTCTTGGTAAAGAGTCTTGGGAACCTAAAGAACGGAGTGCTGTTTGCTCGGAACATTTTCTATGTGAGGACTTGTATGAGACTAAGAGTGGGTTGCGGAAGGTCAGGGCGGGAGCTGTGCCTTTGATAGTTCAGGTAAATTCTTACTAATTAAATCCCAATGGAAAATAAGCTTGGAATTGGCAGTATGAAACCCATATGTCTCAGATTGGATTATTCCTGTGTCCGAACTCTCACTGGGTATGGGATTGTCATTTCATTGAGCAGTGAACCCATGCCAAATGCTGTTCTGTTTTGAAGATTCTAAAGCACTGACCATTAATCATACATGGGTGCAAAATTTTCAATTCTGAAATTGACAGCAAATCTTCTTTCCGATGTTTATAGTGCAAAAAATAAGATAATATTTATAAAAAAAAAACTGTATTGTGAAATATTATTATATGTTTGGTCATGTGTCTGCAAGTCTACAAAAATTATCTAAATTAACCTTTCGAATACTGTAACTAGAAACACAATAGAAAGACAATGAGAGAGTGAAGCCGCATTCTCTTAGAATTAAAATTATATTTTATTTTACAATTTGATTTTGATAGGTTTTTTTGTTTTATTTTACCATTTGACATTGATGATTATTTTTATTTTATGACTTGCAATATTTACTTTGTATGTTACATTTAAGTAAATTTTATTTTATTATTGTGAATGTGGGGACTATGTGGATTACTTTTTTCATTTCTGTAATTTTAACATAAGTAATGGCTGCCAGTTTTAAGCTACTTTATGCGGTTTACCCAAATGTCCTTTCTTTTGTATTATTTGTATAAGTCGTTGAGCTCTTTAGTAGTCCTGAGTTGAGCTACATGAATACTGACAAATTCTTGCACTGACTGGACAGGTGCACTCAAATCTGTATAGTTCTTTCCTCAAAAGACCATCGCAGACACTAATCTACATGGTTCTCATAATTATGATTTGACCATTATATATTTTCTAGGACTTTAAGAGACTGACCCTTGAGTTTGTTTCGGTGTTTCTTCTCAGGGTAGTCAGCTAGGAAACACCGGCCTCATCTAGTTTCAATTGACGAAAAGATTGATGTATAAAAGTGTTTAAAAACCTATTTGCAGAATAAATATCATTTATCATATGCTTCTTTTTCAGGATTCTTCAAACTGTGATTATGGAGAACCTGCCAGTTTAAAGGTATTTATTTGTTGCACTAATTTTTAAAAGAGTTTATACGGCTTTATTTACAACTAAGGATGCATTCCCAATATGCATGTTGTAACGGTAAATTTATCGTCGGACGGCTATCGTTTCTAGCTGTTCCCATTATAACAACTGTTTAGCGTGGCCACGATAGATAGTCGCAAAAACAACACAAGATTTACCTACACGGTTTAGTCTTCACAAATGTTTATTGTTTAATGATTCACACACAACTATCACACAACGCCGTCTAGTCTCAAGCTAAGCAGAGCTTGTGTTATGAGTACTAGACAACTGATAAACATACTTAAATATTTCTAAATACATACATATTATAGATAATGATTGTCGTGCTAGCTGTTCCCTACTATCATGACAATTTGTTTTAACCGCAAAAAAAAGTCGTAGGCGATAGTTAATCGTGTCGTCCTTTAAGTAAACACCTCTATCTATATATATAAAAATGAATAGCTGTTCGTTAGTCTCGCTAAAACTCAAAAACGGTTGGACCGATTTGGCTTATTTTGGTCTTAAAATGTTTGATATAGTCCAGGGAAGGTTTAAACGGTGAAAAAAATAAATAAAAAAAAACACGAAAAAAAACCGAATACAACGCCATCTCTAATTAAAATGTAAAACGAATTATGCTATTCTGGTAATGCCAGTAGATGGCGTTATCCTTACTATTATGCGGTACGAAGTTCGCCGGGTCAGTTAGTTTAAATATAATTATATGCCACGACACATCTGTCGTCACGACAAAGTGGGAAATGTATCCCTTCGGGATTGAAGCTTCATTCTCGCAGAAAAATGAAAAGTAGCCTAAATCACTCCTTGTGACATCAGCTAACCGTCGGTGAAAGTCCCGTCAAAATAGGTCTAGATATTTCGGAGATTAGCCAGAACAAATAGATTGACCTACAAAATTTTTATAAATTGCATTTTTGAGGTATCAAATATATTTGTTTCTAATAATAATAAATTATTTATTTCAGATTCTACATCCATATTTGTTAGTACAATGCGAGCTTACAAACTAGTGTTAGTAAAAAAATAAAAAATAAATATTATTGTGGTAGGCTGGTATATATGCATTTAGTAAAAAAATATTAAGTACATAATATATATTACAAACAGACATTTTAATTTTATTTACTAGCCTGTTGGTCTAGTGGTTAGTGACTGTTATGCCGGAGTGCTGTTATCGTTCGATGGGTTCGATTCCCACCCAAGACAAATGTTTGTGTGAAGAGCACGATCATTTGTTCTGTGTCTGGGTGTAATTTATCTATAATATGTACATATATATTTAGAAATATATAAGTATGATTATCAGTTGTCTAGTGCTCATAGCACAAGGTCTGCTTGGTTTGGGACTAGATGGCGTTGTGTGATAGTTGTGGAATATTATTATTATTATATGTTTGTATATAGTATAGATGCTTAACAGAAATTTATGTTTTTCAGGTTTGCAGAATCTGTCTTGTAATGGACGCTAAGTTAGTACCAATAAGAATATATAAATTGGAACAGGCATATGAAAACTTAACAGGAATATCGGTAAGTTTAACCTTTACTCTAGTCTAGTCTATAGTTAGGGTTCCGTGCCTCAAAAGAAATAAACGGAACCCTTATAGGATCACTTTGTTGTCCGTCTGTCAGTCAAGATCCTTTATCTCGGGAACGCGTGGAGGTATCGAGTTGAAATTAAAACCATATATTCAAATCTGCAGTCCCTTAAACTTGTTCCGGGAGTTCCATACAAACTTATCTATGTAAACAGTGCAATCCCCGAATGGAGTTTTGAAGATTTTTTCGAATCGCAAATTGCTTTACGCAAAATTTCAGGATTCTGGATTAACAGGAAGAAGTACCCTATGAATTTTGATTTCCGATTTTTCGAGAGTGTCGTAATATACGTTTTTTGCGACATAAACGGCCGTATCTTTTTTTTCGTTAACTTAGAAGTTTGATGTTTTTTTCACAGCTTCAAGGGACCGCAGACCTGAATATATGGTTTTAATTTCAACTCGATACCTCCACGCGTTCTCGAGAGAAAGGGTCTTGACAGACAGACGGACGGACGGACAACAAAGTGACCCTTTAAGGGCGGAACCCTTAAAGGGTCACTTTGTTTCTTTCTTTCACGGAACTTTATTTTTTTTGAGGTACGGAACCCCAAAAAGAAACAATTGGGTACTTGACTCAACTTTTTTATTTTTTGTATTAAAAAGTAACTTTATCCAAAATCGCAAATAGAAACAAAAGCCAAAGCAAAGTATTGGCATGATTTACTTATTTCTTTTCCCCAGAAATGAATGAAACATAGTTTATAATTTAGAGGACAACATGAGGATTCAATAGCAATAATAAATAAGAACCAAGTCTTTAAACCGTAACCGAACGAAGTTACGTATAGAAGCATTGCTAGAATATTTTTGTTAGGTGTTACTTATTTTCCTTATATTATAATGAAATGCAAATATAACACGTAATATTTTGAGGTTTCTATTCATAAAATAGATTAAATTGGTTATTACTGTGTAATTTTTTTTTTTCACTCGCAATTTTTCATTACTAAACAGTAAAAAAACAGTGATAAACGAACCAAAAAAATACGCGTTAGTATTGTAATGGTGAACACTATTTAATGTGTACCCACCATAAACACCGAAACCAAAACTATATTTAACAATGGGAAACTTAAAATATCAAACATAGAGTACTTTTATTTAAGAAAAATAACGCCTGATAAAAAAACTATAGCAATCTACTATATAGTCTCTAACTTCGTTTAGTTACGGTTGGTAGACATAATTCTTTTTCTAAGATATGGTCTAGGTTTAAGAAGAGGGGAGGAGATATATCGAACTGATCTGATGATGAAGCTGGAAGGTAGACACTGGAACTCTGTAATAAATCAATGTAACCTAACAGTATTTGGAATTGTTTTAATTGTCATGAAATGCACTCTAGCTATAAGGTACATCGAAAAAATCTGATGATGATTATCTGAGAGGCACTTTTTAGTGGTGCTACCACAACGAAAAAATAAAAAAAAATAATTCGACTGATATTTTTTTTTGTAATTTTTTTTTTTAGTATTTGGTACTTGTTGTTTAATATAAAATATTGTACAAAAATAAGCACAAACAAATATCTTATTGTTTCAGTTATCAGAAGAAGACAAATTACCTCAGAAACTCTGTGTAGAATGCGTTCAACGGTTACTGAACTGTAGTCGGTTCAGACACAAGAGTTTGAGAGCCAACTCTCTCATGCTAGAGGTTATTAAGAAGCAGGATTGTGTGAGTATTATCATTAAGTACCTCCCTATATTGACTGGCCTGTTGGTCTAGTGGTTAGTAGCCCTGACTGCTATGCTGGAGGTCGTGGGTACTATTCCCACCCAGGACAAATGTTTGTGTGATGAGCACGATCATTTGTTCTGTGTCTGGGTGTAATTTATCTATATATGGAATGGATCTATATATAGAAATATATAAGTATGTTTATCAGTTGTCTAGTACCCATAACACAAGCTCTGCTTAGCTTGGGACTTCACGGCGTTGTGTGATAGTTGTGGAATATTATATTACTTATTATTATTATTATTATATTATGAAAAAAAAAGCCATTGACCGTTTAGTTTTTGACGGGGTTTCTTCGAATGAAGTTCAGTGGCTGCTTTAATTATCCCCTTCAGCTCTTGGGAGTTGAAATTTCGTCAGACCTTAACTTTGGGCGGTTCATTAAGTCCAAAGCCAAGGTAGCTGCTAGGAAACTCGTCGTTCTAGCAAAGGTCCGGCGGTATTTCACACCGGGACAGCTTTTAATGTTATACAAGCACAAGTCCGTTCGTGTGTGGAGTACTGCAGCCACATATGGGCTGGTACTGCAAAATGCCACCTAGCAGCTTTGGACTCGGTGGAAAAGCGTGCGAAGAGGCTAATTAGTGATCCAGATCTGGTTTAGTCCAATCTACAAAGGCTTGAGCACAGTCGTAGGGTAGCCAGCCTTTCGGTGTCTTACAGGATGCATTTTGGAGAGTGTGCGCGAGAATTGCTATGACTTGATTCCACTATCTATTTTTTTCTACCAATGGACAAACCGACGAAAGACGAGTATCCACCATTACGTTGTTGAAACCTCTACGGTCTGGACCAAGCGTTTCGCCTCGTCATTTATACCGCAAAAATCGAGGGACTGGAACAACTTGCCTGCTGCGGTCTTCCCTTCCGATTACAATTTAGGTGTCTTCAAGGCTAGAGTGATAAGGCTCTTAATAAACTAGTGCGCCTCACCATCAACGATTGCATCACTGCTTACCATCAGGTGGGATCGCAGTCAAGCACTAGTTAATAACAATAAAAAAATAATAGCAAATTGATTCCTAGTGGATATTGTGATGTAAAATTGGTGTAGTTTTGTATCTAAAGTGTCTGCACAGTGGGACAATAGATAACAGTTACCTGATGTTATATAATCAGAATAATAATATTTCACAACTATCACACAACGCCGTCTAGCCCCAAGCTAAGCAGAGCTTGTGTTATGAGTACTAGACAACTGATAAACATACTTATATATTTCTAAATACATACATATTATAGATAAATTACACCCAGACACAGAACAAATGATCGTGCTCATCACACAAACATTTGTCCTGGGTGGGAATCGAACCCACGACCTCCGGCATAGCAGTCAGAGCCACTAACCACTAGACCAACAGGCCAGTCATATAATCAGAATATCTCAGCCAAATTCTCTAAATTAACAACATCAATTTGGAAACAAGGATTTGAATATGGCGTTAACGAAATATTTACTTATTTAACCTTATTTTTTTCAGTTAACCGTCCAAAACATAAAGACAATAAACCGACTGAATAACCAGTTAACTTCTAGTTTATCATCAAAACATTTTGAAGTTAACCATTACGATTCATACTTTGAATATGAGGACCAGCCCATTACAATTCAGGACAAATCTCCACCGACTTGCAATGTTGACATTAAAGACGAAAACGAAATATTCCTCACAGAAGACATCACGGATAAGAACGATGACGGACTTAACGGTCCCGGAGTTAACGACCCCCGATTTGACGATCCCGGATTTGACGACGACGGAATTGCTGATACGGATGTTTTAAACGACAAAGATGATCAGTCAGAAAAAGAATACGTGTTGTCTGATAAAGATAATTATTCCTCGGATGATAGTCTTCCTTTAGAAAAGTGTAAGGCGAAAAAAACTCGTAAACGAAAAGAGAAAGCAATCAAAACGACTAAAACAGCGAAAAAGATAAAAGATCCGACGGAACCGAAAATTGATCGGCGGAGAAAACCGTTTTTAAACGATGATTTGAACGAAACACTTTTTACTATAACGGATTTGACGTTTGAAGAACAGATAGCTGAGATCGTGAAAAGGCAGGAGAGTTCGAATTATAAGAATTCTGTTTTTAAGTGCACCGCGTGTTTTAAAGGGTTTTTAGATGAAGATGCTTATAATAGTCACATGTCCAGACATACTAACGTAAGTATTATAATGTTTGCCCTTCCTTAAATATCTCTATACACCACTAAGTTTTAATTAATACAAATACTTAACGGGCTTATAAGAAAAGGTCTTGTTATTATTTAAGTAAAGTCTCAATAAATAATATTCATAAGCAGCAAAGTTATTCGCGTTTGTTTATATCACAAAATGTCACTCAATTTATGGACATATTGTACAGGCTATTGATTGATTCGATTACGAATTTACCTATTATGATGTTTTAATGGACAATTTTGGGCTATCGTTTTTTTCTAGTTTTGACTACACTAATATCCTACTACTAATGACTACATAATACTGATCCTCATTAGACTGGAAGCTCCAAACTAACTGGAAAAAGGTTAGGGTGATGGTGAATGGAGGAGTCCACGTAATTTTAGCGATTCACTCAAATGGCAAAGTTTTGTTACGCTCATTTCCACATTAATCGGAGAGAGATTAAACCATTTTTTTCTTTCAGCAATGCGGCGAACATGAATGTGAGATCTGCAAGACGCACTTCAAGCACCCTCACGCTCTCCGAAAACACATCACAGCCCATCACACTCAGAGGTTCAGCTGCAAACAGTGCACCTACGTCACTACGCATCGGCAGACGGCGAGGTTACACGAACGCTGGCACAAGGGGACCAAGTATAGATGTCCGCATTGTCAGGATGAGTTCGTGTGAGTAGTACTTTTTCCCTTTTTAGGGTTCCGTACTTCAAAAGGAAAAACGGAACCCTTATAGGATCACTTTGTTGTCATTCTGTCTGTCTGTCTGTCAAGACCCTTTATCTCGGGAACGTGTGGAGATATCGAGTTGAAATTAAAACCATATACTCAAGTCTACGGTCCCTTGAAGCTGTGAAAATTTACTTCTTACGACGCCAGCCATAATATTAGAACACATTCCCGAATGAGTACTTACTCAAGCTATCTAATTTTACTCAAATTATTAATGTTTTTATAGGAAAAACAGAGATAGCAGATAAGCCAGGTACAAAAGCCAACACGTCGATTGAGAAAGCAACTAGTGTTCGTCTCTTGTTTTTTTTGTTAAGTGTATGAGCGAGATCGGAGAGATTGCGCTCAGAGCGGCAACATTGCATAATGGATATCATAAGTATCATATCTTTCCGGCCACCGTAGGCGCGGGCTTGCGGACGGCGAGCAATGGGTAGCCCGCCGTCCGACCGTCCGGTAACCGTCCGGACCGAGTCTAAGTCGTCGACGGCGCGTATTGTTCCACGCGCGCCTTAGGGAGATGTCAGCAAATCGTAGGGGCCCAGCAGGGTTGAAGCCTACTGGGGCCATGGGTAGTGTGAAAGCGAAACCCGGGGTCTTGGGACGAAGGCAACGAAGGTACAGGAGTGGGTTTTTAGTCAGTAAAAGTCTGACACTATCTCCCGCCCCGCCCAAGGGCGGGGGGTGTCATAAGATGATTTTCCCACCGAAAAAAAAAAAAAAAAAAAGTATCATATCTTATGAATGAATCTCAATTCAAATTGAACACAGAATGGCAACATTACGTCGACTTTAGTTGTACGTGAAGTTTAGGTTTTTATTTAATTCTTTTGTTGTATTCTATGCAGCAGTGCGGCTGTATGAATGAATGCTTTGTTCATGTCAGTAAGGCAAGCTTAAACACTCCCAATTTTTAAAAATATGGTTAAGGGTCACTACCTTTCCTTATGAACGTCGTCATTATTTCTCTGCTTTCATAATTATATATATTATATGTAATTTATTAGTTTATGTATTGTGTATACGTAAATAGTACACCATGAACTACCTTCGTATCTTTTTTGCTTCTCTGTCAAATCCATCCAAAGGTTGTCTGTAAAAAATCACTTATGACCGCCCATTGTGACAGCCTAATAATTAATCCTATAATTTTTAGTTCCTAATATAAATAAATAATACATTATTTATTGCCATAAAGTTTTTACACTCATAAATGAAATTCCCTGGCTCCTGAGCTAGTTAGGAACTGTATTACAGGAGCCAGTGTATTGCCCATATTTCTGTTATAGTTTTGTCAGCAAATTCGTACAATTATAAAATAATATTAAGATGAAAAACATATCATAATAAATTAAATCTACGGTCAATGACAAATATCACAATTAATAATTCATTAAAATCAGAATATATGAAAAAAAAAAATATTAAAAAATAGTAATGTTAAAATCCACAAATAAAATCAAAGTTAAAGTATAAAAATAAAATAAAATCAGTGTCCAAAAATTTAAATTAAAATATAATCCACAAAATAAAATCAATATTATAATAAAAAAAAAAAACAAAATTAAAGTTTAAAAATTAAATAAAATAAATTCAGTGTCCTAAAACCTAAATTAAAATATAATCCACAGAATAAAATCAAAATTAAAACCCAAAATAAAATTAATGTCAAAAATAAAATAAAATTTAAAATCCAAATTATCTTCAGAAAAGGTAGCAAAAATCAAAATAAAAACAATTTAAAATAAATTAGAATAAAATAAAACGCTTTTTGTTTTTTTGCAGTTTATTGTAATTTTTATTTTTGGTGTACAATCTATATAAATAAAAGAAAGTCGTGTTAGTTACACTGTTTATAACTCAAGAACGGCTGAACCGATTTGGCTGAAAATTGGTGGGGAGGTAGCTTAGAACCAGGAGACGGACATAGGGTACTTTTTATCGAGTAGGGTAAAGTGGGGTAGAGTAGGGTAGAGTAGGGTAGAGTAGGCTAGAGTAGGGTAGAGTAGTCAGTTGACGGGAGCGAAGCCGCGGGCAAAAGCTAGTAAAGAATAAATTTATCTATCTCTCTATGATTTAGATGTTCGGTGTCATGTATTTTCACATAAAAGCCGGGCTTATTTACTTCTATTGCTTGTCCCTGTGTCAGTCAGTGAGTCAGGACTTTGCCTTATTTATATACAGTCTAGCTTCTGCCAGCGGCTTCGCCCGCGAGAAAGTAGGTTTTCCCAAACAAACTTTGAACGTCATCTTATGACATCCCCCGCTCTTGGGCGGGGCGGGAGATAGTGTCAGACTTTTACTGACTAAAAACCCACTCCTGTTCCTTCGTTGCCTTTCGTACCAGGGCCGAGTCTTCCTTTCAGACCCTTGGCCCCAGTAGGCTTCGACCCTGCTGGGCCCCTACAGTTGCTGACATCTCCTTGAGGCGCGCGTGGAACAGCATGCGCCGTTGACGACTTGGGCTTGGTCCGGACGGTTACCGGACGGTCGGACGGCAAGCCACCCATTACTCGCCGTCCGCAAGCCCGCGCCTACGGTGTTCCTCCCCTTAGGAGGTGAATTTTGGAAAATCCTCTCTTAGTGCTCGCCTACGTCATAAAAGAAAACCTTGTGCAAAATTTCACGCTCCTAATCTCAGTGGTTTCGGCTGTACGTTGATATGGCAGCCAGTCTGTTTCTCCTTCTCTATATACAGATAACATCCTAATGTATTGTTTCCAGTAAATTCACGACTTACATGGGCCACATCCGCATAAAGCATCCGTCAGACTTCGTTTGTGAATTGTGCGGCTACTCCTTCGTCAGCGCCAAGGGCATCGAGCTACATAAGAAACTGAAACATCGACTTGAAAATGTACAGGTATGCGTATAACTCTCTTTTGATAGATCTATAGCATACTAGCTGTCCCGACCGACGTTGTCCATTTTGAAAACTGGTTTTTAAGCAAAAAATTTGAGCACGCGATTGCAGCGTCACCTATCGGGTCCAATTGTATTTTCAAACCATCCAAGGACTGACTCAAATATATACACAAAATTTCATCCAAATCGATCTAGCTGTTTGTCACGAGGTAGGTGACAAAAAGACGTACAGAAGAATGGAAGGATTATAGGTGAACGCGTGCCGGAAGAATCAGCGTCGGCGCGGATCTGGTAAGGGTCGCAGAAATCAGTTTTTTTTTTTAAATGTTTTTGGCTTGCACACTACATTTTTAAAACACCCGTATTTATAAACAAGTAAAAGTCACTGCTTAAAAGGCTTCTTTTTCACTCGCCTATCGTCAACATCGAGTATGGCTTCAAAGCTTGATACTTCATCTAACGCAATCTAACGCGCCTTAAACTCTGTTAGCATTCGGTAATTCCGAGATTTACTTGAATATTTCACAAAACTTGCTCCAGGAAATACGTGTTTTTTTTTCAAACCCTTTAAAGTTTTTGAAAAAAATTGTTGTCATTCAGAATCTTGATTAAATTTGCAAAGCTTCTATTGTTATATTTTTTTTTATGAAGTGTCAAAGTTCATACAAAATAGCAGATTTTCAGAGGTCTTTACTGGATGAGTTTTTCACAAATTTATAAATTGATTTTAAATAGAAGCCTAGATAATATCCACAAGACACAGTATCATATGGATATTAATACTAAATCCACAAGATTTAGTGAAAAATGTGTAATAACGTCATAATCGCGTAAGAGCGGTTGTATGAAAAACCTACTTTCTGTGTAAATCTATATATATAAAAGGAGAAACTGACTGACTGACATATCAACGCACAGCAAAAACTACAAGGCCTAGGAGCGTGAAATTTTGCGCAAGTCTTCCTTTTATGACGTAGGTGAGCACTAAGAGAGGATTTTCCAAAATTCATTCCCTAAGAGGTTGAAGCGGGGGTCCAAAGTTTGTATGGTGAAACCTACGTTTACGCGAGCGAGCAGAAGCTAGTATACTATAAAATGAGATTTTGTAATTAATAATCCTAAGCTTAAGTAATTACTTCTTTATATAAATACGGGTGTAAGTCATAAAGCCATATCTTGCGTAATATAATAATATAGTCACTCATATTCGGCTCCCCATCCACCTTCCCTTATTGACCTCATTGTCACTTTGGACCTTCAAATCACAGAAAAAAAAATCAACTTTTAAAAATAATCAAAAATATTAATAATAGTTTATTTAAGATAACTTTGATCCAATTTGTTAGTAGTATAAAAAACTTAAAACTAGTGTTAGTAATACAATCTTAATCTACTGGACCCCTGCCCGACCCATGAATCGAGGTATCAATACTCATGTGAGCACTAATACAATGATTCATGTACAGGCAGTCCACTCTACTGGCTATCATACTTAAAACGATGTTACGACTAGCCCGCACTCTGCTCAGCATTGACGCGCGTCGCTTGCGCAGAATAGCGTAGAAGCAATCGATGCGCGCCTCCGCAAACATACGAGATACACTACAGTGGCGGGGCAGCCGCAACATCGTTCTAAGCGCAATATTTACCCGTAGGGCACTGTACGCTCTTTGAGTATAGATTGCCCACAGGCTACTGGTGTAAAAAGATGCACAGAAGGCTCTAAAGAGGGTAATTTTTACCTCATTGGTACATCGTGCAAACCTGCGAGCAATCATGTTCGCCCTAACAGACAGTGCCCTATGTTCGTGCGTGTATTTCATCTTTTCGCTTCGCCCCTTTTGTGGCTAGGGTCAAGTTTAGATAGTATTTATAATTTCGTCACAGAGTACAGTCACTTTGTTTTCCATTAGTATAAGAATGTAACACGAAGAATCGCCAAACTTAAGTGGTAGGGCAAGTTACATTGCTCGCAGAACGGATGGCCGTTAGGGCCGAAAGGTTCTGGAATGGCGACCACGTGCCGGAAGACGTAGCGTTGGAAGGCCTCCTACAAGGTGGACCGATGACTTGGTAACGGATGTGGGAGTCCGATGGATGCGAGACGCACAGGACCGTTCATTGTGGCGACACTTGGGGGAGGCCTATGTCCAGCAGTGGACGTTTTTCGGCTGAAATAATGATGATGATGATGGTAAAGAATGTAACACATACAAAAAAGGTTGTTTTAGGGTACACTTTGTGAATATATGTATTTTGTGCTTTATTACAGTTAACATTGATGCTGAATTTATTATAGTCAACTTATATACCAACTGTTATACTTAAATGAATTCATTTGAACTATTTATCTTCTGAATTTATGAGACTTTTAATTAAATGAATTATTTATTTCTTACTTATACTACTAGTGGTTGTTGCAGCCCTCGGCTCCATAACACACTCGCCTACGGCTCGTGCGAATTCCGCCTCAATCGCAATGACAAATGTGCACGTGTGTCAAACGACGTTTTTCAATAATTAGCCACAGGCGAGTGCGATAAGGAGCCGAGGGCTGCAGTGACAAAATTTCCACGTGAACTAAACGACGTTTTTCAATACACTTTCGAAGATATAAATAAACGGGGTTTGACCCGCGCCTCGTGGGGGTCGACGCGCGCCCAGCCTGATACGATAAACAATTGTGGCGGGGGCGAACACGCGCACTTTTCTGCACTAGTGCGGAAAACAATCCATTGCGTGCCTAAAAGCGGTAGGATAAGAGAGTGGGTTTTCGAGTAAGTGTATTGGAAAATATTTGTTGTTCCAGATACCCGAAGACGGTCCGTTGTGTGAGCTGTGTAACGTGAGGTTCATCTCATCAGAGGCGCACAAACGACATCTCAGTGTTTCGGCTAAACATAACACAGGTAAACCATATTTATAAGAGGAGGGGTGTCTTCAAGAATAAAAGCATCACTATGATCCATTATGTTTTATTCATAAATCACTTTTTGTATGATTAAACTTAATAATTATATAACACTTATGTAAACAAATCAGTTTCAAAATAATATAATAACAAAATTCACTTCAAAAAAGTCCGACCAGCTCGGATGTCGACGAACGAATGACCGCTCACGCTTAAAGAATGAAAGAATGTGTAGTCAATTTATATGTTTGTGAACGCACCCATGATGCAAGAGTAATTCCTACACTCCATCCGCAATATGATTAGACATTTCACATGACTGGGCTGTTGGTCTAGTGGTTAGTGGCCCTGACTGCTATGCCGGAGGTCGTAGGTTCTATTCCCACCCAGGACAAATGTTTGTGTGATGAGCACGATCATTTGTTCTGTGTCTGGGTGTAATTTATCTATAATATGTATGTATTTAGAAATATTTAAGTATGTTTATCAGTTGTCTAGTACTCATAACACAAGCTCTGCTTAGCTTGGGACTAGGCGGCGTTGTGTGATAGTTGTGTGAATATTATTATATATATATATATATAAATAAGTACCAACCAAAAATATAAAAAAGGAATATTTTCAAATCCCTCAGGTACAGACAAAGACTCAAGGGAATCGAACAAGCCTAAGAAGGGTAGGAAATCTAAAGAGTCGAAGGAGCTCGAGCGACGGGCGCGAGACAAGGACGCAGATATCGACGAAAGGAGACGGATATACCCGAGTCAGATGCGGAAGGCGGAGGGACCGATACCGTGTGAACAGGTGAGGCATATATTTAAAGCATTTTATTTCAAACTAGCTTTTGCCCGCGGCTTTGGCACTCAGGAATAAAGCAGCTTTCTAACGATGAAAAAATTTTAGCAATCGGACCAGTACTTTCAGAGATTACCTCCTACAAACAAAAAGAAAATAAACTTTATTTTTCTATTTATTTAGATTATTATAATATTACTGTAGATTAGCTTTCACCCTCGGCTTCGTTCCGGGAACGGAATACCTACCCTACCCTACCTATTTTTTTTACTTTTAAACCTTCCCTGTATACTGGAGAATAAAACAAAAAAAGAATGATAAAAATCGGTTCAGCCGTTTTTAAGTTTTAGCGAGACTAACGAACAGCAATGCATTTTTATAGCATAAATTACTAGCTGACCCGGCGAACTTCGTACCGCCTAATAGTAAGGATAACGCCATCTACTAGCATTACCAGAACAGCATAAATAATTTTATAATGACATTTTAATAGCATTGTATTCTGATTTTTTTTTCGTGATGTTTTAAATTTTTTCTTACCTTTTAAACTTTCTCTGGACTATCTCGAATATTTCAAGACCAAAATTAGCCAAATCGGTCCAGCCGTTTTTGAGTTTAAGCGAGACTAACGAACAGATATTCATTTTTATACATATACTAGCTTTTGCCCGCGGCTTCGCTCCCGTCAACTGACTACTCTACCCTACTCTATTCGAATTTTTCTCGCCGTAAAAACCATTCTTGAACTTCAACGAACATTTAAAAAAAAGATTTGGCCAAATTGGTCCAGGCGTTGTTGAGTTTTGCGCTTACCAACACATTTTGCGATTCATTTTTATATTATAGATAGATGAAAGAAAAGGAAGTTAGTGATAGCATTACGAATTATAGGGCAGAATGGAAGAAAAAATCATGTTGCGCCGGCCCCGAATAACACGGGACAAGGGCAGGAAGATGATGATAGATGTAGATAGATAAACCTCTTACAGGCACTTGAAATGTCAAGAAGTCAGTCAGTCGGAAAAATTATGCTAATTGTCCAAAGCGTAGATCTCTATGGAGAAGAATGTACAAGAAATTCCATTGACACTCTTTTCAATAACATGATTATATAACACATTTATATGATCTATCTATCTATTGTTGTATGGTTTCCGCACTTAGTCCTCGGTAGATCATAGTGCGTGGGCCATGGCGGCCTTCATTCCAACCAGCCCACCTCACTCCAGAAGCAGATGAGTCCTTTCAGTTTTCTCAGGACTGGATCTTTGGTATTCGTTTGAGCGTCGATGTCAAAGACAACCTGTATATGTTTTTCTTTTCTTCTCTTCTTATGCAATGTTTTACAGATTGAGTTGTTCCTGGTCTGGGTGTCTTGTGTAGTCAATTTATATGTTTGTGAACACACCCATGATGCAAGAGTAATTCCTACACTCCATTCGCAATATGATTAGATATTTCACATGACTGGCATGTTGGTCTAGTGGTTAGTGGCCCTGACTGCTACGCCGGAGATCGAACCCACGACGGGTTCGAATCTCACCCAGGACAAATGCACAACACCTCACTCCAGAAGCAGATGAGTCCTTTCAATTTTCTCAGGACGTCTGAGTGAATTCGGTGCTCCCAAGGTTCTTCTTCTTATTTCACTGACGGCTGTGAACACGAGGAGCACTTGCGCGACAGTTTCCTCCTAAAAACAAAAAAATATATATATATATATATATATTATTGTTTTAAGTATTTGAATTTGCGGTTATAGCGGCAACAGAAATACATCATCTGCCAAAATTTCAACTGTCTAGCTACCGCGGTTCATGAGATACATACACATGCTTGGCGACAGACAGATAGCCAGTGGAGTCTTAGTAATAGAGTCCCGTTTTTATCCTTTGCGTACGGAACCCCAAAAACAAAACTACAATTGCTGTGTTCTGTTTCAGTGTGGCATGCAACTAGAAGACTCCCGGGCGTACCATGGTCACTTTAGGCGGATGCATCCCGATAAGAACAGAACGAACTACCCCTCTATGAAGTCTCCTTGTATGTGTGAAGTATGCGGGAGGATGTTCCAGGTAAGTTCAATCTTGTCTTGGAGGCGATTGGCGGCAGTGACCTCTCGCGCCGGGCCGTGGTACAGGCCATGGGCCGGAGGGAGGAGGCATGGCAGGTGATCGCCATTCCTCCTCACTCGCGTGAGTACCAGTAATGCTAGCAAAGGTGGTCTCCGCACCCGTGAGGGAACGGGTAGCTCGCCGTCCGTTAACCGCCCCAACTGAGCCCGAATCGTCGACTGCACGTAGTGTTACACGCGCGCCTCATAGAGATATAACAGCAAAACCGCAGAGGCTAAGAAGCCTACTGGGGCCATTGGTGTGCTTCCAAAAAGAGAAAGGAACGCCAGACAAAGAAGGAACATAGGAGTGGGTTTTAGACAGTAAAAGTCTGAACCTCCCTGCCCGTTCTGCCCTTGAGTGGGAGAAGTCATTGGATGATTCCCCACCTAAAGAAAAAAAAAGTGCCAAAAGAAAAAAAAAGTGAGTTCAATCTGCCGTTTGTTTCCCAGCTTGGTCACGATCGGCTTCCTAGCCGGGTCTAGAAAGTGCCGCGACGAACGCAAAGGGCAACTGAAGGAACTCGGGTGGGTTTTAGTCTGCAAAAGGCTGACCCTCTCGCCCACTTAGAGCCAAAAATCGCCTGACCGAGTGCGAATTTGTGAAAGTTACGCGCTTTAAAAGCTATTCATTTTTCTAGTTGTGTAACGCGAAACTGTCCTTTGTATCTAAAGCAGCGGATTTATTATGGCCTGTCCTTTAAATATTTATCTATACTCAGTGATGATACTACCTAAATATCCGGCGATTTTATAAACTGGTTACCTAAATATCCGGCGATTGTATAAACTGGTTACCTAAATATCCGGCCATAGTATAAGTTGGTTACCTGAATATCTGGCGATTGTATAAACCGGTTACCTAAAATGGCGATCTTATTTGGTTACCTAAATATCTGGCCATCGTGTAAGTTACTTACCTAAATATCCGGCCATAGTAAGCCGTAGTTTGAAATTTTTGCAGATAAGGGTTTTTCTTTGTATAGTTATTAAGTATTGGTGTTCGAAATTCGATCGGGAGGATAGGGAATATGCGAGACAATAATATTTGTTATCTAATCAGTTTGTCAATAAAAATACAATATTAACTGTGGAAACCATATCTAAATAGGTAGAAAAGCAAATGAGATATAACAATTTTAATCAAATGTATATCTGCCTCTCTTGTCAAGACGCCGTTTTCTATGACAGTGTAATGAACTTTGACGTCAAAATCCATGTCAGATTTCTCTTTGTTATTAGCAGCTTTGAAGTTTTATACATCTATTGTTGATAAAGGTATTTTAAAAAATTATTTTATATTTGTTTATCAAAGCTAAAAATAATTTAATTTAGCAAATAGAAAAGTTGCATATTTATTCCCTATTGTATTATAAATGTCAGAAAAAAATACTTAGCACAATATATTTTTACTATATTCATTCTGTTCTTTCCAGAGCTACGCTCTACTTAAAGACCATACCTGGGTACACACGGGCGAACGACCCTTCAAATGTGAGTCGTGCGGCAAGTCGTTCAGAATGAAACAGAGGCTGGTGGCGCATCGACGTGTGCACAGCCAGGTGCGCGCCAGCTACGTGTGCGCGCTCTGCGGGAAACACTTCTCCACGCACAGCAACCGGCAGAGGCATATGTTTGTAAGTATTAAGATATTATTGAAGTTTTAAAATCAATACATTTCACTAATATTAAAAAGACATAGGTTTGTGTGTGTGTATGTTTGTTGTTACTTCTTCACAGTCGAATGGCTGAACGGATTTCGATTAAACTTGTTACACGGGTACATCTTGTCCTGGAATAGCACATAGGATACTATTTATCTTTTTTTCTAGTCTAACCGAAAGCGCCTGATTACTAATATTTTATACTGACAAAACAAACAAAAGAAAATAATAACAATTTCAATATCCAGTCTAATACTGACCTACTATCCTGTATCCGGCCGGAAAGTTAAATTCAAAATTGTTACACAGGTAAAAATATGATGTTAACAGCTTATGTAGTGAAGTACATCTATGACACGGCTTTAGACATATACACACTGGTTGAAAAGACTGTTGCAACATTATAGCAGTAATCAATGGTTTAATACAGATAATTATTCAAATTTTAGGCAAACAAAACATTTAAAAAATAAAAAGGTTTCTAGAAGATTTTGATATAATAAAACAGGAACTAATAAGGATTATGCAATGGAATCTATACATTAAAATCTAATAATAATAAGTAATATCTTTATTTACCATAAAAATACCGAGTTTGAGGTTTCAAGAATACTTTACAATTTATGTTGGTCAATCTGTACAATAAATAATACTCTACCTCTTAAGCTAGGTATAACTGTATTTTAAGAGGTAGTTTACGGTCAGGTTTACAATTATCAACTAAACCTTGCCTCTAGTGTACTGTGTCATTAATTAAAAATGTGTTGTAATCTCTCATCTTGGTATTCATTAACAGAGTAATATACCTTCTCATATAATAGTTTTAATAATGTTTTTTTTTTTTAAATCAAGTATTTTCTTTAATTCTTTAATTTCAATAAAAACCTTATTATATACAAGCTTCTATCAGCGGCTTCGTCCGCGTGATAGTCGGTTTTTCCATACAAAATTTAGACCAGATGAAAGGGGTTTCATCCCCTTAGGGATTTTTTTTTTTTTTTTTTTTTTTTTCGGGTGGGAAAATCATCTCATGACATCCCCCGCTCTTGGGCGGAGCGGGAGATAGTGTCAGACTTTTACTGACTAAAAACCCACTCCTGTTCCTTCTTTGCCATTTGTTTTCCAGGGCCCCCGGGGATCTCTTTCGCATCACCCATGGCCCCAGTAGGCTTCGACCCTGTTGGGCCCCTACGGTTGCTGACATCTCCTTGAGGCGCGCGTGGAACACTACGCGCCGTCGACGACTTGGGCTCGGTCCGGACGGTTACCGGACGATCGGACGGCGAGCCACCCATTGCTCGCCGTCCGCAAGCCCGCGCCTACGGTGGCCGGAAATCGGGATCGGAATCCCGGCGGCGGTTGGGGCGTAAGGACCTTTGCCGTTGCCTCACGCGATCGGCCGCCTCCTTTGCTAGCATTACTGCTTCGCAGAAGGAGGCGACCGCCTGCCACTCCTCCTCGCTCCGGACCATGGCCTGTACCAAGGCCCGGCGCGAGAATCCCCTTAGGGATGAAATCGTCTACGGCATAAAAGAAAACCTTGTACTTAATTTCACGTTCCTAGTCCCAGTAGTTTCGGCTGTGCGTTAATATGTCAGGCAGGCAGTTGCTCCTTTTATATATATAGAAGATTTTAGGTGCTACTCCAACAAAACTTCGAAACTAATGCAGTTTCGTGTGGAATGGTACATTTAATAACTCTTTGTTACGACGTTTACGATTTCAATGTTTTAATCACGAAAGTTGAAAATGTACCATACCAGGCAATTTTAGGAGTTTATATTTAAAAAAATATGGTTTACAACTTATTAGGTTTAAGCTTAAATACAGAACGCACACATCTCATTTGGTCCGGATATTTAGAAATATTGCTGAATATCCGTCTCATTTTTAACAATCACAAATCTACGTCTACTCCACGTTTGACGCGTACCTAACCCAAAAGTTGGAAAATTCAAGCGATTTTTCAGGTCTTCATAAAATGCATAAGGCCCACAGCATCATCATAATTATGTAGTGTTAAAATACCCGTGCGTGCGTTATTCAATAATCTAATTTTCTCATCTGCCTGTTTTTTGGTGTCTGAGAATTAAGTGAGCAACTATATGTCCTTGTCTTGCTCGTCCATCTTATCGTTCATACTGTTCGTCCTTTTTTTATTGTGGATAGGCTCGCATCTAACCACTATCTCACCAGATGGTAAACGATGATGTGACAGACGATGGAGCACGCTTGCCTAGAAGTTACCTATTCACTCATGACTTAAAGGCCCCTAGGTTGTAGCTATCAGGAAACACAGACTTCAGCAGGGAATTCCACTCCTTAGCTACCGCTTCTTTTGGTGAGTTGTAATGATACGAGTATGTATGGAAGAATTTCGACACCCGCAGCGAACAAGGTTGTAACATTAATTCGGTAATTTTTCAAAATGAACCTAAAAGTGATAATACCATGTTTGAATTTTGTTTGGACTGTAATCCGAGATACTGCCTTGTTCGAAGCGAATGTCCATTTTCAAAAATTCAAAGCCTGTGTTCAGAGCTCGGTATTTCTGGTTGGGGCTTTCTTCGCCAGTGATATTTAGTGATAGTGATTACGAGCTGATAGTGGTATTGGTGTGTTTATAAACAGGCAGAGGGCATCTATAATATTGTTAATGATGACACAATAACAACCGCACTTGTCGAACTCCCAACTAAAAAAAAACTGGGCAAGTGCGAGTCAGACACGCGCACTGAGGGTTCCGTACAAACTAAATTATGTAAATAGTTCAATTCCCGAATAGAAAAAAGTATTTTTTTGTGACGTAACTACAAATGTTCAGTTTTCAGATTTATTCCTATACTTGTGCTATAAGACCTTGCTTCATGCCAAATTTCAGGGTTCTAGGTCAACGGGAAGTACCCTATGAATTTCGATTTCTTTAGGAGTGTTAAATTTACGATTTTTGCGACGTATCTTTTTTTCTTTAATTTAGAAGATTGATTTTTTCATAGCTTCAAGGGGCCGCAGACCTGAGTATATGATTTTAATTTCAACTCGATACCTCCACGCGTTCTCGAGATAAAGGGTCTTGACAGACAGGCAGACGGACGGACAACAAAGTGATTCTATAAGGGTTCCGTTATTTCCTTTTGAGGTAAGGAACCCTAAAAAGTATATAAAATGAAATAAAAACTCACTAACATACTTTCGATGTCTTTAATTCAGATCCACACCGGCCTAAAACCCTTCAAATGCGAGATGTGTGGCAAGGGCTTCAAGCACGCGAGTGAGAAGCGAGCACACATAACTTATGTACATCTGAAGAAACCGTGGCCGAAGCGAGCGAGAGGGAAGCGAAGATCGGAAACGAGACAGGTAAAAACAAAAAGTAACTTTAAAACCTACAGTGTAGAGTTTAGTTTTCAATGCATTGTAATTTACTCGTATGATATAAGGTGTGAGGAAAAATCTTTCCAAACCATTTTTTATGAACTTAATAAGCAGCGTGTTCCCGTGTGAAGGGCATGTGTGCCGGTGTAGTTACAGGCACGTGACACAGTTCAGCGACGTCTCTGGGAAGTACTACCACCATACATAGTTCTGCCGCCAAGCAAGCAGCGTCGCTGTGTTCCGGTGTGAAGGGTATGTGTGCCGGTGTAGTTACAGGCACGTGACACAGTTCAGCGACGTCTCTGGGAAGTACTACCACCATACATAGTGCCCGGGTGTCGCCACTTTGTGGACCGCTCGGAGGACACGGTGGAGGTGTGCCCCGCTTGGGCAGAGCTACGCCGTGTCCTCGTGGGGGCGATCGGCGGCGGCGATCTCTCGCGCCGGGCCTTGGTACAGGCCATGGTCCGGAGCGAGGAGGAGTGGCAGGCGGTCGCCTCCAAATGCGAAGCAGTAATGCTAGCAAAGGAGGCGGCAGGCGGCGAGTGGTACGAAAGGCAACGAAGGAACAGGAGTGGGATTTTAGACAGTAAAAGTCTGACACTATCTCCCGTTCCGCCCAATAGCAGTCATAAGATGATTTTCCCACCGAAAAAAAAAAAAAACACACACGCTTAGTTCTGCCGCCAAGCAGCGTCGCTGTGTTCCCGTGTGAAGGGTATGTGTGCCGGTGTAGTTACAGGCACGTGACACTGTTCAGCGACGTCTCTGGGAAGTACTACCACCATACATAGTTCTGCCGCCAAGCAGCGTCGCTGTGTTCCCGTGTGAAGGGTATGTGTGCCGGTGTAGTGGCACGTGAGACAGTTCAGCGACGTCTCTGGGAAGTACTACCACCATACATAGTTCTGCCGCCAAGCAGCGTCGCTGTGTTCCCGTGTGAAGGGTATGTGTGCCGGTGTAGTTGCAGGGACGTGACACAGTTCAGCGACGTCTCTGGGAAGTACTACCACCATACATAGTTCTGCTGCCAAGCAGCGTTGCTGTGTTCCGGTGTGAAGGGTATGTGTGCCGGTGTAGTTACAGGCACGTGACGTGACACACTTTATCCCTGGTAAAGTCGATACACCTGCGTTACCTCTGGATGTACATCGATGGTCGGCAGTAACCCCTTATCCCATTACTTACAACTTCGACGGTCGTAAACGTTTCATTTTTCTTTTTTTAGGGCCAGTTAGCTCCTCAAGATCAGGACTTGGACATGCAGGCGCCTCTGTGGCCCCCTTGCGACCCCAAGATGGGAGAAATTGGGCCTATGCCTGATAATAAAGCCGTTTATTATAACTTGAAGATATAAATGTAAGTTGAGTATATAAATAGCTGTGAATTAAAATTAAGGGAAGTGTAATTGCAGTGCAAATGTCAAAAGTTAGATGAAATATTTCTGCGTAATTATTTAGGTTAGGTTAAAATAAATATCGGCTGATATTTTGTTAAAATTACTTATGTAAATTGCATAACATATGTCAATAAAAAACAGATGTTACACAGAATATGAAAAAAGAAAATACAAAAATAAATATAGTTAAAGATTCAAAAGATTCAAAAGCATTTATTTCAAATAAACTATTTACAGGCACTTTTGAAATGTCAAGAAGTCAGACAGTCAGAAAAAATGATGCTAATTGCAAAAGATGATTGAAAAGAGTGTCCAAACTCCAAATACAAATATTTCTGTTACATGTTTCTTGTCGCTATCATGTGAGAACAACAAGAGAATAAAGTAAAAATAAAAACTAAATATTTATATTAAAATAGTAACTGGCAGCCAGATGACATGAGATGATGACATGATGGCAGGAGATGACCAGTCTCAACTGACAGCGCCCGTTCACGGACATGACGCGAATACATATTATAAATAGTTTAATAAAGTTACAAAACCCATTGGGTACAATATTTCTGTTAAGGGTCAGTTCACACAGACGTGACGCGACGCGACACTGCGCGAAGTGCGACTCAAAATATAACTTTATTTACCATACGAAATGGCATACATTTCATTGTGAGAATTCAGAATACGTTGCACCACGCAGCGCTGTGCCGCGAGGCATCTCGATCTGAAATTTGAATCTTTTCGTGGCCCATTAACCGATTATGGTGATTTTTGGTACTATATGAACACTGTACATGAGTGGTATCAAGAATTCGAGCCAAGTCAAATGAAAATCGTAAAATAAAAAAAAATGAAGAACCCTAATGTGTGTGTATGCTTGTTACTCCTTCACGCTCAAACGGCTGAATGGATTTAGATCAAATTTGGCATACGGATAGACCATTTTGTTTGCAACATAGGATATGTTCCCCTGGGATAATTTCCTACTTTATAGCGGACAAAATCGATGTTAGACCTAGTATTAATATACTTTTCACGCTGCTTTGTAGTTGAACATTGAAGCTTTATGTGTTATATTTTAACAAAAGAGATCTGACATAATAATTATTGTAAATATGATAATTTTATTTATTTTTTACATAGGTATTTACATTTAAAAATACTAACTATAATTACAATAAAATAACAAAATAATAATAAAAACCCTACAATAATTATAACTAAATAAAATTAAACTAAATATGACGTCATAAAACTCTTCTACATCGCTGTCGATTGTTTGAATGTAGGGTTTTTATTATTATTTATTTTATTGTAAATATTAGATTTTATGTTAAGCGTAATCAGTTTTATAATGTTCTCCTTGCTGGAACTCAGGGCTCCTCTTTAGGAGAGGGAATGGGCCGTAATCCACCACGCGGGCCCAGTGCGGGTTGGTGGATGTCACATGTCTTTGAATATTTGGTTTCCTCACGATGTTTTCCTTAGTTTGTATTGTTAGCCTTACTTTGATGAAATATTCACTTCTGTAGTGTGGTTACACGCACATCGTTTTTTTACATATTAGGAATCAGAAAACAAAACATGCACGAGTATGAAAATAGTGGCGTCATCAGTGCAATAGCAAAGTAAAGGCGTATTCATACTGGGGTAAAAATAAAACAATTAATATTAAAGCAAATTTTATGTTACACAGTATGTTGAAATATTAATATTAAGTCACTATTTTAAAATTTAATCGTCATAATTTTTAATCTTGTTTCTACGAATAGGTGAGGTATTTTTTTTTTCAAATCGTTTGACTTGGTATGGTCATGTAAAGAGGAGGGATGAAACGCATGTTACTAAAAGATTTATGAGTATACATGTGGATGGATGGAGAGGGAGAGGGAGACCAAAGAAGAGATGGATAAATTGTGTGAAGAGTGATATGAAAGAAGTTAGTAATAGCATGACGAGTGAGAGGGCAGAATGGATGAAAAAAACGTATTGCGCCGACCCCAATTAACACGAGACAAGGGCAGGAAGAAGATGACAATTCACGCAACCCTACTTTCTGAAGGGCTTATATCAACTGATCAATGTGAACGCGGATATTTAATTTGCTATGATCTGATTGGTCAAGGGGCGTGGCTAAGCTGAATGACAACGATGACGTCACGATTTTCTTAACGCTAATGAACTAAAGTAAAATCATTTATGTGTTTTTCTTTCTTTCTTTTCTTCTTGTTTCTTGGAAATGGAATCAGTAAAGACGCTATTACTACTGTAATACCTGTGGCCGCGCATCTTGCGCTCAACGCAAGTTTCTGTTGAAGATAGTTTATATCGTATCCTTATTGCAAAAACCAACTAAATGCACCAACATTTTTGTATTATTATATTATGTTATAACTATTATTTTCGATCAAATCTGTATGTTATTTACTTTTTGCCGAAGCTATCATTGTAAATAAGTGTCCTAGCTAATAACCGGTTTTACCTGTAGATTCATCTTGATGAGACGAATGGATGAATGAATGGATTTAACTTTAATTTGGGTAAAAATTGCAGATAGTTTGTTTTTGCAATAAGTGTACGATATGTTTGTTTTTTATGGAAAATATTGACAATAACGTCTCGTCAAATGCTACTACAAAAGTTTATTCTATTCTACTGTTAATCTATCTTTCTTAAAAACAAACACTGGTAATTACTCCTTTATCGTATCGTGGGTGTAATATTTGTTCCGTGCGGAAGTGGAACCTGCAACATGCAGTGCAACAGTCAACCGTTCAACCACTGCGATTACTGTGCCGTCAAATGCTTTTAATGGTATATTTGAGCCTTGACTGGCCTGTTGTTCTAGTAGTTTTTAGGGTTCCGTACATCAAAAAGAAAAAACGGAACCCTTATAGGATCACTTTGTTGTCCGTCCGTCTGTCTATCTGTCTGTCTGGCTGTCAAGACCCTTTATCTCGGGAATGTCCTCCACATTCCCGAGATAAAGGGTCTTGTTTTATTGAGTTGAAATTAAAACCATATACTAAGGTCTGCGGTCCCATGAAGCTGTAAAAAAATCAAACTTCTGAGTTAACGAAAAAAAAAAGATACGACCGTTTATGTCGCAAGAATCGTGTATCATCGACACTCTCAAGGGAATCAAAATTCATAGGGTACTTCCCATTGACCTAGAATCCTGAAATTTGACATGAAGCAAGGTCTTATAGCACAAGTATAGGAAAAAATCGGAAAAAAACTTTTTTTGCAATTTGGAAAAATCTTCGTAATTCAATTCGAAAATTGAACTGTTCTCAAAGGTAAGTTTGTACGGAACCCTCAGTGCGCGAGTCCGACTCGCACTTGCACGTTCTTTTTTAAAAGAGTAACCATGGAGTTTCTTACCGGTTCTTCTCCATAGGAAACGACTAATTTGGAACCGTGCACTAGCTTCTGACGTTTTATAAATGCCCATGTAGGCACATGTGAAATAAAAATATTTGAATTTTTCAGTTAGTTGCCCTGACTGCTATGCCGAAAGGCCGTAAGGTTCGATTCCCACTAAAAAAAAAAGCTTCAGTAATGAGTACGATCATTTGTTCTGTGTCTGCGTGTAATTTATCCATAAATTGTATGTATTTAGAAATATATAAGTATGTTTATTAGTTGTCTAGTACTCATAGCACAAGCTCTGTTTAGTTTGGTACTAGATGGCGTTGTGTGATAGTTGTGAAATATTAATAATTTGTACTGTATGTTTTTAGAGCTGCGTTTCTTTCATAGTGTTTTAAAACAAGGACCTTACGTAGATAATTTATGTAGGATTATTTTTAAATTAAATAATTATAGCATAATATTAAGAATATAAGTGTGGACAATAGATCTGTAGATATTTGTTTTTTTTTTTTGATAATTTTGATTTTGATCGTGATTTTTCAGTATGAACAATAATTTATGTAGAAAACTTATGTTGTTATAATTTTAAAGACAATTTTAAGTGTTGTACGAATAACGAGGCCATAATAATATGTTAACAGATTTTTTTACATTTCTCATTTAATAAAGAAATAATAAAACAATGTTGATCACTATACTCCATTCGCAAAATGATTAGACATCTAAACAAACATATTTTACTGTTCGTTCTTCTTTGCTATTGATTCTTCGTATTGGCCTCTAACATATAACCTAGATTTAATTTCTGGCGAAAGGAAAAAATTAAAACATGCCAATAATTTGTATTGGCGTTTGAGTGCTATAGTTTTACCAAAATAACTGCAATGCACTATCAAAGTTCGAGTGTCCATAATGAAAAACCCTTTATAAGTGTCCATTATAATGCTTTGATTTGAAGTAATGTGGCGATATCTTCAAATCCTGCTGCAAATAGTTTCCTCAAGTAGAATGCTACTAAAGCCACAGGCACGAGAGCTACATTAGTTTCATTTTCGACCGATAGAGGCGCTAGTCGTTTATAAAATTGCGGTTATACGTCAATTGTAAAATTAAGGTCTTTTTACATAGGATGACAGTAGGACGAAAATATGCATATTTAAGATGAGAGAAAATAATAGATACAGTCAAAAAGGGTGAATAGGAACAAGACTAAAGTTTTTTCATGTTATTAATCCAATGACTTCTCGCGCTCTGGGTGGAGCGGGAGGGCATGTCAGACTTTTACTGACTAAAACCAAACCTGTGTCCTTCAATTACCCTTTGCGTTCTAGGACTACGGATTTCCTGTTCTAAAATTCCCCGCGGTCCTAGCTAGCGGGCATCGGCCCTGCTGGGCCCCAACGGTTTGCTGACATCTTTTTGTGGGGCGCATAGATGACGCTGCTGATGACTGGGCTCGGCCCAGTCAATAACCGGACAGCAAACTACCCATTGCTCGACGTCGGCAAGCCCGCGTCTACTGTGGCTGGTAGTCGGGGTCGAAATTATCGGACCTTCGTTCCCTTACGCGTGCTGCCTCTTCCTTCGCTAGCATTACTACTTCGCAGAAAGAGGCGACCGCCTGCCATTCCTCCTCGCTCCGGACCATAGCCCGAACCAGGGCTCGACGCGAAAGGTCGCTGCCGCCGATTGTCCGTGAGGTTTGCAACACTTAAGTACCGCAAAAAATTATTGCATTGTAATACAAAAAAAAAATGGAACTTGCTAGAAACCAATATTGGGAGAAATTAGTGAAAGTACTAATCAATGTTTTGTTTTCACCCCTGCATTCCTTTTCACCCCGTTTGACGGCAGCTACATTGTATGAACCCGACAGCGGTCACCCGCACCATCGTTTAGCTATTCTAGTGTAATATGTTGTAAATAATTGTGTGTATAAATCGTTATGTGAATAAAAATGCATTTCTAGACAATATTTTAATATCCAAGTGAATAATTTATTTATAATAATAAACCGCATATAATCAATTTTATTGTTTTATTTGAGAATATTGGGTAGTACACTATCTGTATCAAGGAAGGGGAAATTTTGATGTCAAGAGTGAATAGGTTACTTCTAGGAAAGCGTCCTCCATCGTCGACCGCACCGTCGCTTTCCAACAGGTGAACAGGTTTTTATTACATATGGGCTGGTGCTGCAAAATGCCATCTGGCAGCTTTGGACTTAGTGGAAATTCGTGCGAAGAGGCTAATTGGGGATCCAGATTTGGTTAAGTCCAATCTACAAAGCCTCGAGCACAGGCGCAGGGTAGCCAGCCTGTCGGTATTTTACAGGTTTCATTTTGGGAGTGTAAAAAAAACCGATTGCGATGAAACAAAGTCTAAGTAATATAAATCAAGTTACACACAATTTTAATGTACAAAAGTTATTTACATCAATTTCGTAAATTTCACGTGGTGCGCGCTTAAACACTTAAAGATTCCCAGGTTGTAGACATCAGGAAACCCAGATTCCGGCAAGGAATTCCACTCCTTAGCTGTACGCACAATGAATGTGTTCCCAAAACGATTTTTGTGCGTATAGGTGGGATGTTTTCTTAATATTCTTCTGTATTTTTATGCACCTGCCACATTTTCTCTTCACCACCCTAGGTTGACTGGTAGAGAATGCCTAAGGCATTAAGTCCGCCTTTGTACTTTTGTGTTGCATGAAGTTTTAATAAATAAATAAGGGCCCCTTATTAAATATTTTTGAAGTTGTTTGTTTTTGTGCGAAATAGCTTCTACTAGCATAGAAATAGTGTCCTGAGAGGCCTCGAAAATGAAAATGAGCTCATTTTACCTGTTGTATGCCAGAACGCAGATGTACGCGGGACACAACGGCTTTTTAATTGTGTCTGTAATTCGACAATAATACGAAAGGTTAAAGGATCATTGAGAAGGTACCTACTAAAATAAGTTTATTTTTTCGGGTGGGTAAATCATCTAATGACATCCCGACATGGGCTGGGCAGGAGATAATGTCAGACTTTTACTGACTAAAACCACTCCTGTTCCTTCTTTGCCATTATTTTTCCAGGACCCAGGGGATCTCTTTCGCATCACCCATGGCCCCAGTAGGCTTCGACGGTACGGTTGCTGACATCTCCTTGAGGCGCGCGTGAAATACTACGCGCCGTCGACAACTTGGGCTCGGTCCGGACGGTTACCGGACTATCGGACGGCGAGTTACCCATTGTTAGCCATCCGCAAGCCCGCGCCTGCAGCGGCCGGAAATCGGGATCGGAATCTCGGTGGCTGGGGTGCGAGGGACATTGCCTCGCACGTACACGTGCGGCCTCCTCCTTTGCTAGCATTACTGCTTCGCAGAAGAAGGCGTCCGCCTGCCACTCCTCCTCGCTCCGGACGATGGCCTGTACCAAGGCCTGGCGCAAGAGATCGCTGCCGCCGAGGACACGGCGGTGCTCTGCCCAGACGGGGCACACCTTTACCGTATACTCCACCGTGTGTAGAAAATGCTAAAGCGAAAAACGTGCTAAAAACTATTTACAAAGTATCAGTCTTAATCAGTAATAGAATTGAACAAAGGACCAACGTACACAGTTGGATATGCGGATGATCTCATGATACTTGTAAATGGTAAATTTCCTAACACTGTGTCAGGGATCATGCAGGAGAGTTTAAACATGGTTAAAAGGTGGTGTAAACTCAACCACTTATCTATCAACCCAAGCAAAACGGTGATCATCCCGTGTACCAGAAGGGGGGACCTAACAGCAATGGGTACCATAAAGCTCTACGACACCGTACTGGAGTTGCCCACAGAAGTAAAATATCTAGGAGTAATCCTGGACAGCAAACTCACGTGGAAAAGCCATGTCGAAGCGACAGCAAACAAGGCTCTAAGAGTATTTGGCATGTGTCGCTCTGCCTATGGGAAGACATGGGACCTTAGACCCCAGGTTATCAAATGGATCTACACCATGATGGTGAAACCGCTAATCACATACGGGAGCATCGTATGGTGGACCAGAACCAAGCTGGTAACTTGCAGACAGGCCCTAAGCAAAGTACACCGGACTGCCTGCATGGCCATTACAGGAGCATTTAGGACCACGCCAACTGCGGCGATGGAAACGCTGCTCAATCTCACCCCTTGACACATTGAAGTGGAACTAGAGGCGAGGAGGGCCATTCACAAGCTCAAAAGTATAGGGCACTGGACAAACTCCGGATGTAAAACAAACCACACAAACACAAGACCAAATAGGGAACTTGACTGGATGACCGACATGGGATGTGACAAAATACATACCATTCACAGTCTCAAAAAGGAGTTTAAGAACCGCTTACAATGGGCCTCATCAAAAGACTTACAAGTCACGGAAAGGGCTATGCTCGGAGTTTCCTTGCGTGATCGAATCAGGAATGAGGATATCCGCAGGAGAACCGAGGTTACCGACATAGCACGAAGAATCGCCAAACTTAAGTGGCAATAGGCAGGGCACATTGCTCGCAGAACGGATGGCCGTTGGGGCCGAAAGGTTCTGGAATGGCAACCACGTACCGGAAGACGTAGCGTTGGAAGGCCTCCTACAAGGTGGACCGATGACTTGGTAACGGTTGTGGGAGTCCGATGGATGCGAGACGCACAGGACCGTTCATTGTGGCGACACTTGGGGGAGGCCTATGTCCAGCAGTGGACGTCTTTCGGCAGAAATGATGATGATGATGACTCCCCGAAATGCAACCGGTAGAAAACCGTTTAATATCTCCGTTACTTCATGATAACTAATAGCTTAAAAATCTTAATGACTTTTAATAAAAACAAAGCATAATTAGCGACTAATTTTGATTTATAGAATCATGTTCAATATATTTTATCGTATAAATTGTTCATGTACTTTTAAAATCAATTTGTATACGGTTTGAGGATTTTCTATTCGGTTTTGTGATATCGTTGAAATACACTGACATGTCCGCCAATTTGTTGTTATGTGAGTATTATTTTAAATATTAAAATAAATTTGCGGTTACCATAATGTGGGTATGTATTCGATTGATCGAAAGAGTTACTTACAGCGGCCGTGGAATGCAATAAAGAGGTACTCGTGGTTCTAGGACGCAAAGGGCAAGTGAGGGAACATAGGTGTTTTTAGTCAGTGAAATTCTGACACGCTCTCCCACCCCTCCCTAGAGTGGGACAAGTCATTAGATGACTTACCAAACTAAAAAAGATCAGGGCCAACGCTGCGTTAGGCACGTGCACGCGCGGGCACACGTCGCGTGACGTCGCGCGTGTGTCGTGTGCGACGGTCCCCGTAGCGGAAACCGAATCTTTAACGGTGTGCATGTAGTCGTGTCGATGGAGAACTTTAATAAATTATTATGTAGCAAAACGGGCGCGGCTCCCCGCGACGCGTGTCCGCGCGTGTTCCGCGACAGAGCACTTTTGTATGGGACCGCGCGGGTGCTCGCTTAATGCAGCGTCGGTCAGCCCTAACAGATTTGATTATGTATTATGCGTTCTTGGACCCCGGGTCCAACCGATGGTCCCAGTAGGCTTCGGGCTTCTGCTGGGCCCCTACGGTTTTGCTGACATCTCTTTGAGGCGCGCGTGTTACGGTTACTGGACGGCGAGCAACCCATTGCGCGTGGCTGGAAGTCGGAGTCGGGATCCCGGCTGCTGAGGTGTGAGGATGTCCGTTCCCTTACGCTTGCGGTAGCATATCTACCATTCCTCTTCGCTCCGGACCATGGCCTATACCAGGGCTCGGCGCGAGATGTCGTTGCCACCGAAATCCCACACGAGGACACGGCGGTGCTTCACCCAAGCGGCGCACACCTTCACCATATGCTCCATCGTGTCCTCCAGTCGCTCTGCATAAAGGCGATACCCGCGCGTTTCTTCCGCCCGAATCCAGTGCATTAACCTCCCGAACTTACCATGTCCGGTGAGGACCTAGGACTGAACAAAGTAACTTTTAACAGATTTATTGATTTACTAGTGTTCGCCTCATGGCTGGTGGAATGTAAACTTCTCTTTTGTAAGAATGCGCTATACTGATCGGTATAGTGAGGCCCAGTGCGGGTTGGTGGAGGTCACGTCTTCCAATTTTTGGTTCTAGGACATGCCGTTTTGAGAGCAGTAGTGAAGAAATAAATTACACAAAGTAATGCGCGTGGCTGGGTTTGAACCCACGACCTACAACTCGTAAATCGGTGCCTTTACCACTCGGCCACCACTGGTCTTACTCGACCACCACTGCTCTTTATGAGGATGGTTACCCATCCTCAGACTGACCTCAGCTAGCGCTGTATCACTTTGGAGATCGACTAATAGTCATCTCCCTAGCCTTTTCTCAACTAGCCTAGTGCTTTGCATGGAGCGACTGTCTGTCAGACTTCCCCACAACCCAGTTACTGGGCTAAACGATACTCCATGGATAGACGGATGATCAGGGACCCAAGTCTGCTATTTTTATAAATTCGTCATTCCAACACGATCCCATTGTCATTTTGCTAAAAGTTCGTAATCTGCTAATCCATAATGAGTGTTGTGGTAGAATGACAATATCGAGCTTATTAAAAGCAATGACTGCACAATGACTTTCTAATGGTAGGTCACTGATCAAAGGAATTGTCAAATTTTTAGCAGATTACCGCATACGTCAGATATTCATTTGTCAATATGTACGAAATTACCATTCTATGCCACTTCTTTCAATGGAGTGTCAGTGGTTGACCATTGGAAAGTCATAATGATGTCATTATATTAGTAGATTAACAAACTAGTCAATATCAACAGTTATGAAATTAATGATGGACCATTCTGACACTATTGTAATAGCAGACTTGAGGCCCAGATTTTCTGGCGTCTGACTACCGTCTCTACGTGTTTTCCGAAGCACGGGGTTTCAGTAATGTCCTAGGTAAACTTAGAAAAGTACATGTATATATGAATTGCAAAAATCACATTAATACCTACTTGCCCGGTTTCGAATCTTAGGCCATCACGAAACTCGACTCGTGCAGTTGCTATTATTTCATCATTAACAATATTATTTTCAGATTCTCTCTGCTTGTTAGTAAACACTCCAATACTAGTACAAGCTCGTAATAGACACTGGGCAAGCAAGCCTCAACAAGAAATACCGAGTTCTTCTGAACCTTTGGAAATTATTCCATATATATCATCACAACTTGCCGTAAGGACAAACAGTATGACGGATAAGATGGACGATCAAGACAAGGATAAGTTGCTCACTATATTCTCGAACACTAAGAAAGAGGTAGATGAAAAAATGAGACTATTGAACAAATGGCACGGGTATTTTAACACTACGTATGATGCTGTGTTTGGGCCTTACGCATTTTATGAAAACATGAAAAAACGCTTAAATTTTCTAACTTTTGGGTTAGGTTCGCGTCGAGCATGGAGTGATGGACGTGGTCGTAGTTATTTGTAATTGCTAGAAATGAGACGGATATTAAGCATGTTTTCAAATATCCGGCCCAGTTTAACTTCTGGCCGGATACAGGTTAGTACGTCAATATCCGACAGGATATTGAATTTGTTTTTTTTAGCGTGACAACATTGCGTAACATTATTACGAGTAAAATCCTAAGGATTTTTAAAGAAATTTTAAATCTATTGCTTCAAATGTTCGAAAAATATATAGTTCGATAGCGCAAAGAGCACAAGAGAAATTCATTATTTGATTAAATTGTCAAATATCTAATAGGTATTGTCATTGATTGTGTTTCGCAATTACCCTAAAGCTATCCGTTTCATTTCTAGGTTTAATGTATATAGAGGATGCTTTCAAAGGTCATGTAAATTCAAGTGTACATGTAATGAAAAACGTGATCTACGGGGTTACCATGACGTTCAAAGTAAGATTGTTTCATTCTTAATTTAGTGTGGGTAAGAGACAGAGCTATACAGGTTGTCTAGCGCCATCTCTTATCCACACTGGAAATAAGAATGAAACAATCTTACTTTAAACGTCATGGTACAGGTCTTGATCACGTTTAACTTTATGAATGAAGGTATCATTTGTTTCGATTCAGCGGGGCCACCCGAGTTAAGGGTTAACCACACTGTTGCAAACTGGCGTTCCAACCAAGGTCACCTTGGATTATGTGTTTGGTTTGTTTTGCGGCTACATGGATGGTTCTAAACCACGCGCCTACACTTTCGGTGGGTCGAAAAAAGCGCCTCCCAACCAAGGGCGTTGCAGGTCATGGATTATAACAGCTGTATAAACGGATTGAAACTAGCAAGGTCACCTTTGTTGACACTTTGGTTTGCAACCGTTTGGTCACCCCTTTAGACCGAAAAAACTAGTTGTATATTTTTTGTTCAATGTACCTCACGAATTTACTGACAAGTTCCAATGTACTTCACCTATTTTGTTAAAAATTACAATTAATCGCCTTATCCATCCAGCGGGGCCCTCGGTTCTATTACGCTCGAAATACTCACATAAAAATTATATCTAGTGATCGTAACTTGTACCAATGTATAAGATAGCGGCACGATTCTTGAGCGCTCGGCGAAAGAGCGGGGATCGCTTTGCACATCGTACAATATCGGCGAGCCAATCACTGTACAAGGATTTCACTCCCCGCCCCGCATCTCTCTTCATACCACTAAAGAAACCCGATATTTCACTTCTGCTTGCTTCAAACGTGCAACAAAGTGACCCTTTAAGGGTACCGTTTTTCCTTTTTGGGGTACGGAACCCTAAAAATTGTCTACCCAGCAGGGCCCTTTGTAATTTGAGTTCATACGTGCAAAAAAGCAAACTAGATATTGTTATATATTACTAATGTACTTTTGAGTTACCCTATTACAGAATTTTTCGCGAGTTTTCTAGCTGGATCGAAAGACATCGTAACTTCTACAGTTTCCTTTAAAAACTAAATACTACCTTATGAAAGCATCTAATTGTCTATTTAGATTTTAGTAATATGTATTTGTGTATGTTGTTTGGTAGTTTTGTTGTAGTTGTAATAAATTGTGTCTAAGCGCAGAGTGTCCGATTCGTAAAACTTCGGAAACGCACTGCATCCGAATTTGAGTTCCGAGTTCTATCCGAATTAGAAATGTACTGAAATCAAAAGGACCCCTAACTTTTCGGATCTAGTAAGTTACCCCTTCTTTCTTCCCTTTTCTTTTTAAATCCCAATTATTTAGATCGGATGCTGTGCGCACCTGGGCCTCAAGTCTGCTATTACATTATTATAGTGTCAGAATGGTCTATCATTGATTTCATAATTGTTGATTTTGACAAGTTTGGTAATCTACTAATATAATGGCGTCATTATGACTTTCCAATGGTCAACCACTGACACTTCATTGAAAGAAGTGGCATAGAATGGTAATCTCGTACATATTGAAAAATGAAGGCCTGACGTACCTATGCGGTAATCTGCTAAAATTTTCATAGTTCTTTTGTTCAGTGACCTACCATTAGAACGTCATTGTGCAGTCATTACTTCGATATTGTCATTCTACCACAACTTTAGTATGAGACCATAGACCGATCAATGTTTGATTATTATGAATTAGCAGATTACGAACTTTTAGCAAAATGACAATGGGATCGTGTTGGAATGACGAATTTATAAAAATAGCAGACTTGGGCCCCGGCTCTGATGTTTTGGGACCGACGCTCTGCAGAAAAACTGTAGATTGTAATTAACACTGTAGATACATATTTATACTAGAAATAATTTATTTTAATATTACTAGCAACTAGTCTAACATATTCCTGTTATTAGTTGGCGCTTATGGAAAGTTGTAAGTATTGATGGTACCTGCTTGAGCATAGACTGGAAGCGCTTATGTGAACTAACTTCTGCCAGCGGCTCCGCCCGCGTGAGAGTCGGTTTCTCCATACAAACTTTGGACCCCCGTTACACCCCCCTAGGGGGTGAATTTCGGAAAATCCGTTCTTAGCGGATGTCTACACTCTATAAGGAACCTACGTGCGAAATTTTAAGTTTGTGGGTGTTATAGTTTCTGAGATTTCGTGATTAATCACTGAGTGGTATTTCGCTTTTATATATATAGATTTTGAAATAAGGCATGCAATTAACTTCACTGAATTTCTAAATTTATTACTATAAACAAGTAATTTGACAACCCATCGGACTACCCGACGTACGGCGAGTTGAAACGTTGAGACGTTGTTGAAACTTCAACGGTCCGGACTAAGCGTTTCGCTTCGTCTTTTATACCGCGTACATTGAAGGACTGGAGCAATTTTACTGCTGTGGTCTTCCCGTCCAACTATAATTTAGGTGTCTTCAAGGGTAAAGTGAATAGACTTTTAATAAACTAGTGCGCCTCACCACCAATGATAACATCTCTGCTTACCATCAGGTGGGATCGCAGTCAAGCATGGCTTATATAAATTAAAAAATAAATTAAAAAAATCATCACTTACAAAGATTGATCCTTGTAAGAGGATGAAACGGGGTTTCCAAGTTTTTATGTCTATGGGGAGTCCGGGAGAGTATACCCGCCGTCCACTAAAATGCTCATAAATCTTTCTATACTTACAAATCGCTATTTTCTATAAATTGTATCTTAAGCTGCATTATTTAGCTCTTAAGAAAGTTTGACATATAAATTATCAATTTATAACTACAATGCCTTCCAAATAAGAATAGGATCGATTTCCATGCTGAGACGTCACGTCATACTGTCAAATCGAAGAATTATAATGGTAAGTAAAACAATAAATGTTTAAAATTCTATTTATTTACGAACTGTAAACGAAAAATGTTTAATCAGAATCCAGTTCTACAATTTTGCTTATCTCTGAGTTCTTCAATTTTGCTTAATTTGTTGCGATTTGACAGTATGACGTGACGTCACAACATGGCAATCGATCCTATTCTTATTTGGTATGCATTGTACCAAAGCGACATTTAACGTAATTTCACGCAGGCGACTAGTCTATATATATAAAAGGAGAAACTGACTGACTGACGCATCTTTGTTCGATCCAGCCCGTCCCTTGCTGCCCTCCCCCCCCAGCGACGCCCTAAGCCGAGGCCCGTACCCCACAGGGGGTGCCCTTAGCGTGTAGTCGCTTAGTTTGTAAGGTTAGTTAAGTAAGCCCTGGCTGGAGGCTTTGATTCTCGAATCGAGGCCGCCACAGGCAAGTCCGGTTAAGCAGCCGACAACCTCCTAGGTTGACCTGCGAAAGGCCACAAACAAAAAAAAAAAAGACTGACTGACATATCAACGCACAGCCGAAACTACTGGGACTAGGAGCGTGAAATTTTGCACAAGGTTTCCTTTTATGACGTACGCGAGTACTGAGAGAGGATTTTACAAAATTTACCCCCTAAAGGGTTGAAAAGGGGGTCCAAAGTTTGTACGGGGAAAACTACTTTCACGCGAGCGAACCCGCTGGCAGAAGCTAGTCTACTTTAGAATACATTAATTGTAGTATTATTCATTTGTTTTGGTTTAAAATATAAAATACATACTTATCCACAAATGTACCTTCTCGTTTTTGACACCCACCACAATTCCACATCCATTAAGGGCTGAAACTGCATTTAAAGCAGACGCCCATATGCTGTCCCATACAAAAGTGCTCCGTTGCTGTGATCCACGTGGGCATCCGTCGCGGCGAGCCGGACCCCGCGCCCGTTTTGCTAAGTAATAATACATCAAGTTCTCCATCGACACGACTACATGCACACCGTTAAAGTTGAACTAGCGACATTGCGTAGGTAATAATCCGGTTTCTACTTTTACTGGCCTGTTGGTCTAGTGGTTAGTGGACCTGACTGCTATGCCGGAGGTCGTGGGTTCGATTATCTACTACCCAGGACAAATGTTTGTGTGATGAGCACGATCATTTGTTCTGTGTTTGGGTGTAATTTATCTATAATGTATTAAGAAATATATAAGTATGTTTATCAGTTGTCTAGTACTCATAACACAAGCTCTGCTTAGCTTGGGACTAGACGGCGTTGTGTAATAGTTATGGAATTTTACTTAACTTTTGTATGAGACCGCGCGGGCGTTCGCTTTACACAGTTTCAGCCCTAAATACCTACCTCACGGCTGTGGGAATATTCCAAAGGGTGACTGTGGTGGCCCTGGAACACAAAAGGCAACTGAAGGAACAAGAAACCCAGGTAAGTTTTAGTTTTGCGTTGGTAGCATGACAAATGGCAACTGTAGTAAATAATTGGTGTTGTAATCACTTTTTTTGCTTTTAATGCCATCGTTCGTCATCTCAACGCTCAGTCACGTGGTCAGAACAAAGGAATCGGAGGCGTGGCCTACTCGAGACGTTCGGCGCGAACGAAACGATTGTAACTTGGCTAGGGGGGCTCGATTCTCACGCTATTTTTACATTAAAAGAAAATCAGAAGGCAAAAAAAAACCAAAGCCAAAAGTCAAAAGGGTAGTAAAAGTTTAAATATCTGATCTCATTGCGAATGGAGTAGTACATCTTGACCGCTCCGTACTTCGAACAATTAGATGGCAGAAATTTTTGTGTTGGAGGTTCGAAACGTCAACTTCGAGTATCATATTAACATATTTTGTCCGTACTGTACCCACGCCTATGCACGCCATGATTGCGGCAGTAAGGCCTTCTTTGAGTAGTGGCTGGAGAGGCGCTATGAAGTCCTCACCTTCCGCATGATACAAGTCCTCACTGGACATGGTAAGTACGGGAGGTTCCTGTTCAGGATTCAGGCGGAAGAAACGTGTGCGTACGCGCAGCGGAATGTTGTTGAATTTAAAGATTTTAATTATGCAGATATTTAGTGTATGACGTCGTATAATTGTGTATGGTAAAAAAAAATTTGTGCACGCAACCATTGTGGAGAAATTCACCAAAAACTGATTCCGCTGGGCGAACGTTGTCCTGGCGGAACTTTTTTTAATCCATAGACTTTAGAAGAAAAGAGATGTGTCCAAAAATTAGTGTGTATTTGTGTGTAATTGTGTATGTATGAATAAAACTAGTGCATGCATAAACTTCGGAGAAATTCAAGTTTCCGCTACGCGAACGTTTGGCCATTAGCTAGTTTTCATATAAAGCGCTTACATAGAGAGCTGTAGATTTTTACATACGTTGTTTTGAATTTGTTTATATTTGTTTAAAAAACAGATTTAGAAAAAATCGTAGGGCTTAAAAGATAAAAATATAAACGTAAAATACGCTTTTTAGGTCTTAGTTCTTAAAGTATGCACTTTGGGGTCTAGATTTTCACGTTTATACAAACCTTGTAAGTGTCTGCAACATGTTACCAAGTATCAATGATGTTCCGTTAGTAACTAAAGAGTTATAGGACAAATTTACCATGAACAGATCACTGTTTACAAAGCAGTCAAACATCACGACGTTCTGAAGGAATTGCATGGTAATAATGTATGTCAATAATTAGTGTATTCATTCAACTATTCTTATGCAAAATTTCATGTCATTAAATTCAGTAATTAAAGAAAAACAATTATAATACTGACGAAGCATCGAAAACCTACATAACCCGACGAAGTTCGGATGGCTACCAAAAAGCGGCCGTGCAATATATTTAGGTAACATCCCAAAATTTACAGTATAATACCGGTATTGAATTGGTATAGGTGACAACACAATTGTTAATCTGTGATTTTATTATTGAATCTAGAAAATATTAGGTATACCTACTTAGAAATGTTGAGGTTATTTACAGTATTTGCTACTCATTTAATAATTGGTATTGAATTGAAAATACCTTTTTTATACCAATGTTTTATTTTTTTTATAAGTACTTTTTAAATGTTGATTTATTTTTATATTAGGCAGACTCTCAAACCTAAACAATTAAATAGTCTAGTTATGTGATATGTGATTGTTAATCTGTGATTTTATTATTGAAACTAGAAAATATTAGGTATACCTACTTAGAAATGTTGAGGTTATTTACAGTATTTGCTACTCATTTAAGAATATTTTCTTGAAAATACCTTTTTTATACCAATGTTTTAGTTTATAAGCACTTTTTTAATGTTGATCAAATCTAAACAACTGAATAGGTTAGTTATGTGATGTGATTTTAATTTTTATTGAAGCTCAAAATATTATACTAACCCTAAGTTTCGTCATCCACGCGAACGAAGTCGCGGGCAAAAGCTAGTTCATAATCTATTTTAGTTAAAACACATTTAAGTCTATTGCTGTCATTGCAAGCGTTTGTTAACGTTATTATAATTACATAATTAAGTATTATATGTAATTAAAAATATTTTTGTACGCGGATATTTAAATAGAGAAGTACTTGTTAATTGAAGATTTGTTTTTATCGTAGATAGTGGCGTTATTATTAAAAAAATATTTTTCATTCAAGAAATGCAATTGTTTTATTTTTTCCTAACGCTTGTGTACGCAACTGTACCATATTAATAAATACTATATTGGAAGGTTAAGAACTTTTCTTAGATATATGGCACGGCCGCTTTTTGGTAGCCATCCGAACTTGGTCGGGTTATGTAGGTTTTCGATGCTTCGTCAGTATTATAATTGTTTTTCTTTAATTACTGAATTTAATGACATGAAATTTTGCATAAGAATACTTGAATGAATACACTAATTATTGACATACATATTACCATGCAATTCCTTCAGAACGTCGTGATGTTTGACTGCTTTGTAAACAGTGATCTGTTCATGGTAAATTTGTCCTATAACTCTATAGTTACTAACGGAACATCATTGATACTTGGCAACATGTTGCAGACACTTACAAGGTTTGTATAAACGTGAAAATCTAGACCCCAAAGTGCATACTTTAAGAACTAAGACCTAAAAAGCGTATTTTACGTTTATATTTTTATCTTTTAATCCCTACGATTTTTTCTAAATCTGTTTTTTAAACAAATATAAACAAATTCAAAACAACGTATTTAAAAATCTACAGTTATCTATGTAAGCGCTTTATATGAAAACTAGCTAATGGCCAAACGTTCGCGTAGCGGAAACTTGAATTTCTCCGAAGTTTATGCATGCACTAGTTTTATTCATACATACACAATTACACACAAATACACACAAATTTTTGGACACATCTCTTTTCTTCTAAAGTCTATGGATTAAAAAAAGTTCCGCCAGGACAACGTTCGCCCAGCGGAATCAGTTTTTGGTGAATTTCTCCACAATGGTTGCGTGCACAAATTTTTTTTTACCATACACAATTATACGACATCATACACTAAATATCTGCATAATTAAAATCTTTAAATTCAACAACATTCCGCTGCGCGTACGCACACGGAAGAAACGCCTGGGTGTCACCATTGCGCGGACCGCGGTCCTGCCGTGTCCTAGTGTTCAGGCCATGGTCCCAGCCGCCGCGACAGAAGACGCCGAGAGCGTCGAGAATCTCAGAGCAATCTCATAAGGTAGCTCACCATCCGCTCATCCTATAGGGACCGGATCATCGGAAGCGCGTAATATTCCACGCGTGCCTCAGAGATGTCAGCAAATTGTAGAGGCCCAGCAGGACCGATGCTTGTTAGGGCCAATGGGAAAAGTATGAAAGGGTTCTGGGACGCAAAAGGCAACTAAAGGAACACATATAATCAGCCTGTTAATGTTCCCACTTCTGGAGTTCAGTCCTCCTCTCTCTAGGAGAGGGAATGGGCCGTAATCCACCACGCGGGCCCAGTGCTGATTCGTGAATGTCACATGTCTTCGAATTTTTGGTTCTAGGACATGCTGGTTTCCCCACGATGTTTTCCTTCACCGTTTTGAGAGCAGTGGTGATGAAATAAGTTTCACAATAATGCGCCTGGCTGGGTTTGAACCCGAGACCTACAACTCGTACGTTGGGGCCGTTATCACTCGGCCACCACTGCTCTCCGGCCACCAGTGTCCTACTCAAAGGTACACAGGTGTGGTTTTATTCGGTAAAAGTCTGACACGTCCTCTCGCTCCACCCTAGTGTGGTCAATTCATTATATTTATTTGCATTGTTCTCACATAATAGTAGCGATAAGAAACATGTACCCGAGATATTTGTAATACATAACATGATTGAAAAGAGTGTCCATGGAGTTTCTTGCACATTCTTCTCCATAGAGATCTACGCTTTGGAATGTGCAATTAGCATTTTTTTTTTACTGATCGTCTTCTTGACATTTCAAAAGTGCCTGTAAATTATTTATAGGTTTATCATGTCTATGTAGGTACAGTCAAGGATCAAAAGTGCAATTGCACTTCATCAATGCTGAAGGGTCTAAAATGTCTTCGTAGAAGAGGGTGAATGGTTCATGCCTGATTTGATTTGTAACATAGAATCTAAAGTATTGATGAAACTAATTGTGGACAAAAAAACTTCTACTACAAAGAAATTTTAGACACTTTAGCGTGCAACTTTTTGGTTGGTTTTTGGTAGAGTGCAACTGCACTTTTGACCCCTGACTGTACCTATATAAAAATGAATAACTGTTCATTAGTCTCGCTGAAACTCGAGAATGGGCGAATGGTTAGATCAATTTGGTTATTTTGGTCTTAAAATATTCATGATAGTTCAGGGAAGGTTTAAATGGTGAGAAAATATGAAAAAATTCACGAAAAATGAATCCGATTACAACGCCATCTCTAATTAAAATGTCATTTTAAAATTAATTAAGCTGGTTCTGATAATGCCAATACATAGCGTTATCATTTGGCAGTTTAGTTTTAAGATAGCCGTGTCAGCTTGTTTGAAATAAACGCTTTGATTCTTCTTGATGATTATTTGACTGGCCTGTTGGTCTAGTGGTTAGTGGCCCTGACTGCTATGCCGGAGGTCGTGGGTTCGATTCCCACCCAGGACAAATGTTTGTGTGATGAGCACGATCATTTTGTTCTGTGGTGTAATTTATCATAATTCGACTGGCCTGTTGGTCTAGTGGTTAGTGGCCCTGACTGCTATGCCGGAGGTCGTGGGTTCGATTCCCACCCAGGACAAATGTAAGTGTGATGAGCACGATCATTTGTTGTGCCTGGGTGTAATTTATTAATATGTATGTATTTAGAAATATATAAGTATGTTTATCAGTTGTCTAGTACTCATAACACAAGCTCTGCTTAGCTTGAGGCTTTGCGTGAAAGTTGTGGAATATTACATTATAATAAAAAAAAGATCTACACCAAAGCTTATATGTTTCAGGTACAAAGCGCAGAAATTTTCCTATCAGAAATGCTACGCGTTCTTCAGAACTTGTTTGCTAAGAAGCCCCAGCAGGAAAACCGTAAAACGCCGTCCAAGCAAAATAGCGGGCAGAGCATCGCTTGGTCTTATTACGACGATCTTGGGAAATAAAATGCCGATGCATATTGATGATAGTATTATTTTACTACAAGGTGGCATTTGTATGGAGAAACCTACTTTCATGCGGGCGAAACCGCTGGCAAAAACTAGTAAAGTCGCTCTTCGCGCAGTGTCGCGACGCGTCGCGTCTCGGTGTGAACTGACCCTTACAGATATTGTCCTATCCTTTTCAGGTTTATGCATAACTTAAATTCCATTAAAAATAAGACGTAGGTTATATTAATAATAAGTTTTTCTGTTTGAATAATCACCAACTTAAATCTTTCTCTAAGTACATATTTTAATACATAACAATGGTGAGCTTTTCATGCACATATGAACAACAAGGCCCTGCTGTGCAGACAATTTTTTCTTGATGAATGTCTTCTGTTTTGTTGCAAATCCTTAGGAGTTAATATATGAATCAAGAGGTACATACAGTCAGTCTAACAATGCTAGTGTCTAAAATTTCTTTATAGTGGATGTTCAATGGTCCACAACTAGTTTATTTAATACTGTAGGTCCTATGCTACGAATTGAATCAGTCCTGAACTATTGACCCTCTCCTATATATAGGGTAACTGGTGACCGATGCTTAAACACATGGTTGTACTCATGATTACAAACAACTTTCCCAGAGAAACTTTTTCTTTATACTAATTTATTGTATCGTAGCGCGCTCGCGTTAAGTACCATAATATTAGTCTTTGGATATTATTTTACCGAAACATGTAGGTTACATTGCTTACGTCATCGATAACGCGGGCGCCCCGCGCCGCTAACAGCTGATCGAGTGAAGGCGCGCGCGAAATTCAAAGTTTCAGACAGCTGTTTTGTTATTGTGATTGAACTAATTAGTATAAAAAAGTTTCTTTAGAAAAGTTGTTTGTAGTCATGAGTACAATCACGTGTTTAAGTATCGGTCACTAATTACCACTCATCCTATAGAAATTTTAGGCACTTTAGCAATGGCAGAGTGCAACTGCACTTTTGACCCCTGAATGTACATTGCCAAAAGTTATGATCAGTGTTATTTTCATATATTCCGAGTATAATAGAACCAAGGACCCCGCAGGATTGTAATTTCAATCAAAATAGTTGATGTAAATTCGCGAGCTACATTGAATAAACAAACCAATGCCACTAGATTTTTCGGTCTATCTCGAGTGTGACTCCACTAGTTCGAAACACATCCGATGACCAGGGCCTCAAGTCTGCTATTACAATAGTGTCAGATTGGTTTATCATTGATTTCATAATTGTTGATTTTGACAAGTTGGTGAAATTTTGACAGTTCCTTTGATCAGTGACCTACCATTATAACGTCATTGTGCAGTCATTGCTAATGGAGACCATTGACCGATCAATGATCGATCATTATGAATTAGCAGATTACGAACTTTTAGCAAAATGACAATGGGATCGTGTTAGAATGACGAATTTATAAAAAAAGCAGACTTGGGCCCCTAGTGTGGGTCTAATCTGATGGATGCAAGACACTTGGGGAGGAGTTGGAGGCCTGTATCTAGCAGTGGCCGTCTTTCGGCTAAATGATATTTATTATGAAAGTAGGTTTTTAAAAACACTTTTTCACTTTAATTTAAACCCTGAGAAGAAACACCGAAACAACTCAAGAGGTCAGTTTCTTTTAAATTCCATAAAGCAATGGTCAAATCACATGAGAACCATACAGATTGGTGTCTCAGATGTTTTTTTGAGGAAAGAACACGCCGATTTAGAGTGGTGCTGTCCAGTTAGTGCAAGCATTTGTCAGTATTCATGTACCTCAACTTAGGACTGTATCTAATAAGCTCAACGACTTGACAAACAATACCAAAGAAAGGGTATTTGGGCAAACATGCGCTAACAATTAGAGAAAAGAAAAAAAAACTGCCCCCCTAGCCAAGTTACAATCATATCGTTCACGCCAAACGCTTCGAGTAGGCCACGCCTCCAATTCCTTTGTTCGGACCACGTGACTGAGCGTTGAGATGACGTCAGAACAAAGGAATTGGAGGCGTGGCCTACTCGAAGCGTTCAGCGCGAACGATACGATTGTAACTTGGCTAGGGGGGCAGGGCACGTGCGAGTCGGACTCGCGCCCAGAGGGTTCCGTACAAATTACCTATGTATAATAGTTCAATTCCGGAATGGAGTCTAGGAAGATCTTTTGAATTGCAAAAAAAAATTCGTGACGCAACAACAAATTTACAGTTTTCAGATTTATTTCTATACTTGTGCTATAAGACCTTGCTTTATGCCAAATTTCTAGATTGAGTCAACGGGAAGTACCCTATGAATTTTGATTTCTTCGAGTGTCGAAATGTACGTTTTTTGCCACATAAACCGAAGTATCTTTTTTTTCTCGTTAACTTAAAAGTTTGATTTTTTTACAGCTTCAAGAGTCCGCAGGCCTGAGTATATGGTTTTAATTTCAAATCGATACCTCCACGCGTTCCCGAGATAAAGGGTCTTGACAGACAGACAGACGGACGGACGGACAACAAAGTGGTCCTATAAGGGTTCCGTTTTTTCCTTTTGAGGTACGGAATCCTAAAAAGCAATCCATAATTTTCAACTGCCGCAATGTTGATAATGATGAAAAATAAAAAACAGCTTTTACACAATTTTTCATTTATTTAAAAAATAATAAAAGACAACACTGCCGTCATCTAAATGCTCAACACAGCTTAACAAACAGTAGCTTAACATACGATTAAAATTTAAAATGGCTAAAAAACGGTTTTATTTATAAATAAATAAAAACGGTTCCTAAAATAAATGAAACTGTGTTTTATAAAAAAGGAGTTTTTTTTAATTCCGGGTATTTTTTTAAAACGTACAAAAAAATCTGTTTTTTTTTTTTATAAGAAAACTGCTGCGACATATAAAGCGCTTTTTCTAGAAAACACTATTTAAGTGCGAATAGTGTTTTATATCGAGACATGCTCGGGACATTTACCCTTATATTCTAAGTCATATTCTCCACTCGACCCTCTTGTATATGTCGATATACCTTGTTATTTGTTGGCATAAAGGTGAACTTAATGTTAACGAGCATTATTACACCAAGCGTATAATGACGAATACGCGTCTATGAAACTAGGCGTTCGTTGACAGTAGACCTTCGTCAAATTATTGGCTTAAAATCCACCTCCATCCATTATACATACAACACTCATTTTTAATTAGTACAAATACTTAAAGGGCTTATTAGAAAAGGTCTTGTTATTATTTGAGTAAATTCTCAATAAATAATATTCATAAACAGCAAAGTTATTAGCGTTTGTTTATGTCCCAAAATATCACTCAATTTATGGACATAATGTACACGCTATTGATTAGGAATGAATAAATGATGATCCAAATGGAAAAACACTGCGCGTAATATTTTCTAGTAGCAATTGTTATAAATGATTGATTCTATTATGAATTTATCAATTATGACAAATTTTCGTGGACAATTTTGGGATTTAGTTTTTTTTTTTACTTTTGACTACAAGAATATGATCAGTAACGGTTACAGATAGAGCTCCATTTTTTTTTTGTACTAATAAAAAAATAGGGATGTATAGCTATAAAACTTTTGTATAACACTAAACTTTTATAAAAAAAGATTTTTTCTGTTTTTTTTTTTTTAATGAGTCGAGTGGAGTGGAGGTATATTCCTCCATAATAGAGGCCAGCCCCGTCTACCACTTTAGTGACTTGTTAATATTTTCACTACAGCATGAGCTATGTTAAAGTTTTTAGTTCTTACTACAAAAGCGTGTCCCGTGCTTCAAACATCTTAACTCGAAGGGCCTAAGTATCTCAAAGTGAGTGATCTATAAGCGACTTTTTTTTTATTAAGAATCATTCATTCTGCTCACAAAACTGGAAATAAATGACACACTGATATAAATTATTAATTTTAATTGATATGACCTTTCTTTTGAAGTTTTAAAACGGGTCGTTATTATTAACACATCCTTATTTTTGTTTTTTAGAAATTTTTTTACTTATATTTTTATACAAAAAATTATTTGAATGGAATAAAGGAAAACTGCTTCAGAATAGATGAAGATATAAAAACTTAAAAAAAAAACCGTATAAAAACGTATAAACGGTTTTTTATAAAAACACATTTTAAAACTTAAAAAAAACGGACACGAAAATTATCGATTTCAATTGTAATTTTAAGCTTAAATCATAATAATTACATAATTAACATAAATGTGTTGACAAAAACGCGTAAGGGTGTGTTTCCATTGATGCGAAGCTGGGCGAAGAAGAACGAGGGAAAAGTGGCAAGTGTGAGTTGAGCTAACCTCCCCTTCGTATCTTTGTTTTTACGTTTCTAAAACAACAACTTATTGCAGTTACAATCATGTTAACGTATTAACATATCAGCACCACAAAACAGATAGATACAGAAGTTAATCTACATACAAAGAGCGTTCGATCAACGCACACATAGACACCGCTCACGGACACGATATCTCGGACCGGTTGGACCAAAGCTTGTTGAAAAAAGTTATTATAACTGTTCAATAGACGGTTGTGCTTCACCATCAACGATTGCATCACTGCTTACCATCAGATGGGATCGCAGTCAAGCACCAATTTATAACACAAAAAAGTCAGTTCTTCTCCAGTGTGCCCAGCTACACTTCAATGGAAATTCACCCGCATGCTCGTGTTAAATCAAATTAAATCATCTCCATAGTGTTCGTGGCGCCCGCGTATTCGTCTTGAGCCTCTTCCTCTTCATCAAAAACATCTTCGTCTATATTTGCTTCCTATAAATAATATTTGTATTTATTAATCGTCGAAAGAAAAAGGGGTGAGGGGGGGTCGGTGCGGAAAAACATCAAATCGTGTATACATAGATAGCGGCACGAATGTTGAGCGCTCGGCGAAAGAACGGGGATCGTTTTGCGCATCGTACAATGTCGGCGAGCCAATCACTGTACAAGGATTTCACATCTGCGTGCTTCTGCGCAAGTAGAACTGTAGAAGTCAGCGCTCAAGATCCGTGCCGGTATCTATATAAACTTTTTCAATGACCACGCGATTTATATATCTATTTAAATATAAATGAACCCTTGTTTCCTCTAGTCACGCTATAACATATGGCTGGACCAATTTTAATATTTATTTTTTTGTTTTGTTCACCAGCAAAATGAAATATAATTACAGTAGATTGACAGTTAGGTAGGTATGTATGTAGGGTAAGCAGGTAGGTAGGTAGGTATCGTAAGTAGGTAGGTAAGTAGCGTAGGGAGTAGAGTAAGGCGGAATAGGATAGAGTAGTGTAGAATGGGGCAGATTAGGGTAGGGTAGGGTAGAGTAGAATAGTCAGTTGACGGAAGTGAAGCCGCCATTTGCCAGCGGCTTCTATAATATAAAAACAAGATAGTTGTAAATATGAACGCACCCACGGTTCAAGAATCATTATAAAGAAAGGAGGAGGGGCAAAGTTTTTATATATATATAAAAAAAAAAACAAACAAAAAAGAAAGACGATCGAATGTCGGTAATAACCAGAAGTCGGAATAGACAAAGTGTATTAAGCAATGGAGGAGGCACTGGCACTGAGGACAGTGAGCACTGTCCGACCGTCCGGTAACCGTCCGGACCGAGCCCAAGTCGTCGACGGCGCGTGCTGTTCCACGCGAGCCTTACGGAGATGTCAGCAAATCGTAGGGGCCCAGCAGGGTCGAAGCCTACTGGGGCCATGGGTAGTGTGAAAGTGAAACCCGGGGCCCTGGGACGAAAGCAAAGAAGGAACAGGAGTGGGTTTTTAGTCAGTAAAAGTCTGACACTATCTCCCGCTCCGCCCAAGAGCGGGATTTGTCATTAGATGATTTTCCCACCTAAAACAGAAAACCCCAAAGTTCGTGCAAGTAAGTTAACATAGAGTTGATAATATACCTCCTCTAAAACTTCAGAATCATAAAAGTAACGAATTTAATATCTCGGGATTTATTCCAATCTCACTAACAATGCTGTATGTAGGTTCGTACCTGATACTGCTGGTACTCGGAGATCAGATCCGCCATGTTGCTGGCAGCCTCGGTGAATTCCATCTCATCCATACCTTCGCCCGTGTACCAATGGAGGAAAGCCTGGAATGAAAGAACATACAATCTTCAGCTACCGACTTCGCTCGTGTAAAAGTAGAACAAAATACCAAGGAAATATATTCTCAGGATAAAAAATGTCCTATCTATGTGCTATTAGATAGGACACGGTCTACCTCTGTCCCAAATTTTATTCATATTCTTTCAGCCATTTCCATTTTCATTTTTCATTGTCCTTTGGGTGTCTTTAAGTCTTTCGTTGAGTCGAATATTTATTTCTTTTTGACCAAAGCCAAAAGTCCAACCGACACTAGTTTTTTTGGCCAAAAATGGCTGAAACCACCTTCCGACCTTCCGTCTCTAGTTAAAGGTTTAATAGTACATTATGATATCGCTCACCTAGAAATATATTGGCACATCTACATTTTTTATATTTTACAGATACAAGAGCCTAAGATTGTACAAATATTTAAAATAAATTTTTGAGTTCATTTTACATTTTATATTAGATATTGTGATGTTGGCTACTAGTACTTATAGACCATAGTGAGGATATATTCAAGGATATAAATTATCGACTTTTAAACACTTAGGCCGTTAAAATTCAATTTCGCATTTATTGTAGATGTGCCAATATTTTACTAGGTGAGCGATATAAGTATTGGTAATTACCGCCGAGCCAAGAGGCCGAGCTATTAAAAGAGTCGAGAACGGTAATCATCAATACTCACGTGGTACATTTTTCGAATAAATTGCATAAAATAATCAAGTAAGACTCTAATTTATACTACTGAACACAATAACTTAATGTCTCCGGGATATGTCCAGTAAATTTGGACTGGCCTGTTGGTCTAGTGGTTAGTGGACCTGTTTGCTATGCCGGAGGTCGTGGATTCGATTCCCACCCAGAACAAATGTTTGTGTGATGAGCACGATCATTTGTTCTGTGTCTGGGTGTAATTTATCTATAATATGTATGTATTTAGAAATATATATGTATGTTTATCAGTTGTCTAGTACTCATAACACAAGCCCTGCTTATTTTGGGACTAGACGGCGTTGTGTGGAAGTTGTGAAATATTTTTATTAATTTCTCCATTTTTGCTCACCTTTCTTCTGAACATGGCAGTGAACTGCTCAGAGATGCGCTTGAAGATCTCCTGTATAGCAGTGCTGTTCCCGATGAACGTCGCGGACATCTTCAGGCCGCGAGGAGGGATGTCACACACGGCGACTTTCAAATTGTTGGGTATCCATTCTACGAAGTAGCTGTGGGAAGAACCAAGGAGTTATTATTTATTATAGACGAGCTTCTGTAGGGCGATTCGGAGAGTTTTTAACAATTGAAATAATCGGAGTCGATAAAAAAACATCGAGTCGACCATCGACTACAAAATAATCAAGATGTTTATTAACAACTAGCATCTGGCAGCGGCTTCGCCCTCGTGAAAGTAGGTTTCTCCATATAAACTTTGGACCCCCTTTTCAACCCCTTAGGGGGTGAATTTTGGTAAATCCTCTCTTAGTGCTCGCTTACGCCATAAAAGGAAAACTTGTGCAAAATTTCACGCTCCTAGTCCCAGTAGTTTCGGCTGTGCGTTGATATGTCAGTCAGTCAGTTTCTCCTTTTATATATATAGATAACATTACAAAAACATTCACAATTAGTGTGAACTCAGCCAGAAGGTGTTTAAGCCTCAAATTCTTTAAGTAGCATTAGGTTTAATAGATTGTTTATTATTTGTTTAAGTGAAAACCAAGGATTTATGCTGTACTTCCTACTTAACTAAAAAGCGAAGCTTTATTGTTTTTGTGCTCACACCATTTTAAATTTTTATTGTAATGTCTATACATGAGAACTTGTAATTGGCTTTCTAATGATTACGGTTTCCTTTTGTCAGTCATCCATGTACTAAATAAGAGTCGACTGTACATACTTATAAGCAACTATGACGATATTCACTTCTTTTTTGAAAACTACTAGAGTTTGACAGCCCCTAATGTGAGGCGGCAGAGAGTTCCATAATAGTACTGCATGCGCAATAAAGGAGTAGGAATAAAAATCGGTAAACTTACACAGAATTCTTGTTTTGTATGGCCTGGACCTGTTCGTCCACCTCTTTCATGGACATCCTGCCTCTGAAGATGGTGGCCACGGTCAGGTAGCGGCCGTGACGAGGGTCGCACGCTGTCATCATGTTCCCTGGGTTGAACATCTGAGAGGAAAATTGAGATTATGAAGGAAAAAATTCTGCAGAAGTCATGTAGATCGACGAGTAGAAAGGGCATATCCGGATATTGAGAAGAGCTGAGTATCCGAATAACAGGCAAAACTTAGCTTTATCTAATAGTTTACGTTCTATCATTGGGAATCGACGATTGTATACGGCGATGCGCTACTGGTACATGGTGGACCTCTCACCTATACACACAAAACGTTTTGAGATCACCTTCATTGTGCGTACAGCTATGGAGTGGAATTCCCTGCAGGGGTCTGTGTATCCTAATAGTAACAACTCCCGGGTGTCTTTAAGTCAAGAAGGATTAGGTCACTTCTAAGCAAGCATGCTCCATCGTCGACAGCATCATCACTTACCATCAGGTGAGATAATGGTCAAGCGCAAACCTATCAATAATAAGTAAAGATGTTTGTTTTCTTAAAAGTGTTACAAGAAAAAATATGAAAACTGACAAAGATACAGTGTTATTATGTCTTTAGTTTTTTAATTTTTCGTTATTTACTCAATGGTCATGTGAAGAGGAGGGATGAAACGCATGTTACTAAAAGAGTTATGAGTTTACATGTGGATGGATGAAGAGGGAGAGGGAGACCAAAGAAAAGATGGATGGATTGTGTGAAGAGTGATATGAAAGAAAAGGAAGTTAGTGATAGCATGACGAATGACAGGGCAGAATGGAAGAAAAAAACATGTTGCGCCGACCCCAAATAACACGGGACAAGGGCAGGAAGATGATGATGATGACTCAATATCCGTCCGGATACTAAGTTACGGATATTCGTTTCATATCTAGTTGGTAGCGACATCTATTATGGAGTAGACAGAAACTTAGTTTAATTAAATGCTTACTTGACTCATCAGTTCTGGTACGTTTTGAGCGCGGAAACTGAGAGCATTCCTTGCTGTTAGTGGTGCGAATCCTGAAATATAATGAAAAATGCTTTATTAAAGATACAGTCAATTAGAGATTCGGTTGCGTGTTCAAACCCAGCCAGGCGCATTACTTTGCATAATGTATTTCATTGGTGATGAAATATATTATACTCTCAAAACGGTGAAGGAAAACATCGTGAGGAAACCGGCATGTCCTAGAACCAAAAATTCTGTGACATCCACCAACCCGCACTGGGCCCGCGTGGTGGATTACGGCCCATTCCCTCTCCTAGAGATGAGGCCTGAGTCCCAGCAGTGGGAACATTACAAGGCCGACTATGCTATGCAATCAGAGATCTGTTGCAAGAGAGGAACCATCTTGTGTGGAACAATAAATTCTATACATGCACAATAAAGTTCAAATTGCATTGGAACCCATTCTTTTTTTTAGGGCAATGTTACTATAATTAGGTAGTCACTTAAAAATCGACTTAAAGTAGACAATAAATCTATTGTGTGGATAAAAAGTTGCTCAGGAAACGCGGCTTGCGCGCAACACTGCCGTGTGAGAGAAATAGCGACGATACGAACTGAGTAGCGGGGTTGCGATGTATAATGACTAGGGACCGGCTTATATGCATTTCGTATTTGTATATACAATTGCATATTTAAGCAATCCTTAGCGGTAATGGCATATTTTACTTAAAATCTAGTTATAATGCATATTATCGGTACGTTTACAATATTTCCCCGAAGGCAGTGCACTTACTCTGCGTTCCGATGCGATAAAAGTGATCATATTATTATTGCGAATCCGAAGATACAATCTTACTTTTGTTCAGTTCCCTTCAATATGGTTGACCTGAGTGGGGCTGATGCACGAGTCATGCTCGTGAACGGGTGCCGTCAGTTGAAACTGGTCATCTCTTAGCTGCCATTAGCTTAACTTAATTTCAATTTTTAATTTCGTTTTTTTTTTTTAATTATTATTATTAGATGAACACATATATACATATCCTCTCAAAATCATAACCCTAGTTTGGCTTTGCCGTAGTCGGGTAAAAACAAAAGTTGTCAAAAAATAAAAGGCCAATTTTGACATCTGCCAAAACGAATAGGTACTTAAATACGCAAAAATAATTCTAGCAAAATATATTCCATCATATTATTTAACGCGCCAAAAAAATATATGTATTTTTTTAAAACACTTAATGTTATTAATTTATATACGTTTCAAGTTCTTCTAGGGTATTTCTCAAATGTCAAAACATGCCTTTTATTTTTTAACGAGTTTACTCCACCCATTTATGCACCCCGGAAATGTGCCAGAGGACTGGAAGCATTGCCAAGTTCAACGGTAATTCTCTTTACAGTTCGAACTGATTCCTGAAAAGGACTTACCTGGCATGAAGAAGTGGAGCCGAGGGAAGGGCACCATGTTGACGGCGAGCTTCCTTAAGTCGGCGTTCAGTTGTCCCGGGAAACGCAGACACGTGGTGACACCGGACATGGTGAGCTGGGAAACATTTGAGAATGTTAAAATATAATAATATAATTTTTATTAAAGGCTTTTCTGACTGACAAAGAAATACATAAACAAACTTAAGAATAATGTTCGTTCGTTCTCGAGGTTTAGCGAGACTAACGAACAGCTATTTATTTTTATATATGTATATATAGAAGATATTTAAGTCCCCACAGTGCAAAACATGAATATAAAAAGCTTCTACATTATATAATACTAGCTTTTGCCCGCAGCTTCACCCGCATACTTAAAATATAGCCTATGTCACTCAGGAATAAAGCAGCTTTCTATCAGTGAAAAATTTTTTGCAATCGGCCCAGTACTTTCAGAGATTACCTCCTACAAACAAAAAAACAAATTTTACCTTTTTATAATATACTAGCGGTCCCGGCAGACGTTGTTCTGCCCAAAAGGGGATTTAGTAAAAAAAAAAAATTACCCTACTCTACCCTACTCTAACCTACTCTACCCTAAAAAAAAAAAAAGTAAAAAAAAAGTACCCTATGTCCGTCTCCTGGTTCTAAGCTACCTCCCCACCAATTTTCAGCCAAATCGGTTCAGCCGTTCTTGAGTTATAAGTGGTGTAACTAACACGACTTTCTTTTATATATATAGATATTGTATATAATACTTCACTCACGGATATCAAATGGTTCAAGTCGCCGTAACTCGGGCTTGGTAGCTTGAGAGTCCTGAAGCAAATATTGTAGAGGGCCTCGTTGTCAATGCAGAAAGTCATGTCGGTGTTCTCGACGAGCTGGTGGACGGAGAGAGTCGCGTTGTAGGGCTCCAGGACTACTTCAGATACCTGTGGAGAAAACCATTGATTTACAATGCGTTCCAAATAAGAATAGGATCGATTGCCATGTTGTGACGTCACGTCATACTGTCAAACCGTAGAAATTGGGTAGGGTGAATGAGCTGTTTTGTTATTGTGATAAAACTAATGAGTATATAAAAAAAGTTTCTTTGGGAAAGTTGTTTGTAATCATGAGTACAATCATGTGTTTAAGTATCGGTCACTAATTACCAGTCACCTTATTTATAAATAAACTAGCTTCTGCCGGCGGCTTCGCCCGCGTCAAAGTACGTTTCTCCTTACAAATTTTGGACTCCCGTTTCATCACCTTAGCGGGTGAATTTTGCAAAATCCTCTCTTAGTGCTCGCTTACGTCATAAAAGGAAACCTGGTGCTAAATTTCACGTTCCTAGTCCCAGTAGTTTCGGCTGTGCGTTGATATGTCAGTCAGTCAGTTTCTCCTTTTATATATATCGATATAAGTCGGGGCCGTTACCACTCGGCCACTACTGCTCTGACCACTATGCTATGTGTATGTTTCTGCTATGTCCTACCTTAGGGGAAGGTACCACACTGAAAGTGGTCATGATCCTGTCCGGGAACTCCTCACGAATCTTGCTGAGTAGAAGTGTGCCCATTCCGGAGCCAGTACCACCTCCAAGAGAATGGGTCAGCTGGAATCCTGGGGGTAGAAAGACGGAAATTAAGACAAATCCTTTTAACAATAATAATGCCTCGTGGCTACTGTAGCCGGCAGGGTGGATGGCCTAATGGTGTCTCACTGGATGGCGGTACACAGACCGGCTTTCAGGTATGTGAAGTAGGCTCATTGTATTGTACTGTATTGTGTTGTATTGTATTGTTTTGTTTTGTATTGTATTGTATGTCTTTTTGTTTTTCTTTAGTATGTATTTATTTAATGTTTTCCTTTATAATGTTGTTGTTCAAGCTATGGATCTCTGGTCTGACAATAAAGTTTACTATTATTATTATTATTATTAACCCTATGGCCGCCCGCGTCGGATTAGTCCGAAGAATGTTTTCGTGTCCTATTCGCCAGGGTCGTCTGTTTGCGACTGGATTCCATCCATTACACATTCCATCTTGTTTAGCTCTTCAATCCCCATAGGTGACAGAAGAGCTAATGCTGATGTATTTGTTCGTGAATGAGGATACATTCGACGTAGGCGATTAAGGGGTTAAATATTATAAAACAAAGACACTTTCTGTCTGTGTCTGTTTATTTTGTAAATTAATGTGTATTTATTTATTTATTTAGTACATGGAAAACCAGATAATACATTAATTTCTTAAAACTATGCACTAGTAAACGGCGGAGTTACTAACATATATGTAGGCTTTTATAAGTGCGGTACGAGGTCAAAATTACCCCGTATTTTATATACACCACCTACTATGTTATATAGGTACATATTGAATACACCACCGCATTCTGCTTTAATATTTATCTCTTTTCTAAAGTAAAACAAATTGAAGTTGCGGCCTCTGCACAGCAGACTATTTTTTTCACGGGGCCGATTAGACCTCGTTCGCATTGAACGTGTTAAAAAAAGGCAAGGATTATCGAGTAACAGGTTTGTGGATGGAGGTCAAGTAGTCATCTCCAGCTAGACAGATTGGTTAAAACGAAGAACGTGGGCGAACCGGCTTCTCGCCCACGGCCTCTCACCCACAGGGGCCTCTTTAAGAACGAGGTTTTTTTTTATAATTAATAGGCTATCATTTGACTACTATTTCACCAGATGGTAAGGGGCCGTTTAAGTATTACGTAAGCAATTTTTTGCAAATATTAACTCCCCCCTCCCCCTTGTCAGCAAAAATAAGCAAAGCTCTCACCCCCAATGGGGGGTGACGGCTAGCTACCCATTGCTCGCCCTCCGCAAGCTAGCGCCTATGGTGGGTGGAAATCGCGATCGGGATTCCGGCGGCTAGGGCGTGAGGGCCGTTCCCTGGCGCATGCGGCCGCCTGCTTTGCTAGCATTACTGCTTCGCAGAAGGGGGCGGCCGCTTGCCACTCCTTCTCGCTCCAGACCATGCCCTGTACGAAGGCCCGGCGCGAGAGATCGCTGCTACCAATCGCCCCCACGAGGACACGGCGTGCTTGTACTTACGTAAACATTGGTACAAGCATTTATCAATGTGTTGGTTTCGTTATTAATTTATGAGCAGCAGTTGTAAGTCTACAAATAAGGAATAAGCTTGAAATAAGGGAAAAAAACCTTCATTTAAAATTTTGATATATTAACATTAAATTTTGACATACTAAGTTATATTATAAGTTACCTGAGCAAGTGATAAGCAGCAAAAATGTAAATGAGTTCAAAAGAAATCTTTTTAAATTATTAAATGTAAAGGTATATTATTCCATTAATGAATTTCTTAATAACAAATTTTAAAAATATTTGACATATTTAAATTTATCATTTTATATATTGACATTATTTACTCTTTTGACTGACTATTACTTTATTTATTTGAATGTGACATGCAATTAGTTGTTAATTATACTGTGACTAGTTAGACCTTATTTTAATTGTTGAAATTTTTTTTTTTTAAAAATGTTGTATACCAATTTTTATTTTGGAATTTATAAATATTACAAATTCGAATCATTACAATATTGATAATATTTGTATGCCTTCTGGCGGGACATTGTTGGGACATTATATTTTTTGTACAACATCTTTAACCATACCCTATGTTCACAAATATGTTGTTATTATTAATTAAAATTAACAGTCCTCAGTTCATAAATACACGAATACATAACTCTAAATCTTCAATGAGATTGGATGTTTGCTGCTCAGTGATGTGTGTCTGCTCACTTTCTTGTGATTTTGGAACATCGACATTGTTGTCTTAAAAAGCTGATGACGTAATCACCATCTAGGCCACCATCCTCCATGTCATCAAAAATAAGCAAAGACCCCCCACACCCTTTTGTGCTTACGTAATACTTGAATGGCCCCTAAGCGACAATATATTCTAATCAATTTAAAATAAGAAACAGGCCTCGCTGATGCGTCTTCGCCCACGTCAAGTAGAACATACCTTGTAAACAATCGCCCACGCTACGCCTCTGTTTAGAACATACCTTGTAAGCAATCGCAGCCTTCAGCCTCCTTCCTGATGACGTCCATGACGGAATCGACGAGCTCAGCGCCCTCTGTGTAATGCCCTTTAGCCCAGTTGTTACCTGTTGAATAAATAATAATTTATCTACTATATAAAAATAAGTCGGGTTTTCCTTCCTGACGCTATAACTCCATAACGCACGAACCGATTTCCACGGTTTTGCATTCGTTGGAAAGGTCTCGGGCTCCGTGTGGTTTATAGCAAAGAAAAGAGTAGGGTAGAGTAGGGTAGAGTAGGGTAATTTTTTTTTTTTTACTAAATCCCGCTTTTGGGCAGAACAACGTCTGCCGGGACCGCTAGTTTATTTATATATTTTTCGGGTAACCAACAAAGGTACCATTATACATGCTAAAGATTCAGTATTCTATTTCTTACATTAGTGTAGCCTTAATTAAAGGCTGCTACGGCATGCCATGAACATAAAAGGAGTTATGAATTAACATATCTATTCACATATTGTTCGACGTTAAGCCAATCAATAAAAAAGAAATATGAAAACAAAATCTGAATATTTGAACATTTACAAATTCCAAATATTTATTTAGCATAGCATAGCATAGTCGGCCTTTTTTTTTTTTAATGTTCCCACTGTGGGACTCAGGCCTCCTCTCTAGGAGAGGGAATGGGCCGTAATCCACCACGCGGGCCCAGTGCGGGTTGGTGGATGTCACATGTCTTTGAATTTTTGGTTCTAGGATATGCCGGTTTCCTCACGATGTTTTCCTTCACCGTTTTGAGAGCAGTGGTGATGAAATAAATTACACAAAGTAATGCGCCTGGCTGGGTTTGAACCCGCGACCTACAACTCGTAAGTCGGGGCCGTTACCACTCGGCCACCACTGCTCTATATATAATATTTATTTACTTATTTATTTATGAGAATTTTGAAATAATAATATTAACGTAGTCGTAACGGCCAATGGCTTAATAGCTAAGAGCCTCGAACAACATCTGAGGAGGCTCTCGTTAGGCAGCTGGATCAAGGGCCTGATCCAGAAAGCAGTAATCCTGGACACGGCGCGCATTGTAAGGAGATTCCTTTGTCAGGAACCCTGACCACTGGTAACTTGGACCCTGTTCTTGATGCGGTGGGCGACTATTTTTTATATTTTAAATGTTTTGATAGAAAATTGATAAAAACTTGTTTGCCAAATAATACGTGGTAAATACAGAAAAGGGAGTTTCGTTGGTACTAATAATAAAATACGAAAATAATTTCAAAATATTCTAACCCTTACTGTCCCACAGCGGGGCAGAAACCTACCTAAGTCCTTCCAGACATTTTTGTACCACGTCATCAGTTTCAGACTTTTACAGACTATGTAATAGCAGTTTTAGTCCAACCTGGGAATCGAACCCAGGACTCAATACACAGCTTTCGCATTTATGATGACGAAGCCAACGAAGCAATTTCGGAAAATTATAATTAGCTAAATCTGTTAAGTGGGTTTTTAAAATAGAGCAGTGGTGGCCTAGAGGTAACGGCCCCAACTTACGAGTTGGTTAATTTGTGTAATTTATTTCATCACCACTGCTCTCAAAACGGTTAAGGAAAACATCGTGAGGAAACCGGCATGTCCTAGAACCAAAAGTTCGAAGACATGTGACATAGAATCTCCAAACCCGCACTGGGCCCGCGTGGTGGATTACGGCCTACTTCCTCACCTAGACAGTAGGCCCGAGTCCCAGTCGTGAGATCATTATAACGTTGATTTATTATGCTATGCTATAAGTTTAAAATAGATAAAAAAAAGAATGTGTTAATTACAATTAATCAGTGATGTAAGTTGGCCTTAAAGTATAGTGATGACGGCATCAAAATTTATAGATATAGAACACATTGTGAAACAAACAACTTAGTTCCGCTACTCGCCGCCAGATGATGTTTTATTCGGTTTTATAAATTCAATCGGATTTTTTTTGATAAATGATTTATTAAAAATTCAGTAGGTATAATATTGATGCCTAGCAGGGTTGCAAGATTAATTATTGGATAGAGTTACAGTGGCCCTGGCAAAAGGTAACTGAAGGAACATTGTGAGTTATTTGTTAGTAAAAGTCTGACACTGTCTTGCACTCCACCCAGAGCGAAAAAATCATTTCATGACTTCCTACATACAAAATAAGAAAGTAAGGAATTATGAGCGTCAATGATTGAATCTTTATTTATCTGTATTTTTATCAAAAGATATATTTAACAAAGTACTTTTTAATCATGTGATTTAAACTGATTAGCAGTTTCTTCAGTATTTAAAATATATGTAAAGCGAGTTTTATAAATAAGGCCGATATTGCATAACAATCAGTGATTAAAACCACATAAATGGGCCTACAAAGATAATCGTCACCAAAATCAATGACACACTTAACCACTTAGTTCAGCTATTCGCCGCTAGATGGAGTTACTTACCGGCGCCACTTTGGCCGAAAACAAAGTTGTCGGGCCTGAAGAGCTGTCCATACTCCCCGGCTCTGACAGAGTCCATGGTACCTGGCTCCAGGTCCACCAACACTGCTCTGGGCACGTATCTGCCTAGAAGAAGAAAAATTACATAATTATTGCATTGTGACTTTAAGCCTTCTGATGAAAAGGGCAATGGAAAGGGCTATGCTCGGAGTTTCCTTGCGTGTTCTTATCAGGAATAACGATATCTGCAGGAGAACCAAGGTTACCGACATAGCACGAAGAATCGCCAAACTTAAGTGGCAGTGAGCAGGGCACATTGCTCGCAGAACTGATGGCTGTTGGGGCCAAAAGGATCTGGTGTGGCGTCCGCGTACCGGAAGACGCAGCGTTGGAAGGCCTCCTACAAGGTGGACCGATAACCTGTTGAGGGTTATGGGAATCCTATGGATGTGAGACGCACAGGACCGTTCATTGTGGCGACACTTGGGGGAGGCCTATGCCCAACAGTGGATGTCTTTCGGCTGAAATGATGATGATGATTGCATTGTAGGTAGATTTGCATGTGAATAATCTAAAATATGACATCATTTTACTAATCCTTATTTAACCTTCGCTTTGCTGTAGTGAAAGTTTAAATACAAATTTAGTATTATATTCATCATTCGATTCATTTTTACATGATTGAAAAGAGTGTCCACAGAGTTTCTTGCATATTCTTCTCCATAGAGATATACGCTTTGGAATGTGCAATTAGCATATTTTTTTCTGCTTGACTGACTTCTTGACATTTCAAAAGTGCCTGTAAATGGTTTATTTGAAACAAATGCTTTGAATCTTCTGCCAGCGACCTCGCCCGCGTGACTTTTGGTGTTACCATGACGTTCAAAGTAAGATTGTTTCATTCTTATTTCTGTGTGGGTAAGAGACAGAGCTATACAGGTCGTCTAGCGCCATCTCTTACCCACACTGGAAATAAGAATGAAACAATCTTACTTTAAACGTCATGGTACAGGTCTTATCCCAAGAGAACATTTTTTTATTAAATAATATGAACTAGTACTTGACTGCGATCCCACCTGATGGTAAGCAGTGATGTAATCGATGATGGTGAATCACACTCGTTTATTGAGTCTATTCACTCTAGCCTTGAAGACACCTAAATTATAATCGGACGGAAATACCGTATCAGGCCATTTTTTTTTAAATAGGTAGAGTGATTCAAGAGGAAGGTTTATATGTATAATACATGCATAATATAGTACATAAACACTGATAATTTTAGAGGTATCTAATGTGATGTCGTAAATAAACACAAGTTTTTGCGCTTACATTGCAAACGCTGGCTGAATCCTACGAGATAGATCAAAATAATTTACTACAGTATTGTACAACTTAAAAAGGTCTACAAAAAACTCCGCGATGGTATATATGTCTATCTCTTAGCTCACAATAACCATTTTTTATCCTTTTTACGAGAAATAATGACTTATTTATGAAGCGATTTTAAGCAATACAGCATTAATCCTTATCCAATTAAGTACCTTAAATACATTGTGCATTTAAGATCAATATGGCCCTTTACAGCCTGGAATTTAAATAAATATTTTCGAAGATATAACAGATTTAACATACAGGGACATAGCGGTTGCGGTGGTTGATACTACCGGAACCGCTATTGCACCCGTGTGAAGCAGGGGCGGGTTGCTAGTAATTTACAATTAAAAATACTGAACTAACTACAATTACAACTAATTAAAACCAACTAAAATATGGCGTCAAAAATCTATTTATATGCAAACGTGAAAGTTTGCAGTTGTCTGGGCCGTAAAATACTTTCAATAGTAATCTCGAGCAAAACTTAGTACAAATCAGTATATTATTATATAATTTGCAACCAGTATTCTAATTCTTCATAGTAGTATTCTAAAAAGTTACTCATGCGCATCACACCGTGAAACTCAGTGGTTTCCAAACTTTTTTTACCGGTCCCCATTTTGGTTTCTTGAACAGGGCAGAGCTTGGAAGAATTTCGGTATGTTAAGATAGTCACCCACCCAGAGACTAACCTCAGCAGGCATTGCTTAACTTCGGAGTTCGACTCGTGCCGTTTATTATGTCATCATTAATATTATTATTATTATATTCAGATGCCCTTTGCCTGCTAGTAAACTAGGGCTCGGAATAGCGTTAAAAATTGGTATCGTTACCTGTATCGTACGGAGATAACGTTTTTGCAGAGGTAACGTAATGCTTGGTAATGAATTAACGATACTTAAAAAAACTCTCTGTTCCTTCGTTGCCTTTCGTACCAGGGCCGAGTATTCCTTTCAGAATCAGACCCTTGGCCCCAGTAGGCTTCGACCCTGCTGGGCCCCCACAGTTGCTGACATCTCCTTGAGGCGCGAGTGACACAGTACGCGCCGTCGACGACTTGGGCTCGGTCCGGACGGTCAGACGGCAAGCTACCCATTGCTCGCCGTCCGCAAGCCCGCGCCTACGGTGGCCGGAAATCGGGATCGGAATCCCGGCCGCGGTTAGGGCATGAAGACCGTTGCCCCACGCGATCGACCGCCTCCTTTACTAGCATTACTGCTTCGCAGAAGGAGGCGAATTAACGATACTTGGGTGAAGTTTTACCGGCAAACTGTTATCAAGCCTTGGCTTGATAACGTTACCAACTTTCTTTGTATAGTCTAGATTAATGCAGTATTAGTTTGATCACGTATTCAGAAACATTTGCGCCATTCAACATTTTTCATTATATATATAGAAATTAGGTACATTTATTCCATTAACATTAAAAAAATTATACGTAAGTTTAAAAGGATACGCGCTGCAATAACGTATCAAATAACGAAAAAAGTACCGATCCGATACTTTTAACGTTTATTGTTAACATTATTAATAGATTTGGTACCAAACTATCACTTAACTAATTAAAACTATTTAATGAAATGAAAATTTGTGTAATAATAATAATAATTTATTTAAAGACTACATGGGTCCAATGGTTAGTAAAAAACTTATCAACTAAAAGGGTTAGTAAAAAACAAAATAATAATATGTAATAAAAATAAAATATAATAATAAAATAATAATGTGAGCATGATTATAATTTGTAATTAATTTAAACTATCATGTTTTATATGTATTTGCACGCCGAAATTAAAGGCAGAATAAGAGATCAATTTCATTTATGTACTCAACCTTCAGTACCTTATTTACGCAAATAAATGATTTATTTCTCTATTTATATAAAAGGAGAAATTAAAAAAAAGATTGCACGTAGCAGAGATCAGAATGTTAAGATGGATGTGTGGTATGACGAGAATGGATAAAGTGAGAAATGAGTATATTAGGGGAAGTTTGAAAGTGGCGCCAGTGACTGAAAAGTTGAAAGGGAATCGTTTGTCTTGGTATGGTCATGTGAAGAGGAGGGATGAAACGCTTGTTACTAAAAGAGTTATGAGTTAACATGTGGATGGATGGAGAGGGAGAGGGAGACCAAAGAAAAGATGGATGGATTGTGTGAAGAGTGATATGATAGAAAAGGAAGTTAGTGATAGTATGACGAGTGACGGGGCAGAATGGAAGAAGAAAACGTGTTGCGCCGACCCCAAATAACACGGGACAAAGGTAGGAAGATGACGATATAAAAGGAGAAACTGACTGACTGACATATCAACGCACAGCCGAAACTACTGGGACTAGGAACGTGAAATTTTGCATCAGTTTTCTAAGAGAGGATTTTGAAAAATTCACCCGCTAAGGTGATAAAACGGGAGTCCAAAGTTTGTATGGGGAACCTACTTTGACGCGGGCGAAGCCGCTGGCAGAAGCTAGTTTACACGAAAGGTAATAAGCTTCTAGCAAAAATATGGCGTTAAATTTTTTTTACCCTTTCTCACGGACCAGATTTTTAGCCCTTGCGGACCATGAGTGGTCCGTGGACCACAGTTTGGAAACCACTGTACTAGGGTAAAATTATGAGTCAGCGTCATCATTACATCATCACGTTGCCTAGCAACACACTTTGTTTACACAACGGTGACGCCATTCGGCAAGTAACAAAGCAAGTCAGTGTTTAGATTTTACATTAGCTTTTTAAAAAATTTACAGATATCTTATCCCTAGCATTTTCCCAACTATCTTGGTGTCGGCTTCCAGAGTCTAACCGGATAAGGCTAAATAACCATGTTTTACATGGAGCTCTACAACCCAGTTACTGGGCAACAGGATACTCCTTGGACAGACTGATGGTCAGACTTTCTGGCGTCTAATTACCTGTAAGGACTGTCAAAGATCTACGAATTACAAACGGGATCAACGGCCTCCCGTGCTTTCTGAATCACGGAAAGAACTAAAGGTATGTTTTCAATATTTTTCTAAGCACACTACACGTGTTAGGTTTAGTTCCTGATGATAAAATAGTACCTTGTTTTTAAAGATGATTTAAAATTGTAAGCATTTTTGTTTCACTTAAACCTTTATGTTTTATGCAATATCTAAGGTATGTTTTATAAGCGATTAATTTTGTATTGTTTGGGAATGTTAACCCTTGATCTATAATGATCGCTAGATCGAGTCGCTAGAGTGATTTGCTACGATCCTCACAGCACCAGGGCCTCAAGTCTGCTATTACAATAGTGTCAGAATGGTCTATCATTGATTTCATAATTGTTGATTTTGATCAGTTTGGTAATCTACTAATATAATGGCGGCATTATGATTTTCCAATGGTCAACCACTGACACTCCATTGAAAGAAGTGGCATAGAATGGTTAGCTCGTACATATTGACAAATGAATGTCGGACGTAAAAAAAAATTTTGACAGTTCCTTTGATCAGTGACCTACCATTAGAACGTCATTGTGCAGTCATTGCTTTTAATAAGCTCGATATTGACATTCTACCGCAACTCGATTATGAATTAGCAGATTACGAACTTTAAGCAAAATGACAATGGGATCGTGTTGGAATGACGAATTTATAAAAATAGCAGACTTGGGCCCCTAATATTATTGACCACTTGGAGAGCGATATTGACGGCAGAACGATCGGAGGTTGTTTTGGCTAGGAGCGAGGGCGCAGGGCATTCGCTCCTGGATCGCCGTTTGGGATATTCGATTAGAATAATCGTTCTAAACAGTGTAATGCTTGTGAAGCTAGTTGTTTGTTCTTAACATAATTAATAAAACTCCCAGTTGAAAGTTTTTTTTTGTGACGTAACTACAAATTTTCAATTTTCAGATTTTTTTTCTATATTTGTGTTATGAGACCTTGCTTCCTGCCAAATTTCAGGATTCTAGGTCAACGGGAAGTACCCTATGAATTTTGTTTCCCTTGAGAGTATCGAAAAACACGTTTTTTGCAACATAAACGGGTTTAATTTTTTCACAGCGTCAAGAGACCGCAGATCTGAGTATAATTATGGTTTCCATTTTGTTAAGTTTTGGTCAAAGTGATCCTATAAGGGTTCCGTTTTGTACCTTAAAAGTCAGAATGCTTATACAATGCCATATATATTTTAACTTCCTATTATACCTAGTATTAAGGAAAACAACACATAAATACACGTGACTATGTTATGTATGAAAATATGAATCATCCGCCATCAAAATAGGAATTAGATGAGTTACGTCATATTCCGTTGGCTGACACGTAAAAGTGCTATGTTAGATATTATGTGATGCTGTTCAAGGCCAGCCATTATTATGAGGACAATTACGAAAAAACAGGTCAAGTGCGAGTCGGACTCGCGCACGAAGGGTTCTGTACTACAATAAATCCGGCCCGGGCGCTAACAGAACAACAGCGGTGCGTTATTTATTGTTTTAAATATTGCAGCGTATAATAGGATACCTATTACAATCATTTTTTTAAAGTGTCTCAATTAGATTGTGCTAATAAACCAATAAAAAAAACAACATTTTTATTCTGTCGCTAAGTAAATGCATTTAGCATTTAAAATTTACATTTTCAAATTTCGCACGTATTTTGACGAAAATGCAGAACGTAGTGGACGCCACATTTACTCTGTAGTCGTGATGTCAGTTGGCTAATAAACAAATGCGCTGATATTCACTCAGTATGGCCGATCAGTTGACAGTTGACAGCTGTCAATGTAGTTTACACAGCCGTATGACGTAATAACATGGTGGCTATGTCATGGTGATAAAGAACAGACAAAAAATACTGAAAACTTCGAAATAAATTCAAAAACTTATTTTGTTTTTTTATGAACTAAAAGTAACACTTATCGACTGGTTTTTGCCTATGCTATCGTAATACTATATTTTTATTTTTTTTCTCATATATAGTAAAATATTCTATTATTATGCTGAGATATGCTATGATTATGCTTATTTTAATTTTATTTTTCCATACTTTGTATTTCTATTAAATACGAATGTGTAAAGTATGAATAAACGTTTCTATGTTTTTTCTTTCTTTTAATATCGAGCAACAACGGCAAAAAACAACACGTTTGTTGTATGAGAGCCCCACTAAATATGTACTTTATTATATGTTGTTTTAGCGGAAACAGAAATACATCATCTGTGAAAATTCCAACTGTTTAGCTATCACTGTTTATGAGATACAGCCTGGTGACAGACAGACGGACAGTGAAGTCTTTAGCGTTTTTACCCCTTGGGTACGAAACCCTAAAAATTTGTCAATTGCGAGGACAGTGACTTCAATTCTTTTGTACAAAGAGACTGGTGAAAAAATTGAATCGCTTCTCAGCCTCGTAACGTAATTCATCATCATTGTCATTTCAGTCGAAAGACGTCCACTGTCGGACATAGGCCTCCCTCAAGTGTCGCCATAATGACCGGTTCTGTGCGTCTCGCATCCATCGGATTCCTTATATCCGCCTTATAGACCTTTCAACGCTGCGTCTATCGGTACGCGGTCGCCATTCCAGAACCCAGAGGCGTAGCTAGGCGTGGGCGAAGTGGCTCTCGCCCACGGCTTCGCACCCAAAGGGGCCTCGCGTGTGCGGGGGCTGTTTAATAACCGAGGGTTTTGTTTTATAATTTATAGGCTCGCGTTTGACTACTATTTCACCTGATGGTAAGCAACGATGTGGTCGAACACTGGGTTGCGAGTGTTACGAAAGTCGCTGTCTCGTTTTCAAATTTATTAAAGAATAAGGCCTCTCAGATGCACCTTCGCCCACGTCTGAATTAGTCCTCGCTACGCCTCTGCCAGAACCATCTGTTCTGTAAGCAATGTGCCCTGCCCATTGCCACTTAAGTTTGGCGATTCTTCGAGCTATGTCGGTAACCTTGGTTCTCCTGCGGATATCGTTATTCCTGATTCGATCACGCAATGAAACTCCATACTTACGTATATGAAGAGAACTTTTTAAAGATTACCAATGGAGATGTTTAATACTGTTGTTAAAGCGTGTAGTTCCTTCAATATCTGGCCGGAATTAAATGCACGCATACTTGTATTATGGCCTAGGCAGCCGTACGACTATCTGTGCATTTAAATGCGGCCAGCTGCAGCCGCATAAAGCCATTTTCTTTGCGAAATATTGATAATGAACGATCCGTGTGCTCCTGATTATTTAAAACAATATTTTAAAGTATTGGGCAGTTCTCGTAATTTCAACCTTCGAGCATCCAAAAACATGCTGCTTCACATTCCTTCTCACCGTACTAGGTTTATGGCTTATTCTTAAGTTGTCTCTACCATAAAACTCTGGAATGTGCTTCCCCTTGACATCAAAAAAGCTGAAAGTAAATTCTCCTTCAAGCGTAAAATTCGCAACTACTACTTGAAGTCCTCTCAACCTTAGTTTGGTAATTATAATGTATTTATTAATTTATAATATTAGAATTTATAAGTATTTTATTATTGTAACTTAATTTAATGATACTACATTCCACATGATATTACTATTATTACTTGATCTGTTATTTATTTATTGTGCACACCTACTACAGTGTTGTCTCTTTTAACCCAAAGGTTGACTGGTAGAGAATGCCTTGTTGCATTAAGTCCACCTATGTACCACTACTGTACATGAAGTTTAAATAAATAAATAAGATTGATTTACAAAAATGCTATGTAAATTCTGAAGAACACTTAACCAGCATTTTTTTTGTGTATTAAACATATTTCTAAAGATCAAAGCCGTTTGATAGGAGTAGGGAACAACAAGCGAAAAAATATCATGTTGTAATTTTTTTTTTTTTGGCAAAGTATTAATCTTACGAAAAAATCATATGTAGATAATGTTTTACATGAATCTATAATAAACATATATATTTTTTCAAGCCTATTGACCCAGCCGTTACCGAGGAGTAGGCTTCAGAAAGTTACTGTTTTATAGCACTGGTTGGGAGTTAGGGCCTTAATAAGTATCATATGCGGGAACGTTCGAGTGACCCTAGAACGTAAAGGGCATCTGAAGAACTCAGATGGGTTTTAATCAGTAAAAGTCTGACACGCCCTCTGGCCTCAACCTAGAGCGGGTAAGTCATTGAATGATTAATATAAATCAACAGTAAAAATCAGCGATTTTTTTTTATAATCTTGTGCTTTACTGCGGTCCCACCTGATATTAAGCAGTGACGCAATCGTTGATGGTGACGCGCACTAGTTTATTAAGAGCCTATTCACTCTAGCCTTGAGGACACCTAAATTATAATCGGACGGGAAGTCCGCAGTAGGCAAATGGTTCCAATCCTTCGATGTACGAAACACTTAAGGTAGAACTAAACAGCGCTCGTGTGCGCCACGTACGCCAATCTGGGCGCGTCGGTCTCCATACATTTTATATGGCAACTAGACTTGTAGAGCAGCACTAGATCCACGCCACGCGACATCGTTCTACGTACAAATTAGGCATGTTACACGTGTGCGTCGGTCTAATGTAGTTCTAGCTTTAGTCAGTAACATTCTTGAGCCATTTGGGCAGAGTACTCATTCTCTTTTTAAAGAACTATCTAAACGCTTGGTTGACACTTCGCGTGACCCTAGGGCTGGCTTTTACCTCGGTCAGAGATTAAGGATTGCCATACAAAGTGGCAGTGCCGTCAGCCTTTTGGGCACACTTCCAGTTGACAGTGATACGGAGTATTTTAGTTAAGTGTTATTAAAATAATCGTGTAAATACAGTCCCTAAATAAATAGAGTAACATTCTTGAAGTCCATAAATATCAATAAATAACTGAGAAATTAATGGTTTAAGTTACGCACAATGACATTGTAGTCTCTCACTAGACTGTGACAGACAGTGGGAGTGTCTGTATGTTTGTATTCAATCATGCTGAAAAGGTGAAGTGAATATGGATAAAATTTGCCACATAGGAACACCATAAATCCTGTAATACCATACAGGTTACTTTTTATTCCTTAGGTTAGGTTTTATTTTATTTAGTTTCTTTTTAGGGTTCCGTACCTCAAAAGGAAAAAACGGAACCCTTATAGGTGATCCTTTGTTGTCCGTCCATCTGTCTGTCTGTCAAGACCCTTTATCTCGGGAATGCGTGGAGGTGTTGAGTTGAAATTAAAACCATATACTAAGGTCTGCGGTCACTTGAAGCTGTGGAAAAATCAAACTTCTAAGTTAACGAAAATAAAAAATACGTCCGTTTATGTTGCAAAAACGTGTATTTCGACACTCTGAAAGGAATCAAAGTTAATAGGGGTACTTTCCGCTGACCCAGAAACCTGAAATCTGGCATAAAACAAGGTCATATAGTATCGAGACTCCATTCGGGAATTGAACTATTCACATACTCGTGTGTTCAGTCTGTACGGAACCCTCAGTGCGCGAGTCCGACTCGCACTTGCCCAGTTTTTTAGTGTGAATATGAGAACATTGTATACTCCACGTATCCATAGATTACTTTCTATTTTGTGCCACTTTTTTATGATTTTTATTGTATTTTTGGGTCCAATAATGTCTGGTCTACACTGTCCTCGTATACCTATTACTATTGTAATATGGAAAATATTGTAAAAACACTCTTTTTATAATTAAAGTAACCATGGTGTTGCTCTACGGTTCTTCTCCATAAGCAACGACCATTTGAAACTGTGCACTAGCTAAGGGCTAGGCCTATGTAAAATAAAAATATTTTGATTTTGATCTTGTGTGTTCCCATGGGTTACTTTTCTATTTTACGCAGTTTATGACGCCAACAGAATCTTGTTCTTCTAGATTTTTCTCCATCGTTAACACGTTGAACTTTCAACAATTGTCCCTTCTAGATGTAATCCACACCAATTTACCAATTTACGTTACAGAATACCAAGTAGGTTCAAGGTTGACCTAAGCTAGTCGTCATTCGTCATCCAATTAACATTAAATAACGAGGTTGAACGAAATATGACCTTTCTGACCCAATTAGTAGGCAGTAGGGGTAGCTGGTAAAGGTCAATCGTCGAATCCGACTCGGCTGGGCAGCGTACAGGAAGTTGCGCGGTATCTTCTCGTCCAACATACCACAGTGTCTCAAGACGAAAGTCTGTGACCAGTGCGTGTTGCCAGTGATGACATATATGGCTTCGAAACGTGGTTCACAATAGGCCTCATTGGAAGGCTTAAAGTCATCCAGATGGAAAGGGCTACGCTCGGAGTTTCCTTGCGTGATCGCATCTGAAATGAAAATATCCGCAGAAGAACCACGGTTACCGACATAGCCCGATGAATTGCTGAACTTAAGTTACAGTGGGCAGGGCACATTGCTCGAAGAACGGATGGTCGATGGGGACGAAAGGATCTAGAGTGGCGACCACGTATAATTTTTATGTAATCGTAAATTCGATTGTTTAGTATTTTATGAAAATTATAACTATAAATACAATATTATTATAAATAAGAGGGGCCCTCTTAAGTAACAGGGACCCTTGTCCTTCCCCAGTTGTCTGTTTTTTCGTCCAATGCAATGTTTGATAAAAAGGCAGCGTGAAAAAAGATAACACAACCTTTTTGTTGTTGCCAAAGGTAATTCAGTCATTTACTCGAATATTTCATAAAACTTGTTCCAGGAAATTCTGACATTCAGAATCTTGATTCAATGTGCCAGTTTTACTATAGATATTTTATATTTATGACTAAATTATGAAGGTCTAAAATTCACGCAAAACAGGTTTACCAGGTCTTTACTAGATTAGTTTTACAATTTGTCTTGATATCAATAGAAGCCTAGATAATATCCACAAGATACCTGCGTTTCCAAAATATCTGGAGAAATATGTGTAATAACGTCATAATCACGTAAGAGCGATTGTTTAGAAATGTATCCCGGGTTGGATTCTCTTAAGGCGTATAGTCCCTTGAACATCTGGCCGGAGTTAAATGCACACATTCGTACTGCCGCCTGCGCTCGCAAAGAGCCCCGCTGACCGTTAAAATAATTTTCTTTGCGATTTATTGATACAAGAAGGTATTTATTTATTTGTAAATTGTAAACACTCTCTTACAAAAAAGACTCAAATATTAACTAAACTATACTAAAACCTAAATAAGTATGTACATAAATATAATACAAAAACACAAAGTACACTCAGGCGTCGAAGTACTCCTCCACGTCGCTGTCATCCGGAAATGTGCCCAGAAGATTGGCAGCATTGCCACCTTGAATGGCAATGCTAATTCTTTGGGCGAAGAACGAGCCAGCCCTCTGGTCACGCAGTGTCGATCAGTCGGCGTGAAATTTCGGACCCCATGACCCAAGCGTTTTGACCCCAAACGGCTCAAAAATGTAATTACCAATAAGGTTACAGTATTTGCACCGTTTAAGGGTCTCAGCAGCGGCAGCGCCAGCACAGCCCGCTGTACTTAGAACATGGGATGGCGCAATGGTGTCGACACAGGTTGCGTCCAACACCAGAGGCTTACCCACTTTTCATGGTACCAACGTCTTACCATCTGGTCTCTTCCCATCGTCACGTACCAAGCCATTACGTCCTAATACGGCAGGTATCCTGGCGGTGACAAGAGCTCGACGAATAATATCGTTGATGCTAGCGTGCCGTGTTATGCGGCCTACGCTCCTGTAGCAGGACAGGCCATGGTGTCCGAGGCTGTCGTCAGCTTCGCCACAGTGACACCGATGTGGTGCAACACAAGGTGCGCCTAAGCGTAAACTCGTTGCTAGCCGAAGCGATGCGTCATCCATCATAGTGCCTATGGTGGATGACGGGAGTGCCTGAAGCCATAAGCCCGACTCCCATTCCCCCACAGTCAGCAGACGCGCACGCTCAGCAGTACTTAAAGACGTGTTAATTAGTTTGTTACGTATAATACTGCAGAGCGGCACATCCCACTGTCTCAGTGAGAACAGATTGTCGGGCAAATCCGTGTTGGGACAAGCCATTTTCCAAGCGTTCAACGCATCGGACAAACACTGTACCTCAACATCAACCAGTGAGGAAGATAAAATATTCCTGGTTAATGTATCAGTACTGTGTACCGAGGAGAGGAAGGCTGGTAAACTTATACTTGAAATTTTTCTGACGCTGAGGCCACCCAGCCGGATGGGAAGCGTGGCTTGCTGCTAAGCTCGGTCGTCTAAAGCCACATTTAGGATTAAAGAAAGTGTGTTCCTAATGATTTGATCGACTTTTTCCTTGTGGGTGTTTCCATAGATGGGAGGAGCGAAGGCTATATGTAAATTTTGGCCCAAAACAACAGTATCGAATGAGTGTGAAAGCCGAAAGTCTTTCCGAGACGTCATTAAAATTTTGTATGTTTTGCTCACTGAAATATGGAAAGGATTCATCGAAAATTGGGGAGCCCAGGAGGTGAAGAGAATTTTGATCAAAGATTTGGATATTCGGTGCTATTGTTTAACATAGCATAACTGTATCGAAATATTACTTTTATTTTTGTCAGTTTTTCTGTAACTTTTTTTTTTAATGGGAAATCATTTCGCTCTAAGGCGGAGAGTGAGGGCGTGTCTGACTAAAACCCACTCCTATGTCCCTTCTTTCTCTTGCATTCCAGGATCTCGGGTTTATCTTTCGGAAGGCCCATTGTACCCAAGTAGGCTTCGACCCTGCTGGGCCCCTAAGGTTTTGCGGATTCTCCTTCAGGCGCGCGTGGAACACTACGCGCCGTCGACGACTTGGGCTCGGTCGGGACAGTCACAGAACGGCCGGACGGCGAGCTATCCATTGCTCGTTATGCGGAAGGTGAGGAATCCGTGACGCCTCTCCAGCCAGTCCTCATTCGGATGCGGTTGCAAATCGTGTTGCGGTCAGTCACTAGTTTAAATTGTTCTCAATAATTGTATATATTGTTTTAATTTCAACTCGATACCTCCACGCGCTACCGAGATAAAGTGTCTTGACAACACAACGAGACAAGGTAAGGCAATTATAATAAGGCTCAAACGAAAATCCTAAACAAAATGGTCAAATCTAAAAAGCCTAACAAAAGCCGGACGGGCCGACTCCGCTTAATTTGGCAACACGCAACTAAAAAACTTGACCGTGTCTGGCTTTATCCGGACGCCTGGCAACGCCAAGTGCGAAAGATTGTGATATAATAATAATTTATTTCATCATCATCATCATCTTCCTGCCCTTGTCCCGTGTTATTTGGGGTCGGCGCAACATGTTATTTTCTTCCATTCTGCCCTGTCATTCGTCATGCTATCACTAACTTCCTTTTCTTTCATATCATTTCATAATAATAATTTATTTATTTTCACAAAATGAGGTATAGTCTAAATAGTTACAATAGTTATAATGACATGACATGAATAGAATAGAATAGAATAGAATAGATCTTTATTTGCACAGAAAGTAGGTACAGGTTACAGGTCTTTGTCAAGTTTGATGATCCATACTAACTACCTTAACTAAGGCATGCAAAATACTGTTTACATAATCTGTTACCATAATATGCTTAGGACTAAAACACAATCTAAAAAGCCATGATAAATGACATGATATTTAAACGTAAACAATCTAAAAACAATATTTGAATTCAGGTTTAGGAAATACCGCTTAAAAGAATTTAGCCAAAAGCATTAAAGACGTACAAAGCGTTTTGGGAACACATTCATAATGCGTACAGCTAAGGAGTGGAATTCCCTGCCGGAGTCTGTGTTCCCTGATAGCTTCAACCTAGGGGTCTTTAAGTCAAGAGTGAATAGGTTACTTCTAGGCAAGCGTGCTCCATCTTCGGCCACATCATCGCTTACCATCAGGTGAGATAGTGGTCAAATGCGAGCCTATCAATAATAATAATTAAAAAAAAAGAAAAAAAAAGAAGAAGAAAGAAGTTCTGGGCCGTAACTACTTGCGACTATTTTTAGTACATTGGGTCGTAATGTATACCGACCTAAATTTAGGTTGAGCCTTACGAGGATAATATGTATGGATTTAGAAATATATAAGTATGTTTATCAGTGGTCTAGTACTCATAGCACAAGCTCGGTTTAGTTTGGGACTAGATGGCGTTGTGTGAAAGTTGTGGAATATTATTATTATTATATAAAAAATCTTACCAGTGGATGCTTCATTGTAGTATACACTAATACGTTCCAGTTGCAAGTCACTCTCGCCCCTGTAGTACCCGTTGGGATCCACGCCATGTTCATCCGAAATAATCTCCCAAAACTATTGGAAAAAATAGGGCATTTTACTCTATATGAGAAAAAATATAAAAATATATTATTAAGATAGCAGCAAAAAGTAGTCGGTAGGTGTTAATTTTAGTTCATAAAATAACAAAATAAATTTTAAAATTCAATTCAAAGTTATGTCTTTTTTTATCACCATGAGATAGCAGCCAGTATGTTATTACGTCATTCGGCTGTGTAAACTAAAGTGACAGCTGTCAACTGTCAACTGATCGGCCATACTTGGCTGCGTTCAAAAATAACCAGAGTAGGGTAGGGTCGTTACTCTAACCGTGCAAAAATGCTTCGAGTTGAAACCCAGGGTCGTTCTTTTATAAATCGAGTAGCTACCCTAGAGTTAACCCAACTAACTCTAACTCCGAGCAGGGTAGGTTGGTGTATGGGGCCCCGGTATGGCTTCTGACCTGACGGCCGGCAGCATCGCAATCCTGCGAAGACCGCAGAGGGCGATGGCCGTCAGGGCTATCAGGGGGTATCGTACGATCTCCTACGAGGCGGGTTGTGCACTGGCCGGATCTCCGCCCTGGGAACTGCAGGCCTCACTGTACCGGTGGCGCGAGGATATGAGGACGCGGGGTGGTGAACCGATGCAGCGCGAGATCGAGCTGCGTCGGTCTCAGCTTCAAGAGGTCATGGTGGCGGAATGGCGGGACAGGCTTCTGCGCCCTACCGCCGGCCTCACCACTGTCGATGCGATCCGACCAGTGCTCGATGAATGGCTCGGGAGGACGCACGGCTCCCTGTCATTTAGGGTGACTGTCTCGGGGCATGGCTGCTTCGGGAAGTACTTGTGTCGCATAAACAGGGAGCCGGACGCTCGGTGCCATCACTGCACCGACTGTCGGGAGGACACGGCGCAACACACACTGGCAGAGTGTGCCGCATTGGAGGAGCAGCGCCGTGTCCTTGTATCTGAAGTGGGCCCCGACCTGTCGCTACCGGCCGTCGTTCGTTCGATGGTCGGGGGCGTCGAGTCGTGGGATGCGGTGATCTCCTTCTGTGAAGCCGTAATTTCGCAGAAGGAGGCTGCGGAGAGGGAGAGGGAGGCCATGGCCACTCTTCCGTGCCGCAGCAGGCGAACCAGGCAGGAGGAGGGCAGACAACGCCCTCTTCCAGCCCCCATAAAAAGGTCCGGAGGGACGGTGGACTCGGGGTCATCCGCCGTCTCCCATCCAGCAAGACCCGAGGCGGCGGCGCGTAGTGTTCCACGCGCGCCCCTATTGGACGTCGCGGGGGGAGGACACCTCACACTTCCCGTGGGCTTGAGGTGGCCCGCGTAGGCGGGCCGGCACTAGCCTACACTAGCGATCATGGATGGCGCATCAGCTCCCACAATCCCCGGTCCAAGTGTGGGAGGGAACACCGAGGTGGTTTTTAGTCAGTAAGAGTCTGACAGACCCCTTCGTCTGCCCCAGGCGAAGGACATCCATGAGGATTTTCCACCCCAGCAACAAAAAAAAAAGGGTAGGTTAGTGTAAGAGGTGCAGGAGTGACAGTTGCTTGGCATTGACAGTTGAACTCTACGTTCGCGATCAAAAATGCGAGCTTAGAGTATCTACCCTGATGACGTCATTAGAGTTAACTCTAAACTCATTTTTGAACGCAGGGCTGAGTGAATATCAGCGCATTTGTTTACACAGCCAACTGACGTCACAAACTCACGACCACAGAGTAAATATGGCGTCCACTGCGTTCTACATATTCGTCAAATTACGCGCGAAATTTGAAATTTAAGTTAACATTTTTGGTTACTTAGCGACTAAATAAAAATTTTGTGATTTTTTCTATTGGTTTATTAGCACTATAGAATGTAATTGAGACACTTTTCAAAAATGAATGTCTATTGAGAGTTGCTTTTAACCCTATAAGGCTATAGTCCCTTGAACATCCGGCCGGAGTTAAATGGACACTATTTGTGGATTTAATTCCGGCCAGCTGCGCCCGGATAGAGCCCCGCTGACCTTTATAATCCATTTTCTTTGCGAAATATTGATCGATTTAAATATGCTATGCACATTCTGAAGAACACTTAACTAGCATTTTTTTTGTGTAAAAATACTCGTATTTCTAAAGATCAAAGCCGTTAGAAAGGAGTAGGGGAGACAAGTGAAAAAATCCATGTTGTTAAAAATATATTTTTTTCCAAAAGTTTTAGTCATACGAAAAAATCATATGTTGATCAGGGTGCCGCCGCCGCGGATGCTCGGGGGCTCCAGCACCCATGAGAAATAAACAGTTGGTGCCGAGCACCCCTGAGAATAGACATCAAGAAACAGATCAGTAATCGCTTTTTAGGTTACGTATAAATTATAATATTTCTTGATACTAAAAACTAGTTTAATTCATTAAACCCCCGGTCATTGTCTTTCTATTGTGGTTTCCTATTATATTTTTATCAAACATAATTAGTAATTAAGTACGCAGTATATAATTAGGACATTAATTTATTTTTTGTTTGATCAGTGTGCATTTATGTTCTCACACTTCGCCACTTTTTCGAGTCCATCAAATGAGCATGAGCACCCATGAGTTTTCTAAACGCCGGCGCCCCTGATGTTGATAATGTTGTACATCAGTTTGTAATAAACATACTTATATTTTTTTTCAAACCATTGACCTAGCCGTTACCGAGAAGTAGGCTTCAGAAAGTCATTGTATTATGGTACTGCTCGGGCGCTAGGGCCTTAACCGCCTACTCGGATATAAACGACAAACACTATCGCGTTTATTCCGCCATGTTCGCACATCCACGACCAAATACCTACTCCATCTCGTCAGCTTTCCTGGGGATTGAAGATTCTAACGAAATGGAGTACCCAGTCGCATACACACGGCCCTGGTGGATAGTAGACTTGGGCAGTTCCGGAACGAGTCATGAAAATGATATACTTCCAGTTTCGGTACTACACCACTCACTCGTTCACTACCAATTCAAATGTGTCCTTTTTATTACCGAGTTGAACTGACATTTATTTTTTATTCCAAATATTTTGTTACAATTCTACAGATAAAATATATTTTTTACCAATGATAAAGCAGACATTCAAAAAATGTATGGAGCTTGGGCTAAAAATAATAAGTAAAAAAAATTCACAGCATTCTGACTTATAATACAGGCTGAAAGAGCGTAATTATCTTGATTTTTTGAGCTTCAAATAACATTTTTAATAATAATATTCTAACAGTTTTGCTTTGATAGTAGAACGCGTTCCCCGGTACTAAAGGAACTAATGAACTAGGTGAGTAGACTAGTTCCGGAAGAAAAAATATACATATCACTCTTTATCTTTTGTTGGACACGTTTTGCGCATCTCTAGTGAATAGGACACGAAAACGCTTGTCTGACCAATCTAACGCGGTTAATTTTGTTTAAGTTGGTACCTTTAAAAAAAGAATCGAAAATGTCTTGAATAGCTTCGAAAAAAGGTCGGTACGGCTGTGTCTTTTGCTCGACTTGGCGGAGGCACCCTGCCGTGCTCTCAGGTAGACCCCAAAAAGACAAGGTAATTTGGTGGAAGTTTGTTTTGATGTTTTATGAATGTACAACTGTTTCCACACCTACTATGCCTACTGGAAACTATTAGCAGGGAAACTCAAACAAAATATTACACTACATAACTAATGCGTTTTATTATACGATTAAGTATCAAAAAAGATAGCTCTTTTCAATAAAATGTCAGCATAATGAGAGACTGGTTTTTAATTACCTATGTTATATTTTCTTAACGTTAACAAACAAAAGGGCCTCACATTAACAAATAAATAAACAAAAGAAATCGAATATTTTTTTTATTATTTTTAAGACCTAGACGCGACATAACGCAGGTTAGTTCTACTATTCAATAATAGATGGCGCTAAATCGAATTACATCAGAAAACGACGTAATGCGACAAAAAAACACGTTTCGATTCGTGAAGTTGTCAGAAAGTGGGTCAAGTTTCTATGATTTTGAGGTGCATTGCATTAACATTGCAAACCGGCTGATAACTTCCTTCTAGCAATTTCTCTATAAATACAATTTTTATCGGTGCGACCGGCATGGGTTATTTAATAATTATCAGTATTTGTGTAGGTAGGCACTAATAAAAACGGCCTTGAGTTTTAAATTACATCCACGCCCGGTTACTGATATCAAAACTAAGCCCTATGAAAAGTCGTTAGGCAGAAATGGAAATTCCAATGACAAATAATTGCGACCAGTAACTGGCCAAGCACACGATGGCCCATCTTAGGCGCAGTCCATTTTTTTTTTACAGGATTGTTCATTCGTTTTCTTTATGCCAAATTGAATTTCGAACGTTATTATAGTCATTTTTTTGTCTCATTTAAAAGACAGCGCTACCAACCACTTTGCTATAGAAATTACACTGGAAAAATTTACTGACCTTGGATCCTATTTGATTTCCACATTGTCCAGCCTGTACATGCACTATTTCACGCATTTTGATAAACTTTTAATTTGGTTTTATGAACCTTTTGATATAATAGGTTCGAAACCGCACGTTGAACAAATACGAAGTGATTTAACAAAGTTTTTATCTCATATCGCTCAGTTCCCAGTACTGTTGATTGTGACTAAACGATGTTGCCAAGTAAGAAATGTACACAATTCTCGGGAAACGTTTAGTTTAGTAGCCAGGTGTAAATATTGAATGTTAAAAAAATTTTAATCGACTAACAGATGACACGTTTAGTAATTTTTGCCATAAATATACTAGAAAAGCACTACTTCATCGTTAAATGAATGTTTAGCGCTTGCTTTAGTGCGTGTTGGTGTAAAAATTCGAGGCACTTGTTTAAGAACAATCATATTTTATAATACGCATCGATTTAAAGGTGACTAAAAGCTGTGTTCAACTTATAACATAAATAAGCCTCAGACAGATAGCGTTCTCGATTATTCTGTTCACTTATCTAATTAATCACTCTGTAATTCAAGTTTTTCAGTATTATATATAATACTTTTTTTTTCTCTTTATTTATAACATAATGTCTGGCAGTATTGAGCACTTTTTGCGGCCTAACCAAATGTTCTTTCTTTGGTATTGTCCGTCAAGTCGTTGAGCTCCTTAGTAGTTCAAAGTTGAGCTACACGAATACTGACAATGCTTGCACTGACTGGACAGGTCCGCTCAGAACTATGTGGTTCTTTCATTAAAAGACCACCTCAGACTCCAACCTGCATAGTTCTCATATGATTTGATCATTACATGTTTGCTGTGTGGACTTTAAAAAAAGAGACTTTGACCCCTAAGTTTGTTTCTTCTCAGGGTAGTCAGCTAGGAAACACCGGCTTCATCTAGTTTAAATTGACAAAAAAAAATTGACATGTAAAAGTGTTTTTAAAAAACCTATTTGCAAAAATAAATATCAATTATCATTTATACTTTTAAAAATGTGAGTTAAATAAATATTTTTTTTGACGAATAGGAAATAAGATGGGATTAGGACGTAGATTTAGTTCCAAGAGTTAGCAACCCCAGCTGATAACTAATGCAATGACTGATAATGATAAGTAAATGATAAGGTTTGAGGTATTGAAGTCATACCCAGAAACTTAGAACCCTCCGTGTAAAGAAATCCCTTGAAAGTAGAGTTTATTTTACACCAGTATAGCTAACCAAAATCTTAGGTCCCTATCTGCTTAGAAAATGTTTATATGAACAGCTCTGGAAAAAACGGACGTTTATTATTCTTTATTGAATCAGCATTTAATCGGAATTAAGGCGTGGCATTATATAAATATTGATTTCTTGTAAATTTGAGATTAAATAGTTGAACTTTGACGTTTGAAAATGCCGTCAATGGCCATCCATTTGTTTCGGAGCCTTAAGGGATGATTTGGATGAATTCCCACCTTAAAAAAAAAATAAAAAAATGGGATGAACTAAATATTCATTTGTTTTTAACGACATTCACTAGGTTTGAACCAGACATGGGAGCAGTTCTTCGAAATACAAAAAAAGTCGGTTAAAAAGTGTAAGTTTAGAGGTTTTACTAAGGACTTTTTTGCATAGCATGGGTAGGATGACACTAGAACGAAAATATGCGTATACGAGAGAAAAAGATAGGTACTACTATACTATAGCTACATTGTAGGAATCCAACAGCTGTCACTCGCATCATCTTGTGGCAATTATAGAATAGTTTATTTATTTATTAAAATTTTATACAAGATAAAAGTATAAAAGCAGCACAATATTTATATCAAACCATTTAATATTACTATAGAATACAGGCTTTAAAATGCTTCGGACTGATTTGAAGTGCGATAATGCGAAATTAGAATTGGATTTTAAAATAGAAGGATAGAATTTTCAAGCGGCAGACAGGGTCCAGGCACGTTTCAATTGTTGTTGAAAAAATCTGACTAATATAGGTAAATACAACTATTCATTATATTTAATCATTTAGTTTGATCTCGTTTTCTCAAAACGCTTCGAACAGATTTCGACGGCCTTTGTTTTATAGATTTAGAACTAGCCCAAGGAACAATGTACGATGAGTCCGTTCTGGGACGCACTTGGTCCAACTTCCATGCATGAATGGTCAATGTCCTTTGATTGGTTAATGTATTTGGAAAAGTATAACTATGTCTACCATGCTTATATTATACCTACTCTAAAATCGAATTTTGGAAGAAAAAGGCATTGATTTAGTCGTCCTGGTAAATCACCTTACGTAAAAACAAGGAGTCTGAATTGTGTTTTTTTCTAATCTGCATGGAGTCATAAACTAAAATGTGGCTGTTCAACTTATTGACTGTGTCAGGTCTAAGGACTAAGGAGGATACATAACTCGCGAAACAACACTGCCAGTCTAATGTCAATGTCAATTTTGACATGGGTTATAGTGCGTTCAGAAACTTTATCCAGTTAAATATTTTACCAAAAATTGAATTATGTTTACGTAATATTTAGATGTAAGTAATATTTATTAACACTCGCAAGGTTTTTTACAAGTGTAAATATCTCTATAGAAATTTATTTATGAGAGAATTTCTTGTTTTAAAGCTCGTAATTTGAACTTGTCATTTACACACTTCTTGACAACCGCTGGTTTTTTGTAAATACAATATTTTCGAACGCTTACCAAAATATTGCAATGTCAGTCAATTGGTCAAGTGTATCGTGATCGTAAATTAGCAATAATTTATTTTAAAACAAAGCCTTAATCACTAATGAGCTATGTAATCAGCAAAGCAAATTACATACAAATAAAAAACCATCCACACTAAAACCGTAAAATGATAAATACAACCCGAAAAATGGTGTACAAAACATAAACATGAGATTTTTAAAAGTTTTCCTGACTTTGGCGATTGTTTTTACTGCTTACATTGGTGATGTTGTCGTATTTCGATCAAAATATTCGTATTCTTTAACATTTCGCGCCATTACAGATAGTTTGGTACATGCCAGCCTTGGATTTTTGTCATCCTTGATATTTTTTAGTCATGATCATAATTTAAATGTAAATAATAGTGTAATAAATGTAACGTTCTGCACGATAGTGTCATCTCTTATTGATATTGACCATGCCTTTGTTGCAAGGTCAATTTATTTGAAGGTGAGTTTATTATGACATTATTTTAAAATCTCAACTCATCATTGAGTGAGTGAAATTATTTATGTATGACTCAATATTACGCCACAATTTTGAAAGTATGGTTGGTGCAGTGGCTGCAGATGTTTGGGCTTTATGATAAAAATATGTGCAAATAGAATTAGGTTTGAGTTAGGAAATTGCATTGTCCAATAAACAATAAAATTGTTTACATAAATGTGGCTTGCCTGCAGTCCAAATGGGCGGACTTTTTTTATGGCAATTGAGCTGCTTTCGACTGTTCTGCCAGTGTTATGTTGGGACGGCGGCCCAGTAAGAGCAACTGCCGAACTTTGTACTTTGTGGTTGGCATTAGTTTAGCTGAAATGATGAACAAAAGCGTTAGTAAAAACATGAAATCTGATTTACGGACTTACATACTAATTTATATACAACACAGATTATTACTACAGGATAAGTTAATTATTAAAACCCAAGCGAACGCCAGCATTCCCTCTCTCATTGTCTTTCTATTGTATCTCTGATTATGGTATTCGTAAGGTTAAATACATTACTTACGCACAAATTAGAATTTAAAGTCGTTGTATTTCAAAAAAGTAGCCAGGAAGTCAATTAATTTGAGGGAGAAGTGAGAAAGAATGGTCACAAGGTGGACTTATAACGTGGTCAGGGTCGCGGGAACCCGATGGATGCGAGATGCACAGGATCGGTTGTTGTGGCGATGCTTCGGGGAGGCCTATGACACACTCCTCCATGTTCCTTCATTGCCTTGCATTCCAGGGCCCCAGGTTTTTCTTTCAGAAGCAAACCCAAGTTGTTCTAGTGTGGGGCAACTTTAATATCTTTTTATTTTTATATTAATTGTTATTTTATAGCTACTTTATTTTTTCGGCCTAATTATTAAAAAAATGCAGGAACATAGAAGACATACCTAATTAGAAATACCTACATAATATATTATACACCAACAGAATAGGATAATACCTTCTAAAACAGACTGCACTAATAAAAGGGTGGACCGCTGACTACTCAAGATACGGGCATTGCTCAGTTTGGGAGTTGTTGACTCACTTTTGGAACTAACCAGTGTAATGTGATGTTATCTAGTTTATTAATTTTGTTTTGTGTACTTTTTGGAAGAATAAAGAAATTATTATTTTATGTACCAGTATATCCCGGACCTATGGAAGGCGTACGTAAATTATTATTTAAATAGATGCAACTCTACGCACCTTCCTTGAGTCATGTATGGGGCAATGGAACACTCTTCTTCGCTATCCAGGATGTCGATCGATTCGGAGGGACGATGAGCCTATATGGATTAAACGGGGAATATTTCAGGGCGACAGTCTGAGTCCACTTTGGTTCTGCTTAGCCCTGAATCCTCTAAGCACATTGCTAGAGGAATCAGGCTTGGGCTATCGGTTGAGAAGAGGTGGTCAGGTACATCCCGGACCTATGGAAGGCGTACGTAAATTATTATTATTATTACAATTATAATAAAAATAAAACATTCTTATTTTGTTGCAGGACATGACGAACCTAAAACACAGAGGTATCTTCCATTGTACCACATTCTGGCTGCTAATAACATCTATAATACTTCTCTATAGCTACCTAGAAAAAAAACTAAATCTATACCTACTATCCTTTATGCTCATACTTGCCTACTCTAGTCATCATCTTAGAGATGGGAACAGAAGAGGTCTATGGTTGTATCCATTTGGCAGTTCACCGCCCATAGACAAGAATTTGTATCTGTTTCTTTTGGCGGTGCTGCCACATTTATTAGCTTGTGTGTATCATATTGGTAAAAATAGTTTTGGTAAAAGCGTTACTATAGATTATAGTATGGTTGTTTAGATGGAGGTTTTTGGCAGGATTTCTTCGAGTGAAGTTCAGTGGCTGTTTTAATTATTCGCAAATTGATTCCTAGTGGATATTGTGATGTAAAACTGGTGTAGTTTTGTGTCTCAAGTGTCTGCGCAACTGGTCAATATGTAGAAACATTGAAACAGGCGCGATCTCGGTAAAATGGAGCTGAGAATTTTATTGTAGTGCTGACTATCTCAGCGAAGTTTGTTGAGAAGGTTGATCCATTTGCTGCCATATACTACAAAAACATTAGAATATATACATCCTTATTCTCATGTTAAACAAATTAACTATTCATACGAAGACATAGCTTAAAGGACTTAGTATCCAAGCCGTAAAATTTTTTAAATTGTTTTTTTTTTTAAGAAGGCCAAACCTCCTGTTTAAAAGTTGTAAAAAACCGTTTTACGTAATAATTGAATGGCCCCATACCTGCCAGAATGGGTAAATACTACCACATTGTGTTTCGTGAATGAAGTAAGAGTAATATTGAAGAAATAAAGCTATTTTCCTTTTATGCTATGCCATAAAAATATATAAAGCTAATTTTAGTGGGGGGGGGGGGGGGCTCCTATTTCTGTCTGTGAGGTTTAAGGTAACCTAACACGAAGGGGATAGCGGTGTTTATTTGCTCGCTTTGCTCGCTTACTCTTATCCCCGTTATCCCCTTCTAACCTAACCTGTCCATGTCAGGCTGTCCAAAAGATCTAAGCTCGCTTCGCTCGCTCTTGGACATACTTGGTGAGCATTTATCCATTTTGATATGCAAATAGAATTTAAATACAAAACGTACAGTTATTTTGATGAGTGTTTAATTAATAATTTGGAACTTAAAACGTAAGTTTCTTTTATATGAAGTTAATATACATAATCTACTATATTTGCCCCTAAGGCCAAATTTCTAGTAAAATATTTATTTAACTTGGAACTTGGACAAATATACTAGATTATGTGACTAATTAAGCAGTGTTTTTCATTCAGTCGCGGGCGTCATGTTGAATTCCTAACGAAACGAAGGTTGCTAAGTTTTGATCCCGAACGCAGTGAGGGATTTATATGATTAACTCACGAGTACTGCAAAAAAAAAATTACGCAGTGCTCGGGAATTAATGAGACGCCGCCCGCGAATTAAAGACATTACTTTATCCCCTAGTCACATAATCTATTGTTGGTGAAGATTTAAATTATACCTCGATTTTAATGAGAAAGAGATCTATGTACGTATAGGCCTAAAAATACAGTATAGTATTGTGATAAAGTGTTTCATACAAATATGCAATGAACTACGATGTAATAAGGTTTGTTTTCGCATGATATGTTTAGATAGTCTCTAAGCTCGTATTTGTGAAAAGCATTTATTATTATTATTTTTATGCAGATAAAACATTATAAAAAAAAAAACTGTAATTTAAAATAAACAGTTTCTACTCTTTGGTTTAAAATTGTTATTTTGTAATAACCCAATAAACAATTCTTTGGTTGCGAATAGGTTTATATAAAGGAATAGAGACTTTATAAACAGTGGAATTGAGCAACAAATGTAATTTTTGTGTATATAATATTGTAATTAGAAAGAACTACATGTAATAAATATAATTCTACTTGTAATGTTCGAATTCTATTTTTAACCGACTACAAAAAAAGGAAGAGGTTATCAATACTGATGTATTTTTTTTTTATGTTTGTTACCCACAACTCCGTCGTTTATGGACCGATTTGCATTTTTTTTTCCTTAAAGGATATGCTTCCAGATTGGTCCTATTTTTTTCAAAATCCAGTTCTGATGACGGAATCCATGAGGAATTGAGGGAACTCCTCAAATATTATAGGAAACCTTATAGTGATTTTGGTACTTTAATCGAGATCTTAAGCATTTATAGTCAAAAAGTAACACTGTCAATGATGATGATGATGACAATCAATGTATCCTAGCCGTGTTTAGGCTTTCTAGAATTGTCATGAGATGCACTTTGGCTATAAGGTACCTACTATCGAACTGATCTGATGAAGCTAGAAGGTGGAAGGTAGACACTGTAATTTCATTATAAAAAATGTATTCTAGCAGTGTTTGGGTTAATTGGAATTGTAATAGGCACTCTGGTTATAAGTATCTCAACTAAAAAGTGTGAAATAAAATTTATTTATTAAATTTATTTATAAAGAAAAATACAACCAACTTCAATGTATAAAAAAACACAAAAAAAGCAAAATAACTTTCGGAAGTCGGTGTTAAATAACGAAGAGAAAACTATTATAGAAACACCGACTTCCGAAATTAAAGTTGTTTTGCTCTTTTTAGAGTTTTTTTTTTACCACAAGGTACCCCTCAGCCAACTTAAATACCTTCCATCTTTCGACTCCATCATCAGATCAGGTTGATAGTGTCTACCTTATAGCCAGAGTGCATCTCATGACAATTCTAATAATCCTAAATACGGCTACGATACATTGTTTATTACAGAGTTCCGGTGCCTACCTTCCAGCTTCATCATCAGATCAGTTCGATGTGTCCCCTCCCCCTCTTCCTTCATTTTACTTGTTACGACAGCTCTTCTATAATCTATGAACCTATGGAGTTCCGTTCGTATGTTCGAAGTTCATAATGAGATCATATTAATATTTCTATGAGACCAATTCGGGAGTATAATCTTTCAATCAAATTTTTTTTTGTCAAAATCAGTCTAAAATTGACCGAGAAATTGGTAAACATACATAAAAAAAAAATACTTAGAGCCGAACATATAACCTCTTTTTTGAAGTCGGCTAAAAAAAAGGACATCAATAAAAATAAAACAAAACCTCTCGTGTTAAATACGATTTATATAAAAAAAAAAAACAATATCTATGGTCTGCTATCATTGACCGGGCCACACAATGCCCTCGATCCAATCCAGATAGCTGGAGACCCTCGTGTATACCGCAGGTCGGTCTGCATCACCGCAGTTCTTGCCAAAAGAAGTGATGCCAACTACGTGGAAGATACAGGAGTTATCTTGAGAGACCACTTGGATAGGAGCACCGGAGTCACCCTGGAAAGATATAATAATAACAATAATTATAATACCCAACTGAGCAGTGGTGGCCGAGTGGTAACGGCCAGGACTTACTATTTGTAGGTCGCGGGTTCAAACCCAGCCAGACGCGTTACTTTGTGTAATCTATTTCATCACCACTGCTCTCAAAACGTTGAAGGAAAACATCGTGAGGAAACCGGCATGTCCTAGAACCAAAAATTCGAAGACATGCGACACCCACTAACCCGCACTGGACCCGCGTGGTGGATTACGGCCCATTCCCTCTCCTAGAGAGGAGGCCTGTGTCCCAACAGTGGGAACATTATAAGGCCGACTATACTATGTTAATACCCAACTCGAAAAATATGACGCAGAAACGTACGTTTCTATTTCAACTATTGGTGGTGAGAGAATGTCGAGTAAATGATTTGTGCGCATCTCTCAACTCGATGTGGGCGCTATTCTCTCTGCTTTATGTGATGTCGAAAGAATATCGAGTAATCGCAACTCAAATGTTACTAGTACTATAATAAACATTAGAATGCCATTATTCCACACATCAGCTTTTTTCTGTTGGTCTTGTTTTGACTGGCCTGTTGGTCTAGTGGTTAGTGACCCTGACTGCTATGCCAAAGGTCGTGGGTTCGATTCCCACCCAGGACAAATGTTGTTGTTGTGTGATGAGCACGATCATTTATTCTGTGTCTGGGTGTAATTTATCTATAATGTGTATGTACTTTTTTAGAAATATATAAGTATACTAGCGGTCCCGGCAGACGTTGTTCTGCCCAAAAGCGGGATTTAGTAAAAAAAAAAAATTACCCTACTCTACCCTACTCTACCCTACTCTACCCTACTCTACCCTACTCTACCCTACTCTACCCTACTCTACCCTACTCTTTTCTTTGCTATAAACCACACGGAGCCCGAGACCTTTCCAACGAATGCAAAACCGTGGAAATCGGTTCGTGCGTTATGGAGTTATAGCGTCAGGAAGGAAAACCCGACTTATTTTTATATAGTAGATTTATCAGTTGTCTAGTACTCATAACACAAGCTCTCCTTAGCTTGGGACTAGACGGCGTTGTGTGATAGTTGTGAAAAAATATCTGTTTAGCTTTGCATCACTGTGTGACTGTGAAGTGTCTCAGTGGTGGCGAATGGAAGAAGAAGGCGAATTGTTGCAAACAATTAAGATAAGAAATATAAAGACTTATTTATATATATTATTACGATAATAACAATTAGCAAATTTAGATTTAGCAATAATATATTTTCTTCACTTAGAATCAATTAACACTGAGTTAAAGAAAAACCGTTATTGATACGCAAATAAGTATTTTTTGCAAACCGTACTTTTCAAGTAACATTTGACAGATCGAGGTCATTGACGTTCCAATTCTTATTTGAACTCCTATTCCACTCTGTATATAATAAATAATAATAATATTCTAAAACTTTCACACAACGCCATCTAGTCCCAAACTAAGCAAAGCTCGTGGTATGAGTACTAGACAACTGATAAACATACTTAAATATGTCTAAATAAGTACATTTATGTAATAGATAAATTACACCCAGACACAGAACAAAAATGATCGTGCTCATCATACAAACATTTTTCTTGGATGGGAAATGAAAGCACGACCTCTCGGCATAGCAGTAAGAGCCACTGACCACTAGACCAACAGGCCAGTCAAAATAATACAAGATGGTGGATGGATTTACCTGACATGTATCCTTCCCGCCTTTTAGATCACCAGCGCATATCTGTGAGTCAATGAACCCGAAGCGCCAGTTTCGACTGATCAACGACTTCAACGTTTCATTGCAAAATGTGACATCTAGCACCGGCAGTGAAACTTTTTGTAGTTCCTTCGCAGTTTCACGTGCACCTGTGGAATAGAATGTTTTGTTAAATAAGTACAATGCGTTCCAAATAAGAATAGGATCGATTGCCATGTTGTGACGTCACGTTATACTGTCAAATTCGGATTGAGGAAATAATGATGACGTCACGAAAAAGTGGCTGCACGAAGGCTGCGCTGACGTTCATTGTCGAGGGTCACCAGTTTGAAGGAGAGATTATAGTCCCGCAAACCTCCGTTGAAAAGGGGGGATCCTCCGACCAGACAGGATGTTATGTCTGGTGGGCAACTGCCTGATAGATGATTTCGGGCTGTTCTGTATGTTCCATTCGCACGTTCAGTTTTGGTACGGTACTTACGAGAATTAATTTTCCCCCAGCCTGTAGCGATGACAGTCCGATGTTGTCCCAGGTTAGGTCTATTCCAAAGACAAGCGGGTCTGATCGATGAGCGGAAATTCACGTTTGCTACCAGCTCGATGAGGGCTATGTCATCGTAGACTTTCGGGGAAGCATAGTCTGGATGCTGTATGAAACGTCGGATGGCTACCTGAAATAATAATAATTAAATTGTTTATTTATAAAATAGGGCACATGTGCCATAACAATTCGTAATTCTTAATTGTACACAAAAACAAAACATAATAAATTGACATACAGTCAGTTCATGTACAAAGGCGAGCTTTACTCAGCAATGAGTTTTCTCCCAGCAAACCTTTGAAATATAGAGAGAGAACATATTCGAGGGTAGGATTCAGTGCACAATACACTACATACTAAGTCTAAAATATAATTATATTATACACACTAATACATACACACAACATACAATGTTTAATATTAAAAAAAAACTTTTTACAAAAAAAATTATTTAACAACCGACTTCAATACAAAAAAAACACTGAAAAGTGCAAAATAATTATTATTATTGAGAGCAGTGGTGGCCGAGTGGTAACGGCCCCGACTTAAGAGTAAATTATACTTTGTGTAATTTATTTCATCACCACTGCTCTCAAAAGGGTAAAGGAAAACATCGTGAGGAAACCGAAATGTCCTATAACCAAAAATTCGAAGACATGTGACATCCACCAATCCGCACTGGGCCCGCGTGGTGGATTACGGCGCATTTACCAACAGTGGCAACATTATTATTATGGCTGATTATGCTTATTATCTATATTATGTATATAAAAGGAGAAACTGACTGACTGACATATCAACGTACAGGCGAAACTACTGGGACAAGAAGCGTGAAATTTTGCACAAGGTTTCCTTTTATGAAGTAGGCGAGCACTAAGAAAGGATTTTCCAAAATTCACTCCCTAAGGGGATGAAGCGGGGGTCCAAAGTTTCTATGGAAAAACCTACGTTTACGCGAGCGAAGCCGCGGCCAGAAGCTAGTTGAAATATAGTTACTTGAAGTTTTAGGTCGCCATGCATTACCCCTTCAAAAAAAAAGGAAGTAAGGAGAAAAGGAAATGTCTTGAAAAACTTACATCGATAGGATTAGCCCCATCGGACACCCCATTATCAATATTCTGGTCTCCAAGCCTCACTACGACCGGCTCTAGGGTTTGAGCATTTCTATCCTGGCTGCAGTGAGCGGCTGTCAGCACATAACGAGGGCTGATCAAGGAACCACCGCAGCTGAATTTGTAGCCTCCATTAAAATCTGCCCAGCCGATAGCCGCCTGAAAAAAGAAATTTAAAAAGCGATTTTTTATCACCATTCCATACAATATACTACTAAGACCGGCCTGCTGGTTTAGTGGTTAGTGGCCCTGACTGCTATTCCGGAGGTCGTGGGTTCGATTCCCATTCAGGACAAATGTTTGTGTGATGAGCACGATCATTTGTTCTGTGTCTGGGTGTAATTTATGTGTAATGTTTATGTATTTAGAAATATATAAGTAAGTTTATCAGTTGTCTAGTACTCATAACACAAGCTCTGCTTAGCTTGGGACTAGACGGCGTTGTGTGAATATTATTATTATTATTATCGTTTATTCATTTGTTTATGTACATATAAATTATATTTTTAAATATTTCAATAAAAAATAAAAAAAAAAACATTTAAAAATATAAAAAATAGTGTCCCACCGGTATCGGGAACAAGGTCCAAGCTACCGGCGGTCAGGGCTCCAGAGAAAGGAACCTCCTAACAATACGAGCCGTGTCCAGGAGTACTACTTTCTGAATCAAGCCCTTAATCCAGCCGCCTAACGCGAGCCTCCTAAGGTGTATTATTATTATTATTATTATATTATTAGTAACACAGACTTACAATAATTTGTAAGTCCAATTGTCGAAGTATGATTTAGTTTACCTTAGTTTTAAATTTTGTTCTCATTTAAGTGAAATGTTCTTAGCAATAAATATCTTTAACCAGAAAAAAATACTCACCATGTGTGGAAATTCCCCGAGTTTAGCATTCTCTCCGCCAACAATGAGTTCAAGTCCTGTATATTCACACTTTGCTTCAGACACGGAGAACGATTCGGGGTTGGGTATCAGAGGAATGTAGCCGACTTTCTTGACGACACTGCCACTGTATTCTTCACATTCTGGATAGGAAAGAAAGAAAAAATCATTATGAAATAACCAGAGACTCTACCCGGCCGTTTGGGCCGAAAGGTTATGGAGTAGCGACCGTGTATCAGAAGTCGCGGTGTTAGAAGGCCTTTCACATGGTGGACCCATGTCCTGGTAACACACAGGACCGGTCGTTACATTTGAGAGAGGCTTATGTTAAATGATGGCAGACTGGACTGAGTGTTCATATCCAGGCATGAAGAGATTTTGGAAAGAAAAGCGGAGGAGCCGGGATGGACAGAGATGGGTTAAAATTTCCATTATGGTCCGTCGATTTAAGGGTCTAGGAGGGGGAGGGAGGGCTACCGCCTTGTACCATCCCCACCCCACGCCCTAGCCGACGTAATTCCGACCCCGACTACCAGCCACGGTAGACGCGGGCTTGCGGACGTCGAGCACTGGGTAGCTCGCCGTCCGGCTGTTCGGTAATTAACCGCACCGAGCCCAGTCGTTAACAGCGCGTAGTGATCCTCGCGCTCCTCAAAGAGATGTCAGCAAACCGTAGGGGCCCAGTGGGGCCGATGCCCGCTAGCTAGGACCGCGGAGAATTTCCGAAAGGGCAACCCGTAGTCCTAGTATGCAAAGGGTAATTGAAGGATACAGGTGTGGTTTTAGTCAGTAAAAGTCTGACACGCCCTCGCGCTCCACCCAGATCGCGAGAAGTCATTTGGATGATTTCCCACCCAAAAAAAAAAAAAAAAAAACCACCCCACGGAGCCCCATGGTTATGGAGATATCCATGAATAAAGTTTGAGTTTAGGTTAGAACACAAATTTCCATCGATTTATGGAGTGGTTTGGGGCCTAAATCATAATAACTTTTAACACTAGAATGAGATCTGGCGGTCGGCGGTCGCTGCCGTGGCACGCTCGCTTCACTTGCTCGCCTTCACGCTTTTATTGTCACTGTTCTAACCTAACCTAACCCAAATGATTCATAACATTTGTAGTCATACAAACGCAACTTACAAGGGCAACAAACGGACGATGACTGACATGACGACGAAAGGGATGGGTTAGTAATGCGAAATCCAGGATTAATCATTTCTATTTTGTGACGTAACTAAGTAAAATATTTGTAGAATTTTGATTTAAGAAGGTACTTTTTACTCGTCTATCGTCATCATCGAGCATGGTTTAAAAGCTTGTTACTTTATTTAACGCAATCCAACGCGATGTTTGACGAAAAGAAAAAAAGAAAGATAACGCCTGAAAACTCTGTTAGCATTCGGTAATTCCGTGATTTACTCGAATATTTTACAAAACTTGTTCTAAGAAATATGTGATTTTTTTTAAACCCTTAAAAGTTTTTGAAAAAAAATTGTCGTCATTCAGTGTCTTGGTTAAATTTCTCTGCAAGGCTTCTATTGTTATATTTTTTTGAGTTTTTTAATTTTTGAGTAAATAATGAAGTATCAAAGTTTATGCAAAATAGCAGATTTTTGGAGGTCTTTACTGGATTAGTTTTACACAAATTTATAAATTGGTTTCAATAAAAGCCTAGATAATATCCATAAGATACTGTTTCCAAAATATCTTATGAAATATGTGTAGGTAATAACGTCATAATCGCGTAAGAGCGGTTGTATGAAAAACAGTGAAAATATAATGTCGAGTTGCATGCCCCTAACTGAAATTAGTAAACGACTTACTTCTTTCGCTGACTCTTCTGCGATCTTTTATTTCAACAGCATTGCCCCATATAGGCCGGTCACTGTAAAATAAAAACAAGTTGTTAATTCAGACAAGAAGAAGAAGAAGAGTAAAAAGCAAGGAGAAGAGTTGTTGTTTTGTTGTTGTTGTAGTTGTTATTCAGTTGTTCGGTTTGAGTTGTTGAGTTGTTGTTGTTGTTTCAAGTTGTTGTTCTATCTGACCCGGTAAGCGTGGTTCATCATCATCACCATTTCAGCAGAAAGACGTCCACTGTTGGACAAAGGTCTCCCCCAAGTGTCACCATAATGACCGGTCCAATCGCTCGCATCAATCGGATTCCCGCGACCCTCACCAGCCCCCCTAGCCAAGTTACAACCGTTTCGTTTCGATTCTCTTTTCGTTGATCGCCTCGAGTCTGACCACGTGACGGAGCATTGAGATGACGTCAGAATAAAAGAATCGGACGCGTGGCCTACTCGAGGCAATCAACGAAAAGAGAATCGAAACGAAACTGTTGTAACTTGGCTAGGGGTCTGGTCTTCAGTCCACCTTGTGGGAGGCCGCGCTAACTCTGTATCTTCCGGTACGTGGTCGCCACTCCAGAACCTTTTCGTCCCAACGACCGTCTGTTCAGCGAGCAATGTGCCCTGATTCTGCCACTTTGGTGATGCTTCGGGCTATGTCAGAAACCTTGGTTTTCCTGCAGATATCTTCAATTCTTCATTTCTTATGCGATCACGCAAGGAAACTCCGAGCCATGTCTATGAGCGGTTTTCCAAAGTCTGACATTCATTGACTTCCAATCCAAACAAACCGGATTCCGTCAGCTCAAAGATGTTAATTTGAGTGGAGCCATATCCGGCCAGCCCCCTAGCCAAGTTACAATCGTTTCGTTCGCGTCGTACTCCTCGAGTAGGCCACGCCTCCTATTCCTTTGTTCTGACCACGTGACTGAGCGTTGAGATGACTCCAGAACAAAGGAATCGGAGGCGTGGCCTACTCGAGGCGTTCGGCGCGAACGATACGATTGTAACTTGGCTAGGGGAGCAGTTTTTGGCCGAAAACGGAAATCCAGCTGAAACAACTTTTTGAGGTTAAAACTGGCTTGAACGGAAATCGGAACTGAATCTTCAGAGGTCACTAATTTTATTTAATGATGTTAGGGTTCAATGTGTGTGTGTGTGTGTGTGTGTGTGTGTGGGTTGTATGTGTGTGTGTGTTTTTTTTTGTTTGTATAAATAAATTAATGTTACTCACTCTCGGTCCTGACTTGCAGCTGAATTGAGAATGTTGGAGCCGTCTCGACAACACACTATTCGATCTCCGAATGCATTGTACGAGCAGAATGTTGGGCGGATTCTACTTGTACTGGAAAAAAACGAAATGCATCATTAAGAGGGGACCTTGTGATATTTCGTGTTTTTTTTGAAGTGAAACTTCTTTACGCACGCTTGATTTGGGGAGTAAGCTGGCGAACGCGTGACGTAAGCGTTACGAAAAGTGTGATCGGGCAAGGCGAACGGAAGTTAAGTGGGGGATATGAGCAAGAGACAGCAGTGCGCGCGCACATTTTCTTTCTCTCTTCCTCTCATAGCCAAATACGTTCCGTATATCTAAGCACACTGCAGGCTTATTGTCTGTATCACAGTGTAGGAGCAAGAGAGAGCAGTGCGCGCGCACATTTTCTTTCTCTCTTTCTCTTATAGGCGAAAGAAGTTTCACTTCAGTCGTGTGGTCATAAGCACACTCGTTTTTTTATTTATCTTTTTTCCAAAAAGGTAACTTATAAGCTAAGCCCACAAAACCTTTGCAATGGTTTGACTGTGGGGTCGGTGAGTCTTTAGACATACTCGAGCGCCGAATGTACATACGCCTGTACAACTTGAATGACCTTGAAAAACTCTTAATTGTCGTTTTGTACACACGTTTGTACGATTTTTTTTTTGCCGAAAATTTTGGTTTCTATATTTTTGGTTTTCCCGGAAAAATCCACAAAAGTTTTTTTTATTATTATTATTTTTTTTTTGGTGATTTACGTAAAAACGCGCAATGACGTAATAATAATACCCCCGGGACGCCTGAGGGGTTAAATGTACTTAAAACTAAATAATAAACTTACATTTATATAAATAAAACTTTAAAAATTTCTAAATAATATAATTTTAATTTACGTCTAAATCTATTTGTGTTTGTTTCACTCCTTATGTCTGCTGGCAGACTGTTCAATAGGCATGGTATTCTCTTTTTAAGTGTTCTGTCATCAAAGTAATTGGTGACTCTGGGTACATTGAATCTACCAGCAGTCATAGATCGTGTATTATGATTATTATATACGTGAGTTAAGCTATGCTCTTGGGTACTGTCGTGGTTAACTATCGAACCCCCTCTCGCCGTTCGGGCCTCACGTGGTTAATGGATGGTCCCGTAAGTAATAAATTAAATATATTCACAAGTTGCAAGTAATAAATAAAATATATGAATATAATTGTTTTTTTGCACCTTCAAGTTTACAAAATAACAACAGTACAATAATAGTACATTATGATATAAGTGTGTAATGTTAGTGATTACCGTCGAGGCGGTATTTAGACCCGAGCTGTGGCGAGTGTCTTAAGAGAGCCAAGAACGGTAATCATTAATTACTCACGGTTGTCATACGACGTTTTTCAATACACTTGCGAAGAAAACAACAGTAAAACTAGTAAAATTTTCTGTGACGTGACGGTAAAAATCTGTTTTCCGCGCATCATTTTTTTTTTATTTACCCCTAGAGGTAGGCTAAGGTATTTTGATCATACTGCCTAGTCTTACGTTTATGTTTTCTTGCATGAAAAGTTTTTACGATAATGTCTTTCGTAGTGACAATAGAATACGGGTGTAACATTTTCTAATGATTTTGTAGTATTTAATTTAATTAGGTAATACAGCCACTGAACTTCACAGGAATAAAAAAAAAAAACACGCCAAAAACCGCGTGCATCTTAAAATGGTGGCCATAGACTAAAAAAAAAAACAAACTTTATGTGAATGTATTTACTATTTTTATTATTAAATAAATCGTTTGTACAAGTTAAATTTGTTCATTTTAACTTGTAAATTGGATGAAATAAGTAAGTAAGACACTAATTTATATACCTACTATTGAACGCAATAACTTAATGGGAATTTTATTTGAATTCAAAATTTGTTTTGCGAACAGAGGTTGAACAAAAAGGGTTTAACTACATTATAGCACTTGTGCGTAATGGTAATCAAAATGTCACAGTTTGGTAACGAGTGCCATTATATACCTAAGTGTAGTGCAATAAGGGTCACTTTCTGACCAAGTGTGTTGAAAAAGGTTTTTAATAGTGGTATTTAAGTGTTGCAGATCACACCTAAGCTAACCTATATACTTATATGTATAAAGGTAGATCTGCGTCCTCCCTCATATATAATCACTAGCTTCTGCCAGCGTCTTTGCCCACGCGAAAATAGGTTGTGCTATACAAACTTTGGACCCCCGTTTCATCCAATTAGGGGGTGAATTTTAGAAAATCCTCTCTTAGTGCTTGCCTATGTCATAAAACGGAAGCCTTGTGCAGAATTTCATGTTCCTAGTCCCAGTAGTTTCGGCTGTGCGTTGATATGTCAGTCAGTCAGTTTCTCCTTTTATATATATAGATTAGCAATGATTTGAGTTAGTATTTTATTATTATTATTATAAATATTAAGTACAAACCCATTTGAGTGACCTGTTGGTCGAGTTGTTAGTGGCCCTGACTGCTATACCGGAGGTCGTGGGTTCGATTCCCACCCAAGACAAATGTTTGTGTGATGAGCACGATCATTTGCTCTGCGTTTGGATGTAATTTACATTTAGTATGTATCTATTTAGAAATATACCCCTACTTTTTAATTAGTACAAAAAAATGAAGCTCTATCCGTACCCGTTACAGATCATATTTTTGTAGTCAAAAGTAAAAAAAAACGAAATCCCAAAATTGTCCACGAAAATATGTCATAATTGGTAAATTCATAACAGAATCAATTATTCATAATAATTGCTACTAGAAAATTTTACGCGCAGTGTTTTTCATTCAATAGCCTGTACAATATGTCCATAAATTGAGTGACATTTTGGGATATAAACAAACGCTAGTAACTTTGCTGTTTATGAATATTATTTTTTGAGATTTTACATAAATTATAACAAGACCTTTTCTTATAAGCCCTTTAGGTATTTGTACTAATTAAAAAATTGTGGTGTATAATTTTTTTATTAGTTGTCTATAACTCATGGCACAAGCTCAGTTTGGGACTAAATGGCTTTGTGTGAAAACATTTTTTTTTCGGGTGGGAAAATCATCTCATGACATCCCCCGCTCTTGGGCGGAGCGCGAGATAGTGTCCGACTTTTACTGACTAAAAACCCACTCCTGATCCTTCTTTGCCATTCTTTCCAGGGCCCCGGGGATCTCTTTCGCATCACCCATGACCCCAGTAGGTTTCGACCCTGTTGGGCCCCTACGGTTGCTGACATCTCCTTGAGGCGCGCGTGGAACACTACGCGCCGTCGACGACTTGAACTCGGTCCGGACGGTTACCGAACCAGACCGATGTAAAATGTAAAGTAATAAGTTCAGTTAAAAACCTTACTGAAAATCTTGGCGCGCTGATTGACAGGAATCAATCACTGTGCAGCGTCCAATTGTATTGGTATACTCCTCCACACACGGCTCTCCCTCTGAAATAAAAAAAATGCTTGTTTTAATCGACTATACTACTCTGTCAAGAAAGTACCGGGAAAAGATCAACAATACACAAAATGTTTGTTATTCATCAAAATTTATTTTAAGTATCATCTTCAAAGTATGCTCCTTCAGAAACGATACACTTACGCCAACGAATAATCCAATCATCAAAACATTTTTTAAATGCTGTTTCCGGAATTGAGTTCAGTTCTTGCCGCGAATTCTCCTTTATGTCTTCTACCGATTGAAAACGGGTGCCACGAAGTGGTAATTTGGGTTTAGGAAACAGAGGAAGTCGACTGGAGCCATATCTGGTGAATATGGTGGTTGCTCGATGGTATTTGTTTAGTGTTTGGTCAAAAATTCGTTGTGCGAAGGCGCATTATCGTGGTACAAAATCCAAGAATTTTCTTTCCACAAATCTGGCCTTTTTCGTTGAATTTGCTCTCATAAATGCCGCATAACGCTCAAATAATATTCTTTATTTACCGTGTGACCTTCCGCAAGAATTCCGAGTGCACAACACCGCGATAATCAAAGAAAACAGTTAACATGACTTGACGTGCATTTTTTATTAAAGTTTGTATTTTTTTAAAAGGAAACCCGTAGTCCTAGAACGCAATAGGCATCTGAAGGACACATGTGTGGTTTTAGACAGTAAAAGTCTGAGACGACCTCTCGGTCCACCCAGAGCGCGAGAAGTCATTAGATGATTTCCACACTTAAAAAAGAAATAAAAAAACCCTCAGCTAAACTTAAATATCTTATAGCCAGAGTGCATCGCATGACAATTCTAATAATCCCAAACACGGTCCTTTTTTTTTTTTTTTTTTCGGTGGGCAAATCATCTTATGACATCCCCGCTCTTGGGCGGGGCGGGAGATAGTGTCAGATTTTTACTGACTAAAAACCCACTCCTGTTCCTTCGTTGCCTTTCGTACCAGGGCCGAGTCTTCCTTTCAGAATCGGACCCGGCAAGACCAGCCGGCAAGCCACCCATTGCTCGCCGTCCGCAAGCCCGCGCCTACGGTGGCCGGAAATCGGGATCGGAATCCCGGCGGCGGTTGGGGCGTGAGGACCGCTGCCTCACGCGATCGGCCGCCTCCTTTGCAAACATTACTGCTTCGCAGAAGGAGGCGACCGCCTGAACTCCTCCTCGCTTCGGACCATGGCCTGTACCAAGGCCTGGCGCGAGAGATCGCCGCCGCCGATTACCCCCACGAGGACACGGCGTTGCTCTGCCCAAGCGGGGCACACCTCCACCGTATGCTCCACCGTGTCCTCCGGGCGGTCCACACAGTGGCGACACCCGGGCGTCGCTTCCGCACGAATCCGGTGCAGGAACTTCCCGAACTTACCGTGTCCGGTAAAGACCTGCGTCATGCGGAAGGTAATGACGCCGTGTTGCCTTTCCAGCCACTCCTCAAAGAGGGGACTTACCGCCATAATTACGGTGTGCCCAATCCCAAACACGGTTAGATTTCATTAATTTATTACAGAGTTCCGGTGCCTAACTTCAGGCTTCATTATCAGATCAGTTCGATATATATTCCCCCTCTTTTTGTCTGTATTGTTCTTTCTTCAAAAGACCATCTCAGACAAATCTGCATGGTTCTCATGTGATTTGACCATTACATATTTACTGTATGGACTTTAAAAGAGACTTTGACCTCTAAGTTTATTTCGGTGTTTCTTCTCAGAGTAGTCAGCTAGGAAGCACCGGCCTCTCTAGTTTAAAATGACAAAAAAAAAAAATGACGTGTAAAAGTGTTTTATAAAACTATTTGCAGAATAAATATCATTTATCATTTCTTCTTTCAGTCAGTCATCGACTACACGTATTTATAAACAAAGCAATTTTACTTGTTACAACGGTTCTGCTGTGATCCTATGAGGAGTTCTGTTCCATATCTTCGAAGTTCATGATCAGATCATAACAATATTTCTATGGGACCAACTCGGAGGCATAACCTTTCAAGTTTCAATAAAAAAAAAATTCAATATCGGTCCACAATTGACCGAGAAATCGGTGAACATACATTGAGCCGAACATAGAACCTCCTTCTTTTTGAAGTCGGTTAAAAACTATGAAACTCTAAGCGAGAACATCGTGCCGTTGTGTCGATTGATTTGAAGATAATTATGTAAGTATTAAGTCAAGATTTTTTTATATTAATCAAACGTTTAATTTAACATCTTTATTCATATCAGTTGAGATTTTAGAATTTTAATGAGTATCCGTGATTCATTCATTTTTACATTATACCTACAAACTGGTTATTTCCTCTACAGTAATATTTAAATTTTAATAATACTACGCAGTGGTACTAACATATCATATTTTGTTCATATATTCATCTGCGTAGCTTTTTTTATGATTATTTATTTCACGTAAGCCTACATGGGCATTTATAAAACGTCAGAAGCTTAAGTTATCAAAAAAGGCCTGTTTTGACATCTGTCAAAACGAATACTTAAAAACGCAAAAAGAATACTCGCAATATATTCCATCATAATAGTTAACGCGCCAAAAACATGTATGTATTTTTTTAAAACACTTTGTTATGCGTAAGTGTTCTCGTGCTTTCACTTTAAAAGACAACCGAATGGTTGCCGTCCTGATGTACAGAGGGAGCGCATTCCAAAGGAAGATCGCCTGGACAAAGAAGGAGGAATGGACAAACCCAGAGCGGTGTGTCGGACATCGTAGAAGAGTACCTACAGCTCCATTCCTCTTTTTCGTTCGCACGACTGACATTTTATCAAGTCATGGTAAGTCCCCTGGGGCCCAAGTCTGATATTTTTATAAATTCGTCATTCCAACACGATCCCATTGTCATTTTGCTAAAAGTTCGTAATCTGCTAATTCATAATATTCGATCACTGATCGGTCAATGGTCTCGTAATAGAGTTGTGGTAGAATGACAATATCGAGTTTATTAAAATCAATGACTGCACAATGACGTTCTAATAGCAGGTCACTGATCAAAGGAACTGTAAAAATTTTAGCAGATTACTGCATACGTCAGACATTCATTTATCTTTATGTACGAGATTACCATTCTATGCCATTTCTTTCAATGGAGTGTCAGTGGTTGACCATTGAAAAGTCATAATCACGCCATTATATTAGTAGATTACCAAACTTGTCAAAATCAACAATTATGAAATCAATGATAGACCCTGTCTTCTTACAAAAAATCCGAGTTCGCGACTCTTCCATATGCGAGTGTGGTTTGGAAGAAGGTACGATCATATATTTTTTGAATGCTTAAACAACGTCCCATCTTTAGATCTATATAGCCGTCTCCCGAAATTCAAAATTCCTCTCCCAATTAATGTCCCCGCTTTCCTTACATATCCCTCTCCAGATCTACTTGTGGCGCTGATGAGTTCATCCGTCACAATAACATCAGATTATGAGCCTTGACTTGTATGTACGTGTATATTCCTATTTAATGTTCTAACAATTTTAATATTTATGTACTTTTATTTTTTGTTTGTTTCAGTCCAGGGGCCCAAGTCTACTATTTTTATAAATTCGTCATTCCAACACGATCCCATTGTCATTTTGCTAAAAGTTCGTAATCGGCTAATTCATAATGATCGATCATTGATCGGTCAACGGTCTCGTACTAGAGTTGTGGTAGAATGACAATATCGTGCTTATTAAAATCAATGACTGCACAATGACGTTCTAATGGTAGGTCACTGATCAAAGGAAAAGAAGGTAAAAATTTTAGCAGATTACTGCATACGTCAGATATTTGTTTGTCAATATGTACGAGATTACAATTCTATGCCACTTATCTCAATGGAGTGTCAGTGGTTGACCATTTGAAAGTCATAATGACGCTATTATATATTATTAGTAGATTACCAAACTTGTCAAAATCAAAAATTATAAAATCAATGATAGACCATTCTGACACTATTGTAATAGCAGACTTGAGGCCCTGTATTTCATGAAGTCCAATTGTATCAGTCGACGATTTATACTCCGATAGTTACTACGTCTCTAGCATACCAATTCCTTGTGTTATTGACATACATACTTGCTTATCAAATTTACCTTCGACATTGGCAGAACAGTCGACATCGGCTCTATTTGCCATCAATATGATTCTCCAATATCGTTCTGAGTCTAGGTGTAATTTATCTATAATATGTATGTATTTGAAATATATAAGTATGTTTATCAGTTGTCTAGTACTCATAACACAAGCTCTGCTTAGCTTGGGACTAGACGGCGTTGTGTGATAGTTGTGGAATATTATTATTATTCTCTTTATTCCTTGTAAACACATATAAATTATTATTATAAAAAATAGAATAGAATAGAATGATAGACCATTCTGACACTATTGTAATAGCAGACTTGAGGACCCGGGCTCCATCCTTTTAAGAGGGCCCTTCTCCACTTGTCGCCCAGAGTGGAGAAGGGCCCTAGGAGTAGCTATATGAGGTGTATAGCTGCATCCTTCTTTCATTTTATCAAGTCATGCATGGTAAAGTCCCAGGTCACTTTTAAAAGTGCTTCAGTTAAAATACTTTTTATGTATGTACTTATTATTATTATTTCTCATTCGTGTGTTATTATTATTATTATATGTAGGTAATACGTCACCAAATATTTGTACAGGTACGTAGATACTTATAATAAGTTTGTAAATAATGGCGATTTGTTTATTTATTTAAGTAATATACAGTCTGGGATCAAAAGAGCAGTTACACTTTACCAATGCTATTGTCGTTCTATTTCTATCTATAAGTCGTTACCGAATTGATAACCTCCTCCTTTCTTTTGAAATCAGGTAAAAAGAACCTCTGTGCGAAATTTCAGCGTTCTAGGTTCACGGATTTGCGCCGCGCGTTGATGAGTTAGTGAGTCAGGACCTAGACCTGTCATGACGCATAAAGTAAGATTGTTTCATTCTTATTTGTGGGTAAGAGATGGCGCTAGACAACCTGTGTAGCTCTGTCTCTTACCCACACTGAAATAAGAATGAAACAATCTTACTTTGAACGTCATGGTAACCCCGTTAGCCTTTTATATAATATACACAGTGTCTGACATCGACGTACAAACTAATACCACGGATCCAGTAAATGATTCTGGACCCCAGTGGTGGAATTTTTCGTCGGATTTTTCCTAATTAAAAAAAAAAACTGTACTTTTTAAAATTTAAATTGTGTAAAATCTTTATTCTAACAAATCCCGATGATAGTAAAAAAAAAACAATTTTTTAAATTAAATATTAATTATTAAAAAGTCATCGGAATTGATAAAATCGTTATACTAAACAACCCCGATGACATTTTTAATTTTAAAAATAATCCATTCTTTTTTGAATTTAAAATGTTAGAATAACGATTTTATAGTTTAAATTAAAAAAAAAAACGTAAAGGTTTTTTTTGCAAGTTAGGAATAAACCGACGAAAAATTCCATCACTGAGGTGTTCCAGAATCATTACTGGATCCGTGGTATTCGTTTGTGCGTCGATGTCAAAAACACTCTGTATTCAGATGTTTTTACGGCAAATGCAATTCTTATCTATATATATAAAAGGAGAAACTGACTGACTGACATATCAACGTACAGCCGAAACTACCAGGACTAGGAGCGTGAAAATTTGCACAAGGCTTCCTTTTATGTCGTAGGCGAGCACTAAGATAGGATTTTTCAAAATTCACTCCCTAAGAGGATGAAACGGGGGTCCAAAGTTTGTATGGAGAAACCGACTTTTATGCGGGCGAAGCCGCTGGCAGAAGCTAGTTTCATATAAGAATGGGACATTGGATTGTGCCTAAGGATACGTCATATCTATATATACATATACTACCAAGGGACTTTCCTATTTTATGAGTAGGTACATAAGTAAATAAAGATCAATATTTCCTTTTTCAATACACTTAACACTTACTCGTAGAACCCACTCTTACTACCGCTTTTAGGCACGCAAGTTACTGTTTTTCACACTAGTGCGGAAAAGTGCGCGAGCTCGCCACCGCCACAATTTATTACATTTATCTTATCAGGCTGGGCGCTAAGCAAAACAAACGAGTCGCGCGTCAAACCCCTTTTATTTATATCTTCGTAAGTGTATTGAAAAACGTCGTTTGGTATACGTGGAAATTTTGACACTGCAGCACTTGGCTCCATATCACACTCGCCTACAGTTTGAGCGCAATCCTCCTCGGTCACAATGACAAACTTTCTCCACTTGTATCAAAATGTACTAATTTTTTATTTATTAATTTGATATATACTAGTGCTTGACTGCGATCCTACCTGATGGTAAGCAGTGATGCAATCGTTGATGGTGAGGCGCACTAGTTTATTAAGAGCCTATTCACTCTAGGCTTGAATACACCCAAATTATAATCGGATGGGAACACCTCAGCAGGCAAATTGTTCCAGTCCTTCGATGTACGCCACAAGCTCTTAATATTTAAACAGTCGTGATCACTTAACATCAAGAGGGTAACTTCCATTTTTTATAAAAAAAAAGATAAAATTACTAACCTCTCTGCCCTCTCGCAGATGTCAAGAGGAAAAATAACAGGAAAAAGTTGCGGAGCATTTTGTGTTGTCTCTGGTCTCTGGTCGGTCATAAACGATTAGCACACCATAACATTGACTCAGGATCTGAAATAAAAAAAAGAACATTTTAGTTTTTAATGCACCGCCGTGACCTTGTGGAGGCGAATGGGGCAACGAGCTCTCATGCCGCCGGGCCTTGGTACAGGCCATGATCCGGAGCGAGGAGGAGTGGCAGGCGGTCGCCTCCTCCTGCGAAGCAGTAATGCTAGTAAACGAGGCGGCCGAGGCGAGGGAACGGCCCTCACGCCCCAACCAACGTAATCCCGATCCCGATTTCTCCTGGTAGCTCGCCGTCCGACGGTCCGGTAACCGTCCGGACCGAGCACAAGCCGTCGACGGCGCGTAGTGTACCACGCGCGCTTCAGGGAGATGTCAGCAAACTGAAGGGGCCCAGCAGGATCGAAGCCTACTGGGGCCATGGGTTGTGCGAAAAGAACCCCGGGGCCCTGAAACGAAGGCAAAAAAGGAACAGGATTGGGTTTTAGTCAGTCACCTTGTTTGGAGCGCTAGTTTGCAACCGTCTGGTCACCCCTTAAGTTATAGTCAAATTCAAAGTCAAAGTCAAAAGTTTTTTATTTCACATAGGTCTGCATGGTTACAAGTTTTTTATTTTAACTATAAAACGTCAGAAGCTAGTTCGCACGGTTCCAAATTAATCGTTTCTTATGGAGAAGAATGGCAAGAAAATCCATGGTTTACTATGCGAAGTCAAAATAAAAACAAGTACGAGTCGGACTCGCGCACTGAGGGTTCCGTACAAACTTACATATGAAAACAGTACAATTCCCGAATTGGGTTACGAAGATTTTACCGAATCGCCATTTTTTTTTATTGTGACGTAACTACAAATTTACAGTTTTTTGATTTTTTCCTATGCTTGTGTTATGAGATCTTGCTTAATGCCAAACTTCAGGATTTTAGGTCAACGAGAAGTAATTTTGATTCCCTTGTCGAAATACACGTTTTTTGCGACATAAACGGCCGTATCTTTTTTTTGTTAATTTAGTTATTTTACAACTTCAAGGGACCACAGACCATATGAGTATATGGTTTTAATTCTAACTACAGAACTTTGAGATAATGGGTCTTGAGAGATAAACAGACAGACAGGCATTCAGACAGTCAGACTATAAAGGTTCCGTTTTTCCTTTCGAGGTATGGAACCCTAAAAAAAAAGGAGATGATCACGCGGGTGAAGTCACAGGTCGTTGACAGTTTACAAAAATCCCAAACATTTATCTCCTTGACAAGAAAAATCATGACCGCAACCTCAAAATAAAACACAGTACAAAGAACTCAAAAAAAAATCACACCTAACTGTTGAGAGCGGGATTTGTCATAATATGACTTTCCCACCTAAAAAAAATAACACCCAACTGTTATTTTACAGTTTATTGTTAGTGTTCCTTTTGCAATGTTATTGAGAAGTTTATGTTTACCCAAAGGGTAAAAACGGTACCCTATTCACGTCTCGACTGTCCCTAGGTAAACTATCGAAATTGAAAAAGCTTACTTTACTGCTATGCCGAAGGTCGTGGGTTCGATCCCCACCCAGGACAAATGTTTGTGTGATGAGCACGATCATTTATTCTGTGTCTGGGTGTAATTTATCTATATATGTATGTATTTAGAAATATATAAGTATGTTTATCAGTTGTCTAGTACCCATAACACAAGCTCTGCTTAGCTTGGGACTAGACGGCGTTGTGTGATAGTTGTGGAATATTATATTATATTATATTATATTATATTATATTATATTATATTATATTATATTATATTATATTATATTATATTATATTATATTATATTATATTATATTATATTATATTATATTATATTATATTATATTATATTATATTATATTATATTATATTTATATTATATACAGGAGAGCGATTTGAAGTTTATTTTATGCATAACTTTGTCATTAATGACTATATCTGTACATAAATTTAGTTCAATATTTAGATTGGGTTTAAGAATCATAGGACAAAAATGTTTTTTCTTAATATTTTTTTTTTTTAATTAGTTTATAATTTTGGCTTATACATGTATTTTATTTTTATATCAAATTCAAAGCATTTATTTCAAATAAACCATTTACAGGCACTTTTGAAATGTCAAGAAGTCAGTCAGTCAGAAAAAATGATGCTAATTGCACATTCCAAAGCGTAGATCTCTATGGAAAATAATGTGCAAGAAACTCCATGGACACGCTTTTCAATCGTGTTTTGCAATTACAAATATCTCTGTTACATGTTTCTTGTCCCTATCATGTGAGAACAATGTCAATAAAGTAAAAATAAAAATTAAATATAGATATTAAAATAGCAACTGGCAGCTAAGAGATGACCAGTCTCAACTGACAGCGCCCGTTCACGGACCTGACGCGAATATTAACACCACTCAGCTCAACCATTATAAAGGGAACCGAATGATCCAACACACGCGCCACCATCAGTGAGACATTTGAGTGAGCATGACAAACTCAACTGCCATGCTCATTTATGTCAAACAAGTCCAATAATAACCTAAAAACCATAAAATAGCTCCATGGTACTCACATTTACAAACTTTGAAAAAAATGCTTCTACATTATACAATAATAAATACAATAATAATTAACAACAATAATATTTTACAAATTAAGAAAAAAACATTAAAGAATAATAATAATAATACTTACAAAACTAATCAATTTATACACCCCGGTGGTAGTGGAGCTGGACCAGCATTGAGCCAAGCATATTTATCTTGAATATAATCCTCCAACTTATAATATGCCTGCCTGCATAGTGTGCGTTTAATACAAGATTTAAATTTCGTTTCATTGAGTTCTAATATTTGGGGAGGTATTTTGTTATAACATTTCAAACAGTACCCCATGAAAGAAGAGGCCACTTTAGCCAGTCTGAAACCTGGTTGAACTAATTGGTCCCTATTTCTTGTAACATAATTATGTCTATCGCCTCTTTTGCTAAAAAGATGAAGATTTTTTCTAACGTATCATGTACGTTAGAAAAAAAACGGTTCCGTAGCCAAATGGCAAAAAACGGAACCCTTATAGATTCGTCATGTGTCTGTCTGTCCGTCCGTATGCCACAGCCACTTTTTTCCGAAACTATAAGAGCTATACTGTTGAAACTTGGTAAGTAGATGTATTCTATGAACCGCATTAAGATTTTTACAAAAAATAGAAAAAAAAAAAAAAATTTTAGGGGTTCCCCATACTTAGAACTGAAACTCGAATTTTTTTTTTCATCAAAGCCATACGTGTGGGGTATTTATGGATAGGGCTTCAAAAATATGAGTGTACCCCCCCGTAACTTCTAAAATAAGAGAATGATAAAACTAAAAAAAAAATTATGATGTACATTGCCTTATAAACTTCCACCAAAAATTGGTTTGAACGAGATCTAGTAAGTAGTTTTTTTAATACGTCATAAATCGTAAACCGCAATTTACCTTTTAAGTTTTTACGGAACCCTAAAAAAGATTAGGAACTATCTACCTGTACCGATCTCTGTATATAATAAAAGAAACTAAATAAAATAAATCTGTAGATGATTTAATAGTTAGGTGTATGATGATATCACTATCAAAAGGTTACTTTACTAGTTAGGTAACTTAAAATTATTTACAGTATTAGTATTGTAATATAAAACAGCTTTTGGAGCTTTACGCGAGATTTTTTTGAATGAAGTTCGATGGCCCTTTTACTTTTTGCAAATTGTTATTGAGATATTTTTTTTTTTGGGTGGGAAAATCATCTAATGACATCTCCCCGCTCTTGGGCGGGGCGGGAGATAGTGTCAGACTTTTGCTGACTAAAAACCCACTCCTGTTCTTTCTTTGCCATATTTCCAGGGCTCCGGGGATCTCTTTCGCATCACCCATGGCCCCAGTAGGCTTCGGCCCTGCTGGGCCCCTACGGTTGCTGAGTACTGACATCTCCTTGAGGCTCGCGTGGAACACTTCACGCTGGTCGGCGGTTCGGCTCAGTCCTACGGTGGCCGGAAAACGGAATCGGAATCCCGGCGGCTGGGGCGCGAGGGTAATTGCCTCGCACGTGCACGTGCGGCCTCTTCCTTTGCTAGCATTACTGCTTCGTAGAAGGAGGCGGCCGCCTGCCACTCCTCCTCGCTCCGGACCATGGCCTGTACCAAGGCCCGGTACTTGAGGATATTGTGATGTAAAAACTGTAGTTTTGTACAGTGGATTTCTAGTATCTACACAACTGGACAATGCTTAGAATCATTAAAACAGTAGAATTTTATGGTAACCATTATTGCTGCCACACATCCCGTCCCACACACACATACAAAGGTATAATTGCATGGATGTCATTAGATGATTTTACCACCAAAAAAAAAACCAAGTAATAGTACATTTTGTTACAAGTGCAGAAAGTTTGTCATTGCGACCGAGGCGGAATTCACACGAGCCGCAGGCGAGTGTGTTATGGAGCCAAGGGCTACAGTGAAAAATTTGCACGTGTCTCAAACGACTTTTTTCAATACACTTAAGAAGAAATGAATAAACGGGGGTTGACCGGCGACTTGCTAGGGTCGACGCGCGCCCAGTCTGATACGATAAATGTAATAACATTGTGGTGGGGGAGAGCACCCGCTATTTCTGCACTAGTACGGAAAGCAGTCTATTGCGTGCCTAAAAGCGGTGGGATAAGAGCGGGTTTTCGAGTAAGTGTATTGAAAAAAAATTGTAAACATAAGATGTAATTATCTGTGTGTTTGGGAAATAAAGATATATTAATATTAATGCACCACATCCTGGAATAGTTTATAGGTTATTTTTATCTCGGGAATATGTTGCCTTGGAATAACTAAGACGCGGCCGAAACCGCTGTTAGAAACTAGTGTCTGAATAAGCCTTTTTATTATCTCTCGTCTTTACAGCATCTTAAAGCTGGGTAGTTAAGTTACGTACTTAAATCAAGTTCTATGGAATGTAGTTCTAGGACTCCAAGTTTTTTGTTATCCCTTTTTATTATGGCACTAACTCGTAAGTAGGTACTCGAAGATAAAAATAACTGGACAAGTGCGAGTCGGACCGATCACCCACAGAGTCGGCACCCCTGTCTGCGACAAATGCAGAGCTTAAAACCTTATTTTACTAAATATTGCTCGCCCTAACAAGCATTTACATTTTGGAAATAAGCAAGTTTGTTAGAAAACATGGGGTCGTTATTCCATTTAGCTAGAAATCAGAGGCCGCTGATACGCTCCTTAAGAGTAAAACATCGGGCAAGTGCGAGTCGGACTCGCACCTTGAGGGTTCCGTACCAATTAACCTATGTAAATAGTTCAATTCCAGAATGGAATCTCGGAAGATTTTTCAGAATCGCAAAAAAAAAATAGTGAAGTAGCAACAAATTTACTGTTTTCAGATTTATTTCTATACTTGTGCTATAAGACCTTAGCATAGCATAGTTGGCCTTTTTTAATGTTCCCACTGTTGGGACTCAGGCCTCCTCTCTAGGAGAGGGAATGGGCCGTAATCCACCACGCGGGCCCAGTGCGGGATGGTGGATGTCACATGTCTTTGAATTTTTGGTTCTAGGACATGCCGGTTTCCTCACGATGTTTTCCTTTACCGTTTTGAGAGCAGTGGTGATGAAATAAATTACACAAAGTAATGCGCCTCGCTGGGTTTGAACCCGCGACCTACAACTCGTAAGTCGGGGCCGTTACCACTCGTCCACCACTGCTCTCAAATATATCTATCTGCTGTCTATAAGACCTTGCTTTATGTCAAATTTCAGGATTCTAAGTCAACGGGAAGTACCATATGAATTTTGATTTCCTCGAGAGTGTCGAAATGTACGTTTTTTGCTACATAAACCGAAGTATCTTTTTTCTCGTTAACTTACAAGTTTTGTTTTTTTCACAGCTTCAAGAGTCCGTAGACATAAGTATATGGTTTCAATTAGAACTCGATAGCTCCACGCGTTCCTGAGATAAAAGGTCTTGACAAACAGACAGACAAACGGACAACAAAGTGACCCTATAAGGGTTACGTTTTTTCCTTTTGATGTACAGAACTTATAAAATCAGGGAGAGATGACTCTCAAGTGAATTAAAATTCATAGGTTGATTCATCCCGTTCACCCAGAATTCTAACGTCTTATAGCACAGATACAGGAATAACTCTAAAAACAGTTTTGATGTTACGTCACAAAAAAACAACTTTTTTGCGATTCGGAAAAATCTTCGAAACTACTGTGTACAATTCTACTACGCCTCTTTAACCTTCAGCGCGCGAGTTCGACTTGCACTTGCCCGGTTTTAGCGTTCCGTACCTCGAAAGGAAAAAACGGAACCCTTATAGCATCACTTTGTTGTCCGTCTGTCTGTCTGTCTGTCTGTCAAGAGCCTCGAACGCGTGGAGGTATCGAGTTGAAATTAAAACTATATACTCAGATCTGCGGTCCCTTAAAGTTGTGAAAAAATCAAATTTCTGAGTTAACGGAAAAAAAAGATACGGCCGTTTATGTTGCAAATAACGTGTATATCGACACTCTCAAGGGAATCAAGATTCATAGGGTACTTCCCGTTGACCTAGAATCCTGAAATTTGGCATGAAGCAAGGTCTTATAGCACATAAATAGAAAAAATCTGAAAAGTTACGTCACAAAACAAAAATTTATATTCGGTAAAATCTACGTAATTCAATTCGGGAATCGAACTTTTTTCATAGGCAAGTTTAACGGAACCCTCAGTGCGCGAGTCCGACTCGCACTTGCTCGGTTTTTTATGTTACTTCGCTTATTTATTCAGGCATAACTTTTTATTGATGTAACAAACTTGATGATTCTAATGGTAATCCCATTATCTATATATATAAAAGGAGAAACTGACTGACTGACAAATCAACGCACATCCGAAACTACTGGGACTAGGAACGTGAAATTTTGCACAAGGTTTCCTTTTATGATGTAGGCGAGCACTAAGAGAGGATTTTCCAAAATTCACCCCCTAAGGGCAAGAAAAGGGGGTTCAAAGTTTGTATGGAGAAACATACTATCACGCGAGCGAAGCCGCTGGTAGAAGCTAGTTTATATATAATTTATCAAATCCAAAAAAACATGTCGAGTCATTTTGGGTATTTTATCATTCCTATAGATACAAATCGTGGTCAGAAAAAAAACCATAATTTAATCTCTTTGACCAGGAAAATGACAGACCCATCCTAAACTTGAATTTATTAAAAATAAAACTAGCTTTTTCCAGCAGCTTTGTCCGTGTGAAAGTAGATACTAACTTTGGTCCCCCGTTTCATACCTTTAGGAAGTGAATTTTAGAAAATCCGCTCTTAGAGCTCGCCTACATCATAAAAGGAAACCTTGTGCAAAATTTCACGTTCCTAGTCCCAGTAGTTTCGGCTGTGCGTTGATATGTCAGTCAGTCAGTTTCTCCTTTTATATATCAACATTATTTTTAGTATATGCGCAACCTGAATATAGTTTGTTCAGAATCAGTAACTGAATCATTCCCAATATCTTTTTCACAATGTTATATGTTTTCCCAAATATATTTAAAAAATTGGGCAAGTGCGAGTCGGACTCGCGCACTGAGGGTTCCGCTTGAAAGGTAAATTGCGGTTTACGATTTATGACGTACTAGCTCCTGCCAGCGGCTTCGCCCGCGTGAAAATAGGTTCCTTCATACAAACTTTGGACCCCCATTTCATCCCTTAGGGGGTGAATTTTAAAAAAACCTCTCTTAGTGCTCGCCTACATCTTAAAAGGAAGCCTTGTGTAAAGTTTCACGTTCCTAGTCCCAGTACTTTCGACTGCGCGTTGATATGTCAGTCAGTCAGTTTCTCCTTTTATATATATAGATTAAAAAAACTACTAACTAGATCTCGTTCAAACCAATTTTCGGTGGAAGTTTGCATGGTAATGTACCTACTTCTTATATTTTTTTTAGTTTTATCATTCTCTTATTTTTCTTTTGTTATTTTTTTAACCGACTAAAAAAAAGGAGGACGTTATTCAATTCGGTGTTGTATATTTTTTATCATTTTGAACTCTGTCGTTTATGGACCGATTCAGATTGGTCCCATTTTTTCAAAATCTAGTTCTGATGATGGTATCTATGAGGAATCGGAGAAACTCCTCAAATATTATAGGCAGCCATATAGTGATTTTGGTATTTTCATCGAGAACTTAACCATTTACAGTCAAAAAGTAACATTTGATGAAATGAAACTGATGAAGAAGACCAGAAATGGTCAACCGAACTTCATACTCACATTGATATCACAATGAAGATAGTTATGCGACTATGACAATACAAATAAATGAATGGTTCTGAATAGTTACGTTGAAAATAGTATCATCGAAGTGATCTGATGATTATGATGGAGCCGGAAGGTAGGCACTGGAACTCCGTAATTATTCAATGTATACTAGCCGTGTTTGGACTTATTAGAATTGTCATGAGATGCACTTTGGCTATAAAGTACTATCGAACTGATCTGGTGATGGAGCCGGAAGGTAGTCATAGGAACTCCGTAATTAATCACTGTATACTAGCCGTGTTTGGGCTTATTAGAATTGTCATGAGATGCACTTTGGCTATAAAGTACTATCGAACTGATCTGGTGATAGAGCCGGAGGGTGGAAGGTAGACACAAGAACTTTATAATAAAACAATGTAACCTAGCAGTGTTTGGGTTAATTGGAATCGTCATGAGAAATAGGCACTCTGTTTATAAGTGTATCGCAACTAAAAATTGTAAATAAAAATTTTTTCCAAAAAAAAAATCTACTTCACTAAAAAACACTAAAAGGATAAAAATAACTTTAATTTCTGAAGTCGGTGTTTCTCGGTATTGTTTGTTTCTTATTTAAAACCGACTTCCGAAATTAAAGTTACAATTATATTGCTCCATTTAGTTTTTTTTTTTAGTGATTCGGTTTTTTTTTTGTAAAAAGTATATTTTATAAGTGACACTAGTGACAGCGGCTAAACGCGATTATGGGAGCCAAACGTTAAAACGCGATTAGTGTTATTGGTGAATTCTGCCCTAAGTACAACACAAGTCACAGCAGGTCATAGCGGGCATTAGGTGCCAGCGCACAGCTGGGTGCCGGAGCAAAACAACCCCAACACATATGTATACTAAAAATAATATTGTATATAGGGTGAATGGTAATTAGTGTTCGATACTTAAACACGAATAGATAAAGAATTTCACAAAAGTACTGTTACAAGTAACTTCGTCAAAATGGACAGGTATCTCACTAATATTATAAAGGCAAATGTAGTGTGTTTGTATTTAAGTATATGTTTAGAACTCCTTCACACGATTGACTCATGCTCAATCAAAATGGGTTCGGAGGAAATTAGCCTACAGGTATACCACATTTGCAAGTCCTCAAAAAGCAAATGCGATTCAATCAAGAATAGGAACGTCAATTACCTCTATCTGGCAAATCGTACCTTAGCTAACAACACCGCATAAAGTCATTTTTACCAACTTTACAGGAAACGAAAAAGACTGTTCGGTGTTGAGAGGCCAGTCGACTTGCACGCTATCACTACTTTTCGAATTATGGCTTCTGATTGGCTGAAATCTATATCATATGACCAATGGTTAGACGCGCAATGAGCAGCTCCATCTAAAGGCATTCAAATGTGAAAACCGCCAATTTTCGAATTGAGCGGTGTTGTAAGCTAAGGGAAGATATATTTTTCAAATAAAACTTATTTGCGTATCAATAACAGTTTTTTATTTTTATTTTATTATTTATTATAACGGCTTTTTTTACTTTGTTTAACCGAGTCTTCGTCAAGTCTAAGTGACGAAAAAAAGTTATTGTTTAATCTAAATTCTCTAAATATTTTTTATAATTTCCCAAAACCTTTAAACAAAATTTGAACCGCTTTAACCGTTTATGTAAAACTTCCATTATTAAGTGCGATACGAGGTCTATTAGACCCCTCATTTACTTTTACTTACAGATTCTAAATAAACCAACCCTCTGATGTGCAGGTGAATCAATTCATAATTGATAATAGTGTACCAAGAATTACTGTTTTTTTTTTAATTTAGCAAATACTTTTAGTTGCATAACGTTACGGGGTCTAATAAACCCCTTACCGCAATAATGACAGTTTCCAAACGAGGTCCTAAAGGCCTCGTATCGCAGGAATGGAAATAATACAAAAATGTGTGCCTCGTTTAACGTGTTAAAATATCGAAATTCTTGAATTTGAGGAAAAATTTGCAACAAAATTATCTAGCCCGTATATTATTAAAAAATCACATTATTATGAGGGTACCAACGGATGTATGGTAGAATGTATGTAGGTTTAAATACCATTCTTTACGCCAGATAAAATTGTAAAAGGCATGTAGCGTATTACGTACTAGTTGCTGCCGGTGGCTTCGCTTGCATTAAAATAGAGAATAGTCCCAAGAGAACATATTCCCGCAATACAAAGAAGTATCCTATGAGCTATTTCAGAACATGCACTGCCCGTGTGCCAAAAGAGGAGGAGGCAAAGGCATTTTTCCCCCATCACATTAAAAAAATAAGTTTACACTTTTACAATCGCGATGCACGCGACGATATAATAGGCCCGAGTTAATTAGGGTTCGGTACCTAAAAGGGAAAACGGATCCCTTATAGGATCACTTTGTTGTCCGTCCGTCTGTCTGTTTGTCTGTCAAGACCCTTTATCTCGGGGTCCTAAAAGGGTTCCGTTTTTTTCTTATATGGTACGGAATCCGACCATAAAAACCATTGACCATAAAATTGAAAAAGACGGATGAAAATTTGCACGTAGCGGAGATGAGAATGTTAAGATGGATTGACAAGAATGGATAAAGTGAGAAATGAGTATATTAGGGGAAGTTTGAAAGTGGCGCCTGTGAAACTGAAAAATTGAAAGGGAATCGTTTGTCTTGGTATGGTCATGTGAAGAGGAGGGATGAAGCGCATGTTACTAAAAGAGTTATGAGTTTACATGTGGATGGATGGAGAGGGAGAGGGAGACCAAAGAAAAGATGGATGGATTGTGTGAAGAGTGATATGAAAGAAAAGGAAGTTAGTGATAGTATGACGAGTGACAGGGCAGAATGGAAGAAAAAAACATTTGCGCTGACCCCAAATAACACGGGACAAGGGCAGGAAGATGATGATGATGGTATGGAACCCTAAAAATATATATTTAACTATAAAAATGCATTAAAAAACACTCGGAAACATAAACTTTTATATTTTGAGTGTGCGCTGAAAAATCGTCATCCTTCTTTTATCCAAAATCCGTTCAGTCGTTCGAGCGTAAAGTAGTAACAAACATACAAACATATATATGTACACCATACACGTATACATGCAAAAGTTTGGTCGAGTGCGACGCGTTCTACGCCGCCTTTTCAAATTATAATAAATATTCTTATTTCGTTAGAAGTTATTATATCTCAAAACCCTAGGGTCCTGGACCTTTGGAAGGTGTACGAAGACTCGAAACCAACTCGCAGAGGCCCCTTATACGCTTTTAATGGGACGTGGTACCAACCGGCGATTATCCCTGTATGCTATGCTAGTGCATCCAAGGACAACTCCCGGTTAATGAGAAACTATTGCGACATATGGAAAACTAAGATAATATAGAGCTATAGTTTTTGTAGTCTTAAGTGGACTGGTTACCAGGGGTCCAAATCTGCTATTTTTATAAATTCGTCATTCCAACACGATCCCATTGTTATTTTGCTAAAAGTTCGTAATCTGCTAATTCATAATGATCGATCATTGATCGGTCACTAGTCTCGTAATAGAGTTATGGTAGAATGACAATATCGAGCTTATTAAAAGCAATGACTGCACAATGACGTTCTAATGGTAGGTCACTGATCAAAGGAACTGTCAAAATTTTAGCAGGTTACCGGCCATACGTCAAACATTCATTGTCAATATGTACGAGATTACCATTATATGCCACTTCTTTCAATGGAGTGTCAGTAGTTGACCATTGGAAAGTTATAATGACGACAATCTATTAATAGATTACCAAACATATCAAAATAAACAATTATGAAATCAATGATAGACCATTCTGACAGTATTGTAATAGCAGACTTGAGGCCCAGGAACTATGTTAAGACTATGGCCCCTGCCTGAACAATGTTATTAATTTATTATTATGAGTCCATTGTGTCCCACTGCAGAGCCTTTTCCCTTCAGTTATTCCATTTTTTTCCGTCCTTAGCTACTTCTGGCCAATCTTTAAAATAATAATGTTTATTTTTAAAATTCTTGTTTTGAGTAAGTCTGTGACATTTTGACGTCTTTTGCAATTTTATTCAAGTATTCTGATAATAAACCAGACTGATACAGTAAAAAACAACAAAAAAAAAAAATACTAACTGACCCGGCGAACTTTGTACCGCCTAACAGTCAATGAACGTAGTATGCCTATCTTTCGATATAGTCAACCGATTGCGATGAAACAAAGCCTAAGTAATATATCAAGTTACACACAATTTTAATGTATAAAAGTTATCTACGTCAATTTCGTATATTTTACGTGATGCACGCACAACTAAAAACTTCTACAGATTTATTATAAACAGTTTATAGGTATTTCTTTATTGTATATTTATGTTTATGTATAGTGTGCTGTACACGTATCTGTTTAGTATATTTTAGTTTTAAGTTTAGATTTAATTTATGTGTTATCGTACAGATTTACTTTGATCCATTTATTGTTATAAATTTGTTACTTCTTTATCAATTTGTAGTTTAATAATATTCCAGTATTATTAATTGATAAAAAACACTTAACTAATTAAAACTATATATACACTAAAGACAAAAACTACTAGCTAAAATATGGCGTCATAAAATTCTTCCGCATCGCTGTCGACTGGAAGTGTGCCCAAAAGGCTGGCGGCATTGCCACGTTGTATGGCAATGCTTAATCTCTGACCGAGGTAAAAGCCAGCCCTTGGGTCACGCGAAGTGTCAACTAAGCGTCTGGACAGTTCTTTGAAAAGCTTATGAGCACTCGGACCCCACGACCCAAGAGTTTCAACCCCAAACGGCTCAAAACAGCCGCAGCGGCAGCACCAGCACAGCACGAAGAGCTAGGAAGATGGGATGGCGCAAGAGTGTCGACACAGGTAGCTTCCCACACTAAAGGCCTACCCATCTTCCACGGAAATAAAGACATACCGTCCGGTCTCTTACCATCGTCGCGTGCCAGGCCATGAGGTTCCAACATATGTCATCATGATCATCATCATCTTCCTGCCCTTGTCCCGTGTTATTTGGGGTCGCCGCAATACGTTTTTTTCTACCATTCTGCCCTGTCACTCGTCATGCTATCACTAACTTCCTTTTCTTTCATATCACTCTTCACACAATCCATCTATCTTTTCTTTGGTCTCTCTCTCTGGATGGATGGAGAGCCATCCACATGTATGCTCATACCAAGACAAACGATTCCCCTTCAACTTTTCAGTCACTGACGCCACTTTCAAACTTCCTCTAATATATATATTATATTATAGTGTGTGTGTATGTGTGTAGTGAGTGTGTAAGTATATGTATAGATTTAAAAAAATACAACAACATTTTACCAACCCGCACTGGGCCGGATGGTTCAATTTTTTAACTTAACTCCGTATAGCTAGGAATCACTCCTGTATCGTAGATGGTTTCACAGACATTCAGAGACACTTAAAGGTTGAATTTCCAAAAACACCTTCATAGTGCTCGCCTACGTCATAAAAGGAACGTTTGTGCAAAATTTCAGGTTCCTAGTCTGAAGAGTTTCGGTTGTGCGTTGTTATGTCAGTCAGTCAGTTTCTCCTTTTATAAAAGACAAGTTTTTCACCCACGTTTCATCCCTTAAGGGGGTTAATTTTGGGAAATCCTCTCTTAGTGCTCGCGTACATCATAAAAGGAAACCTTGTGCAAAATTTCACGCTCCTAGTCCCAGTAGTTTCGACTGTACGTTGATGTCAGTCAGTCAGTTTCTCCTTTTTTTATATATATAGATAAAAGTAACCTCTGTGCAAAATTTCAGCGTTCTAAAGGTGGCCATACATGGTGGGGTATACCTAAAAGGTATGCCTGTATAGTTATACCTATCAGGTAAGCTTGTGCGGAAACCTGCACAGTTGTGCAACATAAACTCCGGTTTACCTGTAAAACTCAACTGTACAATGCGTTCCAAATAAGAATAGGATCGATTGCCATGTTGTGACGTCACGTCATACTGTCAAATCGAAGAATTATTATGGTGAGCAAAACAAGAATGTTTTAAAATTCTATTTATTTACGAACTGTGAACGAAAAAAGTTTAATCAGAATCCAGTTCTTCAGTTTTGCTCATCTCTGAGTTCTTCAATTTTGCCCAATTTCTTGTGATTTGACAGTATGACGTGACGTCACAACATGGCATCCCATCCGATCATATTCTTATTTGGAAGCATTGTACAGGCAAACCCGTTAGGTATACCCTAGCGCGGATATCTATGCCCTAGCGTGTACCTTGAGTCCAAGGATACTGGACGTTAATGAGTCAATGAGTGAGTCAAGATCCTTTAAAAGCCATCATCATGAAATTAACGGTATTTTAGAAAAGAGAACGGTGAACGTGTCCTCATGGCGTAGTTTCCAAGTCTTGTAGTGATGTCCTTTGACTTGTGGGGAAAAACCACAGATCAAATAAAACAGTAAAACCATACATAAATCATACAGTTAATACGATATTAGGGTTCCGTAACCAAAGGTTAAAAACGAGACCTTACTGCTATCTCTCCAATGTTCATCGATCCTCAGATTGTATCTCATGAATCGTGATAGCTAGATAGTTGAAAATTTCACAGATGCTGTATTTGTTGCCGCTATTAAAAACAGAATAAAATAAATATTTAAGTGGGGCTCCCATACAACAAACTTTTTTTTTCCGTTTTTTTTGCTACGGATGATACGGAATCCTTCGTGCACGAGTCCGACTCACACTTGGCAGGTTTTTTTTGGCTCCATACGGTTTGTGCTTTCAGTCAGTGTCAATATTAGAAAGTATTTCTTTTTTGATACGGTAGGTATACAGCCACTTTGTTTTCCATTAAAATATGGATGACCTCTACTATTTACCACACTGGACTGGCGGCCGTCAAAGTGCTTTTGTCCCCGTTTGATATTCGCCATTTTGGAGCTGTTGGCAGTAGCGAGCGTTGGTGAGTGTCTACGGTACTAAAACGAATAATGTCGCGCCACTTACAATATACACATGACCTCATTTTTAATAGGTTTTATATAATTCGTGAAGCAGGAATTACAGGGAATTCGAACGAAATTAATTCAAAATGCAAAAATACTTCAGAGTACTGTACACTTCTCTGCAGCCATTTGCATTATACGTCAAAATTAGTTCTCTGGACGCTCGCAAGAGGCGCTTCAAATAAGCACAAAAAATTAGCTGTCAAACATATGGAACAGCCTGTTCATTGGTTTAAAGGAGAGATCAGTGTACGGATGGTAACCATATCGATGTAACACATTCTAATGTTTTTGCTATGTTAGGCAGAAAATATATGGAGTTAGCCTCTTCGGCAAGCTTCGCTGAGGTGGTCGATTCTAATAGGGGTTAAAGTATGAAATTGCCGTTTTTAAAAACGGGTTGCATTGAAGTGTTAATGAACGTGATACGTATATTGACCGAATGATTTATTTATTTATTAAATATACACACTATTATTACAGGCTGAACCTAATACAATAGTGGTTCCCAAAAACGAAAAAAATAATAATGAAAAAGTCATCATCTTAAATATATGATGGAATGATTGAGACCAATTTATTTCAATTGATAGTTGCTGTTATTTTAAATGAATTTGGATATTTTGTACCTGCTTTTTTAGTGTTTTTTTTTCTATATTTTAACAGCTATTTTCTGCTATAATTCGGGGCGGAGACGAATTCAACAAAGCAAAGATCACTAAAATCGCTACAGTCATTCTTGAGTTGTAAATGGTGTAACTAACACGACTTTGTTTTATTTACAGACTAGATTGGCGTCGGATTCGCTCCCGTCAACTGACTACTCCACCCTACTCAGCCCTACTCTACCCTACTCTGCCCTACTCTATCCTACTCTACCCTACTCTACCCTACTCTGCCCTACTCTATCCTACTCTACCCTACCTATACGTTACCTACATACCCTACGCTAGTTACCTACCTACTTACTTACCCTACCTGGTGAACAAAACAAAAAACAATTATCTATTAAAATTGGTCCAGCCGTTACAGCGTGACCAGGAGAAATAAGGGTTCATTTTTATATAAATAGATATTTAGGGTTCCTTACCTCAAAAGGAAAAAACGGAACCCTTATAGGATCACTTTGTTATCCGTCTGTCTGTCAAGACCCTTTCTTTCGGGAACGCGTCGAGGTATAGAGTTGAAATTAAAACCATATACTCAGGTCTATTGAAGCTGTGAAAAAAATCAAACTTCTAAATTAACGAATAAAAAAGGTATGGCCGTTTATTTGATAATAATAAGTTATTTATGAAGTTACTAACACTGTTTGGATCTTTTTGTCCGATATAAAATAAATTCTATTCTAGTAAGTTAGATGTATTAGGGTTCCGTACCCCAAGGGTAAAAACAAGACCCTATTACTATCACTCCACTGTCCGTCTGTCTGTCACCAGGCTGTATCTCATGAACTGTGATAGTTAGACAGTTGAAATTTTCACAGACGATGTATTTCTTGTGCCGCTATAACAATAAATATTAAAAACAGAATAATTTTTTTTTTTTTAAGGTTGTGATCTCATACAATAAACGTGTTTTTCTTTTGCAGTTTTTTGCTACGGACGGTACGGAACCCTACGTGCGCGAGTCCGACTCGCACTTGGCAGGTTTTTTTTCATATGATCGAAGACGATAATATCAGAATATTGATCTAATACTTTTTGACCCGAAAAATAATATACCTACTCGCAGACAAATGGATACCACTGTTAGATAATATTTTAATTTATTCAAATTGCTTTTTTATGTATGTATGGAGGTATCAAATATAAATTTTGACAATGGCTAAATGTTTTTTTTAAATGTCAAACTGTGACCATTCTTGGGCCCCAAATGGCAAGTAAACAATGAAGAAAAAATGCGTAGAGAATTTTGTTTTTTTTTTTTAGTTAGAAAATTTAAATAGCTATCGACCGCGGTTTTTTTTTACGTTGTTGGTTTAGTCTTTTTTTGCAATGTGTTTTGGTATGCTGTTACATTTTAACTGTACACTACAGTTATCAAATAACTTTCAATACTTATTTTTTATCTACGTATGGCCCCAGTAGGCTTCGACCCTGCTGGACCCCTACGGTTTGCTGAAATCTCCTTGAGGCGCGTGTGGAACAGTACGCGCCGTCGACGCCTTGGGCTCGGTCCGGACGGTTACCGGATGGTCGGACGGCGAGCTACCCATTGCTCGCCGTCGTCCCAAGGGCATATGATCCCGGGATGAAAAGTATCTTATATGCTATTCCAGGATATGATCTGTCTGTGGACGTACCTACCAAGTATCATCGAATTCCTTTCAACCATTCGAGCGTGAAGATGTACTTAATAAAAACACACTTATAATCACAATTTTTTGCCTTTAGAATTTTTTTTTTGTTAAAAACTAGTGCGATACCATCAGGTGGTAAGTAGTAATATAATCGTTGATGGTGAGGCGCACTAGTTTCAGAGCCTATTCACTCTAGCGAGCATAGCATAGCATAGTCGGCCTTATAATGTTCCCACTGAGGAGGGCTGAGTCCCAATGACTCAGGCCTCCTCTCTAGGAGAGGGAATGGGCCGTAATCACGCGGCCTCAGTTCTTCAAAAAACGCTGGCCCAGTGCGGGTTGGTGGATGTCACATGTCTTCGAATTTTTGGTTCTAGGACATGCCGGTTTCCTCACGATGTTTTCCTTCACCGTTTTGAGAGTAGTGGTGATGAAATAAATTACACAAAGTAATGCGCCTGGCTGGGTTTGAACCCGCTACCTACAACTCGTAAGTCGGGGCCGTTACCACTCGGCCACCATTCTCTCACTGCTCACTCTAACATTGAAGACACCTAAATTATAGTTGGACGGCAAGACCGCAGCAGGCAAACTGTTCCAGTCCTTCGATGTACGCGGTATAAACGACGAAGCGAAACGCTCAGTCCGGACCGTTGGAGTTTCAACAACGTAAGGGTGGATACTCGCAGTACGTCGGGTTGTCCGATGGTATAAAGGAGATGGCGGAATCAAGTCATGCAATTCCTGCGCACATTCTCCAAAATGCAACCTGTAAAATACCGAAAGACTGGCTACCCTGCGCCTGTGCTCGAGGCTTTGTAGATTGGACTTAACGAAATCTGAATCCTCAATTAGCGCCTTCGCACGCCTTTCCTCTGAGTGACTTTATAAAATTAGTGCGATTATAGTTGTATATATTTTAATATCATATTTAACAAACTTGCAAGTTTTATTTTAGACTTCAAAACAACGATGACAGCATACTACGCCTACGCCTACTCATGGATAACATATGGTATTATAGTGTGGGGAAATTGCGTTGACATAGAAAAAGGCAGGGGCGTCGGCTTTTAGAAAACCTCATACCCTGGTTGCTCATGCTCATTTCATGACTCGAAAAAGTGGCGAAGTGTGAGAAGAGAAATGGACAATGATCGACCGACAAATAAATAAATGTCCTACTTACATACTGCGTAGGTACTTAATTACTAATTATATAATAAAAAAACCGGCCAAGTGCGAGTCAGACTCGCGCACCGAGGGTTCCGTACAAACCTGTAGGTATATAAGTAAAAGTTATGGTATTTTTATTGCTAAATGAAATCCATAACATAACAATGTGGAAAGCTGACGGTACCTTGTCAATACATATATGAAAACATTATGTATGTTCGGAAAAATCTTCATCTCTTTAAGAAGAGAAGTGATAGACATAATTTTAATACTAGAAATAGGCACAATTTGGATCAATCTCGGTTTAGATTGGCTAAGGTACGAAATTCTTTTATGGGGAATTGTGTAAATTTTTATAATAAAATACCACTGCGGGTAAGTCTGAAAAATTCTTGCTCCCTGAGAGCTATCTTGGCGTGCGCTGCCTATACCGTTGGAGTTACATGAAGTTAATGTACTGTAAGTTTGTTTATCTTAAATAGTTCTAAATAAAAGTCCGCGATAGCATATATCTATCTCTTATGTGGTAGCCACTATATGCAAAATACTGAGCCATGAATACAATTAAATTGGATACATTTTTTACCATGCACATTTTAGAATATCTGTCAAATTCTTATAAAAATTGATAAAATGGTCGTTTTAAGTATTTAATATAGATAAACTTTGTCTTTTACACTAAGTAATTTTGACTAATCGTTCAAAAGTTATCACGATAACATTGACTTGACGCAACGCAGTAAGCCATTGTGATAACGCGAAGACTCTTGGATGAAATAGCGAGCGATACATCAACGTACCACTCCATCGATACAGTCATGTCATTCGAAGATTGTACGAGCTACCCCGTGGAGTTTCTAAACTCTTTAGAGCTATCATCCCGTATGCTGGAATTAAAAGAGGCTGGCATTAAGTCCGCCTCTGTACTTGTGTGCATGAAGTGTTAAATAAATAAATAAATAAATAAAAGTAGGTCTACCCGTTTTCACCATTGCGGCGGTAGTGCCCCTCTTTGAGGAGTGACCGTGAGTTCCGCCTGACGCAGGTCCTCACCGGACACGGGTGTTTCGGGAGGTTCCCGTTCAGGATCAGGCGGGAGGACACGCCAGGGTGTCACCACTGTGCGGATCGCCCAGAGGACACGGTGGAGCATACGGTGGAGGTCTGCCCCGCTTGGGCGGAGCATCGCCGTGTCCTCGTGGAGGCGATCGGCGGCAGCGACCTCTCGTAGGGCCGGGCCCCTGGTTCAGACCATGGTGTGGAGCGAGAGGGAATGGGAAGCAAAATTCTCGTGTCGCGGTGTTTGTTTCCAAACTCCTCCGAAATGGCTGAACCAATTTGCATGAAATTTTGTGTGCATATCGGGTAGGTCTGAGAATCGGCCAAAATCTATTTTTTTATTTTTTTTTGTTAATCGCATAACAACGTTTGCTGGGTCAGCAAGTCTAATATATAAAATTCTCGTGTTGCGGTGTTTGTTTCCAAACTCCTCCGAAACGGCTGAACCGATTTGCATGAAATTTTGTGTGCATATCGGGTAGGTCTGAGAATCGGCCAACATCTGTTTTTTTTTTTTTAATCGCTGAACAACGTTTGCTGGGTCAGCTAGTAAGTTTATGATTATTAAAAAAAATATACTATGTGATGTAACTAAAAATTTAAGATTTTCGGAATTTTTCCTATATGTGTACTTTATAACGTTGCTTCATGCCAAATTTCAAGATTCCAGGTCGTCTGGAAGTATCCTTTAGGTTTTGATTCCCTTGCGAGTAGTTGCGAGTTTCAAAATATGCGGCTTTAATTGCTGTATCTTTTGATTGCGTTGACGTAGAAGTTTGATTTTGTTACAGCTTAAAGATATTATAGACTTGAGTATTTGTTAAGAATTTCAATATAATACCACTACGCGTTCATGAGTAAAGGGGTAATAAGTTTAAAATTATTAAAAATATTTTTATTATATGATGTAACTAAAAATTTATGCTTTTCGCAATTTTTCCTTTATCTGTGTTATAAGACGTTGCTTCGTACCAAATTTCAAGATTCTGAGTTTACGGGAAGTACCCTGTAGGTTTTGATTCCCTTGCGAGTAGTGGCGAGTTTCAAAATATGCGGTTTTAATTCCTGTTTCTTTTGATTGCGTTGACATAGAAGTTTGATTTTGTTACAGCTTAAAGGTATTATAGATTTGAGTATTTGATATGAATTTCAATATAATACCACTACGCGTTCATGAGGAAAGGGGTAGTAAGTTTAAAATTATTAAAAATATTTTTATTATATGATATAACTAAAAATGTATACTTTTTGCAATTTTTCCTATATCTCTGCTATAAGACGTTGCTTCATACCAAATTTCAAGATTCTGAGTTCACGGGAAGTACCCTGTAGGTTTTGATTCCCTTGCGAGTGTCGAAAATTTGCGGCATAAACGGGAGTATCTTTTGATCGCGTTGACTTAGAAGTTTGATTTTTTCACAGCTCCAAGAGACCATAGACTTAAGTATTTGATATGAATTTCAGCTTGATACCTCCACGCGTTCCTGAGAAAAAAGGTCTTGACAGACAGACAGACAGACAGACAGACGGACAACAAAGTGATCCTATAAGGGTTCCGTTTTTACCTTTTGAGGTACGGAACCCTAAAAATTGATAAAAATATAATAATAAAATGAAACCATTATATTAAATGAAATTAGTTTTTAGTATCAAGTAATATTATAATTTATATGTAACCTAAAAGTCGATTACTGATCTGATTCTTGGTGTCTATACTCAGGGGTGCTCGGCACCCACTGTTTATTTCGCGAATATCGAACAAATGCAGAGCTGAAAACCTTATTTTATTAAGTATTGCTCGCTCTAACAAGCATTTACATTTTGTAAGTAAGCAAGTTTGTTAGAAAACATGGGTCGTTATTCCATTTAGCTAAAAATCAGAGGCCGCTGAAACGCTCCTTAAGAGTAAAACATCGGGCAAGTGCGAGTCGGACTCGCACACTGAGGGTTCCGTACAAACTTACCTATAAAAACAGTTCGATTTCCGAATTGAGTTGCGAAGATTTTTCTGAATGGTAAAATAAGTTTTTTTTTGTGACGTAACTACAAATTTACAGTTTTCAGATTTATTCTTATATCTGTACTATAAGACTGCTTCATGCCAAATTTCAGGATTCTAGGTCAACTGGAAGTACCCTATGAATTTTGATTCCCTTGAGAGTGTCGAAATACACGAATTTTACGACATAAACGGGCGTATCTTTTTTTTCCGTAAATTTAGAAGTTTGATTTTTTCACAGCTTTCTTATCATCATATTTTTATCAAACGTAATTAGTAATTAAGTACGCAGGTTGTAAGTAGGACATTTATTTATTTGTCGGTCGATCAGTGTGCATTTTTCTTCTCACACTTCGCCACTTTTTCGACTCCATCAAATGAGCATGAGCACCCATGAGGTTTTCTAAAAGCCGGCGCCCCTGAATGTATCAATGTAAATAAGACATCTAATAATAAATAACGAAATGATAACATGAAAAGAAATTGATACTTGTAATAATATTTTTTTAAATAACTTTATATAATAATAAATGCAATTATAATTAAGATACATATGTTCCTACATAAAATGCTGTGTTGCCCTAGCAGGGTTCAGGTACGAAACTTATATTATGTAACAAGACCTTGTTAACGCCATGAAAGCAATAAATAAATAAATAGATAAAAGAAAAAAGTTCGGACGACTCCGTAATTCACATTACCTATTTACATGCACAAATCCCAGTAGGTATTTTTCTGTTAACACGAGCACAAATTTAAATTAAAAAAAAGTAATAAAAACAAAATCACTCACGTGTCACTATAGAATGTTGTTTTAAAAACAAAAACTTTTAAACTTGGAACACGTCCTATTGCACACGGGATTGACCAGAGACTAACTGCTTTTTGAAATGTCAAACCGGAATTTCAAAGCAACATATTATTATGTAGTGGTAAAGCTCCGAGTACATTGAGGAAATTAATAATACGTAGGATCATCTTCTCAAAGCAGGTTTGACAAGTATTTTTTTTATTACATTAACTGGTCATTACATTACGCTTGCCTTTTAAAGGGGTTGGCAGTGTTAACTTGAACTGGAGTGAATTTGTTAGATTGGATTTCAGGGCGAAACCGAAAAAGTAGGAAAGTACAAGTTGAGAAACCTTGCGACCGAGGTGGCATTCTGGTGTTACGGAGCCGAGTGTTGCAGTGACAAGTCATTTCAATCAAAACAAAATTTTTTCAAGAGTTGAAAAAATAGAAAAAAAAACAATAAATTTTGGGGGTTCCCCATACTTAGAACAGAAACTCAAATTTTTTGTTATAATCATACCCATACGTGTGGGGTATCTATGGATAGGTCTTCAAAAATGATATTGAGGATTCTAATATAATTTTTTTATATACTGAATAGTTTGCGCGAGAGACACTTCCAAAGTGGTATGTATAATGTGACCCCCCCCCCCCGTAACTTAACTTAATAATAAAACTAAAAAAAAAATATATGATGAACATTACCTTATAAACTTCCACCGAAAATTGGTTTGAACGAGATCTAGTAAGTAGTTTTTTTTTAATACGTCATAAATCGTAATCTACAATTTACCTTTTAAGTTTGTACGGAACCCTCAGTGCGCGAGTCCGACTCGCACTTGCCCACTTTTTTTTTTTAAGACGTAGGTTCATAGTGCTCACTATAAGAAGGGATGGAGGGTGAAAATAAATAGATTTTAAATGAAAGATACATTACCTACATATGCGGCCCTTCTTCGTTTTATTATTATTCATTTATTTCAGACATAGTCCATACATTACTTACAAAATTAAAATCAAATAAGACATTAAAATAATCAAATGAAATAACATGAGATTTCATCATACTGATCAATGATCATACACATAAAATGAAATTCAAATAAAAATAAAATAACACATTATGTACGTAATAAATTACAAAATTAGAGACACAATAATTACAATAATTTTCACACACACAATATCGTCAAATTATACGAGGGGAGCCGCTAACATGAAGCTGCATCCACCTCTGTATCAGGGACAGGTCCCACCGCTCGGACAACACCCTCAGGAGACTGTTCGAGCTGCTTCGTAGACGATCTAATAGTGAAGCACTCTGCTTCTTTATAATTGCGAAAAAATCATCCGTCCGCGCCTCAGCAAACATCGGCGAAGCACTACAAAACCACGGAAGCCCTAACAGTATCCTGAAAGCATTGTTGTACTGCACACGCAGTGCGCTGTACGCCCGCTGCGTAAAGTTAGTTCACAGGCTGCACGTGTAAAACGACTGGCAATATGCCTTAAATAGAGTCACCTTCACAGGTCTAGTACTTACATCGCGCAAACCTGCAACCAACATATTGACATTTTTTTTTTATAGCAGTAAAGAAATGATAAATGTTTGTATAATTTTTTTTTAGTTCATAGATTGTTGGTTAGTTGGCTTGCTATACGCTTTGGAGCATACTGTAAGTATAGCAAGCAATGGATGAATAAATAAATCTATCTATTTATATAAAAATAAATAGCTGTTCGTTAGTCTCGCTAAAACTCGAGAACGGCTGGAACGATTTGGCTAATTTTGGTCTTGACATATTCGTGATAGTCCAGGGAAGGTTTAAACGATGAGAAAAATAAAAAAAAAATACGAAAAAAAAAACCGAATACAACGCCATCTCTAATTAAAATGTCATTATAAAATGAATTATGCTGTTCTCATAATGCCAGTAGATGGCGTTATCCTAACTATGAGGCGGTACGAAGTTCGCTGGGTCAGCTAGTAAATAATAAATATTACGCCGGACAGAATCGGCCACGCCTCCTATTTCTTTGTTCTGACCAGGTGACTGAGCGTTGAGATGACATCAAAACAAAGGAATAGGAGGCGTGGCCGACTCGAGACGATCGACGAAAAGAGAATCGAAACGAAACGGTTGTAACTTGGCTAGGGAGGCAGATTGTCACATAAGTCGTCAGAGACCCAGTGGCCCAAGTATTTGAACTGCGACACCCGTTTTAAAGGAACGCCGCAAAGAGTGATAGGAGGTACAGAAGAGTAACATTTAGTACCGGCTTTGAAGATGATGAATTCACTCTTTTTAGCATTATACCTAAGCCCGTGAGCCTCCATACGACTTAAAAATGTGCAAAAGTTTACGTAAGCGACTGACCGATGAACTCAGCAACATCATCATCCGCTTAGCTTATATTGTTCAATTTATTATGTTCCAAAGCAGGGGCGCCGACTCAGTGGGTGCTCGGGGGCTCGAGCACCCATGAGAAATAAACAGTGAGTGCCGAGTATCCCAGAGCGGACAGTAATCGCCTTTTAGGTTACGTATAAATACATTCTTGATACTAAAAACTGGTTTCATTTTTATAAAATGATTTCATTTTGTATTTTTATCAAACATAAATAGTAATTAAGTACGCAGTATGTAAGTAGGACATTTATGTATTTGTCGGTCGATCAGTGTGCATTTTTCTTCTCACACTTCGCCACTTTTTCAAGTCCATCAAATGAACATGAGCACCCATGACGTTTTCTAAAAACCAGCGCCCCTGTCACAAAGTATCAGTGTGACTTATCCCTTACAAATAGTTTATGCATACAACAGTATCATCTCCACACGGTAGTGGTTTTCCCGTAGAATTATAATGAACTAGTTATAGTATGTTGATAGATCAACGACATTTGATCAAAAGAAGGCGTGTCACATTTTTACTGTCAAAACCCACTTGTGTCCTTCAGTTGCCTTTTGCGTTCTATTTTAAAAAAATATTATTAACTAGGTTTAGCCCGCGGCTTCGCTCCCGTCAACTGACTATAACTCTATTCTGCTCTACCCTACTCTACCCTACTCTATCCTACTCCACCCTACTCTACCCAACTCTATCCTACTCCACCCTACTCTACCCTACTCCACCCTACTCTACCCAACTCTATCCTACTCTACCCTACTCTACCCTACTCTATCCTACTCTACCCTATTCTACCCTACTCTACCCTCTCTACCCTACTACCATTTTTTTAACCGACTTCAAAAAAAAGGAGGAGATTATTATTTTTTTCTTTCATAAAATGCTTTTCTTGATAATAACGAACACAACAGAAAAAAAAAAATGTGAAATCGGTCCAGCCATTCACTCGTGATGGCCATAGCGTGACCAAGGGAAATAGAGATTCATTTTTATATATATAGATGATAAGCTCACGTCTGACCACTATCTCACCTGATGGTAATTGATGATATGGTCGACGGTGAAGCACCCTTCCCTAGAAGTAGGTAATCCACTCTTGACTTAAAAACGCCTTGGTTGTAGCTATCAGGAAACACAGACTCCGGCAGCGAATTCCATTTGTACGCATAATGAATGTGTTCCCAATAGGCGAGTGTAACTCTACTGAACCGACTCACTGTTCCGAAAAATTTAAGTGTTCCGAAAGATTAGAACGGTAATGTTTTAAATGCATCATTTGGAACAATTGGAACACTGAAACATTCTTTACTTTAGTGTCTTTTTAAAATTCAAATTAAAACGTAAATAGCGTAAATTTAATTAATGACCTGAACTAAACACATCTGCTTAAAATTATTCTTAAATCATAATTCAATTAAATAAAACTGTTAGTGTATATGACGCGACGTAACAGATCACGATTCATAACAGTCAGTGTCTGTGTTTATATCTTTAGAGCCGTTGTTCCAATTGTTCCAAATAATACAATATCATCTAACATTTCTCTGTCTCAGTGTGACTATGACGCGTCGTAACGGATCGCGATTCATTTGAACCGATGTTCCAAATGTTCCGTTTGTATCTTTTGAGCCGATGTTCCAAATGTTCCGTTTGTATCTTTTGAGCCGATGTTCCAAATGTTCCGTTTGTATCTTTTGAGCCGATGTTCCAAATGTTCCGTTTGTATCTTTTGAGCCGATGTTCCAAATGTTCCGTTTGTATCTTTTGAGCCGATGTTCCAAATGTTCCGTTTGTATCTTTTGAGCCGATGTTCCAAATGTTCCGTTTGTATCTTTTGAGCCGATGTTCCAAATGTCCCAAATGATACATGTCACGGTTCCGGAACATATCAGTGATTCAGATGCAAATGTTCAAAATCGCAAAGATGACACTTTGCCCACGTCTAGTTCCCAAAACGTTTTGTGCGTGTAGTTGGGATGTCCACCATATACCGGTGGAGCTGGGTCGCCCGGGTCCAGTTCTATTTTCAAACCATCCAAGGACTCACTCAAATATATATATATATATATTCTTCTGTATTTTTATGCACCTGCCACATTTTCTCTTCACCACCCTAGGTTGACTGGTAGAGAATGCCTAAGGCATTAAGTCCGCCTTTGTACTTTTGTGTTGCATGAAGTTTTAATAAATAAATAAATAAATAAATATATGTACTTACACACAAAATTACATCCAAATCGGTCAAGCCGTTTAGGACGAGTTAGGTGAGAAACACACCACACTTCACACTTTCACTTTTTTACACTTTTGTTGCCTTGTATTGTGTACCTACAATTCATGTTTTGTAAGGAATGAAAGTTGTTGATAATCCACTTTAAAAAAAATGTAAAATGGTTTGAAATAAAGTTATGTTTATTTAAAAAAATCATTTTATTAACATAGCTAAGTGTTTAGTACTTACAGTAATCTTTATCTAAGTAGGTCATGTTAAAATTTAATATCAAACAAAATATGAAAAAAAAATATGAATAAATAAAATTACAAGTTTTAGTTACTTGTAATTAGTGTAGGGTTTTTATTATTATTTTCCTATTTAAAAAAATAACCAAACGTTATTCAAATATTTATTAAAGGCAATAATAAATATGAAAACATTATTTATTAAAATTGATTCAATATCTTATAAAAGAAAAGACATTTGGGTAGGCCGCAAAAAGTACTCAAAACTGCCAGACATGATGTTATAATTAAAGAGAAAAAAATAGAGTAATCCACATAGTCCTCACATTCACAATTATAATAAAATTTACAAAAAATGAAAATATTACAAATTGTAAAATACATATACATATTTATAAAAGTAATTGTCAATGTCAAATGATATAATATCGACGGTTGAAAAGGCTATTTGATCTAAACGACATTTTTTTTCCAATATTAAGTTATATACATATTCGAATCAGCAATTTTTCTCCGCCGATTGAGTAAGGTCTAATTTTTTTTTTTTAAATGTCGCTTAGATCAATTAGCCTTTCAACCTTCGATATTATGATATAATGATATGAAATTCAGTAATAGTGCATATAGGCGAAATATAACATAAAAGTGAAATATTGATGTTAAAAGTATCCAAAACACTGGGAGTATTACGATAGACGACTGGTCTGGCAATAATGAATCTTTGATCGGCTCTCGTCGTTCAAAAAAGTTTAAAAACAGTAAATTAAGTAATTACAAGAAAACTGAGTAGTACAAAACTGGCAAAAAGAATGTGATTCCGGCCAGGATCGAACTGGCGGCCTTCTGCGTGTAAAGCAGATGTGATAACCACTACACCACGGAACCCCTATGAATAGTAGGTTGAAATTATGAAGCAGTATTTAATATATAATCTTCATAGAGCTATTATGACGTCATAAAAGCGATGTCCTTGATACTTTCAATTATTGTGTAATCATTAGCTTTAAAAATGTTTTTGACGTTTTTTAAATAATAAAGTGTTAAATAAAGAAAAACTTTCTACTTATTTCTAAAAATCATGTTAATTTTATTTTCACTTTCATGTTTTCACAACATTTTGGTTCGAATGCAAAATTTTATCACATTTTTGTACAATTTGAGGTTATATTTGATAAGTTTGTTTTAAAAAATATATTTTAAGAGTGTCTTTTATAATTTAGTAACGAATATTTACCCAGTTACGATTTATTTAGAAGGATATCATGTTTTCCTAATCCTGTTATTTTTACTGACACTAATACTTAATACAGTGACATCTATTAGAAACATGCAATACTATTTACAAACTTTTTTGAATTAGTTACAATTACTCGATACTAGATGGCGCTGTTTGAAATGCGCTTAGTATTAAGTAATTTCTTTGTGGAAAAAATCTACCTACTTTTTATATAAACATACTAAAGGTTCCTAGAACTGAATTAAACTGTATCGGTATCGATATATTTTTTTTTTCGACAAAAGATGAAAACCCTAGGAGAAGGATCAGTGGCGTAATGGTATCTAGGTGACAAACGGCCCTGGGGCAATAAAAACTGGGGCCCCTTTTTACATGGGAAATTGTCAAATAACCTCTCTTGCTCTGGGGGGAGCGGGAAGGGGTGTCAGACTTTTACTGACTAAAACGAGTGGCCATGATTAGTGTTGCGATCAAAAATATTTAGATTTCGATGGTGAGAGAAGTTCTCGGTAGTTCAATAATAGGTTTGCTAATGAGGTTTTGGGGGCCTTCTGCTAGCTACGCCAGTGAGTAGGATTTCAAAAGATGAAGATGGGATGCAGTCACCAATCTAACCCATTATTAAAGCGTAGTAATTTGTTAGAATAATTTATTAATAGAACCCGGGTAAGTGGCAATAGCATCCTGAAAACAGTAATCGAGAATCCTTACTCCTCTGAACTTTATTCTGAGGCACTATGTGGAAAGAATGTTCAGATAGTTTACTTCTTGCCATATTAGTTCTCTGCGCATCGTGCCTCAGATACACACTTCACTGTATGGGTTTTGTTTTATTTCTTTGTTTATGTACTGCTAACACCAACTTTAAGATATTTTACTAACAAAGTGGACCATATTGTTGTCTTATCTTGAATTAAATAAATGGAAAAATCCCTTATTGTTGTTAAATCATGAATCAGCTTTCACGACTTTCTTGACAACTTATGATGTACTAGCTTCTGCCAGCGGTTTAACCAGCTTAAAAGTAAGTTTCTCCATACAAACTTCCAACCCCTGTTTTACCGCCTTGGGGTGGAGTTTCGAAAAATCCGTTCTTAGCGGATGTTTACACCCTATAAGGAACCTACCTGCCAAATTTTAAGTTTGTAGGTGTTATAGTTTCTGAGATTTCGTGATTAATCAACTAACATGTTTAAAAAATAAAATAAAAATTGTTACGTAATTTTCTGGACGCAAAATAATTTGCGGTATATACCTGTTTTTTATTACAAATATATTGAAATTGTTTGTAATGCGAAATTCGGACTGGCTGTAAACAGAACTTAGAATATATTTTATTACGAGCCGTTTCGCGGTTTATTTGTTTTATATTAGGAACATGTCAATAGTCGATCGAGCACAGTTGTTATTAAAACATCAATATTTTTTTTTTTAGTACTTTGTACTGGTCTATCTGCTCACCTACGTAACCAACTCTAGGTTTTACCTTCACATATTATATCAAAAACAAAAACTAGTTGTGCACCTAAATATAGCGTTCAGAAAACAGAAATTGCCACGAAGGGGATGGCGGGGTCTGTGTTCGATCGCCCCTTAGACCCTTCTAACTTAACCTGTCCGAGTTAGGGAGCTCCAAGTCTCTTATTGTTTTTCTCTGTTGAGGCTGGCGTCAAAATGCAACAGATAACCTAGATAACTGTGTTGTGATACACACATGGCCTGTCAGGGAACTTGGTTTTTGTATTTTTGTAATGAATTGTGCGTCTATTTAGGCAGAATAAACATATTTTCTTTCTTTCTTTCTTTTATTAGTAGTAAAATGTTGATATTTGGTGTACAATTAGTATTTTTAGTAAAGAATATTTTTTTTATATACACAGTTAAAGATATCCCATGATTTAATTACCCAGTAAGTGCATTTTCTCATAAATTCACTTAAAAATAAAACAAAAACTACCACAAAATTTTAAACTCTTTATTAATTCTCAAACATTACACTTAATAATTAATTTCTAAAAATTGTTCTACAGTTTCGAATATTTTAATTAATTATTTCATTCGGAGATATTATGTTTTCATAATATAAATAATTTATATTAAAGTTCTAGATTGCATGATTTATTATGGTTTACATTAAATTAAAACATAAAGATATATTTTTTTTAATAATATTTTTATTTAGTTATAAAAACTTCTATACGAAAATGAATTTTACAATTTATATAGCTTTTATAATATATCTAAAAAAAGTATAAACTACTTTTTTTAAAGGCAGTTAGGGTGACCAGTTATGCATTTTTTTTAAAATCTTTTAACCGCTTACGTCGGATTTGTCCGATGAATGTTTGCGCATCCTATTTGCCACAGTCGTGTGTTTGCGACTGGGTACTCCATCTCGTTTAGCTCTTCAATCCCCATAGGTGGCAGATGGGTGATTGTGCGACCCTGGTGGACTAACAGCGAGAGCGTTTGTCGGATATATTTGACGCAGGCAGTTCAAAGGTTAATAATTATCTCATATAGATTTTGTATGTATTTGGACTATTACTTATTGTAGAATTCTGAACAATTTAGGACAAAGGAAAGTAGCACTTATTCCTGCCTAAATCATGACTTATCTTAGCCTAGATATTTTTTTAATAATAAAATAAGAAATGCTTTTTAACCACTCTAAACGCAAGTCAATGTTTAAATTTAATTAGGCACTAAATTAAGCTTTATTTTGAAGCTCATAATTACAAAATGAACAGATTTTCAGATTAATATCGAACTATGGCTATTGGACAATACAATGGCGATAAATTTGCGAAAAAATAAAATAATGCAGATCATCCATCAACCCGCACTAGGCCCGCGTGGTGGATTACGGCCCATTCCTTCTCCTAGAAAGGAGGCCTGAGTCCCAATAATAATCAAAGACTTCAGAGGCCTTAGTGTGAGTTTTTTTACTTAACGCAATCGAAACGTATAACGCATTTCAGTGGCGTAGCTAGGTGACCAAACACCCTGGGGCAAAAAAATCTGGAGGCCCTTTTTTACGTGGGAAATTATTAAATAACTTCTCTAGCTTTAGGTTGAGCCGGAGGGAATATCAGACTATAAAAGTCTAACTGACTAGCTCGCTGTATGATCGTCCGGTAACCGTCCGGACGAGACCAAGTCGTCGACGGCGCATAGTGTTCCACGTGCGCCTCAAGGAGATGTCAGCAACCGTAGGGGCCCAGCAGGGACGACGCCTACTGGGGCCAAGGGTCTGATTTTGAAAGGAAAACTCGGCCCTGGTATGAAAGGCAACGAAGGAACAGAAGTGGGTTTTTAGTCAGTAAAAGTCTGACACTATCTTGAGCTCCGCCCAAAAGTTTTTTTTTTCGGGGGATGTCATTGGATGACTTTCCCACCAAAAAAAAAACTTTTGCTTTTACTTATTTAAACGAGTTGCCATGATTAAAGTATTTATCGCTAGTTCAAATAGGATTGTTAATCAGGTTTTGGGGTGTCCCCCTGAGTTTGGGGGCCCCGAGGCAGTACCCCGCCTAAAACTTCGGTAGCTACGTCACTGCCGCGTTTGGCTCCAGTCTATCCAAGAAATATCGTGTTGCCCAGAAACTGGTTTGTGGAGGTCTCATAGGCAGTCGCTTGGATGTTCAATCCAGTTAGACTAGAAGCAGACCCCAAGCTAGTTGGAAAAAGGCTAGAGATATGATTTTAGTGCAACCTTTTGTGGTATTATCAATCCGCAATCTGTCCATTTTGCAAAATATTTAAAATAGAATCTTAATTTAATTTTGATGTTAAAACTATTTACATTAATCTTACATTAATGGACGTATCTTAATTATTTTTTATTATTTCATGTATTTAGTTTAAGCCATTTAAGTTTCTTTTTTATTTAAAAGCTAAAATATGTGTATTTGTACTTAATTCTCAAGTGAAAATAAATGGATAAATTCGCAAATGTATGTTAGCTTTACCTGTTCTTTTTTTATTGTAAAATTTTATTTTACATATATCTTTTTAAATTACTTCTAAAAACCCGTGAATTCTACATTTGGAAAATCCGATTAAAAACGTAAATTCCATTGTTTCTGGTTGTCCTCCAAAAGTTTGGATTTTCGAACTTTCTAATACCATACTTTCGTAAACTAAATGGGAAGTCCTTATTCGATTTTAAATTTGGAATTTCCATTCAAAATCCGGATTTTCCAATGGCTTTAAAAACGTGTTTATCACAAAAAGGTACGAAATGAAAATAGTGAATTTATATAATTAATTAGCTAAGATTTTTCTTATGCATGAGACGAAGAAAATGGCTAGCAGGGACGTCTTTAGGATATCGGCATCTGAAAATATATATATATAAGTTTAGGTTAATTATTTTATATTTACTCCTAAGGAAAGACTATAGTCTTTCAAACATATTTCCTAGTCTTATGTCCATGTTTTCTTACGTGATAGGTTTTTAACGATACATCTTTCGTAGTGCCCCCCTAGTCAAGTTACAACCGTTTCGTTTCTCTTTTTGTCGATCGCCTCGAGTAGGCCATGCCTCCGATTCATTTGTTCTGACGTCATCTCAACGCTCAGTCACGTGGTCAGAACAAAGGAATAGGAGGCGTGGCAGACTCGAGGCGATCAACAAAAAGAGAATCGAAACGAAACGGTTGAAACTTGGCTAGGGGGTCTGATGTGCTAGTGGTCAAATGTGAGCCTTATAAAAGTGCTGGCTTACCATTACAAGTATGTTCCTTCTCAGTGAACCCAGTTTCGGCGTCACAGAGGCAGATCTTGTCCGAAGGGGCGTGGACTCTGAGGTGGAGTGGCGCAGTTCCTGTGATGTTCGGAGTGCCGCAGATGAGTCCATCGTTACACTCGTCGCTGTTGGCGCAGACGTGGTAGAGAGCTATGGAAAGAGGGAAGGGTTAGTAAAATAGAAATATACAGACAGACTGACAGATAGACGGACGGACAACAAAGTGATCCTATAAGGGTTCCGATTTTTTCTTTTGTATCTCAAAAGGAAAAAACGGAACCCTTGAAAACACTTTTAAGATGCCCTACCACGAGCTCTTAATGCGATCCAATTTACGACCTAAACTGTTACGATGGATGGAGCGGTAGCGACATCTATGGCGCCGCATATGAACTAAACTACGAAATCCTGCATCACGCAATTAAAGTTTTCCCGCGCGATTTGAACATATACAACAAATACACCTCTCGGGCAGTTGCCCAAACCAGACATAACATCTGTCTGGTCGGAGGATCCTCCCTTTCCAACGGAGGTTTGCGGGACACTTTGTTCCGCTTACCTCCAAAGAGCTATGTAGGGTGTATAGTTCCATCCCTCTTTCTAGCTCGCACGACTGAAAAAAAACGTCATGGTATCTATGGCTAACCATAGATATCAGGGGCCCCCCTACCATGACTTGTTAAACCTGCCAGTAACAAAGTAATATTGACTTTGTTACTGGCAGGTTTTGGTAAAGGGTTTGCTAATGCCATCAAAGTAGTTGAGAGAAAAAAAAATGTCATCGAAGCGACGATGTTTCGCCTAGCAGTGTTTATGCTTGCCAAAAGAAACGGCAATAGAGAATTTTTCTGTATTTTTTTTTGTAGAATATTTACTAAATGACAAACAATAAATTTTTTTTTTTTTTTTTTTTAGGTTAGTATTTCCTTTGTATTTGTATTTTTGCATTCGCCTCCTCGGCACAGATTAAAGAATACATCTCTCGGTAAGTTTCTGCCCAAAGATCGGCTTCTCAATGCCATCGTTTGTACCCAAAGATCGTCCACTCAATGTCATCCTTTGTGCCCAAAGATTGACCACCCAATGCTATCGTTTATGCCCAAAGATCGGGCACTCAATGCCATCGTCTCTGCCCAAAGATCTACCACTCAATGTCATCGTTTGTGCCCAAAGATCGACCACTCAATGCCATAATTTCTGCCCAAAGATCGTCCACCCAATGCCATCGTTTTTGCCCAAAGATCGTTCACCCAATGCTATCGTTTGCGCCCAAAGATCGATCACTCAATACCATCGTTTGTGGTCAAAGATCGGCCAATCAATGCCATCGTTTCTGCCCAAAGATCGGCCTCTCAATACCATCGTTTCTGCCCAAAGATCGGCCACTCAATGCCATTGTTTCTGTCCAAAGATCGACCACTCAATGCCATCGTTTGTGCCCAAAGATCGGCCACTCAATACCGTCATTTTTGCCCAAAGATCGACCACACAAGGCCATATTTAACCCACACGTAAGTTCTTTAAAACTTCACCATTAATTTACCTTAACACTGAAAAGACGTATTTGCCCTTATCACCCCAAGAATTTATTTAAATACCTTTCAAAACTCCACTTCAGTAACATTTCATGTCTGAATATCATAATTGTAGGAGCTTACGAGTAAAATACAACTTAAATTAGCTCTTTTACTCAGAACTTATATTTGATAGATTAAGATCTATTATTTATGTCCGGCACGTGAGCTTTTGGCTGCTTACAATACACGAACATTCGAGTAGTTTTCTTTAATTTTGTCCCGATAACGTTTCAGGGTCAGAATCGTTATAATATTATGTTTTTATCAGGGTTAGAACGAGGTATACGCATTCATTATCCTGGGGGTTGTACTCCTTAGTCCTTGGAGTTAATTGGGTGATCGGGTTTAAACTTATTATGAGGCTCAAAGGTTAGCTGTTAAAGAGCTAAAGGAAACACATAAATAAAAAAATAAAACATCTTCCTGCCCTTGTCCCGTTTTATTTGGGGTCGGCGCAACACGTTCTTTTATTCCATTCTGTCCTGTCACTCGTCACGCCATCTCTAACTCCCCTTTCTTTCATATCACTTCTCACACAATCCATCCATCTTTTCTTTGGCCTCCCTCTCTCTCTCCATCCATCCACATGTAAACTTATAACTCTTTTAGCAACATGCGTTTCATCCCTCCTCTTCACATAAATAAAAAACAAAAAGAATTGCACATTTTAATTCTGCCAAGTCCGTTCCATCATCGGATTTCAAGACGTACGACATTGCGCCACAGGTACATGGTGGACATCGCACCCATACATTCAAATCGTTTTGGGAACACATTCATCAATGGTACAGCTAAGACTCTGGGATCAAAGTCTCTTTTAAAGTCCATACAGCAAACATGTAATGGTCAAATCACATGAGAACCATGCAGATTAGAGTCTGAGATGGTCCTTTGAAGAAAGAACCACACAGTTCAGAGTGGACTTGTCTAGTCAGTGCAAGCATTGGTCAGTATTCGTGTAGCTCAATTCAGGACTACTAGGGAGCTCAATTCGTTACCTTTAGTCTGCGAGTCGCACTGTCCATTCACTGGGGGCTGGTTGTCTCCACACAGGCAACGAGTGACCGGATCATAATGCGTACGAACGCAGGAACTGCTGCTGATCCCGGCGCACTCTGCCTGCCGAGAGCATGGCCGAGCTGCAACATGACACGTCACAATTTAAGTCATTAGGAACGTTTATGACGTTTGAATTTATTAGCGATGCTTTTTTGTTCTACGAGTAATTACCTACTGCTATTGTCTATCTATCGATACTTCTATTATATATATATATAAAAGGAGAAACTGACTAACATATCAACGCTCTGCTGAAACTACTGAGACTAGGAGTGTGAAATTTTGCACAAGGTTTCCTTTTGTGACGTAGGTGAGCACAAAGAGAGATTTTTTTTAAATTCAGCCCTTAAGGTTTTTTTTCGGTGTCAAAATCATCCAATGACATTCTCTCTTTGGTGGAGCGAGAGATAGTATCAGACTTTTACTAACTAAAAATCCACTCCTATTCCTTCATTGCCTTTCACACCAGCCCCCCTAGCCAAGTTGCTCAGTCACGTGGTCCGAACAAAGGAATTGGAGGCGTGGCCTACTCGAAGCGTTTGGCGTGAACGATACGATTGTAACTTGGCTAGGGGGGCAGGGCCGAGTCTTCCTTTCAGAAGCAGACTCTTGGCCCTAGTAGGCTTCAACCCTGCTGGGCCCCTACGGTTTGCTGACAACTCCTTGAGCTCATAAGGTAATAAAACGGGGGTCTAAAATTTGTATGGAGAAACCTACATTCACGCGAACGAAGCCGCCGCTGGTAGAAGCTAGTCTTTCTATATACCTATTGCATTTTTTAAGGCGGGATATTACACTAGTCTACAAACTTTTGTTATAGAATTGCAATAGAAATGAGTAAGTTTTTCGTTATATTTACTTTAAAAGCTCTTTAGTTCTTACATCATTTATACTTTTTTATTTGGTAATTCTTTTTTTTACGTTGTTGGTTTAGTCTTTTTTTGCAATGTGTTTTGGTATGCTGTTACATTTTGGAGTTATCAAATGACTTTCAATAGTTATTTTTTATTTACGTATGAATTATATTGTGGCGTCTAAAAAGGTTAACTACTCATTCAATTGCTAACTGGCAAGGTAAAGTTACTTTAAAGGTTTATGGTAAAAAAAGCATAGGTTTCATATTTAGACACCTCTATATTTTACAAAATATTGTTTTTTAAGTTGTCGATAAAGTAAAAATTAAGCGTATAAAATATTTTGTAAATGAATGCTTCTAGCAATACAATATAATAGTTTAACTGTATAGAAGCGTTTGATTGCGTCTCCACACTCGACAATATTATGGTCTAATTCTTATCTTAGGGCGTTTTTAATATCGTGCGGTTTTGATCTCGCATGCGGGACCCACACGCTTAACCTCCACAAATGTCCTTTTCATACAATTATTTATTGTAATGCGTGGGACACACACGCGGGACGCGGGCGTGATGCCGGACAGCAGTACCGCGTGGGGCCCCCATTTTTTTTTTTTTTTTTAAGGTGGGAAAATCATCTAATGACAAATCTCGCTCTTGGGTGGAGCGAGAGATAGTGTCAGACTTTTACTGACTAAAAACCCACTCCTATTCCCTCTTTGCCTTCATCCCGGGGCCCGGGGCCCCGGGATGAAGGCTTCGCTTTCACAGGGGCCCCCGTGAGTTTGTCGTCCATTGTTCACAACCACAACGCATAGCAAACCGCAGAAACTAGATTTAAGCTAGCGTGTTTAACGCTGCGTAAAACTTTTTGCATGCGGGGCAATCTCGCATGCGTGATGAAATCTGCGCGATAGTAAAAACACTCTAAAGTAGTACCTAGCTAGGCGAGAAATAATTTACTGTTTTTACTTTTAGAGTTAATGTGTATCAAGCATAGCCCTTTCCATTGCCCCTTGGGTGACTTTAAGTCTTCTGATGAGGCCTATTTTAAGCGACCACGTTTCAGAGCCATATGGCATCACTGGCAACACGCACTGGTCATAGACTTTTGTCTTGAGACACTGTGGTATGTTGGACGAGAAGATACCGCGCAGCTTTCCGAACGTTGCCCAGCCGAGTCGGATTCGATGAGTTGTGTTTACTTACCAATAATTTGGTTGTTTAATTTATAAATCCGAATCACTAACTAGTGATTTTAGTGAACACCACATTATTGGAAATGGTTTGTAGCGACATTTATGGCGTCACATAAGAACTAATCCTGCATCGCCCAATCAAAGTTCTCCGCGCGTTTAGAACATACAGAACAGCCCGAAATCATCTATCGGGCAGTAGTAGCCCACCAGACATAACACCCGTCTGGTCGGAGGATCCTCTCTTTTCAACGGAGGTTTGCGGGACTTTACTCTTTGTTCCGTCTACCTCCAAACTGGTGACTCTCGACAAAGAACGTCAGCGCAGCCTTCGTGCAGCAACTACTTCGTGACGTCATCATCACTTCCTCAAGCTTTCGAGCACCGAGCCATACAGCCAGCACCCACGGCTTTAAAGGGTATCCTGACCACCAGCATGACTACCTAGTCATACCTGGTCATCACCCTCAGCCTCATCAGCGACCTTGGCTAATCACACCGTTCCTCCGTACCGTACCGTTGTTTTATCGACATTATTGGAAAGGACTACTGCGTAATCATGTGTCTGTTTTGATAGTTGACTGACGAGCAATAATACTAACATTTTCTTTACCAATGGGGGTCTCATTATAGGTAATTGGTTCGACCTATCACATCAGTGTGTTAGAAATAATTTCATCGACCTTTTTGATAGGGTGAGTAGGGTTTACTGACAACAGTAGATCCTGTCATCCTGTCTAACTACATATAACGACGGTTAAAGTATAAATCTATAAATGAAAACCAGGACCAATGGCTTTACGTCAAAGATTCAAAGATTTTCACTTTTAAAATGTCAAGAAGTCAGTCAGTCAAAATAAATGATGCTAATTGCACATTCCAAAGCGTATATCTCTATGGAGAAGAATGTGCAAGAAACTCCATGGACACTCTTTTCAATCATGTTTTGTAATTACAATTATCTCTGTTACACGTTTCTTGTCGCTATCATGTGAGAACAATGTAAATAAAGTAAAAATAAAAACTAAATATGGATATTGAAATAGCAACTGGCAGCTAAGAGATGACCAGTCTCAACTGACAGCGCCCGTTCACGGACATGACGCAATATTCGCGTCATGTCCGTGAACGGGTAGTACCATGCTTTCCGAAGCACTGGGTTTCAGTAATGTCCTAAATAAACTTGGAAAGTACATTTTGATACAAGAGGAGAAAGAGAGTGCTGCAGTGACTTTCCACATGTAGCGCGACTCGTTTATTTTTTTAAGTGGGTAATCATCTAATGACATCTCCCGTCCTTGGGCGGAGTGAGAGGGCGTGTCAGACTTTTACTGACTAAAAGCCACTCCTGTTCCTTCTTTGCCTTTGTTCTAGGGCCCCGGGGTTCTTTTTCGCATCACTCATGACCCCAGTAGGCTTCGACCCTGCTTTTCCCCTACGGTTTGGTGACATCTCCTTGAGGCGCGCGTGAAACACTACGCGCTGTCGACGACTTGGGCTTGATCCAAACGGTTACCGGACGGTTGGACGGCGAGCTACCCATTGCTCGCCATCTGCAAGCACGCGGCTACGGTGGCTGGAAATCGGGATCATAATCCTGGCGGTTGGCGCCTCCTTCGCTAGCATTACTGCTTCGCATTCGCAGAAGGAGGCGACAGCCTGCTAATCCTCCTCATTCCGGACCATGGCCTGTACCTTGGCCCGGCACAAGAGATCGCTGCCGCTGATTGCCCCCACGAGGACACAGCGGTGCTCTCCCCAGACGGGGCACACCCCATATTAGCGTAGAAGTACATTATGAATTGAAAAATTCACATTGGCAATTACCCAGTTTCGAACCCGCAACCTCATGCATGAGAGGCGGATACCTTAACCGCTGCTTAATAAATAATCCTCCTAAATACACACGCGATCCACTTCCATTTAGAACGTAGATAAAGTCATGTATATTTATGTAAAATGTCTGTTACAAACATTTGTCGCCAACGCCAATGGCAGAGGGCCAACATCGCGTGCTCTAATATGCAAATAGTGGAGGCATAACATATATATGATAGGATTCTAAAGGTTAAGAGGGGGACCATAAATGCTTAGTAAAATACACTGTCTTAGTTTTTTTTCCGAGGTTGTGAAGGCCTTGGGTAAAAATAAAATGGTTGTTGACGGTGATATTGGTAGCATTGAAACAATATTGAATAGTAATAAAGTATCCGATGTATGGGTACTGACGAAATAATCGATAGTATACAGGGTTGGCTGAAATCGTGAAACCTTTCGTCCGTAGGAATACATTATTATACTTTTTATTTTTATAAACACGCGATGATATTGCATTACTGGGTCCACAGCAATGCTATACCATACCGTGGTACCAAAGAATGTATTCACGGTAAGATTTCTGGTAGCGAGCGCGCGCGCCTGGACCACCGAACTTCTTGGGATCGCAGCGAAGCGGGTCCTTGACCAGCAAACTCCTATCGTATTTGACGAGGACATCTTTAATTTCCTTCTTTGACGCGTCGCCTACATATTTCTGGTAGAAAGCAATGAGCGCCTTAGAGATAGCTTGTCTGATAACGTACGCCTGGGGGCCGTGACCACCACCGCAAGTAGACTTGAAAAACCTTGTTTCCTTCTCCATATCTTCTATCTTATGTGTATTGATCGTCAAATAAATAAATAAAATAAACACATAAAAATCATGGTGTTCCTACCCAAAATGGTGTTATAAGAATACCTGTGCGTTTTTTCCAGGTACAACTAAATATAGGCCATTAGCAGTAAGCAGTGTTTGTAATTTATTAGAAAGACTTCATGTAACATAACATACGTCAGCTCCATACTTGTATCTTTAGCTAGCTGTATAATATGTTACCGGTAATCTGTATAATTTAGATATTCTATACAATACTTAAACAATGTATAGAATAACTGAGGCACCCAGGCAATGTATGAAATATTATGAATATTATTGTCCATTACATATCTTAACTAGGTATTGTATAGAGTACGTGCTGGTCTTCTGGCAATGAGCAAAATAAATAGATTTAGGTATATTTTATTTATCAAATTGTTCGAGGCCTCCTTGCACACGTCGGGGCCCCTTTAGTCAGGAGGCCTCTGAAATCCGGGGGCCCCTGCAATCCGGCGGTAGCTACGCCCCTGTGTTGCGCCAATTTCGAGTAATCGAGTAACATGGGACAAGGACAGGAAGATGGTGATTTAATAATCGAAAGTTGTAGTCTCTTTGTTATTGTTACCTATTTTTGCATAGTGGTGCATAGATCTAGGGAAGAGCGCTGATGTCTGAAATACGGATTTTATTATCTAGTTCAGACACAGAGGTTCCTCACTAACATGTGTATCTTAAGTAGAATGTCAATAACGTCTACAATAATTTTGTTTTGTATTTTTTGGAGACAATAAATTTATTATTATTATTATTATTATTATTATTATTTAAGTTATACCGATTAAATGCTCTATTTAAAGGCCACGTTAGGTAAATTTCTGGTCAATGTCATACAAAATACGGACTAAAATGGCGTGGACTAAATATTATAAGGGTGAGTGAAGTTTATGAATTGTTATTCGATGCAAATTACAATTAAGAGCTCTGGCAACACTGATTAAAACAACAAACGCGAAATAATTACCCTTAAACAAACGATTATAACCTGTAAATACAGTTAAATAGAGTCTATTGTAGCATAACACGCTGTCCTTTTCCAATCCCGATTAAAATTTCAAATCAGCTGATACAGTGGCCGGTTGCAAGCAACAAAACCATTTTTAACTGGCCTCCGTATCCCTTTTAACTACGCCTATCAAGAGATCAAGATAAATGGTGATTGCTACGTGTAAATCTAAACTGCTTCCGATAGCTATCGGAAAGCGCCATCTCTTACCGAGTAGCGGAACTAGGTTGGTGAATAATTTAACTTTTACTTGGCGGGTGTTTTCGTTGGATCGGAATTTAAATAGATGTGTTGCTTTGTTTGAAAATTGCGTGTTGTTGGTATTTCAGGTCATAAGGTCAAATTGCGTGATTTATCGTCACGTTTAGTTTACCATGGAGCACGAAATTGCTACGTTCTCGTCAGTATTGACTGGAGATTCTAATATAGATTTTTTTAAATTTATTTCTTAACCAATTTATCAATAACTATACAAAAAAAAAACTGTGAAAATAATATCGAAATCAGTAGAAAACGAGACATATTATAACAATTTCGAAAACTAGTTTAATTTTTATATAATGTTTTCATTTTATATTTTTATCAAACATAATTAGTAATTAAGTACTTAGTATGTAAGTGGGACATTTATTTATTTGTCGGTCAATCAGTGTGCATTTCTTTTCTCACACTTCGCCACTTTTTCGAGTCATCAAATGAGCATGAGCACCCATGAGGTTTTCTAAAAGCCGGCGCCCCTGCTATTTACTACGGTAGTCGTACGGGCGTGATGTAATTTGACGTCAAATTATATCTAAAGGACTTCTCATTCTTATTAGCAGCTTTGAAGCTTTATAGTTCTTCGTTATGAATAAGGATATTTAAAAAATTCTTAAGTTTAAAGAATTTATTTCTTTTAAGAACAAGGTTCACTTAATTCTTTCTTTATTTACTAAATAATATTTATTTTGCAAACAGGTCATTTTAAACTAGATGTGGCCAGTGTTTCCTAGCTGACTACCCTGAGAAGAAACACCGAAACAAACTCAGGGGTCAAAGTCTCTTTTAAAGTCCATACAGTAAATATGTAATGGTTAAATCACATGAGAACCATGCAGATTTGTCTGAGATGGTCTTTTGAAGAAAGAACCATACAGATTTGAGTGGACCTGTCCAGTTAGTGCAAGCATTTGTCAGTATTCGCAAAGCTCAACTCAGGACTACTAACTTTTAACTCCTAGAGCTTTATTTCTTTCTAAAGATTTATTTACGGTTTACCACTATCTCGCCTCTGCATAGACCGTCGACCGCTAGTTTTAAAAACGGCTTGGATAAGAACTGTAGTAATGAGAAAACTATACGACCATTTGAAAATGTTTTTCAGCCATACACTAGATTATGAAACTCTCAATAATATGACGTCAATATCTTATCTAGAAATTGATAATATATTCCACAATGATAATATTCCACAACTATCACTCAACGCCGTCTAGTTTCAAGCTAGCAGAGCTTGTGTTATGAATACTAAACAACTGATAAACATACTTAAATATTTCTAAATGCATACATATTATAGATAAATTACACCCAGACACAGAACAAATGATCGTGCTCATCACACAAACATTTTTCCTGGGTGAAAATCGAACCTACGACCTCCGGCATAGCAGTCAGGGCCACTAATCACTAGACCAGCAGGTCAGTCAATTATTTATGGTTTTGTTGTCCATCAGAAATAACTCATTTGCTACCGGATGAACTTTCTTAATTAAACAAATAAAAAACAAATGCTAGCATATTCCCGATAAACTTGCCTAGCTTTTTCCTAATGTTGCTAACTTCTACCCAGGGTATGTTATAGATATAAAATTTCGTATCTAGATACAGATATAGGAATAGTACTACTTATACCGGTTACGGATACGGTTATCGATGACTCCAGATCAGAAGGTTGCGTGTTCAAATCACGTCGGGGTCACCAATTAATATTTTTAAAGAAACATATCTATGATAATTTCCTACGATCAATTTCAATTTGCAAATAATTAAAACTGACACTGAACTTCACTAGAAGAAATCCCGCCAAAAACAGAGATTTTCAGGGTAAAGTAGAGTTTGAAAAATACTGAACTTCAAATGCTTGAATCAGAAATCGGGGGTATGTAAGTCTCCACGAAAAGGTTATTATACTCTACCAATTCTGACCTATGTATGTAGTAATAAATTAAAAGAAAATAAACGTCAAAAGGTCTTATTAAGTTGTCAAATTCGTGCGAATAGCATGGCATTAGTAACTGCCAGAGCTGTGAAATAGTTGGAAAATGTTACCGTGACCCTGGAACGCGAAGGGCAACTGAAGGAACACGGGTTTGTTTTAGACAGTAAAAGTCTGACTCTCCGTTCGTTGACTGGCCTGTTGGTCTAGTGGTTAGTGGCCCTGACTGCTAAGCCAGAGGTCGTGGGTTCGATTCCCACCCAGGACAATTGTTTGTGTGATGAGCACGATCATTTGTTCTGTGTCTGGGTGTATTTTATCTATAATATGTATGTATTTAGAAATATTTATGTATGTTTATCAGTTGTCTAGTATCCATAACACAAGCTCTGCTTAGCGTGGGACTAGACGGCGTTGTGTGATAGTTGTGGAATATTATTATATTATTATTATTATTACTCCCTCTCACTCCATTTACAGCGGGAAAAGTAATTCGATGATATCCCGAGTTGCTAAAGATTCGGACACAAGTTATTCGGACACCATCTTTATTGAAGCTGTTTAGTAGATAAAAAACTGGGCAAGTGCGAGTCGGACTCGCGTACTGAGGGTTCCGTACAAACTTACCTATGTAAGTAGTTCAATTCCCGAATGGAGTCTCAAAGATTATTTCGAATAGCAAAAAAGTTTTCTTTTTTTGTGCGGTAACAACAAATATACTGTTCAGATTTATTCCTATATCTGTGCGATATGACCTTGCTTTATGCCAAATTTCGGGATTCTGGGTCAATGCGAAGTACTCTATGAATTTTGATTCCCTTGAGAGTGTCGAAATATACGTTTTTTGCGACATAAGCGGCCGTATCTTTTATTTCGTTAACTTAAAAGTTTGATTTTTTCACAGCTTTCTTATCATCATATTTTAATCAAACATTATTAGTAATTAAGTACGCAGGTTGTAAGTAGGACATTTATTTATTTGTCGGTCGATCAGTGTGCATTTTTCTTCTCACACTTCGCCACTTTTTCGAGTCCATCAAATGAGCATGAGCACCCATGAGGTTTTCTAAAAGCCTTGCGCACCTGAATGTATCAATGTAAATAATACATCTAATAATAAATAACGAAATGATAACATGAATAGGAATTAATAGCAGCTTCAAGGGAACGTAGACTTGAGTACTTATATGGTTTTAATTTCAACTCGATATCTCCACGGGCCACTGGTAGTGTGAAAGTGAAACCCGGGGTCCTGGGACGACGGCAAAGAACGAACAGGAGTGGGTTTTTAGTCAGTAAAAGTCTGACACACCCTCCCACTCCGTCCAAGAGCGAGAGATGTCATTGAATGATTTTCCAACCTAAAAAAAAGTCCTTCGATGTACGCGATATAAACGCTTTTATATTTTTCACTAAGTATTACGTAAGTAAGCATGTACATAGTTATGCATAATAAATAAGTACATACCTACATTTCATCATATTTGTAGGTATGCTGTATTTACACTTGACCAAAAAAATATTTCATAACGCTCGCGAGAATTTTGTTACCATATAAAAAAATGCTGAAGAATTTGTTACATAAGTATTTCACCGCAATGTAATGGATTAAGCGATAGAATAGTAATATGTTTAAGTTGAAAATGTATTTTTATTTTGCTACGGTGAAGAAAAATGGTGGTGAATACTGTGGAGGTGTACCCCGCTTGGCCTGAGACCCCACAGTAGAAACATAAGACTGGTTAAGTTCTGATTAAGATAAGAATCTATGCAAAATTGGAACAGGATCGGTTCAGTAGTTTTTGCACCAACTAAAAACATCACTCCACATTTATACTGTTTTTAACCGACTTCAAAAAGGAGGGTTCTATGTTCAGATGAATGTATTTTTTTTTATGTTCTCCCATTCCTCGGTCAATTGTGGAGCGATTTTGAAAATTATTTTTTTGATTGAAAGGTTATGCTTCCGAGTTGGTCTCATAGAAATATTGTTATGATCTGATCAAGAACTTCGAAGATATGGAACGGAACTCTTAATAGGATCAAAGCAGAACTGTCGTAACAAGTAAAATTGCTTTGTTTATACGTGTAGTTGATGACTGACTGAAAGAAGAGTGGGAGGGGATCTATCGAACTGATCTGATGATGAAGCCGGAAGGTAGGCACCGGAACTATAGAAAATCAATCAATTTAACTTGATATGCACTCTGACTATAAGGTACCATCGAGCCAATCTGATGATGGAAGGTAGGCACATAAACTCCATAATAAAACAACGTATCCAAGCCTTTTGACATTAACGGCGTTCCTTTTTTTTCTTTAACTCATAAACGCATATTTCGACACTCTCAATGGAAAAAACATTCATAGGGTACTTCCCGTTGACCTAGAATCTTGAAATTTGGCATGAAGCAAGGTCACATAGCACAAGTATAGGGAAAAATCTGAAAACTGTAAATTTGTAGTTACGTCACATAACAAAACTTTTTTGCGATCCGGTAAATCTTCGTAACTCAATTCGGGAATTGAACTGTTTTCATAGATAAGTTTCTACGGAACCCTCAGTGCGCGAGTCCGACTCGCACTTGCCCGGATTTTTACATTGAATTCGGTTGTATTTTTTTTGTATGTATTGTAGATAATAATTTACACCACAATAGGTATAATTCAACCTCATTTCATTTCTTCAAATTCTGCATAATTGCACGTGCACTCGGGTGTTTTAAAAAGAAAATTACCACTTTCTTATCAGATCTACCTGTCGTGTTTTATTTTCAAATTGCTGCATTTAAGCAGTTCTGGATTCAAGGATGGGGATTTTAGCATTATTTTAAATTGGAATATGGTGGTTATCCAGTTTTCATGATCATGGTAGTAAGCCTTGAAAGGTTGAAGTTTTGGGGGATATCTATATATACGTTGTGGCCAGATCATAGAAATTGATCACTTCATGATATCTCTTGACGGATCATTGGAAACAAACGAGGTCTTAACCCGTACCCTGCAGTCTCTACCTCCGTCAAAACAGGGTCAGTAACATCGTGTACTGCATTATTATTGTCAGCAGATACAATTGGTGCCAAATCCGGAAGTTCGTGGACGTGGTCTGTGTCTCTATTGGCAGCCGGACAATGGATGTCCTGCTAACGACTAAGGCCAAGTAAAACTAGCCAGATCATTTTAAACTTTAAACTTTGATGATATGTCAATCCTCGTTTGGCCTACTTTCTTTAGACTTTTTATTATAGAAATCCTACATTAATGATTTAGCCAAACGAGAATCGACATCAAACAAATGTTAACGTTTAAACGATCTGGCCAGTTTCAGTTGGCCATATCATGAAAAGATCAATTTCTATGATCTGGCCGCGACTAATATATATTAATAATATTCCACAACTTTCACACAACGCAATCTTGTTCCAAACTAAGCAGGGCTTGTGTTATGAGTACTAGACAACTGCTAAACATATTTATATATTTCTAAATACATACATATCTATATATCAATAAATAGCTGTTCGTTAGTCTCGCTAAAACTCGAGAACGGCTGGACCGATTTGGCTAATTTTGGTCTTGAAATATTCGTGATAGTCCAGGGAAGGTTTAAAAGGTGAGAAAAATTGAAAAAAAAAACGAAAAAAAAAAACCGAATACAACGCCATCTCTAATTAAAATGTCATTATAAAATGAATTATGCTGTTCTCATAATGCCAGTAGATGGCGTTATTCTAACTATGAGGCGGTACGAAGTTCGCTGGGTCAGCTAGTTATAGATAAATTATACCCAGACACAGAACAAATGATTGTGCTCATGACATACACATATATATCTTGGATGGGAGTCGAACCCACGGTCTGACTGCCTGAGGTATAACAGTCAGGGCCACTGACCACTAGACTAATAAGCCTCTGTTGTTATATTGTTTTTACACTTGTCCCTGGTTTGATCATTTCTACGCCCCATCGGGATCTGCGCCCTGTGCCTGGACACCGCTTTCACGGCCCAAATTACGGTTCTGCACATACTAAACCCATACAATTTTGTGGGACACTGATTGGTTTAGATATTAACTGCACGCAATGTGTGCGTGCAAAAGTCAATGAGAAAAGTTTCACGATCGTTGCTATGTAGCACTGAATACGATGTTGGTAGTGGAATTATAACTTTGGCATTGTCTCATAAACAATTTTTTGTATTTATCGTAATTTTTTGAAGTGCAAACTTTTTTAAGAGCGCTGAGCTCTTTGATTTGTAGGTTTTGAATGAATAAACTTCTGAGTTAACAAAAAAAAAGATACGACCGTTTATGTCGCAAAAAAATATATTTCGACACTCTCAAGGGAATCAAAATTCATAGGGACCTAGAAATCCCGTTGACCTAGAATCCTGAAATTTAGCATGAAGTAAGGTCTATATATAGCTCAAGTCCTACGCTGAAAACCAGCGCTGTGAGCTCATTGCATTATGCGTGAGGCCGCAGCTTTATGCTGAGCGTTCGGCCGTTTTGCACGGATGTGACGCATATCTTCCCTATGCATTGATTATGTTTGTTAGCTAGTTATAAGATTGCGTTATTTCGCGTGAATAAACTGTTTTTCTTTATTTCTTTTAAAAGTTTAGGAAAAAATCTGAAAACTGTGAATTTTTGTGAAAACTGTGAAGTTGATGTTTTTTTTTTGCGTTCAGGAAAAATCTTAGAAACTTAGTTCAGGAATTGAACTGTTTACATAGGTAAGTTTGTATGAAACCCTCGGTTCGCGAGTCCGACTCGCACTTGCCCGGTTTTTTTTAATGTCAATCTTTGAATTACATGTTATAACAAAAACTATTTGTTTTACTATCGATCGCTACATTGTACTAAAGAGGTCATTGGCAATACATTTCTATTGTAACGCAACGTTTTTGGCAACTCATTCTGAGTAATTTGAAAGGGGTTAAAAGCATTGGTTGTTTGAATAACGTTACTCAATGTTACTAGACTCTGATAACACGTTTTTAAACCGTGGCCCCGGCTACAATTTATTATTATTTATTTATTATATTCTTTATTGTACACTACATAAACAAAAATACAGGACAAACATAATTAAAAATAAGTGTACAATGGGCGGTCTTATCGCACAGAGCAATTTCTTACAGACAACCTTTGGATGGACTGAAAGAAAGGGCTGTCAGTGCACAACATCAGAAAAATACCAATAAGACATAATATAACACAAATACTCGTACATATATACAATATCAGAAAAAATAATAAATATTAAATATATAATTGAGCTAGGAGAAGGTAATGAAAAGAATGTAATGCTCCTTCACCATTTTTTTTAACGTAGGTAGCGTTTGAACACGCCTCACTTCTAAGGGTAACGCATTCAACAAACGAGCTGCTGGAGCTGTGGAATTCGTGCGAATACTTAATTTTAGGTTTTCCGTTGATCTCAAGGACCTAGTATGTGTGTCACTTAGAAACCCAACCACCACACGAATAATATAAAGGTGACAATTTGTGTGTATGTGTGTGCAAATATTTGTTACTTTTTCACGCTCAAATATCTAAAGGGATTTGGATCAAATTTGGAACAAGGGTAGCTTGTTATTTATATTTATTTGTTGTTTATTTCAGACATTATTAACCCATAGAAACTTTATTGCATTAAATTAAATTAAATTGTTACAGCATATTAGATATATTAAGTAAATTAGATTAGATAAATTATTGAATAAAATTTATAAAATTATTGATTATTGATAAAAAAAAATTATAAAATTATTGATTATTGAATAAAATTTTTAAAACTATTGATATACATTAATAAAATTAATTAACGACTAAGCAGGCACACAGTGGAATACATCCTATAACCTGGATGAACACATCTACGTTAACAAGCTTCTACCAGCGGCTTCACCTGCTTGACAGTAGAAAATATATAGCCTATGTGAATCAATGTTAAATTATCATTAGGTATACTGGTGAAAGAATTTTCAAAAACGGTTCAGTCGTTTTTGAGTTCATTCATTAAGTACAAACAATATAGATTTGAATAAATTTGATAACCTTTTTTTAATTTAAACTAGTACTTGAGAGCGATCCTACCTGATGGTAAGCAGTGATGTAATCGTCGATGGTGACGGGCACTAGTTTATTCAATAGACACCCAAAAATTTTATAAATTTTAATAAACGACTTTCGTAGGTAGTTCGATACTTCGAAGTTGCTTGCAAAAGTTAATAGTAAAAAAAACTGGTCAAGTGCGAGTCGGACTAGCACACTGAGGGTTCCGTATAAACTTACTTTAAGTAAATAGATCAATTCCCGAATGGAGTCTCGATGATTTTTCCGAATCACAAAAAAGTTTTTTTTTGTGATGAAGCAACAATTTTACTGTCTTCAGATTTATTCGTATATCAGTGCTATAAGACCTTGCTTTATGCCTAATTATATAAACTGCCGTATCTTTGTTTTTCGTTAACTTAGAAGTTTGATTTCTTCAAAGCATCAAGGGACTGCAAGCTTGAGTATATGGTTTTAATTTCAACTCTATACCTCCACGCGTTCCCGAGATAAAAAGTCTTGACAGACAGACAGACAGACGGACAACATAGTGATCGTATAAGGGTTTCGTTTTTTCCTTTTGAGGTACAGAACCCTAAAAACGTGCTTTTAACCAAGTTCTATGTCAAACTGAAGATTTATATGACAACTGTTCATAAAACTGATACATATCATTTTTCCCAAGCATGCGATAGTTTTTTTTATGCTTTCTGTACCACTTTGTACCATTGGTAAATCATAGACATTCTTACCAAAGACAATTTGACCTCCACAAGGTCTATGTTTATTGTTTATGGGTCTCATTTGTATTTCGAACGGGGTTTATGGTCTACGCACTGGAGTCTAGATTGTTTATGGCCTTTTTTAACTGGTCTAGGTAGGTTGATTGTAGATGGCTCGGTTCTTATGACTATTTAAATATTAGATTATTTTAAGGGCACAATATAGCCAGGCTTTGCCATAAATTCACAAGTTTTATATATCATTTTTATACTTAACACTTGAAGCGCGGAATATCAATGTAATTTTGGCCATCTATGGAAAGACCTTGGGAACCCAATTTTACAAAATTTTACAAAAATCTTGGCATGTTGTTGTTGTTGTTTTTAGGGTTCCTTTTGAAGAAAAAACGGAACACTTATTGGATCACTATGTTGTCCGTCTGTTTGTCTGTCTGTCAAGACTCTTTATCTGAAAAACACGTGGAGGCATCGTGTTGAAATTAAAACCGTATATTCAAGTCTGCGGTCCCTTGAAGCTGTGAAAAAATCAAACTTTTAAGTTAACGAAAAAAAAAAACGACCGTTTATACATTTCAACACTTTCAAAGGAATCAAAATTCATAGGGTACTTCCCGTTGACCCAGAATCCTGAAATTTGGCATGAAGCAAGGTCTTATAGCATACTTAGATATAGGAATAAAACTGTAGATTTGTAGTTACGTCACAAAAAGAACTTTTTCTGCAATTCGGAAAATTCTTAGTAACTCAATTCGGGTATTGAACTGTTTTCATAGGTAAGTTTGTACGGATGCCTCAGAGCGCGAGTCCGACTCGCGCTTGCCCAGTTTTTTTTTATTTCGCCATGGTCACGCAGTCGAAACGAAACGGACGTCAATCTACTAGTTTAATATTAAAACAACGCAGGATATTGACCCTTCTCACTTTTGTTACCCAAGAGACTAAGGGCATATCGTGAAAAGCTAACATAACAATTTGAGCACCATAATATTTCATTTCAGACGTTACTTGTTATTATTTGAAGGTTGGTACCGAAACAATTGACGGTATTGTTTTGAGCGATCATTTGTCAAAGTGACAGTTCTGTTAGTAAACGAATTATTGTTTTAAATGTTGTGTGACTACAAATATGATGTGTAGTATTCAATAATGTCAATAAAAATAATTATGGGTTTGTAAATCGTTTTAAAATTGAAATAGATGATCACTTGGATGATTTTATTGACGATTATTTGAAAACTTTCTCACTTCATTTAGATAATACTTATATCCTTAAAGCCCCGGGCACCTTTTGCAGAATTAACGACAAAAGTAAAAAAAAAAATTATGACCCTACAAAGCCTATGGTATGATAATTGTACCTATGTAATATTTTTTGACAAATTATTTACATCTACGCTACTGATTTTTTTCTACAACAAAATAACTAATCTATGTAGATCTATTGAAAAGCATTTCAAGTCAGTTTTGTTAGTATATTTACTCCGCAATCAGCCTAAATACACTCTAAAAATGCTTACGATATAATCACTAAATATTTAAATACTTTTATCATAATTGAAATCTAAATTAAAACACATAGGTACGACATATTAAACATAGTTAATTAAAATAATATTCATACTTACACCAGCTGAAATAAACAGAAGTAATTCGAAAAAAGAATGACGATAAAAGTGCAATAATGTTATCAAAACTAAACCATAGAGAATTTAAACAAATTCATTTCCGCTCATTTTACGAGTAAGGTAAACTACATTTCTTTACGGTTCACAAGTTAATAGCTTATGTTTTTTACTATTTTATTTCCCATAATTAGCCACTAAATTCAAATTATAATATTCCATGATTGGGATGTTAGCTTATGACCAGTTTTATTATAGAAGTAGCCATTATGACATTTAAATTTAACACAGTAATTTGAAAGGCGTTCTTTCTCTATGTTTTCAAAAATTTGCATCCTAATAAAGAGTGTATGTCGCCACTTTTAGGAGTTTTATTTTCTGGCCTAGTGACCTTATAAATTCTATTTTTTTTTTCCAAGAGCCAAAGTTTAAAATGTAAAAATGATGCGGGATTGTGCGAAAGGGTTTTAGTCAGTACAAGTCTGACACATCCTCTCGCTTCACCCAGAGCGTGAAACGTTATTTCATGGTTTCACAACCAAAAAAGGGTTTATTTTGTGGGCTTGTCCCTTGTTTAAATAAGGGAACCAGCCATTCAAAAATGTAAACTTATGAGATCCTCATTAATAATACCAAAAAATTCTATGACGTTTTATTTGTCAAAATTCTCCATACAAAGACAGATTGCTTGTTATATTTTTGTACGTGCATCAAGCGAGTGGGTTTTTGACGTGCGCTAATGTCATAAACACATGAAAAAGCATTCACATTACGTACATATAAGTTAACTAGGAAGAGAGTTAAGTTACTTCGATTTACGTTTTTGTGTAGATATGTTATTATTTACAAGTTTTTTTTAAGTGTAAACATTAAATAGTAACACAATTTCCTAATTCTTTAGTTTTTTTTTTTAAAAAAAAAAAACATTCTAGATTGTCGATATATAATCATATACGTAACCCGAAGTATTCCTGGCAGAACGAAACAGTATGTTATATAGAGAATCATAGACATAGAATTTCTATTTTATTTTTTGCTTTTGTAATTTAGAATTCTATTAGTTTTCTCTGCTTATTTTTAAACTTCTATGTTCGAATGAACGTAACTCTCTTATAAAATACTTACGTGGAGGCAAAGTCGGTGCCACAGTAGGTCCAACCGTGACGCTCTTCCCGAAGGTGGTTAGGGCATCCGTTTGTCCCATCATCCAGCCAATTAGGAGCAAAGGTAAAATGGCCGCCGTGGCCTGTCGTCGACACCACATCTCAACGCGCGAAAAAGTAACCTTTTTAATTCTTTTTTAGTTTTTCCTTTTGTCTATGGTTATAAATCGGACGGTAAAATTTGAATTCAGATTTTTTTGTCGTTATTTTGTTTTTTTTTGTAAATGTTTTGTTACATTGATTTTTAAGTCAATTATTTCGAATTTTACATTCGCTACGTGTGAATTTTATAGAAATATCTACGCATGAATTTTTCGAAGGATGTAAGATCTAAATAGTTGTCAAATGGTGCTTAAATATGATAAAATTGCCATTATAGTATTGTTTGTTTTCGACAATTTTGAGATAGCTTTAAATTTTGATAGTGAACTGACAAAATTAAATCAATTCGCATATCCAAATAGCTTTTTCTGTTTTTTTTTTTATTAAGATGTGGTGTGCTATCAAATATATCCAATTTATTTATATAAAAGGACATTTTATTTTGGTATTTCGTGTAGTATTTTGTTTAGTAGGTATAGATGTTTTTGTAGGTCTTAATTTTGTATTGTAAAGTTTATAGCAGAGTTTTCAGTAGTTATTATCCTCGAAGATGTAGTTTTTCTGTCAAGTAGTTTCTAAGAAATACACAATAAAACAACAAAAATCCTAAAACATCGAAAACTAAGCTATTTCTTTTATTCACAGCTTTGTCTCATGCTCATATTAAACAGCGGTTGTATGACTGTATGTGTGTGTTTGTGATTGTATTGCACATTTGTATGGAATGTATGAAAGCTTGTTTTTTTTGTATGAAATATTATTGTTTGAAATTCTTACCAGGGGCAGCGGAGGTCGTTGCAGGCTTTGGCGGGTCTGTATTGGCCTTTCCAAAGGACGAGATACCAAAACCATCCGTGCATTGTATGTTTAGCCAACCGACAATGATAATAGGCAAAATGGCGAGTATTTGCCTCTTGTACCACATTTTTTTGCACTGGTATACCTTGCTGTGTTTTTCTAATTCGTTTTCGTAATAAAAAATGTTTGTAATAGTTGTCTATGGAAAAAAATGTATAAATATGTTGTCTATGGGATAAAGATGGCTGACTTTTGGCGCCAATTCGTTTGTCAAATTGCCGAAGTACCTAAATGTGATGCTAAGCAGTGTTTTTGCTTGAGCGAGACGGCCAAAATGTTTTTGTGTATCAGCCTAAATAATTGTAAATGTTGTTTTGTATTATAAAAGGCGCGATTTGTGTCTATTCACTGTGTTTTGTCCTCTGAATTACAACAGTTAGATTACTATTTCCCAAATAAAGCTGTTATTTCATTACAAAAGGTGCTAACAGTCCAAGCAAAAATCTATAGCATTATTATAATTATTATTTGTAATCAGAGGATTTGTGTAATCTAGATTCTAGAGTGTAAGTGTTTGTGTGTTGTGTGTTGAATATATGTGAAATATATTTTTTGGACGCCGCCGTTTTATATATATATTTATATAATGAGACTAAAATACACTTTGAACAGCATATTAACAATTTTGAACATTATATTATAAACACTAACACAATCAAAAAAATAACACGCTGAAATTTACAAGCCAGATACAAATTACAAAAAGTACGAGTAAAAATAAATGAAATTTAATTATTTAAGATTATTAAATCTGTACACGTAATTTTATTTAGATTTTTATTTATTATTATAGAAAAAAGGTCCCATTATATAAAAAAAATCTTACCCGACGGCGGAGTAGGCGATGGTGTTTTGAGAGGAGAATCAGTTTTAATAACGCCAAAAACAGGACTAAACGCACCGAAACATTGTCCAATCAGCCATAAGAACACAAACACAGGCAGAAAATTACGTTTTATTTGCCACATTTTAATTTTTTAAACCGATTCTGCAAAATTAAAACCGTTAATTTTAAATTTGGAAAAAAGTGTCGACAAAATTGTGTAAAAATGTCTTGTATGTACAATATATATAGTTTGTTTAGTGTTTTTAACGTTATTAAGTTTTTTTTGTGAATAAATAAAGCTTTGTAGGTTATTTCAATTCATATAAACCTACATTGTTCGTTTGAAAGGTCGTCTAGTGAATATAATCGCCTGTGCATGTTGGGCAAACATTTTTTTTCATATAATGGGACAAGAATATCCTCTGTATGTACCTGTAAGTATTAAAAATAACCACAAGTGCTTCAACACTCAAAAACATGACACACACAGTACAATGTGTAAATGAGAAATGTGTTTTTAGAACCATGTTTTTTTTTAACAGTGATCGGTGTTTTTTTTCTAAATCCAATCAGTGGATGTGCAGTGTGAAATGTCCCATTATATAAAAAAAATATATTTACCGGGGGGTGCTGTTGGGGCTGCAGAGGGTGGCTTCGTATTGGAGACACCGAAAGTGCTGAGTGCCTCGGAGGAGTACCCCGTCAGCGATGCCAACACAAGTGGCAGAATGATAGCGGCAACTTGCTTCCGGCACATCTCGAAAATTCCAAACATTTTCGTTTTTTCAAACGTAACAGTTTACGTTCACGAAAATCGTATGAGCGACGGATGGTTACGTTTTATGCCCTTGTTTATGGTATGGCGGTTCGAATTTGGAACTGCGATTTGATTTTTTTTTCTTTTGTGTGGAAAATGCGTCAAATAACCTTTTTGATGTTCAATTTGTATGTTATTTACCACAAGGAAATATTTTGTATTATAAAGTGTAGGTAACAAAGTCATTGGGCGCATTTTACTCACATTTCATGCCAATATCGCATAATTGTTGTCCAATTAATAAGATCAGAACAATGACATTACCCGATAGCGTCATTTCAGTGAAAAATTATATAAATTTATTCTGACAGCTAAATCCATATATCCAAAATAGACATTAAAAAGCAAACGCTCACAAGGATCTTTCAGCGAATAGTAAAATTTAGAACTTAAACCGTCATATTGTTATTTCAATACAATGCCCATAGACATTTTTAACTTTTTACAAATAACGGACCCACGGATATTGTAATTCAACCGCCAAAAGTTCCTTGTGGGCATAAATAGATCTAGACTGTGTGTTCACTCTCTGGTAATTAGAAAACTACTAAACAGTTAAACCGTCCAGTTTAATCTCTTTCTCTAGAATCTACGTTATATTGTTATGGTCAGTGTCATCTAGATACAAAAGAGACAAGTATTGATCGTACAAATTGTATATTGTGTTAACTTTGTTTAATAATTGTGATTTTCGTTTATTTATTTTTTATCTTCTATATTTATATAAAAGGAGAAACTGACTGACTGACATATCAACGCACAGCCGAAACTACTGGGACTAGGAGCGTGAAATTTTGCACAAGGCTTCCTTTTATGACGTAGGCGAGCACTAAGATAGAATTTTCCAAAATTCAGTCCCTAAAGGGATGAAACGGGGGTCTAAAGTTTGTATGGAGAAACCTACTTTCAGGCGGGCGAAGCTGCTGGCAGAAGCTAGTATATAATAAAACGTTGCCTCACACTAGGAACTACTCCTGCATCGTGGGTGCGTTCATAAACATGTAAACTCACTTAAACAAGACACCCAGACCTGGAATATCTATCAAAAATAAAAATTTAAAATAAAATTAAATAGTTGTTCCGTGCGGGAATCGAATCCGCGACACATAGCACAACAGTCAATCGCTCAAACACTAGTTTATTATGCCTCTTTCTTTTACTCTTCTCTTTTTTTGTAAAACATTCAGACACAATGTAAAAAATTAAACAAATGAAATGAATTCATTGTCTATAAAGTTAGCTAAGTCAATTTTGTGACAGTAACGCTCAGTCTCGGTCTATGTGTCTATGCTTGTAGCACGTCAAACGTAAGTCAATCCAAAACACTATAATTACGAATATAGCCCTTCAAGTTAGTCCATTCTTTTCACAGGCCTTTTTACTAATAGCCAACGTAAAAATGAGCGTCCATTTTGAATATATTACATGTCAGAATAATAAATGAAGGTAATATTTAAAAATGGTGGGTGATGGTGATATTTATATATTGTTTTATTTAAAGAACGAATAGGTTTTAGGGTTTATGGCTAGACCAAAAATGTTTGCGAGTTTTTTTTTTAGATTTAGATTGTAAGCATAGATTGCAACTGGTTGATTTATGGTTTTTTCTTAAAATGAACTCAATAGTCGTATACATATTATTTTCTGTGGCGTATGCATTAAATAAAGATATTGTTGACTATAAAAACATAAATGGTCTAGCTTTTAAAAAATTAAAAAGATTTGATCAATATTTTTTTTTTGTCATAGAATAAAAAAATGCGAACTATTTGGTTACGACCTAAACGTAATTTCGAAATATCTGGGCAATGTATTAAAACAAATCTTTAACCTAGAATCTGTAACTTAAAAGGAGAGACGAGATTTCTCGAACTAAGTTAGAAGGATAAGAAGATTATTATATTTGTCGAAAATTTGAGTATTAAAATGATAGGTTTTTAAGAATACGTAAAAACCCATTCGTAATACGATTAGACATTTAAAAAAAAACCTTTTTTTTACTGTCTGTTCAACCAATTTTGATTTTTATTGCTTTTGCAACATAATAAATGGCGGTTGCAGTAAGTAATTGGTTTTTTGCTTTCCGAGCAAAATCACAACAGATCAAATACGCAACAAGATGGTGACTTGACTACTGAGATAGCGAGACATAATCAGATCTGTTCAGATTGGACTTCGACATCAAGACAGTTGGAAGATTACCATCTGTGACTGAAGATCCAACTATTAGGGCGGGTTTCTGAGCTAAATATTTTGAGTTAAAAAGGTCTTAAACCCTACATAAACGCTAATTTTTTACACGTATTCAGGCTAAAATAGAGTTAGAGAAATACATAACTTTAAATGCTTAAATCAAACACCTTAAAACTATTAATACTGATCAAACCTTAAAGGGTTAGGTATTTGTTAAAATAACTAAAATTAATGGCCACACAAACGTCAGTGTCAAAAAATTTGTCTATGGTTCTAAATTTTTTTTAGCAAGCAAACGTATGTTCGTTTGTACAGCTTTTTTTTTAGATAGATATTTTGGTTAAATTTGCATAAAAAAGGTAGAGCTGTACAAGACATAATGTATTATGTATCCCTTTTTGCTCTAGAAGAATGACTTTAACGCTAGCATAATATAATAAGCTTTCTTCTTTTCTTTTTGTCTCGTCGTCGGTTTTCTTGTCCGATTATAAATTAGATATCTTCAAGGCTAGAGTGAATAGGTTCTTAATAAACTATAGTGCGCATCGTTATTTTACCTTATATAAGAGTGAGACAACATTTTTAATAGGTTTTTCAGATGTCATTTAAGCAAAATTTTTTTTTTCAAATCATAATTTTGAATATAAATTCTAGTGAATTCACATAATTACAAAAAGATTTTTACGGCATTTGGCACATGGCACATCACTATCAAGAGGATAAACTAGAGAATTTTTGAGGAAATTGGAAGGTCGCTTTTGGTTTTTTTTTATAGCCATGTGAATAGCTGTATCATGGACAGCTTTAAGTCCAAAAATTTTCGAGTAAATTAAGAAAAGAAACTAGATAGCTAAGTCACTAATTTTCAATTTAAAAGTACTCTAATACAATACACATCTAAATAAAATTAAAATTCAGAGTCTACGACTTATATATTATTTTAAATTTGTATTTGAATAAAAAAATTGGGTCTTATTTTCATAAAACAATAAAAAGTCGATGAATAAAATCCACAGGGCATGAGAAGTGTTTAGGGGTATAAAAAGATAGCAGATGACCCCTCCCGTCGACCATTTCAATTTGGCACACGATGCACCATACACCCTGTATGTTTTAAATGTGTGCGATGGGGTCGCGGCAGACCAGGAATAAGATGGCGTGATGAACTTGATAGATTGCGCCAGAACAGGAAGGAGGGAGGGCAGACTCGCGGAAGATGGAAGGAGTGGAAGGAAGCCTTAGCCCACGAGTGGGACAGAACAGGCTAACAAGTGGAGAAATTCAGTCATTGTGACCAAGGCGGCATTCAGCCTTAGACGAGGGTGTTATGGACCCGACGGGAAGAGAGGAGCACTGACTTTCCACGTGTATCAAACGACGTTTTTCAAGACACTTACGAAGACATAAATAAAGGGGGATTGATGCGCGATATGTCGGGGTCGCTTAGCACCCAGCCAACTACGATAAAAGTAATAAAATTGTATCAGAGATGAGTATGCACACTTTTCCACAAAAGAGCGAAAAACAGTAAATACGACTTTAGACTACAAATTTATCACAATAATTTGGATAAACTTACAGAACTATATATATAATAAATACAACCGAATTGATAACCTCCTCCTTTTTTGAAGTCGGTTAAAAACAAACACACCTTTGAATTGCTTCAAAATGGCTTTATATATGAAACGTGTGTGTGGCCATTAGAAAAAATAAGAAATGTATTTACATGTAAAATTACTGCTGGTATATTTATAGGTAAGTTCTATATTTATTTTTGCCTTTGATTGATCAACTAAAAAAAGCATAACAGGTCATAGATAAAGTGACTTTGTAATAATGATATAATTAATATGTAAAACCTAAATTTCTGGGATTGGCCACGCAGCATTTAACGAACAATAATCTTCATCTAAAGCCTTTTAATGTTCCCACTGCTGGGACTGAGGCCTCCTCTTTAGGAGAGGGAATGGGCCGTAATCCACCACGCGGGCCCAGTGCGGGTTGGTGGATGTCACATGTCTTCGAATTTTTGGTTCTAGGACATGCCGGTTTCCTCACGATGTTTTCCTTCACCGTTTTGAGAACAGTGATGATGAAATAAATTACGCAAAGTAATGCGCCTGGCTGGGTTTGAACCCGCGACCTACACTCGGTACTCTATTCGGTAAGACGGGACTTTTACCACGTCGCGTCCGAATACTGGGCCAGGCAAGGGATTTAACTAGTTTTGCCCTCAATACGCTACGAAGAAGAATTATTTTTCGCAAATTGATTCTCAGTGGATATTGTGATGTAAAATTGGTGTAGATTTATATCTCACTGTCTACACAATAAAAATAGGAGCGATTTCGGTAGAATAGAGGTGAGAATTTAATTTTGACTATCTCAGCTAAATTTGCCGATAAGGCCGGAACTGCAGAAACATAAGATTTTATTACATCCACTTGATAATGGAAAACAAAGTGACTGTACATATTCTGTACCATAAACTAAATACTCTTTAATCTTGACACTGGCTGAATGCACAGAACATGCAGAGCCAAAAGAAAAAAAATAAACAAAGACAATCTTTATCCCTGATAGAATATCTGTCACTTATATCAAAGAAAAAAATAGGGCCCGGTCGTACTATAATTACAAAATAACCTTAGTATATTAATTAAAATATATTATATGTATTCTAAAAGCTTTGCAGTTAGTAGATCAATCAGAAACAAGACAGATTTGTGTTTTTAGTTATTTACATTGATCAAAAGATATTGTCTGTGCAAAAAGCGGCGGTGATTAGCATATAAAAAGCGTTTCATGATGTATCTCTCGATTTTTGTTGCATAGTAGATATTATGTTAAAAGAGTTTTTTTTATACATTAGATATGACTCCAAACTTTGGGAAAAAATCTTGCAAAAACATTACTTATTTTACATAATATAAATCCCGAAAGAAAAGATCATATTTTATTTACTTTACGCAAGTAGTTCAATCATTTTTACATTCAATTAAACACACAATGAATAAATCAATATTCCATATTCAAAAAACAGACTACAATAAAAAAATCTCAAAAAGAAAAAAACAAAACCAAAGACAAAAAAGTGCAAAAGCGTGCATTCGCATTAATCAACAACGATTTAAAACATTCAATTTTAGAATTCCATTTTTAGACAAACGTTTTGTTTTTAAACTTTTCTCTGTTTAACTTTTGGGCTTTTTAGTTTAACTTTTTAATCACGTTTAGACTATGTGGGGTCTAAAATGAGACTGAGTACAGATATAGTTACAGTTAGCTCTTGCGTCTAAGTTGCACGATGCTTGCCGCGGTACTAAACACCAAGGTAGCTAGCAAGGTTGTCGTAGTTTCTTGCTATACAGGCTGTTTGAAAAAAAATGTTTCGCAGTTTTTTTTTTATTATTTTGTTTTGATATGTTTTTACTCTTTCATAAGATTTTCTTAATCTTCAGTACTAAATGACTCTTAAGATGGACACCTATATGAACTCATGTTTGGTGTGCATATAAGGACCACACTTCATCTCACTTTGGGAATAGACTCCAATCAACCGCCACTACATAGGACTTATACAAATTCGGTTAACCCTTTAACCGCTTGTGTCGGATAGGTCCGACGAGTGTTTTCGTGTCCTATTCGCCACAGTCGTGTGTTAGCGACTGGGTACTCCATCTCGTTTAGCTTTTCAATCCCCATAGGTGACAGAAGAGCTGACGAGATGGAATATTTGGTCGTAAATAGAATAGAATAGAAATGCTTTTATTCGGGACAGACACAGCACAAAGGTTATAAACACAAAGTAAAAAAGAACAAAGTGCGCCGAACGTGCCCGCACCAAAAGTCGTGGATGTACGAGTACTTTTTTTATGGTGGGAAATCAATGACATCTCTCGCTCTTGGGTGGAGAGGGGGCGTGTCAGACTTTTACTAACTAAAACATTTAGTTTAAATACATACATATTATAGCACTACTACCAAGAAACCAACTACTGTCAAGAATCGCTGCGGCATAGCACCTGCAACTCCCAACGTGAGGCTGCGTGCCGCCCAGCCGAACACTTCAGTGTACATCTCCCGCCTGCAGTACGCCACGAGGGTGAAAAACATCGTGGAGTACGTGCGTCAAGAGACGAAGTTCGCACTGAGGGTACACTGTTGGAGTCGCACCGGAATGTCAATTTCAAGGCGTTCGTTGTGCGAGTCCTGAATACTTTCCTGTCCCTCATGCTGAAGGAAGGCTTTTGACCGCAGGGCGTGGTGTTCCGTCGCTTCCGCGGACAGATGCCACAGAGCAGCACGAAGTGAACATAGTCCAACGAGAAGTGTTACTAACATAGTCCTAAGTATTATTTATATAGTATAGTATAGTCAGCCTTATAAGGTTCCCACTGTTGGGACTCAGGCCTCTTCTTTAGGAGAGCGAAAGGGCCGTAATCCACCACGCGGGCCCAGTGCGGGTTGGTGGATGTCACATGTCTTAGAATTTTTGGTTTTAGGACATGCCGGTTTCCTCACGATGTTTTCCTTCACCGTTTTGAGAGCAGTGGTGATGAAATAAATTACACAAAGTAATGCGGTTTGAACCTTAACTATTATTTACTAACAATAAATTGTATTGCCTCTATACGTATATGTTAGTATTATTATTATATTATTATAAATAAATTACACCCAGACACAGAACAAATGATCGTGCTAATCACACAAACATTTGTCTTGGGTGGACCTAACCCACCTCCGGCATAGCAGTCAGGGCCACAAAGCATTAGACCAACGGGCCACTCATAATAAATGTTATTAATTTATCTCCAATAAACTACAAAACATTTTTTTTTATACAAACTTGTGGAGAAAGTTTATCATTGCACCCGAGGTGGAATTAGCCCGAGCCACAGGCGAGGGTGTTATGGAGCCGAGTGCTGCAGTACAATCGTAACTGCAAAACCAACTATGGTAAAACAATTACTTGTTTTAACAACACCCTGTATACGGTATAAAATTAAGGGTCGCCCCCACCGCTGTATATTATATACGACGTAACGTTTCGGGGTCAAATGGAGGAAAAGGGGGGAAAATAATTCTTATGTTATCGTACCTCGTTGTTAACCCCTACTGCGTAGCTAGGAAGCGTTGTGTGGCTGTTACGTGGTTACTACCGACCTCCTGGAATATACCCAGTGTCGCATCAGTTTCATAGCAAAGAGTAGACATTGCTACGGGCCCCGCGCAAATTCAAAATTCATTTATAGATGTGATTTTTGGTACACATTTTCCATGAGATCTTATTATATATACTTTATATAAAAAAACAATAATAATAATAAATAAATAAATAATAAATAAAAAAATAATAATAAAAAAAAAAATAATAATAATAAATTAATTAGTTCCTCAAAATTTTACCTTATAGGTGTACACTTTTTCTCGTAGTTTATTATAAATAAGAATTAATCAACATATTAAAATACGATAATTATAACGAAACACAACTTAGCTCAATGAATAGAAATTAGAATAACAATTGATGCAATGTCAAAATCAAATAAAATCAATGTCAAATAGCTTACAATTTATCATTAGGGAATTCGTCAATATTATACGCACTGCGAGGGGGCCTGCTTGAACGTACTAAATCAAGTCACAATATTAAATACAGCCGGGGAATATGCATGGAAAGAATATTTTTTATTTTTATTATACTAGCTTTAGCCCGCGGCTTTACCCGCGTACGTAAAATATAGCCTATGTCACTCAGGAATAAAGCAGCTTTCTATCGGTGAAAAAATTTTAGCAATCGGACTAGTACTTTCAGAAATTACCTCCTACAAATAAAAAAACTGGGCAAGTGCGAGTCGGACTTGCGCCCTGAGGGTTCCGTACAAAGTTGCCTAAGTAAATAGTTCAATTATCACTATTTTTGCGAAGACACTGCCTCCTAAGATACAGGATCTTCCTAGTTTAGGAGTCAGGGTGTTCAAATTAAATTGACTGTTTTATTGCTTATATTTTTTGTGCTTACATTTGGTGTCAAATATGTACTTTATAATAAATAAATATTATAAAAAAAAAATCCCGAAATGGAGTCGCGGAAGTTTTTTTTTGCTTCATGCCAAATTTCAGGATTCTGGGTCAACGGGAAATACCCTATGAATTTTGATTTCCTCGAAAGTGTCGAAATGTACGTCTTTTGCCACATAAACCGAAGTATCTTTTTTTCTCGTTAACTTATAAGTTTGATTTTTTTATAGCTTCAAGAGTCCGCAGACGTAAGTAATGGTTTTAATTTCAATACCTCAAAGATAAAGGGTCTTGACAAACAGACAGGCAGACAGAAAGACAGACAGACGGATAGACAACAAAGTGATCCTATAAGAGGTTTTTTCCTTTTGAGGTACGGGACCCTAAAAACAAAAATTACCTTTTTATAACATTAATGTAGATGTATCAATATATTATTATCTCAGAACCCTGAGGTGCTGGTCCTCTAGAAGGCGTACGTGAAGCCGAGACCTACTCGCAGAGGCCCTTTAGACACTTTTAATGGAACGTGATACTAACCGACGATTATCCCTGTATGCGCTATGCTAGTGCACCCAAAGAGAACCCCTGGTTTGTGGGATCCGTTGCGACATATAATATAGTAAACAAAGATATAGGGCTATGGTTTTTGGAGGCTGAAGTGGACTGGTTACTAAAAACTATGTTAAGACTCAATAGTCTTAACATAGTTCCTGGTAACCAGTTAAAGGCAGGATAAACGTGCAACTGCAATTGGGACTGCCCAACAACATCCTGAAGGCATTATTATATTGGACGCGCAGGACATCTAGCGAATTTTTGGTGTAATCGACCCATAAATTACCCGTGTACAGACTCTGGCAGTAGGCCTTAAAAAGAGTGATTTTAACTTGGTCGGTCCTCCGAGCAAATCTACGGACCAACATGTTGCACCGGACGGCTAGTGTCCTGCGCTCCGTTTCAATGTCTACATCGTCTTTAAGGCCATCTTTTGATTGCAGACCCGTTTATAAGAACAGTTATGGCTAGCAGCACAGAAAGGACACAACAACAGAATGACCCTCGTCATCCAATGCTCGATGCCCCAAAGAGTTAAAAGTCGAAAAAGTTTTGTTGCAAGCATGAAGCGTGAGTGCATTTAATGGTAACACCCTCACTTTGGCAGGAGATGTTTGAACCTCCGGATCATGAGCCGTTGGAGAGCGTCTCGCCTGGACACGAGTTGCTATGGCCAAACTAGAAAACTTTAAACAGGCTTCGCACCCAGGTCGGGCATAGCAAAGACAATCTCCACAAGTGGGGGTTAGTTAAAGTCAAAAGCATTTATTTCAAATAGATCATTTACAGGTAATAGTACCTGTAAATGGTCTATTTGAAATATTCAATAGTGAGTACTACTCAATACGACTACTACTACTCGAACTACTCAATAGTGAGTAGTCAAATGTAGGTCCGTCTAAAAAAAAAGTGAAGCTAAATTGCACGTTCCAAAGCGTAGATTTCTATGGAGAAGAACGGGCAAGAAACTCCATGGACACTCTTTTAAATTATATTGTGAGTTACATATAATCTTGGTTAGACATTTCTTGTTGCTTCTATTATGTGAGGACAATGTAGATATAAACTGTAATAAAAAATAAAACTAATTGTTAGATAGAAATAGAATTATGCCATTGCCAGCTAAGAGATGACCAGCCTCAGCTAACGGCACCTGTTTACGAGCATGACGCGTGCATCAGCCCCACTCAGCTCAACCATTTTGAAGGGAACTGAATGACCTAATAACACGTGCCACCATCAGCAAAACATTTGAGTGATCATGACAAACTCTCAACTGCTATTACGAGCATAGCAGTCATGTCAAAAAAATAAATATGAAAATGTAACCTAATAAAAATGCTCCATGGTACTTCACATTCAAAAATTTGAAGAAAAAAGTGCTTCTACATTATACAATGCTATTGTTTCCATATTGCTATTGGTTCTCGGACGGTCCCAATCTTCAGTGTTTATACGACATCTATCTGCAGACCATGTCCCACATTGCGTCACGTGCCCTGTTACCTGTTCACACAGGAAAATAATGACAGCGTCAGCGGATGGCATTGCCGAGGCCACAAGGAATTATATTTTGGAAAAAATACTAATTTTACCATCGATACGCTCACCTTTATTAGGTATATGGGCTCTGAACCCTCAAGTTGAAGGGTAAAATCTACAAATCCGTGATAAGACCTGTCATACTGTATGGATCAGAATGTTGGGCTGTGAAAAAGATTGCATGTAGCGGAGATGAGAATGTTGAGATGGATGTGTGGTGTGACGAGAATAGATAAAGTGAGAAATGAGTATATTAGAGGAAGTTTGAAAGTGGCGCCAGTGACTGAAAAGTTGAAGGGGAATTGTTTGTCTTGGTATGGTCTTGTAAAGAGGAGGGATGAAACGCATGTTACTAAAAGAGTTATGAGCATACATGTGGATGGATGGAGAGGGAGAGGGAGGCCAAAGAAAAGATGGAGAGGAGTGATATGAAAGAAAAGGAAGTTAGTGATAGCATTACGAGTGACAGGGCAGAATGGAAGAAAAAAACGTGATGAAAGATGATGATGGGCTCTGAACCCTGGCTGAAATATAGGTCGCGACCGAATTTTGACCACGGTGGCCAATTTCAACAGAGATTAGCCAAGCCAAATAAGAATAGGAAAGTCAATAACCTCGATCTGTCAAATGTTGAGTGAAAAGTACGGTTTGCAAAAAAAAAAACTTATTTGCGTATCAATAGAGGGTTTTTTTTTCTTTGTATACTGTCTTTGTTAAATCTAGGTAAAGTAAAAGCGTTATTGTTTAATATAAATTAGCTAACTATATTGTTTTAAATCATAACTAGTTTAAAAAAAAAACTATTTACTTTCTTATTTTCTTTGTTAGGAACAATTCACCTTCTTCTTCCATTTTCCTCTACTCAGACACTTCACACAGTGACGCAGAGATAAGCAAAATTGAAGAACTGGATTCTGATTAAACTTATTTCGTTCACGATTCGTAAATAAATTAAATTTTAAAAATTTCTTGTTTTGTTCACACTCTGTTCTATTTGGACGGACGTCACAATATGGGTAGAATCTTAAATATTATTATTTTATACCACGTATCCAAACTTAAACACACACACACACCATTACACGATCACACCATCACACACACACACCGTCACTCATAAACACATATTCAAATTTTCTATTTTTTGAGTAACTATTTTTTCCTTTTGTTTATTTTTTATTATTTTTTTAAATTCGAAGAATAATAATAGCAAAATATACAAAAAACTGCATATAATAATTAATTTGTGAATTTACGGAAGGGACTGGACCTCACGACACAGGGTGTCCTAGTGTGGGGGGCCAGAGATATATTGTTTATTTTATTTTAATAAGTCAACTGATGTACCTAATTTTGTGTATCTTGTACTAACGTTTTGAACAAATAAAAATTATTATTATTAAAATTATTATATCATTAATATGGCAATCGATCCTATTCTTATTTGGAACGCATTGTGCGCAGAAGATATCATAGCGGTCAAGTTTGTGCGCGAATACAGGTTCACTCTCTGTTCCTTTGCTTTCATAGTCCGGTAGTATGGTAATCTGACAAAACTGGGGATAGATCAGGCGCAGAATTAACGGCTTTAAGTGAAAGAAAGAAAAAAAGAAAGAAAGAAAGAAAGACAGAAAGAAAGAAAGAAAGAAAGAAAAAGAATTTAATTGGTACAGTACAAGGCAAAACCACAATATAGGCTAAACACGAAACAAAAATAAAAAAGAAGCAAAAATGTAGTTGTGTGCGTCACGGCTGCACCAAAATAGGTCCAGTTCAGCATGAATGTCAGACAACTAGTGCCTGACGCTGGTTTTCAACGGACGTAAAACTGTTTTGGAGTGTAATATAAATGTATCGGTGATGCATACGTAAATAATATAAACTATCAGAATAGTTTTGTGTTAATTATGATGAATATGTGCAATGTATGTGCCTTTGTTTAAAGTGTGAAAAATAAATAATAGACGAATAAAACGCTTTCTGAAGCATAGGGATGTCACAACACTAGCACTCAAACTACGGACTACTAGAGAGTGATTCTTAATAGAAAAACCCGCAAAGCAGTTTATGTCTAACCCGGTAGGTTTACCTATTACGCTTATACGCCGGGTGGAGCATCGCCGTGTACTCGTGGAGATCGTCACCTCCTCCATCGCATGAGGCGGAGACAAGCCTCAAGCCCTGGCCATTGTAGAACGGACGGCAAGCAACGAGTTGCTCGCCGCAGTTCGATATATTCCCCCTCTTCTTTCAGTCAGTCATCGACTACACGTATAAACAAAGCAATTTTATACTTGTTTCGACAGTTCTGCTGTGATCCTATGAGGAGTTCTGTTCCATATCTTCGAAGTTCATGATCAGATCACAACAATATTTCTATGGGACCAACTCGGAAGCATATACTTTCAATAAAAAAATAATAATTCAAAATCGGTCCACAATTGACCGAGAAATCGGTGAACATACATGAAAAAAAATACATTCAGCCGAACCTAGAACCTCCTTTTTTTGAAGTCGGTTAAAAATAAATAACACTCTCACGAACTTTCGCCTTTCTAAAATTACTGTGATTTCAACCATCACCCCACAATTCGTTCGACATGCGGCCTACAGAAAGAACATAAAATTCTACACTTTAAACGACTCTACGTCATCACCTTAGTCTTGACCCCTCAATGCTCATAAAACTCATGTAGGTGGCAGGTCTGGCTATATTGGGAGCAGTTTACACTATAAATAACATGGAAACTGTATTATTGTAAGAATTAAAGCTGGTGTAATGTTTGTGACGCGGTCAGGGCGTGGTTGCAGTTGGAGCGATCCTATAACCGCCTATAATATAATATTCCACAACTATCACACAACGCCGTCTAGTCCCAAGCTAAGCAGAGCTTGTGTTATGGGTACTAGACAACTGATAAACATACTTATATATATCTAAATACAAACATATATAGATAAATTACACCCAGACACAGAACAAATGATCGTGTTCATCACACAAACATTTGTCCTGGGTGGGACCCGAACCCACGACCTCCGGCATAGCAGTCAGGGTCACTAACCACTAGACCAACAGGCCAGTCAATATATGTCCTATGTCAAATATATCCAACAAACATTCTCGTATTTACTCCGCCATTGAATCGCACATCCACGACCAAATGCTCCATCTCGTCAGCTCTTCTGTCACCTATGGGGATTGATAAGCTAAACGAGATGTAGTACCCAGTCGCGAACACACGACCCTGGCGAATAGGACACGGAAACACTCGTCGGACAAATTCAATGCAAGCAGTTAAAGGGTTAAAACATGCTCATGAAGTAGCCGATAACTCCTATACTGTAAAGCTTGGTTCCTAGATGATATCGTGGTGTATTTTTAACATGTGCTCCCAGACTGGAACCAGCCAGGCCTTTAATCAAATGACCCATGACGCCTCTAGCCACATGCACGATTTGTGCATGGTCCGCCTGGGCGAAATTCTGGTGCCACGACAAATCACGGCGATCAGAGTTCCGGTAGGATCTCATGGCGGTATCGAGACAGCGACAAAAGAGAAAAAACTAGACTAGTCTGACTGGTGGGGGTTTAGTTTATTTCTTTTCTATTTTTATTATTTTTGTATAAAAAAATACCTATTTAAAAAATAGCTGAAATCGATTCAGTAGTCAATTTTGAAGATACTACTTTCAAAATGATGTAGGATTATGTTACAAGTTATATATTCCCGCTAGCAATGGAACCACACATTATTTAGTAGCACTAATTCTTGCTCACAAACTAATTAGCGACATGCTATGTACTGAACTACTAAGTAAAGTTACTGTTTAATGTCTTCAAGGAATTTAAAATAAATTGTATTTAATTCAATGGAATTAAAATAAATTGAATTGAATTAAATGGAATTAAAATAAATTGAATTGAATTAAATGGAATTAAAATAAATCCAATTAAAATGAATTGAATTAAAATAAATTGCAAGTATCAGATTTTTCATTTTATTTTTTTTATTCATTGAAACATACACAGTTTTATACAATTACATTTATGAATCTTTAGAAATTACACTAAGAATGACGTTAACAGGTTAGCAATGGGTCCCATACTAGGCAAAGCCTGTATCTTGGTGACCCAATGATTATACAGAGATAGCAAGATGATCTGGCCTTTTTTTTTAAGGTGGGAAATCATCCAAATGACTTTGCCCTCGCGCTCTGGGTGGAGCGCGAGGGCGTGTCAGACTTTTACTGACTAAAACCACACCTGTATCCTTCAATTACCCTTTGCGTACTAGGACTACGGGTTGCCCTTTTAGAAATTCTCCGCGGTCCTAGCTTGCGGGCATCGGCCCAGCATCGGTTTACTGACATCTCTTTGAGGAGCGCGAGGATCACTACGCGCTGTTAACGACTGGGCTCGGTGCGGTTACTTACCGAACAGCCGGACGGCGAGCTACCCAGTGCTCGACGTCCGCAAGCCCGCGTCTACCGTAGCTGGTAGTCGGGGTCGGAATTACGTCGGCTAGGGCGTGAGGACCTTCGTTCCCTCACGCGTGCAGCCTCCTCCTTCGCTAACATAACTGCTTCGCAGAAGGAGGCGACCGCCAAGATGATCTGGCCTGCTGGCGCTACGTGTAAATTTTTCATAATATATATTGTAGGTGTGTACGTGAACAGCACACCATAAACTACCTGCATATGTTCTTTCCTTCTCTGTCAAATCCATCCAAAGGGTTTCAATATGGGCATATTGAAACCCTTTGGATGGTTACTTCCTATTAATTTTAAGCTCTCACTTTATTTTTTATGGTATATAGTGTCGTGTTGGTCCAGTAGTTAAGACGCCTCTTACGCCTGAGAATGCGGGTTCGAAACTGGGTAACTACCAATGTGAATTTTTCAATTCATATGTAGAGTACATACCATACAAGTAGGTATGGTCATGTGAAGAGGAGGGATGAAGCGCATGTTACTAAAAGAGTTACGAGTTTAAATGTGGATGGATGGAGAGGGAGACCAAAGAAAAGATGGATGGATTGTGTGAAGAGTGATATGAAAGAAAAGGAAGTTAGTGATAGCATGACAAATGACTGGGCAGAATGGAAGAAAAAAACATGTTGCGCCGACCCCAAATAACACGGGACAAGGGCAGGAAGATGATGATGATGTACAGTACATACCCTAAGTTTATTCAGGTCATTACCGACACCTCGTGTGTTGGTCCCGGTTGTCATTTGTAGATCTTTGACAGTCGTTACTGGTAATCAGATGCCAGAAAGTCTGACCATCAGTCTATCCAAGGAGTATCCTGTTGCTCAGTAACTGGGTTGTGGAGGTCTGAGAGGCAGTCGCTCCATGTAGAACACGGGTATTCAGCCGCATCCGCTTAGACTGGAAACCGACCCTGAGCTAGTTGAGAGAAACTAGGAAGATGATGATACAATAAAGAGTATGTCTAGCTATCTTTATTTCTTGAAGAACTGATTCGATAATAATAGTACGTATATTTTGATGCAAGTGGAGAAAGTTCGCCCGGGTGCCGCCATTGTGTGGACCGCCCGGAGGACACGGTGGAGCATACGGTAGAGGTGTGCCCCGCCTGGGCATAGCACCACCGTGTCCTCGTGGGGGCGATCGGCGGCAGCGATCTCTCGCGCCGGGCCTTGGTACAGGCCATGGTCCGGAGCGAGGAGGAATGGCAGGCGGTTGCCTCCTTCTGCGAAGCAATAACGCTAGCAAAGGAGGCGGCCGATCGCGAAAGGCAAAAGTCCTCATGCCCCAACCGCCGCCGGGATTCCGATCCCAATTTCCGGCCACCGCAGGCGCGGGCTTGCGAAAGGCGAGCAATGGGTGGCTCACCGTCCGATCGTCCGGTAACCGTCCGGGCCGTCGTCGACGGCGCGTAGTGTTCCACGTGCGCCTCAAGGAAATGTCAGGAACCGTAGAACCCCAGTAGGGTCGAAGCCTACTGGGGCCATGGGTGATGCGAAAGAGATCCCCGGGGCCCTGGAAAAATGGCAAATAAGGAACTGGCGTCTGACACTATCTTCTGCTCCGCCCAAGAGCGGGGGATGTCATTAGATGATTTTCCCACCCGAAAAAAAAGTGGAGAAAGTTGGTAATTTCGCTCGAGCCGAAGCGAGTCCGAGCGAAGGTGTTATGAAACCGAGTTCTGCAGCGATAAATGACAATGCCAGATCCTGACCCTGTCATAGTTATCATTTACAGAAAAAGTAAAGTTATGAAAATAATTGTGACGAATAAGGAACCTTTTCATAATAAATCGTTTTTCTTTAAAAGTTGCGGTTTACAATTTTATAAAAAAAGGAATTTAATCCCGGAAATTATTTTTTGCCATTTCCTATTTTCTCTTAACTATCTGCGTTACATAAAACGCATGTGCAAAACTAAAAAAAATAAGTAGGTAACTGTAAAACAAATATCATTTTACATAAAATATTATATCAAAATATTATTATATTTTAACAATTAGATAGCTACACCACCTAACCTACAAATCAATGTCATTATTGTTTTTAGTTTTAAACGAAAACCGCAAGTTTTACAGGTTTCAGGACAAATGTTTAGTTATCAGTAATAAATATACAATAAGATGCAGCATATTGCATGCTTGTAAATGACTTTTATTGAGTGGGGCAAAGGTCTATAGAGTATCTGGCATTATCCTTTACACATGTATTAATAGGTAACGTTTTTAATAGGTAAACTTACGAAGACATAAATAAACAGACGTTGACTGGTCGCTTAGCCCTCAGCCTGATACTATAAATGTAATATAATTGTGGCGGAGGCGAGTACGCGTACTTTTTCACACTAGTACGAAAAACAGTAAATTGCGTGCCTGAAAGCGGAAGAACAGGTCGAGTAATATTTTATGATTTGTTATTATATCCACGAATCTACCAACTTAGATCTACTTCACATATAGAAAATTTCACTTGCTAAGTGCTGGCAGTACACGAGCTGATCGCATGCAGATAATAACTTTACCAACTGTTACAACTTTAAGCAGAAATCTATAACACACTCGTGTGGAAATATCCTTAATTGCGAAAGTGATTTTGGGAAAAGATCTAGATAGTTTTTTGTTTACCGTAATTATAAATCTAGACAACAACCTTGCATGTTACGGATGCCCCTCAAGTTGAAGGATAAAATCTACAAGTCCGTGATAAGGCCTGTCATACTGTATGGATCAGAATGTTGGGCTGTGAAAAAGACGGATGAAAAAAGGTTGCATGTAGCGGAGATGAGAATGTTAAGATGGATGTGTGGTGTGACGAGAATGGATAAAGTGAGAAATGAGTATATTAGGGGAAGTTTGAAAGTGGTGCCAGTGACTGTCATGTGAAAAGGAGGGATGAAACGCATGTTACTAAAAGAGTTATGAGTTTACATGCGGATGGATGGAGAGGGAAAGGGAGACCAAAGAAAAGATGGATGGATTGTGTGAAGAGTGATATGAAAGAAAAGGAAGTTAGTGCTAGTATGACGAGTGACAGGGCAGAATGGAAGAAGAAAACGTGTTGCGCCGACCCCAAATAACACGGGACAAGGGCAGGAAGATGATGATGAATACAACCTTACATGTATTTGTACATGTATGTGCATTTGTTTTGTTTTTGGCCTAAGAAAATACGACCATGTCTCTCAATTCCGCAAGGATCTCAAGTGGCTCCCTATCCGTCTTCGCAGGAACACTCGGGTATTATGTCTCTTGTACAACATCCTTTTCAACCCTGCATACCATACTTTTCAATACTGCAGATATAATTTAAGCAAAAATATTTTTTTAATCATAATTTTGAATATTAGTCTTATGTGACTTGATTCACAATTTTAACGAATTCACAAAGTTATAAAAAGATTTTTATGGCATGTGGCACATCACTAGCAAGAGGATAAACTAGAGAATTTTTGGGGAAGTTGGAAGACTCCGGTCGCTTTTAGTTTTTTTTTTAAAGCCATGTAAATAGCTATAACATGAATAGCTTTAATTTAAGTACAACACTAAGCAAGACAATTAAAAAAAAATTAGATAGCTAATGTCGCTAATTTTAAATTCAAAAGTACTCTAATACAATACACATCTAAATATAATTAAAATTCAGTGTCTACGACTGATATATTTTTTTAAATTTGTATTTGAATGAAAAATTTAGGTCTTATTTTCATAAAACAATAAAAAGTCGATGAAAAGAAATCCACAGGGCATGAGAAGTTTTTAGGGACTAAAATGAAAGCAGATGATGCCTCCCATCGACCATTTCAATTTGGCACACGATGCACCAAATACCCTGTAGGTATAATGTGTTTGTATTAATATGATTTAATTAAGATATAATATAGTCTATTTATTTTTTTCTGAATTATTTATACACACTGCTTCTACATCTCTTTGACTGGCCTGTTGGTCTAGTGGTTAGTGGCCCTGACTGCTATGCCGGAGGTCGTGGGTTCGATTCCTACCCAGGACAAATGTTTGTGTGATGAGCACGATCATTTGTTCTGTGTCTGGGTGTAATTTATCTATATGTGTACCTATGTATTTAAAAATATATAGGTATGTTTATCAGTTGTCTAGTACCCATAACACAAGCTCTGCTTAGCTTGGACTAGACAGCGTTGTGTGATAGTTGTGGAATATTATATTATTATATTATATATTATATTATTATCTCTCATCCAAATCTCCTGTCGCAGGTCTGCTGGAAGAAATTTCGTTAGAAATAAGCAGGACCTTTGTACTCTTTTATCTGTACTTGTTCTTTTCGTTTTTAAGTGTTTGTGTGTACATAAATAAATAAATTACATTATTATAAAATAATGTCCCTAGCGTTTCTGTCTGCGTGTTCGCGATAAACTCAAAAAGTAAAGAATGAATTTTAGTGCCGTTTTCACCAAAAGACAGAGTAGCATAGCATAGCATAGTCGGCCTTATAATGTTCCCACTGCTGCGACTCAAGCCTCCTCTCTCTAGGAGAGGGAATGGGCCGTAATCCACCACGCGGGCCCAGTGCGGGTTGGTGGATGTCACATGTCTTCGAATCTTTGGTTCTAGGACATGCCGGTTTCCTCACGATGTTTTTCTTCACCGTTTTGAGAGCAGTGGTGATGAAATAAATTACACAAAGTAATGCGCCTGGCTGGGTTTGAACCCGCAACCTACAACTCGTAAGTCGGGGCCGTTACCACTCGGCCACCGCTGCTCACAGACAGACAGAGTGATTTATGAGAAAGGTTTCAGGGGGCCCTCTACCTGAGCATGGTTTAAAAGTTTGTTTGTTCATCCAACGCAATCTAACGTGTAATAAAGAGGCAACGCGAAAAAAGAAAGATAAAATCTGAACGTACTGTTAGTTGTCAATAATTCCGTCACTCACTCGGATATTTTACGAAACTCACCAAAACACCGAAGTCGGTTGTATATTTTTGTAAAAAAGTATTTGTGTTCAAAAATTCTGCTTGGTTATTACCTTATTTGAAATATAGTGTGGTGAGAAGTCACGTATAATGTCCATCAGCATGTCACGTATTGTTCAGGTTTAAGTTAAGGTAGATATACTACGTGTTAGCACGTAGCCACGTACTATCTATGAATATTTAAACCACCTATTAAAGGAGAGAGGACAGTTGAGGACTGTAGCTGAGTACAGTTGAGTCTCTGTTCACAATTGACTCTCAAAGTAACACACGTCATGTTGTTTACTTAACCCCTCCTCATCCCCACATCGCAATAGCACAAGAATTTTAAGAATGATCCAATAATCACTATTTTGAGAATCAGTAGTGATGAAATAAATTAAGTACATAAAATAATACGTCTGCCTGGATTTGAAACGAATCTCTCTCAGAACGGAGAAAGAAAATATCGTGAGGAAACCAAAAATTCGATGTCACATCCACCACCAACCCGCACTGGGCCCGCGTGGTGAATTACAGCCCATTCCCAACATCCAATGACATCTTCTGCCCTCGTTCTAGGGCCCCGGAGTTCTCTTTCGCATCACCCTTGGCCCCAGTAGGCTTCGACCCTGCTGGGCCCCTACGGTTGCTGACATCTCCTTGAGGCACGCGTGGAACGCCGTCGACGACTTGGGCTCGGTCGGAACGTGGGACGGTTACCGGACGGTTGGACGGCGAGCTACTCATTCAATACTCAATACTTTATTGCAATCCATATGTATACATAGATGGTGTCGAAAAAATTTCACAGACCAATATGGACCCTGTCGGGCACAGCAAAGTTAGGAGAGAGGAAGAGAGTTAGGTAGTAATTTACGGAATTCAATAGAATTTTATTTAGAATGTGATGCGTTTAATTATGCATTGCTCGCCGTCCTCAAGCCTGCGCCTACGATGACCGGAAATCGGGATCAGAATCCCGGCGGCTGGGGCGTGAGGGACATTGCCTCGCGCGTGCCGCCTCTTTTGCTAGCATTGCTGCTTCTGCTTCGCAGAAGGAAGCGACCGCCTGCCACTCCTCCAGAAAGGAGGCCAGAGTCCCAGCTGTGGGATAACTACAAGACTAATTATGCTTAAGCTTATAATAACCAAATTATCACACGAATATTATAGAAGCGAAAGTTTGTGAGTGTATGTATGTTTGTCACGTCTTCATGCACTAATGGCTAAACGGAGTTCAATGAAACTTGGCTCACCGGTAGACCATGTCTTGGAATAGTACAGGATATTTTATTTATTTAACGATTTATGTACACACACAGAAATAAAAGATTAGTAGAAGGAAACAGAAAAATAGGTTCGAGGTGGTGCTTATTTCTAATGAAATCTCTTCCAGCACATGTCTTATATCTGAGGAGTATGTTTTGTTGAAGTAATATTCTACATTCACGCAGGCGTAGCCGCTGGCAGCCAGTCTCACTGATATTATAAAAAACATTTTTCGAAAAAAAAAATACAACCGACTACAATGTAAAAAAATATTAGTCGTGGTACCGCAACTAATAAGTGTAAAATAAAAAAAAAATACAATCGACTATAATGTAAAAAAAAAAAACACTGAAAAGTGCAAAATAATTTTAATATCGGAAGTCGGTGTTTCTATATTAGTTTTGTCTCTTCGTTGTTTATCACCGACTTCCGAAATTAAAGTTATTTTGCACTTTTTTGTGTTTTTTTTTTTACATTATAGTCGATTGTATTTTTTTTTTTATTTTACACTTATTAGTTGCGGTACCACGACTAAAAAGTACCTCTCAGTTATACGTATAAAAGGAGTTCAGTTCCATATTATCTTCGAAGTTCATCATCAGATCACAACAATATTCCAACTCCGAAATACTACCTTTCAATCATAAAAATAATTTTTAAAATCGGTCCACAATTGACCAAGAAATCGGTGAACATACATAAAAAAAAACATACAGCCGAACATAGAACCTCCTTCTTTTTGAAATCGGTTAAAAAGCAAAAGTTTGTTAGTGCAGGTATATCTTTGCTACTCCTTCACGTTAAAACTACTGAAGGAATTTGAATGCAATTTGGCACACGGGTAGACTATGTCCTGGAATAGCATATAGAATAATTTTTATCCTGTAGTCTTTTCCCTAACGGTAATTATCCACTCTAAGGCGGGTGAAGCCGCTAGCAGAAGTTAGTATATATTACCTGTGCCATTAAGCAATCCATAAGCATAAGAAACGCTTGCCCTTCAGTTTTTTGAACTAAAAATAGATATTGAGCATATTAAACTAACTATAGAAGATACCACTTACAGTAATTGCACTACTAGACAACCTTTTCGATCAAAGATGTCGGAACGCGGGAATCTTGACAGCTACGAAGCGGCCATGTTTGCGAGTACAACATGGCGGATTTTATACCATAGACCAGTGTTGCGCAAACTTTTTGTGTTCAATGTACATTTAGGAAATTGGAAAAAAGACGGAAGACGATCCAAATTCTAGGATAAAATATAGAAAAAAAATTTTTGGGCGGCCATCAATAATACAATACCTAATTACACATTTTAAAATACACGTGTAACGCTTTATTTTTTACACGACTGCCCAAAAAACGGAGTGTTTAAATTAATTATAATTAAATAAATTTAATTTTCATTGTAGACTGAAAAAGGAGGATCCTCCCACCAGACGCGTGTTATGTCTAGTTTGGGCAACTGCCCAATAGATGATTTCGGGCTGTTGTATATATTCAAACCGCGCGGAGAACTTTAATTGCGCGATGCAGGATTTCGTAGTTTAGTTCTTAAGTAATAATAATAATATTCCACAACTATCACACAACGCTGTCTAGTCCCAAGCTAAGCAGAGCTTGTGTTATGAGTACTAGACAACTGATAAACATACTTATATATTTCTAAATACATACATATATAGATAAATTACACCCAGACAGAACAAATGATCGTGCTCATCACACAAACATTTGTCCTGGGTGGGAATCGAACCCACGACCTCCGGCATAGCAGTCAGGGTCACTAACCACTAGACCAACAGGCCAGTCGTTAAGTGACGCCATAGATGTCGCTACAGATGATTTAGTAACCAAAAACACCGGGCAAGTGCGTTTCGGACTCGCGTACTGAGGGTTCCGTACAAACTTACCTATGAAAACAGTTCAATTCCCAAAATGAGTTACGAAGATTTTTCCGAATTGCAAAAAATGTTTTTTGTGACGTAACTACAAATTTACAGTTTTCAGATTTCTTCATAAACTTGTCCTATAAGAAAATTTCAGGATTCTAGGTCAACGGGAATTACCCTATGAATTTTGATTCCCTTAAGAGGGTCAAAATACACGTTTTTTGAGACATAAACGACCGTATCATATTTTCTCGTTAACTCAAAAGTTTGATTTTTTTTTTCACAGCTTCAAGGGACTGCAGGTCCTAGTATAAGATTTTAATTTCAACTCGATACCTCTACGCGTTCCTGAGATAAAAGGTCTTGACAGACAGACATAGATAGACAGACAGACGGACGGACAACAAAGTGACCCTATAAGGATTCCGTTTTTTTTCTTTTGAGGTAGGTACGGAACCGTAAACTGAACAATCATACAAACGTTCACATTTCTATATGAATAGTATAACCTTCTAAGTGAATGAAGAACGGCTGAAAAGCTCAAGGCATTACATTAAATTACTTTGCGAAATTCGTTTTTATAGAAATTGTGTATTTTCGTATTGTATTAAGTATGTCTGTGACCTTTTGCAAGAAGGCTGGCAGGATAGAATATTTGCAATGGCGATTGTGTTTTTAAAAAACTTTGATAATAGGTAAGTAGAAAGGTGAATAACCTATTCAAAATATGGTTACAAATTGGTTATATTGGCAAAATTAAAAACTGTAAGGTTTGCCCAAAAAATTGTAATTAAAAAAAAAACTGTATAGTGACACTTTTGTTTTAAGGGCGCGAATTGTTGAAAGACATTCTGTCAGCTGTAACAATTGTCAAAAAAAAAAAAAAAATTATATTAATACTGGCTTTTACCCGCGACTTCGTCCGTGTGGATGTCGGTAATTGCAGACATAATCGAAAACCCTGCCGGAGTCGGTTTCCTTGATAGCTACAACAAGAGTGAACAGGTTATTTCTAGACAAGCGTGCTCCATCGTCGACCACATAATCGGTTATCATCAGTCGAGAGGTCAAGCGCGGGCCTAACGATAATAAAAAACCTTAACAATTAAAAAACTGTTTTCATTTTGTAACCAGGAACAACGGTTTTCCAATTAAAATCAAGTAAACGATTCAACCGTTAAAAATTCATTCCCCCTCACCATAGAAAGGGCATAATATGCCTAACGACCTGACCTTTGGCATAACACGACACATGCTTTGCACCGACACTGATTTAAAAAAATAAAGCGCTACCAACTTTCCGCGCGCAACTGTCAAACTTACCACAGGTAACACAGAGCTTATTTTCGCGGCTACGAAGGAGGTTTTTCCTACTTAAACTAACCTTCTTTCGTGCCAAGGTATGCGTGATTGCCCTTTAGTTGGTAATTAGGAATTTTCGACTCGTATTATGGCGTCGAGTTAGTAGGAGTAATGTTAGGAATGGAGTAAATATCAAAAGAAACAAAGAAATACAAATTTGTGATTTGAAATTTGTGAGAGAGAGATTTTAGGCGTCATTTAACAACTGTTTGAAGGGAAAGTTTTTCCCCTTCTTAATGCAATCTGTTTTACTTGAACAGATTGCATTAAGAAGGGGAAAAACTAAAAATTATAATATTTACAAACGATAATAATAATTTTTAGTATTCCGTACTTCAAAAGGAAAAAACGGAACCTTTATAGGATCACTTTGGTCTGTCTACCTACGTATTTGGTGGTTTTGGTAATCTTGTACAGTATGGAGCCACTGACTGCCCCACCCGTTCTTTACTAAAGCTCTTAAGTAAGCCAGCTGGTTCTTCTATTATTCTTTAAGTTAGTCTTGGGGTACCCTTCTTTTCGGTCTTGAGAAAGTCGCTGGACTTAAACATAATTATTTCCATTGCCAGTTGATTTGGATGCATTTTTATTGTGTTGGTGCTGGGTTGTGACCACCACCAACAGAATAAAAGTACTAGACAACTGATAAACATACATAAAGCATAATAGCATAATCAGCCTTTTAATGTTCCCACTGCTGGGACCTTCTCTCTAGGAGAGGGAATGGGCCGTAATCCACCACGCGGGCCCAGTGCGGGTTGGTGAATGTCACATGTCTTTGAATTTTTGGTTCTACGACATGCTGGTTTCCTCACGATGTTTTCCTTCACTGTTTTGAGAGCAGTGGTAATGAAATAAATTACACAAAGTAATGCGCCTGGCTGGGTTTGAACCCGCTACCTACAACTCGTATGTCGGGGCTGTTACCACTCGGCTACCAATGCTCTAAACATATTTATGTATTTCTAAATACATACAGACATCGCACAAACATTTGTCTTGGGTGGGAATCGAAACCGACCTCCGGCGTAACAGTCAGGGCCACTAACCACTAGACCAACAGGCCAGTTAAAGTCTATGCACGATTAGAACAAATACAACTGCCTGAAATTATCAATCAGGCAATTGCCGGACCAGACATACCTAACACACATCTGCCCCCCTAGCCAAGTTACAATCGTATCGTTCGCGCTGAACGCTTCGAGTAGGCCACGCCTCCGATTCCTTTGTTCTGATTTGATTCCTCCCCCAAATGTCGCCACAACGAACGATCCTGTGCTTCTCGCATCCATCGGATTCCCGCAACCTTCACCAGGTCATCGGTCTACCTTGTAGGGGGCCTTCCAACACTGCGTCTTCCGGTACGCGGTCACCACTCCAGAACCTTTCGGCCCCAACGGCCATCCGTTCTGCGATCAATGTGCCCTGCCCATTGCCACTTTAGTTTGGCGATTCTTCGTGCTATGTCGGCAACCTTGGTTCTCCTGCGGATATCTTCATTTCTGATTCGATCACGCAAGGAAACTCCGAGCATAGTCCTTTCCATTGCCCTTTGGGTGACTTTGAGCCTTCTGATGAGGCCCATTGTCAGCCAGTCCGCTAGCTAATAATAAAAATAACATGCGATCTCCTTCAGTGCTTAAAAAATCATAAGTTATTCCATCATGGAACTGTTAATGGTACTACTGGCAACGAAGGGCTGTTGAATATGTACAGCGTACAGTATAAACACGAATTTAAATACATGCAAGCATTCAGGGTTTTTTTTTTTTTTTTTTTTTCGGTGGGAAAATCATCTTATGACATCCCCCGCTCTTGGGCGGGGCGGGAGATAGTGTCAGACTTTTACTGACTAAAAACCCACTCCTGTTCCTTCGTTGCCTTTCGTACCAGGGCCGAGTCTTCCTTTCAGAATCAGACCCTTGGCCCCAGTAGGCTTCGACCCTGCTGGGCCCCTACAGTTGCTGACATCTCCTTGAGGCACGCGCCGTTGACGACTTGGGCTTGGTCCGGACGGTTACCGGACGGTCGGACGGCAAGCCACCCATTGCTCGCCGTCCGCAAGCCCGCGCCTACGGTGGCCGGAAATCGGGATCGGAATCCCGGCGGCGGTTGGGGCGTGAGGACCGCTGCCTCACGCGATCGGCCGCCTCCTTTGCAAGCATTACTGCTTCGCAGAAGGAGGCGACCGCCTGCCACTCCTCCTCGCCTCGGACCATGGCCTGTACCAAGGCCCGGCGCGAGAGATCGCCGCCGCCAATTACCCCCACGAGGACACGGCGTTGCTCTGCCCAAGCGGGGCACACCTCCACCGTATGCTCCACCGTGTCCTCCGGGCGGTCCACACAGTGGCGACACCCGGGCGTCGCTTCCGCACGAATCCGGTGCAGGAACTTCCCGAACTTACCGTGTCCGGTGAGGACCTGCGTCATGCGGAAGGTAATGACGCCGTGTTGCCTTTCCAGCCACTCCTCAAAGAAGGGACTTACCGCCATAATTACGGCGTGCCCAGCACTGGGTTGCGATAGTCGCTGTCGCCATTCCGCCATGAGATCCCGCCGGAACTCTTTCCGCCATGCCGTGATTTGTCGCGGCAGCGGAGTTTCACCACGGCGTTGCATCTCCACGCGCAAATCGTGCATGCGTGCAAGGTCTTTTGCTACAAGATCCCATGGTGGCTGGCCAGCAAGGAGGCTCGCTGCTTCGCGGGAAACCGTGCGGTATCCCCGCACCATACGTATGGCCATGACCCTCTGGCACGCGTTCAGCTGGGCCGCCAGTCGCTTTCCCAGTGACGGCGCCCACACCGGCGCCCCATAAAGGGCCATGGACTGGACGATGCCTGCGTAGAGCCTCCGGCAGGAGGCGTCTGGACCCCCGAGGTTGGGCAGGAGCCGCTTGAGGGCAGCTCCGTTCCGATTCAGTTTGGGAGTCAGACGTCGGAAATGCTCCTCGAAATTCCACCGGCTGTCGAGGACGAGTCCCAGGTACTTCATCGTCGACCCGACGCCGATGTGAACTCCTCCTACTGTTAATTGGGAGCGCCGAGGCGGCGCGCTCCGGGGGCCGTGAAAACACATGGCCTCGGACTTGTGCAGCGCCACCTCGAGTCCCAACTGCTGGATCCTATCAACGACTATCGCAACCCCGCGTGTCGCTAATTCGACCGCCGCCTGGTACGACTCTCCCTGCGCCAGGACCAGCGTGTCGTCTGCGTAACAGACCACGCTGACCCCGTCAGGGATGTCGCCGCGCAGCACATAGTCGTATCCGATGTTCCACAAGGGCGGTCCTAGTACCGATCCCTGCGGAACACCGCACGACATCTCTCGCCGTTTCCACTCTCCCTGGTGACCAGGGTAGATGATGTACCTGTCCGACAGGTAGGCCTCGATCACACGACAGAGGTAGTCGGGCACCCGGTGATACCGGAGTGCCCTTCTAATGCATCTCCATGGCAGGGAGTTGAAGGCGTTGGCGATGTCCAATGACACCGCCACGACACACCTGCCCTGGGATACTGCATCCCCCGTCGTGAGAGCTCGCACGCGCATGATGGCGTCCACCGTGGAGCGCCTCCTGCGAAAGCCGAACTGGCCGTCCGCCAGATCCGGCCCCACCCGTGATAGATGCGCGACGAGGCGGTCTGCAATTACTCTTTCAAAGAGCTTGCCCACCTCGTCGAGCAGCACGATGGGCCGGTACGCGGACGGAGAGTCCGCAGGGCGCCCTGGCTTCGCGATAAGGACCAGTTTCCCCGTCTTCCAGCGAAGTGGGAACTGGCCCCTCTCCATGCATGCGCTGAAGAGCCCTCTTAATCGAGACCCGAGTGCCTCCATGGCCAGGACCCAGGCTTTCCCAGGCAAGCCGTCGGGTCCTGGGGCGGTATTCTTGGCACTCAGCCTTCGTACCGCCACACTCATCTCTACCTCGGTCACCTCTGGAGCATTGTCGTCGTCGTCGCCATCGTGATCCGCGTTAGACACCGCTGGTGGCGGAGCCATGAGCGGGGGAGAGTGTTCCCCTCGCGCTGGGAACAGAGTGCTCACCACACCCTCTACAATCTGGGGCCGGAGACTCTGCGTGAGTGGGGGAGCCCAGGCGCGGAGTTTTTCCCTCACCACCTTGTAGGGGCGTCCCCACGGGTCTCCGTTCAGAGTCCCCAGCCACACGTTGCGGGCCTCCAACTTGGCCCGCTTTATTTCCGCTCGGAGGGTGCGCTTTGCCACTCTGTATCCCTCGTACAGCTCCGCCTCTCTGGCCTCCGCATCCGGCGGGCGGATGCGGCGACTGCGGTGTCTGGCGTACCGGCGCCGCGCAGCATTGCACGCATTGCGCAGTGCCGCAATCTCCGGCAACCACCAATACACCTGACGCCGGGCACGTCCTGGCCGAACTCGGGGCATTGCCACGTCGCAAATTTGCGACATGGCCTCCCGGAACCACTCTGCCTCGACGTCAATGTCGACAGGCCTGTCCGGTGCTTGCACCCAGGCCTGTACCATCGCGGCTTCCAGGAGGAGCTCCCGGTCCAGCTGCTTCAGCGCCCAACGCGGACCACACGGGGTCTGTTGGACCGGCGCGATCGAGGTCTGAGTGGAGATGTCAAACCGAATGTACTGGTGGTCTGAGTACGTCTCCACCCCCTCCATGACGCGCCAGTCGACAACACGTGGCGACAGAGCAGGGCTGGCGAACGATATGTCCACCACTGACTCACCCTGCATCCGCACACACGTGGGGACAGAACCCCGGTTTAGGACGACCAGGCCTGTCTCCAGGGCCCAGTCCTCCACCATCCGACCCCGCTGGTTCGTGAACCGAGAACCCCAAGCCAAGTTTTTGGCATTGAAGTCCCCGCAAACGACCACGGGGAGGGAACCAAACCTAGCGACGACGGCATTCAGCTCCATAAGGGAGATGTGGAGATCAGCGAGAGTTCTGTTCGGGGACAGGTAGACGCCTACCACTGCAATGTCCCCGAACCGTGCTGCCACGCAACCCCGTCCCCTCGTGACGGCCTCGAGGGACGGAGTACCGGCGGCGGCCGACGAAATTAGGGTCACCGAGCCGTTCAGGTCCTGAACCCAGTCTCCCCTGGGCAGGACATAGTACGGCTCGGAGACCACTGCGATGTTGATCGACCACTGCGCCATGCTCTGGAGCAACAGATCTTGAGCGGGGGCGCAGTGGTTGATGTTCGCCTGGAGGAGACGTAATGGGGCCGTTATTGACAGTCCATTACAGTCTCCTCCCGAGCCCCATGTGAGGGCCCTGCCGCGGGGGTTGCAGCGGCGACAGCGGCGGCAGCCAACGACGAGGCTGCGGCGGTGAGGACGTCGGGGTGGATGGGCCTCCGGACCTTGCCCTTGGCTTTGGTGGGGGGGTCGCAGGACCTGCTCCCAGCCCGGTGATCGGCCGGCTTGCCTGCCGCCGCACATGCGTAGCAGTGCGGCGTTGCACGGCATTCAACCGCCTTGTGACCGGGCTGACCGCACTTGAAGCAGCGGTCACTGCGGTCCACCTCCGCGGTACAACAGGCCCCCACATGGTGCCCCACGTGGCAGCGATAGCACCGCAGAGGTCTGGGCTCCAGCAGTTTCACCTGTGCGGACACCCAGCCTACCAGAAGCCGTCGGCCCTCCCCTGTGATGGTCTTGGCCGCCGACACGGGGCAGCTAACCGTCACGGCTCGCATGCCCGTGCTGTCAGCACGGATGGTGCCCGCCCGAACCTGCTCGGCAGCGCATCCTCCCGCCCTGACGATGGCGGCCACCACCTCGTCCACCTTGACGGAGTCGTCCAAGCCCATGATGCGCATATCAATGCACTTGGTGGGCCTGGACACTCGGGCCTCTTCCGCGTCCAAGGACGCCCTGATCCTTGCGGCCAAGGCATCTGCGGCAGGGCCACTGGACGCACCAGGTACCTCCAGCATTCGGGCCCCAGTTACGGTGCGCCTCATGCGGAAGCCTCCAGAGGCTCCGAGCTCGCCAAGGTGGGGCAACACCGCCTGCCTTGCCTTTTCCATGACGGCGTCATACGTCACGCCCTTCTTTTCCGCGTCTGGCTGTAGTGTGATAACTACAGCCTCGGAATTCGGGGCGCGAAGTCTGGCCGCCATGGCCCGCTTCTTGCGCTGCTGTCGCCTCGCGCGCTTTTTGTCCGCCCTAGACGCCTTGCCTGCCTTCTTTTTGGCCCCGACAACCGTCCATTCGGCCGAGGATTCTGCAGGCGGGGTGGGGGGCGGCAGGGGCGGCCTAGTCGCCGTCATGGCAGGAGCCATCGCCGCTTTAGGGGCAGGTGCTGCTTTACCCTTTGTGGGTGGAGCCGTCCCTCCCTGTCGCTGCTGCTGCTGTTTGGCCGCTGAGGCCAGCCTCGCGCGCTCCGACGCCACGGTCTCGTGCCCGGCAAGCTTTCAGGGTGCTGATGGGTCTGCCCCGATTCTGTAGCGCATCAGGGATCTTCGCAAAGATGCGAGTATCGCTGACTATTTCTATTCTACTATGCGAAAACAGTGTACATCCCTGGTGCGCAGGGTTCGGGCTAGCCCCAACGGCATTCTGAGGGCATTCGCGTAGAGATTCGATTGTCAATACCTTAACCATTGCTGTATAGTTCACTTACTGAGCAATCGTAATCTATTATGAAATAAATACAGCTCTTATACAGCTTATAATGCTACTTGGGACGTCAAATATTTTTGTCAGTATTTTGTGACCTTTATGAAGTTAGTAAATTGCCTCACAATTGTTGTTAAAAGTGATACTTTAATCAATTTGTTTCCTTGAAATTTACGAACCCGTTCTTTGAAAGTTCAAAAGTTTACCAACCAACAGGCGTTAGTTGGCACCCCTGATTTAACCTCTCAACTTCCTAAGGTTGGTACCACCGATAACGTACCGTTTAAACTGAACTAAACGTTCTAAAAATGCCAAATTGTTGATAAGCTACCTTAGGCCGTCCCTCTAAACTTCCGGCGCCTTCGATTATGGTCCGATTGGTATCGCACGCAAGCTGGCCATGTTGCTGAAAGGTCATGGGTTCAGGACCTAAAGGTCTTTACGCTAGAGCCTTAAGGAGGTTGGAACAGGGCCTTACCTACATGTTCTATATTTGAAATAGTATATTTTGATACAAGCGGAGAAAGTTTGCCGTAGTGACCGAGGCAGAATTCGCCCGAGCCGCAGGCGAAGGTGTTATGGAGCCAAGTGCTGCAGTGACAAATTTCCATGTGTATCAAAAGTTCTTTTTCAATACACTTAAGAAGAAATAACCTTAGAAATATTAAGTTTATTTTTATTTTTTATTTTATTAATAAGGCACACCAACAAATTGTTTACAAAATAAGATTCTAGATTGAGTGTTCAGACTATGATTCCGTGTAATTAAATCAATTAAAGGCATGCATGTTGTTCATTTACAGTGGTTGATTAAAATTACAAAACACATATTTGATGAAGTGGAACTGATGAAGAAGACCAGAAATGCCTAATGGAACTTCACCCTCACACAGATTGGGGCCACGGGTAGTGTGAAACTGAAACCCGGGGCCCTGGGACGAAGGCAAAGAAGGAACAGGAATCGGTTTTTAGTCAGTAAAAGTCTGACACTATCTCGCGCTCCGCCCAAGAGCGCGATTTGTCATAAGATAATTTTCCCACTCAATAAAAAAAAAACCTTCACATAGATATCACAATGAATTAAGTAACTATGACAATACAAATAAATAAATGGTTCTGAATAGTTAAGTTGAAAATGGTATTATCGAAGTGATCCGATGATGATAATGGAGCCGGATGGTAGGCACTGGTAATCTAGCCGTGTTTGGGCTTATTAGAATTATCATGAGACTAGCGACCCGCCCCGGCTTCGCGTGGGTGCAATGCTGATCACTTCGTGTCTGTCCTTATGTACGCTTGAATCTTTAAAACTGCGCAACTGATTTTGATGCGGTTTTTATTAACATTGCACCCATGCAACGCCGGGGCGGGTCGCTAATTATATATAAATTTAAATTAAATTAAAAGAGATGAATCAATTCATTAAAAACTACAAAAATTCAAATATAAGTAAAAATTAAAAAAAAAATTATTAGAAAAGACAAAATAGCGAATAAAAAACAAATTAAATCAAATAAATTATAAAGGTAATACAATTATTATAGTAAATTAGTTCTAAGATCAATGTAGACATACATATCTATATTCGTCTATTTAAATCTATATGTACAAAGGAGAAACTGACTGACTGACATATCAACGCTCAGACGAAACTACAAGGATTAGGAATGTGAAATTTTGCACAAGGTTTCCTTTTATGACGTAGGCGAGCACTAAGAGAGGATTTCCCAAAATTCACTCTCTGAGGGGTTGAAATGGGGGTCCAAAGTTTGAATGGAAAAACCTAATTTCATGAAAGGTATCTCAAAAGGAAAAAATGGAACCCTTATAGGATCACTTTGTTGGACGTCGTCTGTCAAGACCCTTTATCTCGGAAATACGTATAAAAACTAATCGTATATACTCAAGTCTGCAGTCCCTAGAAGGTGTAAAAAAGTCAAACTTCTAAGTTAACGAAAACAAAAAATCGGCCGTTTATGTTGCAAAAATGTATATTTCGACATTCTCAAGGGAATCAAAATTCATAGGGTACTTCCCGTTGACCCAGAATCCCGAAGTTTGGTATAAAGCAAGGTTTTATAGCACAGATATAGGAATAAATCTGAAAACAGTAAATTTGTTGTTACGTCACAAAAACCACCTTTTTGCGATTCGGAAAAATCTTCGAGTGGAGTATTCGGGAATCGAACTAGCGAATCGCGAGTCCGTCTCGTACTTGCCGAGTTTTTTTTAAAGCATAACTTTTTTTTTTAGGTGGTACAATCATCTAATGACAAATCTCGCTCTTGAGCGGAGCGGGAGATAGTGTCAGACTTTTACTGACTAAAAACCCACTCCTGTTCCTTCTTTGCCTTCATGCCGGGACCCGAGCTTCGCTTTCACACTACCCGTGGCCCCAGTAGGCTTCGACCCTACGATTTGCTGACGTCTCTCTGAGCATGACTGGAGTTTCTTTTCTGTTCTTCTCCATTACAAATCCGGCTCTTGGGCGGAGCGCGAGATAGTGTCAGAATTTTAGCTACTGACTAAAAACCCACTCCTGTTCCTTCGTTGCCTTTCGTACCAGGGCCGAGTCTTCCTTTCAGAATCCGACCCTGCTGGGCCCCTACAGTTGCTGACATCTCCTTGAGGCGCGCGTGAGACAGTACGTGCCGTCGACGACTTGGGCTCGGTCCGGACGGTTGCCGGAGGGTCGGACAGCGAGCCACCGGATTACTGCTTCGCAGAAGGAGGCGATCGCCTGCCACTCCTCGCTTCGTACGAAGGCCCGGCGCGAGAGATCGACTCCGCCGATCGTCGGATACGGCGTTGTTCTGCCCAAGCGGGGCACACCTCCACCGTGTGCTCCACCGTGTCCTCAGGGCATAAGTGCCCGTGTAGGCTTACGTGAAAGAAAAACATTTTGATTTGTTTCACCATCTTAACATACACATGTTTATACAAATAAATGATCTTATCTTATCTTATCTTATCTTTTGATTGATTTATTTAACGAGTTTTCCAAAGATTGCTGTCGATTCAAGCTATTACAGACATAGTAGCTAGCACAAGCTACTTTCTATGCTATAATTAAACACAAACCTTGTAGAAAGTACCTCTAATTGAAATTTAATCACATCTTTACACGAAAATGTCGAATTAATAGTTTTACTATAATTAATTACATGGCAAAAGTATATTAAAAGTATATTAGATGCTTGCCCCGAAATAATAACATTGTAAAATACAAGGTTTTTTTTCTTTTAGGGGTCCCTACCCAAAAGGTAGAAAACCGTTATTTATTATTTATTTAAAATAAACCTATGAAAAAAACTTTTACAAAAAAAAATAACCGAATTCACTAAAAAAAAAAACACTAAAAGGATTATTAGTTTCTTATTTAACACCGACTTTTGAAATTAAAGTTATTTTGATCTTTTTAGTGTCTTTTTTAGTGAAGTCAGTTATAGTTTTATTGGAAAAAAGTTTTTTATTTCACACTTTTTAGTTGCAATACACTTATAACCAAAGTGCCTATTTCTCATGACAATTCCAATTAACCCAAACACTGCTAGGTTACATTGTTTTATTATGAAGTTCCTGTGTCTACCTTCCACCTTCCGGCTCCATCATCTGATCAGTTAGATAGTACCTTATAGCCAAAGTGCATCTCATGACAATTCTATTAAGCCCAAACAAGGCAACGATAAATTGATTAATTACGGGAATCTGGTGCTTATCTTCTGTTTCCATCATCATCATCAGATCATTTCGATGATACCATTTTCAACATAACTATTCAGAACCATTTATTTATTTGTATTGTGATATCTATGTGAGTATGAAGTTCCGTTGGCAATTTGTGGTCTTCTTCATCAGTTCCACTTCACTTCACAAAATAACTTTACATTTCAGAAGTCGGTGTTAAATAACGAAGAGACAAAACTATTATAGAAACACCAACTTCCGAAATTAAAGTTATTTCGTACTTTTCAGTGTTTTGTTTTACATTGAAGTCGGTTGTATTTTTTTGTAAAAAAAATTTTATTTAACCCAAAGGTTGACTGGTAGAGAATGCCATTTTGCATCAAGTTTGCCTACTATACATAAAGTTTAAATAAATAAGGACACAGGTGTGGTTTTTGTCAGAAGATATGTCAGCAAAACCATGGTCCCAGCAGGGCCAAAGCCTACTGGGGCCATGAGTTGTCCGAAAAAGAACCCCGGTGTCCTGGGACGCAAGGTAAAGATGGAACATGGGAGTGGGTTTTAGTCAGTAAAAGTCTGACACGCCCTCCATCCTAATGCTAGAGAAATAATTGAACGATTTCTCACCTCAAAAAATGGACTAATGGAAATGTTCAATGGATTTATTGTAGACAAACAGATTTAAAGATATATATTTAATTTCTTTGATTGTAGAACATTGGCATTAACGAGGTTGGCATTTACAGCAGGACTTGTATTAATATTATACTAACTGTGTCAATCTCAAAGGTGAAATAACGCTAGACAAGGGCGATACGTGGGTGGGTTACCATACCATTAACGTTTAATTAGATTACTGAATGTCATGTAGTAAATTTAACTAAATAGTAAGAGTAGCGACCACTTACCGGAAGACGCAGCGTTGGAAGGCCTCTACAAGTTGGACCGTTAACCAGGGGCCCAAGCCAACACGAGCATATTGTCATTTTGCTAAAAGCTCGTAATCTGCTAATTCATAATGATCGATCATTGGTCTCGTAATAGAGTTGTGGTAGAATGACAATATCGAGCTTATTTAATATATGCAATGACTGTAAAATGACGTTCTAATGGTAGGTCAGTGATCAAAGGAACTGTCAAAATTTTAGCAGATTACCGCATACGTCAGATATTCATTTGTCAATATGTACGAGATTACCATTCTATGCCACTTCTTTTAATGGAGTGTCAGTAGGTGGCCATTGGAAAGTCATAATGACGCCATTATATTAGTAGATTACCAAACTTGTCAAAATCAACAATTATGAAATCAATGATAGACCATTCTGGCACTAATAGCAGACTTAAGGGCCTGGTGAGGGTCGCGGGAATCCAATGGATGCGAGAGGCCCGGACTGGTAGTTGTAGCGACGCTTGGGGGAGGCCTATATCTAACAGTGGACGTCTTTCGGCTGATAATTATAATGATGTTAATGAATTTAGCTAAATTGAATTGATTGGATGATTAACTATGGATGTTGATTAACGTTGAATGAACTGGTTAATTTATCCAGATGGCTGTAACATTCACATCATATCACGATCATCATTGTTCGGGTGCCGTCGGCTACCTTCGTCAGGCGTCGAGCCGCGCGGACGACGGGGCGGGTGTATAAGAGGGCTCGCGGGCCCAAGACTCTTCACAAAAAAATAATATTTGCGATTCGGAAAAATCCTCGAAACTCCATTCAGGAATTGAACTGTTCCATACAAACCAACCTATGTAAGGTAACCCTCAGTGCGAGTCGGACTCGCACTTACGAAAAAATTCTTCAAAAAAACTGTTTTTAACGCAATCTGTAAGCGCTAACTTTACAGATGGCGTTAAAAACAGTTTTTTGAAGAATTACGTTTAGTGACGATGTTGAATTAAAGGTTGAAATAAAACACAGGAGTATAAAAATAAAAAGTGTTGAGTATATTTACAAATTAAATTAAGTCTTATTATAATTCTTCCTCCCTTTTCTAGGGGGAAATCAGCAAACAGCTTCTCTCCCTATGTTTTCTAATTATATAATTTATATTTTATTCAATACACTTACTCGAAATCCTGCTTTTATTCCTACTGCTTTCAGGTACGCAATTTACTGTTTTCTGCACTAGTGCGAAAAAGTGCGTGAGTTTAACTCCACCACAGATTATTGCATTTATCTTATCAGGCTCGCGCGTCAACCATATTTATTTATTTCTTCTTAAGTGTATTGAAAAACGTCGTTTGATACACGTGGAAATTTGTAACTGCAGCACTTGGCTCCATTACACCCTCGCCTGTGGCTCGGGCGAATTCCGCCTTGATCGCAATGATTTTTTTTTCCACTTGTATCAAAATCTAACTACTATTTTGTCTAGGCTTTAATCGGGCAGTCTAAGTATTATCGATTTAGACTTTAATATAACGTAATATAAAGTAAGCCGGCTACGATCGTAAAAATACTGCTAACTGCGATAGAGGCTGAACTTCCAGGGCTGGATACAATGCCGTCTGGTCCGGCTGTAACAAAATAAAATAATAATAATATCCATTTATTTCGGATTGAGATCCGGAAAACGCAGCGTTGGAAGGTCTCCCACAAGGTGGACCCACGACCTGGTGAGAGTCGCGGGAATGCGGTGGATGCGAGATGCACAGGATCGGTCATTGTGGCGACGCTTGGGGGAGGCCTATGTCCAACAGTGGACTTCTTTCGGATGAAATGATGATGATGATGAGATCCATATGAGTGTTAGTAACAATATTCTTAACATCTATGATAGTAGGTAGGTACATAGTATAATATTATCTATTTCAACCTTCACGTAACTATTCCCACCCAGTGTGCCTGTATGAGACTGTCGTGACGGGCTGCAATTATTTGCAAAATGCTGTTGGTGCTACCGCGCAGCTTTTGAAATAATGACGCCACTTTCTTACGCGTTAAATGAGTATAACCAACAACTTTTACTATGGGAACAAACCTGAAATCGCGAAAAAAAATCAGCTGCTCAGTACATTTAAGGTTGCCTAATGTACTGAACAGCTGATATTTCTTTCGCGATTTCGGCTTTGCTCCCATAATAAAAATTGTTTGTTATCATGAGCACAATCACGTGTTTAAGTATCGTACACTAATTGCCAGTTACCCTATATAGAAGACTAGCTTCTGACCGCGGCTTCACACGCCTGAAAATAGGTTTCTCCATAGAAACTTACAACCCCCGTTTCCTTCACTTAGGGGGTGAATTTTGGAAAATCCTTTCTTAGTGCTCGCCTACGTTATGAAAGGAAACCTTGTGCAAAATTTCACGCTCCTAGTCCCAGTAGTTTTGGCTGTGCGTTGATATGTCAGTCAGTCAGTTTCTCCTTTTATATATATAGATAATACTTACTGCATGTATGATGTTCCTCTGAATAGGGGAAGTCGAAAGAGCATTGACACAAACTGTTTCTGCACTGAACTCGATCAGTCAAGTCACCCAAGTAGCATTCACTACTCCTGGAACATGTTTCGAAAAGACCTGGAAATAATAGGAAGTATTAGTACAAGTTTCGTTTGCGTCGAACGCCTCGAGTAGGCCACGACTCCGATTCCTTTACTCTGACGTCATCTCAACGCTCAGTCACGTGGTCAGAACAAAGGAATCGGAGGCGTGGCCTACTCGAGGCGTTCAACGCAAACGAAACGATCGTAACTTGGCTAGGGGGGCAGCGCTGTGAACTAGTCGCATTTTACGTGTGGACACGGCACTATTCTGAGCGTGCGACCGCTTTGTTCGGACTTGGCGCATATATTTTAATATTTATTTATTTGTCATGTCATGGAAAATGTTTTTAATATGTTGATCTTAAGTTTGCCCCTTTTCCGACAAATAAAAAGTGTTTCTTTCTTACTCTAAACTAGTTTATTTTACTAAAATGGAGTTCCACAAGGGTCTCATATGGGTCCGATTTTATTCTTGATATTCGTTAACGACATTGTAAACTGTATCAAGCACAGTGATTGTTCACTTTTTGCAGATGATGTAAAGTTGTACAAACGAATAAACTACATATCCTTACTACAAGAGGATCTAGACTCGGTGCACAATTGGTGCATACAGAACAAGATGTCTCTTAATGCTGAAAAGTGTTACCATATGACCTTCACCAGGAAATGCAGTACATTTCAATCCTCGTATTCTCTGAATGGTCTAAATAAAATCTTACCAGTCTTCGGCCAACAACGTCCATCTCTGAGATGATGGTCATCAAAACATTGGCACGTAGCGTCGGTGCAGTTACTGCCGCTGCCCAGGTAATCGGTACACTGGATAATCACCTCACATTCTTGTGTATAATCTGACAGTCCTGAAATGGAGAAAAATTGACAGTAAAATTAAAACGAAAACATTGTTTGTAAAATAAATATGAAAATTTTATTAGTAGACTATCTTCTGCCAACGGCTCCGCCCGCGTGAATGTACGTTTCTCCATACAAACTTTGGACCGTTTTACCCTCTAAAGGGCGAAGTTTCGTAAAATCCGTTCTTAGCGGATGTCTACACCCTATAATTTTATTTATTTATTTATTGTTTAGTCAACATACAAAAATAGGGCCATTTTCTGTAACGAAAATGCACGGAAAATTAATGTGACAAATGGTAAAGCAGTCGTTATCTGCTGTGATTGTAGAATTAAGTCAACAGCCTGATTACAGCGACTTATGTACCTGCACGCGCTTGACAATTTGCCACATTCATTTTGCGTTCCAGTAACTATTTATTTGCTATTTTTTTTTTAACGTTAGTAGTTTAGCAATGGGTCCCAAACTATAAGTAACCTACCTGCCAAATTTACAGAGACACTCTTTTCAATCACGTTTTGTAATTACAAATATCTCTGTTACATGTTTCTTGTCGCTATCATGTGATAACAATATCAATAAAGTAAAAATAAAAACTAAATATACATATTAAAATAGCAACTGGCAGCTAAGAGATGACCAGTCTCAACTGACAGCGCCCGTTCACGGACATGACGCGAATATTAGCACCACTCAGCTCAACCATTTTGAAGGGAACCGAATGATCCAACACACGCGCCTCCATCAGTGAGACATTTGAGTGAGCATGACAAACTCTCAACTGCCATGCGCATTTATGTCAAACAAGTCCAAAAGCTAGCAATAGCTCCATGGTACTCACATTAACAAACTTTGAAAAAAAAAATGTATCTACATTATACAATGCTAACTACAATAACTAAATTTCCATACATAAAAGGAGAAACTGACTGACTGACATATTAAGGCGCCGAAACTAGGGACCCTAAGGGTGTGAAATTTTGCAAAAGGTTTCCTTTTATGACGTAGGCGAGCACTAAGAGAGGAGTTTTTAAAATTCACCCCCTAAGGGGATGAGATGGGAGCCCAAAGTTTGTATAAAGAAACCTACTTTCACGGGTGAAACCGCTGGCAGAAGCTAGTTAGTAAATAAATACGAAAACATTGTTAATAAAATGAGTACGAAAACATTGTTAGTCAAATGAGTACGAAAACATTGTTAGTAAAATGAGTACGAAAACATTGTTAGTAAAAATGAGTACGAAAACATTGTTAGTAAAAATGAGTACGACAACATTGTTAGTAAAATGAGTACGAAAACATTGTTAGTAAAATAAGTACGAAAACATTGTTAGTAAAAATGAGTAAGAAAACACGAAAACATTGTTAGTAAAATGAGTACGAAAACATTGTTAGTCAAATGAGTACGAAAACATTGTTAGTAAAATGAGTACGAAAACATTGTTAGTAAAAATGAGTACGAAAACATTGTTAGTAAAAATGAGTACGAAAACATTGTTACTAAAATGAGTACAAAAATGCTGTTTATAAAAACGTGTTTTAAAAAAAAAAACCTTAATATATACACAATAACTCCTACCTAAAATATGGCGTCAAAAAATTACTCCGCATCGCTGTCGACTGGAAGTGTGCTCAAAAGGCTGGCAGCATTGCCACGTTGTATGGCAATGCTTAATCTCTGACCGAGGTAAAAGCCAGCCCTTTGTCCACGCGAAGTGTCAACTAGCCGTTTGGATATTTCTTTAAAAAGCGCATGAGCACTCGGACTATGGTTAAATTTTTTTTTTTTAGATATGGAATAGATTTTTTAGGGTAAAGAAGTAACAAACATACTTAACATCAGTGTAAATAAACATATAAACTTACTTGGCCAGCATGCTTCACTGTATTCTACAAATGCGGCACTACACTGACAGGCCGACGTACCACTATCGCTAGAGTGGAGACAGATCGTATTGTTTATGGCGCAGTCCGCATCTAGCAGGCAAGGACTGCCAATAGCTGAGGAGAAAAAAAAAGTAATTAATAATAATATTCTTTTTTTTAAATTAATGATAGGCTCGCGTTTGACCACCATCTCACCTACTGGTAAGCGATGATGTGGTCGACGATATTCCACAACGCCATCTACCACTGTACCATGACGTTCAAAGTAAGATTGTTTCATTCTTATTTCTGTGTGGGTAAGAGACAGAGCATTACAGGTTGTCTAGCGCCATCTCTTACCCACACTGGAATAAGAATAAAACAATCTTACTTTAAACGTCATGCTAACCCCCTAGTTACAAACTAAGCAGAGCTATTGCAATGAGTCCTAGACATCTGATAAACATACTTATATTCTAAATACATATATCATCATCATTAAGCCGAAAGGCGTCAACTGTTGGACATAGCCCTCCCCCAAGTGTCTCCATAATGACCGGTCCTGTGCATCCCGCGTCTATCGGATTCTCGCGACTCTCACCAGGTCATCAGTCTACCTTGTGGGAGGCCTTACAACGCTGCATCTTCCGTTATGTGGTCGCCATTCCAGAACCTTCCGTCCCCATCGACCATTTGTTCTGCGAGCAATGTGCCCTGCCCACTGCCTCTTAAGTTTGGCGATTCTTCGGGCTTCGAGCTCAAATGCCAATGGAAAGTGTATGCTTGAAGTTTCTTTGCGTGATCATATTAGAAATGAAGATTTCCGCAGGAGAACTAAGGTTACAGACAAATACATACATATTATAGATAAATTACACCCAGACACAAAACAAATGATCGTACTTATAACACAAACATTTGTCCTGGGTGGGAATCGAACCCACGACCTCCGGCATAGCAGTCAGGGCCACTAACCAATAGACCAATAAGCCGTCAGTCAAAAAATCAAAAGATTTAATCGTCATGATTTTTTTTAAGGTGGGAATTCATCCTATGACATCTCCTGCCCTTTAGTATCATAATTTTACTGACTAAAACCTACTCCTGTTCCTTCTTTGCCCTCGTTCTAGGGCCCCGGGGTTGTCTTTCGCATCACCCATGGCCCCAGTAGGCTTCGACTCTGCTGGGCCCTTACGGTTGCTAACATCTCCTTGAGGCGCATGTTGAACACTACCCGCCGTCGATAACTTGGGTTCGGTCCGGTAGTTACCGGACGGTAAGACGGCGAGCTACCCATTGCTCGTCGTCCGCAAGCCCACGCTAATCGTCATGTTTAAGATCCCGGGATTTTAGAGGAGGTACTATCAACTCTATGTTACTTACTTCCACCAACTTTATGTAAATATATTCTAAATAACCAGATAATTGAAAAGCGAGTAATATTCAGAGATCTAAATCTCTGAATATTACTCGCTTTTCAATTATCTGGTGGCCCAATGGTAACGGCTCCGAATTACGAGTCGCGGGTACAAACCCAGCCAGGTGCATTACTTTGTATAATTTATTTCATCACCACTAGTCTCAAAACGGCCCGGTGAAGGAAAACATCGTGAGGAAACCAGCATGTCTTAGAATCAAACATTCGAAGACATGTGACATCCACCAATCCGCACTGGGCTCGCGTGGTCGATTACGGCCCATTCCCTCTCCTAGAGAGGAGGCCTGAGTCCCAGCAGTGGGAATGTTATAAGGTTGATTATGCTATACTTACTAGGAGCACAGATATCGTCACGTTCTTGATATCCTACGCCGCAGGAGCATCGTCCATCTTCGCACACGGTGTGTTCAGTCTCCGTACATTCCTGCGTCATCTGGCATTCGTCTCCAAGCGCTGGAACAAAAAACAATTGAATTCAAACCAAATGGACCTTTTGTAGCAAATAGGCTCCGCGTGCTACGTAGGACCTACGAAGGGTCTACGAATGATCTACGAGGGTATACGAAGGCTCTACTAAGGATCTATGAAGGGTCTACGGAGGGTCTACGACGGGCCTACACAGAGTCTATGAAGGGTCTACGAAAGATCTACGAATGGTCTATGAAGTTTCTACGAAGTGTGCTACGCTTTTATGATTCTAGCAAATTCGCAATTTCATCACGGCGACAATGGCCGACTGTCGTAGCAAGTAAACTACGCATGCTACGAAGGGTCTACGAAGTTTGCTACGCTACATGCGTAGCAAAAGAAAGGGGAACTGTCTACAGCTCACGTAAGAAAAATATTAATGCTCCCGAAAAATCTACATTAATTTTCCGGGGGCCAAATCCTGTATCAAATAACTGCTGCCACTCCGGGTAGAGCGAAAGGAAGTGTCAGACTTTTACTGACTAAAATTCACCTGTTTTCCTATAGCCTTTTTTTATTTACTCGTGTTACTACTTTTTGTAAGTTTCAAGTACATTGGTCCAAAGAATATTTTGCATATTAATGAATGTCCCCCTTTCGACCCCTTCAAAAACTAAATTTTCAAAAATCCCTTCTTAGTACTCGCCTACATTATTAATACCTGAAATAAACGATAAATAAATAGGAAATAAATAAAATACCGTGATCACGGTATTGAACACAAATTTAATTTGGACATTAATAGTAAATAAACAGTTTTATAACAAAATACCCCCATTTATAAAAAAATGTACGCTCATGTAATGCATTCAAGAACCAACTAGCACAATATATAAGAAACAATTATAAAATATCTACTTAAAGACTGAATGCATTGGATGAGTTTAACAACTTACATACGCGGTGACGAACCCTTGTTATATATTATTTAGTGACTTTGTGTCTTTTTTGAGAAATAAATATCTTTAAACCTATTAAATCCTTCAAAATCATGTTTTTATAATTCGAACCAGTCTTTATTATGATTACTTTCTGAAAATAATAATACAGTACTCTCTTATTAGTGTAACTAGTTGCTACCTGCGCCTTTGTTCACATGGAGTTTAATAACATTACTTTCCTTTTTAGGGGAAAATCGTATAAAAAAAGGTTTCTTTACTTCACAGTTTAAAGTCACATAATATATTCCTATTACTCGTAAAGAAATACCTATGCTAGGTTTTAAATTCATACTTCATCTTGGCGAGGCAGGCTCAGAAATTTCTGAGTCGATGTTATGTTCCACGGGAACGTGACCTCCACGGTTGAATTCTGATAAATAGCTAGTTATATATATAAGTACAGCCTAGATCTTATAACCTAACTTCACCGTCAAAATCTGTATATCTATTTCGTTTATGCCCATGTATTAAGTCCCGATGTCACTGGAAAATAAAAAGTATCCTACGCTACTCATTACAATATTAACTATATCCCGGTGAAAGTCCCGTATTTTTTTTTTAACCGTTTTGAAGACGTATTCCGTGGTTTGAAATACTGTCAACGTTAGAAAATCAAATGTAGTCTAAGCTAATTTAATATAAAAACAAGCACAAACACTTGTTTTTATATTAAATGACTTTTATTTTGGAAATAAGTTTGAAAAACAAAACACATCGATTTTTTTTTAATTTATACAAGATGAGGCCGGTGTTTCCTAACTGACTACCCTGAAAATAAATAAACTCAGAAACAAATTCAGAGGTCAAAGTCTTTTTTATAGTCCATGCAGCAAACAGACAATTTCCTACTACTTATTGCAACAAACCACCAACCATAATATAAATATATTAATGTTTATAATACCGTAATCACTCGTATTGACTCGTGAATACCGTTATTAAAAAAATCCATTAAATATCCGTTATCACGGTATTACGGAATCCCGGAATACCGGTATTGAAAGCTCTAGTCGGGCTGCTCTAAAATTCCGAGTTCGCTTCGCTCGCTCCTTAGACTGATATCGCGGGTTTGGCCTAGGTAAAACTAGTTCATCCTAAAATCGGTTATGGCTGGTAACATATAGATTTATTATAATAATATATAATTAATATTCCACAACTATCACACAACGCCATTTAGTCCCAAACTAGGCAAAGCTTGTGATATGAGTACAAGACAACTGATAAATATACTTATACATTTCTTAATGCATACATATTATGGATAAATAACACCCAGACACAGAACAAATGATCGTGCTCATCACACTAACATTTGTTTTGGGTGAGAATCGAACCCACGACCTCTGGCATAACAGTCAGGGCCACTAACCACTAGACCAACAGGCAAAGTTCATACTCACATAATCCACTGGTCAGACACAGTCCATCGATGTTAATGGTGCCATCCGGACAGGTGCATATCCTCTGGCCCTGTTCATTGGGTAAACACAAGATCTCCAAGTTACCGGCCAAGCAGTCACTATTTTGTTCACAGGTTTCACCTATACCTGAGAAGAAAATAATAATATCATTTTTTATATAATTTATTGATAGTCGTAATTTTTTTATATAGCCTCTTTTTAACCGACTTCAAAAAGGAGGAGGTTATATGTTCGGTTGAATGTATGTTCTTTTCTCGGTCAATTGTGGACTGATTTTGAATTTTTTTTATTGTTTGAAAGGTTATGCTTTTGAGTTGGTCCCATAGAAATATTGTTATGATCTGATCATGAACTTCGAAGATATGAAACAGAACTCCTCATAGGATCACAGCAGAACCGTCGTAACAAGTAAAATTGCTTTGTTTATACGTGTAGTCGATGACTGACTGAAAGTAGAGTGGGAATATATCGAACTGATCTGATGATGAACCCTGAACCATAGGCACCGAAACTCTGTAATAAATTAATGTAATCTAACCGTGTTTGGGATTGTTAGAATTGTCATGAGATGCACTCTGGCTATAAAGTATTTAAATTTGGCTGAGGGGTACAATAACTAAAAAGTGTAAAATAAAAAACTTTTTACAAAAAAATAATACAACCGACTGAAAGTAAAAAAAAACACTGAAAAGTGCAAAATAACTTTAATTTCGGAAGTCGGTGTTAAGTAACGAAGAGACAAAACTATTATAGAAACACCGACTTCCAAAATTAAAGTTATTTTGCACTTTTCAGTGTTTTTTTTTTTACTTTGAAGTCGGTTGTATTTTTTTTTTTGTAAAAAGTTTTTTATTTAAAATGTGAATGTGAGAACACTGTAGACTCCACGTATTCTTAGATTACTTCCTATTACGACTCACTTTTTTTTATTATGATTATTTTTATTGTGCTATTGGGTACAATATCGACTGGTCTACACCGTTCTTACATAATATCTATAAATACTGTAGTAATTACGGAAATATTGTAACGTCAACATTTTTTTTTAAAAGAGTAACCATGGTGTTTCTCACTGGAACCGTGCACTAGCTTCTGACCTTTTATAAGTACCCATGTAGGCATATGTGAAATAAAAATATTTGAATTTTGAATTTATATATTTTTTAATGTTGAGTTGTTTAAGAAAAATATTTAAAAACTAGCTGACCCGGTGAACTTCGTACCGCCTAACAGTCAATGAATGTAGTATATCTGTCGATATAGTCAACCGATTCCGATGAAACAAAGCCCATTAATATTATGAAATTCGTCGATTTCATACATTTTACGTGATGCGCGCTCTACTAAAAACTTATACAGATTTATTATATGTATAGATGTAAGTTTTAGGTATATCTAGAAAATAAATGATATTCCAACAACTATCTCACAACACCATCTAGTCCCACACTAAACAGAGCTAGTGCTATGAGGAATTAAACCCACGAGCTCCGGCATAGCAGTCAGGGCCACTAACCACTACACCAACAGGCTAGTCTAATCTATGACGCAACATGAAACTAAAAATCAAACCCTGCATGAGGCCTGCTGTTCACGGACGGGTACCTAGCTTCATCGACGCGTATTCGTCATACGCTTGGCGTACGACTGCTCACGGCTTACATATTTTATTGTTTAGTTTGTTTTGTAATGCACCAAGTGCAGGTGGATAGCTAGCGCCGTATCAGCCGTATAATTGATACAGGGCCCCCAGGTTTCAGGGGCCCCGACTTTTGGAAGCGTATGCTTCTGCTGTTAGTAAAACGTTGTTCACAAACTCAAATTCTTACTATTAAGATGCTCACAAATTGTCCTGCCGTTTCGTCTATGAAGCTACGCTTCTGTAAACAGTAGGCCCAGAACCATCTAGAACTTACCAGCGAATAACCGGCACATATTCCTCTGACTATCTGAGTGGGGTAGAGTGGGGTAGAGTAGGGTAGAGTAGAGTAGAGTAGGGTAGAGTAGGGTAGAGTAGGGTAGAGTAGGGTAGAGTAGGGTAGAGTAGGGTAGAGTAGGGTAGAGTAGGGTAGAGTAGGGTAGAGTAGGGTAGAGTAGGGTAGAGTAGGGTAGAGTAGGGTAGAGTAGGGTAGAGTAGGGTAGAGTAGGGTAGAGTAGGGTAGAGTAGGGTAGAGTAGGGTAGAGTAGGGTAGAGTAGGGTAGAGTAGGGTAGAGTAGGGTAGAGTAGGGTAGAGTAGGGTAGAGTAGGGTAGAGTAGGGTAGAGTAGGGTAGAGTAGGGTAGAGTAGGGTAGAGTAGGGTAGAGTAGGGTTGAGTAGGGTAGAGTAGGGTTGAGTAGGGTAGAGTAGGTTGAGTAGAGTAGAGTAGGTCGTTGCCGTTTCGTCTATGAAGCTACGCGTCCGTGAACAGTAGGCCTAGAACTATCTAGAACTTACCAGCAAATAACCGGCACATATTCCTCTCACTATCCCAAACGGCTTGCTCTGGAATGCATTCGCAGTTGCGGAAAAACCAATTTTCCGCATCAGGTGGTCCACATACGCTAGCAGCTCCGAACGTGTGGCACATGGGGTCGGACACGCACGAATCCGTGATGCGGCGGGTAGCTGGAGCGGAGAGAATGGAACAAAATAGCATAGAATAGAATAGAGTAGAATGGCATACGTCATAGAGTCACTTTAAACTAGATGAGGCCGGCAAATGCTGGCTGAACCCTACGAGATAGATCAAAAAAAATGTACTACAGAATTGTACACCTTAAAAAGGTCTACAAAAAAGTCCATGATAGTATATGTCTATCTCTTAGGGATAATCCATAATAACCATTTTTAATTTTTTTACTTTTTACGAGAAATAATTGCTTATTTACGAAGCGATTGAAAGCAATACAGCATTAATTCTTATCCAATTAAGTAACTTAAATACATTGTGCATTTAATATAGATCAATAGGGCCCTTTACAGCATGTAATTTACATGGATATTTTCGAAAATATTACAGATTTAAAATGCAGGGACGTAGGCTGTTGCTGTGGTACCGGCCGGGGGCCGGCGGCGCGTGCTAAAAAAAGCTGTGAACGTTGTATATAAAGACATTCTGTAGTATATTTAGTATCAGCATTGCACCCGTGCGAAGCCGGGGCGTGTCGCTAATAATAATATTAAGTTTTCCATCGACACGACCACATGCACACCGTTAAAGTTGAACTAGCAACACTGCTCAAGTAATAATCCGATAACCGCGCGCATGTCACACGACTTGTGCCCGCTTAACGCAGTTTTGACCCTAAATGTCTAATCTTATTGTGAATGGAGTTCAGTACCAAGCTAGTACTCCACTAACATACCTTTAATACAATCTCTCATGTTCACGTCGAAGTATACATTAGCTGGGCAACCGCAAACACCATCTTGTACAAAAGCCAAAAATCCTGCACATTGTGCCTCAGTGGACGGTGAACCGAGTTCTGAAAAAAAAAACAATTTAAATATAAGATATCATTCCTAAATACATACATAGCATAGTCGGCCTTATAATGTTCCCACTGTTGGGACTCAGACCTCCTCTCTAGGAGAGGGGATGGGCCGTTATCCACCACGCGGGCCCAGTGCGGGTTGGTGGATGTCACATGTCTTCGAATTTTTGGTTCTAGGACATACATATTATAGATAAATTAATTAATGGAATGCCGTCCACTGACGCTGTCACTCGGTCCCTTCGTGAAAAGGTAACAGGGCACGTGAAGCAGGATGGGAGGTGGGCCATGGTCTGCGGAGAGACGCCGCATAAACACTGAAGATCGTAACCATACGACAACGCCGTGAACGTGGAGATTGTCTTTGCTGCGCTCAAGGGTGCGGAATCTGCTTAGAGTATTTCAGATTGGCTACCACAACTGTTGCCCAGGTTACAGGCTTTCGGATGGCTCGATAAAATCATCAGGGGGAGCTTCTTTCGACAAAGGCCACAAGGTCGTAACAAACATACAACATGAACAGTGTAATGATTTGTCTGGACCAACACTACTCCTTCGACAGACGTCGCGTAATTCAACTAATTAGTTCGGAAATTACTTTATTAAAATTTTTTGTATTATCTAATGTAGAAGCATTTTTTTCAAAGATTGTAAATGTGAGTACCATGGAGTTTTATATGGTTGTAAGTTACTATTGGACTTGTTCGATATTTAAATGAGCATGGCAGTTGAGAGTTTGTCATGCTCACTCAAATGTCTCGCTGATGGTAGCGCGTGTGTTAGATCATTCTGTTCCCTTCAAAATGGTTGAGCTGAGTGGTGTTAATATTCGCGTCATGTCCGTGATGCTGTCAGTTTAGACAGGTCATCACTTAGCTGCCAGTTGCTATTTTAATATCTATATTTAGATTTTTTACTTTGTTTACATTGTTTTCACATAATAGTAGGGACAAGAAACATGTAACCGAGATATTTGTAATACATAACATGATTGAAAAGAGTGTCCATGGAGTTTCTAGCACATTCTTCTCCATAGAGATCTACGCTTTGGAATGTGCAATTAACATCATTTTTTCTGACTGACTTCTTGACATTTCAAAAGTGACTGTAAATGGCTTATTTGAAATAAAATCTTTGACACATTCTTACCTGCTAAACACTGCGTTCCAGCAGCATTAGGATAATATCCCCTGGGACAAACGCAGACCCCGAAAGCAGAACACAGGAATGGCCCGTTGCATTGGTCGGAGGTGGTACAGGCGCTGCCGTGGTTTCTACCGACAGATGTTGTCGTTAAGGTGACATTGGTCTTCATCTTGATTACGGGTGTGAAAGCGGAGGCTGAAAGGGGGAGTCATTTATTAGTGGTGTAGACAAGAAGGGCAATTGCAAAAGATGGCTTCCAAAATGTTGTCAAAAGGATATAATACTATATATGTTTTTTTTTTGGGTGGGAAAATCATCTGATGACATCCCTCGGGCGTCAGGACTCGGGCCCATCTTCGGCGGAGCGTGAGGGCGTGTCAGACTTTTACTGACTAAAAAACCACTCCTGTTCTTTCTTTGCTATTGTTCCAGGGCCCCGAGGATCTCTTTTGCATCAACCACGGCCCCATTCGGCTTCGACTCTGCTGGGCCCCTACGGTTGCTGACATCTCCTTGAGGCGCGCGTGGAACACTACGCGCCGTCGACGACTTGGGCTCGGTCCGGACGGACGGACAAGCGGAAAGCCCGCGCCTACGATGATGTATATGATTATGTATCATCATCATCATATGTATCATCGTTGGCGTACATGTATTTTACATTTTAGTTACCTTTTTGTAAATTTATTGTGAATGTGGGGACCATGTGGACTACTTTTTCCTTTTGTTTGATCTTAACGTAATGTCTGGCAGTTTTGAGTACTTTTGCGGCCTACTCAAATGTCCTTTCTTTGGTATTGTTCGTCGAGTCGTTGAGCTCCTTAGTAGTCCTGAATTGAGCTACACGAATACTGACCAATGCTTGCACTGACTGGACATGTCCACTCAGAACTGTATGGTTCTTTCCTCAAAAGACCTTCTCAGATTCCAATCTGCATGGATCTCATATGATTTGACCACCCACATGTTTGCTGTATGGACTTTAAACGAGACTTTTAAAGTCGAGACTTTTAAAGTAAAGAGAAGAATTGATTTTTGAATTAAATTGACTTTTGAATTCAATTGATTTTTGAATTTAATTTATTTCTGAATTAAATTGATAGATTTTTTAACCGACTTCAAAATGGAAGAGGTTTTTAAAAATTTAATTGGACTTACGGTTAGCGCTATTAATACAAGTGAAGGTCCTCGGATCACAGGCACCATTGGTGAATTTACAGTCTTCATCCAAAACGCAGCCATCGCCAACAGCTGGAAAAAGAAGTAGAATCATCATTATCCTGATCATTTCAACCGAAAGACGTTCACTGTTGGACATAGGCCTCCCCCAAGTGTCCACAACGACTGGTCCTGTGCGTCTCGCATCCATCGGATTCCCGCGACCGTCACAAGGTCATCTCTCCACCTTGTGAAGGCCTCCCCACCCAACGCATCCTCCCGGTACGGGGTCACCACTCCAGATTCTTCTAGCCCTATTAACTACTTATTCTACGAGCAATGTGCTCTGCCCTTACCACTTTAGAGCTTGTGCTATGAGTACTAGACACCTGATAAACATACTTATATATTTATTATAGATAAATTACACCCAGACATAGAACAAATGATCGTGATCATCACACAAACATTTGTCTTGGGTAGGAACCGAACCCACGACCTCCGGCTTAGCATTCAGGGCTACTAACTAGACCAACACAGGCCAGTCAAAATTAAGGTGTACATAGCGCTAAATTAAGGCATAGCGCCTACTACTAATCTTACTGTCTTAAAAAACATATAAAAGTATAAAATGAACTTACCATGGCCAATCTTCCTGCACTCCCCTCTCTGCCTCTCATAGTACCCATCCCCGCAAGCACATCTACCCTCATTGCATGCCATGTTGTATGGGTCTCTGAGGGCCCCGAAACACTCCTCATTCCTGTCACAGGCTTCGCCGTAGTCAACCGACTTCCAACAGCGTCCGATGAAGTAGTGGAAACCGGGTAGACAGTCGCATTGCCCTTCTGTAAAGAAGATGATTTCGATGTTATTGTAAATGAAAATTGATTGTTGTAATGTCGCAGGGCAATGGAAAGGGCTAAGCTTGGAGTTTCCTTGCGTGATCGAATCAGAAATGAAGATTTTGATCTGTAAAATATTAATTTGAGTAAGTGTATAAAAAAATAATTATTATATCTTTTGACTTACCAGTTTCATCTTCGTCTCGTCTGCATCGGAAGCTAGTGAGTAGATTCGAACACTGCAGGTCATCTCTACAAGTGGAAGTGAAGTATGGAGCAGCTGGAACAAAACAAAAAAGTATTTATACATTAAGTAGTTACTTTTTATTTTATTGTTGTTAGTCCTGTGCGAGTCTCAAATAAATGTTTTCTTTCTTTCCTTCTTTTCTTTTTTTCTGGAACAGTGTTTCAATCTATATTTCGTATTACGAGTCACTGTTTGTTAGAGTATTAGGTAAATATAATAATGTTAATAAAACCTAAGGGTGGAGTCCCGGTGTCCTGAAATACAGGCCCCAAGCCTAGTTTAGGCACCATTCTCTCACAATATGCTTACTGTATCTACTTTTACCGTAGAAACTGTAATTATTGTGTTTTGTGGCGAGAAAATAAATCTTATTATCATTACTGTAGCTATTTCTCTACCCAAAGCAACAATGAAAAACCGGGCAAGTGCGAGTCGGACTCGCACACTGAGGGTTCCACACAAACTTACCTATGAAAACTGTTCAATTTCCGAATTGAGTTACGAAGTACTACAATTTTCCCTTAATTGTGCTTCCAATCTGGAAATCTCTTAACCGACTGCGACCCAGGTTGGTCGCTGTAACAATTTGGCCAAATGGGGCTTCCTCGACCCATCTCTAACACAGTGTTAGTGTGGAGCCGCAGCACAGGACATGCGTCCTTTGCTATGCTGTCCATCCTGCACAACCACCTGCAGTTTTCAGGATCTATACGAGGCGTATAACAGAGCCGTAGAGGTTGCCAAATACTGGTCAGATAAAATTTAGTTAGAGTACATCGACACGAAAAGAAGAAGAAGAAGTCCACTTAAGACTCCAAAAGCCTTAGCTTATCTTTGTTTTCCATATGTCGCAATAGTTTTTCACCAACCGGTGTTGTCCTTGGGTGCACTATCATAGCGCGTACAAAGATAATCGTCAATTGGTATCAAGATCCATTAAAATTATCTAAAGGGGCTCTGTGAATTGGCTTCGGCCCCTCGTAAGCCTTCCTAAGGTGATTTTAAAAATGAAACCATTACACTTTTTAAAAATAAATTGTCAGCTTAATTTTTTCAAACCTCCTGAGAGCCACGCGAACGCCGGCGGTCGCGCGTGATGTCATCGCGCATTCGGCCGAAAGTCAAGCGACCGCCGGCGTTCACTCTCTCCCACTTCATTGTAGGGCCTATTTTCAACACTTAGAGACTACTTTTGTATGAACAAGTTTGATTACTTACGTTCTTGGATAAATTTCCTATAAATTGAACGCATTATATTTTATAGTCTCTACCCTCAAATTTTTTTTTTCTTTTTAATTTTTAAATAGTCATATTCCCGCCACCATTTTGTTTATGGCGCCCCTGCAGTTTGACAGTTCTTGACAGTTCTTGTTCGTGAAAAGGCTAAATGATGATAATTTTTTTTTTGACACTGACATTATTATTATTATTATTTTTTGACATATTATTTTGTGATGATTAATGACATTGATTTATATTATTATTATCTTTTTTGACATATTTTGTGATTATTAATGACATAAATCTTGTAAACTTTTATTTGACATATTGTTTTGTAATTATTAATGACATCAACTTGTATAACTATTATTTGTCATATTATTTTATAATCATTAATGACATCAATTTTTTAAAGTTTTATTTGACTTATTATTTTTATAATTACTAATGTGAAAATTTTTTATAACATTTTTGACATATTATTTGTATTTGACATAGCATAGTCGGCCTTATAATGTTCCCACTGTTGGGACTCAGGCCTCCTCTCTAGGAGAAGGAATGGGCCGTAACCCACCACGCGGGCCCAGTGCGGTTTGGTGGATGTCACATGTCTTCGATTTTTTTGTTCTAGGACATGCCGGTTTCCTCACGGTGTTTTCCTTCACCGTTTTAAGAGCAGTGGTGATGAAATAAATTACACAAAGTAATGCGCTTGACTGGGTTTGAACCCGCAACCTACAACTCGTAAGTCGGGGCCATTACCACTCGGCCACCACTGCTCATATGTTTGCTGTATTTGACATATTACACATAATTATTAAATACATTAATTTATATCCAAAAGGTAATTAGTTAAATTGTAATCAGATGTTATGTGTGTCCATTGAATTCAAACTAAATAAAACTGTTTTGCATGCCTAGTTTGTATATATTATTTTATAGGTCCAGGATTTTAGGGTCCTGAGATAAATAAATGGATAGTAAAGAAAATAATAATAATAAAATAATAAAAAAGGCGATCAGGCGGCTTGCGTGATCGCATAAAGAATGAAGATATCCGCAGGAGAACCAAGGTCGCCGACATAGCCCGAAGAATCGCCAAACTTAAGTGGCTGTGGGCAGGGCACATTGCTCGCAGAACGGATGGCCGATGGGGCCGAAAGGTTCTAGAGTGGCGACCGCGCACCGGAAGACGCTGCGTTGGAAGGCCTCCTACAAGGTGGACCGACGACCTGGTGAGGGTCGCGGGAGTGCGGTGGATGCGAGAAGCACAGGATCAGGCATTGTGGCGACGCTTGGGGAGGCCTATGTCCAACAGTGGACGTCTTTCGGCTGAAATGATGATGATGAATAAAAAAGGAAAATAATAATAATAAGTATATTTCAATAAATTGTTCACAAAGGTTCAGTAACAGGTTTATGCTCAGTTTATGCGCAAATTTTGATTCTCGCTACAAAATCAAAGCCTTTATGGTACTTCCTTTTGACCTAGAATCTTCAAATTTAGCATGAAGCAATGTCTCTTAACACAAGTAGATAGGAAAAATTCTGAAAACTGTTAGTTTGTAGTTACGTCATTAATTTTTTTTTTCGATTCGGAAAAATCTTCGTAACTGAATTCGGGAAATGAACTGTTTTCATAATGTAAGTTTGAACGAAACCCTCAGTGCGCGAGTCCGACTCGCACTTGCCAAGTTTTCTTTCTTTCTTTCTTTATTCTATCTTTTACAAAGAACTACTGACCTGCAACACACGCGGTTCCTCCCAATACGAGCTGGTATCCGGCAGGACACGTGCACATTCCTTCTCGACATACAGATCCTGCAGGCAGCGAGCACTCGACGTCTTCTGTGCACATCCAGATTGACAGCACGGAGTGGCTTTGCAGGATGCAAGCTGTGGGGAAAGATATTGTTGTAACATGGGTCCTGTAATTCTTTATTATACACCAAAACAAGGTATTATAACTAGAGTTCGGAATTAGGTAGAGTTATTCATGTACTTGCATAGAAATGTTGATATTAATACGGATCTTCCCGGGATTTCTAATGAACAATCCCGCGTAGCCAATAATATTACAAATAAATAGTAATAAAAACCTCAGAGATAGATAAGACAAATAAAACAAAGTAAATAACATATAATTTTTATTAATATTTTTCATTGAAAAAGATCTCTCTACGTCAACTGAGGTGAGCTTAACAAAGAACAATGTCAGATGTCCATAGTAACTTTGGCTCAGTATTAATTTGTCATGGACAGTGAATATTCTTACGTTTATTTGAATTGTTTAATGTCAAAAGCATTTCTGTGATTTCCACTTTTACATTGAACTTCTAAAAAAAAATTATTTAGACATTTTAAATTGTAGGTTATGTATTTTTACAGAGTTAATTAAACAACAGTATTTTTTTTTTTTACCATTATCAATCATTATCATCATAATCAATTTCATTATTAAATTCAATTAACAATTCATCAAGAAATTGTGCAGGGGGCTCAATATTGTTTTGGTGCCGAGCCCTCATCCTCTTAAGTAATGCAGGAAGAATTTTTTCGCTATATTTCCGAGTGTCATAAAAATTCTGCTCTTTAAAATTAATCTCGGTATTTGAGGCATGTGCACTTTATTCTTTCGCTGTATGAAATCAGTATAAGAGCCTATGTTCATGAAATCTATTAGAGAAGAAATCCTTCACGTGACCCAAAGGCTGGCTTTTACCTCAGTCAGATATTAAGCAATGCCATACAAAGTGGCAATGCCGCCAGTTTTATGAGTATGTATGTCGACTGGAAGACAGCGATGCGGAGGAATTTTTTAACGCCATGTTTTAGCTAGGAGTGTATATGTTGCAGTCAAAACTCTTAACCAGTCTAAAGTACTTTTGACTGAACAGGTTGGTCAAAAGTGGTTTTGACTGAAAATTATTGGTTATTAATACTTTTGACTGCATATTTGCGGTTAAAAGTACATTTGACTGACGCTCGTCGTCAATAGTAGTTTTTACAAAAAAAAAAGACCCAGTACCCTCATTTTTATGCCATAACTGTTTTTGTATTAGTTCATTCGTGTCGTCGCACTAAGTACCTTCAAGTAGCTTCACAGGCTATCCGCACACCCCGCCTCAGCCTGTTCCCGTGCAGCATATAGACAGTACGGACGAGTCAAGTGAGTATGGGTCGTTTTGACCCTTGTGTGACGTTATATGTTAGTGTATTTTTTATTTCAAAACACATATCTACAAAGAAATAAACTCAAAATAATATTATTTTGAGTTTATTTCTTTGTAGATATGTCGTCAAATCGTTTGAATGACCAAAGAATAGCAGATATATCAGAAGAGGAAGACTTTGAAGGTGAAATTTCGTCAGAAATTGAAGACCATTTGGATATTGATAATTACGATTCAGATTCCGGTCAGAATGGTGATGATAAACTCCTTGAGGACAATGAAGTTTCTGAGCCTGAAAATTTACGTTTCAGTTTGCTGCAAAGACCCGACTTGAATGATGTGCCTCTGAAATATGTCCGTCAAGGTTTCTACCTGGGTAGGAATGGCACTCAACGGAACAATGAAGAGCCTCCAAAAACTTTCGCACCAGTAGTCACTATTATAAACCAAGTACCAGGGTCAATCAATGAAGCAAAAGATACACTGACGCCTCCCGATTGCTGGTGGATATTTTTTTATAATATTTTTTTTTTTTGTTTATGTTAGCTAGCTTAAATTAAAAAAGTTAAAGTTATTTTTTAGTTCCTATATCGTAAAAAATAAGATTTAGCTCGGTTAGTCGTTAGTGGTCTCTTGAATTTTGTGATTTATAATACTTTTTTTCTCTGAATACATGATAACATAAATAATAATTTTTAAGTTTGTTTTGTTATCCTCTTTCTAAATAATTTACAAATAATCCCGAATTTTAATTAAGTTATTAAAAACAATACATTCAAAATCTGGGTCTTTTTGACCCTCGCGCGACTGTTCATGACTTAAAAAAAGACGCGAGTACCAGTGGGTTAACTGCAATAAAGCATCAGTCAAAAGCACTATTAACTCGTTAGATGTGAATAAAAAAGATAATTATTAAATGTGAAATCGTTTATTGCATAAAAATTGGCATTACAATCAATACAAAGAAAACATACACTTAAAAATTGTCATTAAAATAGGTAATCAGAAAATTCACAGGCTATAAAAACACAGTACCAAATTTACTTTAATCGCTTTTCTTACAAATACATGGTAAACACATTACTCCAAAAGTCAAAAAAATATCCATTAATTGATATGCAACTTTAGCAGCCCTTTTTGATGTCAGTGGTCGCATAATTACAAATTTAGTCAAAAGATCCTGATAAACCATAATAAATTTATGCCCGCAATCTTCTTCCGACTGCATTTCACTAAGATCGACTTGGCAGCGGCTGTTCATTTCAGTGTGCAGGATCGGTTTCGAAACCAGTCCCCTCCTTTTCTTGATTTTCTTCCTTTGGCATACTTCGCACATTAATAATATATATTATTTTGTAACCTAAGCGTACTTCTTTGCCGTTTCATTCTTAAGTCTATCGCGACCACCATGTCCTACAGAAATATGAGCAGCATCAATAATGTCGTAGATTTCCACATCCGGCAAAAAATATTTGACAGGTGCTGTGTTTGTAACCAATTTTTTTATACCACAAACTTTAATGATGTTAAAGCGTTTTAGTCTGTACTGTAATCGTGTTTGCTTTTCATCAAATTTCACATCTTCCACATCCATTGCAAACTTCTATCTTCTTCTAGCGTTCTTTCTTTTCGTAGTCACTCATTTTTGTTCTAACATCAGCACGTTCTCCTCTAATAATGAGTAATATAAAAGTTTATATGTGCGTTTGTCGTTATTTTTATCGACCACATTAACTTTTTAAGAGTTTTGACTGATACGTCCAGTCAAAACCACTTTTGATGGAATCACTGTCAAAAGTACTTTTAACCAGCTCCATTGGGGAAAAGTACTTTTAACTGTTATTTTAGTCAAAAGTTTTATTGACTAAAGCATACGGTCAAAAGTACTTTTGACTGATTTTGCTAGTCAGTAGTACTTTTGACTGGTTAAGAGTTTTGACTGCAACATATACATATTACACCACTATGTTTTAATTAATACAAAAAAAATTGAGCTCTATCCGTACACGTTATTGATCCCAAAATTGTCCACGAAAATTCGTCATAATTGGTAAATTCATAATTGAATCAATCTTTCATAACAATTGCTACTAGAAAATACTACGCACAGTGTTTTTCCGCTGTCACTAGTGTCACTTGTAAAAATACAACAAAAGAAAAATACGGACAAGTGACACTAGTGACAGCGGCTAAACGCGATTATGCGAGCCAAACGTTAAAACGCGATTAGTTTTATTGGTGAATTCCGCCCTTAGAAACAATCACAACTTTAACACAAAACATTTGATTTTATAACACATAAGATTAGTTAATTATCATTGCATAAGATGTCAAGGAGAAAAATAATTATCAGTAATTATCAGTAATAATGACACAAAAATACAAAACAAGAAATAAAAATGGGATTTGATAATTACATTACAATATAGAAATACATGAATGTCTAATTGAATTAAATGATTGAATTAAATTAGTGTATGTAGACGACGAGCAATAGGTAGCTCGCCGTCCGACCGCCCGAGTCATCCACGCGCACCTCAAAGATGACGACATGTATCTATGACAGCAAAACCGTAGGAACCCAGCAGGATTCTTGGCCGCTAGGACCACGGGAATTTCTAAAAGGGATACCATGGAACTAAAACGCAAATGGCAACTGAATGACACAACTGGGTTTTAGTCAATAAAAGTCTGACGACGCCCTCTCACTTCACCCTAGAGCGAGAGAAGTCATTGGATAATATCCCACATCAAAAAGACACGTAGCTTTTTTTAGTTCTTTTTTTGCCATTTTCTTTCCTCAGATAATAATAGCCCAAGGTCCCAGAAACTCCAGACTTCTATTATCATCATTATTTCCACAATGACCGATCTTGTGCGTCTCGCATCCATCCATCACCAGGAAATCGGTCCACCTTTGAGGACTTTTAATGCTTCATCTTCCGGCACGCGTTCGCTACTCCAGAACTTTTCAGCCCTATCGACCATCAGCCCCCCTAGCTAAGTTACAACATCGTGACGACATAAGTGACGTCATCTCAACGCTCAGTCACGTGGTCAGAACAAAGGAAACGGAGGCGTGGCCTACTCGAGGTGATCAACGAAAAGAGAATCGAAACGAAACGGTTGTAACTTGGCTAGGGGAGCAGTTCTGCGAGCAATGTGCCTGCCCACTGCCATTTAAGTGTGGCGATTCTTCGGGGATCGACTGGTTATTGGTTTTAAAACGCAACAATAGCGAACTATAACCGTATAGTTCATTAATAGCACACTGTATTTTCAAATTACCCAATGAGAATGTCATACGCCAGAAAGTCTGACCAGTCAGTTTCATCATCATCATCATCATTTCAGCCGATAGACGTCCACTGCTGGACATAGGCCTCCCCCAAATGTCGCCGCCATGAACGGTCCTGTGCGTCTCGCATCCATCGGATTCCAGCAACCTTCACCAGGTCATCGGTCCACCTTGTAGGGGTCCACCTTCCAACACTGCGTCTACCGGTACGCGGTCGCCACTCAAGAACCTTTCGGACCCAACGGCCATCTGTTCTGCGACCAGTGTGCCTAGCACATTGCCACTTAAGTTTGGCGATTCTTCGTGCTATGTCGGCAACCTTGGTTCTCCTGCGGATATCTTCATTTCTGATTCAATCACGCAAGGAAACTCCGAGCATAGCATTAGCTTTCCATTGCTCTTTGGGTGACTTTGAGCTTTTTGATAAGGCCCATTGTGAACGACCACGTTTTGGAACCATATGTCATCACTGGCAACACGCACTGGTCTGACTGTCGTCCACCGTCAGTCTATCCATGGAATATCGTGTTGCCCAGTAACTGGACTGTGGACGTCTGATAGGCAGTCGCTCCATGTAGAACACGGGTATTCAGCCGCAACCGCTTAGACTGGATGCCGACCCCAGACTAGTTGCGAAAAACTTTTTTTAGGTTCATCCAATGCCTTCTCGCGTACTAGGGCGGAGTGAGAAGGTGTGTGATTATTACTGATTAAAACCCACTTCTATGTTCCTTTTTTGACTTGCTTTCGGCCCCGGGTTTTCCATTCAGAAGCGAACCCATGGCCCCAGTAGGCTTCGGCCCTGCTGGGCCCCTTCGGTTTTGCTGACATCTCCTCTAGGCGCGCGTGGAACAGTACGCGCCGTCGACAGTTGGGTTAGGGAGATGATGATTTTCAACTTACCTAATATTAAAAACGCTTTTCCTGACCACATTTTGGAATAATTTACTACTATAATATTAATTAGTCTAATTAAATATACTCTAAACACTACGCCCTGAAGCGGGGCACGTTTTAATAATAAGCTTAAATAAAATATTTATCTTTAAATCGATAATAATCATAGTTTAGGAGATAATCGGGAGACTCGCCATAGATATCGGAAGGTTTAGAATGGAATAGAATTTATCTGATGCAAGCAATACAATAGGCAACTACAACACTAAAAAAAAACAAAAAAGTACAGATTTACAATAGGTAGATGATGATAAAGATGATAGATGATGAGAATGAACAAGATTTAATAATAATTATCCTTTTTACATCACCTGCTCGATAATGCCCTTTTGTAAGTCATACTTAAAGCAAGCTACCATCACTTAAAGCAAGTAATTCTGTCCCTAAGGAGATAATGTAGTATGAGCGATCCCTATGGATTAATGAGATTTGAATTTGGAACGTCAAAAACATTGAGTGCATAAAACAAGCTTATACAAAGATCAAACTGGCCACTAACAAAAAAAAAGAATGAAATGTGGTTACTGAAGAGTCTTAAAAAAAAATATGAAGAAAGCCCTTCTTTCATTTTTTTTTTTCAGAGACTAGAAAATTAATACTATAGATTCTTAGAGTAGTGAAATTTATTTGTTTCAAATCTCAAAACATTTTGAGTTGTAAATAATACTTATATTTCTCTAACTTATTGGTTTTAGTAAATTGTCTTTTAGTTATCTCAGAGATGATGTAAAAAGTAGAGTATCTAACACAGAGATAAACCTGTTTTTGTGTTGGGTGGCTTGAATTCCTCACTTCACTCAGGTTTCTATATTAACTCCCTCGCAATGATCGGGAGTTAATTATATAAATCCCTCACAAGCGTTCGGGAGAGGCCGATTTTTTTTTCGTTCTGCTAGCGCAGCGGCTTCGCCCGCGATATGTTCAGTTTCTCTATATAAACTTTGGACCCCGGTTTCGCCCCTTAAAGAAAATCTTGTGCAAAATTTAACACTATTATGCTTTGTAGTTTCTGTATAATAACTGTTTTGTTTGTACTTTTCTTTTTTTCCCTATTACTCACATGGTGTCTACATTTTTTTTTCTACTCTCCTTTCCCAGGTAAGTATGCTGGAGGAGATTTCTGTAGAAATAAATATCACCCTTTTACCATTTTTTTCTGTATCCTTCTTCTTTTCTTTTATTCAGCGTATTTAGTTTTATTTACGGCGTAGCTACCGCGCCGTATCAATGATACGGGCCCTCTGAGCTGCCGAGGCCCCGACATGTTCATTCGTAATATAATATCCACAATCTTAAATTCCGAGATGGTGGTCCAACGCCAGCCTATCATTAATAAAAAAAAACGAACTCAATTTCATCTTCGGGGCCACTCAAGGCACGAGTTCAGTGTTAGTAGGATCTATTTTGTACGAAAAAAACTTCAAAAATATTTTATTTGCCCTATTAGGATTAGCTGCGCCACTGCTTTTATTATAATATGTGTTTACATGGATTGTTAAATAAATAAATAAATTCTTTGAATTCAATAGTGGGTAAATTAGTGTCAATATGCATAGCTCAAAATTCAGCCTTTTAATGTTCCCACTGCTGGGATTTAGGTCTCCTCTCTTTATGAGAGGGAATGGGCCGTAATCCACCACGCGGGCCCAGTGCGGGTTGGTGAATGTCACACATCTTCGTGGTTTTAAGCCATGCCGGTTTCCTCACGATGTTTTCCTTCACCGTTTTGAGAGCAGTGGTGATGAAATAAATTACACAAAGTACCTACTCGTTACTCGTAAGTCGGGGCCGTTACCACTCGGCCACCACTAATAATAATAAATAATAATAATATTTCACAACTACCACACAACGCCATCTAGACTTAAACTAAGCAGAGCTTGTGTTATGAGTACTAGACAACTGATAAACATACTTATATGATAAAATAGAGAGCGGTGGTGGCCACCACTTTGAAACTTAGAGCAATGGCTAAGCATTCTTGAATCTTGAATGCCTAGCTATTGATCTAAATCAGACTCTTGTCATTTTAAAAAACTAAACGCCCAGTCTAAACATTCTAAAGTCTATGCACTATCAGCTAATTATGCAGGTGTTCCATATTACCAAATGTATCGATATCCTCGTTTACTTCGCAGCTGTGAGATATAGTCTTATCAGCGTTACATTGTAATAAACTCACGCATATGATTAAAACAAAGTGTGATTCTGCTGTGAATAAATCATGGATTTAAGCTGAAGCCCTATCACAAGTTCTTAACAACACTATCCAATTGACGACCTAAACTGAACTGTTAAAGGAATGGAGCTATATAGGGCGTATAACTCGATCACTCTTTCTCACTTGCACGATTGACATTTTCAAATCAAATCAAATCGTTTTATTTGTTGTACAAGCAGGTACAAAGGTTACAATAGGTGTTAAAATGTTAATATATTCATCATCATCATTTCAGCCGATAGACGTCCACTGCTAGACATAGGCCTCCCTCAAATGCCGCCACAACGAACGGTCCCGTGCGTCTCGCATTCATCGGATTCCCGCAACCTTCACCAGGTCATCGGTCCACCTTCTAGAGGGCCTTCTAACACTGCGTCTTCCGGTACGCGGTCGCCACTCCAGAACCTTTCGGCCCCAACGGCCATCTGTTCTGCGAGCAATGTGCCCTGCCCACTGCCACTTAAGTTTGGCGATTCTTCGTGCTATGTCGGCAACCTTCGTTCTCCTGCAGATATCTTCGTTTCTGATAACAATATATAATTATATTAGTGGTCTACATTCCACTCGCAAACATACAAATATAATACATTTAGGTTTTATAAATGTCGGTACGTATAATTAAAATGTCAGCTAATAAATAAAATAAAAATAGTAGACGATCAAAATAGATTTATCAACAGTAAACCTAATCATCCTACATAAATTCAGTCGTAGAGTAATAAAATTTATTCATTAAAAATTGTTTCAGTCGCTTTTTTAATATAACTAAATTGTGTGTCTTTACTTCTCGGGGAATTTTATTGTATAATACTGGAACCATTATAAATACTTCAGCGGAAAAGAGCTCCCCCTAGCCAAGATACAATCGTTTCGTTTCGAATTTCGTTCTCCAATCGTTCTACAATAACAAAGGATGTAGCGTTGAAAATTGTAGATACGATAACAATTCATTCTGTAATTTTGAACGATGTGAACTTGGCTACGAATTTTCTATTCGTTTGTTCTGACCACGTGACTTAATGTTGAGATGATGTCATTCCCATGCATTTGATTAGTTTCGACTAGCGTTGACGATTGCAGATTATCAACTTGGCTACTATCATACTGCTACTTCGTAAATCTATATATATAAAAGGAGAAACTGACTGACTGACATATCAACGCACAGCCGAAACGACTGGGACTAGAAACATGCAATTCTACACAAGGCTTCCTTTTATTGCGTAGGCGAGCACTAAGAAAGGATTTTCCAAAATTCAGCCCCTAAGGGATTGAAACGGAGGTCCAAAGTTTGTATAGAAAAACCTTTATTCATGTGGGCGAAGCCGCTGGCAGAAGCTAGTATTATATACAATGATGGAAATGTTAAAAGCTTTAATGTTTTAAAATATGGCTTACTACTATCCCTTGAGCCTAATTTGCATATTGCACGTATACATTTTTTTCGATGAAGTTTCCCGAGAACATTTTGAAAAGTCATGGTTGTTTTTTTTAAGGTGGGTAATCATCCGATGACTTCTCCCGCGCTGAGTAGAGCAAGAGGGCATGTCAGACTTTTACTGACTAAAACCACACATGTGTCCTTCAGTTGCCGTTTGCGTTCTAGGACTACGGATTTCCTTTTCAGAAAATCCCTGCGGTCCTAGCTTGCATCGGCCCTGCTGGGCCCCTACGGTTTTGTTGGCATCTCTTTGAGGCGCGCGAACAATACGTGTCGTCGACAACTTGGGCTCGGTCTGGACGGTTACTAGACGGCCGGACGGTGAGCTACCTATTACTAGCCGTCCGCAAGCCCACGCCTAAGTTGGCTGGAAATCAGGGTTGAGGTTCCAATGGCTTGAGGTCGTCCGCATTACTGCTTCGCAGAAGGAGGCGACCGCCTGACATTTCTCCTCGCTCCGGACCATGACCTGTACTAGGGCCCGGCGCGAGAGGTCGTTGCCGCTGATTGCTCCCACAAGGACACGACGCTGCTCCGCATGCAGGTTCACCTCCACCGTATACTCCACGTTCCAACGGTTTTTTTTACCAAGTCTCAGTTAAATCTAAGGGCAGGATCAACGATATTGTATCTAAATTAGCTAAATGTATTTTTAAGTCATAATTAGCTCGTCGTCCGCAAACCCATGCCAACGGTGGATGGAAATCAGGTTTGGGATGGGAGGTCTGAGGAGTATGGAAATCCATTCACTCATGCGTCCGGCCGTCTTCTTCTCTAGCATTGTTGCTTCGCAGAAGATGGCGGCCGCCTGTTATTTTGTAAGTACATATATGTGTATATGTGTGTGTGTTTTTTTTTAAATTGTTATAAACTAGTGCTTGACTGCGATCCCACCTGATGATAAGCAGTGATGCAATCATTGATGGTTACTCGCACTAGTTTATTAAGAGCCTATTCACTCTAGCTTTGAAGACACCTAAATTATAGTTGGACGGGAAGACCGCAGCAGGCAAATTGTTCTAGTCCCTCGATGTACGCGGTATAAACGACGAAGTGAAACGCTTAGTCCGGACCGTTGAAGTTTCAACAACGTAAGGGTGAATACTCGCAGTACGTCGGGTTGTCCGATGGTAGAAAGGAGATGGCGGAATCAAGTCATGCAACTCCCGCACACACGCTCCAAAATGCAACCTGTAAAATACCGAAAGGCTGGCTACCTTGCGGCTGTGATCGTGTGCCCTGTGTGTGCTGTATGTGTGTGTATGTTTTTAGTCTGTAAAAGGCTAACACACCCTCTCGCTCGTTCCACCCAGAGCAGAAGAATTAATTTAATGATTTCCCTCCTCCTTCCTCGTACTTCATACACGATCGAACTTGTGCTTGATAAAGTTTGAAGTAAACAAAAAAAAAAACAAGTGGCAACTCATCGCTAAATCCTTCAGCTGCAGGTGTCCGTCTAGTGGGCTGTTATCACCGGATGAATAACCGGCTGTTGTCAATAGATAAGTGTAATTAATACCTACTTACCATTTCATTATTATTGCAGTGCATTTTTAAACGTCTTTTATAAATTTATTTAAACATGTTAACTATTAAATATTATAACTTAATAAGTATAAAAACAAACTGAAAATAATAATATGTACAAACGGGTAGAAATAAAACTCATAGGGCATCAAAAAATTCGTCCACATCGATGTCAATGGGAAAAGTGCCTAGAACGCTGGCAGCATTGCCACACTGGATGGCAATGCTGATTCGTTGACCGAAGAAAAGCCCAGCCGTCTGGTCACGCGAAGAGTCAACCAGCTGCTATTTGCCATTTGTCTTACTTGCTGTATTAATATGTAAGCAGCTATAATGTAACTCGGGACAGGTGGAGAACTGGTGACCTGTATTACAGGTCCTACCTACCACAGGCAACAGCGATCCACAGCCAAAAATTGTCAGCAATGATTATTAGTATAAGATTGTCTGTATTTATTAGTCTAGTGGTTAGCGGCCCTGACTGCTATGCCGGAGGTCGTGGGTTCGATTCCCACCCAGGACAAATGTCTGTGTGATGAGCAAAATCATTTGTTCTGTGTCTGGGTGTAATTTATCTATAATATGTATGTATTTAGAAATTAATATTTAAGTATGTTTATCAGTTTTCTAGTACTCATAACACAAGCTCTGCTTAGCTTGGGACTAGATGGCGTTGTGTGATAGTAGTGTGAATATTATTATTTCCTTTATTCGATGTAAATACCATATAAATTACATTTTTAATTTTTTTTTTTAAACAAGATCATACAAAAAAAAAAACATTCACAAACTTGACACCAGGAAGGTGCGTAGTGTTGTATCAATTTTATACAATTCCAGCACCCTCATGAGCCATGTATGAGGAACAGAGTCAAAGGCCTTCTTATAATCTATCCAACATGTCGACAGATCCTTTCGGGAACGTCGAACCTGTTGGCTAATGGTCATATCAATGAGGAGTAGCTCCTTAGTACCGCGGGACCCATTCCTACATCCATTTTGAGAGGCAGACATGATAGCATTTTTATCTACATGATGGTTAATCTTATCTTATATTATTATTATTATTTATTTATTTTTATTATTATTTTTTGGCTTGTGGTGAGAAATAAACGTCATTTATTATTTTCGGCTTCGTTATCGGTCTAGTTTCCACAAAAAAACGACTTGATTTTGGTTAAAAGAAAGAACAACTATTTAGTTGCGGAATATGACGCAATCTGAAGGCGAGATAGCACTCATTTTGAACTTTTTGAACCTCTGTAAATCCACAAATACAAAAGAGAACACCATGAAAAATAATTTTATTAAAATTGATCATATAACCAACCACTGGTTAAAAATCAAAACATGATATAAATTAATTCTGTTTAAAAAAAAAAAAAACACAAATCTGACCCTAACTTACGATTCCAAACGTCATATCTTCGAGATTACGTCATGGAAATATTTGAAAGTCAGCATAGCATAACATAGTCGGCCTTATAATGTTTCTACTGTTGGGACTCAGGCCTACTCTCTTGGAGAAGGAATAGCCTAGGCCACCACGAGGGCCTAGTGCGGGTTGGTGAATGTCACATGTCTTCGAATTTTTGTTTCTAGGACATACCGGTTTCCTCACGATGTTTTCCTTCACCGTTTTGAGAGCTGTGGTGATGAAATAATTACACAAAATAATGCGCCTGGCTAGATTTGAACCCGAGACCTAAAACTCGGCCACTACTGCTCTCAATAATAATAAATAGTAATAATATTTCACAACTTCCACACAACGCCATCTAGTCCCAAACTAAGTAGAGCGTACTAGACAACTAATGCCCGGAGGACACGGTGGAGCAAACGGTGGAGGTGTGCCCCGCTTGGGCAGAGCAACGCCGTGTCCTCGTGGGGGCGATCGGCGGCGGCGATCTCTCGCGCCGGGCCTTGGTACAGGCCATGGTTCGGAGCGAGGAGGAGTGGCAGGCGGTCGCCTCCTTCTGCGAAGCAGTAATGCTAGCAAAGGAGGCGGCCAATCGCGTGAGGCAAGGGTCCTCACGCCTCAACCGCCTGGATTCCGATCCCGATTTCCGGCCACCGTAGGCGCGGGCTTGCGGACGGCGAGCAATGGGTGGCTCGCCGTCCGATCGTCCGGTAACCATCCGGACCGAGCCTAAGTCGTCGACGGCGCGTATTGTTCCACGCGCGCATCAGGGAGATGTCAGCAAATCGTAGGGGCCCAGCAGGGTCGAAGCCTACTGGGGCCGTGGGTAGTGTGAAAGCGAAACCCGGGGCCCTGGGACGAAGGCAAAGAAGGAACAGGAGTGGGTTTATATATTTGTTTTAGTTATAAGATGATTTTCCCACCTAAAAAAAAAAAAAAAAAAAATAGACAACTGATAAACATACTTATATATTTCTAAATACATACGTAATAAACTCGTAGATAAAATATAACAAGTTTGTAACGTGATTTTTCATGATACAGTTATGAAATTTTGTACATAGATTCTTTACATAAAAATACTAGACACGTGTTTCGGGTTTCGCATATACTAAAACTAATGTTGTATATGCTATTAGCACATGTTTTTTTTTATATATATATTTTTTTGCACTTGCCATGTTGTCTATTTTATTATTACACACCTTTGGTTGACTGGTAAAAAATGCCTAAGGACATGTATGTTGCATAATGTTTAAAATAATTAAAAAAACTGGACAAGTGCGAGACAGACTCGCGCGCTGAGGGTTCCGTACAAACTTACCTATGTAAATAGTTCAACTGTCCGATCCTTGTGCTCCTGATTACTTAAAACAATATTTTAAAGTGTTGGGCAGTTCTCATAATCTTAACCTTCGTGCATCCAAAAACATGCTCCTTCATATTCCCTCTCACCGTACTGGCTTTATGTCCAATTCATACGCTGTTTCCACCATAAAACTCTGGAATGTGCTTCCCCTTGACGTCAAAAAATTTGAAAGTAAATTTTCCTTCAAGCGGAAGTTTCGGAACTACTACTTGAAGTCCTCTCAACTGTAGTTTGGTCTTCGTCAGAATTATTATTGAGTTTTCTTAATGATTTGATATTTTTCATAGTATTTATTAGTTTATAATTTTAGCATATATATGTATTTTATTATTATAAATAACTTATTTTTTATTTTATTTGTTCTTTTTAAAATATCTGTTATTTATTTATTGTGCAAACCTACCACATTATTTTCTTTTTAACCCAAAGGTTGACTGGTAGAGAATGCCTTGTTGCATTAAGTCCGCCTATGTACCACTACTGTACATGAAGTTTAAATAAATAAATAAATAAAACTGTCGAATGGAGTCTGGTAGATTTTTCCGAAACGCAAAAATAAGTTTTTTTTGTGACGTAACAACAAATTTACTGTTTTCAGTTTTATTCCTTTATCTGTGGTATTAGACTCAGCTTTATGCCAAATTTCAAGATTCTGGGTCAACGGCAAGTACCCTATGAATTTTGATTCCCTTGAGAGTGTCGAAATATAAGATTTTTGCGCTATAAACGGCTGTATCTTTTTTTTTTCGTTAACTGAGAAGTTTGATTTTTTCACAGCTTCAAGGGACCGCAGACTTCAGTATATGGTTTTAATTTCAACTCGATACCTCCACGCGTTCCCGAGATAAAGGGTCTTGACAGACAGACAGATAGACTGACGGACAACGAAATGATCCTATAAGTCTTCTATTTTTCCTTTTGAGGTACGGAGCCCTAAAAATAATGCAACGTATAAAATCCAACCGAAACCAAAACAGAATTCAGATTTTTCATCAATCTGTGAATAATTAAAACAGCTACTGAACTTCACTTTGAAAAAATCCCACCTAAAACTCTATTAAGAACCTTTTCATTCGTAATTTATTCAAATTAATTTCTTTTTTCCACAAATAACACGTTTGCAACCATAAATTAATGTCTCACCAAGCGTTCACCCTCCTTTGTCTGTGAATCAAAAATAGCGTGAATCTAAAAATAAATCGCAAAATCATTAGAAAACAGTTTTCACACGCACTTATGACGCTATAATTTTTTTATTGCGTCATCATTATTAGCATAGTCAGCCTTATAATGTTCCCACTGCTTGGACTCAGGCCACCTCTCTAGGAGAGGGAATGGGCAGTAATCCACCACGTAGACCCAGTGCGGGTTCGTTGATGTCTTCGAATTTTTGGTTCTAGGACATGCCGGTTTCCTCACGATGTTTTCTTTTACCATTTTGTGAGCAGTGGTGATGAAATAAATTACACAACGTAATGCGCCTGGCTGGGTTTGAACCCGCGACCTACAACTCGTAAGTCGGGGCCGTTACCACTCGGCCACCACTGCTCCTAAACATAATTATTACAATGCGTTTAAATAAGAATAGAATCGATTTTGTGCCATGGAAGGTGTAGGCCTCTGGTGTGGGACTCGTAACCTGTGTCGATACCTTTGCGCCATCACATGTTCCAATTACGGCGGGCTGTGCTGGCGCTGCCGCTGCGGCTGCTGAGACCCTTCAACGGCGCAAATATGAGCATAGCATAATAAGCCTTTTAATCCCACTGCTGGGACTCAGGCCTCTGTAGGAGACGGAATGGGAAAGCTGAGAAAGAAAAACAAATCAAATATCTCGACCTAGAACACGAGGTTGTTGACATGTGGAATGTAGACCCGGCAATAATAACTTCGAAATTCATGATCAGATCATAACAATATTTCTATGGGACCAGCTTGGCAGCATAATCTTTCAATCAAAAAATAATTTTCAAAATCGTTCCACAATTGACCGAGCAATCGGTGAACACACAAAAAAAATACATTCAGCCGAACATAGAACCTCCTTCTTTTTGAAGTCGGTTAAAAATACACAAATGAAAGAATATTTTATGTGATTTAAAACCAAAAACGACGAAACCACGCGATCGTAGAAACGCGTGCTACGGCGTAGCTCGATTCGTAGCACAGGGGTTACGATTGTTACGAAATGTTGCTGCAGAATTGTTTGAAAGAGAGAGAAACGTGGCCTTAAAAAGCAACTGAAGGACCACGTGGGATTTAGTCAGAAAAGTCTGACACTCCCTCTCGCTTCACACAGAGCCAGAGGAGTCATTTATTGATTACCCTTAATAAAAATGCCATTTTCCTTTTTCAGGATTACCTGACGAAGGAAAATGGATCTTTTCTTTATAGGTAGTCAGTCTTTTCAGTCTTTCCTTCATTGCCTTTCATTCCAGGGCGGGGTTTTCTTTTCAGAAGCGAACCCATGGCCCCAGTAGGCTTCGATCCTGCTGGGCCCCGTCTCGCCGCGCTTCGACAACTTGGGTTCGGTCCGGACGATTACCGGACGGTCGGAGCGCGAGCTACCCACTGGTCGCCGTCAGCAAGCCCGCGCCTACGGTGGCTGGGATCCCCGCGGCTGGGGCTTGAGGGCCGTATCCTAGCGAGTGCACGTGCGGCTGCCTCCTTTGCTAGCATTACTGCTTCGCAGAAGGAGGCGACCGCCTGCACTCCGCCTTGCTTTAGACCATGGCCTGTACCAAGGCACGGAGCGAGATATCGTTGCCGCCAATCGCCCCCACGAGGACATGGCGGTGCTCTACACAAGCGGAGCAAGGTCCATGCAAAAATACAAATCTTTTCTGTCTATAATATAGTTAATTAATCAGTATAGATTATTTTAATATATTTTTTAATCTCCTCTCTACCAATATTCGCCTACTACGATGTCCCACACATCACTCTGGATTTATCCAGTCCTCCTTCTTCGTCCAGGCGATCTCTCTTTAGAATGCGCTCCCTCTGAACATCAGGACGGCTTCCATTCGATTCACTTTTAAGGTACATTCGCAGCAAGTTGGTGTAATCATCACAGCGTTGATTTGTTGAATTCGTTTTTCATAATAACATTGTTACTTTGTATGTATGTATCTAAGTATATATTTATTATTGTATTTCTAATCTAGTTTACCATTATGTTGCACCTACCATGTTATATTGCTGCACCACTTCAACGGTCCGGACTAAGCGTTTCGCTTCGTCGTTTATAACGCTTACATCGAAGGACTGGAATAATTTGCCTGCTGCGGTCTTCCTGTCCGACTATAATTTAGGTCACTTCAAGGCTAGAGTGAATAGGCTCTTAATAAACTAGTGTGCCTCACCATCAATGATTACATCACTGCTTACCATCAGGTGGGATCGCAGACAAGCACTGGTTTATATCAAATAAAAAAATAAAAAAAAACACCCTAAGGTCGACTGGTAGAAAATGCCTAAGTCCGCCTTTCTAAAGTGTTTCTTACTAGTGCATAAAGTTTTAATAAATAAATTAATTATTAATAATAATAATAATCATCTTTATTCAGGTAAGTTACACCCATATCATTAAATATACTATACTATATATGACACAATTTACATTAACTTATTACCTAATAACACTAGTGATTAATAATAAATAAATAAAATTGCGTCAAATTTTGAATTAATTAATAAAACACAATAATTACATTACATAATACAAAAATAATAAATAAACTAATCATCAATATAAATAATAAAAAAAATAAAAATAAATAAATAAATAATTTTAGAGAGAAAAAACCTACTTTAAAAACAGCTGAAATCAATTCAGAAGCCGATTTTAAACATACTACTTTCAGTATGTATCTATTATAACATACATGCATGCAATATTCGTGCATGTTGTATATGTTTGTGCTCGTAGACTGCACAGGTGTCACTAAAACACGCACACGAACCTTAGGATCCCTGAACTCCATCATTCACGCCCTGAAAAACCTGACAGGCCTAATCTGTTTTTGGAAAGCGATGGGCTGGTTGAAATAAGCCCACCAAAGGTTATGGCCCCCATGGCCCAAGTACAATAATCCGCATAGGACTAAGTCATCATCATCATCATCATCATTCGGCCGAAATACGTCCAGTGCTAAACATAGGCCTCCCCCAAGTGACGCCACAATGAACGGACCTGCGTCTCGCAGCCATCGGATTCCCGCAACACAGGTCATCGGTCCACCTTGTAAGATGCCTTCCAACGCTACGTCTTCCAGTACGTGGTCGCCATTCTAGAACCTTTCGGCCCCAACGAACTAAGTGCGGAAACCATACTCATAACAAAAACAAAGCAAAGGTCGGAATTAGGTAGACTTAAACATGTACTTACACTTATAAAGTGGATATGTATCAAATCCCCAGATTAATTTTAAAGAGCAGAATTTTTTTTATGACACTATCAGAAATATAGCAGAAAAAAATTCTTCCTGCATTCATGACGAGGAGGAGGAAGTGTATAAAGTTAACCTCACCTCAGTTGACGTAGAGAGATCTTTTTCAATGAAAAATACTAATAAAAATTGTATGTTAATTATCTTTGTTTTGTCTTATCTATCTCTGAGGTTTTTATTATTATTTATTTGTAAAATTGTTGGCCCACCATATTAGTATCAAGGTATCAACAAATCGATGCAAGTACATGAATAACCTACCTAATTCCGACCCAGGATATAATTTGTTTATTTTTTTGTATGTAATCAGGACTTTATACAATGTAATGGATCTAATTGGTCTGAAATTAAATATATTATTATTATTATTCCATTTATTTATTTTTTTATCCATATAGTTTACATTTATAATATTTCTTTAAAAAAACATATAAAAAAAAACATTTAAAAATATAAAAAATAGTTGTCCGCCGGTGTCGGGAACAGGGTCCAAGCTACCGGTGGTTAGGGCTCCAGAGACAGGAACCTCCTCACAATGCGAGCCGTATCGAGGAGTACTGCCTTCTGTATCAGGCCCTTGATCCAACCGCGCAACGACAGCTTATTATTATTATAAGCATAAGTCCGACTGTTGAAATATCGCATCAAAATAATGACGTATTTCTACGTCATCGTTCTTACGTATGCGGCAGAATGACGCGCTACTTTTATTACGAAAGGTTGGAGGCACCTTGGACTATTTTTATTTAGATCTTAGATATGAAGTATGGCGGACACGATGGATCATTTTAGCCGTCAAGCTATGTAATTTTCAGTCATTGAATAGTGTTTTACTTGATACCGTTAGTAGATACCGGCCGAAGGACCGGTTTCGGCAAGAATTGGCCAGTTTCGGCCAAAAAGTAGCCGAATTGGTCTTCCCGTCCGATTTAGGTGTTTTCAAGGCTAAAGTGAATAGGCATTATGCTGAGCGTACGGCCGTTTTTCTCGGATGTGGCGCATATTATATGTTATTTTTAATTATATTTTTGTCATGTTAGCTTTAAGTTTGCGCCTTTTCCGGCAAATAAACAGTTTTCCTTTCTTTCTTTTGTAGGGCTATATTTCATCGGGACACCATGGCGGTGCGACCAGGCGCCGCCACCAACAAAATGTATACAGCTCTATAGAGTTACTCACCTGGTGTCCGTTTGGGTTCGCAACCAATTTGGTGACCAACTCGGACGCCAGTCCAGCCGCCAGTGACGCCCCCACCAAAGAGTATGTAAGGGCTGTATTTTACCAGAACACCATGGCAGTGCAACTGGTCGCGCCGCCATGGTGTCCCGGTGAAATATAGCCGCTAATAAACTAGTGCGATTCATCATCAACGATTGCATCGCTGCTTACCATCAGGTGAGATCGCAGTCAAAAACTAGTTTAAATTAATTTAAAAAAAAACGGCTCGACTGAAACTAGTGTCTTAGAGTTGACGGTTGTGATTGATACCTAAAAACTGACTGACTCGTCTATTGCGTGTTATAATTCTTACGCAATCGTCGATTTTTTTGATTATTTAGTATTTTATGAAAGTCGTAACTGTATGATTTTTGTTTTATTTTTGATAGGTTCGCGCTTGACCGCTATCTCACCTGCGAAATCATCTATCGGGCAGTAGTAGCCCACCAGACATAACACCCGTCTGGTCGGAGGATCCTCCCTTTTCAACGGAGGTTTGCGGGACTTTACTCTCTGTTCCGTCTACCTCCAAACTGGTGACCCTCGACAAAGAACGTCAGCGCAGCCTTCGTGCAGCAACTACACGAAACAGCAGCAGCAGCGTGTATATATATAAATAAGCATAACTATATTCAAATATAGTTAGGGATAACTATATCGAAACTAAACTTTCAATACACTTACTCGAAAACCACCTAAAATCCCTACCGCTATTAGGCGCTAAGTTATTGTTTTCCGCACTAGTGCGGACAAGGGCGCGAGCTCGTCCCCGCCACCATTTATTGTATTTCTTGTATCAGGCTGGGCACCAAGCAGCTCCCACAAATCGCCAAACGTTATTTCATAAGCGTGATTTGTCACTGCAGCACTCGGCTCCATAACACCCTCGCCTGCAGCTCGAGCAAAACCACCTCGATCGCACTGACAAACTTTCTGCACTACTCGCTTCTTTTCGTCTTCTTTTCTTTTTCCACTTTGTTTTCTTTCTTTTATTTGTGTCAAAATGTAGATACTATTTTGTTACCTACATATAATAATATAAATATATTTATTTACCTCACACTAATCCAACTGATTTATATCCCTAGACTCATATCAAGGTTTAGTTGAAAACCAGCGTCAGGCAACTGCTACGTAGTGGCCTGGCATTATGCTGAACTGGACCTTTTTGGCGCAGCCGTGAGACACACAATGTTGACGTATTTTTTAGTTTAAATATTTAATATTTTTAAGTTACTTAGTATTTAAGTTTCTATATAATTGTTATCTCATTGTGTGTGCCAATTAAACGTGTTTTCTTTCTTTCTTGTTAGCCTTCATTGCGTCCCACTGCTGGGTCCGGACCTCCCCCTTCTCTTACCAAACCTCTCCGTCAAACGCCATCTCTGGCTAAGTTTGCCCCGCGAACATCATCAGATTGACAGTTTTTCTGTTACAACGTCAGCTTCAGTATCATTTACGGCCGAAATTGGAAAAGGGGCCGAAAATTCGGTTACGGTTTCGGCTGCAAATCGTATTTTCGTCGGTCACTAACCGTTAGGTACGTTATAATATCAGGCTGCGTCAACCTTCGGGCCACAGGTCAAAGGTCTCACCCTATCCAGCTACCAACGATTTGATGCCAGTTTTACTTTTAAGTCCTTTTAATTATGGCAAAAAGTCAAGTCTGCGATTACAATAGTGCCAGAATGGTCTATCATTGACTTCATAATTTTGACAACTTTGGTAATCTACTAATATAATGGCTTCATTATGACTTTCCAATGTTCAACCACTGACACTCCATTGAAAGAAATGTTTGACGTATGCGAGTATCTGCTAAAATTTTGACAGTTCCTTTGATCAGTGACCTACCATTAGAACGTCACTGTGCAGTCATTGCTTTTAATTTGTTACGAGACAGCTCGATATTGTCATTCTACCACAAGACCATTGACCGATCAATGATCGACCATTATGAATTAGCAGATTAAGAACTTTTGGCAAAATGACAATTGGATCGTGTTGGAATGACGAATTTATGAAAATAGCAGACTTGGGCCCCTTATCGGAAGTTGCTCATATCATATCGGAATGGCCTCAAGGTAAAACAGTCTGGGTAGCTCGCCGTCCGGCCGTCCGGACCGAGCCTGAGTTGTCGACAGCGCGTAGTGTTCCACGCGCGCCTAAGAGATGTCAGTAAAACAGTGGAGGCCCAGCAGGGACGAAGCCTACTGGGTTCCTGGAACGTAAGGCAAAGAAGGAATATACATGTGGTTTTAGTCAGTTAAAAAAATGAAAATTAGTCTACATTTTCTTTTATTAATCATTTCAGCCGAAAGACGTCTACTTCTGGACATAGGCCTCCCCAAGTGTCACCACAATGAACGTTCCTGTGCGTCTCACATCCATCGGACTTCCGCAACCGTTACCAAGTCATCGATTCACCTTGTAGGAGGCCTTCCAACGCTACGTCTTCCGGTAAGTGGTCGCCATTCCAGAACCTTTCGGCCCTAACGGCCATCCGTTCTGCGAGCAATGTGCCCTGCCCATTAGTACTTAAGTTTGGCGATTCTTCGTGCTATGTCGGTTAGCCTTGCATGCTTGCTCGATAGGATTTCTTTTATTATTATTATCTTATAGGCTCGCGTTTAACCATTATCTCTCAGATAATAAGAGATGATGTGGTCGAAGATCAGGTGGGGAGTACCTACTCCAGCATGATGTAACGCCCAGTATGTTGGGCTATCGATTCGAAATTACAACTTCATAATAAATGTAATAGCAGATTATGTGACTAAGGGATTTAAGTCGCGTGCGGCATATTGAATTCTGAACGAAACCAAGGCTGGTAAGTTTTAATCCCGAACGCAGTGAGGGTTTTATATATTTAACTCCCGAGTCCTGCGAGGGATGTTCTTAGCACCTTGGATACTTTTTATTTCCAATTTCACGCGGGTGAAAATGCTAGTAAAAACTAGTCAGTTATAATAAATACTAATCGCACCTGCTCACTGACTGTACACTCAGTACTCGCTTGGTATCGCTCGCAACGCTAAGACAGCGTCCCGCGCATTTTGCAAGAAAAAATTGGTTATAGTTGAACTTATCCGCTAAAGACACTAAACCCGCTAACGCTTTGTGCTTGAGAACTGTGCAGTGTTCAGTGAGTGTTATATTTCCTCGCCACTGGAGCAGGAGTCGCGAAAGCCAGAGAAAGCCGGCCGGCAGGCACGTGGAGTTCAAAAGGTTAGTGCAGTTCCCTCCCATTTTACGATCTGTTTCTCTCTGCTTCCTAATCCTAAACGGCTCTAATAAGATCCATCTACTGCAAGGTGTCAAGCACATATCTGAGAAACGCTAAGCCGCGAAAATACAGTCCACTTCTAATATTAGTGGTATATATGCGCATCCATTTTCTTTGGTGTGTCTACTCTGCTTCATCGCATCGGCCATGGCAAGGCAGGGGGGCTATGGGATTACCATGAGGTATTAAAATTTCAGTCATACGAGCGAGAAAGTAGGAAGGAGCTATACACCTTATATCGCTCCATCCCTTTAACAGTTCAGTTTAAGTCAATGAACAAGGCTGAAAATGAAGATGGCTTCGTTACGGTGCAAAGGAGGAAACGCCGTAAGCAAGCCAACCGGAATCTCTGCGGCAAAGCACCAGCATCGCCTGGTGCGAGTGTGCGTGCCGCTCAGCCGAACACACCGGTGTACATCTCCCGCCTGCATTACACCACAAAGGTGGAGGACATCGTCGATTATGTGCGCCAAAAGTTGAAGTACACACTGAGGGTGCAGTTGCTGGAGTCGCACCGGAATGTCAATTTTAAGGCATTTGTGGTGCGAGTACCGAACTGTTTTCTACACCTTGTTATGGACGAAGACTTTTGGCCACAGGGTGTGGTGTTCCGTCGCTTCCGCGGACAAATACCACAGGACAGCACCAAGACGAATAGTGCGAAGTGAAGTGTTACTAACATAGTTTTAAATCATATTTACTAACAAAATGTTTTATTATAAGTAATTATGTATGTTAGTCTATAAGGTATTTATGATATGGGTACATGGTGCCTGAAATAAATTGATTATTATTATTATTAAGTCGTCAAATGGATTTTGTTAACAGCTCATGGTGTCGCTGCTGGCTCGATCTTCTGAACCGTTTAACGGTTCTTTGCGTGATATTAATGAAGCCAGTAGGTACTGTTTAACCCTGATAACATCGCCAGAACTACCTCACGTAGTACAGGTGGATCAATCAAGATAATCGGTTACAAGAAAAAGCTCAGCTTTATCGTAGATTATAAAAGGGCAGGGCACGCGAACGTTTGTTTTTTTTTTTTGTTTTTATTTATTTGAATTATTTATGTTATGGAACGAGGGAATCGAGTATTGGTCTCTGAATTCAAGTCATGATGAAAAACTGGGCAAGTGCGCGTCGGACTCGCGCACTGAGGGTTCTGTATAAACTTACCCATGTAAATAACCCTTTCCCGAATTATTTTTTGTGACGTAACAACAAATTTTCAGTTTTCAGATTTATTCCTTATGCCTGTGCTATAAGACCTTGCTTTATGTCAAATTTCAGGATTCTGGTTCAACGGGAAGTACCCTATGAATTTTAATTCCCATATGATTGCTGAAATATACGTTTTTTTGCGATTTTCCCCTGATTTCTGATTTAAGCATTTGAAATTGAGCATTTCTTCTATTTATCTCAAACTCTACTTTAGCCTGCAAACCAGTCAAAATTTGGCATTAAAGTACGGTTTGAAACAGACTTAACTCAAAATACTGAATTCAGAAACCCGCCCGTAAACTTAGAATTTTGATTATTTCAGTTTCTAAAGACCGCAGATTTAAGGACATATTATTAATTTAAACTCGATACGTCCACGCTTTCCCGAGATAAAGGGTCTTGACAGATAGACAGACGGACAACAAATTTATCCTATAAGGGTTCCGTTTTACCTTTTAAGGTAAAAATCCCTAAAAATAGGTTACTTCTAGTCACACGTGCTCTATCGAGATAATCTATAACAATTGAAAAACCACTCACTGAGAAACTATAACACCTACAAACTTAAAATTTGGCAGGTAAGTTCCTTAAAGGGATTTTCCGAAATTCTCCCCCCAAAGGGGATGAAACGGGGGTCCAAAGTTTGTATCGAGAAATCGACTTTTACGCGGGCGAAGACGCTGGCAGAAGCTAGTCTACATATAAAAAAGGAGAAACTGACTTACATCAAAGCACCGTCAAATCTTCATCTTTTTAGCAAAAGAGGCGATAGACATAATTATGTTACAAGAAATAGGGACCAATTAGTTCAACCAGGTTTTAGACTGGCTAAAGTGGCCTCTTCTTTCATGGGGTACTGTTTGAAATGTTATAATAAAATACCTCCACAAATATTAGAACTCAATGAAACGAAATTTAAATCTTGTATTAAACGCACACTATGCAGGCAAGCATATTATAAGTTGGAGGATTATATTCAAGATAAAAATGCTTGGCTCAATGCTGGTCCAGCTCCTCTACCACCGAGGTATACAAATTGATTAGTTTGGAAATTATTATTATTATTTTTTAATGCTTTTTTTTTTGGGAATTGTAAAATATTATAAGTATTGTATAATGTAGAAGCATTTATTTTCAAAGTTTGTAAATGTGAGTACCATGGAGCTATTTTATGGTTTTTTATGTTACTATTGGACTTGTTTGACATAAATGAGCACGGCAGTTGAGAGTTTGTCATGCTCACTTAAATGTCTCACTGATGGTGGCGCATGTGTTGGATCATTCGGTTCCCTTCAAAATGGTTGAGCTGAGTGGTGCTAATATTAGCGTCATGTTCGTGAACGGGCGCTGTCAGTTGAGACTGGTCATCTCTTAGCTGCCAGTTGCTATTTTAATATCTATATTTAGTTTTTATTTTTACTGTATTTACATTGTTCTCACATGATAACGACAAGAAACATGTAACAGTGATATTTGTAATTACAAAACATGATTGAAAAGAGTGTCCATGGAGTTTCTTGCACATTCTTCTCCATAGAGATCTACGCTTTGGAATGTGCAATTAGCATCATTTTTTTTTTTCTGACTAACTGACTTCTTGACATTTCAAAAGTGCCTGTAAATGGTTTATTTGAAATAAATGCTTTTGAATCTTTGAATCTTTGAATCTTTGAATCTTGAATCTTGCACAGCCGGAACAACTAGGACTAGGGGAGTTACCATGACGTTTACAGTAAGATTGTTATAATCCTATTCCATTGTGGGTAAGAGATGGCGCTAGACAACCTGTATAGCTCTGTCTCTTACCCACACTGAAATAAGAATGAAATAATCTTACTTTGAACGTCATGGTACAGGGGTGGGAGTGTGAAATTTTGCACAATGTTTCCTTATGTGACGTAAGCGAGCACTAAGAAGAGGTTTTTGAAAACTCAACTTTTAAGGGGATAAAATGGAGAAAATTCATTTGTATGCATAATTTTGATTCTTAGGCCCATACACTTGAAACTTAGCATAAATATATTATTGCTTCAAGGTACCACAGACTTGAGTATATGGTTTTAATTTCAATTCGATACCTCAACGCGTACTCGAGATTGAGACGAAGTTCTGTTTTTAGGATTCCGTACTTCAAAAGGAAAAAACGGAACCCTTATAGGATCACTTTGTTGTCCGTACGTCTGTCTGTCTGTCCGTCTGTCAAGACCCTTTATCTCGGGAACGCGTGGAGGTATCGAGTTGAAATTAAAACCGTATACTTAGGTCTCTGGTCCCTTGAAGCTTTGAAAAAATCAAACTTGTAAGTTAACGAAGATACTGCCGTTTATGTAGCAAAAAACGTATATTTCGACACTCTCAAAGGAATCAAAATTCATAGGGTACTTCCCGTTATCCTAGAATCCTGAAATTTGGCATGTAGTTTGGTCTCATAGCATAAGTATAGGAAAAAATATAAAAACTGTAAATTTGTAAGTTACGTCACAAAAAAAAATTTTTGTGATTCAGAAAAATCTTCGTAACTCAATTCGGGAATTGAACTGTTTTCATAGGTAAGTTTGTACGGAACCCTCAGTGCGTGAGTCCGACTTGCACTTGCCCGGTTTTTTTTTAATAGAAATAGGTTGTATTCAACTTAAAACACCTACATAATGCTATGCGTAGGCGAAGTGGCCCTTCGCCCACGGCCTCACAACCAAAAGGGGCCACGCGCAAGTGAGGGCTCTTTAAAAACGAGTTTTTTTTATAATTCATAGGCTCCCGTCCAGCCACTATTACACCTGATGATAAGCGACGATGTGGGTGAACACTGGGTTGCGACAGTCCCTGTCTTGTTTTCGGATCTGGCAAAGAAAAAGGACTCGCTGATGCGCCTTCACCCACGTCTAAATTAGTCCACGCTACGCCTCTGATGCTGAGTCGATACCCGAGTTGTTACCGACGGCAATTTCTGTACTTGTACTATTTCTTAATCTGTGCCGACGGATTCAATTTTTTTTTTCTGTTTTGTATCATCTGTTCAATAATCATTTAAGTAGCTGCTTCTTTGGCTAACTTATCGTCTGGGTGTGGTAGATTGCATTGAAGAGAAATATCCAAAGAATTTCTCTTCCTACTGGCTGATGAATCGGTCTGTGAGATTAGATATACTATTTCTCTTCAATCTTGCGAATTCAATACTTCCAGATCCAGACAGCTTAGAGACCAGGTCAGTTTTTAACTTAAGGTCTTGTAGAATATATATGGATTCAAATTATCTCGCATTATTTTTTAAGTAGATAGCTACACCTACCTACTAAAAAAAAAAAAAAAATCATTTCATTTGGCGTAAAAAAATGCAATCTTAGGTGAACTTACTTATCTTACATTTTATAAAGGAACATTCTTTATGAAAAATATGCGCAACGTCCGCGCAAAACGGCTGCTCAGCATAATGCCGTGACCTCACGCAAAATGTGAGTCCTTAGCGCTAATATGTTACTCATTTGTTATCAAAAGATATGTTGATATTAATGAATCATTTTATTATCTTGCTAAAAATACCTATCGAGACAAGCAACATCAGCTGACAAATTATTACAAAAATACCTACTCCTTTCATCATGATAACTAGAAAAAAATGTGTTCTGTTGTATCTACCAATGAACTAGATATTAATACTGTAGATAATGATTATGTTGTTCAATATCACTAACATGCAATAAATAGATAAAAATACATCTACCAAAGAAATTGTGCGCTTCAAGGTACAACAATGTGGTAATTTATTGTTTGGACACTGTGGTTTCGGAACGTGTCGCGCCATCTAGTAGTTCTATTGGTCGTACTTTTCTATCTGCAATGAATAGTTCTGCTACTCGATACTAGATGGCAATAAAAGGAACAATCATGCATAATCCATTATGAATATACTTAATTATTTTCTGAGAATTGTGCAATACTAAAGATTTTTGAGAAAGTTAATTTATCAAGATGATTAATTTTTTTTTCTATTATGTTTATGATAACTTTTTAGTAAAAGTTCTTGAGTAACGAAACGACATTCATACATCGAGATAACAAACGTCAAATTCACATTATAAACGTGTTGTTTGTTTGTAAAAGGTTAGATTTTCCAATTATTAAACAAAACATAAATTATGGCAGCAGATCCCCTGGACGAATTACTCCAGTTTCTGAAGCCTGAATCACGTATAGACCTGAAACACATAGCTCTGGATCATTTAGTGGGACTTTCAGGAAGCGAAGATGGTATCAACACTTTACTATCACATGAAAAACTAATACAAAGTATTCTTACTTTGACAGACGATAAAGTTGAAGAAATCGCAAAAAACGCGCTACTAATTCTAGTAAACATCACAGCAAGTGCAAAAGGCGTGATAGAGCTGCTAAAATTTAAGTACGATGAAAATAAAAACATTGTAAAATTATTTATTGGATATGTTTTGAATCCAGAGAAAAAGGACGCTGATGCGGCCGCTATGATTTTATCAAACATTACTAGAGTAGAATCAGAACTAGATGGAATACTAGACACAATTATGCCACATTTAAATGACATTTTAAATGCATATGTGAACATAGACTTTAATAAAAAAGGCTCCAACTTGAATTTCATCGGACCTATGGTTTCAAACCTATCCTGCCATCATCGTATAAGAAAATGGTTGACAGAAGAAAATCCTCACATTCCATTAATAAAACTGATGCCGTTTTGTAGCTATGAGCTGTCTAACATACGAAGAGGTGGTGCAATGGGTACGCTAAGAAATCTATCTTTTGACCCAGAATTTCATGATTTTCTACTAAGCAATGACTTGGAAGTACTGACATACTTACTAAACCCTATAATGGGTGGGGAAGAATATGAAGATGAAGAAATGGATACGCTACCAATTTCGCTACAATATTTACCGAAAGAAAAGCAAAGAGATACAGATATTGATATACGTAAAATGATTTTGGAAACGTTGAACAAGCTATGTACGAGACGGAAAGGAAGGGAGATTTTAAGAGACAACGGAGTCTATTACATTCTAAGAGAATACCATAAATGGGAGAAAGATCCTAAAGTTAAACTTGCATGTGAAAACGTAGTTGACATTTTGATTCAGAAGGAAGATGAAGTTGGAGTAGAAGATTTGTCAGCCGTAGAAGTACCAGATGATTTAAAGGAAAAATTTGCAAAGATGGATGAAGATTATATAGCGAGTTAAATAAACATATTTATTTAGAATTTTGGCATTTTATTTTTGTAGAACAGTAACAATAACAATTAGACATTTTCCTCTCCTTCCCATTAATTTGAGATTAGAACCTGCGTCTGGCAGAAAGCGTCCATGCCGTGGCGCCTCTCTAGCCGCTCCTCAAACAGGACACTTGGTTTTTTTATTAAGGATAGGCCCGCGGCGGAGGTCAAAACCTCTATCTCACCTGATGGTATGCGATGGTGTGGCTGACTATAGAGAACATTTGCCTAGAAGCAACCTATTCACACTTGACTTAAAGACTCTTATTTATTTATTTATTTTAGGAAACTCAACAGTTTATTTGTAAAGTTACATGGGCTAAGAAGGCTCACCCACTATCAATGAACAGCCCAATGTAGCTGCGTGAAAGATCATGTAAAAGTGAGGTACACACGCTGCACATTGATAGCGAAATGATGACAATTATCTCTTAAACCAATTACAGAGTTTCACGGCATTTATAAAACTAGGTTAACTAGAAAGTGGTGTAAGGAAAGAATAAGAAAAAAAAGATTGAAAGGGTAAAAATAGACCATTAAGGAATATTATTACAATTATGTCATAGCTATCTGGAAACACTGCAACAGGGAATTCCACTCCTTAGCTGTAAGTACCTAAAATATAATGAATGTGTTCCCAAAACGCTTTATATTCCCGCGATTGTGGCATGCCGAGCGCTGGGTTGCAACATTCACTGATGATCGCTGTGCAGTAGCGGAGTTTCGCTTATCATTTGCTTGGGGCAAGGGGCAAGATTTCTCGGAAGTAATTGTGGAAAATATGTCACATGTTTACAAGACAGCTGGATGGCGAGCTACCCATTGCTCGCGGCGCGCATAATCGCGTTGAATCACTCACGTAGGACACTGTGTGTGCTCAGAAGTAAATAGGAGTGATATTATGAGAAAATAATTACAAAAATTTACATATAGCCATTTTATATTTATATATAATACATACATTTTAGTGCGGTCGATCACTCGTCAAATATACTAAAGTAAATTTTACAAATTTTCAATTTGCATTTAAAAATAATAGGCCTAAATCACATTCCTGTATCGACTCACAGCACATAAGACTAGCACAAAGTGCTTTTAGTATAGTAAAAATATATTTTTACACCACCTGCTAGATAATTGCCTTTTATATCTCATACAACCATCACTTAAAGCAAGTCATTCTGTCCCTAGGGAGATAATGCAGTATGGGCGATCCCTAGGGAATAATGAGATTTGAATTTGGAATTTGAAAAACCGTCAACAATAGGTGAAAAAAATGTAGTGCATCAAACAAAAGTTTATTCAAAATTCAAACTGGCCACTAACAAAAAAAAAAAAACAGAACAAAACGGTAACCACGTTTTGTTCTGTTTTTTTTTTTTTGTTTGGACGAGTTTCTAAAAAAATATAATGAACAAGAGGGAGCGATAAAGAATATTTAAAGTATAGAATCTTTGAGTAGTGAATTTTCTTTGTTTCATATCTCAAAACATTTTGAGTGACAGCTTGTAAATATAATACTTAAACTTTAATAAATGGTTTGTTTTACTAAATTGTCTTTTAATTATCTCACAGATGGTGTAAAAAGTAGAGTATCCAACATGGGGATAAAGCTGTCTTTGTCTTGGGCGGCTTGATTTCCTCACTTCACTCAGGTTTCTTTATTAACTCCCTCACTGACGTTCGGGATTAAACTTAGCAACCTTCGTTTCGTTCGGAATTCAACATGCCGCCCGCGACTTAAAGACACTGCTTTATCCCCTAGTCACATAATCTACTATTATGAACTATATTTTGCCATAAGAAAAAGAGGCACTGGTATGGCCTCTAGACGAAATTGAATTATTTACACAATTCGGATATAGGAAAACAAGGCGAAGGTGAACAGCTGTTTTGTTATTGTCATAAAACTAATGAGTATATAAAAAAAGTTTCTTTGGGAAAGTTGTTTGTAATCATGAGTACAATCACGTGTTTAAGTATCTGTCACTAATTACCAGTCACCTAGAGTATTTTTACTTTAATATAATTATTTGGTACCACGACTTTGCTCCCTTAGTCCGTCTTACAAGAACAGTACATTACATTACTTAGATTACTTTTACAAACAACAAAAAATATATACAGGTTGAATTTTTGAGACTAGTCAGAACAGGTACTTTAACCGTTAAAGTTACAGAAAAACGTTTCTAGGAGACCATCCATTAGTTTTAAATATATTCTGAATTGCATTCACAGATTTTGAAAAAAAAAAACAGTGCAAAAAAAAAGCTAATTTTTTTATTGATATAAACTAGTGCTGGACTGCGATCCGATCTGATGGTAAGCAGTGATGCAATCGTTGATGTTGAAGCGTCAAAAGACTATGAAGTCTATGGGACAGAAACAAAGATGAAATTACAGAAATTGCCAAAAACTTTTCCCAAACGTTTTATACGAACAACTCGAAATATCAATAGACATAGTTTTTTTTTTGGTATTTTAGTATTAAAAAAAAATTGCTGTGATTTTCTTTTCAAAATCTGTGAATCCTGCCCTTACAGTCCCGTATCAAAAATTCAACCTGTATATCAAAAAACTTTACCCTATTTAGAATTTTCGACGGATTCAAAGCGAAAAAAGTAAAAAAAAAAAATGCTTGACGTAATATTCCCTAAGAGTATGCGAATTTTGTGAGTCTGTATACAGGCCGAATATTCGAGATGAGTTAGTACGGGCAAGTACTTTTAGGTTTACTGTCTATGGACGCGTAGCTTCATAGACGCGTATACGTCGTCATTACATTATAAGCTTGGTGTATGCCTGCGTGAAGCTTACATAAAAGCTATAAAACTTTGTCGAAGTTGCGGTATCGACAAAGTTTTGTATGTAAGCTGTGAGCAGGCGTACACCAAGCGTATAATGACGAATACGCGTTTGTGAAGCTACGCGTCCGTGGATAATATTGTGTTGCTACAAGAAATATTTATTAATAAAAAAAAACAAGTATTGTCATAATACTAAACGTCAATTACTTAATTTACATATCTCGAAATGTACTTACATTAGAAAATTTAATTTAAATCTTTTATCCCGACTGATACTTACACACTAAAATAGAGAAATTAACAATTTACATTTTATCGAAATTATATTGTAATAATACAATCGTAAAAAGAAAACATATTTTACATAATAATAAAAAAATAAAAATGTTACACTGAAGGAAAAAAATAAATTGGAATTATATCGTCAGCGGTCGTAGACATAGAGAATTGGACTAAGTGTCGAACTATAGTGTGACAAGACTGGCAAAATGCCATGGACTCTTGGTCCGACGGGACCACGGATCCGAGAAGCTGTGAGCTCAGAAGTAACCCAAATCTCTATTTTAATTAAATAACTATTTTTCTTAACCCCGTCCAATAACTTTGCCACGGGCTTCAGATGATATAATTACGCCACTAATCGGACTAAGCACTTTCTGTCTGGCTGTCGACGGAATACGGTCTGACAAAGACGAATCGATCCTACGGCCAGGTGTTGTGATTTCTAAAATTCTAATTGCTAACTTCACAGGCCGTCAATGTCAACTTCGTCACTACGACCAACAGAAGAAAGGTATTGGATTCACATTAGCTCTTTTCCTCTTCTCATCGGGCCTTCTCCGGGCAACCGGTTTCACCTGGCGGAGACTGACCACGACAGACCGACAGTGCCACAGCGCCACTACTGAACAAAATGCAGTCACACTATAGGCAAGTTGAATGCGGGCGTCTACCAGACGTCAACGGCTATATGGCCCCCAAAGTAGTCTCCCGTCTTGACTGCTACAAACGTAGTTCCCACAGGATATAGAGGTAAGGCCTATACACGGGCCGCTGCGGGAAACGCAGCGACAACCTTCAGAGCTATTTCACTACACAGATCGGTAAATTTTGGGACGGTAACACTCAGTCTAGTTCTCTATGCCTATTTGTGCAAAATTGCGGCAAGAATATAAATGTATTTGTCAAATTTAATGGACCGCATTGAATTACTTATTCATTAGTAAATAACTGATCTTCAAGCTAACTAAAACTATAAACACCCTTAACTTAATAGGACATAGAACTAAAGAAAAATGAAAGAAAGTCAGTTACAAAATTATTTATAAATTATTTGAGCGTTATATTTAGAGCGTAAACCCGGGGGTCACGCTGGTGAGCATTTTGCTGTATCCAAGAAAATTTAAGCGACAACGAAGCAATTAAATGTCAATGCTTTTCCCATCGCGGTCATCTGTGAACTGATTGAACTTGAAATACAGGTCGCTGAAGGATGGATGGTCACTATTAGGCTACGTTTCTTTGCGTTTGACCGTAATTTTTGCATAGTTTTGAAAATAATAACGCGGCAAAATGCTCACAGCGTGAGCACTCAGGGGTCAATAATAATAATTACTATTATTATTCCTCTACATTCATCTCGTAATAAATTAAGGGTGTTATGTCGAGTGGCCAGTGAGCCAATCAAGTATTACTCCGGTGGCTTGTAATTCTTGACGCCTTCCATGCGAGCCTTCCGCCGTTCCGAAGGTGTGGCCCCTTTGATTTTTTGAATGACATGAGCACCCTTTTTAGAATAATCGGGCTTGTACGACGAGTGATGAGGCTCCTGGAAGTTAAAACAGTGATTTTAGAAGAAAACACACTAATATTTTAAAGGCGAAATTTTATGAATGTGTGTATGTATTGTCATGCTGGAACAGTTGAATGTATTAGGATAAAAAGAGATGGTCCAAAAAAAAACCAGAATCGATTGGGACTAAATCAGGGACCGTTTTCGGTTAAGGTATAGGGTTACGCTACCGGTATTAAAAACCGGTACCGCTTTATTTTAAAGGTACACCAAAACCAGTTAAGATTTGCGGTTACGATACCGGTATAAAATAACGACAGCGCCATTTTTTTTAGGTACCGCTATACCTTTATTTAACCTTTACTCTACCAAAATAATTTCGGTACCGGAATAATTTCGGTAGAGGGAGTGAGGGTTTCAACGGATACCTTAATGTTACAGGTTTTGGTAGCGTAAAAAATACCGGTACCGTTATTTTGAGCTATTGAAATAAAAAGGTATGACGTCATACCGTTAACTCCTATAACCGAGTTTTTTTCGGTATGCAGTCCCTGGACTAAATAGGTATCAGTAGGTTCACTATAATGCACAATTTACTTCACCGTAAGCGCAATGCCAAAATCAATGGGTATATGAGCTATAAGCTGATAAAGTATGTATGAAAAAATCATGAGTGACTTGTGATTTTTTCCAGTTTTTTACAAAAACAATAATTATTACTATAATAAATAATAATAATATTCCACAACTATCACACAACGCCGTCTAGCCCCAAGCTAAGCAGAGCTTGTGTTATGAGTACTAGACAACTTATAAACATACTTATATATTTCTAAATGCATATATATTATCGATAAATTACACCCAGACACAGAACAAATGATCGTGCTCATCACCCAAACATTTGTCCTGGGTGGGAATCGAACCGACGACCTCCGGCATAGCAATCAGGGCCACTAACCACTAGACCAACAGGCCAGTCAATAATATGATTACTGTAAAAGTTATAACAATCAACTGTGTAATCACTATGTCGAGCAGTAATATGTAAAACTAGTTTATAGCCTAATACAAGCATTATTAATATTATTACCTATTAAATGTTTTTAGTTGAGTATTTCCACTGGGTTTTCAGATCAAAATAAATATTTTACGTAAAATAATTGTTTTTTAGTGATGAGTAATAATTATAAACATAAATGGTTGATCGTAAACAATAGTATAGTAATCCTGTCATTATAGTCGTTAGTATGTTGCTGATATTGTAAAAATTGATAAAAATTCACAAGTAACTTTTTTTTTCATATACTTTGTCAGTCTATAGCTCAAAGACCCGATTGATTTTGGCATTGCGCTTTCGGTGGGGTAAATTGTGCAATATAATGAAACTACTGATACCTATTTAGTCCCAATCGATTCTGGGTTTTTGGTCCATACATTATGGACCATCTCCTTTGGCAACGGATTTGCATGAAATTTGGAACACGGATAGACCATGTCCTGGAATAGCACATTGGATGGATTGATGGACTTTTGATCCAAAGAGTATGTTCCCTTGGGTCAACTTTCTACTTTCACTCGAACGAAGTTGCTGGGAGAAATGAGTAAAATATAAATAATTAATTTATCTCTCATCATCATCACCATTTCAGCCGATAGACGTCCACTGCTGGACATAGGCCTCCCCCAAATGTCGCCACAATGAACGGTCCTGTGTGTCTCGCATCCATCGGTCTATACGGTGTCCCTGGTGTTTGAATGTACGACGCGTCACTGGTCCTCTTCTATGACATGTAGCTGGGTGTCCAACGTGTGATGTATTGGGCACGTCAATAAACTACCAATAAAATAATACTTACATTGCCCCAGTCGTCTAATACGGTGTCGCTGGTGTTTGAATGTACGACGGGTACGACGGGTCGCTGGTCATCATCCATACGATAAAGACGGGTGTCCAGCATGTGACGTTTTGGACACGTTGATACGTGGTACTGCGGACAAGAGAAAGTGAATTATTATAATAATTTACTTTTTTAAGAACGGCCTTCAAGCCCCAGCCGGGATTCCGATCCCGATTTCCGGCCACCGTAAGCGCGGGCTTGCGGACGGCGAGCATTGGGTAGCTCGCCGTCCAACCGTCCGGTAGCCGTTCGGACCGAGCCCAAGTCGTCGACAGCGCGTAGTGTCCCACGCGCGCCTCAAGGAGATGTCAACAAACCGTAGGGACCCAGCAGGGTCGAAGCCTATTGGGGCCATGGGTTCGCTTCTGAAAGGAAAACCCAGCCCTGAAATGAAAGGTAACGAAGAAAATAGGAGTGGGTTTTAGTCAGTAAAAGTCTGACACGCCCGCTCCCGCTCCGCCCAAGGGCGTGAATGTCATTAGATGATTTCCCAACTATAAAAAAAAAACCTGAGTATATGGTTTTAATTTCAACTCGATACTTCGACGCGTTCCCGAGATTTTGACAGACGAGGTTCCGTTATTTTCCTTTGAGGTACGAAACCTTAAAAACATCATTGTTTTAAATGTCTCTTTATCAACAGACTTAGGCACCTAGATACTTATTTTGTTCATAGTCAATGACTTTACATTATACTCGTACCATTCATAATTATATTTTATAAAGGTATACTAGTGATCCCGACAGAAATTCTCTTGCCTAATAAAAAACTTTTTACAAAAAAAATATACCTAATACTTCAATGTAAAAAAAAACCACTGAAAAGTGCACAATAACTTTTATTTCGGAAGTCGGTGTTTCTATAATAGTTTTATCCAGTGGCGGATTTACAAATTTTCAAAAGGAAGTTAGCGATAGCATGACGAGTGACAGGGCAGAATGGAAGAAAAAAACATGTTGCGCCGACCCCAAATAACACGGGACAAGGGCAGGAAGATGATGATGAAGGCATAGGCTATACAGTTTTTGCGCCCTTGCCTCTACATTTGTCATCTCCTGCATTATTTTTACAATTCAAAAATTTCAGTTTCGTGCCTTATTTTCTTTTGTTTCGATGTAGTTTTCGATTTTGCCTTGATTTGTTCGGGTACCCCGGGTAACCAGGGTAACCCAAACGGTTATTGAATATTGAAATATGGAGAATGCGCCTCGCTACGTGCTCGTGCAATATTGATGTCATAGATAACATTATAGCGTTAAAGAAATACCGCATTCGGGGAAAAATATTTTTTTGACGTAAGTGACTACCTCACTATCACTGTTCATGGTTTTTTAAGTTTTTTTAGAATTCCAATTGAATTTTTCTGCTCTCGGAATGTGCAATGTCAAGTGAAAGAAAAAGCAAATTTTTTTGCAGACTCCTATCTCCTATCCATCAGAAAACCGAGATGCAAAAATCTTTTTGATTTCTATGACGTAGCAAAAAAAGAAAAATCGGTCCCCTAAATTGCCGCCCCAAAAATCTGCCGCCCTAGGCTCAAGCCTACTTTAGCATGCGGGTAAATCTGCCACTGGGTTTGTCTCTTCGTTATTTAACACCGACTTCCGAAATTAAAGTTATTTTGCACTTTTTAGTTATGGTACCACCACTAAAAAGTGTTGGACATATCGTTCGCCAGCCCTGCTCTGTCGCCACGTGTTGTGGATGGTGGAAGACGGGGCCCTGGAGACAGGCCTGGTCGTCCTAAACCGGGGTTCTGTCCCCACGTGTGTGCGGATGCAGGGCGAGTCAGTGGTTGACATATCGTTCGCCAGCCCTGCTCTGTCGCCACGTGTTGTCGACTGGCGCGTCATGGAGGGGGTGGAGACGTACTCAGACCACCAGTACATTCGGTTTGACATCTCCACCCAGACCTCGATCGCGCTGGTCCAACAGACCCCGTGTGGTCCGCGTTGGGCGCTGAAGCAGCTGGACCGGGAGCTCCTCCTGGAAGCCGCGATGGTACAGGCCTGGGTGCAAGCACCGGACAGGCCTGTCGACATTGACGTCGAGGCAGTGGTGTGTGGAAAAATAAAAAACCACTAAAAAGTACCTCGAAGCCAAACTTAGCACGTTCTATTAAAAGCGTATAAAGGGCCTCTGCGAGTTGGTTTCGACTCCTCGTACGCCTTCCAAAGGTCCAGGACCCCAGGGTTCTGTGATATAATAACTCATAGTAATAGTAATAAGTCTCCAATCAAAAATTTTTTTTTCAAATTCAGTCGACAAGTGACAAACACACATACAGAAGAGTTACATATATGTCGTTAAAACCGTAGGGGCTCAGCAGGGTCGAAGTCCACTGGGGCCATGGATTGTGCGAAAGATAACCCCGCGAGAGAGAATGAGAATCAGTAACCTCCTTCAGATGAAATGAATGTACAAAAAAAAGTAAAAAATTGAAACCCGAATATCGAGTTTTGTGACACGTCACGTAGCCTATGTTCAGCGGGCAACTAATACGGTTCTAAAGGGTTCTAACGATACCTCATATGTCGAGTTCCGATAAGTAGATTAGGAGCTATGAGGGAACAGATGAACATACTCACATACATACATAGCCTGTCAAAAACATAACCCTCCTTTGGCTTTGCCGTAGTAGGGTAAAAACTTGGCCTTGGTTTGCTCACATATTCTACGCCCTATCAGGGTTGGGCCCTGTGCCAGGGCACTGCTGGCACCGCCGGCAATACGGCACTGTATAAACTAACGGTTTTATGCAATAAGACAGTGACATACATAATTAATAACAATAATATCCTAAGTTTAACAAATTTTTTATTAAGGAAAATCAGAATTTATTACTCATTTTCCTTGACTAAGTAACAATCTGTGACCAGATTATGTCTACGAATTATTTTGTTTTGGATTACTTCTACCGTAAATATATTTATTTATTGAAGCTATAAGCACTAGAAAATACTGTGCAAAGACGGACTTAATGCCATAGGCATTTTCTACCAGGCGATCTTAGGGCCTCACACTTGAGACAAGACTGTCTTAGACAGACTTGTCTACGACCGACGTCGCAAATTTGTCTGCGACAAGACTGTTTTGTCTACGACACGGCGCACGCCATCAAGACAAAACAGTCTAGCGGCGTACGGCCAGTGTTGTCAACTTAGTGGATTTTCCACTAAAACAGGTGGTTTTAACCCTCCCATTTAGTTGCGAAATATTGGTTTTAGTGGCTAGTGGATTTTTCTAGTGCTTTAGTAAAATTCAATTTCTTACTAAAAATGCGATCACTCGGATGTAAAACAGCACAACAGAATCCATAATTATAAATCTGATACCGACGATAATAGTGCAAACAAAAATGATTCGTCTGAAGACGAATTATTACATAGCTGTTATTGAATAATTTGTATGTTGATTTACCTACTAATGTTAATTTACCCACAAATGGTATTTTAATCAACTGATTATTAATTATGGAAACTAATAATCTATATGCCTACTTATTTTATTTCGTACAATGCTACTTTTTTAGTGGGAAATATTGCGATTTTGTGTGTGGGATAATTTTTTGTTAGTGGTTTTCTGGTAGTTTTAAAAGTTGACTCTGGTGGTAAGTTAGTGTAACTGTTGGCAACACAGGACGTCTCAAAACAGTTTTGTCGCAGACAAGTCTGCGGTGTCGTAAACAAGTCTGTCTAGTCTTGTCTCAAGTGTGCGCATGCACTTAGGGTGGAGTAGAAACAACAACAATGAACAAATGAGTTAACCTACCAATTGCCATCACCTTAGGAGAACCGACTGGATTCCTGATGTTCAACGGGAGCGCATTTGACATCTCGAAATCGCTGTTTCTGTACAACGCCCATTATTTTTGAGTTATTTCCTAATAATATTTGCAAAAAAACACCCCAACAATTTTTGAACGATTCGTAATTTATTGGTGCGGCCTCGGAAGAAAGTGTACTGTCGGACACATGGTGTCCGTTATGGCGTTTAACCTATAATTACATACATATATATAACCAAAATTATTTTGAGAAACGAATCCAAGAAATCAACGCTGTGATGATTCTATCAACTTCTTGCAAATGAGTTAACCTACCAATTGCCATCACCTTAGGAGAACCGACTGGATGCCATCCTGATGTTCAACGGGAGCGCATTTCAAAGCGAGATTGCCTGTGCAAAGAAGGAGGACTAGTTAAACCCAGAGCCAAACCATCCTCATGAATCACTGACTGTCTAGTGGTTTAAACGGCTCCCGACACTGAACCGCATTTTAGTACCTCTGTTACAACTAGATGGCGTTGGCGTCGAATTAGAAGTCGCTATGGTTTCGTTACCGCGCGCAGTACTAGTACGCTGGCTGACTTTGCTATCATCGTGTTCCACGAACGCCTAACAAAGGCCGTTCCTTTGTATATTTTTGACATAGTGATTCGCACTAGTGGCGATAGCTATTATAAAACTATGCTCTATATCAAACTTAAAAAAAAAGATAGACCCATCACTATAAAAGTGGTGGGTCGTTGTCGAATTTTAGACGGACGAGACGTAACAGTTTGGCGACGACGAAAAAGTTATTGCAATGAAAATTGAACTTTATGTCTATTAACATAAAATTCAATTTTCATTGCAACAACTGGTTTTGAAGCGACGAGTGTGATAGTTGAAGCAATGGATTCTCGACCTTATTTTCTTACACAGTAAGATACCGATTCGCATACAGTAATTCGAAGACTGATTTGTGCAACGAAGACTGTTTGGTCGCAGGATGGAAAATGGTTGTTACATTTTAGAACAAAAAACGGTCTTAGAAAACTGTTCGCCGTTGAAACGCCCACCGCCAGGTTTATCAATTCGATTGAATTTTTATTTTATACTAGCTTCCGCCAGCGGCTTCGCCCGCATGAAAGTAGGTTTCTCCATACAAACTTTGGAGCCCCGTTTCATCCCTTTAAAAAGTGAATTATGGAAAATCCTCTCTTAGTACTCGCCTACGTCATAAAAGGAAGCCTTGTGCAAAATTTCACGCTCCCAGTGGTTTCGGCTGTGCGTTGATATATCAGTCAGTCAGTTTCTCCTTTTATATATATAGATGTGTGTTACCTCAGAACTCCGTCGTTTATGGACCGATTTGTATTTTTTTTTCCTCTTAGAAGATATGCTTTCCGATTGGTGCCATTTTTTTCAGAATCCAGTTCTGATAATTGGATCCATGAGGAATCGAGGGAACTCCTCAATCAAATATATGCAACTATCAAATATAGTGAGTTTGGTATTTTCATCGAGAACTTTTTTTTTAAATTGATATAAACCAGTGCTTAACTGCGATTCCACCTGATGGTAAGCAGTGATGCAATCATTGATGGTGAGGCGCACTAGTTTATTAAGAGCCTATTCACTCTAGTATTATCTATACATTGCTGCCATCTAATAGGAAGGTCATTTATGCCTTTGCGATAGAACTCTGGTGATCTAGATTCGACAAACTGTGTGAAAGCAATTTGTACTGCCTCCTGAGAAGAAAACTTTTTATCAAGTAGAAAATTGACCAAATGACGAAAAAAATGGTAGTCCGTTTGAGCAAAGTCTGGCGAATAAGGAAAGTAACGAATGGTTTCTAATTGCAGTTCCTGTAGAGTTAAAATGGTTTCCGGTATTCCGGTATGAGGTCTCGCATTATCATGGAGAAATAATGATGAAGATTGCTTCATGAGTCGGGGCTGTTTCACTGCTAGTTTTGCTATTATTGTTCGGAGTTCGGCACAGTAGACATCTGCCGTTATTGCTTGACCAGATCGGAGAAAACTATAGCGAATAACACCATGCTGAGACCACCAAACAGTTACCATTACTTTTTATCGGTAAGCTTTGCTTTAGGACACTGTTGCGGCGTTTGATCTGGGGTCAGCCATTGCATTTTTCGCTTACGGTTATCGCAAAGAGTTCACTTTTTATCACATGTCACAATTCGATCCAATATTCCTTCATTTCTGTATCGATTCAACAGGGCAACACAAGTTTCTTTCTGCAGATTAGTCAAATCATGAGGCACCTATTTTTCATATTATTTTTATTGTTGGTAAGGTAACGTTAAACCATGCCGCTAATACCTGGGTAGTTTGGCTCGGATGGGTTTCCACCATCTCTTTCAATTCATTGTTATTCACCTGTGTGGGCGGTCTTCCACGTGGTCCGTTCTTCAAATCAAAGTTTCCATCACGAAAGCGTTTAAACCAAAATCGCACAGTGCGTTCATTAGCAGTCCCCTCTCTAAGCGCAACATTGATATAGCGAGCTGTTTCTGCCGCGTCGGAGCTCGTATTCAAAAATCACTCGAATTTTCGAAGTATCCATCTTTCTTGTCTAAGCCGAATAAAAGACAACTGAAAGTCGATAATCGAATGTTGCACATTTTTAACCGACTACCAAAAAAGAAGGAGGTTATCAATTCGGTTGAATTTTTTTAATGTTTGTTACAATATATTTAATATTAAGTTATAATATTTGAAGAGTTCCCTCGATTCCTCACAGATCCGATCATCGGAACTAGATTCTGAAAAAAAAATGGCACCAATCGGAAAGTATATCCTCTCATCATCATCTTCCTGCCCTTGTCCCGTGTTATTTGGGGTCGACGCAACATGTTTTTTTCTTCCATTCTGCCCTGTCATTCGTCATGCTATCACTAACTTCCTTTTCTTTCATATCACTCTTCACACAATCCATCCATCTTTTCTTTGGTCTCCCTCTCCATCCATCCACATGTACACTCATAACTCTTTTAGTAACATGCGCTTCATCCCTCCTCTTCACACGACCATACCAAGACAAACGATTCCCTTTCAATTTTTCAGTCACTGGCGCCACTTTCAAAGTTCCCCTAATCTAATTTACTCATTTCTCATTTTATCCATTCTCGTTAGTGTTGCCTTACTATCGATATCCTATCGATAGGTTGTCAATACGATCGTGACCTCGAAAAATAGTCAGAATATCGATAGCCCTATCGATACTATTGAAATTTTACAATACTATCGATACTATCGATAGTATCTATGCAAGAAATTGAGCAATACTATTGATAAAGTGCAATACTATCGATAGTATCGATACTATTGGGTATAGATACTATCGATAGTATCGATACTATCACTATTATGGTGTATTTTACTGCAATCACTGTCGATACTATCGGTACTATCGATACTATCGGTACTATCGATAGTTATACTACATCGATATTAACCCAAAGTTCAATTTAAAATACAACTATCGATACATCAACTATCGATAGTTAGGCAAGCCTAATTCTCGTCACACCACACATCCATCTTAACATTCTCATCTCCGCAAAAAGAAAAGCAATCCTCTAAGCGGAAAAAAAATATTTGCAAATCGGTCCATAAACGACGGATTTCTGAGGTAACCCACATTATAATAAATATTAAAAAAATTAAAATACAACCGAATTGATAACCTCCTCCTTTTTTTAATTTTATTGAGGTCAGTTAGAAAAGTAAAAAAAATAGATGGTCAATCAAAGACAATGTAGTATAATAATAGCTATCGCCACTCGTGCGAATCACTATGTCAAAAATATACAAAGGAACGGCCTTTGTTAGGCGTTCGTGGAACACGATAATAGCAAAGTCAGCCAGCGTACTAGTACTGCACGCGGTAACGAAACCATAGCGACTTCTAATTCGACGCCAACGCCATCTAGTTGTAACAGAGGTACTAAAATGCGGTTCAGTGTCGGGAGCCGTTTAAACCACTAGACAGTCAGTGATTCATGAGGATGGTTTGGCTCTGGGTTTAACCAGTCCTCCTTCTTTGCACAGGCAATCTCGCTTTGAAATACGCTCCCGTTGAACATCAGGATGGCATCCAGTCGGTTCTCCTAAGGTGATGGCAATTGGTAGGTTAACTCATTTGCAAGAAGTTGATAGAATCATCACAGCGTTGATTTCTTGGATTCGTTTCTCAAAATAATTTTGGTTATATTTAAGTGTGTATTTATTTACTGTATTTAGTTTTCTTTTTGTTTGTTTACCATTAACTTTAATTTTGGAAGTCGGTGTTAAATAAGAAACAAATAATACCGAAAAACACCGGCTTCCGAAATTAAAGTTATTTTTTTTTGTAAATAGTTTTTTTCGTAATTTTTTTTTTATAATGATTTAAAACTTAAATCTCGCCTGATAGTAAGCACATAAGCAGTGATGCAATCTTTGATGGTGAAGCACACTAGTTTATAAAGAGCCTTTTTACTCTAGCCTTGAAAACACCTATTAAGACGAAGACCACAGCAAGTAAATTGTTAATCCTGTCAGCAGTCACGCTATCATTGAGTTCCTTTTCTTTCATATCACTCCTCACACAATCCATCCATCTTTTCTTAGGCATCCCTCTCCCTCTCCCTCTCCATCCGTTCACATGCACAAGTAACGTAAATAAAAAACTTACTGTTTTCAGATTTATTCCTATATCTGAGCTGTAAGACCTTGCTTTGTGCCAAATTTCAGTTTTCTGGGTAAACGAGAAGTACCCTATAAATTTTGATTCCCTTGAGAGTGTCGAAATATACGTTTTTTTGCGACATAAACGGCCGGTTTTTTTTTGTTTTTTTTTTCACAGCTGCAAGGGTCCGCAGGCTATGGTTTTAATTTCAACTCGATACCTTCAAGCGTTCTCGAGATAAAATGACAGACAGACAGACGGACAACAAAGTGATCCTATAAGGGTTCCGTTTTGTCCTTTTGAGGTACAGAACCCTAAAAACATAATAAAGGTGTTACTCACGTCTAACTCCACCTCATTAACAATGTGTGTGGCATCTAAGGGGCACGGCTTCTTGCCACTGTTAGGGTACTGCTTGCGGCATTTCTGCAGGTGGATGTGCATCCTATAGTGCTCTACCTGGTGAGCCATGTTGTAGGGGCAGGTGATTATGTCGTGCGGCTGGGGCTCCATGGTAATCTGGCCAAAAGAATGACGTATAGATCAGCCATAAATATGTGCTCAATAAACGTTCCTCAGCCCAAGATCTCGTACTTGATACCAAGCTTGAGGTCCGTATTATTAAACTAGATTCACTAACTCAAGCTTGAGCTCAAGTTTTGACTTAGGATGACGTAAAGTCATCAGCCGAGTGTTGACTGATTAATAAACAAAACTCGACACTTGAAATGCCAGATCATGAGTGTGGGTGTAGGCCGACCGGGACTTGAGATCGTGATCAGCGTAGCGCGAAACATGGAGTTTGTAAATATTTCGAGTCTAATTAATAGCATAGTCGGCCTTATAATGTTCCCACTGTTGGGACTCAGGCCTCCTCTCTAGGAGAGGGAATAGGCCATAATCCACCACGCGGGCCCAGTGCAGGTTGATCAATGTCACATGTCTTCAAATTTTATTTCTAGGTCATTCCGGTTTCCTCACGATTTTTTCCTTCACCGTTATGAGAGGGTAAAATTAATAATTACGATAAACTAGAGTACTACGATGCTATTTTATGACCTTTGCGATATTGTTTATCAAAAATTTATAAAAGGTATGCCTCAAATTCTGTTAATCCAACAGAATTTTAGGCATACCTTTTATAAATTGTTGCCAAGTGAATATTTCAAGAAACTATTTAATTTTGTTCAAGATTCAGTTTGTTGTTTTTTAAAGTGTCATTAAAATAAGAATTATATTAAAACTTCGATCAATGTGACGTAATCATTCACGTAATCACTGTGTGATTACAAAGCATTGAGGAGCTGATCTTGGTACCCGAGATTCTGTACTCGTGCGTTTATTAATTAGTACCTCTTTAGTATCTTTATCTCATTAGTATCTTGAGCTTTTGACATCGTATAATCGGGTATAAAAAGATATTGCACTTGAGGACGTAGGTGAGCAACTTTTATTAATACGGGCCTAGATCAGCCCCCCCAAGCCAAGTTACGATCGTTCCGTTGGCGTCGAACGCCTCGAGTAAGCTACGCCTCCGATTCCTCTGTTCTGGCGTAATCTCTACGCTCAGTCACGTGGTCAGAACAAAGGAATCGGAGGCGTGGCCTACTCGAGGCGACGATCGTAACATGGTTAGGGGGGCAGAGATGTTATAGAATTAGATCTGTGGCAAACGGGTGTGCCCCAATCACCAATTTGATTCAAATTTTTTTACCAGTGGAATGAAAAGTATAAATTTTAACTTTAATCTAGTTTAAAACAAAAAAAAAATAAAACATTATTCATTGTTACCGTCTTTTAAATATAAACTTCTTACATGATTTCGAATAAACGTTAAAGGTGTGCCCAGACGGTTGTAAACTAGCGTTCCAACCACGATGACCTTGGTTTGTGTTGCGGCTACATGGATGTAAACCACGTGCGAACACGGTGGATCGGTGGATGGGAAAACGCGCCTACTAACCAAGGGCGTTGAAGGTCATGTATTATAACAGCTGTCTACACGGATTGAAACTAACAATGACCTTGCTATTTACAATCCGTGTAGACGGGCCAACACGTTCGGTGGATGGGAAAACACGCCTCCGAACCAAGGGCGTTGAAGGTCATGTATTATAATTGCTGTCTACACGGATTGAAACTAACAATGACCTTGCTAGTTACAATCCGTGTAGACGGGCCAACACGTTCGGTGGATGGGAAAACACGCCTCCGAACCAAGGGCGTTGAAGGTCATGTATTATAATTGCTGTCTACACGGATTGAAACTAACAATGACCTTGCTATTTACAATCCGTGTAGACGGGCCAACACGTTCGGTGGATGGGAAAACACGCCTCCGAACCAAGGGCGTTGAAGGTCATGTATTATGATTGCTGTCTACACGGATTGAAACTAGCAATGACCTTGCTATTTACAATCCGTGTAGACGGGCCAACACGTTCGGTGGATGGGAAAACACGCCTCTGAACCAAGGGCGTTGAAGGTCATGTATTATAATTGCTGTCTACACGGATTGAAACTAGCAATGACCTTGCTAGTTACAATCCGTGTAGACGTGCCAACACGTTCGGTGGATGGGAAAACGCGCCTCCGAACCAAGGGCGTTGAAGGTCATGTATTATAATTGCTGTCTACACGGATTGAAACTAGCAATGACCTTGCTATTTACAATCCGTGTAGACGTGCCAACACGTTCGGTGGATGGGAAAACACGCCTCCGAACCAAGGGCGTTGAAGGTCATGTATTATAACAGCTGTCTACACGGATTGAAACTAGCAATGACCTTGCTATTTACAATCCGTGTAGACGTGCCAACACGTTCGGTGGATGGGAAAAAACGCCTCCGAACCAAGGGCGTTGAAGGTCATGTATTATAACAGCTGTCTACACGGATTGAAACTAGCAATGACCTTGCTAGTTACAATCCGTGTAGACGGGCCAACACGTTCGGTGGATGGGAAAAACGCCTCCGAACCAAGGGCGTTGAAGGAATTGCTGTCTACACGGATTGAAACTAGCAAGGTCACCTTGGTTGGGACGTTGGTTTGCAACCGTTAATACTAGAGTACACATTATAGGGTTGCGGGTACATTTAAAAGAGTCACCGTGGCCGTGGCCATAAAACGTAAAGGCAACTGAAGAACATAGGTGGGTTTTAGTCAGAAAAAGACTAAACGCCCTCTCGTTCCACCCAAGAGCGAGAAGTCATTGGATTATTTCTCAACTCAAAAAAAAAAGTGGAAGGCATGCACATTACTTAGAACAGGGTGAAGAATGTTAAGTGGGTAATCCCATATTTTAACATACCACCCACTTGTGCTTCTAGATAAATCTCAAGAAGTTATTAAGAAATCATTAGTCTTTTTTTAAATTATATAAACTAGTGTCTGACTGCGGTTCTACCTGATGGTAAACAATCACGCAATGTTTGGCTGGAAATTCATCATCTGTGAAAATTTCAGCTTTTACGGTTCATGAGATATAGCCTGGTGACAGATAGACGGACAAAGGAGTCTTAGCAAAAGGATCCTGTTTTTAACCTTTGTATGGAACCCTAAAAATGGTGCAAAGGCAAGTGAGTGTGCCCCGATCACCAAGATTTTTTATTTACCTACCTACACTACATAGCATAGGTTGGTGCGGGTGACAGCTGTCAGATTCAAACAATGTCATAATACAATGCATTCCAAATAAGATTAGGTCGATTGCCATGTTGTGATGTCACATTATACTATCAAATCAAGAAATTTTTAAAATTTAGTTTATTTATGAACTGTGAATGAAAATAGTTTAATCAGAATCCAGTTCCTCAATTTTGCTCATCTCTGAGTTCTTCAATTTTGCTCAATTTCTTGCGATTTGACAGTATGACGTAACATCACAACACATGGCAATCAATCCTATTCTTATTTGGAACGCATTGTAGCTATCTATCCTTTGCTCTCATCTATATTTTCGTCATGCTGTCATACTACCCATGTTATGTAAAAAAGCACTAAGAGAGGGGTTTTAAAATTCACCCCCTATGGTGGTGAAATGGAAGTCTGAAATTTGTATGTAAAACCTACTTTCATGTGGACAAAGCCACTGTCAGAAGCTAGTAAAATATAAAAAAAAACTAACTTGATCTTACTTTTATAATTTTTTGTTTGGAGTTTACACAATCTAAGCACAATATAATAGAGAACAGTGAACAAAAACATAGTGAGGAAACCGGCATGTTCCAGAACCAAAAATTCAAAGACATGTGACATTCACCAACCCGCACTCAGCCCGCGTGGTGGATTACGGCCCATTCCCTCTCTTAGAGAGTAGGCCTGAGTCCCAGCAGTGAGAACATTAAAAAGGTTGAATATGCTATGCTTATGCTATAACAGAGAACTATTCACAAAACATTACCATGTCAAATAAAAAAAAAACAAAGAAAATGTTTATGCATTGAATAACAGATTGTACAGACCCCAGTAAACTAACCAAAACACAGGGCTATTGCTTATTTAACAAAATGTTATCATTACATTGAGAACAGCTCTTTGTATTTGGAAATATTGAAAACATGTATTATAGAACAATGACTGGGTACCAGCCTTTGCAGATTGTTTTAATAATTTTCTATGAAGGTCTATGTAAATAAGGTTAACCTATCATATCTTTCAAATGAAAAGGCCTTATCCACTGTGTTTTCTTTACCAATTTTTTTCCCATAAAGGTTATAATGAAACCAGTAATTAGCAGTATTTTTCAGCTTTTACAGTCAAATCTCCGTTTAGGAAAAAAAAATCGATAACTGGCGCATTGTGAACGGCGCAGGTCGATATAAGGGTATAAAAGGGGGTAGAAAATCGGCGCGCGTCATTGTGGCGGATCGAATTCGGAACGAGTAACACGGTTTTATATTTCCAGAATTTTAATAAATTCTTAGGAGTCAGCGCTATTAAAAAAAAATGTTGATGGTACCTACATTTTTTTTTATTAGCAAATGTTGACTTGGAACGCGAAGAAATTCCTGATTTACGACCGAATCATAGCTTTTATTCCACCTTTAAGGTTTCCCAGTACAGCAAAAGTATTGATCCCAAGTTTTGAGACGAGAGGCTGAGCTAAGGACCAGAGGAAAATCGCATGCGCGAAACTACACAAGTCATATTTCCAGAAAACTGAAACTAAGATTTCCACTTGGATTTTTATAGTTTCGACGCCGTTTTGGAGTAAATTATGCTGGTAAAATAGGTATACTTTATCTGCCTGCAATCCTATTTGTAATGCTTTGAACATTTCTACCCGCCAAAGCGATTTTATGTTATGCACAGCAACTTTGTTTTTCGAGTCTTGTCAAATATAGGTCTAGTATATAATTAAATTTGTTTTTAAACTTACATGTTTTATTGATGTGTCCGGGAAAAAAAATTTAGAGAAAAATGGTTCAGCAGTATTTGAAATTTTAGAAACTGTTACGCAAAAATCGGCGCACCGTCGAACACTCAAACGCGCAAGCCCGTCAAATTGTCAATGATCGATTGATCGCAGACCGCTGTTTGTTTATTTGACAAGTTTTTGATCGAGGAAGGACTGAATGATTGATGATGAATGATTTGCTGTTTTATTGATTAGAATAAATGGCTTTTAGGCCTTTGACAGTTATAAACATTGACAATGACATCTCAATGGTTATAATACTACTAAATTATAGACCACAGATATCGCAAACATTTTATATAAAAATGTGACGTTTTCTCATCGGGCGGGTTATAATCCGCCGTCTTTTCACTATCCATCAACTTGTTGATAGAAAACATGAAATGGTATGGTCCACCATTCATACAAACTTTAGCCACGGTATAGCAACAGTGGATATATATTAAGACAACTTCAATTCTTAGTTTATGTAATAATAAACCTGTTACAGCTATTACAGGTTTATCTAAAAGTTGAAAATGAGTTAAATCAGTTTTAATTTTTATATTGCTAGAGTCAAAATGGCGGCTGTAGCCTTTGATTATAAAGTTGTCTAGATAGAGCAATGAAAACATACGACGCGCTAAAACTTTCCCCAAATTGCGTGACATGTTGAGTACCGCACGTGTACTTATTGTCGTCAAACTGTCAATGTGTTCGTGTTGAGGGATGCCTGCCCAAAATTATTAACTTTCCTTTTCTCCATTATTTATTATGACGAAAGTTTAACAAAATAGGTTGAATGAAATAATTATTTTGTAGATTAAAGAAATAAAGAAAATACATTTATTTAGCACAGACTTAAAGACACACAATACTCCAGTTAAATGTAATTACATAAAACCAACAAATAAAAAATTATAAAGTCCGATGTAAGGCACACATTTCTACTATATAGGAATGTGTGTCTCACGGCTGCACCAAACCAACCCAATTCAGCAAAAATCTGAAACCCATAATATTAGAAAAATTTAAAAAAAAAATTAGTGCATGACGTCATGGGTTTCATTTTTATTTGCAGGTATAGATAAGTTATCATTTACTGATCAAATAAATAATGTAATTTTTAAAATAATAATGTTCTCCTGATCGAAAGATGATGTACTGATATTTGTATTTTGTCTCCCATAGTTTCGCCAAATCTCCCTAGTAATAAACAGACAACACTGGCTAATTGGAATAACATACAAATAACGAATTAAATTTTCTATAATAATAGTGGTTAAATAACAAAATTTACCGAGAAAAAGTGATCTTAGTGTTATTATATTGTTTTCCCACATAAATACGGCACAGTTTGACAGCACAAACCCGGCATAATTAATTATTTTTCGTGAGCACATTATCCTTAGTTGTTCAAATGACACTGACGTAAGAGAGAAGCGAGTCTACCAATTTTAGTAGACTTTATTTGGGCCGTTTAGTACGGCCAATGTGGCATCTAGACAAGTATATAATCAAAGGCTGTAGCACAGCAAAATAAACAAACATTTATTTATTCGTTTGGTTAATCATTTTCTTCGTCGTTTAAAATTAGAACAAGTATCATTCAACATCAAAATCTGTAGTATTTTATTTACATATTTTTATTTTTGTTACTAAGTACCTATTGGTACAAATTAAATAGTTCTTACCTGCCGTGGATAAACCCATTCTTGTATCACAGATCACGGATTTCAGCAACTTCCAAAAAATGTTGTCTCATTTGAGTAATATTTAAAGCACAAATAAAACAGCGTTGGCTTCTGCGGGTTCAAATATGGTACATACGAGTCGGTTTCCATCTGTCGGACTGTAAAGTTATTCAAAGAAGTAGAAACAGAGTCCGAGATAGAGCGGCCGGGGTCGTACATAGCAGATTCAGAATCCTTATGCAGGCTGGGGTCGTTGGGAAAAGCGAGTGCAGAGTTCATTATGAAAGCGAATAGTAATAATAGCAAATAGTCACAAACTGAAACAAATAGTCACAATTCAAATGCTAGGCGGCAAAATGTGACACTTTTTGCCGCCACTTTTCGCCCCATTTGGGTAGGCTAAGGTCTTAAGACCATACAGCCACTGAACTTCACTCAAGATATCCCGCCAAAAACACCCAAACATTTGCATTTTTATCAATGGACCAAATGCATATTATAGATATAATAAATGATGTCAAAAAAAAATGATGTTCTGGTCGATTATTAAAATGAAAATTCTATGCAATCTTCATTTTTATTATTCCGCCTAAAGGACTTTGTATCCATGGTCAAGAAATAATTGAAAAAAAAAACTTCAAAATGGTTGCAGGAACCAAGGAAACACTGAATAAATGAATATACATATTGTTTAAAACTATTTTTCCGAACTTTAAGTGACGTGGTATTATTTTAATAATTATTTCTAGTAATTATTAAGATTTTAAGTATAAATAATAATCTTGTCCACGGCATTGAAAACCTCTGGCCGTATCTAGTCCAGCCCCTTTAAAAAATAACATAAGACACCCTAACCTACACGCATAAAGTTAAGCGTCTATTTAGCATATTATAGAACTGTGGAATCGATACAAACTTAATACCCTAAGGATTACATGACGGCACGCGATAGGAAACTTGCGCCGAACGTTGCGCCGCCGCGCCGTGTCGTAACACCATTTTATTGATGTTTTATTGCAGCTGTACAATTGATTTAATTAAAACTCTACCCTGCCATATAAAAGAAATGTTGACATGGAATAGGTTTATTAATCATCAATGACATTGAACTTAATAAAATAGTATGTCCCCAAGCATGTATGACTGCATACGTTACACAAAACAACTAATTTAAAATGTAACAATGCCCTACATGCGAAGCAAAACTAATGAAACAATGCCTTACATGCGAAGCAAAACTTTTAGATATTATTAATCCCATATTTACTCTTTCTTTCTAAACATCTATCTTAACAGTATCTCAATTAAAACATTCTTCCTATAATCATACCAAACAAAGTACCAATCTTTGAGTAGAGTTATATAATGCAAGAAGGGGTTCCTATCTGTAATACAAGTAACAATTAGAACAGTAAGAAAAAATACAAAATATAAAAAATGTTAAGATATTTTATAGTTTGTAAGGATAAGAAATAAAAGGCTTTATTATTATTATTATTATTTATGTAATGCAAATTCAGAATGCATATTTCAAATTGATGTATAATTAATTTGAAATAACTATGTGTTTATAAAGAGAACTTTTTATAAAAGAAATACAACCGAATTCAATGTAAAAAAACACTAAAAAGTGCAAACAACTTTAATTTCGGAAGTCGGTGTTTCTATACTAGTTTTGTTATTTCTCGTCGTTATTTAACACTTGACTTCTGAAATTAAAGGCATTTTGTACTTTTTAATGTTTTTGTTTTTACATTGAAGTAGGTTGATGAATGATAAATGATAAGTGATATTTATTTTGTAAATAGGTTTTAAAAAACACTTGCGCATCAATTTTTTTTTTCTCCATTTTTAAACTAGGTGAGGCCGGTGTTTCCTAGCTGACTACCCTGAGAAGAAACACCGAAAAAAACTCAGGGTTGTATTTTTATTGTAAAAAGTTCCCTTTACCCTTCAGTCAAACTTGAATAGTCTGCAAGTTCTATAGTAAGATAATTATTAAAACTGGATAACAATTCTAATAATCCTAAACACGGTTAGGTTACATTGATTTATTACAAAGTAAATGTGCCTGCCTTCCGGTTTCATCAGTTCGATATATCCCCTCCCCTCTTCTTTCAGTTAGTTATCGACTACACATAATAAACAAAGCAATTTAACTTGTTACGACTTTTGTTCGATCCAGCCCGTCCCTTGCGTACAGGGCGTCGCTGGGGGAGGACACTCCCCCTAAGCCGAGGTCCGTACTCCACAGGGGGTGCCCTTAGAGTGTAGTCGCTTAATTTTTAAGGTTAGTTAAGTAAGCCCTGGCTGGAGGCTTTGATTCTTGAATCGAGGCCGCCACGGGCAAGTCCGGTAAAGCAGCCGACAACCTCCTAGGCTGACCTGCGAGAGGCCACACAAAAAAAGAAAAACTTGTTACGACAGTTATGCTGTGATCCTATGAGGAGTTTCGTTTCATATCATCGTAGTACGTGATCAGATCTTAACAATATTTCTATGGGACCAACTTGGAAGAAGAGAAAAATAATTTTCAAAATCGGTCCGCAATTGACCGAGGAATTATTATTGATTATTTAATAATTATTAATTATTAAAGAGGATTATTTATTTGAAATTCCTAAGATACTAAAGCTTGCGACTACCTCCGGTTTATTACCAACTCCTTTAAAATTTATGTGGTTTTGGTTTCTAGTTTAAAAACTTGTCAAATAGAGTTTGAGACGGTCTTAATTCAAAATACTCAATTCAGAAAGCAATAGACTTAAAAGACTAGCTACTAAACTTGGTACATTAAAAATAATATCATAATGATCATTCACTCGTTCACTATATAACATAATATTCTTGTTTATGACTGACTTTAATGTCTTTGACTATCATCCTATGCCTCAGTGACGCCATCTAGCTTTGAATAGCAAACACGCAAATTTTTGTCAAAAATATAAATGCACCTATCGCTCGGTAGGTCGCCAGAGGCTTTTCCACGATAATTATCTTAAGATTTCAGCAAAATGAGCGAAAAAGAGTAATGGAGCTATACACTCTATATAGCTCCATCCCTTTGAAAGTTCGGTGTAGGTCGTAAAATGGATCACGAGTAGAGTTCGTGGTAGAGCCTCAGTGTGAGCCTAGGGAGGATTAAGCTTTTCAGCAATAGATGGCGCTATCACAAAATCAGCAAATGGTTCTACTACTTATGAAAATTATTGGATTATAATTAAATACTACGTAAATACCAAGAATCGCTTTGCTGGTGTCCTTGTATAATCTGATAAGTTCTATCTTTGTGTATTTATTCTTATATCCTTTTTTAATGCTAATTCACTTCGTTTGTTTCTTACTGAATATTTTATGTTGCTTCAAGCGATCAAAAGAGAATATAGTGAGCACAGACGAAGAGTAATAACAGAAAACTTTACAAATTTAGAAGCACAAAAAAAAGCATTTAAAGAGTTGAATTTACGTAAAATATGGATACAAAAGCATTTAAAGAGTTGAATTTACGTAAAATATGGATACAAAAATTACAAAGCAAACATAAAGAAACTAATACGAGACAAGACATTATACTTACACCAGTTAACATCAGGCAACCACTTTTTATCAAGAGCTATACAAAATCAGAGGACAACATCGAAAAAGCGAATGAATTAAGTCAGACCATTAACACACAAACAATACCTATAGATGCAAAAGAAATATACTTACAGCTGAAACCACTAAAATCAGACAAAAGCCCGGGTTCAGATGGGATAACTATACTAAAAAAAAAACTATTTTCGTTCACAGTTCGTAAATAAATCAAATTTTAAAAATGTATTGTTTGCTTACCATTATAATTGTTCGATTTGACATATGACGTGACGTCACAACATGGAAATCGATCCTATTCTTATTTGGAACGCATTGTACTAGTGTATTTCCTGGAACAAGTTTTGTGAAATATTCGAGTAAATCACGGAATTACCGAATGACAGCAGAGTTTTTAGGCGTTATCTCTTTTTTTTGCATTGCCTCTTAATCAGAAATCGCGTTGGATTGCGTTAGATGAAGCAACAAATTTTTAAACCATGCTCGATGTTGACGATAGGCGAGTGGAAAAGGACCTCTCTTAAGATATTTTTCTCACAATCCTGAGTAGACTACTTTGTCATGGTTAAACCAAGTTATCAAGGCCTTAAAAATAAACAATTATCATTCATATTTAAACATTTATTTAAAAATCATAAAAAAAAAACTTAAAAATATACACATAGGAAAAAAACAATCAACTTTGGGTTAAATTCTACAGTATTCTTTGTATGTTAGTAATTTTGTAGATTTTCCTTACATTAGGTTATTTTTAGAGAGCGGTGGTGGCCGAGTGGTAACGGCCCCGACTTACGAGTTGTAGGTCGCGGGATCAAACCCAGCCAGGCGAATTACTTTGTGTTATTTATTTCATCACTACTGCTCTCAAAACGGTGAAGGAAAACATCGTGAGGAAACCGGCATGTCCTAGAACCAAAAATTCGAAGACATGCGACATCCACCAATCCGCATTGGGCCGGCGTGGTGGATTACGGCCCATTCCCTCACTTAGAGAGAGGAGGCCTGAGTCCCAGCAGTGGGACCATTAAAAATAGTTATCTGCAATTTTGCGATTTTCTGATAGTTAGTAATATATATAATTATAATAAATGTGAATAATAAGCAGTTTTTTTTTTATTTTCAAAAACATTTTTTTAAAAAAAAAGAACTATTATTTCTTCATTTTTGACACTTGAAGGACAATTTGCCATGCCTTAGAATATGATTTTTTAATAAGTTCTTGCAACAATCACAAATACGCAAAATTACAGATAACTTTTTTACTTTGCACCCTTGGTATAGTAAAGCATCACCAATAGCTAACACCCGGTTATAAACAAATTTTTAAACCATGCTCGATGTTGACGATAGGCGAGTGGAAAAGGACCTCTCTTAAGATATTTTTCTCACAATCCTGAGTAGACTACTTTGTCATGGTTAAACCAAGTTATCAAGGCCTTAAAAATAAACAATTATCATTCATATTTAAACATTTATTTAAAAATCATAAAAAAAAAACTTAAAAATATACACATAGGAAAAAAACAATCAACTTTGGGTTAAATTCTACAGTATTCTTTGTATGTTAGTAATTTTGTAGATTTTCCTTACATTAGGTTATTTTTAGAGAGCGGTGGTGGCCGAGTGGTAACGGCCCCGACTTACGAGTTGTAGGTCGCGGGATCAAACCCAGCCAGGCGAATTACTTTGTGTTATTTATTTCATCACTACTGCTCTCAAAACGGTGAAGGAAAACATCGTGAGGAAACCGGCATATCCTAGAACCAAAAATTCGAAGACATGCGACATCCACCAATCCGCACTGGGCCGGCGTGGTGGATTACGGCCCATTTCCTCTTAGCAGTGGGAACATTAAAAAGCAATCTGCAATTTTGCGATTTTCTGATAGTTAGTAATAATAAATGTGAGTAATAAGCAGTTTTTTTTTTTTCAAAAACATTATTGAAAAAAAAAGAACTATTATTTCTTCATTTTTGACACTTGAAGGACAATTTGCCATGCCTTAGAATATGATTTATTAATAAGTTCTTGCAACAATCACAAATACGCAAAATTACAGATAACTTTTTTACTTTGCCCGTCGGTATAGTAAAGCATCACCAATAGCTAACACCCGGTTCCTGGGTAGAAATTATCGACGCATAACACTGACCCTTTAACCGTTTGCATGGGATTCTTCCGACAAGTATTTTTGTGTCTTATCCGCCAGGGACGTGTATTTGCGACTGGGTACTCCATCTCGTTTAGCTCTTCAATTCCCACAGGTGACAGAAGAGCTGACGAGATAAGAGCACTTTGTCGTGGAAACGCGACCCTGGCGGAATAAACTTGAGTGTTTGTCGGATATAATATAATAATATATAATATAATATTCCACAACTATCATACAACGCCGTCTAGCCCCAAGCTAAGCACAACTTGTGTTATGAGTACTAGATAACTGATAAACATACTTATATATTTCTAAATACATAGATATTATAGATAAATTACACCCAGACACAGAACAAATGATCGTGCTCATCACACCAACATTTGTCCTGGGTGGGAATCGAACCCACGACCTCCGGCATAGCAATCAGGGCCACTAACCGCTAGACCAACAGGCCAGTCAATATATTATATTCGACGTCGGCGGTTAAAAATAAAAGTCCTGTGACATGAACTCCTGTCCGGGCTGCGGAAATGTTCAGAAGAGTCACCGAAGCTCTGCGGGCTTAGACAAAATTGACTTTTCTGCTATCGTAAACGCTAAGTAGAAAATGTACGGCAATGACATGACCTGTCACTTCACTTGACACGTGACTACTTCGCAGGTAACGGCATTACCATAGACGTCTAAAACCGTCAAACGGGCTGAATAGGAAAGTAGGGGTGAATAGAAAAAAAACTTTGATTTCGATTTTCACTTTGGTTTAAATTTGTATTATAGATTTCTATCAAGGCATCGACTTTTAGTGTGGGACGCTACCTGTGTCGACACTCTTGCGCCATCCCATCTTCCGCGGCTGCGGAGAACCTCAAGCGGCGGAAATATAACAACCTCGTCGGAAGTTATATTTTTGAGCCGTTTGGGGTTGAAACTCTTGGGTCGTGGGGTCAGAGTGCTCATAAGCTTTTCAAAGAACTATCCAGACGCTTAGTTGACACTTCGCGTGACCCAAGGGCTGGCTTTTACCTCGGTCAGAGATTAAGCATTGCCATACAACGTGGCCAAGCCGCCAGCCTTTTGGGCACACTTCCAGTCGACAGCGATGCGGAGGAATTTTATGACGCCATATTTTAGCTAGTAGTTTTTGTCTTTAGTGTATACATGTATATATTGTAGTTAAATGCCGAGAAAACACAGATAAACAAAGCAAAAATCCCCTTAAAATTGTTGTCCCTATTCACCCAGTTTGACTGTCTGTTTGACTGACATAGATGGTTTTCATCAGTCAGTACCATGTAAACGTCGATCATCACATTAGACGGTAGGTTTTTCTTAATTGTAAACGATTGACTGTGGCAACACTGAGAGCAAAACCTATCGTGTGTAATGGACGCCATACATTTTGTTCATAACGTTTGACGGGAACGCTAACAGAAACCTACTGGAAAGCAAAAGGCAACTGAAAAAACATGGGTTGGTTTTATTTACTAGAATTCTGATACCGTTTACAGATTCGTGCTCACCATTCGTGTACGAATGTTCGTTCGACGAAACATTCGTGTACAAAGTGCACGAGACGAATAGCGAGCATGCTGTTGAATTTACGGATTTAGGGTCGCCACAAATGCCATGAGGAGCTAGAAATGGCCACAAAGGTAGCTTAAGCGCGAGATAGCCACTAGTGGCCAGTGGCTGCTACTTTTTATAACCCACGCGTGCACTACCATAATGGACTCACTTTTTTTTTTTCACTCAGACTAAGAAAGTTTAACCTTTAACCGCCAACGTCAAATAAATTCGAAAAAGACTCGCGTTTATATAATTTTATATCCTACATTTTTATACTTATTACTATAAGTTCAAATATGAACAGAACATGTTTACTTTCAAATATCACCTTATTTTGGTTACTAACAGGTGTCCTACGTAAATGATTCAACGCTATTGCGATCGTGAAGCGAAGCGGCGCAAAAGGAACACACAATTGATACTCTATTGCGATGGCCTACGTGACTAATCGCACAAGGGTGCGATGCTGGGATGAGCGAAGCGAAGTGGTCGCGATCAGTTGGTTATTTTCGCACTTACTTAACTCTCAGTGCGGTGACTTGTTTTTATATAATGGTGGCTAGATCGCTTCGCAACCGCAGTTGCGCTGAACCGCCGTAGGACACCGCATTATAATAAATCAACTTTATACCATAAAAAACAAAGCTCAAATTCCCTTGCATATCAGATCAAACCACAAACAAATCCTTCGGATTCAAATAATCTCGAATTATAAATTCAAGCTTATAGAGTAAATTTTTCTGACATACTTAGATTTAATGCATTACCGGCTTAAAACTTAGATCTACTATCTACGGATGCGTAGCTTCAAAGACGTGACACGACGGCACAATATCATAATTTTGTATGTAAGCTTGACGCAGGTGTACACCAAGCGTATAATGACGAAAACGCGTCTATGAAGCTACGCGTCCGTGTGAACAATCCCTGTATCTTCAACACTGGCATCCTGTGAAGTAGATCAATTACAATTCTAGTTAAAACCTTTTTACAAAAGTAGACATAAATATAACGATAATAAAAAATACAAAATATCTTAGCTACAAGCGCCAGTCTTTTGAGTTTAATTTTTTAGTTTTTTAAAATCCATTTCCCAATTAAATTTTATTATATAGAAAAAAAAAGGTTTATATAGGGTGACTGGTAATTAGTGTACGATACTTAAACACGTGATTGTGCTCATGATAACAAACAATTTTTACTACGGGAACAAACCTGAAATCGCAAAAAAAAACAACTGTTCAGTATATTTATGTTTGCCTAATGTGAAACGCGCGTTCTCGCTGGACTGTTTACGATGACGTCATCAGTCATGATCCGTGCGACGAACGACTTGGTCGGTGGAGACCGAACATGAGAGATGACGTCACAGCGAGTAGCTTCATTCTCGAGCGCATTTCTGGAACTAATACAGTAAAATTGTTGTATCTTTGTCAGTGATACTCTCTTAATAAACTTTTATATATATAATATAATAATAATAATATAATAGTCCACAACTATCACACAACGCCGTCTAGTCCCAAGCCAAGCAGAGCTTGTGTTATGAGTACTAGACAACTGATAAACATACTTATATGTTTTTAAATACATACATATATAGTTAACCCTATGCTGTTGTCGTCTTAGTTTTAGTTACTCTCATTAGTATAAGTGAAAACATGTAAATGGCCGTTTTTTACCTATTCTAAGTTTTTACTGTAACAAGTAGCTGTAACGTTTCCGAATAGTAATAAAATAATAATAATAAATTACACCCAGACACAGAAAATATGATTACTAATTTATTTTGGTTTACTGTTCGCGTTTATGCTAAACGGAAAAATAAACTGGCGTATAATCGCATGCACCGCGATCATGAACGTGTATATTTTTTCGTATAGGATAGACAATTCTCATCAACTCTCCTCCTTTACAAAATATAATGAGCAAAGTTATAACCAGCTATATATTTTTTTAAACCTTTTTTACAACAGATATCTTTTTGCGTTTACCATTCCCATCCTCAAGTACCTCTAAGGATTTAAAATTGCTAGTCAAATCTTTGATACACAGAACTTCATCATGACTTAGACCCGTTGGCAAATCGAATTTCGCAAAATCACTTCTTCCCGCCAAATCTTGACACATGTCAACGACGCCATTTTTGAAATCGTCATCGACATTATAGACTAATTTTTTTTCTTCGACCTCAGGCGCGTTTTTCAAAGCCTTACGCCACATAATCTTTTCATTAACCGCAGACTTTTTAGTTTTCTCATCTAAATCAGCTAAAATCTTGCCGATTTCTTTGTTTTTCGGCTCAAGTTTTAATGCCTTTTTATAGCAAGTTATAGCTTCGTCAGTTTTACCTAGCAACTCATATGCTCTACCGTAATAAAATATACCTTTACAATGTTTGTTAATGTCGATACATCTGTCGATATGTTGGCACATGCCTATAATGTATTTGGGTTTATTTATTTTATAGTAACAAACTGCTAAGTTAATATAAATGTTGACTTTCAAATCTTTGAGTTCGGCTTCCTCTGTATCATTTTCTGGTCGCGATAAAGAAAGGACAGACATTGCTTGCTGGTAGCTCGTGATGGCTTGGTAGTACTTCTGTCTGTTGAAAAGAACCTTGGCTTCAGCGCGTATACTCTTCACGGTCTTCAGTGTAGTTACGAATTTTGCTTGTTCCACAACTGGTAAGGCGTTGAAACTGAGGACAAAATTACAGGCTATGAATACAATAATAATAATAATAAATGTCGACATGTGGGATGTAGACTCGGCGATCATTGTACCGATAGTCGTGTCGGCCAACGGCTTAATAGCAAAGAGCCTCGACCAACACCTTAGGAGACTCGCGTTAGGCGATTGGATCAAAGGCTTGATTCAGAAAGTGGTACTCCTGGACTCGGCTCGTATTGTTAGGAGGTTCCTTTCTCTAGAGCCCTGACCGCCGGTAGCTTGGACCTTGTTCCCGATACCGGTGAGACACTATTTTATATATTTTTAAATGTATTTTTTTTATTGAAATATTTAAAAAATATAATTTATATGTTATGATAATGAATAAACGAAATAATAATATTACTTCAATAACCAGTAACTGGTAACACACTTTCACACCATCATACACACACTCATGGCAGCATGTTTGTCTAATTTTAATATTAAAAAAAAATGTTTTTCTTTTGTTTTATTACTTTCTCAACACACTCTGTCTGACGTAAGATTAATGTCACTTTATGGTAGGGAAGACACTAACACATGCAACACAGTTTCTACAATGCGTTCCAAATAAGAATAGGTCGATTGCCATGTTGTGACGTAACGTTATACTGTCGAATTCCATTCCCTCTCGTAAAGAGGAGGCCTGAGTCCCAGCAGTGGGAAGGGGACGTACCTTAAGGTTGGTTATGTTTATTGTGCAATTTGGAGAATTACAGATCTAAGGCTCTACCACGAGCTCTTAACGAGATACATTTTACGACCTAAACTGAAGTGGATGGAGCTTTAAGGGGTTCACGCATCAAACGCGTGAGCATACGGACTGACGTCACCGACCGCTGAGGCACCGCGCGGTGTGCGTGGGTCAAAGCACCGGCGCGCAGCGGACGGCCCTGCAGCCTACTATCTCATGAATAAACTCACCAGGCGGTGGTACCCTTGACACTCTTGAGGCTACTTCTATCCCAGCCTACAGCCTACTATCTCATGAATAACTCACCAGGCGGTGGTACCCTTGACACTCTTGGAGGCTACTTCTATCCCAGCCTACAGCCTACTATCTCATGAATAACTCACCAGGCGGTGGTACCCTTCACATTCTTGAGGCTACTTCTATCCCAGCCTACAGCCTACTATCTGATGAATAACTCACCAGGCGGTGGTACCCTTCACACTCTTGAGGGTTACTTTTATCCCAGCCTACAGCCTACTATCTCATGAATAACTCACCAGGTGGTGGTACCCTTCACACTCTTGAGGCTACTTCTATCCTAGCCTACAGACTACTATCTCATGAATAACTCACCAGGCGGTGGTACTCTTGACTCTCTTGAGGGCTACTTCTATCCCAGCCTACAGCCTACCATCTCATGAATAACTCACCAGGCGATGGTACCGTTGACAATCTTGAGGCTACTTCCATCCCAGCCTACAGTTTACTATCTCATGAATAACTCACCAGGCGGTGGTACCCTTCACACTCTTGAGGGCTACTTCTATCCCAGCCTACAGCCTACTATCTCATGAATAACTCACCAGGCGGTGGTACCCTTCACATTCTTGAGGCTACTTGTATCCCAGCCTACAGCCTACTATCTGATGAATAACTCACCAGGCGGTGGTACCCTTCACACTCTTGAGGGTTACTTTTATCCCAGCCTACAGCCTACTATCTCATGAATAACTCACCAGGTGGTGGTACCCTTCACACTCTTGAGGCTACTTCTATCCCAGCCTACAGCCTACTATCTCATGAATAACTCACCAGGCGGTGGTACCCTTGACACTCTTGAGGGCTACTTCTATCCCAGCCTACAGCCTACTATCTCATGAATAACTCACCAGGCGGTGGTACCCTTGACACTCTTGAGGGCTACTTCTATCCCAGCCTACAGCCTACTATCTCATGAATAACTCACCAGGCGGTGGTACCCTTGACACTCTTGAGGGCTACTTCTATCCCAGCCTACAGCCTACTATCTCATGAATAACTCACCAGGCGGTGGTACCCTTGACACTCTTGAGGGCTACTTCTATCCCAGCCTACAGCCTACTATCTCATGAATAACTCACCAGGCGGTGGTACCCTTGACACTCTTGGAGGCTACTTTCATCCCAGCGTACTATGTCATCTATCACGGTATATACTCACGGCTATCGTCCGAGTGTCTTCACAAAATTCTGCAATACTTCGGTCACATTGCAAAAAAATTCGGTGGCAACCTCGAAAGGCTTATCGTGACCGGTAAAGTAGATCCCACCAAAAACAATCTGTAAAAAACTAGCCAAGTCTCGATGGAGCTGCGGCCAAGTCTCACACAACATTAACTATAATAATAAAAAAATCGCAGTAAGGAACCTTAAACTTGGCACGCTTTGTCTAGATTTCATTACTTTTTAGAGATAAACAAGCAGCTCCATCGAGACTTGGCTAGTTTTTTCCAGAATGTTTTTGGTGGGATTTCACTTCTTTTTGTAGAAACGTGGGCATTTGATCTTTGCAATGACAGTCGATTTTTAAGCTATTGCATAGCTTCTATCGCGGGCCTTGAGCGCGGGGACCGAATCCAGAAATTCCGTAACGAAAAAACCTCACGCTCCCCACTCCGACGGGCACGGAGGTGTGGCTTGAAGGCCGTGCATTGTCTAACGTCGTTTCTTTTCGGCAGTCTTCGACACGGTGTTTGTGTGCGTGCAACTAGACGTATTGTACGACTCTACGAAGCTCGCACGAATCGAGATGAGCTGCTCCGAAATCGGACGAATACACAAGCAGCTGTTTATGAGAAATGCTATGCAATAGCTTTACCGCGGTAGTCCCCGAGTGCCACACGTCTTTTTTATGTACCAATAGTAGAAGGGGGCATTACCATATCTCTAATACAGCTGAGACCAGCTGAGGGTTCTTCATCAGATACTTCAGACTTTCGATTTTTGACATCAAATGAAGCGGCCCACCAAGTTGAATATTTTTTGTAAAGGCGGTATGTCGATCTCTAATAGTTTGGTTGGGCTCTTGTGTTTTCTAATCAGGGTCACCAGGTACCACCATTAAACCCTAACTCTGTACCAAATTTCAGCTCTCTGAGTATATGGGAAGTACTAGTTCTATTCTGATGATCATGAGTGAGTGAGTGAGTATCATAAATGCGAAACTTTGCTTTTGCTTAACTTCGGAACTAAATGACCTACAGACTTGAAATTTTAGATTTTAAGTATGTGATTATAGCTTACTGAATGACGAAAATTTCTGCGTTCTGGTCTTATCCAGAGGTTCTCTAATAGGGGCCTGAAAAAGCGGCGAAATGGTTCTAGTAAAAGATGGTACGGCAGTGTTTGCTTCGCGCTCGGCTTGACGGAGGCACTGCCGTGCCCCGCGATAGGGAAAAGGCCTCGTGGGCGCAATCCAATACTTTGGTCCGACCAATTCAATGCCTTTCACGCAGCCAGAGACAGAAACCGATGGAGGATTAATATACGAGTAATAGTGATGAAGCAGGGTGGTCACGACCCTCAGCATTAAGGAATACAACGCAAGGAGGATGTCATGTATAACTTACCTAGAGCTAGCAGCAGCTTCCACGTGTCGCACCATGTATAAGCAGATGACGAACAGAACAGGTTTCGGTTGTATCCTGGGCAGTACACCCAGAGGGCCATACGCGGCTGCCGGCTGCAGCAGAAGATGGAACCGGGCGGTGGGACCCTTGACGCAACTAAGGCCTAATTCTAGACCAGGGAGCATCTTGCCAACCCCCATGCGTATAGTCTGGAAGGTGGAGAAATTATGATTGAGTCAACGACTTTACAGCCATACATTTTTTTTTATTTTTTATTCTCTATAAACCAGTGCTTGACTGCGATTCCACCTGATGGTAAGCAGTGATGCAATCATTGATGGTGAGGCGCACTAGTTTATTAAGAGCCTATTCACTCTAGCCTTGAAGGCACCTAAATTATAGTTGGACGGGAAGACAGCAGCAGGCAAGCCATACATACTACAGTATTGTACACATTAGAAAGGTCTACAAAAAGTTGGCGATGGTATATGTCTATCTCTTAGGGATAACCCACAATAACCATTTTTTTTATCCTTTAGTTTTTACGAGAAATAATGGCTTATTTACGAAGCGATTTTAAGCAATACAGCATTAATTCTTATCCAATTAAGTACCATAAATACATTGTGCATTTAATATTGATCAATATGGCCCTTTTACTGCATGTGATTTAAATGAATATTTTCGAAGATATATATAGATGTTGAGATGAACTCATGATAGCACAAGTTTAAACCGTAGTGGTTTTTGGTTGCTATTTAACTTAGACTATCCTGTATTATTTTGTATTAATAATAAATAAATCAAAATAAATCAAAATTTTTTTTACAACTATCACACAACGTCGTCTAGTCCTAAGCTAAGCAGAGCTTGTGTTATGGGTACTAGACAACTGATAAATATACTAATATATTTCTAAATACATACATATATAGATAAATTACACCCAGACACAGAACAAATGATCGTGCTCATCACACAAACATTTGTCCTGGGTGGGAATCAAACCCACGACCTCCGGCATAGCAGTTAGGGCCACTAACCACTAGACCAACAGGCCAGTCAAAAAATATTACAGACTAGCTTCTGCCCGCGGCTTCACTCACGTGATTGTAGGTTTCTCCATACAAACTTTGGACCCCGCTTCATCCCCTTAGGGACTGAATTCTGGAAAATTCTTTCTTAGTGCTCGCCTACGTCATAAAAGGAAACCTTGTGCAAAATTTCACGTTCCTAATCCCAATAGATTTAAAATGCAGGGGCATTGCATTGCACCCTTGCGAAGCCAGTAATAATAATAATAATAAACACATGTAGAATAGTTAGAAAATTCATGCAGTTGGAAGATGAAAATACACCCCCATAATGAAAACATTATACACACTGCATTTACTTGGTTTTGGCCCGTAAATGTAGTTGACACCAGCAATAAGCTGAGAAAAAGAATACTCTCGATAATAATAATAATAATACCGGGCGCTTTTATCGGGCTCTTCATGAGCCTGATGTAGATTTTTTGGCGTCCGTGGCCTGGTTACGTTTCAGCAACCTCTTCGGAGAAACTGAAGGTTTTGTCTGTGCGATTATGGACGAAGTTATTTTGACGAACAACTACCGGAGATATATTATGAAGGACGGGACGGTTGACATGTGTCAGGCATGCCATCGCCCGGGTGAGTCCATCAGACATATAATCTCAGGTTGTTCTCGTCTTGCTAACGGCGAGTACTTGCATAGGCATAACCAAGTAGCCAGGATTATTCACCAGCAACTTGCTTTAAAATACAGAGTAAAATACCTAGTGGAATCTGAGGTACCATACTACAGGTATGTGCCCGACCCAGTTCTCGAAAATGACCATGTCACGTTGTACTGGGATCGGTCTATCATTACTGACCGGACTATTGTAGCGAATAAGCCGGATATAGTGGTGATAGACCGATTAGCGCGCCGCGCAGTGATAGTCGACGTCACCATCCCGCATGACGAGAATCTCGTGAAAGCTGAGAAAGAGAAACAAATCAAATATCTCGACTTAGCACACGAGGTTGTCGACATGTGGAATGTGGACTCGGCTATCATTGTGCCGATTGTCGTGACCGCCAATGGTTTTATAGCCAAAAGCTTCGACGACCATCTGTCGAAGCTGTCGTTGCGCGGTTGGATCAAGGGCCTGATACAGAAGGCAGTACTCCTCGATACGGCTCGCATTGTGAGGAGGTTTCTGTCTCTGGAGCCTTAACCACCGGTAGCTTGGACCCTGTTCCCGACACCGGCGGATAACTATTTTTTATATTTTTAAATGTTTTTTATTACTTGTTTTTTAAAGAAATATTTAAAAATGTAAATGATGTGTATAAAAATAAATAATAATAATAGTAAGTTTATGAATTTAAATATAATAAAGATTCAATACTCACCAGTGGTTGTCCCCTGTTCATGTGCAGGGTACTATCGAAGGGAATATCAGCTCGTTCATAGTACGCTGCGTGGTGGATCGTCACTTCAGCATCTGGAGGTACCAAGGGTCCATCTCCTGGAAACCAGAAACAATTGTCTTTTACTCTTAAGACCGGCCAATCCGGGATACATTTCCATACAACCGCTCTTATGTGATTATGACCTCATTACCAGAAGTCCATACCTCAAAAGAAAAAAACGGAACCCTTATATGATCACTTTGTTGTCTGTCCGTCTGTCTATCAAGACCCTTTATCTCGGAAACGCGTAGAGGTATCGAGTTGAAATTAAAACCACATACTCAAGTCTGTAGTCCCTTGATGCTGTGAAAAAATCAAACTTTTAAGTTAACGAGAAAAAAAGATACTTCGGTTTATGTGGCGAAAAACATACATTTCGACACTCTCGAGGAAATCAAAATTCATAGAGTACTTCCCGTTGACCCAGAATCCTGAAATTTGGCATAAAGCATGGTCTCATAACACAAGTATAGGAATAAATCTGAAAACTGAAAATTTGTAGTTACGTCACAAAAAAAAAACTATTTTTGCAATTCGGAAAAATCTTCGTAACTCATTTCGGGAATTTAACTGTTATCATAGGTAAGTTTGTACTGAACCCAAGAGCGAGCCCGACTCGCACTTGCCCAGTTTTTTTTTTGAAGTAGGTAATCGTGGAGGGCGTGTCAGACTTACTGCCTAAAACCTAACTGTGACCTTCAGTTACCGTAGAACATGCACACCGGTGTAGCATAGAAAGCAGGTGTGCCCCGCTTGGGTGGAACACCGCCGTGTCCTCATTGAGACCTGACGGTGGTGACCAGAGCGCCGGGCCCTGGATCAAGCCATGGTCCGGAGGGCACGCCATAATTATGGCGGTAAGTCCCCTCTTTGAGGCGTGGCTGAAAAGACCTCACGGCGTCCTCACCTTCCGCATGATGCATGTCCTTACCGGACATGGTAAGTTTGGGAGGTTCCTGCACCGGATTCGTGCGTTCCCGGGTATCACCATTGTGTGGACCGCCTGTAGGATACGGTGGAGCACATGGTGGAGGTGTGCCCCGCCTGGGCAGAGCACCGCCGTGCCCTTCTGGGGGTGATCGGTAGCACCGATGTCTCGCGCTGGGCCTTGGTAAAGGGAATGGTCAGGAACGAGGAGGAGTGGCAGGGGGTCGCCTCCTTTTGCAAAGCAGTAATAGCTAGCAAAGGAGGAGGCCGCACGCGTGAGGCAACGGTCCTCACGCCCCAGCCACCACCGGGATTACAATCCCGATTTCCGGCCACTGTAGGCGCAGGCTTGCGGACGACGAGCAATGGGTAGCTCGCCGACCGACCGTCCGGTAACCGTCCGGACCCAAGTCGTCGACGACTCGTACTGTTCCATGTGCCTCAAGGAGATGTCCGCAAACCGTAGAGGCCCAGTAGGGTCGAAGACTACTAGGGCCAAGAGTCTGCTTCTGAAAGGAAAACTCGGCCCTGGTACGAAAGGCCAACGAAGGAACAGGAGTAGGTTTTTAGTCAGTAAAAGTCTGCCACTATCTCCCGCTCCGCCCAAGAGGGGGGGGGGGGTCTCATTAGATGATTTTCGCACCGAAAAAAAAAGCCATGGTCCAGAGCGAGAGAGAATAGGAGGCTGTAGGCTCCTGCGAAGCGTTAATGCTAGGGAAGGAAAAAGCCGCACGCACCGACCCAACGGATCTCCTTACTACCAGCCCCTGTGACCCTGACCTCGACTACCAGCCACCGAAGCCGCAGGCTTGCGGACGAAAGAAATGGATAGTCGTCCGGCCGTCCATTGAAGACTGACCACGAGTCATCGACGGCGCGTTGTAATCCATGCGCGCCTCAAAGAGATGTCAGCAAAAGCGTAGGGGCCCTGCCTGTCCTAGAACTTGTGGCTGGTGTGGTTTTAGTCAGTAAAAGTCGAAAACAACCTCCCATTCCGCCCTAGAGCGAGAAAAGTCATAAGACTATTTTCTACCTCAAAAAAAATAAAAATTTTAATAGCCTTTTCTATGTCTCACGGCTGGGCTTTCCCTTCTTTCTTCCAAACCACTGTCTAGGGCGATCTCTGGCCAAGTTTGTCCAGCAAACATGATCAGATCATCACACCATCACGTCAGAAACACCACACTGCGCACCAGCAGGTGGCGAGGATTGGACACACTGGACGCTTGAGAGAGATCGAGGCCGTCGAGGTCAACCGCTGCGGACAGTTACTCATCATCATCATCATCATTTCAGCTGGAAGACGTCCACCGTTGGATATAGGGCTCCTTCAAGCGTCGTCATAATGACCGGTCCTGTGCGTCCCGCATACATCGGATTCCCGCGACCCTCACCAGTTCATAGGTTTGACAGGCCTGTTGGTCTAGTGGTCAGTGGCCCTACTGACTGCTATGATGGAGGTTTTAAGTTCGATTCCCACCCAGGACAAATGTTTGTGTGATGACCACGATCATTTATTCTGTGTCTGGGTGTAATTTATCTATAATATGGATGTATTTAGAAATACATAAGTATGTTTATCAGTTGTCTAGTACTCATAGCACAAGCGCTGCTTAGTTTGGGACTAGATGGCGTTGTGTGACAGTTGTGGAATATTAATATTATTATTATTATTTATTATAGGTCCGTCTTTTGGGACAACCACTACCTAATATTACTTGCCTTCTTCAATAATCAATATCTTGACATCACCGCTGGGATGACAATCGACCATCTTGGTGGCCAGCTGTTCAAATGAGTGGTACTCCGGTGAGGAGAGCAGCATCTTCTCTGCTGATTGCTCTATCCCCTTCAATGGGTCGTTCTCATCACTGGAAATAGAAAAAAATAGGTTTAATTAAAAAAACATTAATAAGTCATTTTTTAAAATTAACCTAAAATTGATACCGCCATGTTTGAATTTTGTTTGGACTGTAATCCGAGATATTGCCTTGTACGATCATCATCATCATCATTTCAGCCGAAAGACGTCAACTGTTGGACATAGGCCTCCCCCAAATGTCGCCATAATAACCGGTCCTGTGCGTCTCGCATCCGTCGGATTCCCGCAACCCTCACCAGGTCATCGGTCCACCTTGTGGGATGCCTTCCAACGCTGCGTCTCCCGGCACGTGGTCGTCATTCCAGAAGCTTTGGTTCCCATCGACCATCTGTTTTGCAAGCAATGTGCCCTGCCCACTGCCACTTAGTTGGGAACCTTGGTTCTCCAGCTATCTTAAGGATATCTTCGTTTCTGACGCGATCACGAAAGGAAACTCCGAGCATAGCCCTTTCTATTGCCCTTTGAGCGACTTTAAGCCTTCTGATGAGAGAGATGCCTTGTACGATGCGGGTGTCGATTAGAGATGAATAGACTTCATTTGAATAATGAATTCTCAGCAGCTAAGAATAATTAACGTAGGTATTGCGGATGACGAGCAAAGGGTAGCTTGCCGTCCGGCAGTCGGGTAACCGTCCGGTCCGAGCCGAGTCGTCGATGGCGCGTAGTGTTCCACGCGCGCCTCAAGGAGATGTCAGCAAAACCGTAGGGGCCCAGCAGGGTCGAAGCCTACTGGAGCCATAGGTTCGCTTCTGAAAGGAAAAAGGCCCCGGAACGCTAGGCAAAAAAGGAACACAGGTGTGGTTTTAGTCTGCCCTTCCATTTTACCCTAGAGCTGGCAAAGTCATTGGACGATTTTCCACCATAAAAAAAAACTTAAACAACAATGCATAATGAATCCCAAGGCTTAAAGTCACCCAAAGGACAATGAAAACGGTACACTCTGCGAGATCACATTAGGAATGAAGATATCCGCAGGACAACCAAAATTGCCGAAATAGCCCGAAGAATCGCCGAACTTAAGTGGCAGTGGGCATGGTACATTGCTCGCAGAACATATGGTCGATGGGGCCGAAAGGTTCTGGAGTGGCGACCGCGCACCGGAAGACGCAGCGTTAGAGTCGTGGCAATCCGATGAATGCGAGACGCACAGGACCGTTCGTTGTGGCAACACTCATGTTTGTTACTGCTCTACGTCTAAACAGCTGAACGGATATCGATAAAATTTGGCACGAGGGTAGGCAATGTCCTAGAATAGCACCAAGAATACTTTTATCCCCGATATTTCTTTCCTTTGGACAATTTTGTACTTTCGCGCAATCAGTACTTTTGAGCAGTGGTGGCCGAGTGGTAACGGCCCCGACTTACGAGTTGCCAGGAGCATTACTTTGTATAATTCATTTCATCACCACTGCTCTCAAAACGGTGAAGGAAAACATCGTGAGGAAACCAGCATGTCCTAGAACCAAAAATTCGAAGACATGTCTGGTGGATTACGGCCCATTCCCTCTCCTAGAGAGGAGGCCTGAGTCCCAACAGTGGGAACATTAAAAGGCTGATTATGAAGCTAGTAATTATATATTTACCTTTCTTCATCATCATCTAGGTCAGAAAAGAAGTTGTCGTCAGCATCACAATCGAACATCGGTTTCTTTTTCTTAAAATCCAGGTCTATGGAGAACTCAGTCGATTTCGAAACCATCAGTTCCCTGGAACCACATAAATATTACTTTAAATAGCTTATTTTTATAATGTGAATGTGTTTAACCTCTGACCTCAGTGTACGGTACACGAAAACGGTACACCACGTACCAGCTAACTTAAGCCTTATTATGTTCCTCATTACGTTTTTATTATTATTTTTATGGGTTAGTGTATCTTTTTATTATTTCATATAAACTAGTGATTGACTGCGATCCCACCTGATGGTAGCAGTGATGCAATCGCTGATGGTGAGGCGCACTAGTTTATTAAGAGCCTATTCACGCTAGCCTTGAAGACACCCAAATTATAATCGGATGGGAATACCTCAGCAGGCAAATAATTCCACTCCTTCGATGTACGCTGAATAAAAGACGAGGCGAAACGCTTAGTCCGGACCGTAGAGGTTTCAACAACGTAAGGATGGATACTCGCTGTACGCCGGACTCCAAAATACAACCTGTAAAACACCGAAAGGCTGGCTACCCTATGCCTGAACTATCTATTAAATTTTTAATGATTATGGGGCCACCTGGCAGAAAAACTCATCGAAACAAAAAAAGAATCGTCAAAATCGGTTCACATTTGCCGAAGATATTGCTGAATAAGACAGACAGACGATATGAGAATCTCGCTTCTTTTTTGAAAGTCGGTTAAATAAAAATAAAGCGTGCCAAGGGCTTTCAATTTACCCCTTTACTGTGTTTGTTGAGATCAGTTAGACAGTCGCTGTATGTAAAACATCGGTATTTTAATGAATACGATTATAGGCTGATCCCAACACACTTGGGATTAGTATTGGACTGAAATATAATTTGCCTGCTGTGGTCTTCTCGTCCGATTATAATTTAGGTGTCTTCTAAACAGGCTCCTAATAAACTAGTGCGCCTCACTATACAACCATCCACGATTTTATCACTACTTAACATCAGGTAGGATTGCATCATTACAGTCGAGTACTAGTAAAAAAAAAGGAATATGCAAATCTATATTATAAAAGGGGACACTGACTGACTGACATATCAACGCACAGCCGAAACTACCGAAATTAGGAGCGTGAAATTTTGCACAAGGTTTCCTTTTATGACTTAAGCGAGCACTAAGAAAGGATTTTACAAAATTCACTCCCAAAGGGGATGAAGTGGGGGTCGAAAGTTTGTATGGAGAAACCTACGTTTACGCGAGCGAAACCGCGGGCAGAAGCTAGTAACTAATAAGTCAGACTTACCGAATCTCCGACATTTTAAAGATCATTATAGCTATCGCCACTTTCGTGCGAATCGCTAAAGTCAAAAATATAAAAAGGAAAGGCCTTTGTCCAGCTTTCGTGGAACACGGCTGTTGAAGAGTCAGCCAGCGTACTAGTATTGCGCGCGGTAACGAAACCATAGCGACTTCTAATTCGACGCCAACGCCATCTAGTTATAAAAGAGGTACTAAAATGCAGTTCAGTGGCGATGTGAACTGCGTTTTGCAAAGTTTTTATTTAACTTTCCTTATTTTTTAGTTTTAAATAATTGAGGATGTTACAATTAGTTTTTAATGCATATAATTTATCTAGTGTTACAACTTTTTACAGGTAGCCAGTACTAAAATGTACAAAATGATTTATGTGCCCAACTAAATAACTAAAAAAATATAGATATTTATTGTATCACAGGTGCATGTATAACATAATATACCTATGCACTTCCTGCATAAGTAGTAGGTATATTTAAAATCTGCTACCAAATCAATTTCAGCTATTTTAAAATAGGTAATTTTTAACCCATAATAATTCTCGATTATAAAGTTATAGCTGGCAGAACAAACGATGTTAACGCGCGCGAATTTCAATTTGTACTATGAAATGGCTTGGATCTGTAATAAATACAAATGTGATTTTTACGGAAATTTAATTACGAATTAAAATTTTTATGTAGCAAATTTTAAACTGCACACTATTTAGATTTAGATTTTGAATGGCATGTACAGTTAGGGGTCAAAAGTGCAGTTGCAATCTAACAATGCTAAAGTGTCTAAAATTTCTTTAGTGTGTTCTTTACTAGAATGGATAAAGTGAGAAATGAGTATATAAGGGGAAGTTTGAAAGTGTCGCCAGTGACTGAAAAGTTGAAAGGGAATCGTTTGTCTTGGTATGGTCATGTGAAGAGGAGGGATGAAACGCATGTTACTAAAAGAGTTATGAGTTTACATGTGGATGGATGGAGAGGGAGAAGGAGATCAAAGAAAAGATGGATGGATTGTGTGAAGAGTGATATGAAAGAAAAGGAAGTTAGTGATAGTATGACGAGTGACACGGCAGAATAGAAGAAGAAAACGTGTTGCGTCGACCCTAAATAACACGGGACAAGGGCAGGAAGATGATGATGAGATGTCCAATCAATGGTCCACAACTAGTTTATTTAATACTTTAGATCCTGCTACAAATTAAATCAGTCCTGAACCATTGACCCTCTTCTATAATTAGAAATTTTAGGCACTTTAGTAATGGCAGAGTGCAACTGCACTTTTGACTCCTAACCGTACCTAGTGGAATACATTTTGGTCTCAATTTATGTAGGTGTTGTTTAACCTATTGAGTAGCATAATTAGAGACACAATAGAAAGACAATGATGAAATACATTAAACCCCGAGCAAATGCCGGCATTCGCTCGGGTTTAATAAATTAAGGGAGATATTACATAAAGACTATAAACTAAAATTAATAACATACAATAGCACAAAACCTATTGAAACAAAAAATATATGGTGAACAGCTCCACACAGACAGACAGTAATATTAATCAAAATCCTTTAACCTTTCAGGTACCGTAATTAGAGACACAATAGAAAGACAATGAGCGAGTGAACGCCAGCATTCGCTTAGTATTTAATTAAACAGTGTGTACCCGTACAAATACAACCCCGAACTACAGAAACAAATAATAATGTTTCAGAATATTCCACTTCATCAAGTACACCATAAATTTGTTTTTTTTTTGCGTATAATCATTTAAATACGTTACATTGGAATATTATTAAATGGCTTAATTAATAAATCTGATGAACTTACGATATATTTGGATGATTTGAGTCGTAACAATAAAAAAGATGATCTGTTCTTTGTATCTCAGAACATAATATGGTAAATGAAGATACTAATATGGTCATCTCTTAGCTGCCAGTTGCTATTTTAATATCTATATTTAGTTTTTATTTTTACTGTATTTACATTGTTCTCACATGATAACGACAAGAAACATGTAACAGTGATATTTGTAATTACAAAACATGATTGAAAAGAGTGTCCATGGAGTTTCTTGCACATTCTTCTCCATAGAGATCTACGCTTTGGAATGTGCAATTAGCATCATTTTTTTTTTCTGACTAACTGACTTCTTGACATTTCAAAAGTGCCTGTAAATGGTTTATTTGAAATAAATGCTTTTGAATCTTTGAATCACTAAACACTGAAAATCACCTACTTATTAATCTCAGCTTTTTTTTTAGACATAAAAGAAATGGTGGTCTTGCATCTTGGTATATAAAGGTCTAAAAAAAGCTAAAATATATGACATAAAAACACACAATGAGAAATATTGTAAAGGATATTGCAACAGAACTTCCTGAGCATAATACAATTATAATTAACTTATAGATACTAGTAAAGGAAAAAATAGGGGGGTAGCAGTAGGAGGGTACAAAATAGCCTACGACCTATTCCCAGACCTACCAAATATATATAAATAAATCATAAGAATCGGTTCAAGCCTTTTCGGAGTATTTCGATAATAAACACTGTGGCGAGATTTTTATATTTAGAAGATTGTCAGTAACGTAGATTTTCAAGAAACGAGAATATTCGTCGATTATATTGCTGCACAGCAACTGCTAATTGTGCAGTAATACAAAACCAATGCATAAACTTGTTGCTTTTTAAACTTAAACCAAAAACATGGTAAAACGGGATTTGTAAGTCACTTTGTGAATATTATTGTTACCTGAGATTGATTCCTTTAGATAAATGTACGGTATCTTTAAAAACTGGTTCCATTTTTGCAGTAGCTGATAAATTCTTTTAAATTATTGATAAACACCGCGCGTGTAAAACACAACAAATCTTTTTTTTAATAGACAATTATGACATTGACAGCCTAATGTTTTAAATTTTGTTTCGATTTTGCATAACTAATATCTAGCATTTTAAGCTTAATTCACTTGGCGGATAGAGGTAAAAAATGATTTAACTACAAGGGAGTCGTAAATTTACAATCAAGTCAAGTTTAACTAAAATATTTAAAGAACCTTTTACTTTGTCGACTTATGTTTTTATTGACTAAATAATAAACGATAAATCTTGACGACAGTAGTCCAAACTTAAAATTATGATCATTATGCTATAGCATGATTAAATATTTATAAATTTAATCGAGCGTGAATTGTATTTGATAGTTCAATAGTTGCAATACATCGAAATCGCTCGTTCTACATTTGGTCCATGCCCTTTCCACTAGTGACCACTACCTACTTACAGAGTGCACCATAACAGTGCAATCTCGCAGACTATTAATTTAAATAAATATTTTGAGTTTCGGAATCTCATCTCCAGACATATAACGGCATGTAAGTAGTAAACTAAGCATTCCAAATTTTATTTTAGATAGACAGGACTTAATTTTTAGTTATAATGATCAAATTAGGTACTTTGTTTTCTATCACGATTTTGTCTAGGCTAATAACATTCTGGTTGGCGCGAAAAACTCGTTTTTCATATTTCGAAAACGTGTGTACCTCAAAAATAGAAGTACTCAACTATTTTCATTAACCTATTTATTTTATATTTACCCTGTGCCCCCCAAGGTCGTGGTTATTGATTCACTTTTCACGCATGCGTTGTTCACCTCGGACACTCCCAATCAACACTCTCCGAAGGGCTCGCGAGCCTTATCTCACAGCACTTCATCTATTATTCAACGAAACCAAAAAACATAAAAACTGTGGTAAATATTCTAAAAAAGGCATTTTAGTGACGGGCCATCGCGTAAACGTCATTTGGGAAATATTGTTTTCTTGTGTTAAGTGATTTAAGTTGAACAAAACAAAACGAGTGTTTCTGTACTGCGGTTTCGAACACGACAGCACCACGACAGGGTAAAGCGGCAATATTCCCTTGCTATATATACGACACTGGTTGACTGCGTAATCGCTGTGCGTCTCTCTGACCAAAGTGAGGCCTAAGCATGCGATGCGCAAAGTCGTACTGGGCCTGCGTCAAGGATTTCGACCCAATCCCTTTGTGAAGGGAGACTTGGGCAGCAGGGGGAGATTAAGAGCTGTTAAATATGTATGTAGTTATGCGCTGCGCTGCTCAACACCCGCGCAGTTGAGTTTTCTGTTTACATTTCGGTGTGAATGTGTTCACTGGCTAGACGCTTGTATAGGATGGTGCTGCACGTGGCAAATATGGACAAATTCGCTTTTTATGGGTATAGTATATATGTATTGGCCTTTATACAAATATGTCTTGTATTTTGTAAACTGAGCATACAGAAGTTACCTATTTTAATCCAGAATTGTACTCACGGAGGAGGCATAGACAAAGTAGTAGGTAAGTAGGAGTTTGACATTAGGCGCGTAGGCGTAGGTAAAGGCGTAAAGTAATAGTAGGTATAAGTTTATCGAAAAGGTAGAAGTCGACAGAGATTTTCTTTTAACAGACGTAATAAGTATTATATTTTCTACAATACACATTTTGTTGAATATTAGGCAGGTTATTTTAATATAGAATTGTTGTTTTAAAGAAACAATTCAAAATATTGAGTTCATTATCAAATTATAACTCCGTTTAGGTAGTTAACTAAAAGTAAACAATCTTGATATGTCTTTTTATCAAAAAAGAATTGTATAAAAGACATAAGTACAAAGATTATTAAATAATTTTTGTGTCTTTTATACAATATTTTTTTTATACAATTTAGTTAATTACCGAACATCGGTATAGGTAAATTGTAAACATTTTTAGACAATTAAAATCTTGTTCACTGGTGTTATCATAAAGTGTAAGCATTTATTTTTATCATTTATCTAAATAAAAGAAGAAACTGACTGACTTATGTATCAAACCACAACCGAAACTACTATGACTAGAAACGTAAAATTTTACACAAAGCTTTCTTTTATATAATTTATAGCTTATACAAACTAAAGAATTGGAAATTCAGTTTTCAACGGCGTCAACGAAGTTTCATTTATATGGAAACTCTCATTCCATAAAGTAAACAAAAATAGTATCCGTAAGCAATAAAGAATATTTGTTTTTAAAAACTACTTTCAATAGGCACAATTTAGACAGTTGATTTAAGGAGGATCTTGGGTTAATAAACTTTTTTTTTCACTTTTTTGGCAACTGAGTCGGTGTCGACTATTATGCCAGTGTCATGTGGTGACGGCAGCGCCGTAAGGTGAGCCGTCGAACTTTGCACTTTGCGGTAGATCTAACGTGTTAGGAACGTGCTAAAGGAGGAAAAAAAACAATCAATAGCTTTTACTAGTTATTATTTTGGTTATTGGATCAATTGACTTCCTTGACTTAAGTTCCTGTGTCCCCAAATGGGGCAGAGGGCGACCAGATCAATAGTGTTTTAGATCAAAACTTCACGAGATTATCCTTAACAAAAATATATTATATAGTTAATTATTATTACAAAGCTAAGTCTGTTTGTTTATAACGCGCTAATCTCAGAAACTACTGATTCGAATTGAAAAAATAAGTGTCTATTAGACACTTATTTTTTTAAAGAGTAACCATGGAGTTTCTTGCCGGTTCTTCTCCATAGGAAACGACCAATATGGAACCGTGCACTAGCTTCTGACGTTTTATAAGTGCCCATGTAAGCCCATGTGAAATAAAAACATTAGACTTTGACATTTTTCAAAGAAAGCTAGGTTTATAACATCACGCAACGATGGAAAGGGAGCGGTGCAGTAACCAAAGACGCGGGTAAAATCGCAGGGGACAACTCAATCGCAGGGGGGAGGGGGGATTTTTTTTTATAATAATTATTAGTTTTATCTCATCATTATTCATGGCCTGAGGCCCTACCAAGAGCTTTTAACGCGATCCATTTTACGACCTAAACTGATCTGTTAAACTGAGCTATATAGAGTGTATTTTTTTTTTCGGTGTGAAAACCATCAGCCCCATCTCTTGGGCGGAGCGAGAGGCTGTACTGTCAGACTTTTACTGACTAAAATCCCACTCTTAGGCTGTTCCTTCGTTGCCTTTCATGCCAGGGCCGAGTCTTCCTTTCAGAAGCAGACCCTTGGCCCCAGTAGGCTTCGATCCAGCTGGGCTCAGTATTGGGAACAGTACCTACGCGCCGTCGACGACTTGGGCTTGGTTCGGACGGTTACCGGACGATCGGACGGCGAGCAACCCATTGCTCGCCGTCCGTAAGCCCGCACCTACGGTGGCCGGAAATCGGGATATAGAGTTTATAGCTCCATTCCTCTTTCTCAGTACATCTAAGTCAGTGCACATAACATTTACTCTCCGGAAAGAAGATTGTTCTCCAGTCTGTTTAAATGGCATTCAACTTCCACATCAACACACAGTCAGGTATTTGGGCATGCACCTGGACGTCGACGGTCCAGGTGCATGCCCAAATACCTGACTGTGTTACATGGAGAAAACATGTCCAAAAAAAAACGAGATGAAATTAACCTAAATACAAGGGTCTCTACTGGCTACTGGGACGTAACTCAAAACTACCAGTGGACAACAAGTTGCTCATATATAGGGTGACTGGTAATTAGTGCTGCGTCCTCACTACGCAACACATTCATTGCGACTTGATCGTGTCCAGAAACGCTTCGCATGGCATCCCGCATTTTCCAATGGTATCGCCAAAAAATAAAGTCATACAATAAAAGACTTGAGCATTTTGACATGACCTCGCTAGACAAACGTAGACACTTGATTGATACACTGTTTGCTTACAAGATCATCAAGCACAAAATGGACAGCCCTAGTTTACTCGCCTCGACTTTGCATGCGTTTTAGAAGAACAGTTCTGGGAGCCAATTCACCTATTGCAAGAATGTGTAAAGCAGTGATTGGCTACAGTGATGTTATTGATCTCCACTTTGACTCACTCGCTAAACAGAAAGCCATTATTAATCTTTTACCCTTCAACCCCTAGTCATTTTTTATATAAATAATTGTATCACTGTTACTAATTTATTAAAGTTATTTCTATCAGTGTAATCAATTTTATCAATGTTACAAATTTAATCAAATGAATGTTTATGATTTTTTATGATTGATTAATGTTTTTCTAAGGAATTCATTTTTTTTTCTCTCATATTGAGAGGAAAAAAGAAATATGTTTTTTTTTTGTGATATTTTTTTTTATGTATTTAATAGTGCATATGATTGTCTTATACTTTTTAATATTTTCTATGATTGCTTTTGAATATGCATTTTTAAAACTGAACTTTTGTAAATTTTGTTGTTTTTTTTTTGTTTGGATTTTTTAATTAATTTAATGAACTTTTTTTGAATGAATTTTTACTGTAGCTTAATCTATAATTTATTGTTTCATGCATGTGGTGTTTACTGTAAGTGATTGTTACGCTGATGTTTAATTTTATATATGTGATAAGTTGCTGTATTCAGTGTTTACAATCGTTGGTGAACCTAATTTAATAAATAAATAGTGTACGATACTTAAACACGTGATTGTGCTCATGATAACCAACAACTTTTACTATAGGAACAAACCTGAAATCACGAAAAGAAATTAGCTGTTCAGTACATTTATGTTTGCATAATGTACTGAACAGCTGATATTTTTTTCGCGATTTCAGCTTAGCTCCCATAATAAAAATTGTTTGTTATCATGATCACAATCACGTGTTTAAGTATCGGTCACTAATTACCAGTCACCCCTATATAAAACCATCCTGAAACCTATTTGGATATATGGTATCCAGTTGTGGGGCTCTGCCAGCGCCTCTAACATAATGGTTATACAGAGAGTTCAAAACTACCTATTGAAACACATATCGAATGCACCATGGTTTATAAAAACAACAGAGATCCAAGAAATTCTAAACATGCCTATGGTTAAATAAGAAATAGACACTAATGGAGAGAACTATAAACTAAGACCCACACCCAAACCAACTAGCAGGGCAACTCACTATCCCCGAAACCATACGTTGGCTCAAAAAGCTGCGTGATATTTTCGACGATTAGAGGGTCTGAGATCCAACTAATGAAAAGTAAAAGGCTGGCTCTAATGGGAGCAGTTCCCTAAACGTCAAAAAGCACCCAACACATCTGCTTATAGTCTGGAATGACTGATTGCAAGATCAGAAAACAACAAAAAAACCTCTTTCTCGCTCACACGACTAACATTTTAACAAGACATGGTAAGGCCCCAGATTTAATCAACTACTGGACATAGATCTCCTTTTCTCTCACTCTAATTTCCTATCTCCCATGCCGATGGCTGCTAGGGCTACGGGAACGTTTGAAAGAGTGACCGTGGCTGAAGACCTGAAGGACAAAGGTAGGCTTTAGTCCGTAAAAGTCTGATACGCCCTCTCATTCTGCCCTAGAACTGGAGAAAAAAAGGAGAGTCAATGTTCTAATAGTTAGTTAATATTCTTGTCAAGAGATGGCGCTGTAAGTTTGTCTTTCCCGCCAACAGATGGCGCTGCCTTATATTGTAACTTGGTTTAATAATAACCGTGTTCTACCCCCGGTACCTTAACACAAGAGCCATCTTTGCCGCTAAATCTTCACTTATGGAAGGGGCACTCGATACAATTGCCAAATACGCTGCCTCCGACCGCTACGTTAGCACCCAAGTGAGGGCAGTATGCGTCAACACAACGAGCAACGCCATCTTCTCCACGGTAGACGCAAAGGTTTTGGCCTGAAAAATGTGGATTTCTTTGTTAATGATTGACCGTATTATAAATTGAAATGTTTTCTGCTAGACGTGTGTTGCCATTAAAAGTATAACGATTTAAAAAAACTGGGCAAGTGCGAGTCGGGCTAGTCGCCCAATCGACTGTGATACCCCACTTTAAAAAAAATGTTCCCGTACCCTCATTATCCAGGTTTGACCCATAATGGCAACAATATTATCTATCTACTATTAGTTAAGGTAAAAACAAAGCTTGAGGCCCTACTACGAGTGTTTAACGCGATCCATTTTACGACAGAAACTGAACTGTTAAAGGGTTGGAGCTATTCAGAATTATTATTGAGTTTTCTTAATGATTTGATATTTTTCATAGTATTTATTAGTTTATAATTTTAGCATATATATGTATTTTATTATTATAAATAACTTATTTTTTATTTTATTTGTTCTTTTTAAAATATCTGTTATTTATTTATTGTGCAAACCTACCACATTATTTTCTTTTTAACCCAAAGGTTGACTGGTAGAGAATGCCTTGTTGCAATAAGTCCGCCTATGTACCACTACTGTACATGAAGTTTAAATAAATAAATAAATAAATATAGGACGTATAGCTCCATCCTCTCTCTCGCACGACTGACATTTCAACAAGTCAGCCCTGTAAAGCCTGTGTTTTTTTTTACAGAACCCACTATGGCAACGGCCAACGAGGACACTCTGAAGAGAATAGTCAACTCCATTACTATACAAGGCAACAATATTACTGATAAAGACAAGCTATCGTCGCTGATCTTCCTGGACCAGCACGATCGTGAACTGATCCTGAGCGCCAATCTCCGATCTCGAAGCGGATTTGAAGACATACAACTTCAGTCCGACATAAAGTTGGCAATTTTCTATTTCAAATGTGAAAGGTTTCCTGAAATGGTTGCTAAATGCAGAAACATGAGCATCGATTTCTCGCCGGAGATGTTGCATAAATACAAATTGATTTAATTTTGTTTTCTTATTATTATTTTTACTATTTCTCTTACTTTTCTTTTTTCTTACAGTGTGACTGGTATCTCGACATCTTCCTGGCAGGACGTGATTGTGTGGCCTATTAGGAGCTTGAAAAAACCCATGTGGAAACCCATAGTGTTCGGTAAAATTCAAGAGCTATATTAGCACTTTTAAAGATAAGTTTGAGACATAACAAGTGGGATAGTGTAGTGTAGTGGGGGGCTATTGGCTAACTTTTTCAATAACAGTTGACAACTAGCATTCGTTGCACACTAAACTTAGTTGTCAACTGACAGTTTCATAAAATTGGTATTACGTATCACACAAGTGACTAACAAACCACGGTGGAAATGTGGTGGATTATAAAAATTTACGTTGCCTATTGTGACCACTCTAAAATTTTATCGAGTATTGTACAGCTTCAAAAGCTTACACAATCGCAATTTTAAAAGTATCGATTAAATAACATCTGTCAAAACGTGTTACGGTGGCTATCAAAGGCACCAGTGGCTAATGACGTCACTGCAGTTGGTCACTGAAGATAGGCAATACGAAACTAGCTATTTGACAGTTCAATGATGCACATTGTTAACAAGTGATCATCGCTTGAACTGTCAACAGAGTTACGCAATAACCCCGCTGCCGCGCTGGTCAAGATCATTCCAAAGAGCTCAAATACAATGGAGTTATCTTGTTGCGTCAGTAGTTTTATAGTATATGGCCACAATTAGACCAAAATTTCTGCTCAATCGATTAGGCAACTGTTTCAAAATCCATTTGTAAGATTTGCTCTAAAAAACATCAACAAGTAAAAAAAAAAAATTAATAAACAGATGTTTAGTAATGAATATTGGGACGATTTTAAAACAAAATTTCTTTGCCTTGTGGCCTAATAATTATTGTAAATTATTTATTTGCTTTAATTAGGCCACTAGGCCACACTAATACGTCCTGCTAAGTATCCGTATAGTTAACAAGTAACCCTGTATATTCGAAATTTAAGCATAAACGACTGATTTTATAGTAACGCTTAGGCCATCGCATCGTAAACTGCCGAAGCGTATCTCCGTGTGGTTTTTACTGGCAAACAAAAATCGACCTTCTAGTAATAACATTGGGAATGATTAACGCATCAACGCAGACAAAGGCAGGTGTTAGTATTTTTAGGTGAAGTGTTGACATTTGTTTGACAGGAAACACCACGCGTTACACAAATCTGCACCCGGCCCTTTCATCTGCGCTTGTGGTAAGCGGCGCTAGCTCAAATATATATACTGTAAAAATTACACTCTTTTGTTATTTCGCATTTCATCCGCGCTGTAAAATTGCTTATAAAATATGATTTTGAGCCACGCTTACCATTTGTGATGGCCATTACAAACGTCACAGTAATATCAGTCATATATAACCAGTCCGGGAGTCGATTATGTTTTTATTTTAAATATTATGAAGTACCTATGTATTATTTTTAATTTATTTTTCTGTATGTTTGTCTCAACGTTATGCTCTAGAATATTTATAAATATTTTGATGTGATATTTGTGTTTTGTTTTTTACCGTTTTAGGGTTACGTACCCCAATCGGCAAAAATGAAACCCTAGTAGGATCAGTTTTTGTCCGTCTGTCAAGAACATTTTTTCTGGACCACGTGGAGGTATCAAGTTGAAATTAATATCAAATACTCAGATCTGTTATCCCTTGGAGTAGAAGCAGATTTCTAATATAGTACTTGTACGTATTATATATAAACCGTCAGAATTATTTATTTATATAAATTAAGTACAATGCGTTACAAATAAGAATAGGATCGATTACCATGGTGTGACGTCACGTCATACTGTTAAATCGCAAGAAATTGGGAAAAATTTAATAACTCAGAGATGAGTGAAATTGAAGAACTGGATTCTGATAAAACTTTTTTCGTTCAAAATTTCTTATTTTGCTCACCATACTCATTGTTTGATTGGACATTATGACGTGACGACACAACATGGCAATCGATCCAATTCTTATTTTGAACGTATTGTACAGCCACATCATACACTACAGCTACTTACTTACCAGGAACAATCGTACTACATTGCTGCATTGAAAATCAACATGCTGTTTCATATATACATTTACTTACGAGTACAATATTAAAATCTAATAGGTCAATCTCAATAAAGATTAACAACACTATAGTGGATTATACAAATTAAAAACTTTTAAAATGAATTAAATAAGTACGTGGAATTTAAAGTCATCATTTGACTAATCCCGATAAAGTAGAATGTCCTATTTCAACGAATACCATCTCCTTGACTTAAAAATGCTATCAAGTACTAAAGCTAACAGAAAAAAACCGGGCAAGTGCGAGTCGGACTCGCGCATTGAGGGTTCTTTATAAACTTAACTATGGAAACAATTCTATTCCCGAATTGAGTTACAAAGATTTTTATGAATCACATTTTTTTAATTTAGCCAAAATAATTTATATTTTATTTTTGTGTGATAGAGTATACATCTATTTTTTTTTTAAATCTTTCTCAGACATTTGTATGTCCACGTAAAACGAAACATAAACGTCAATGTCAAAAATAAATGACGTGACGTGTAGGTAATCGGTAATCCCAGCGAAGTACCTATCTTTTGAAAACGTTTGCAGAACACATCGACATACGGTGAAAATAGCGTAATATTTTATCAATACATCAATTCGATAAGGATATTATCACCCACATTCCACGTCAGAAGTTTACATACACAGGTAAAATTAATTTTTCATACATTTCTTTCACACCGTATTAAAAAGTTGAAAAAAAAAGAATACATAATTTTATTACCACTTGCCTTTGCCTGTTGCGGTGAATATTAATTCAAAAAAGTTGTTTGATAAGTTCTTTTGACTATGAGCTCATGTGGGGTTTCGTTTTCAGGTTTTAAGATGTTGAGATTTTTATTTTTGGCTGCCTTACTGCAATGTACTATATCTCAGCAATATCAACAGAAAGTAGCCCCCGGAGTGCCTCCACAGAACTACCAGGTTAGTTAAAAAAAGGTTTCCATGTGTAAATGGCCAGTGGTATAGGCAGAATGACATAAAACCTCATACCTATGAAAGAGAAAAAAGTGAAAGTAGGCAGGCCAGAAAATGTAGAGTAAATTACTATTGAGTTGTAATGTATGTAGGAACATAATTACATATTTATATATCCCAGTTTTATTTAGCATTAATATATAAATATAATAGATGAGGTAAATCCCCTAAGCCCCTAAGGTCAACTGTTAGAAAATGCCTAAGGCATTATACGGTTTAAGACATTTATTTCTCAAAAAGAATACAATTCACTTAACATGAGAAATACAAGTTATTCATAAATACTAAACATGTTGACATGAGAAATGTAGGTACTCAATTATACTAGTAAGTATTAAATGATCTAAACACAAAATTCTACAATGTCATGAGGGTAACAAGAAAAAAAGTACATATTTATTGTATTATGAACTCATTACGTATCGTTTCTTAAAGGCAAGTCGATAGCAATTACTTTTTTGTTGTATCTAACTTTTTTATCTATGTTTTTTAATTTAAGCTTGCTTGTTAAATTAATTCGGTTATATAATTTTACATCTTAATTTAATTAAAACGGGAAAAATCTTTCAAGATGTGGTGTTTCAAGGTTTTTTTGAATAACGTGTAGGATTGGATCTCTTTTATGTCATTAGGCAATTTGTTGTATAATTCTGCTCCCTCATATAGTATATTTTTTCTTCCGTAGTTGGTTCGAGGTCGTCTCAGGCAGATATTGTTTTTTCGTCTAGTGATGCGCTTTTGTGTTTGTCCTTTCTTTGTAAACGTAATTTTAGAGTGTATATCTTTGTTTAGTAGTTTAAATACTAATATGCATGTGTTATATGTATATATTTGTGAAAGTGTCATTAATTTAGTTTCTTTGTATATCTTTTCTGTGGGAGTTAGGTAGTGGTAATGAAATAGTAGTTTGATTAGTTTATTTTGACATGTTTCGATTTGCTTTAAATTTGTTTTAGCTGCAGTGCCCCAAATCTCTATTAAGTAGTCAATATGAGGTTTTACCATGGAATTATATATAATATACCTAACAGATTTTGGCAGACAGCGAACGATGCCTCGAAGCGCTCCCATAACAGAGTTTCTTTATTATAGTAATTACTGATATTCTTTGCCATAATATTAATTATTATATCTTAACTAGTTGTTCTAACAGATGTTGTCCTGTCCGGAAGTTGGTTTTTGTCAGAATAAAATATTGGGAACCCAATAGCACAACACACTGGGTCCAATTTTTTAAACCATCCTGGGACCCACTCCAATATACATACAAAATTTCATCTATATCGGTCTAGCCATTTGGGAGGTGATAGGTGGCAAACATTCGTCCAAAAAAATTATATTAATTTATAAAGATAATCACAACCACTTATAACTTCGAACAATTGGCTGTGTTTAGCATATTTTTTGAGTATGTGTGAATTTGGAACACCAATTTTAGAGTTGCTAACATATTTTGACAGTACTGTATTAGCTATTCTCTGCAACTTTATGTCTATTCCACTAAAAATTTGCATATATATATATTTTTTTTATTAATGATAGGCTCGCGTTTGACCACCATCTCACCCGATGGCAAGCGATGATGTGGTTGACGATGGATCACGCTTGCCTAGAAGTAGCCTAAGCCATTTTCACCACAAAAAATATGTTCTAATATGATAGTGTAGATGACCATTTTAGCATAATCAAATTGCCTCAGAAAGCATGTTAAACCATTAGTCCCGGCTGTCATTAGTAGACCTCTAATAATCTATATATATTGTTGTATACTTAATGTGGGTACTTGTTAAATGTTATTGACATAATAAGATTGACTAAGTAGTGGGTAGAAGACTTTTCTCAGTTCACGTTTGTACTGGTTCTGCTACTTAGCACAATAAACCTATTTACTAAAATACGGTGTTTTAATGGACATAACTTATATAAAAGGAGAAACTGACTGACTGACGTATCAATGCACAGCCGAAACTACTAATAATAGGAGCTTGAAGTTTTGCACTAGGTTTCCTTTTACGACGTAGGTGAGCACTAAGAGAGGATTTTCTAAAATTCACCCCCTAAGGGAATGAAACGGGGGTCAAAATTATTATTATTATTATGAGCCCGTTGTTTCCCACTGCAGGGCAAAGGCCTCCCTTCCATTCCTTTCTGTCCTTAGCCACTTCTGGCCAATCCTTAAGGTAAGAGTCTAAATCGTCATGCCATCCCCTGTCAAAATTGGTATGGAGAAATGTATTTTCAAGCGGGCGAAGCCGCTGGCAGCGGCTAGTAATGTATGTAATGTTTATTGAATTGTTTGATTACCATAAATATTTATACACTAGAGGTAAAGGTACAAAATTGTATTCTAATTGAAATAGAACCTGTATCTCAGGTAACTTATGTAAGTGCATAATGTTAATAAATATGACTAAACCTCATTAAATCAAAAGTAAATAATTTATGAACAATATTATTTCAAATTCATGACAAATACTGTGCTTAGTCAACAAATCTGCATCATCGTAAGACATTATTGTGACACAATATTACATTATAATTTTTTTGCATAGTAACGATTTTGTAACTAGTTTTTATTAGCACAATTAGTAAAATTGTTAAAAAAAAAGTGGTTGTCAGAAGAGTTAGTCAGGAATCAGGAATTCTGACACCAGTATGCCAACTGGTACTGTGTTACCTAATTAATGGGTTGTGGAGATCAGATAGGCCGTCGCTCCTTGTAAAACACTAGTACTCAACTGCATCCGGTTAGACTGGAAGCTGGCCTCAACATAGTCCTAACTATGTTGAGGTCAGCCAGCAGTTTCATTGATTAGCATCCACATTGTAGATATTTGTAACACTTATTTTGAATTTAACATAACCTCAGATTCACAATCAAATAGGCAGTTGCTTGATATAAAACACTAGTACTCAGCTGCATCCGGTTAGACTGGAAGCTGGCCTCAACATAGTCCTAACTATGTTGAGGTCAGCTGGCAGCTTCATTGATTAGCATCCACAACGCTTATTTTGAGTTTAACATAACCTCAGGTTTTCTTGATGTAAATAAACTGGTATACAACTGCTTTTGGTTAGGCTGGAAGCCAATCACAACATAGATGGGAAAAGGTTAGGCTGTGTCTTTGATAGTTTAGGTTTTTTTGCTAAAGAAAGGTTTCTACATCCAGAGATAGTTTGATTGATTTTGGAAAAAAAAACAAACAATTTTACTATTGTACAATAACTTGATGACACCATTGGGGCTGTGTTAGAGTGAGTGTCTGCTGTGTTGCGTGTTAGGGTTTTCGATTCCAACACCTAACAAATATTTGAATGATTTGAATGTTTGATGATAGCTGTTCTAGGTCTGGATGACTTTTGTATGTGACTTTACATGTTTGTGAACGTACTCACGGCTCAGGAGTATTTCCTAGTATTTTTTTTTTAAAAAAAAACCTCATTTTATATTTCTTCTTCCGTCTTCTGCGAAGTATTAATGCTAGCGAAGGAGGCGGCCGCAAGCGTGAGGGAATGGACTTCCTCACGCCCCCTATTTTTAGCCAGTGTGGGACGACGAGCAATATATAGCTGGCCGTCCGGGCGTCTGTAACCATCCGGACCGAGCCCAAGTCCTCGACGGCGCGTAGTTTTCCATGTGCCTCAAAGAGACGTCAGTAAAACCGTAGGGGCCCAGCAGGGCCGAAAACCTATGAGTTGATTTCCGAAAAGGAAACCCGTGATTTTAGAATGCAAGGCAAAGAAGAAACAGGTGTGGTTTTAGTCAGTAAAAGTCTGACTCGCAGTCCCGCTCCGCCCTAGTACGCGAGAAGTCATTAGATGATTTCCCACATAAAATTAAAAAAAAAAATGTTCATTTTGATGTGAACAAGCAAACATTGTTTTTGTTTTTTTAGCATTCCTTGGGCGCCATTAAAATAATAAGCACATGAGATTTTTTGACTCTTTTTTAATGTTGGTAACACATCAACAATTTAGGTCATGCTGTTTTTTTTTTATCTTTCCATTATTTGTATATCTAGCCACTAGCTTCTGCCCGCGGCTTCGCTCGCGTGGACGTAAGTTTCTCCATACAAACTTTGGACCCCCGCTTCATCCCCTTTGGGAGTGAATTTTGGAAAATCCTTTCTTAGTGCTCGCCTACGTCATAAAACGAAACCTTGTGCAAAATTTCACGCTCCTAATCCCAGTAGTTTCGGCTGTGCGTTGATATGTCAGTCAGTCAGTTTCCCCTTTTATATATATAGATTATCAAGTTATACAAATACGGAATATAGTCACTATGTCATACATTAGAAGAATGCCAATGACACATTCTAATGTTTTTGTAGACTTGACAACAAATGTATCAATTCAGCCTTCTCGGCAAGATTCGCTGAGGTAGTGCAATAAAAATGCTACTATTAAATTCTCAGCTCCATATGACTGACATCGCGTCACTTTCAATGATTCCTCATATTGTCAAGTTGAGCAGACACTTTTTTTAGGTGGGAAATAAAACCATTGACTTCTCTCTCTCGGCGGAGCGAGAGGGCGTGTCTGACTTTTACTGACTAAAGCCCACTCCTATGTTCCTTCTTTGCTTTTCGTCCCAAGATTCTGGGGTTCCCTTTCAGACAACCCATGGCCCTAGTAGTCTTCGGCCCTGCTGGGCCCCTACGGTTTTGGTGACATCTCCATGAAGCGCGCGTGGAACACTTCGCGCCGTCTACGACTCAGGCTGGTCGACGATGGAGCACGCTTGCGTAGGAGTAACCTATTCAATCTTGACTTTAGAATCCCGGGTTCTATCAGCCTCCCTAGCCAAGTTACGACCGTTTCGTTTTGATTCTTATGCGTCGAAATCCTCTACGGGGGCTGATAGACTCCGGCAAGTAATTCCACTCCTTAGCTGTATAATACAATCCCGCAGCCCAAGTAGGTACCCACCCTAGCGGGTCCGTCAATTTAGGTGATATCTCTTTGAGGCGCGCGTGGAACACTACGCGCTGTGAATAACGCTCTTAGCTTATATTACAATTTGTTCCAATTGATAAAGTCGTACAAAGGCAAAGGTGTTTATTTCCTATTCATTTCTTTAATCTTTAAACTTGTAATATGTTATCTACTTACGGGGCGCCGACTCCGTGGGTGCTCGGGGCTTTGAGCACCCATGAGAAATAAACAGTGGGTGCCGAGCACCCCTGAGTGTAGACATTAAGAAACAGATCAGTAATCGCCTTTTAGGGATGGGCGTTTTTTCATAACCCAACGACCCGTTTAGCATAGTGGTTTAGAGCGCCGGTTGAGACGCAAGGGTCGCGGGTTCGATTCCGAATACAAATGTTTGTTGATGAAAAAGATATTTATGTTGGATCTGGGTGTTTGTGGTACCTTCGTTGTTCCTGGTTTCCATAGTACAAGGGAAAGCCTTAGTTTGAGACCAGGACAATGTATGTGATATCTCAATTTATTATTCATTCACGATGCGGGCAACGGATGCCAGTTATTGATGCCGGTATCCGTTGTGATTGTTTCTCGATGGCGGCGATCTCTCGAGCCGGGCCTTGGTACAGGTCAGGGTCCGGAGCGAAGAGAGTTGCAGGCGGTCGTCTCCTTCTGCGAAGCAGTAATGCTAGCAAAGGAGCCGGCCGATCGCGTGAGGCAACGGTCCTCACGCCCCAACCGCCGCCGGGATTCCGATCCCAATTTCTGGCCACCGTAGGCGCGGGCTTGCGGACGGCGAGCAATGGGTAGCTTGCCGTCCGACCGTCCGGTAACCGTCCGGACCGAGCCCAAGTCGTCGACGGCGCGTACTGTTCCACGCGTGCCTCAAGAAGATGTCAGCAACTGTAGGGGCCCAGCAGGTTCGAAGCCTACTGGGGCCAAGGGTCTGATTTTGAAAGGAAGACTCGGCCCCGGTACGAAAGGCAATGAAGGAACAGGAGTGGCTTTTTAGGCAGTAAAAGTGACACTATCTCCCACTCCACCCAAGAGCGGGGGATGTCATAAGATGATTATCCCACCGAAAGAAAAAAACACCTATATAGCTTCATCCCTTTAACAGTTCAGTTTAGGTCGCGGTCGTCAAATGGATCGAGTTAAGAGCTCATGGGCCTCAGATCAGTCGGTGTATGTTGTCGTAATATTATGTTTAGTATATATATAGTTTAGTCGGCCTTATAATGTTCCCACTGTTGGGACTCAGGCCTCGTCTCTAGGAGAGGGGATGGGCCGTAATCCACCACGCGGGCCCAGTGCGGATTGGTGGATGTCACATGTTTTCGAATTTTTGGTTCTAGGACATGCCGGTTTCCTCACGATGTTTTCCTTCACCGTTTTGAGAGCAGTGGTGATGAAATAAATTACACAAAGTAATGCGCCTGGCTGGATTTAAACCCGCGACCTACATCTCGTAAGTCAAGACCTTTACGACTGGGCCACAACTGCTCTTAACATTATGTATTCCGTATAATTTCTATGTCAGTTAATGCGGCAACATAATTTATGTAACATTATGCTAATGCAGTATCGTCTCAGAATTTTGCTTGCTTTGAATCAATTCTATAAACACAGCATTTTCTCATTAATGTGAATGTGATGTTATTAAGTTACTGATTTTGTCACGTCTCTTCTCAAGGTTAAGTTGGTACGATTGAGTATTTCGAATAAAATAATTTTCAAAGTGCATGTTAAACAATATCTTGCTAACACTTTACGTGGTAGGAGCACTGGTAGCCGAGTGGCCCCGACTTAGAGTTGTAGGTCGTGGGTTCAAAACCAGCCAGGCGCATTGCTTTGTGTAATTTATTTGCATCAACACTGTTCACAAAACGGTGAAGGAAAACATCGAGAGGAAACTGGCATGTCCTAGAACCATAAATTCGAAGATATGTGACATCCACCAATCCGCTTTGGGCTCGCGTGGTAGATTACGGCCCTTTCCCTCTCCTAGAGAGGAGGGCTGAGTCCCAGCAAAAAGGGAACATTAAAAGGCTGATTATGCTAATGCCCACCCGGCCGTTTGTTGTATGATTATAATTTAGATGTCTTCAAGACTAGAATGATGGTCTTAATAAACTAGTGCGTTTCACCGTCAACGATAGCATTACTGCTTACCATCAGTTGGACTAGTCAAGCATTAGTTAATATTAATTAAAAAAATATTAGCCCATGATTGTAATGTTACAGTAAATTATAGCTATCACCACTTTCGTGCGAGTCGCTAATGTCAAAAATATAAAAGGAAAGGCCTTTGTCCAGCTTTCGTGGAACACTCGTCGAAGAGTCAGCCAGCGTACTAGTACTGCGTGCAGTAACGAAACCATAGCGACTTTTAATTCGACGCCAACGCCATCTAGTTATAACAGAGGTACTAAAATACGGTTTAGTGTCGGAGTAGTTTTCACCAAGATTCATGTGGAAGGTTTAGGTGTATGTAAATAATAATAATAATAATTTATTTATTTAAGACGTAGCGTTGGAAGGCCTCCTACAAGGTGGACCGATGACCTGGTAGGGGTTGCGGGAATCCGGTGGATGCGAGACGCATAGGACCGTTCATTGTGGCGACACTTGGGGAGGACTATGTCCAACAGTGGACGTCTTTCGGCTGAAATTACCTAATGATGATTTATTTATTTCACATATACTTTAATTAATTTAATTGTATTAAAATTATGTTAAAGTACTTAAATTGGTTTTTATATTTATGTCAATTTAATGATTTTGATAATGGCCTAATAAATTATAAAGCTATAATAAAATGAAATACTGACATTATATAACAAGAAATGTTATCTCTATAACAGTTAGTTAGTTATGTTGCCGCAAAATATTTGAAACTGATTATAGTATTGTTTAATTATTTTCAGAATTACCAGCAACCACCACCACCGCCGCCGGCACCGCAGCAAGTAAGCATTTTTATTTAATTCAGTTCATAATATTTTATTTAACAAAGATTCAAAGATACAAAAGATTCAAAGCATTTTATTTCAAATAAACCATTTACAGGCAATTTTGAAATGTCAAGAAGTCAGACAGTCAGAAAAAAAAAAGCTAATTGCACATTCCAAAGCGTAGATCTCTATGGAGAAGGATGTGCAAAAAACTACATGGACACTGTTTACAATGATGTTATGTAATTACAAATATCTTTGTTAAATGTTTCTTATCGCTATCATATGAGGACAATGTAAATAAAGTAAATATAAAAACTAAATATAGATTAAAATAGCAACTGGCAGCTAAGAGATGACCAGTCTCAACTGACAGCACCCGTTCACGGACATGACGCGAATATTAGCACTACTCAGCTCAACCATTTTGAAGGGAACCGAATGATCCGACACACGCGCCACCATCAGTGAGACATTTGAGTTAGCATGACAAACTCTCAAATGCCATGCTCATTTATGTCAAATAACTCTAATAGTAACCTAAAAACCATAAAATAGCTCCATGGTACTTACATTTACAAACTTTGAAAAATAAAAATGCTTCTACATTATGCAATACATAAAATATTTTCCAATTTAAAAAAAATAGATTGGAAAATAATAATAATTTGCAAACTAAATAATTTGTACACCCCAGTGGTAGTGGAGCTGGACTAGCACACTAGCTGTTACCTGTTTAGCGACATCTATAAGAACTACAAAAAAATACGAAAACCTGCATCGCACAAGTTGAGATCTCCGCACGATTTGAACATAAACAACAGCGCGAAATCATCTTTAGCAGTTGCCCAAACCAGACATAATACCCGTCTGGTCCTTCCTTTTTCAAAATGTTTTCAAAATCGGTCCGAAAGTTTCAGTGATTAATCGGAACAAGCAGACAGACAGAAACAAGAATAAAAAAAGAAGTATTTTCGTTTTATAGGTTTCGAGTGTACTTTCATATGCATTTAATAACACAGACACTTCAATTTTATTTATATGTATTGATGACATGCTAATATTAAATCACTTATGATGTAAGTGGTCTAAATAATATAATAATAATATAATATAATATTCAAAGAACTATCACACAACGCCGTCTAGTCTCAAGCTAAGCAGAGCTTGTGTTATGAATACTAGACAACTGATAAACATACTTAAATATTTCTAAATACATACATATTATAGATAAATTACACCCAGACACAGAACAAATGATTGTGCTCATCACACAAACATTTGTCCTGGGTGGGAATCGAACCCACGACCTCCGGCATAGCAGTCAAGGCCACTAACCACTAGACCAACAGGCCAGTCAAATAATGCAAATATGCATTATTTTTTACCTTAAATTGTGGTGTCTCTGACCTCTGTGTCTGTTGCCGATGACCTGGTGAGGGTCGCGGGAATCCGATGGACCGGTCATTGTGGCGACATTTAGGGAAGGGCTATGTCCAGCAGCGGACGTCTTTCGGCTGAAATGATGATGATGATTGTGTGTCACAGTCGTTATGTTGTTTTTTTTTTTTAACGTTACCTATCTAAGAACACTTGGGTTTTCAAGACGAATCTAACGATATCTTAATTATATGAATCCGTTCAGCGGTTTGAAAGATATGAGGTAATAAAGAATATTACATACATACATATACAAGATACGCGCGAAAAACATAACCTTTCTTGCAGTCGGGTAAAAACAATATCATCATGAATAAAAAAAGAAATTTAAACAAAGATGGAGCAATTCTTGTTTCTAAATGACAATAATTCAAATTGGCCTTATTAACCAGTGCCATTTTGTTTTTTATTTGTTTCTTTGGAACTTCATAAAACAAGTTTTATAAATGACTGAACTCATTTTTCAGCAACAATTCCAACAACAGCAGCAGCAACAACAACAGTACCAGCAGCCCCCTCAACAGCAACAGCAACAGTACCAGCCTCCTCCCCCGCAGCAGCCGCAACAGCAGCAGTTCCAACAACAACCACCCCAACAACAGTTCCAACAGCAGCCGCCTCAACAACAACAACAACAACAACATGGACATGCCCATCATGGAGGTAATTGATATACAATTGTTTTATATAATGCAATACCAACAACAATAGTACCAGCAGCCCTCTCAGGGGCAACAGCAACAGTACTTGGCTCTTCCCCCGCAGCAGCCACAACAGCAACAGTTCCAACAACAACAATAACCGCTCCAAAAACTATAACACGGACATGCCCATCATGGAGGTAATTGATATACAATTGTTTTATATAACGCAATACCAACAACGACAGTACCAGGAGCCCTCTCAGCGACAACAGCAACAGTACCAGGCTCCTCCCCCGCAGCAGCCACTACAGCAACAGTTCCAACAACAACTATAACCGCTCCAACAACTATAACACGGACATGCCCATCATGGAGGTAATGCAGCCGCCCCAATAACAACAACAACACGGACATGCCCACCATGGAGATACACGATATACAAATGTTTATACAATAACCAACGACAACAGTACCAGCAGCAACCACAACAGCAACAGTTCCAACAACAACAGCCCAACAACAATATGAACCCGAAATCCGAAACGGAGCCCCGGGGTCCTGGAACGCAATGCAAAGAAATAATAATATAATAATAATATTCCACAACTATCACACAACGCTGTCTAGCCCCAAGCTAAGCAGAACTTGTGTTATGAGTACTAGACAGCTGATAAACATACTTATATATTTTTTAAAAACATACATATTATAGATAAATTACACCCAGACACAGAACAAATGATCGTGCTCATCACACCAACATTTGTCCTGGGTGGGAATCGAACCCACGACCTCCGGCATAGCAGTTAGTGCCACTAACCACTAGACCAACAGGCCAGTCAAGAAGGAACATATGAGTGGGTTTTAGTCAGTAAAAGTCGGTCTATCGGTTGTCCTTTAGTTATATTTCATTTCATCTTACATACTCTTTGGTGGGGGCGTCCTGGCGGCCGGACTGGCGTCCGAGCTGGACTAGGGGATAAAGCAGTGTCTTTTAGTCGTGGGCGGCATGTTGAATTCCGAACGAAACGAAGTTGCTAAGTTTTAATCCCGAACACAGTGAGCGTGAGTGTTACCAAGTCATCGGTCCACCTTGTAGGAGGCCTTCCAACGCTACGTCTTCGATTTTACACATGTTAATGATTGATTTCTATAATTTCAGATCCTCAACTGTTGAACCCAGCCAACATTGCTCAGGAAAGAGAGTGAGTATTTCTGAAGTTATTCTCACTAATATTATAAAGGAAGTCGAACACGGAAATTTGTATATATTCCACAACTATCACACAACGCCGTCTAGTCTGAAGCTAAGCAGAGCTTGTGTTATGAGTACTAGACAACTGATAAACATACATATATATTTCTAAATACATACATATTACAGATAAATTACACCCAGACACAGAACAAATGATCGTGCTTATCACACAAACATTTGTCCTGGGTGGGAATCGAACCCACGACCTCCAGCATAGCAGTCAGGGCCACTAACCACTAGACCAACAGGCCAGTCAAATCAGTATGTCTGTATCAGGGATGTTGCAGATGCCGATATTTTCACATCCGCGGATGCGGATGCGGATGCGGAGTTTAGCAGGCTCACATCCGCGGATGCAGATGCGGATGCGGATGTATAAGATATTATGTAAATAAAGTCTATTAATGAAGAATTAAAACAATGACAACGTAATTATTAACATTTTTATTGTAATCAAACATAATTAAGTACTTATTTTTATGTTAAATATAAGTAATGTATAATGTAACAAATTTTTTAAACTTCACCTACTGTTTTTTATATCAGTAATTGAATTTAAAAATAGGAGCATTATACTTGATGAAGAGTAGTATTGCCGCCTTTTCTGATTCAAGTCTGTTACGCAGAGGTTCGTAAATTAATCCCGCGCTACTAAATAGTTGTTCGCTAGGAACACTGCCCGGTGGAGCAGATAAAAATCTTCGTACTATCGGCGATAATACCTTAAATTCCCCTCGATGTACACTCCACCAGTTTAAAGGATTTTCATTCACATTTATTCTTTTTTTAGTACGGTAAGCAAGTAACTCTTTTTTGAATACAGCTTCAATGCTACCATTTTCTGGCTCATCTTGACTCTCGTCTTCACTCGACGAATCTAACATCATAGCCAGGTCGTTTTGTAAGCATGACTTTTTGTTGAAACCTGAAGTCCCTGGTCCTAGTTGTTCCGTATCATTTTCCGTGCAATCAGTTATTTTAATTATTTTAGCCCTTTTGGCATTGGTATTAACAGATTCAAAATTGTCATTCTCAGTATTTATCATTTTTAAAATGTCATCTTTAATCTTTTCTTCAGTCACCGGTGTGAAAAATTTGTGCTTATAGCGAGGATCTAAGTAGGTAGCGATGGTATATAAATTGTTTTCTCCCAAGCTAGAAAACTTTGTTGAAAGTTCGTTTTTCAAAGTCGTAACAGCCTGACGAATCGGATCAAACTCTTGCGATCTTGTTAAATAGTCATCAACTTTTTTTTCAAGCATTTGTATTATCGGTATCACAGATGAAATAAGAGCACAAGAGCTGCTCAGTTCCCGCGTTGCTTCCTCAAAAGGTCCCAGTAATTGAATGAAACTTTCAATCATTTTCCATTCTTCTGGTAGAATAGGGTCAATTTCATTATCATTCATGTAAAGACTCAGAGCATCCTTTACCTTTGAAAAACGCTCGAACATGTAGAATGTACTGTTCCATCGCGTTACACAATCTTGAAACACTTTCAGGTGCGGTTGATTCAGTCTGTCCTGAATTGATTGCAGTTGTTTCTGGGCAATGGTAGAGTGATTGAAATGGGTCGATATTCTCTTACATTTTTGTTTTAGTATTTTTATGTTTTCTTGAGAACCTAAACAACTACGGATAGCTAGTTGTATCTTGTGAACAGTACAGTCTATATCATTTAATGCTGCTAATCGCCCGGCTCGTTTCATATTAGACCCTTCATCTCTGATTAGGCAATGCAGTTGTTCTTTTTTAATATTCCATTCAGAAAGCATGTTACTGAATTTTTCAGCAATTATGTCACCAGTGTGACGGCCGTCAAATGTCTCACATTTCAATATTATCGATGATCTATCAAAATTTTCTGCAATTCCATGGCAAGTCAGGCTAAGTAAAGAAGCGTTTGAGCTAGGATCCGACCAAATGTCAGACGTAAACGACATGTAATCAAAATTTTCGATTAATTCTTTAACTTTTTGAGCCACTTTGCTATATAATTCCTTGCATACAAAATCTGTAAAAAAATTGCGTCCCCTAAAGTTATATCTTGGTGCTAATTCTTGCATCAGTCTACGAAAACCTAGCCCTTCAACAAAATTAAACGGTAAATTTTGAAGTGCAATCATTTCTCCAATGAGTTTATCAATTTTTTTAGAATTTAAATTATTTACGTCCCACTTCTTTTCTTTTAGAACCACTTCCTCTAATGAAAGTTGTTTCTTTGCTTCTTGCAGAGGAGTGGTAACTTTATCTGAAAAATACACAAACGAATAAAAATTTTCGTTATAAAAAATTATTTACTTAAAAATAATTAACAAGTGAGGACATTTTAAAACACCAGAAAACCTTTCTATATATTTTTGTAAATAACTTTCAAAATCAAATGTCCAACTTATATTGCAAAAAATAAAAATAAAAGGAGTTTATTCCTTATAAATATTTATAATAAGGAAGGATCCCTAATGTTTTCTGGCATTAACATTAAATATAGCGTGAAGCTAAGCTACACTAAGAAGAAAAGCTACACTTTTCAATGGTGATAGAATTTTTGCAAACGGCCAAGTAGTTTTTAAGTTAAGTAATTCACTATTCATATTTTAATATCATATTAAAAAATATATATTTATGTACAGGTTATTTTATATTGAAACGATTTCAATAAAAAAAGTATTTTAAATAGATAAATGAATTACATATATCAGTCTTTTTACAACTGACGTTTTATATGACAGCAAATAACTATAATATTGAGTGGAAACTTAGCCAATAAACCACAACTAAAACTATGCTTTTATTATACTAACCAAACAATGCCTCAAGTAAATATTAATTAATTAAAACTATAAATGATGAAACTTACTTGCGTCAGATTTCATCTGTTGTAATTTTTTTTCTTTACTAATGTTCTCAAATGTAGAAAATTCTTCTGAGTGCATCGACTTAAGATGGTTTTTCAAAGACGATGTGGTGCGGCCCTTGCGAGAGTAGCTTTTTTTGCATATTTTACAATCAGCTTTATCCTGGTCTTCTTTATTTGGTTCAAAATAATCCCATACATTACTTTTGGTCGGTGGTGACATTGTTGACTAAATAGTTAGATAAACTATCAATAACGGGAATCACACTGGAAAAATAACGAATTTCGTCATAAAATGATAATTTTTCCTACAATAAAACGTATTACCGGCGTAATATAATAGAATTTACCTTGTGATCTTATGGATATTAGTCTTAAATAATATAAAGTTTTCTTGTAAACTCTTCTTATTTACACACTGTATCACAACAACATTAAAAATACCTATCTATCTTTATGATACGATAAGTAGTTCACTTTCACTTCACAGCGCAAACAAACACGTAATATTTATTCACTTGCAAGAAACAAATGATGCACTAGCTAGAACAAATAAACGTGTCGAATCTTGTCACCAATTTCTTCGCTCCCATTGGTTATTGTCACGTGCGACCGGCACGCGTCAATCACCGGCCCCGCCCAATTTCTTTCTTGTCGCTACTTGTATAATATTCGCATCCGCATGAATATTCGCATTGATTAATGCGGATGCGGAAGCAGATGCAGATGTCCAAATCAATGCGGATGTTCCGCATTTGCGGATGCAGATGCGAATGTTCGCAACATCCCTGGTCTGTATGTATGTTTGTTACTTTTTTTTTACCACTATATCACTTGATGGTAAGCGATGATGTGGCCGACGATGTAGAAGAAGTAACCTATTCACTCTTGACTTCAAGACCCCTAGGTTGTAGCTATCAGGAAACACAGACTCCGGCAGGGAATTCCACTCCTTAGCTGTACGCAATATAAATGTGTTCCCAAAACGCTTTGTACGTATGGGTGGGATGTCCACAATGTACCGATGGCGCAACGCCGTACGTCTAGTGGTCAAATGATGGAACGGACTTGGTGGAATTAAATTGTGCAATTCCAACGCACACTCTCCGAAATGTAATCGATAGAAAACCGACAGACCAGCAACTCGGCGTCGATGCTCAAGGCTTTGAAGTTTTGGGCTCGACAAGTGCATCATCACACATTTCACGCTCAAACGGCTGGACGGATTGGGATGAAACTTGGCACACGGGTAGACATGTCCTGGAATAGTACTTCGGTTACTTTTTGACGTGACAACGTCTTATAAATTGGTTTGCCGGGTGACACTTCAAGAAACTGCGTTACGCTCCGCTCACGTTATGCGCTCACAATGAGAGCGAGTGAGAGGCACGCGTCCCTTCCACTCGGGCATGGTTCGCCCGCCTAAGAGCGAGAGAGACAGACATAAAAAGTGAAAGGCACGCGTCCCCTATTATTTCATCCTTCTTCCTACTATACGAATGAATATTCACATTAAAATTATTTTACCACTCAAAGTCGTTGTCACGTAAAACTTTCGCCCGTATACCGACTTTACAGGCAACCAATTTTTTATCTCGGGAGTATGTCGGAGCATTGGTTGTACGATTGGCTACTGCACTGCGTGTCGCCAGTTCGATTTCAGCACGGAACAAATATTTGTGTGTATGATGTACATATAGTTTGTTCCAATTCTGGGTATCTTGTGAGTTTATATGTTTGTGAATGCTCCCACGATACAGAAATTATTCCTAGTAGTGATGTAACGAATATTCGCTTTCGCGAATTTTTAATGTTCACTGAACATGTGGAGGTATCGAGTTGATATTAAAACCATATATTCAAGTCTGCGGTCCCTTGAATGTGTGAAAAAATCAAACATCTGAGTTAACGGGAAAAAAAGATACGGCCGTTTATGTCGCAAAAAACGTATATTTCGACACTCTCAAGGGAATCAAAATTCATAGGGTACTTCCCGTTGACCTAGAATACTGAAATTTGGCATGAAGCAAGGTCCCATAACACAAGTATAGGAAAAAATCAGAAAACTGTTAATTTATAGTCACAAAAAAAAAAATTTTTTTGCGATTCGGAATAATCATCGTAACTCAATTCGGGAATTGGACTGTTTTCATAAGTACGTTTGTACGGAACCCTCAGTGTGCGTGTCCGACTCGCACTTGCCCAGTTTTTTTTTTTATTATAAGGCTGATTATACTTATGATGGAGCAGTGGTGGCCGAGTGAGCAGTGATGGCCGAGTGAGCAGTGGTGGCCGAGTGGTAATGGCCCCGACTTACGAGTTGTAGGTCGCGGGTTCAAACCCAGCCAGGCGCATTACTTTGTGTAATTTATTTCATCACCACTGCTCTCAAAACGGTGAAGGAAAACATCGTGAGGTAACCGGCATGTCCTAGAACCAACAATTCAAAGACATGTGACATTCACCAACCCGGACTGGGCCCGCGTGGTGGATTACAGCCCACTCCCTTTCCTAGAGAGGAGGCCTGAGTCCCAGCAGTGGGAACATTAAAAGGCTGAATATGCTATATATACTTATGATGATAATAAATATTGGTTTGTAATTCCTAATTTATTTTCTTCGACAGCCACATACAAGAACACATGGAAGTCCCAATAGACACTTCGAAGATGTCGGAACAGGAACTCCAGTTCCATTACTTCAAGATGCATGATGCTGATAATAACAATAAACTTGATGGTTGTGAACTGATCAAGTCTCTGATACATTGGCACGGTAAGTTACGTTTGTTATTATTTTGTAGGTAGGATGGGTGTAACGTGACGTGCTACGTAGGCGAATGTGGTTGTGAACTTATCCGTTTGTGGTTTACGTGAATGTAACGCGATGCGGCGGCTTTTTACGTGAATTTAACGAGATGCGGTGGCGGTGTCCTACGTGCGTGCGAAGTCGCTGTTACAGCCGCGAAAAAAATATCAGCTGTTCAGTACATTAGGCAAACATAATATTTACATTTATACATTTTTTCCCATAGTAAAAGTTGTTGGTTATCATGAGCACAATCACGTGTTTAAGTATCGTACACTAATTACCAGTCAGCCTATATAAAAGGAGAAACTGACAGACTGACATATCAACGCACAGCCGAAACTACTGGGAATAGGATCATGAAACTTTGCACAAAGCTTCCTTTTATGACGTAGGTGCACTCTAGTCTCAAACTAAGCAGAGCTTGCTCTATGAGTAATAGTCAATAAACATACTTATATAAATTTAAATACATACATATTATAGATAAATTACACCCAGACACAGAACAAATGATCGTTCTCATTATCAAAACATTTGTCTTGGGTGGAAATCAAACCCAAGACCTCCGGCATAACAGTCAGGGCCACTAACTACTAGACCAACAGGCCAGTCACCGTAAGTATTTAAAATATCAAAATAACTAATCGACCGCTTCGCTTCGCTCTTCGCCACATCGCACCCACGTGCGTTTGGTCACGTAGGCCACCGCAATAGAGTTCAATTGTTTGTTCCATTCCGTTTGTGATCACGTTCGCGTTAATTAGCCTACGTAGGTACACCGCGTAACACCCATTTCAGTCAGTATCTAAGTAGTTTTCTTTCTATATATAGAGTTGATAGTACCTCCTCTAAAACCCTGGAATCATATTCATACGCCATGGTTGAAATTAATCTCGAATTATGTATTATATGGAAACCCTTTTCAGGGAAGTTCTAAGTAGTTAGAAGTTTCTAACTCTTGATTACTTAATTAAGAATTTAAAGTTGAGGTATTGCCAGATTCTTAACTCCAAATTCTTAATTCGTATTCGGCTGTAAGTAATTTCTTCGACTCAAGATTTCCTTACGAAGAAATAACTTCTAGATTTTATTTCGGTGTCATAGTGGTGTTCCCTCGCTACACTCATTCGAGTGTAGTGAGGGAAGTTTCTTTTTTAAGGAAGTATGAAATGGTGTCTTTTTTATTTGACATGTTTTTCAGGAAATGTTATAATATATATTAATTAGGAATATGTCATACCTTACTGTCGATTTATATTTATTTATTAGTTCATAATAGGATTCTCTCAGGATATTCTTTTTGCGGTTTTTATTTGTATTATTATTATTATTATGGGTTGTGGTAGTTTTACGGGAAATACAATAGTTACAGTTGTTTTTGCTTTAGTGTGCTTAGGGTTTCAAATTTAAGCGCATTGTCGTATTTTTGCCATTTTCATTCATAAAAAAAAAATCAACTGTTCCCAAGATATTGTCAAGTTATGCGAACAGAAAATGACTGGAAAATAGTTTTTTTTTTTGGTTTTACCGGACGAGAAATAATAAGAGGTATTTTTCGCTCATTACACACTCAAAAAGATCCTATGAGGAGTTCCGTTCCATATCTTCGAAGTTCATGATCAGATCATAACAATATTTCTATGGGAGCAACTTGGAAGCATAACATTTCAAGTTTCAAACTAAAAAAAAAAGTTCAAAATCGGTCCACAATTGGCCGAGAAATCGGTGAACATACATTGAGCCGAACATAGAACCTCCTCCTTTTTGAAGTTGGTTAAAAACTATGAAACTCTAAGCGGGAACATCGTACCTTTCAATCAAAGAAATAATTTTCAAAATCGGTCCACAATTGATCGAGAAATCGGTGAACATACATAAAAAAACTACATTCAGCTGAACATAGAACTTCCTTCTTTTTGAAGTCGGTTTAAAATAAAAGCTTCTGTTTCCGACTATTTATAAATGCATTTGTATAATTAACGATATATATATTTTTATTCAGTGACATTTACGTGATAAATAAATATAGTAAGTCAAAGGAATGATCGCCCAAACAGCGAGTGTTTCACCTTTTTTTTTGAGACATACTCAAAAAAAAGGTGATGGGCGAAAAATAAAATGCCTCTTATCAACCATACTCCTTTTAGAACAGATGTTTGCAAAATCTTGCCTTAAATTAATATTGGGAAAATTTATGAGTGTGATAAAAAAAAAAAAAACAGATGTATATGTCGTGTCTAGATCTTAGAAATTGATCACTTCATGATATGGCCAAGTAAAACTGGCCAGATCGTTTTAAACGTTAAAGTTTTATGATATTTCAATCCTCGTTTGGATTCTCTTCTTTAGACCTTCTAGTATCATAGAAATCCTACATCAATGATATGGGCAAACTAGGACATATCGTCAAATGTTAACGTTAAACGGTCTGGCCAGTTTTAGTTGGCCATTTCATGAAGTGATAAATTCTAAGATCTGGCCGCGATATATACACTTAGTTATTTTTTTTTTTCTAAAACAATAATGAATTTTGTACTTAATGTAATAAAAATGGCAAAAATATATTATTTATTTATGTACCTGTTATAAAAAACTCATTTTGTGTATGTCTCCTTTTTCTATGTGTGTCATCGCGCCGCTTGGATCGCATCATCATTGGTACGGTACGCCATCACATCTTCGATTCGGTAAACAATATGGGTATTTTTAATTAATTATATGTATTTTATTGTAATTATTCGGTCTTAAACAATGTTGTTTAATGTATTTTAACTGTATATGTTTGCGATACCTAACATTCTGTGTGATCAATTTACGCTATTGCTATAATAAATACTATAAAATAAAATATATTAAAAAATACACTATAAATTACAAAAAATATTACAACTAAAATCGTGTCACAAATTAACGCTCAATAAAAACTCGAAACAATCCCCACAAAAAACCCGCCATCTTGAATCGCAACAAAATAAAATCCCGCCATCTGACCTGTCACTCACTTTTGACGTTTCGAACTTTTAAAAATCATAGAGCAAGGCCACAAGCAAGCTCCACAGGCTGGCACGCCGCCCGTCGGCGAAAAAATCTTTGGAGATGACGAATTAGTAAACTTAATAGATCCTATTTTAAATATGGACGATCATAACAGAGATGGGTATATAGACTACCCAGAGTTTGTGAGAGCACAACAAAAAAGCCAGCAGAAACAGGGTGGACAATAAGTTTTAAGTATCTTGCGTAGTGGGATTAGGTAGCATTTGATGGGATATTAAATATTTTATCTATGGCATTTACTTATTGGTCGCGAGTTAGTACCATAAAACTAAGCTGAGCTTAAAGCCTTACTAGGACATCACCAACAAATATAATGTCTTCTATTTTGTATTTGAACATTTATAATTACTTTTAATTAATTGGCAATATTTCTGGGGGTCTTGATGAAAATTATCAATTTTGATAGTGGAATGAACTATATATATAACGTGAAATAAGAAATCAGATGTTCTCTATAATTCTTCGAGTTATAGAAACAAATTTATTGAACATCTGAATTCATAGTTGATCCCACAATAAAGTTTTTCATAATTCATAGGCAATATTTCTGGGGGTGAAGGTATCACCCCCAAACATATTGCCAATTGAATTAAAAGTCATTCTGTATATTTAATTACAAAATATATGTTTTTTTCATATTACCAAAAGTTATTGTTCTCTTTATATATATATATAACGAATTAGGCAAACTTAAGCGAATAATGTTAAAGCATTTCTTTTGTTGAACGAAACTTTTAGTATTTCCTGTACTTATGTTTTTGTCACCAAATTGCTACCAAATCCCATATATACCAAGCCACATTCCGGAGAAAAAAATGAACTGAAAACGTTTGAGATTTGTATAAAATACTTTTTTGATGCAGTTTTTAAATAAATAAGAATTTTTGATAAGATTGAGAACATGATGTAAGCTGACTTAACTATTGACGCTAGCGACGTTTTTAGTCAGAACTGTGCGCCGTGTAGGTTCGCAAAACAGAGAGTGAAAAAAAAATTGTCGATGCTATCGCAATTGATCTCTTTCTATGGGAAAATGTAAAAAAAAACCTTAAAATATAATATAATAACTATAGATCCTGCTTATTAATGACTCAAAATCTACAATCACTTGTCATCAAAGTAGAGCCACCATAAAAAAATTGTTGTTTCATCTTTCACCTTCTGTTTTGCCAACCTGCACTTAACAAATTTTCTTGTTTTCATGTTACGTTAAAGAATAATATTTTTGTAAACTGGCATTTTATAAATAATACTTTAAATATGTTTAAACATTGCAGTAACTCATAGTATAGTTAGACAAGGATCTTTAAGCGCGAAATCAAACGTAGCGGAACGAATGCCGCCATATTGTTCTTTTAATACAATTTCCACAGATGATTTCAATAATGTTTACCAACAGCGCTCCTTGAAAATGCCATTTAAGCGCAAAAAGATCTTTGTAACTCTATCCGCGGCATACCTCTCAAGCTGACTTTGAATACTAGTAAGAAATAATTACATAGATCTGTTGTTTCCCCACCCAAAGACGGAACAGTAGAATTGTATTTAAAAAAATGTTTTTTCATTACTGATTATTTTGTTTAAAAACAATCGTAATTATTAATAAACGTAAAAACAAAACAAGAGCAATGTCTTTTACGAAAAAAATATGATTTGTATATTTTGTTTTTAAATCCTGCTCAAAAAAATATCTTTAAATGTATTTATTGTTTCTTCAGCCAAATTCGAATTACTTTAGACGAATAATGTGGAAAAAATATAAATAGATACCACATATGTCTGAGTGTCCAAAATGGACGATATGAGGTATTATTTTTACAAACAATGACATTAAATAAAACGTGATTAAACTAATCGATTTTTGATATAAAATTCGTTTAGTTTTATAAGGTTTTAATTCATTCAAACAACCTGCTTTCTCAATAAAAAAAAAAATCGAATACATAGATCTGTTTCTCTATCGTTGTTAAATATTCAGTTTATTTTTCTGTAATTTTACATTAAAAATAGGTAAATGAATGTTTTAATTTTGTTTTTAAGTGAACCTTCTCTCTCTCCACTGTAATATCTAGTTTATTTTTAATAATTAATTATTTCTTGTTATTAAAAAATATATATATGTGCCAGTCATTTGTGACACATAAAATGTGTTGCATAAAATCTCAATCATACTTTTAAATACTGAGTCAGTTAAATTAGCTAGCGGAACTCTGTTGAGACGAAAACTTTCATCATGCGTACAGCTAAGGAGTGGAATTCTCTGCTCGAGTCTCTATTCCTTGCGAGGTTGTACCTTGGGGTCTTCAAGTCAACAGTGAATAGGCTACTTTTAGGCAAGTGTGCTCCGTCGTTGAACACATCATCGCTTACCATCAGGTGAGATAATGGGCAAGCGCTAGCCTATCAATAATAATAAAAGCTAAGCAATTGATGAATCGATTACTATTGTCCCTGCGGAGTTCCTCTAGTTTTAATTTAACCCTGTATATTACTTCTTTTTTTTTTCTTATGATTTATTCTAGCCATAGATAATGTGTAAAAATTGTATAAACTTATTAGTCTTCCATAATGTGAATTTAAAAATATTTATGTCAACTTTTTATAATAGATATAATTAGGCCTGGGTATAATTAGGCCTAAACTCATTCATGTTTTAGGAATTTAGGAACTGGCTCTTTTATTTAATATTTTTCTCTTTATTTTCCTGACTTTGCGTGATAAACGAGTGTTGTGTTCTTTTCTTTTTAATGGTATGTAAGTAATAGTGTAAGACGGTGTCAATATCAATAAAATTTGTATTGATTAATATGTTTTTTTTATTATTAACTAATGTAGATAAACTTTTGACACTAATATAAAATTAAACGTGAGTACTTCTATTGATTTTTTTCTACCCATTATATTTGGTCACTTAAGAACTGTAGAACGTCTCAAATATCATATAGTTTTTTTTTACAAACTTTCAGTCAACGAAAAAACAGAATCGAACTACAGTTACGAAGAAATCGTTTTGGAACAAATGATAGATGACAGCCTCAAGGCTATGGATCAGAATGATGACGGTTACATATCGTGGTTGGAATATAAAACGGTTATCGATGATTTTGACAAAGATCCCAAGAAATAGACAATAGGGATACCAAAGAGATTTAAAGAGATACAATACAGCGGCTATCAGAAAAAATGTCTTAGAAAAACCGTCATCCTTTGCCTCAGTGACGCCATCTGGCTTTGAAAAGCAAACACGTGAATTAAATTTGTCAAAATTTATAATTATTTAACTATCGCTCGGTAGGTGGCCAGTGGCCTTACCATGATAATGTTAAAATGTTATTAGTACGAGCGAAAAAGAGTGATGGAGCTGTACACCCTATAATATGGCTCCATCTCTTTAACAGTTAGGTTTAGGTTGAAAAATTTATCACCTTCTAAGCTCCTGGTAGAGCCTCACACACTGAGACTCTACCAATGGTAAGATTAAGCTTTTCAGCAATAGATGGCGTTAACACAAAATCCGAAAATGTTCTGGAACTAGTTATAAAAATGATTGAATTCTAATTAATTGCCGCGTAAATACCAAAAATATTTACGAAAATAAACCGGAGTTAGGTCCAGTCATTTTACCATAGCAAGACTTGCAATAGCGTAATGCGCAGTTCGGCATATTTTCTCAGAAAATGATGTTCTTTTAGTGCATAGAGCGGATACAAACACGACTTGACGTGTAGGGGCGTCATACTAGACTGAGTGACTTATGACCACTAGGTAATAAGTTTCGGATTACGATTTTGTTCGCTATGTCCTGTCTATTAGTAGTACCTATATATTTAATGTCTGAGGGATACCTATGTATGAAACAAGAAACTTAATGTTAAACCAGTTCATCTATAAATATATTGTGAACCAGCAGTCAGGTCAGGAAGGTCATAGAAACAAGGGTACTTCGTTTAATAAACATGTTTTTAATTGTTGTCCAAGTATTCGATCAGACTTAGGGTGGAATTCACCAATAAAACTTCGCGTTTTAACGTTTGGCTCGCATAATCGCGTTTAGCCGCTGTCACTAGTGTCAATTGTCTGTATTTTTCTTTTGTTGTATTTTTACAAGAGACACTAGTGACAGCGGCTAAACGCGATTATGCGAGCCAAAAGTTAAAACGCGATTAGTTTTATTGGTGAATTCCGCCCTTAGTTTTTCTCCAATGTTATTTCCTTGGTAACGGTAACTAAGGAGTTTTATTAAAAAAAAAAAAAACTTTCAACAAATCGACTTTTGTAACTTAAACGAATTAATCACTATTAATGTATTACTTAATAATCTAATAAAATGGCTCATTCGATATTAATTATTAACAATAATATTTATCAAAAAATATTGCACAATCAATAACTTTTTATATTTGATGCACCGGAAGCTGACAAGCGGAAGGTGCTATGATGGTTTATTTTTAATTATTCGGGTTATTTCAACAGGCGAAAAAGTTACTAAATGATTAAATTAAATACTATTAAATAGAATTACTAAAGAGTTTTTAGGTCGAGCTGCTATATGCAGGACCCGAGTTCGGTAACAATATTTAAAAAAAAAACGGTATGTTAAGACCTGTTTCACTCGTCTATCGTCAACATCGAGCATGGTTTCAAAGCTTCATCTAACGCAATCAAACGCGATGTTTGACGAAAAGGCAACGCGAAAAAAGAGAGATAACGCCTGAAAACTCTGTTAGCATTCGGTAATTCCGTGACTAACCGAATAATTCACAAAACTTGTTCTAGGAAAAACGTTTTTTTTTTAAACCCTTAAAAGTTTTTGAAAAAAATTGTTGTCATTTACAAGGCTTCTATTGTAATATTTTTTAACTTTTTTAATTTTTGAATATATTATGAAGTGTCAAAGTTCATGCAAAATAGCAGATTTTCAGTGGTTTTTACTGGATTAGTTTTACACAAATTTACAAATTGATTTCAATAGAAGCCTAGATAATATCCACAAGATACTGTGTTTCCAAAATATCGAATGAAAAATGTGTATTTTTTTATTTTATTTTATTCGGGAAAAATAACAGCTATACATTAAAATCTTATACTACGTTATAAATATGCAGAAATTATAAATGTATAACCTACGACATTTTCCACAACATACTATGAGTTATATTTAACAATGCGCTATTCTAAGCTGTTAAAAATGTCATAATCGCGTAAGAATGGTTGTATGAAAAACAGTGAGATGTCGAATTGTAATTAAGGTCATAATGCAGAAGCGAAAACTTCATCAAGGCAAGGTTCATAATTTTATTTCATCATCCATGGCCTTTCCGAACTAGTGCTACAAATATGTTCCTGGTCTGGGTATCTTATGTATACGAGTTTACATGTTTATGAACGCACCCACTGTACAGGAGTAATTTCTAGTGTGGGCCTAAAGGGGAATGAAATTTTTCCCATACTTTGCTGGCATGTAATATTTTTTCTTTTCGCCAAAAGTGAAATTTAGGCTATATTTTAAAGGACTGTAAGATAAATCAATAGCAAAAAGGATTATGTCTACCAACCGTAACCAAACGATGTTCGAGACTAGTTAGTATATTGCTATAGTTTGTTATTAGGCGTTATTTTTCTTAAATAAAAATACTGTATGTCTGATATTTTAAGTTTCTTATTGTTAAATATAGTTTTTTTTAAGGCACTAAACACTAACGCGTATCTTATCGATTCATTTATCACTTTTTTTTTTTTTACTAGTTTTTGTTATGAAAAACAGCGACTGTGAAAAAAGAAAATAACAGTAATAACCAATTTAATCTATTTTATCAGTGGAAATCTCAAAATATTGCGTATTATATTTCCATTTCATTATAATATAACGAAAATAGATAACGTCTACCAAAAATTTACTAACAATGCTTCTATACGTATCTTTGTTCGGTTACTGTTTAATGACCTGGTTCTTTTTGCTATTGATTCCTGGTATGCCTCTAACATATTACCAAGGTTTCATTTCTGGCGAAAAGAAAAAAGTAAATCATGCCAATAATTTGCATTGGCCTTTATTGGATATAACTATTTGTGGTTTTTGTCGCTTTTCATTCATTCATTCATGTCATGTATAATTTTAAGCTTATTAATGTTAACGTCCTGTCCGTCTAAAATAAAATGTAGTTTTTAAAATCGTTTGTAGTTATTTCTTAATTTAAAACATCGGTTGCATATCTGCGCTTTTCTTGTCACAGAATTTAAATGGAGCACTTAAAAACCTAAAACAACTAATTTTGGGCAATCTTTCCGGGGGCGAAAGTACTCATGAAGATAAACAAGTTTTAAGGTAAAACTACACTGCGCACACGTGGGCCACGTACCGCCGATCTGGGCGCGTCGGTCTCATTCATTTTATATGGCAACTAGACTTGTGGAGCTACATTAGATACACGCCACGCGACGTCATTCACCTACGTAGAAATCAGGCGTGGTCCACGTGTGCGTCGGTCTAATGTAGGTCTAGCTTTACTGTAGTGGGGCAGCCCCAAGAATCGCGAAAATATCTGCTGTTCCATGCATTACATTTTGTCAAGCGATGCGAACATAAATGTACTAAATGGCTGTTTTTGTTTTACATATTTCAGTGTTGTTTTCATAGTAAAAGTTATTCACATTTTTGGGTATTATCACCCCCAGAAATATTGCCAAAGAATTAAAAGTCAACCTGTATATCTCATAATAGTGGCCGATTTAATAAAAAATTGTTACTTTCCCATTTTTTTCAGGCATCATGCAAATACATGCATTATGCAGTAAACTATTTTTTTTTTGTTATTTAATAATAAGTAGTAATTGTTAATTTTTTATTGTCTAGTACTTTAGTTCTAGGTTTTAGCCTCGTTAGTAATCTTTAAGTGTGCCGTGTCCTGTCAAACCATGGTTATAACATGAGACAGAGAATGTTTTGTGAATGTGTGCGCATACAGGAAAACCCTACTTGAAGCTGGGGTAAGTAATATCACCTTCATAATTATTTCTAAGTTTGTATGTGTTAAGTTTTTACGGTTATGCATAACTGGGATGGCGAACCCTAAAGGGATGACGAGATGGTTGCAAACCAACGTCCCAACCAAGGTGACCTTGCTAGTTTCAATCCATGTAGACAGCAGTTGTAAACCATGACCTTCAACGCCCTTGGTTGGGAGGCGCGTTTTCCCAACCACCGAACGTGTTGGCGCGTGGTTTTTCATCCATTTAGCCGCAACATAAAACAAACACTTAAACCAAGGTCACCTTGGTTAGAACGCTAGTTTGCAACTGGTCAACCCTTTATGGTAGAACGACATCTGGGCGCGTCGGTCTCCGTACATTTTATATGGCAACTAGACTTGTAGAGCTGGATACAGCTACATTAGATCCACGCCACGCAACGTACAGATCAGGCATCGCCCACGTTTGCGTCGGTCTAATGTACAATGCGTTCCAAATAAGAATAGGATCGATTGCCATGTTGTGACGTCACGTCACACTGACCACTGTTAAATCGAAGAAATTGGGTAGGTTAAACAAAACAAGAAATTTTTAAAATTTAGTTTATTTACGAATCGTGAACGCAAAAAGTTTAATCAGTACCCAGTTCTTCAATTTTGCAAATGGACAAAGACCTAGCAATGAAAATAAGTTTTTTTTTTAACTTAATTTAGCTAATTTATATTAAACATTAACGTTTTTAATTCACCTAGATTTAACTAAGACTTAGTAATACAAAACAAAAAAAAAACTCTTTATTGATACGCAAATAAGCTTTCTTTGCAAACCGTACTTTTCACTCAACATTTGACAGATCAAGGGTAAATCTATATATATAAAAGGAAAAACTGACTGACTGACATATCAACGCACAGCCAAAACTACTGGGACTAGGAGTTTGAAATTTTGCACAAGGCTTCCTTTTATGATGTAGGCGAGCACTAAGAAACGATTTTTCAAAATTCAGCCCCTAAGGGGATGAAACGGGGTTCTAAAGTTTGTATGGAGAAGCCTACTTTCACGCGAGCGAAGCCGCTGGCAGAAGCTAGTATAGAATAAAGACTTTCCTATTCTTATTCGGAACGCATAGTAGTTTCCGCTTTATTGGAGAACGTGCTAAATACATGAAAAACTAAGGTTCACAAATTTTGCAACTAACTATTTAACTCTTAATTTGCATTCCGAAATTCTTATAACGTAATTTTTACAGATATTTGTTTATATAATTTACTTAGCTTTTGCACGCGGCTTCGCCTGCGTACATAAAATATATACCTTATGTCACTCAGGAATAAAGCAGCTTTCTATCGGTGAAAAAATTTTAGCAATCTGACCAGTACTTTCAGAGATTACCTCCTACAATAAAAAAAAAGCTATAATAACAAAAATATGTTTATTTCTCTGTAATAATTAATTTGTAGCGACATCTATGGCGTCACATAAGAACTAATCCTGCATCGCGCAATTAAAGTTCTCCGCGCGGTTAGAACATATAGAACAGCCCGAAATCATTTATCAGGCAGTTGCCCACCAGACATAACATCCGTCTGGCCGGAGGATCCTCCCTTTTCACCCTTTTCAACAGAGGTTTGCGGGACTTTACACTCTGTTCCGCTTACCTCCAAAAATTCAATAAAAGAGAAAAATTGTGTGCAGTATCAAATCACCATCATGTTGTTCACCTTACACTGGCGTGCCCAAATTATATTGCCACGTGCAACCACTGGCACGCGTGTCATAGGTTCGCTGTCCCTGATGTATTAAGGAACTCTTGGCTAAGTAATACCGTTCTCAAGCGCCGGTATCGGTGGCGGCGACCTCTTGCGTCTGCCCCGATTCAGGCCATGGTCCGGTGTAAAAGGGAAAAGCAAAGGGAATCGGAAGCGGACACTTCCTTCTGCGAAAAATAATGCTTGCAAAGGAGAAGGCCGCAACCCTGAGGGAGCGAACATTCTCATGCCCCAGGAGACGCTCCGGGCGTCATCATAGGTGCGGGCTTGCGGACTAAGAGCAATGGAGAGCTCGCCGTCCAGCTGGCCCGTAAGGACAACTCTGTGAGTCGCTACGCGTGCTTCAAAGATCATCATTTCAGCCGAAAGACGTCCACTGTTGGACATAGGCCTTCCCCATGCGTCGCCACAACGACCGATCCTGTGCGTCTCGCATCCATTAAATTCCCGCGACTCTCACCAGGTCATCGGTCCACCTTCCAACGCTGCGTTTTCCGATGCGCGGTCGCCACTCTAGAACCTTTCGGCCCATCGACCATCCGTTCTACGAGCAATGTGCCCTGCCCGCTGCCATTTAAGTTTTGCGATTCTTCAGGCTATGTCGACGACCCTGGTTCTCCTGCGGATATCTTCATTCCTGATGCGTTCACGCAAGCAAACTCCGAGCATAGCCCTTTCCATTGCCCTTTGGGTGACTGTAAGCCTTCTGATGAGGCCAATTGTAAGCGACTATGTTTCAGTGCCATATGTCATCACTGGCAACACGCGCTGGTCATAGACTATCGTCTTGAGGCACTGGTATGTTCGACGAGAAGATACCGCGCAGCTTCCCAAACGCTGCCCAGCCGAGCCGGATTCTACGATTGACCTCTTCAAAGATATGTCATGAAAACTGAAGGGGCCCAGTCAGCTACAGAAACTGGAAGCCTGGAGACGATGACATGTACCATATTACTAGCCATCATGTCATTTTTTTGGGATGTAATTATCAGGTGTCTTCACCCAGTCTGGGTGCGAGAGGAAGTGACGTACTAAACCCACCTGTGTTTCTTCAGCTGCCCTTTGCGTTCCAGAAGCGCGGTGACTCGTTTAAACAGGCATTGGACCTAAAGGGCCCCGTCAAATTTGGTTGAAAGCTCTTTGAGGCGCACGTGGAACATATCGCGCCGTCAGCATCGGGCTTTGTCTTTATCGGATGTTTTAGTGGGCCTGTCTTTTTCTTATGACATGGAGATTATATGGTAGGGTTACATTACAAGGTAACGCAACCACACTTGCTGTGCGACTGTGCAGCATTAAGCTCCAAACAACTAGGACATCTGGGCCAATCATTCCCAAGGACAGAGGACTACAGGCTCAGCCCCATCAAGGCCATACTGGGACTCATGAAGGAGGTGCACGGAGGGCTAGGGGATTAGACAGGAGGGGCACAGCACAAAAGATCCAGAAGGGTCGAAGTGCTCTGGCCCAGGGCCAGTCCCACGATTATATAAGATCCATTACAAGGTGTAAGGTTTCGCCCCATGTGATTTTCTAACGCGCTCGAATAATTCGCAAAATTCCTGTTTGGGCTTCCCTACTAATATTATTATTATTATTTATCTATTGTCTGGCAATTGAGGCCCATAGATACATATTATAATCAATAAAATACCATAAACAATTAACTATAATTTATACATGTAACATCGGCGTCGTGTTCCGCTGCGTGGTGTCGCGTAGCCGTCCGACGTTTCCGAACGTCGATACACGACACCTTTTGGCCAAACAAAAGTCCTCTTTCAAAAAGGGCTGTAGACAGTGGGTTGGAACTCGTATCACGAACGACTGGAAGTTGGTGTCGTGGCGCGAATCCAGCCTTTCGACCCTTAGAGTCCAGTTGCTATTCACCTTCATCTATATCTATATATATAAAAGGAGAAACTGACTGACTGACATATCAACGCACTGCCAAAACTACTGGGACTAGGAGCGTGAAATTTTGCATAAGGTTTCCTTTTATGACGTAGGCGAGCACTAAGAGAGGTTTTTCCAAAATTCTCCCCCTAAAGGGATGAAACAGGGGTCCAAAGTTTGTTTGGAGAAACCTGCTTTCACGCGGGCGAAGCCTTTGGCAAAACCTAGTATAATATAATATAGCTCCATCCCTTTAACAGTTCAGTTTAGGTCGTCAAATGAATCGCATTTAGAGCTCGTGGTAAGGCCTCCACAACACATTGCTTACCATTGACGTGTGACCTTATGGTTCAACTCACGCTGCGCAGTCGCGACACGACATGCTTTTCGTTTATAGCATATTCATCTCTATTATCCCCTTCTTAAGGTACAAATTTGTGTTATGCAAATATTGAATCGTGCGGCGACGCTTGATAAGAGCTTCGAATTCGTGGCGAATTCGCCGCGAAACGCGTAATGCGTTGTAGTTAAAAAACTGGACGCGTCGCTTCGACTCTGCATCAGTGTGAGTTGGGCTTAAGTGCCAGAACTGCCGCAGTCAATTTATCAGTACACACTGGCCCACGCTGAAAACCAGCGCTGTGGGCTCGTAGCGTTTTGCGTGTAGATACCTACATTATGCTGAGCGTTCGACCGTTTCTTGCGGGACGTGGCGCATATTATTCATAGAAAATTTTTATAATCTGTAAGTTAGTCCTTTTTCGCCAAATATATTTTTTTTCTTTCTTTCATAAAAGATTCTGCAAATTTCCAGGACAAGTGGACAAAAACCATCAGACCTATAGCGATGAACAGCTCGAACAGTTGCTGGAGCACGTCTTGAAGCATACAGATATTAACAGGGATGGATATGTAGACTACTTGGAGTACAGGATCAGCAATTTCAAGGCTAAGAAGGCTGAGAAAGAGAAGCAGGAAGCTGGAGCTAGATAAGAGTCTTTACTGTGTTTTTTTTTTCTTTTTTTTTTTTTTTCGGGTGGCAATATCATCTCATGACATCCCCCGCTCTTGGGCGGAGCGCGAGATAGTGTCAGACTTTTACTGACTAAAAACCCACTCCTGTTCCTTCTTTGCCATTTTGTTTTCCAGGGCCCCGGGGATCTCTTTCACATCACCCATGGTCCCAGTAGGCTTCGACCCTGTTGGGCCCCTACGGTTGCTGACATCTCCTTGAGGCGCGCGTGGAACACTACGCGCCGTCGACGACTTGGGCTCGGTCCGGACAGTTACCGGACGATCGGACGGCAAGCCACCCATTGCTCGTCGTCCGCAAGCCCGCGCCTACGGTGGCCGGAAATCGGGATCGGAATCCCGGCGGCGGTTGTGGCGTGAGGACCGTTGCCGTTGCCTCACGCGATCGGCCAAGACTTTACTATATGAATTCCATTTTCTTCAAGCTTTCATTCAACTTGCAATGTATGTATGATGTTTGTTTGGGACGAAACTTGCAAATGAATTTTGAAACACCCCTAACCGATTTAGCTGAAATTTGATATAGCCACCTGTGTAACTTGGATGACAATGCATTAATATGGTACCATGGAGCTGGGCTGGTCTTTCTAACTCGATTCCATTGTTATTTTGCTAAAAGTTCGCAATCTGCTAATTCATAATGATCGGTCATTGATCGGTCAATGGTCTCGTAATCGAGTTGTGGTAGAATGACAATATCGAGCTTATTAAAAACAATGACTAAGTACACAAGGACGTTCTCATGGTAGGTCATTGATCAAAGAAACTGTCAAAATTTTAGCAGATTACCGCATACGTCAGACATTCATTTATTATGATTACCATTCTATGCTACTTCTTTCAATGAAGTGTCAATGAGTGTAAGTGGTGGGTGTGGGTGTGGGTAGGTTGTGGTTGAAAGTCATAATGACGCCATTATATTAGTAGATTGCCAAAATTGTCAAAATATATAATATTATGTAATCAATGACAAACCATTCTGACACTATTGTAATAGCAGACTTGAGGCCCTGGTCTGATGATGGAGCCGGATAGTGGCCATTGGAACTACTGAGCGCATGGATCGCATTAAAAGCTCGTGGTAGCACTGGAGGAGTTTTTTTTTGTTTTTGGTTTGGAAATCATCTATTTCTCCCGCTCTTGGTGGAGTGAGGGAGAGAACCAGACTTTTACTGACTGAAACCCATCTGTGTGCCTTCAGTTACTCGTTGCATTCGAACAATCCTGGAGCCCTAAAATCCTATCTTTAAATATTCATCCCGCATTCAGTCGCGCTCCTAAGGGCTATATTTTACCAGGACACCATGGCGGTGCGACCAGTTGCGCCGCCATGGTGTCAGTAAGCTACCAAACTAGACACCATACAGACACCAGAGTCGCTACACCACACTGAGACAGTATCAAAATGGACCTTAAGTGCACGCGTCCGAGTTGGTCGCGCTGCCAAATTGGTTGCGCAACCACACGGACACCAGGTGAGTAACTCTCTATAGAGCTACACACATACACACACATTACACATACATACATTTTGTTGGTAGCGGCGACTGTTCGCGCCGCCATGGTGTCCCGGTGAAATATAGCCCTAACTCGATCATTTTGTAGATACTAAGCTAAGCTCGAACTTAACATAAAAAAACTGTTCAATTTGTGTGCTCGGTGCGAGTTGGCAATTAACACGTTTATGACGTTCGACGATTGGCTTGCTCCAAGCTCTTATCCAATCAGCCCATCTAGCCAAGTTACAACAGTTTCGTGTTGAATTCCGTTATCCAATCGGCAACGCCTCGGTGTCAGCAATTGTAGAAAACGATAAGTTGGTAGCTATGTTGACGCGCCTATGTCGGCTGCTCATTCTACAATTTAGCGTTTCTATAACAAAGGATGTATAACTTTTATTTCGAACAATCTATTAGGTTAAAAAGAAAAAGAGTAAATGTTTACTTTTGGGCTACAAAATGTAGTACGTGACACTATAACCACATATTCCTCAGTGATTTTTTTTCTTAGTTTTTGATATGGATAGTCTTTTTTTAAAAAAATGATTAATATTCAACTACATATTCCTAAGTGATTTATTTCTTAATTTTCTATAATTGTTGATTTTTTGATAATTGATTTTATGACTTTTTGATAACTGTTGATTTTTTGGAAAGAAACCGAATAAATGTTTACTTTTGCGCTACAAAATGTAGTATGTGACATTATACAAGTTATTTTTTGGGACATGATTGAAGTTATTTTTTGAAACTAGTTGAAATATATGTTATGCCAACCCTTACATAGCATTTTATTTACGATATTCACACACATTCATAGAATTGAAAAATCAGTCATTTGAAGAATCGGTCATTTATAGAATCGGTCTTTAAAAGAATCGGTCTTTTATAGAATCAGTCATTTGTAGAATCAGTCATTTAAAGAATTGTACATTTCAAGAATTGGTCAATTATAGACCATGTAGTCATTTCGCGAATTAGTCATTCCTAGACTAAACCGTAGCGTTGAACATTGTAGAAACGTTTGAACGATGTGAAGTTGGCTACAAATTTTTTTAGTCGTTTGTTCTGACCACGTGACTTTACGTTGAGATGATGTCATTCCCATACATTTGATTCGTTTTCGACTAGCGTTAATGATTGTAGATTATCAACTTGGCTAGAGGTGCAGAGAGCCAAAGGTAGTACAATGCGTTTCAAATAAGAATAGGATCGATTGCCATGTTGTGACGTTACATCATACTGTCAAATCGCTAGAAATTGGGCAAAATTGAAGAGCTCAGAGATGAGCAAAATTGAAGAACTGGATGATTAAACTATTTTCGTTCACAGTTCGTAAATAAATTAAATTTTAAAGATTTCTTGTTTTGCTCACCATAATAATTCTTCGATTTGACAGTATGATGTGACGTCACAACATGGCAATCGATCCTATTCTTATTTGGAACGCATTGTTAACGTTTCGAAAACCGTTATAAAAACGACTCGAACTCAGCGCACAGCTGTTCTTTTTTTAAAATTCTTTATTCAATTTGTTCTTAGTTTAAATAAATAATTAATTTTCATAATTTGTGTTTTATTATGTTTTTCAGTTACAGATTTTCAATATTCCTAAAGATTTCTGGTGAGTATTTTAGAACCTACACTATAAACTTATTTACTAAAAGTAGAAACTAGAAAAACTTATTATTGTAACAGTACTAACTTATTTACTAGGGTCTAAAAGTAGATTATTGTTTTTGTTAAATTTAAGTGTTATAAAAACATGACTACAACTCCAAACTTCTCTAACATGTTTTTTTCATTTCAACTTGTGACACTGAAAATGTGAAATGCAAGTAGTGTGTTTTTTTTTTATCCTCCGCCCTTGGGCGGGGCGGGAGATAGTGTCAGACTTTTACTGACTAAAAACCCACTCCTGTTCCTTCGTTGCCTTTCGTACCAGGGCCGAGTCTTCCTTTCAGAATCAGACCCTTGGCCCCAGTAGGCTTCGACCCTGCTAGGTTACAGTAGCTAACATCTCCTTGAGGCGCACGTGGAACAGCACGCGCCGCCGACGACTTGGGCTCGGTCCGGACGGTTACCGGACGGTCGGACGGCGAGCCACCCATTGCTCGCCGTCCGCTAAGTTGTGTCATAGAAAAACATTAAAGATAAAATTATAAAATCATATCAGTTGTAATTCTATATCCATTCAATCAATATATTATTTCCTTTTTGTTTATCAAAAACATTTGTTAAACATGAATGTCAAAAGATGTGCGAATATTCTTTACATCATTAATACCTGTTACTTTCAACTACACTCCCCTTTTATGTGACAAATTATCAAATGGCTACTCCCTCTCTGGGTGGAGCGAAATGAGTGTCAGACTTTTACTAACTAAACCCCAGCTGTGTTCCTTCAGTTGTCCTTTGAGCTCTCTGAAATATTGCCAATGAATCAAAAGTCACCCGGTATAGGAACTTTCATATTATTATTTATTAAAACTTAGGCCCACTCTACGGACGCGTAGCTTCATAGACGCGTATTCGTCATTATACGCTTGGCGTACGCCTGCTCACAGCTTACATACAAAACTATGAAACTGTCGACGAAGTGGCAATGACACGACGGCACGACTTGGCCGCTCCGTCGAATACGCGTTAAAGAAGCTATGCGTCCGTTGACAGTACGCCTTACTCTATACACGATGTCTTTAACATCAACGCACAAACGAATACCACAGATACAGTACTTGATTCTGGACTCCCCAGTGGTAGAATTTTTCGTCGGCTTTTTACGAACGATTTTACACAGATTAAAAAAATAACAGTTTTTTTTTTATTATAAAAAAACCGACCAAGAATTCCACCACCGGGGAGTAATATAAACCACAATGTTTTAATTAGTACAAAAAAATAGGGCTTTATCTGTACCCATTACCGATCATATTTGTGTAGACTAAACTAAAAAACGAAATACCAAAAGGCCACCAAAAAAAAAACCCCTAAATTGTCCTTGACTTTACTTAAATAATAACAAGACCTTTTCTAATAAGCCCATTAAGTATTTGTACTAATTAAAAATTAGTGGTAGGCAAAGACCTGTCTCACTCACAGACAAATCTTGCACAGTGGTTCCTTGAAAGAAACTTTAGGGCAAAATGCCTGCGATCTGGGTCCATGAGTTTGGAAATTTAAAAAATAAAAGTTTTTTTTTTAATTATGAAAAAACCGACAAAGACTTCCACCACTGGGGGTCCGGAATTATGTACTGGATCCGTGGTATTCGTTTGTGCGTCGATGTCAAATACACCTTGTACCTATACTTACTTTATTTTATTTTTGTTGTGTTTGAAAATCCTGCTGTATGCTTTGTTTTTTTTTTGCAGGTACTGAAAAAGATAGCACTGGCATATCGTATAAAGATTCAGATTTGGAAGAAATGGTTGAAGGAGCGTTGAAGCAAACAGACAAGAACAACGACGGATTTATTGAATATTCTGAATTCAGGGCAGCGACTGACCTTAATGTTGTTGATCCGTAATAAAACTAGAAACCGGTTTAGATGCAATACCATAGCTGCATATGCATTTATTACATTGAAGCGTACATCGAAGGACTGGAACAATTTGCCTGCTGCGGTCTTCCCGTCCAACTATTATTTAGGTGCCTTCAAGGCTAGAGTGAATAGGCTCTTAATAAACTAGTGCGCCTCACCATCAATGTTTGCATCACTGCTTACCACTGCGATCCCAGTCAAAAGTCAAAGGGTAGAGCCCTTGAAGACACCCAAATTATAATTGGATGGGAAGACATCAGCAGGCAAATTGTTCCAGTCCTTCGATGTACGCGGTATAAACGATGAGGCGAAACTCTTAATCCGGACCGTAGAGGTTTCAACAACGTAAGGGTGGATACTCGCCGGTCGTTGGGTTGTCCGATGGTAGATGGCGGAATCAAGTCATGCAATTACCGCGCACACTCTCCAAAATACAACCTGTAAAACACCGAAAGGCTGACTACCCTACGCCTGTGCTCAAGGCTTTGAAGATTGGATTTAACCAAATCTGGATCACCAATTAGCCTCTTCGCACGCCTTTCCAATATTGCAGGGTAGGACAAAAAAAATTCCGTTTTTGTCTTGAAAACATTTTGAGCGACAACACAGGTTTGGAACCTTTGTGTCGAATTGATAACTTTATTTTTGGGGCGGGTTAATTTTTACTAGAAACAATCAAGTGCAAACATAGCATACACGGTAAAAAAAAAAACATCGTGACGATACGCATGTCCTAGAACCTAAGATTCGAAGACATGATATCCACCAAACCGCACTGTGCCCGCGTGGTGGATTACGGCCCTCCCTCTCCAAGAGAGGAGGCCGGAGTCCCAGCAGCTTTGCTATAGTTATATCCAAGTTCAAACAGTACCCAGTATGTCAGTAGATATGAAATGGTCTTTTTCCGCACTAATAGGTATATTTTGAGTGATCACATTTATCAAAGTAACTTTTTGAGTACAAAATGTTAACTATTTAATTGTTTTACTGTAAATAATTTACCAATGTGACTGTAAATAATTTTTAAATAAATGAAATAATAAATCAACAATTTTATAAATTATAAACTTTTTATGAATATTTGCAGCTTTTTATAAATCTAAACTACCGAATATATATTCATATAATGTAAATAAAACAAATGACAAGGTGTAATATTATCAGTGGTTTTATTACCCCCCCATGACCGCGCAATATGCGAGAAGTATGCCGAGGAACGAGGAGAGCCGATCCCGAATTAAGGGATAAGGCAAGGAACAAGAAGAAGATGCCCTCAGCTTTTTCGGGCATATTATGCGCTCACCTAAGTATTGTTTGTAAACACTAATGATCATAGATATCCTAGCTAATGATACTGGGCTGGTATGCCAGAAAACACGTTCAGATACAATAAAGAAGGCTGTTGGATGCAACATGAGCTGAGGCCCTGTCACGAGCTCTTAACGCCATTTTTAGGGTTCCGTACCTCAAAAGGAAAAAAACGAAACCCTTATACTTAATAATAATAAAAATAAGTATAAGCTGGCAACACCCAATGTCAACAAGTTGTTTTTTTTTCATTCACAAATTTATAAATCTTTAAATATTTACATAAGGTCCCATATTTACATATTCTACAGCAAAATAACAAGAAATATATAATAAAAACTTATTGAAATCAATAAACTGGAATTTGGACATAATCTAAAAGAAAAAATGCATACATTATATACCGGACAGATGACACATGTCATCAAGATGAAAACAGTAATGAAATGGAATGAAAATATAATATAACTATGTTGACGAGAGCAGCTGCCCGTCGCGCACGCCATCCATCCCCGGACTTGCCGCTCAGCTCCGCCTCGCCGCCGCCGGACCCCAGATCATCAGTGACACCGGCGGTTGCAGTCGCGTCGAGCTCGAGCGACGAGTATTTTTCCCCGCCGACGTCGCCAACACCTGTACGTCGGCCGGGGAGAGGCCGGCCACCGAAGGGCTTGGGATCTAGGGGCCAACCGGCCCCGAGCCGGGTCCCCGCTGCCGGTGGTTGTGTGCAGCGCATGAGATGGACTCAATCCATGAATGAGAACGTCATGCGCGCATATTACAGGGCTACAGAGGGGGGAACTAACCTCACTGCGTACCGTGTTAGGATGCTGTCTCTTTTTCAGGACCTTTAACCAACCGTAGACGTCTCGGCGCAACGATTGTCGGATCAGGTGCGGGTAATCCAACACAGTCATAGGTTGGACGACGCCGTACTTGATAGGCTGCGCTCAGAAGTACTGAACAACCATATCGTCTCGACTCCGACACAGACAGGGGTACTGCCGGCCGCTGACGCAATCCCGCCGCGGTCCAATGCTGTTGAGAATGAGTTAGATGATAGGGTTGACACAGTAAGTAGCCAGTGCAATGAAAGACTGATGAGCGCACTGGAGGATGCGCTTCGCGAGTATAGGTCCACTCCAGCCGTATTTAGACCCCGGTTGCCGCGGCTACCTATGTGCAAACGAAATATGGCGCTAGTGTGTGCTCTGGACTCGCTGCTTAAGAATGTTTTTGAGAGCAGCGAGGGCCTCGTTGATACGAATTTATCGAGTATTTATCGAGAATTTAACTAGTTTTCGAGAATTTATCGATAATTTTAGGGTATTTTTCGAGTATTTATCGAGTTTGACGAGAATTCATATTGAGAATTTATCGAGTTTATCGAGTTTTGTTCAGAATTTGTCGAGAATTTATCGGGAATTTATCGAAAGTTTGTCGAGAATTTGTCGAGAGTTTGTCGAGAATTTGTCGAGAGTTTGTCGAGAGTTTGTCGAGAATTTATCGATAACTTATCGGGAGAATGTCGAGAATTTATCGAGAGTTTGTTGAGAATTTATCGAGTATTTATCGAGAATTTATCGAGAGTTCGAGAATTTATCGAGAGTTTGTCGGGAGTAAGACGAGAATTTTTCGAGTATTTTTCGAGTATTTATCGAGTGTCGAGAATTTATAGAGAATTTATCGAAAGTTTGTCGAGAATTTATCGAGAGTTTCGACAAACTTTCGATAAATTCTCTATAAATTCTCGACACTCGATAAATACTCGAAAAATACTCGAAAAATTCTCGTCTTACTCCCGACAAACTCTCGATAAATTCTCGAACTCTCGATAAATTCTCGATAAATACTCGATAAATTCTCAACAAACTCTCGATAAATTCTCGATAATCTCCCGATAAGTTATCGATAAATTCTCGACAAACTCTTGATAAATTCTCGACAAACTTTCGATAAATTCTCTATAAATTCTCGACAAACTCTCGATAAATACTCGAAAAATTCCCGATAAATAATCGATAAATTCTCAACAAACTAGATAAATTCTCGACAAACTTTCGATAAATTCTCTATAAATTCTCAACAAACTCTCGATAAATACTCGAGAAATACCCGATAAATTCTCGACAAATTCTGAACAAAACTCGATAAACTCGATAAATTCTTGAAAACTCTAGTTAAATTCTCGATAAATACTCGATAAATTATCGATAAATTCTCGAAAACTCGAAAACTCTATACATTCTCGACAAACTATCGATAAATTCTCGACAAACTTTCGATAAATTCTCTATAAATTCTCGACACTCGATAAATACTCGAAAAATTCTCGATAAATTCTCGTCAATCTCCCGACAAACTCTCGATAAATTCTCGAACTCTCGATAAATTCTCGATAAATACTCGATAAATTCTCAACAAACTCTCGATAAATTCTCGACATTCTCCCGATAAGTTATCGATAAATTCTCGACAAACTCTCGACAAACTCTCGACAAATTCTCGACACTCTCGACAAATTCTCGACAAACTTTCGATAAATTCCCGATAAATTCTCGACAAATTCTGAACAAAACTCGATAAACTCGATAAATTCTCAATATGAATTCTCGACAAACTCGATAAATACTCGAAAAATACCCTAAAATTATCGATAAATTCTCGAAAACTAGTTAAATTCTCGATAAATACTCGATAAATTCTCGACAAACTCGATAAATACTCGAAAAATTCTCGATAAATTCTCGACAAATTCTCAACAAACTCTCGATAAATTCTTGACAATCTCCCGATAAGTTATCGATAAATTCTCGACAAACTCTTGATAAATTCTCGACAATCTCCCGATAAGTTATCGATAAATTCTCGACAAACTCTTGATAAATTCTCGACAAACTTTCAATAAATTCTCTATAAATTCTCGACAAACTCTCGATAAATACTCGAAAAATTCCCGATAAATTATCGATAAATTCTCAATAAATTGAGGGTTCCGTACAATCTTACCTTTAAGAAAACAGTTCAATTCCCGAATCGAGTTGTATTCTTAAAGTAAGTAAGGGTCGTTGAGAAGATTTTTTTGAATTAAGAATTAGGATCACTTTGTCGCGTGTACAAAGTGATCCTAATTCTTAATTTTATATGTATGTTTTTTTTGTTATTTTATTGTGTGTGATATGATCCTGTGACGGTTGAATTAAACGTATTATTATTTTTATTAATATTTCATTATTTATTTTTTATACATATTTTGTACATTTTTAAATATTTTTCAAAACACATAAAAAAAATCATTTAAAAATATAAAAAATAGCAGTCCGCCGGTGTCGGGACAGGGTCCAAGCTACCGGTGGTTAGGGCTCCAGAGACAGGAACCTCCTCACAATGCGAGCCGTATCGAGGAGTACTGCCTTCTGTATCAAGCCCTTGATCCAACCGCGCAACGACAGCTTCGACAGATGGTCGTCGAAGCTTTTGGCTATAAGACCATTGGCGGTCACGACAATCGGCACAATGATAGCCGAGTCCACATTCCACATGTCGACAACCTCGTGTGCTAAGTCGAGAGTTTGTTGAGAATTTATCGAGTATTTATCGAGAATTTATCGAGAGTTCGAGAATTTATCGAGAGTTTGTCGGGAGTAAGACGAGAATTTATCGAGAATTTTTCGAGTATTTATCGAGAGATTGTCGAGAATTCATCGAGAGTTTGTCGAGAATTTATCGATATCTTATCGGGAGATTGTCGAGAATTTATCGAGAGTTTGTTGAGAATTTATCGAGTATTTATCGAGAATTTATCGAGAGTTTGTCGGGAGTAAGACGAGAATTTTTCGAGTATATATCGAGAGATTGTCGAGAATTTATAGAGAATTTATCGATAGTTTGTCGATAATTTATCGAGAGTTTTCGAGAGTTTTAGAGTATTTATTGATAATTTATCGAGTATTTATCGAGAGTTTTCGAGAATTTATCGAGAGTCTGTCGGGAGTTTGACGAGAATTTATCGAGAATTTTTCGAGTAATTATCGAGTGTGTCGAGAATTTATAGAGAATTTATCGAAAGTTTGTCGAGAATTTATCGATAACTTATCGGGAATTTCTCGAGAATTTATCGATAGTTTGTCAAGAATGTACAGAGAGTTTTCGAGTTTTCGAGAATTTATCGATAATTTATCGAGTATTTATCGAGAATTTAACGAGAGTTTTCGAGAATTTATCGATAACTTATCGGGAGATTGTCAAGAGTTTGTTGAGAATTTATCGAGTATTTATCGATAATTTATCGAGAGTTCGAGAATTTATCGAGAGTTTGTCGGGAATTTATCGATAACTTATCGGGAGATTGTCGAGAATTTATCGAGAGTTTGTTGAGAATTTATCGAGTATTTATCGAGAATTTATCGAGTTTGTCGGGAGTAAGACGAGAATTTTTCGAGTATATATCGAGAGATTGTCGAGAATTTATAGAGAATTTATCGATAGTTTGTCCAGAATTTTCGAGAGTTTCAGAGTATTTATTGATAATTTATCGAGTATTTATCGAGAGTTTTCGAGAATTTATCGAGTCTGTCGGGAGTTTGACGAGAATTTATCGAGAATTTTTCGAGTAATTATCGAGTGTGTCGAGAATTTATAGAGAATTTATCGAAAGTTTGTCGAGAATTTATCGATAACTTATCGGGAATTTCTCGAGAATTTATCGATAGTTTGTCGAGAATGTACAGAGTTTTCGAGTTTTCGAGAATTTATCGATAATTTATCGAGTATTTATCGAGAATTTAACGAGAGTTTTCGAGAATTTATCGATAACTTATCGGGAGATTGTCAAGAGTTTGTTGAGAATTTATCGAGTATTTATCGAGAATTTATCGAGAGTTCGAGAATTTATCGAGAGTTTGTCGGGAGTAAGACGAGAATTTATCGAGAATTTTTCGAGTAATTATCGAGTGTGTCGAGAATTTATAGAGAATTTATCGAAAGTTTGTCGAGAATTTATCGATAACTTATCGGGAATTTCTCGAGAATTTATCGATAGTTTGTCAAGAATGTACAGAGTTTTCGAGTTTTCGAGAATTTATCGATAATTTATCGAGTATTTATCGAGAATTTAACGAGAGTTTTCGAGAATTTATCGATAACTTATCGGGAGATTGTCAAGAGTTTGTTGAGAATTTATCGAGTATTTATCGAGAATTTATCGAGAGTTCGAGAATTTATCGAGAGTTTGTCGGGAGTAAGACGAGAATTTATCGAGAATTTTTCGAGTATTTATCGAGAGATTGTCGAGAATTTATAGAGAATTTATCGATAGTTTGTCGAGAATTTATCGATAATTTATCGAGAATTTATCGAGAGTTTTCGATAGTTTTCTAGAGAATTTAACGAGAATTTGTCGAGATTTTTGTGTTTTCTCCATAGAGATCTACGCTTTGGAACGTGCAATATGGCTTCACTTTTTTTTTGGACTGACCTACATTTGACTATTCAAAAGTGCCTGTAAATGGTCTATTTTAAATAAATGCTTTTGACTTTGACTTGACTTTTTGACTTTGACTTTTAAAATGTCAGTCATGCGAGCGAGAAAAGTCAGGATATAGGTAGGTACGTAATTTTTTTGTGTGTCATAAACGCGTAGAACGGTTGTATGAAAATGTATCTCGAGTTAACCAATCAAAGAGCCAAACGCGGCATACATTTCGATTGAGTTAATGCTGTATTATGCTAAATAAAAAGACACATTTTACGTAAAATAGTATTTAATTTAATAGGTACAATTTGGCATCAAGTCATTCGTTTTCTTACAGAAAAATATAATGGACTAACAGTTTTACCTACCTACAATTATTCACACAAAATTACACTTTTACAAAATTAAAGATAATATATTGACTAAATATAAATACTCACAGAATCTAGTGTTATTTTCGTACTTTTTATTTTTGCACATAAACATTTCTATGTTTAGACCTCGTAACTACGATTTTTTATAGGTACTATTTTTGACTTTGATACTAAGTCCTTTAAGCCATGTCTTCGTATGAATAGTTAATTGATTTGCCATTAGAATATGGTTGTACAGTACACATTCTAATGTTTTAGTAGTATTTAGCAGCAAATTGCAAACTATTGGCATGATTTATTTTTTTCTTTTCGTCAGAAATGAAACCTAGGTTATATGTTAAGAGGAAAATACGAGGAATCAATAGCAAAAAGAATCAGGTGTTTACACCGTAACCGAACGAAGATACCTATTTTAGTTATATTATAATGAAATGGAAATATAATAGGTACGTAATATTTTGAGGTTTCCATTGATAAAAGGGATTAAATTAATCGCAGTTTTTCATCATTAAACTAGTAAAAAAAAAGTGATTAACGAATCGAAAAGATACGCGTTAGTGTTGTGATAGTGATTGACACTATTTAATGCGTACTCACCATAAAACTGAAACTAAAACTATATTAAATATAAAAATATCAGACATACAATATTTTTATTTATGAAAAATAACGCCTGGCAACAAACTATAGCAATAAACTATTTAAGTCTCTAACTTCGTTTGGTTAAGGTTGGTAGACATAATTCTTTTTGCTATTGATTTATCATACAGTCCTTTAAAATATGGCGTAGGTATCATTTCTGGCGAAAAAAAAAAAATACATGCCAGGAATGTATGGGAAAAGTTTCATTCCCCTTTATCAAGTCAACCTTCTCAGAAAACTACGCTAATCAAAACTACAATATAACGTGATCGCTCCAGTTTCAATGATTCCACATGACATTATGTGGAATAATTGAAGAGACAGCAGACACATAAGATACACATCGATATTCAATTTTACATCAGAATATACATTAGCTAAATTACAATAAGCAAATTGATTTTGCTTATAATTAAAACAGCTACTCAATTTCACTCAAAAATCCCTCCAAAACCTCACTGTCTAACTACATTTCTCTATAGATTACAGTAAGTCATTAAAAGGAACTGAAAACTGTTAACTTATTCTACTTAACCTTTTAACGGCCTACATCGCACATCCACGAACAAATACTCCATCCATCTCGTCAGCTCTTCTGTAACCTATGGTACAAAACAGATAGGTACAGAAGTCAATTTACAGACAAAGCGCGTTCGAGCAACGCACACATAGACACCGCTCACGGACACGATATCTCGGCTCGATTCAGCTCAATGCGAGCTCGAGTGAGACTATCCGTTTGAGACACGCGTCTGTGAACTTTTTTGTGCAATAATAAAGCAACAAAAAAAAAAGTTATAACTGTTCAGTGGACGGTTGTTTAATTTCAACATTAATTGGTAAATTATCGTTTTTAAATCTACCAGTTGTTTCAGAGAGGTAAGTAGATATTTGCTTGTATTTTATGGTTTGTTTTAACGTAACACAGAACAGGCCCCGCGTCGAGAAACAGAAGGTGATTTTTTCATTAATTCGATTAGGTAGGCATTTATCACCGCGCCCGGTCGCACTCGGACAGTTCGGCGCCACGCGCTGACCCTAGCGCGATCGCCGAGCGTAGGTGTGAAAAGTGAAGTACACACATGAGATTGACTTCTGTACCTATCTATTTTGTGCATATGGGGATTGAAGAGCTAAACGAGATGGAGTACCAATTCACACACACGACCCTGGCGAATAGGACACAAAAACAGTCATCGGACCAATTCGACGCAAAAAAGGCCCGAGAGTGGCCATATTATCGCTTGATGGTGCTAATCTCAAAATTTTCGTATGGCAGTGACTATTTTTAATTTCTATATTTTGAATTGTTTTTTCTTTTTACCGTCTTTCTTTACATTGTTCTCACTTAATAGTAGCGACAAAAAATATTGTAATACAACACATGATTTATAAGAATGTCCGTGGAGTTTCTTGTACATTTTCTCCTTAAAGATTTGGCCACGCTTTGGAATGTGCCATAAGCATAATTTTTCTGACATCTTGAAAATTCAAAAGTGGCTGCAAATGTTTTATTTGAAATAAATGCTTTGATTATTAATTGATTGATTTTCGTGACCTAAAAAATCAATTCTTCGATTAATCGATCTCTGATCGCCATCCCTGCCCCGCTAGCCAAGTTACAACCGTTTCGTTTCGATTCTTTTTTCGTTGATCGCCTCGAATCATCCACGCCTCCTTTTCCTTTGTTCTGACCACGTGACTGAGCGTTGAGATGACGTCAGAATAAAGGAATCGGAGGCGTGGCCTACTCGAGACGATCGACGAAAAGAGAATCGAAACGAAACGGTTGTAACTTGGCTGGGGGCTGGTATAGATACATAATATTTATCACCAGTCAAGTGTATTCTGATTAGCCTCCCTGAAAGGCACACTGTTTTCACTATAGAATTGTGAGAACCAGTTCCTGAACGCTCTTATCGTCTTGTCGGTCTTGACGTAAGCGGGAGCTGAGACGAAACGCTTGCTGTTCCAAATCTTTATGTCTCGTTCAAACTGAAATGAAATACAAAGATATTGTTAGTTTTATTTTACTATTACTTTCCCATTTGCATAAACTAGAGATGTTGGTAAGAACTTTTTGTGATCAGCAATTACCTATTCTACGTGAGATTTACAAATTGAAAAGCTGTACTGCTACTCACAATAGTTCGAATGCACGCTTAACACACTGAAGCTCGACATTGACAGGTTAGATTAGAAGGCTAAGGCGGGAGTGAAATTTAGTGGAGCTCCCGACTTAGTCTTCGTGGTTATTTTTTTATAACCACCCAGAATAAGGAACCCCGCGGCGTTAGACTCTGTCAGGCTATCTTGGCAGGTAGGGTAGTTTCAAACTACTACACCAACGTACTGTCGAATTACAGTAATCACACAATGAGGATCAGTCATGATTTTTGTGGAGTATGCAGACTTATAGCGTCAAAAGTAAAAAAATTGGTACAAACTCACCATATCCCCCTCAGATTTGACAGACAGTGCAGCGAAGGGTGCGTTGTACGCGGGCGAGAACATTCTGTGTATGACCCTCTGTAGTGACGGCCCCAGTGGCGTCACTGATTGGGATACGAGGATGGGGCCCACTGGTGAATGTAGCAGCAAGCGTACGTGACCGGGGCCTATCTGTGAAAGATTATAGTAGATTATGTGAATAGTGGATAAAGCGGTGTCTTAAAGTCGCGGGTGGCATGTTGAATACCGAACGAAACGAAGGTTGTAAAATTTTAGTCCCGAACGCAGTGAGGGATTTATACACCCCTATTTTTTAATTAGTACAAAAAATGGGGCTCTGTCCATACCCGTTACTGATCATATTTTTGTAGTTAAAAGTAAAAAAAAAAACCAAATCCCAAAATTGTCAGCAAAAAATAGTCTAAATTGGTAAACTCATAATTAAATGAATCATTTATAACAATTGCTACTAGAAAATACTACGCGCAGTGTTTTTTTCATTTTGATCGTCGTTTATTCATTTATAATCAATAGCCTGTACAATATTTCCATAAATTGAGTGACATTTTGGGATATAAACAAACGCTAATAACTTTGCTGTTTATAAATATTATTTATTGAGACTTTACTTAAATAATAAAACGACCTTTTTCTAATAAGCCCTTTAAGTATTGGTACTAATAAAAAATTAGTGGTGTATAATTAACTCCCGAGTACTGCGAGGTACTGTTCGTACAGGTCTATCTATTTATCTATTGGAGTGATAATATTTGATTATATGACTAGGGAATAAAGCAGTGTCTTAAAGTCGCGGCCGGCATGTGGAATTCCGAACGAAACGAAGGTTGCTAAGTTTCGGAACGCAGTGAGGGATTTATATAATTAATTTCCTAGAACTCTGAGGTTGCATTTGTCTATTCGCAGGTTTTAGCAGTAGTAAGGGTTGTGATATTGACAGACGGATAGACAGATTGACGGACAGACGGACAATAAAGTCTAAAGGGCTTTGTTTTTGCCGACTCAGGTACGGAACCCTAAAACGCCTTGTCTCTAAAACCTACGAACCTGGGTAACTTGTACATCAACATGACCTAAGTCATGCTTCATGATTCTGTAGTCGTGCGTCAAGTTCATGTTCGCGGTGTGGTCTTCGTTTCTACTCCAGGTCGCTGACCACACGTGACAACCTGCACCAAAAAACGAAGGTAAATATGGCTGAGAATAGAATAGAATTTGTTTTATTTCGGATACAAAAAGATCCATAAAGTGTTAGTAACTTAATAAACAACTTATTATCTGGTGTACCCATTACCTTTTGCATAAGAAACTTTATAATCGGAGAGCTTATAGCTCTCCGCTACAGTTCTCAGGATGTTGTTGCGACTATCTCTCACTCTCCTAAGCAGCGAAGCGCTTTTTTTGCGAACAATCCCGTGAAACCCGTCACTACACTAACAACATCCTGAAGACATTTATGTCGCGGCAGCGGCCGCCGAGCGCCAAATGCCCTTCTAATGTTAGTGAATCATTTGGGTTAGATTAAGTTAAAAATCGCGCCTGGATTAGGTCAGGTTAGAACAGTGACCATTAAAGCCAGATTCGCTTCTAATGTTAGTGAATAATATGGATTAGATTAACTTAAAAGCCATTATGATTTATAAGAAGCTTTTGTTCTTTCATATTAGACTAAATAAGTTTTATGTCTTTTGAGCGATATATCTAAAGATTTTGTAATCAATGTATGTTATGCTTATAAAAACTAGTTATTTGAAAATTATATCAATCGTTATATTAACTGACCGTTATATCAAATAAGATTATAGATTCTGTTGTTATATCTTGAAAATATTAAATTTTGTAATTTTGCTTACCTATTAAATCATACAACAATGGATATTTCTCTCCGAGACTTGACAGTAACGATGGTGAATGCACAGCATTCAAGTGAGCCACATCAGCGCCATTCTCTGGTATCTCCTGAAAAGTAACACAATGCTATAGTGTTGAAAAATTAAAATAGCAATTAACGTATAGTTCATACCATATTAGAATCTATACTAATATAAAGCAGCATTTTAGTGTGGTGTCACCGCTCGGGTCCGCGTCGCAGGTGCTCGCTGCCGAGGATCGGCCTGGAGCCCAAGTCTGTTATTTTTATAAATTCGTCATTCCAACACGATCCCATTGTCATTTTGCTAAAATTTCGTAATCTGCTAATTCATAGTGATCGATCATTGATCGGTCAATGTTCTCGTACTAGAGTTGTGGTAGAATGACAATATCGAGGTTATTAAAAGTAATGATTGCACAATGACGTTCAAATGGTAGGTCACTGATCAAAGGAACGATTAAAATTCATATGTCAGACATTCATTTGACAATATGTATGTACGAGATTACCATTCTATGTCACTTCTTTCAATGGAATGTCAGTGGTTGGTCATTGGAGAGTCATAATGACGCCATTATATTAGCAGATTACCAATCTTGTCAAAATCAACAATTATGAAATCAATGATAGGCCATTCTGCCACAATGGTCATGTTAACGTCAGATTCTCTGCCAAGGATGTGGCCCAAATCTTAAAGAAGATGGTGAGAGGCAAGTCCCCAGGTCACGATAGCCTTAGCATCGAGCATTTGAAATACGCGGGCGTGCATCTGCCAAGAATCCTTGCACTATTACTTAACTTGTGTGTTATTCATGGTTATTTTCCCGATAATTTAATGCATACAGTCGTAGTGCCAATTATCAAAGATAAGACGGTCCGGGTGACTCATCGGATCTGCTTAATTACAGACCGATTTCGCTTGCGAACGTCATAGCATATGCTTAACCGACAGTTGGGAAGGCACCTCCATTTGCATGACGCTCGGTTTGGGTTCAGACCCGGGTTATCAACTGAGACTGCTATCCTCTGTCTCAAGCAGACTGTGCAGTACTACACGGACAGAAACACACCAGTATACGTATGTTTCTTAGACCTTTCAAAAGCTTTTGATCTCATGTGTTATGACTGTGGCAGAAGCTACAATGTCAAACAGATGTGCCACATGAGATAGTATCCTTGCTACGGTACTGCTACAGTAAGCTTCAGAATACCGTTAGATGGATGGGTGCGCGGTCGGACGTGTACGGGTTGGATTGCGGAGTGAGGCAAGGGGGTTTAGCCTCGCCTCGCCTTTTCAATCTGTACCTGAACCAGCTGATTGGTAAACTCAGCAGCACTAATATTGGTTGTTCCATAGACGGAGTGTGTATGAACAATATAAGTGGTTCCGTTTTTCCTTTTGAGGTACGGAACCCTAAAGAAATCCACAGTGTTAGTACCTAAAATATCCCTTAACTTTGTTAGTAATTACAATATAGTAATATTGTAATTAATTCTACTATTTTAAGCATAATGAATAAACTCAAAAACTACTTGACTGTTTTTTTTACCAGTGCAATGGTTATTACCACTAAGTGAAATAGGCTATATATTTTGTACTTTCACACAGGCGAAGTCGCTGGCAGAAGCTTGTCGTAACATAAAAAGTGTAATTTAGATGTAAGTCAACTTTTTCGAACTCGCTCAGTAAACATGATCATGTTCCAGTCTTACTGGATGCAGTAGGTAAATCAGTTCACGCAAACGGTATTAGTGAGGTTGAGCCAAGCTCTAAATGAACGTTGCAAATATTCTGCCAGCCGACAACATAGTTAAGACTATGTTGAGGCCAATTTCTAGTCTAACCGGATGTAACTGAATACTACTGATGCAACGGTAGTGTCTTAACGGAAGCGGAAACGGAAACAGATGTCAAAAGTAAATCTTAGCGGAAGTGAAAGCGGAAATGGAAGATGAAGAAAAAGCACAATTTTATTTTTTTAAAACAACAGAAGGTTTATGTCGTAATCACGTCACGTGGCTCGGTGATGCGTAGAGTGAACCAAAAAATAAAATAAAAAAGAAACTCGTTGCGACACGTTTGTGTACCACCTCTGCCCCTCACCCCGCGTCTCTACCAATATGTCCAGTCGTCCACGCGCCCCCCTCCCCCGCGCTCCTCGCTGTATATATAGTTCCTTTAAGATTTCTGTTATAAATTTTGTGTAAGCAGAAGCGGAAACGGAAGTGAAAAGGCTTGCGGAACTTTCACAGAAGCGGAAGTGGAAGCAGAGTTCTGTTGCAACACTACTGAATACCAATATATTTTTTTCAAGTTGCTTACCTGAATATGAGCGCTGACTGTGAACTCATTTCTTCCTCTGTACCCCCAGTGTTTTAGCTCAGGGACTTCGGTCATGTCCCAAAGTGGGGGCCTGTTCTCTGCGTCGTGCCAGATCCAGATAGCACCATCCATTTCTACCGTCGTCCATTGTTTTATTGATACGCCTTTTGGGGCTGTGAAAGAAGTTGTACATGGCTTAATGTAAAATTTCGAGTGCCCAGTTTTTTAAGATGGGAAACCATCCAACTTATTGCGCTCTAGGGCGGAACGAGAAGGTCGTGCTAGATTTTTCACCCACTTCTTGCCAAGAGATGGCGCTATAAGTTTCTCTTTCCCGCCAACAGATGGCGCTGCCTTATATTGTAACTAGATTTAATACTAACCGTGTTCCACCCCTGGTACACTAACACAAGAGCCATCTTCGCCGCTGAACCTCCACTTATGGAAGGGGCACTCGATACAGTTGCCACATACGCTGCCTCCGACTGCTAGGTTAGCACCCAAGTGAGGGCAGTAAGCGTCAACACAACGAGCAACGCCATCTTCTCCGCGGTAGACGCAAAGGTTTTGGCCTGAAAAATGTAGATTTTTTTGTTAATCGACTGTTTTATAAAATGAAATGTTTTCTGCTAGACGAGTGTTGCCATTAAAAGTATAACGATTTGTACTTTTAATGGCAAGTGCGAGTCGGGCTCGCGCACTGAGGGTTCCGTATAGATTTACCTATGTAAATAGTTCAAATACCGAATGGAGACTCAGAGATTTTTTTGAATAGCAAAAAAAGTTTTTTTGTGACGTAGCAACAAATTTACTGTTTTCTGATTTATTTCTATACCTGTAGCTATAGGACTTTGCTTTATCCAAATTTCAGGATTCTGGGTCAACGGGAAGTTACCTACTAGGCTACTACTCTATGAATTTTGATTCCCTTGCCGAAATATAATATTCCACAACTATCACACAACGCCGTCTAGTCTCAAGCTAAGCAGAGCTTGTGTTATGAGTACTAGACAACTGATAAACATACTTATACATTTCTAAATACATAGGTTCATATTATAAATAAATTACACCCAGACACAGAACAAATGATCGTGCTCATCACACAAACATTTGTACTGGGTGGGAATCGAACCCATGACCTCAGGCATAGCAGTCAGGGCCACTAACTACTAGACCAACAGGCCAGTCATAATATACTAATTACATTTTTTACGATATAAACAGCCGTATCTTTTTTTTTTTCGTTAAAATTCAAGCCATCAAGGGACCTCAGACATACCCACGTAAGTATATGGTTTTAATTTCTACTTGATACCTCCACGAGTTCCTGAGATAAAGGGTCTTGACGGACGGACAGACAACAAAGTGATCCTATTCGGGTTCCGTATTTCTCTTCTTAGGTTCGAGACCCTAAAAAGCTTTGATAATGATAAATAATTAAGTGATAGCGTGACGGGTGACAGGACAGAATGGAAGAAAAAAACTTGTTGCGCTGACCCCAAGTAATCATTCAAGGGGCCATTCAAGTATTATGTAAGCACTATAGTGGGGTGAGGGGGGGTCTTTGCTTATTTTTGATGACATGGGGATGGGGGGGGGGGGGGATTACGTCCGCAGTGCAATTTTCTTTTAGTTTTTTAAGAGAACAAAGTCGATGTTTCAAAATCACAATTCATGTGAGACACACATCATAAAGCAGCATACATCTAATGTCATTGAAGACTTAGTGTCATGGATTAGTGTGTCATGGACTGTTAATTTAACCTATTCAGTAGCGTAATTAGAGACACAATAGTAAGACAATGACGAGCGAACGCCAGCGTTCGCTCGGGGTTTAATGAATTAAATTAATAATGTCAAATTTTTAAATTAAGTCTGATTTGTTTCCTTTATTTCAAGTATTCCTTTTTCCTAGACTTACAACTACTGCTCATAAATTAATAACCAAACTATCACATTGACAAATGCACGTAGGTACCAATGTTTACGTAAGCATTGAAGAGCTTTGCTTACTTTTACTGACGAGGGGGAGAGGGGGTTAATATTTGCAAAAAATCTGCTTACGTAATACTTGAACAGAACAAGGGCAGGAAGCAGATGATGATGATGATGATGATGATGATGATGAAGATGACTAATTTAGTAAAAAGCTTTTTTACTGTATGTAGGAATTATTCAACAACACAGTCCAAGACCATAGATAATATGTCAGATTGAGTTGTAACACTACATTAATCCAAGACTAGAATCAAAGTTTTGAGAAACATGGTTTTTAGTTTTTTCTACTCGATAATAGATGGCGATACTAAACTAAATAATACACGTGAATTATTATTATGCTTAAGCTATATGTTTTTTGCACTACACGATCATTATATATGAGCAACAAAATTATGAAAAATTTATGTTATTTATGTGACTGGATTAATATTTCATAAGTATTATAAATAAACGTTACGACAAGCTTCCGCCACTCAACAACAGATGGCGCCACTCACCTAAAACATCAACAGCAGTAACTCCACCAATCTTCAGCTCTCTACTTTCTCCTACAGCGAACCATCCATTGGGGTATGGAGGAGGTATCTTATTACCCATCCTTCTTGTGACCTGGGCTCTAGATATCCTCCTCTCACGGTCTGGACCTGGCTCTATGTGCTCGAAACCTATTTCTGTTAGTTCCTGAAAATTTAACAACTATTGAGTTACCTACTACTAGCTGACGTCGTTCTGTCAAATGTAATTGACAGCTAACCCTAATATTAACAGCTAGGAAAAGTCTGAATGTAATAAAGTTTTTTTTTATTATTATTAACACTAAATTGTTTTTACAGGTATAGACATAAGTTAACTAATGTAGTCACATAATGGCCGCACTCAGAGACGCCACTCACAAACTGATCACATACGTATTAGTGCAAACATATATTATGTAACTTGTTTGCATTAATATGTATGTTTGTGGTGTAGATCAGTCTCAAGCAACTCCTTGGAGAACCGGCATAATGTATACAGAGGACGACACGCTAGTGTTACCCTCTGGAATTCGGCAAATAAGTAAGAAAAGATACGCAGCAATCCGTCAAACACAGGTTTATATAATTATATAAAAAATAAATCACTGCACCTGAGAATCGAACTCAGATCACAAAATCGACAATCACACTAATTAATAAATACATAATATAGAAAACTATATCGAAATATACTTACTTTTTTATATAGAACTGGGTTTATATAGCTTCTATATATAACATATAATAAAATGTACACAGCCACAGCTAAAATTATATAAACACTATATTCACGAACGAATTCAAAAATAGTTCTAAAAACCATAAACACTAAATTCACATAGAATAAGACAAAGTCTTTTTTAAACTGTTCGTTCTTTATGGCATTTTGACATTCGGTAAATGTGATTTCGTTTTTCAAAACGCTGTCAACGTCCTCTGTGCAGTAGGAGTCCATTATGTATTGTGTATTCTTTTATGATGGCTGATGAATTCTTTACATCTGAAAAGAAGAAAAAAATATATGTCAATCATCATCATCATCATCATCATTTCAGCCGAAAGACGTCCACTGTTGGACATAGGGTTCCTCAAGTGTCGCTACAACGAACGGTCCTGTGCGTCTCGCATCCATCCGATTCCTGCGGCACTCACCAGGTCATAGGCTCAACTTGTGGAAAGCCTTCCAACGCTGCGTCTTCCGGTATGTGGTCGCCACTCCAAAACCTTTCGGCCCCATCAACCATCTGTTCTGCGAGCAATATGCCCTGCCACTTAAGTTTAGCGAATATCATATACGTGGGGGTCCGAGTGCTCATACGCTTTTTATAGTAGCTACATTTTGATACAAGTGCAGAAAATTGGTCATTGCGACCGAGGCGGAATTCGCACGAGCCGTAAGCGAGTGTGTTATGGAGCCGAGGGCTGCAGTGACAAATCTGCACGTGTATCAAACGACTTTTTTCAATACACTTACGAAGAAATGAAAAACGGGGGTTGACCGGCGACTCGCGGGTGAAGACGCGCGCCCAGCCTGATACTATAAATGTAATAAAATTGTGGCATCCCGAGCATGCGCACATTTCTGCACTAGTGCGGAAAACAGTATATTGCGTGCTCAAAAGCGGTGGGATAAGAGCGGATTTTCGAGTATGTGTATTGAATAATAATTATTCAAACGCCTAGTTGACACTTCGCGTGACCCAAGGGCTGGCTTTTACCTCGGTTAGAGATTAAGCATTGCCATACAACGTGGCAATGCCGCCAGTGTTTTGGCCAGTAGACAGTGATAAGGAGGAATGTTTTGACGCCATATTTTAGCAAGGAGTATTGTCTTCTAAAAAAGTAAGCAATTTACTTTTCTTGTTCAACCTATATCTTACACATATATTGTAAAGTATATAATAGACATATATGTATACAGTACTTAGTACATTGTTTTTTTATTTTTATTTTGGAATTCATCAAAAAACCTTCTCTTGCTGGAGTGATTTTTTTTTTCGATGTGAAAATCGTCCAATGACATCCCCCGCTCTTAGACGGAGCGTGAGATAGTGTCAGACTATTACTGACCCAAAATCCACTCCTTCGTTGCCTTTCGTACCAAGGCCGAGTCTTTCTCTCAGAATCAGACCCTTCCTCACCATGGTTACACCATTTGCTCAACTGGCAAGTTGAAACCAGTACGCTAGTATTATGATTTATAGGGATAGAATAGCACTTGTTTTGTGCGGCTTGAAGTATCCATTTATGAGAGATTCTAAATTGGGATACTATACCATATTTGGTTACTTCCCTACTTTTTACCAACAACGGTCCGTTTCTTCTTGGCACTGTATTATATAATCTAATCTAACTGCTTGTTTAATTTAGGTGATGAAACAATAATCGAGTAATCAATTTATTATAGCGCTTAAACTGTAAAATTTAAATTTCTTCGATAGCATTATTTATAATATTGATTCTTTTAACGCCAATTTACCATAGATACGCCATTGTTAGTCAATGGTCAAATACAATGGTTGTCATTGGCTATGGTCTTTGGTTAATAAGAAACTAATATGGAAGCTATAAGATTATCTGTGTGATTTATTCTTTATGGTCCAGCTCGGTCTAGATTTTTTAAAATTTGTTTCTTGGCCATGCTGCATTCGTACACAACTAATTTTTTTTTTTCGTTTTTAGGGTTCCATACCTCAAAAGGAAAAAACGGAACCCTTATAGGATCACTTTGTTGCCCGTCCGTCTGTCTGTCTGTCTATCAAGACCCTTTATCTCAAGAACGCGTAGAGGTATCGAGTTGAAATTAAAACCATCTACTCAGGTCTGCGATCCCTTGAAACTGTGAATGAAGAATCACTCATCCCGTTGACCCAAAATCCTGAAATTTAGCATAAAACATACATATAGTATAGATATAGGAATAAATCTGAAAACTGTAAATTGGTAGTTACGTCACAAAAAAAACTTTTTTTACAATTCGGAAAAATCTTCGTAACTCAATTCAGTTTTTTTTTTCTTTCAAAGCGCTGTCCTACCGAACTAGCTGTCCGTGTCCGGTTTTATTCGGACGCCTAGTGACGCAATGTACGAAGCCAAAATCGACTATCACGCGGAGAACGGGTTCTCCCGCGCGTAGTTGAATTTGAGGCAAAAATAATAAAGGAAGTACATATAGCTGCATCGGCAGTATTCGGTAGAACTCGTGTAAGAGTCGGGTGTCATGGCTGAATCGAATTATAGGTAAAATGGCGACCTTGCTAACTCAGCCAATAATAATATTCCATAAAATAATATTATTTAAAAAAATATAGGTCACTTATGTGCACTTGATGCACTAAGTTAGCTTTCTTAGTGCATATCATTACGCTGCTGAAAGAAAAGGAATGGGCAGGATGGCCAACATGTTTTTTTTTTTTAATTTAGTAATAATCCCGGCCAGTGAGTGTGCAGCCTGAGCAGTGGTGGCCGAGTGGTAACAGCCCCGACTTAGGAGTTGTAGGTCGCGGGTTCAAACCCAGCCAGGTGCTTTGTGTAATTAATTTTCATCACTACTGCTCACAAAACGGTGAAGGAAAACATCGTGAGGAAACCGGCATGTCCTAGAACCAAAAATTCGAAGACATGTGACATGTGACATGTCTTCGAATTTTTGGTTCTAGGACACATCATCCACCAACTGGGCCGTCGTGGTGGATTACGGCCCATTCCCTCTCCTAGAGAGGAGGTCTGAGTCCCAGCAGTGGGAACATTATAAGGCTGTTTATGCTATATATGCTAATAAAACCGGCCAAGTGCGAGGCGGACACGCGCATGAAGGATTCCGCCGTAATCTATAAAATAGCAAAAATAATGACGTTTGTTGTATGGGAGCCTCCTTAAATATTTATTTTATTCTGTTTTTAGGGTTCCGTACCTCAAAAGGAAAAAAACGGAACCCTTATAGGATCACTTGGTTGTCCGTCTATCTGTCTGTCAAGATCTTGGGAATCGGGGAGGGGAGGATCGAGTTAAAATTAATTATACCATATACTCAGGTCTGCGGTTCTTAGAAGCTGTGAAAAAATCAAACTTCTGAGTTAACGAAAAAAAAGATACGGCCGTTTTATGTCGCAAAAAGCGATATTTCAACACTCTCAAGGAAATCAAAATTCATAGGGTGCTTCCCGTTGACCTAAAGTCCTGAAATTTGACATGAAGCAAGGTCTCATAGCACAAGTAAAGGAAAAAACGGGCACTGTTACAAATGTGGTGGTAACGCGCGACCGCAACCGGTGGCTGCGGTCTGTGGCCCGTTTGCGCCGAGCCTAAAAACTTAAAGATTTTATTATTAAAAATGAAATTAATGCCAGGGTTTTTCGGTGTAAACAACTTTTACTCTCGACGGTTGTAAAACAACCGACCTTAAAAATTCAAAAATGCCTCTAAATGGTTTATTTTAAATAAATGCATTGAGTTTCTAGTTCCTGTTTTTTCTGATCAACAGATGACTATAGGTCTAAATCAGTCAACTTTGGTGAGTAGGTATTCCATGAGTAATATAAATAATATTCCGCAACCTTCACACAACGTTTTCAAGTCCCAAGTCAAGTAACCAAAGCTTGTGAGTCCTAGACAATCATAAAAAACTTACACATTTCTAAATACATATATAGTAAGGCCCCTTATGGGTACGCCATAATTATGGCGATAAGCCCCCTCTTTGAGGAGTGGCTGGGAAGACCTCACGGTGTCTTTACCTACGGCATGATGCAGGTCATCACCGGACATGGTAAGTTCGGGAAGTTCCTGCACCGGATTCGTGCAGAAGAGACGCCTGGGTGCCACCATTGTGTGTACCGCCCGGAGGATACGGTGGAACATAAGGTAGAGGTGTGCCCCGCTCGGGCAGAGCACCGCCGTGTCCTCGTGCGATTGGCGATCTCTCGCGCGGGGCCATGGTCCGGAGCGAAAAGGAGTGGCAGGCGGTTGCCTCCTTCTGCGAAGCAGTAATGCTTGTAAAGGAGACGGCCGATCGCGTGAGGCAACGGTCCTTACGCCCCAAACGCCACCGGGATTTCGATCCCGATTTCCGGCCACCGTAGGCGTGGGCTTGCGGACGGCGAGCAATGGGTGGCTCGCCGTCCGATCGTCCGGTAACCTTCCGGACCGAGCCCAAGTCGTCGACGGCGCGTAGTGTTCCACGCGCGCCTCAGGGAGATGTCAACAACCGTAGGGGCCCAGCAGAGTTGAAGCCTACTGGGGCCATGGGTGATGCGAAAGAGATCCCCGGGGCCCTGGAAAAATGGCAAAGAAGGAACAAGAGTGGGTTTTTAATCAGTAAAAGTCTGACACTATCTTGCGCTCCGCCCAAGAGCAAGAAATGTCATGAGATGATTTTCCCAACCGAAAAATAAAAAAAAAACCCTTAGGGGTGGAGTTTCGTAAAATCCGTTCTTAGTGGATGTCTACACCCTATAAGGAACCTACCTGCTAAATTTTAAGTTTGTAGGTGTTATAGTTTCTGAGTGGTCAGACACAGAACCAATTATCGTGATCATCACAGAAACATTTGTCTTGGTTGGGAATCAAATCAACGACCTCCGGCATAGCAGTCAGGGCCAGTAACCACTAGACCAACAGGCCAGTCAAAAGGTGAAGAGTTTGTTTGTTTGAACGTGCTTGACTCAGGAACTACTGTCAGGTTTACGGCTGAAACTTAAAGGGGAGAATATTTGGCTTCAAATATTTCGGCTTTAAATATTGTTTCGTTCGGTCACTACAGATAGCGCTTACGTTGTGCTTATGGATCATCTGCAATAGATAAGATTTCATATCGTATAGGTATCCTTACTTATTTTTATACATCATAGAGGGGCCCCCAATAAGAGAGGTCCCCTATACGTGGGGACCCACAATGCGCAAGGTCCCTATTCTAGGGGCCCCCTTATGCTGTGGGCCACCTAATGCTGGGTGCCCCCTACGCACGGGCCTCCCAATGTATAGACCCCCATTATGCGCGGAGCCCCAATTTACGTGAGGCCCCAAACTTGGGGCCTCCAAGCAGGGGGCCCCGCAGTACATAGGGCCCGTAGTATTTACTACTCTTGCAACTTGACTGATCCGGAACTGCTTTAAACTGTGGTTTTATCTTTAATGATAAGAAGTACTTCGGTGTTTTAAAACAGTTACAACTTTCCTAGTTCCATATGAACATGATAACAATTTATTGTTCTATGGAAGCGAATTGAATCATATAAATATAGACGTCATACAATATGTGGGTGTGTAGTTATGTCTACCTAGTGGTCAGCTCACACCGAGACGCGACGCGATGGGACGCGATACCGGGCGCATTTTTTAATATAGGGTTTTTCATTAAGAGCATTCGAACTTTGAAATGAAATAAAACGCATGCAATTTTTTGATTATGACGTTATTATACATTTTTCATTAGATATTTTGGATATTATTTAGGTTTCTATTGAATTCAATTTGTAAATTTGTGTAAAACTAATCCAGTAAAGACCTCTGAAAATCTGCTATATATAGGGTGACTGGTAATTAGTGCACGATACTTAAACACGTGATTGTGCTCATGATAACCAACAACTTTTACTATGGGAACAAACCTGAAATTGCGAAAAAAATCAGCTGTTCATTACATTTATGTTTGCCTAATGTACTGAACAGCTGTTATTTTTTATATTGCATGAACTTTTACACTTCATGATTTACTCAAAAATTTAAAAAAAAGTATAACAATATAGAAGCCTTAATAAACTACATTAACTAACATAGTCAATCAGTTAGTCCAAATCGACAATTGGAAAACATTAACGCTGTGAAGATACTATTGTCAACTTCTTACGAATTAGCTCTCGAACTTTAGTTTTGAATGTTAATCGGCTTTGGCAACAAGCCGATTAACATTCAAAACTAGAGATTGTCGATTTGGACTGTTTGACTATGTTAGTTAATGTAGTTTATTAAGGCTTCTATATTGTTATACTTTTTTGACATTGTTAATTTTTAAGTAAATTATGAAGTGTCAAAGTTCATGCAAAATAGCAGATTTTCAGAGGTCTTTACTGGATTCGTTTTACAAAAAATTATAAATCCATTTCAATAGGAGTCTAGAGCCTATCCACAAGATACTGTTCCCAAAATATCTAATTAAAAATGTGTAATAAAGTCGTAATCTCGATTGTGTAAGGATATTAAGGGTATTCTATTGATGTACTTTTTTATATTTTTAATCTATATATATAAGCGGAGAAACTGACTGACTGACATATCAACGCATAGCCGAAACTACTGGGACTAGGAACGTGAAATTTTGCATCAGGTTTCCTTTTATGACGTAGGCGAGCACTAGGAGAGGATTTTGCAAAATTCACCCCCCAAGGGGATGAAACGGGCGTCCAAAGTTTGTATGGAAAAACCTATTTTGACGCGGGCGAAGCCGCTGGCAGAAGCTAGTGTATTATGAGTACGTTATGGAGGGCCATTTTCAGAGGTCTTTACTAGATTACTTTTACACAAATTTATGTTTTGATTTCTATAGAAGCCTCGATAATATCCACAAGATAGCTTTGTATTAAAAATATCTAGAGAAAGATTTGTAATAACATCATAATCACGTTAGAGCGGTTGTATGAAAGTGTACCTCGAAAAGAACGCTCTTAACGTGATCCATTTGACGACTTAAACTGAACTGTTAAAGGGATGGCTATGATAGCTCCATGTCTCTATAGCTCCATGTCACATGTCTATATGTTGTATATTTCCATGCCTCTTTTTCGCTCGCACAACTGACATTTAAACACGTCACGATAGGGAACATGCCCCTCTAGCCAAGTTACAACCGTTTCGTGTCGAATTCCATTCTCCAATCGGTAACACGTCGGTGTCAGCAATTGTAGAAAACGATACGTTGGTAGCCATGTTGACGCGCCTGAGTCGGCCGCTCGTTCTACAGTAACAATGGATGTAGCGTTGAACATTGTAGAAACGATAACAATTCACTCTATCATTTTGAACGATGTGAACTTGACTACGAATTTTTTATTCGTTTGTTCTGACCACGTGACTTAACGTTGAGATGATGTCATTCTCATACATTTGATTAGTTTTCGACTAGCGTTAGCGATTGCAGATTATCAACTTGGCTAGGGGTGCTGGCTCCTCCAAATATAGCGGCGCGTAGCGACTCGGTGTGAGCTGGCCCTAATCGCTATCGCAAATTGATATCGTTATCGAAATACTCCGAAATGATGACAAGATTATAACGAATCGATAAAATACGCACCAATATACAACACTATATTTAGCATAAACTAAACCTGAATATAGTTTGTTCAGAAACAGTAACTGAATCGATTCCAATAATTTTTACACCATGTTATATTTTTCCCCAAAAATATTTAAAAAAGGTAACTAGTTGGACACCACTGACACTAAGTATAACACAGGTCACGGCAGGTCATTGCGGGCATTAGGAGCCAGCGCACAGCTGAGTCCGGGAGCAAAACAACCCCTCAGTCGCCCGGATAGCCCGGCGACCATGCATTCATATGGACAACCAGGTAGCATAAAAAGCCTATAACTTCGTGATTTTTCATGATACTGTCATTAAATTTTGTACATAGATTCTTTACATAAAAATACTAGACACGTGTTTCGAGTTTTGCTTATATTAAAATTAATATTGTATACACATTGATTTTCGTGTGATCAAGAACGGCTCCGCACGCATATTGACTTACCTCTTTTGATAATTCAACCTGCCTACTATGTCTTACCAATTTTTTTTTATTAAGATGGGAAATCATCTTATGACTTCTCACTCTCTAGGGCGGAGTGAGAGGACGTGTTAGACTTTTACTGTCTAAAACCACACTTATATTCCTTCTTTGCCTTGCGGTCTAGGACTACAGGTTTCCCCTTCGAAAGCCAACCTATGGCCCCAGTAGGCTACGGCCTTTCTAGCCCCTTCGGTTAAGGTGATATCTCTTTGAGGCGCGCGTGGAACACTATGCACCGTCGACGACTCGTGCTTAGTCCGGATGGTTGCCAGACGGCGAGCTACCCATTGCTTGTCGTCCGCAAGCACTGTGTTGCGACATTTTCTGTCGCCATAACAGTCGCTGTCGCCAGCATGTTCATGATGCGATGTTTATGTTTAGTAAGTTATTGAAAACGAAGTTCGAAATCCGTTCCATCATCGGGTATGGCGATGCGCCACCGGGACATCGAGGACATCCCACCTATACGCACAAAACGTTTTGGGAACACATTCATTGTGCATACAGCTAAGGAGTGGAATGCATGTTTCCTGATGGCTACAACCCGGGAATCTTTAAGTCAAAAGTGAATAGGTTACTTCTAGGTAAGCGCGCTCCATCGTCGACCGCATCGTCGCTTTCCATCAGGTGAGATAGCGGTCAAGCGCGAACTGATCAAGAATGAATAAAAAAAGATCTTGTGTAAAATTTTCTAAATTATTGGCGATCGCTGTGCTCTGATGACCTGGGGGGTTACCATGACGTTCAAAGTAAGATTGTTGCATTCTTATTTCTGTGTGGGTAAGAGACAGAGCTATACAGGTCGTCTAGCGCCATCTCTTACTCACACTGGAAATAAGAATGAAACAATCTTACTTTAAACGTCATGGTACAAGTCATGCTGGACGGCTACGGCGTTGGAGTACTGATTGATGGCACAGGATCGGCATGGACGTTCAAGTGCTCACGCTGCGATACCCCGAGCCCAGAAAAAAAACAATCATTAACTTCTTGACTTAAGGAGCATGGGAACTTTAACAAAACCAGTGTTTCCGTCAAATATTAAGACATAGTTCGTGCAATTTGAAACTAACCTTTGTGTAAGACATTCATTGTGATTTGTCACAATGAATGTCTTACACAGTCTAAAAACTATATACGCCCCTATTTTTAAGGCTCCGTACCTCAAAAGGAAAGAACGGAACCCTTATAGGATCACTTTGTTGTCCGTCAGTCTGTCTGTCTATCTGTCTGTCAAGACATCTCGGGAACGCGTGGATGTATCGAGTTGAAATTATATAGTCAAGTCTACGGTCCCTTGATGCTGTGAAAAAATGAAACTAAAAAAGAGATACGGTCGTTTATGTCGCAAAAAACGTATATTTCGACACTCTTATGAAAATCAAAATTCATAGGGTAGTTCCCGTTGACCCAGAACCCTGAAATTTGGCATAAAGCAAGGTCTTATAGGACAGATATAGGAATAAATCTGAAAACAATAAATTAGTTGTTACGTCAGAAAAAAAAATGCGAATCGTAAAAATTTTTGTTTTGTTTGCAATTTGGAAAAATCTTCCGAGACCATTCCGGAATTTAACTATTTACATATGCAGGTAAGTTTGTACGGAACCCTCAGGGCACGAGTCCGACTCGCATTTGCCCAGTTTTTTTTTTACATTGAATTCGGTTGTATTATTTTTGTAATTTTTTTTTTATCCATTCTGCCCCTATGCCCGGATTTTTTCTTTGATAAATATGGCAGAAAAAGTTTGCCGAGTCAGCTAATAATATGTTAGTGTTGTCTATAAATCAAAAATAAACAGACGCCTTACCATGAGCTCTTCATCATTATCATCATCATTTCAGCCGAAAGACGTCCACTGTTGGACATAGGCCTCCCCCAAGTGTCGCCACAATGACCGGTCCTGTGTGTCTCGCATCCATCGGGTTCAAGCAAACCCTTACCAGGTCATCGGTCCACCGGTTCCCTTCAAAGTGTTTGAGCTGTGTGATGCTAATATTCGAGTCATGTCCGTGAACGGGCGCTGTCAGTTGAGACTGGTCATCTCTTAGCTGCCAGTTGCTATTTTAATATCTATATTCAGTTTTTATTTTTACTTTATTGACATTGTTCTCACAAGATAGCGACAAGAAACGTGTAACAGAGATACGAGTATTTGTAATTACGAAACATGATTGAAAAGAGTGTCCATGGAGTTTTTTGCTCATTCTTCTCCATAGAGATCTACGCTTTGGAATGTGCAATTAGCATCATTTTTTTTCTGACTGACTGACTTCTTGAAATTTCAAAAGTGCCTGTAAATGGTTTATTTGAAAGAAAATGCTTTGAATCTTTGAAACCTTGTAGGAGGCCTCCCAACGCTACGTCTTCCGGTACGTGGTTACCATTCCAGAATCTTTCGGCCCCAACGGCCATCTGTTCTGCGAGCAATGTGCCCTATCCACTGCCACTTAAGTTTGGCGATTCTTCGTGCTATGTTGGTAACCTTCGGTGGCTATGTTGAGCTCTTAACCGCGACCTAAACTGAACTGTTAAGGGGCTGAGCTATGTAGGGTTTATAGCTCCTTTCTTCTTTCTCTCTCACACGATTGAATTGTTAACGTCATGGTAAAGCCCTAGGTTAGAAAATAATGTTGCAAATAATAGTGTGATGAGCACGATCATTTGTTCAGTGTGTGGGTGTAATTTATCAAAAATAATGTTGCAAATAATAGTGTGATGTATAAAAATAATGTTGCAAATAATAGTGTGATGAGCACGATCATTTGTTCAGTGTGTGGGTGCAATTTATCAAAAATAATGTTGCAAATAATAGTGTGATGTATAAAAATAATGTTGCAAATAATAGTGTGATGAGCACGATCATTTGTTAAGTGTGTGGGTGTAATTTATCAAAAATAATGTTGCAAATAATAGTGTGATGAGCACGATCATTTGTTCAGTGTGTGGGTGTAATTTATCAAAAATAATGTTGCAAATAATAGTGTGATGTATAAAAATAATGTTGCAAATAATAGTGTGATGAGCACGATCATTTGTTCAGTGTGTGGGTGTAATTTATCAAAAATAATGTTGCAAATAATAGTGTGATGTATAAAAATAATGTTGCAAATAATAGTGTGATGAGCATGATCATTTGTTCAGTGTGTGGGTGTAATTTATCTATAATGACAGAGGACGGAATAAAGTAGAGTTATTCATGTACTTGCATCGAAATGTTGATATTAATATGGATCTTCCCGGGATTTCTAATGAAAAATTCCGTGTGACCAACAATATTACAAATAAATAATATACAATTTTTATTAGTATTTTTCATTGAAAAAGATCTCTCTACGTCAACTGAGGTAAGGTACAAATTACAAAAAAATACACTTCCTCCTCCTCGTCATTAATGCAGGAAGAAATTTGTTGGCTTTGTCTCTGATAGAGTCATAAAAAAAACCTGCTCTTTAAAATTAATCTCGGGATTGGAGGCACATTCACTTTATTCTTTCGCTGTATGAAATTAGTTTAAGTACATAAATAACTCTACCTAATTCCGACCTCTGTTTGTTTATGAGTTGTCTAGCACAAGCTCTGCTTGGTTTGGGACTAGATGGTGCTGTGTGACAGTTGTGGAATATGATTATAACTTTGGATCAAGGACCCAAGTCTGCTATTTTTATAAATTCGTCATGCCAACACGATCCCATTGTCATTTTGCTAAAAGTTCGTAATCTGCTAATTAGTAATGATCGATCATTGATCCGTCAATGGTCTTCTACTAGAGTTGTGGTAGACTGACAATATCGAGCTTTTTAAAAGCAACGACTGCACAATGACGTTCTAATGGTAGGTCACTGATCAAAGGAACTGTCAAAATTTTAGCAGATTACTGCATACGACAGATATATGTAAAGAGATTACCATTCTATGCCACTTCTTTCAATGGAGTGGTTGACCATTGGAAAGTCATAATGACCAAACTTGTCAAAATCAACAATTATGAAATCAATGATACACCATTCTGACACTATTGTAATAGCAGACTTAAGGTCCAGGAAATGTGTATAAATAACAGTTCTAGAAAGGTTTAGCTTGAGGTGCAATAAATCTGTCAATACAATCTTTGAAAGTCGAAATATGTAGATTACAAAAAGCTTAGTTTGTTTGAAATTACAAGAGCCCCTTGAGAACCCTTATGAGGTGCTTGATGTTGAATTATGTTGAGCAATTGACTTAGTCTAAGTTTTCTGTTTACATTTTGAGTCGGTATGCAAACAATAACAACTATTTGTTATGGCTGCACTTACAAGAAGACTCTTTGTCTTGAAATATTTAAAAGAAACTATAAATCTCAATGTAATTTTTAAACCAAATCATAACAAATTATTCTAAGTGGGCGTTTGTTGATTGTGACTAGGGTTGAAAAGTATAAATATAAAAACTGGCCAAGTGCTAGTCTGACTAGCGCATGAAGGGCCGTCCGTAGCAAAACACGGCACAAAAAAACATGATACCTACATGTGCCTACCGAAATATTTGTTTTATACTGTTTTTAACCGACTTCAAAAAGGAAGAGGTTATAGTTCGGTTGAATGTATGTTTTTTTTTTTATGTATGTTCACCGATTTCTCGGTCAATTGTAAACCGATTTTGAAATATTTTTTTTTTGATTGAAAGATTATGCTTCCGAGTTGGTCCCATAGAAATATTGTTATGATCTGATCATGAACTTTGAAGATATGGAACAGAACTCCTCATAGGATCACAGCAGAACCGTCGTAACAAGTAAAATTGCTTTGTTTATAAGTGTAGTCGATGACTGACTGTAAGCAGAGGGGGAATATATCGAACTGATCTGATGATGAAGCCTGAAGTTAGGCACCGGAACTCTGTAATAAATTAATGTAATCTAACCGTGTTTGGAATTATTAGAATTGTCATGAGATGCACTCTGGCTATAAGGTATTTAAGTTTGGCTAAGGGGTACTTTTTAGTGGTGGTACCATAACTAAAAAGTGTAAAATAGAAACTTTTTACAAAAATAAAATACAACCGACTTCAAAGTAAAAAAAAACACTGAAAAGTGCAAAATAACTTTAATTTCGGAAGTCGGTGTTAAATAACGAAGAGTCAAAACTATTATAGAAACACCGACTTCCGAAATTTAAATTATTTTGCACTTTTCAGTGTTTTTTTTTTACCTTGAATTCGGTTGTATTTTTTTTTTGTAAAAAGTTTTTATTAGTAAAAAATATATCATCTGTGAAAATATTAAGTGTGTTGCTATCATGGTTCATGGGATACAGTCTGATGACAGACAGACGGATAGTGGAGTCTTAGAAATAGGGTCCCATTTTCTCTAAAAATCACTATGTAGTAATTGTTTAAATTAAACTAATTTTAATCAATGCACAATATGCTTTTCTTTAGCTAGGTCAGGTTAGATTAGCGCCATAACGATTAGTCTAGCGTAAGACGCGGCGTTGGAAGCGCACCCACAAGGTGGACCTGGTGATGGTCGGGGGAATTAGATGGAGGATAAAATAAATAGTTTAAAATATTAGCTTTTTAGGGTTCCGTTCTTCAAAAGGAAAAAACGGAACCCTTATGGAATCACTTTGTCGTCCATCTATTTGTCTGTTTGTCTGTCTGCCTGTCAAGACCCTTTATATCGGGAACGCGTGAAGGTATCGAGTTGAAATCAAAACCATATACTCACGTCTGCGGTCTCTTGAAGCTTTTTTTTCGTTAGCTCAGAAGTTTGATTTTTTCTCAGCTTTAAGGGACCGCAGACCTAAGTATATGGCATAAACAACTCGATACCCCCACGTGTTCCCGAGCTAAAGGGTCTTGACAGACAGACAGACGGACGAACAACGAAGTGATCCTATAAGGGTTCTGTTTTTTCCTTTTGAGATACGGAACCCTAAAAAAATGAAGCTAAATTGCACGTTCCAAAGCGTAGATCACTATAAAGAAGAACGTGCAAGAAACTCCATGGACACTCTGTTAAATCATATTATGAGTTATAAGAATCTTGGTTACATATTTCTTGTCGCTTCTATTATTATGTGAGTACAATGTTAATAAATAATGGAAAAAGAGAGTAATGGTCACACCATGATCTCTTAATGCGATCCAGTTAACGTCCTAAACTGAACTGCTACATACACCACTAGTTTTTAATTAGTACAAATACTTAAAGGGCTTATTAGAAAAGGTCTTGTTATTATTTAAGTAAAGTCTCAATAAATAATATTCATAAAAAGCAAAGTTATTAGCGTTTGTTTATATCCCAAAATGTCACTTAATTTATGGAAATATTGTACAGGCTATTGATTATGAATAAAAAACAATGGAAAAACACTGCGCGTAGTATTTTCTAGTAGCAATTGTTATGAATAATTAATTCAATTATGAATTTACCAATTATGACATATTTTCGTGGACAATTTTGGGATTTCGTTTTCTTTACTTTTGACTACATAAATATGATCAGTAACGGGTACAGACAGAGTCCAATTTTTTGTACTAATTAAAAAATAGGGGGGAATATACGGTGTACATCCAACCCTCTTTTTCGCTAGAAAACTTGATATTTTAACATGTCATGGTAAGGCCCAGGTCATCGGTCTAGCTTGTGGCCCAGCTAGCTATCCACAAATATATAATCAATTTTTATTTGATTGTCGGAATTAGGTAGAGTTATTTATGTACTTGCATCGAAATGTTAATTATTAATATCGATCTTTCTCGGGATTTCTAATGAAAAATCCCGTGTGGCCAACAATATTACAAATAAATAATAATAAAAACCTCAGAGAGATAAGACAAATAAAACAAAGATAATTAACATACAATTTTTATTAATATTTTTCATTGGAAAAGACCTCTCTACGTCAACTGAGGTGAGGTTAACAAATTTGTACACTTTCTCCTCCTCGTCATTAATGCAGGAAGATTATATTTCTTAGTGTCATAAAAAAAAATCTATTTTTAAAAATTAATCTCGGGATTTGACGCATATCTATTTTATTATTTTGCTGTATGAAATCGGCATAAGTACTTAAATAACTGTACCTAATTCCGACCTCTGTTTATTATGCATACGCTCGCGTTTGACCACTATCTCACCTGATGGTAAGCGATGATGTGGCTGACGATGGAACACGCTTGCCTAGAAGTAACCTATTCACTCTTGACTTAAAGACCCCTAGGTTGTAGCTGTCAGGAAACACAGACTCCGGCAGGGAAATTACATAAGAATATAATTTAAATAACGTACCTGTCAAATCGAAATGAACTGTCAATTGATCGATGTGTCAATTTGAAAACTTGATCGGAAATGCGCGCGAATTCACTGGCTACACAGATAAAAAAATAGGGCACTTGAATGCGTGCGCCTGCATTCAAGGTTCGAACCGAACTGTTTATCCTTGAATGAATTCACTGATTTATATTCGTCGATTTTTAGGGTTCCTTACTAACTGGTAGAAATCGGACAAATGCGCGGGAGGTGCGATTTTTTTTTTTGTTTTTATGAGATGCACTTTGGCTGGTACTATCGAACTGATCTGATGATGGAACCGGACGGTGGAAGGTAGACACAGGAAATTCATAATGAAACAAGGTAACCTATCAGTGTTTGGGTTGAATGGAATTGTCATGAGAAATAGGCACTCTGTTTATAAGTGTATCGCAACTAAAAAGTGTGAAATAAAAAACTTTTTACAAAAAAAAAAACGACCACTAAAAAAAAAAAACTGTAAGGATCAAAATAACTTTAATTTCGAAAGTGTTAAATAAGAAACAAACAATATCGAGAAATACCGACTTCCGAAATTAAGTTGTTTTGATCCTTTTAGTGTTTTTTTTTTAGTGAAGTCGGTTATTTTTTTTTTGTAAAAAGTTTTTTTTTAATATTTTAATTGCTATGAACTAATCTAGTGCTTCACTGCGATCGCACCTGATTCCCGTCCGATTAAATCTATATAATCTATTATAATCGGACGGGAAGACCGCTGCAGGCAAATTGTTCCAGTCCAAATTCAATTGTTGCAATTTATTCGTGAAAAATACTGATTAAGGCTGCAGGATTGTTCAAAAGAGTTATATGACGAAAAGGACAACTGACGGAACACATGTGTGTGTCTGACACTTTCTCTCGCTTCACCTAGAGCGAAAGAATTCATTTGGTGATATCCTACATGAATTAAAAAAAACTGGGCAAGTGCGAGTCGGACTCGCGCACTGAGAGTTCCGTACAAACTTACCTGCATATGTAAATAGTTAAATTCCGGAATGGAGTCTCGGAAGATTTTTCCAAATCGCAAACAAAACAAAAATTATGACGTAACAACAAATTTACAGTTGTCAAATTTATTCCTAAACTTGTGTAGACCTTGCTTTATGCCAAAATTCAAGATTCTGGATCAACGGGAAGTACCCTATGAATTTTGATTTCCTCGATAGTGTCGAAATGCACATTTTTTTCCACATATACCGAAGTATATTTTTATCTTGTTAACTTACAAGTTTGATTTTTTTACACCTTTAAGAGTCCGCAGACCCGAGTATATTTTTTTTTTAAAGGTGGGAAAATCATCTTATGACAAATCTCGCTCTTGGGCGAAACGGGAGATAGTGTCAGAATTTAACTAACTAAAAACCCACTCCTGTTTCTTCGTTGCCTTCGTCCCAGGGCCCGGGTTTCTTTTTCACACTACCCATGGCCCCAGTAGGCTTCGACCCTACGATTTGCTGACATCTCCCTGAGGCGCGCGTGGAACAATACGCGCCGTCGACGACTTGGGCTAGGTGCGGACGGTTCTGGCGACGGCAGCGGTTTCACGGGTGGTGAGCCGCATACGGCGCCTGGGCCTGGAGGTGGCTCTCAACAAGTCGGAGGCTATGGCCTGTTCATGGCCCCCGACGGGCGCCGCCGCCGGGATCAGACATCGTGGTCGGGGGGGTCCAAATCGCTGTCGAGTCTACCATGAAGTACCTAGGATTGGTGCTCGACAGCCGGTGGGACTTTGGCCCTCACTTTCGGCGGCTGACGCCCAAGTTGATAGGCGCAGCAGGCGCGCTCGCAACGCTGCTTCCCAATCTAGGGGGCCCGAGCACTGCCTGTAGGCGGCTGTACTTGGGGATCGTGCGATCCATGGCCCTGTATGGGGCCCAGGTATGGGCTTCTGACCTGACGGCCGGCAGCATCGCAATCCTGCGAAGACCGCAGAGGGCGATGGCCGTCAGGCTATCAGGGGGTATCGTACGATCTCCTACGAGGCGGGTTGTGCACTGGCCGGATCTCCGCTCTGGGAACTGCAGGCGAGAGTCCTCGCCTCACTGTACCGGTGGCGCGAGGAGATGAGGACGCGGGGTGTTGAACCGATGCAGCGCGAGATCGAGCTGCGTCGGTCTCAGCTCCAAGAGGCCATGGTGGCGGAATGCCGCCATTCCGCCACCATGGCCTCTTGGAGCTGAGGCCGACAGGCTTCTGCGCCCTACCGCCGGCTACGCCACCGTTGATGCGATCCGACCAGTGCTCGACGAATGGCTCGGGAGGAAGCACGGCTCCCTGTCATTTAGGGCGACGCAGATGCTCTCGGGGTATGGCTGCTTCGGGAAGTACTTGTGTCGCATAAACAGGGAGCCGGACGCTCGGTGCCATCACTGCAACGACTGTCGCGAGGACACGGCGCAACACACACTGGCAGAGTGTGCCGCATGGGAGGAGCAGCGCCGTGTCCTTGTATCTGAAGTGGGCCCCGACCTGTCGCTGCCGGCCGTCGTTTGTTCGATGGTCGGGGGCGTCGAGTCGTGGGATACAGTGATCTCCTTCTGAAAAGCTGTAATTTCGCAGAAGGAGGCTGCGGAGAGGGAGAAGGAGGCCGTGGCCACTCTTCCGTGCCGCAGCAGGCGAACCGGGCGTCGGCGGCCCTCCGCCGACGCCCTCTTCCAGCCCCCATAAAGAAGTCCGGAGGGACGGTGGACTCGGGGTCGTCCGCCGTCCCCTATCCAGCAAGACCCGAGGCGGCGGCGCGTAGTGTTCCACGCGCGCCCCTATTGGACGTCGCGGGGGGAGGACATCTCACACTCCCCGCGGGCTTGAGGTGGCCCGCGTAGGCGGGCCGGCACTAGCCGGGGATCATGGATGGCGCATCAGCTCCCACAATCCCCGGTCCAATTTTAGGAGGGAACACCGAGGTGGTTTTTAGTCAGTAAGAGTCTGACAGATCCCTTCGTCTGCCCCAGGCGAAGGACATCCATGAGGATTTTCCACCCCGGCATCAAAAAAAAAAAAAAGGTGCGGACGGTTACCGGACGGTCGGACGGCGGGCCACCCATTGCCCACCGTCCGCAAGCCCGCGCCTACGGTGGCCGGAAATCGAGATAGGAACCGGCGGCGGTTGGGGCATGAGGACCGTTGCCGTTGCATCACGCGATCGGCCGCCTCCTTTGCTAGCATTACTGCTTCGCTGAAGGAGGCGGCCGCCTGCCACTCCTCTTCGCTCTGGACCATGGCCTGTACCAGGCCCGGCGTGAGAGATCGCCGCCGCCGGAGGCCCTCAAGAGGACACGGCGTTGCTCTTCCCAAGCGGGGCATACTTCCACCGTGTGTTCCACCGTGTCCTCCGGGCCATCCACACAGTGGCGACACCCGGGCGTTGCTTCGGCACGAATACGGTGCAGGAACTTCCCGAATTTCCCGTGTTCGGTGAGAACCTGCGTCATGCGGTTGGTGCGGACGCCGTGAGGTCTCTCTCCCGAACTTACTATGTCCGATGAGGACCTGCGTCATGCGGAAGGTAAAGACACTATGTTGTCTTTCAGCCACTCCTCAAAGAGGGGACTTACCGCCATAATTTTGGCGGGCCCAATCACATAATCAGAACTGGATTTTGAAAAAAACGGGACTAATCTGGAAGCATATCATTTAAGGGAAAAAAAAGCAAATCAGTCCATAAACGGCTGAGTTCTGAGGAAACAAACATAATAAAAATACAACCGAATTGATAACCTCCTCCTTTTTTTGAAGTCGGTAAAAAAGTGCCTGTAAATGGTTTAATTTTGACTAGCTTCTGCCAGCGACTTCGCTCGCGTAAAAGCAGGTTTCTCTATTCAAACTTTGGCCCCCGTTTAATCCCTTTAGGGGGTGAATTTTGGAAAATCCTCTCTTAGTGCTCGCCTATGTCACTAAGGGAAACCTTGTGCAAAATTTCACACACATATTCCCAGTAGTTTCGGCTGTGCGTTGGTATGTCAGTCAGTTTCTCCTTTTTAACCGACTTTAAAAAAAGGAGGAGGTTATTCAATACGGTTGTATTTTTTATTAACATTTTTTTATGTTTCGAACTCCGTCGTTTATGGACAGATTTGCAATTTTTTTTTCCCTTTATAGTATATACTATAAAGGAAAAAAAAAATGCTTCCAGATTGGTCCCATTTTTTTCAAAATCCAGTTCTGATGACGGGATCCATGAGGAATCGAGGGAACCCCTCAAATATTATAGGGAACTATATAGTGATTTTGGTATTTTCATCGAGAACTTAAGCATTTACAATCAAATGTTACTTCATTTGATGAAGTGGGACTGATGAAGAAGACCAGAAATGGTCAACGGAACTTCATACTCACATTGTTATCACAATGAAGATAGTTAAGCGACTATGACAATACAAATAAATGAATGTTTCTGAATAGTTACGTTGAAAATTGTATCGTCAAAGTGATCTGATGATGATGATGGAGCCGAGAGGTAGGCACTGGAACTCCGTAATTAATCAATGTATCCTAGCCGCGTTTGGGCTTATTAGAATTGTCATGAGATGCACTTTGGCTATAAGGTACTATCGAACTGATCTGGTGATGGAGCCGGAAGGTGGAAGGTAGACACAGGAACTTCATAATAAAACAATGTAACCTAGCAGTGTTTGGGTTAATTAGAATCGTCATGAGAAATAGGTACTCTGTTTATAAGTGTATCGCAACTAAAAAGTGTAAAACAAAAACTTTTTACAAAAAAAAAAAATAACCAACTTAACTAAAAAAAAACACTAAAAGGATCAAAATAAGAAACAAACAATACCGAGAAACACCGACTTCCGAAATTAAAATTATTTTGATTGTTTGTGTTTTTTTAGTGAAGTGGGTTATTTTTTTTTTTGTAAAAAGTTTTATAGCATATAGATTATTGTTAAAAAAAAAAGAATCTAATTATTCTAAAGTGTAAGTACATACCAGCGAACGATATTTAATTACGCTACGGAACCAAAATAACAAAAAAATTTTATGACGATCGGGAAAGATAATTTTTTGAAGTTTCATAATATAGGTTATTCTAATTGAAAAGCCTATCGATTTTCACGATTAATCATCCATGTTATTTTATATTAGGTTGTTAATGATTCACCACTTTATCTCTAAAACACTGCGCCTAAAAATGATGGATCACTTAGAAAGGCTACCTGCGATATCTCCCATAATATTATGTACCTAAATGTAGTGCCCTAACTAGTCGCGTGACTGAACTTAGCGAGGGAAAGTTCAAAACCCATATTAAGCGTGTCCTAACTAAAAAAGCGTATTACAAGGTTAAAGACTATGTCGAAGACACGCTTGTTTGGCAATGACTGCTTCTGCACATGTGGCCCCCTGGTAACTCATAATATTGTGTAAATGTATCTATTAAGTTGGAGCACTTAATTTGTTGTAATATATACATTTTTCTTTTTTTTTTTAACACTTTGCTTTTGCAATATTTTTTATATTATTAGACGCCAACCACCATAAATACGTTGGTAATTTATTTCATTCAGGTCTCATTTATTGATAATTGAAATTATTTATTTATCTTGCTTTTTTTATAAAGCCTCTTTTTTATAATGTGAATGCGAGAACACTGTATTTCTATTCTCGATTCACTTTTTATTATGATTATTTTTAGTACAATATTGACCCGTCTACAGTGTCCTTACATAATATCTACTTATACTGTAAAATGGAAATATTGCAAGAAAAACAATTTTTTTAAAAGAGTAACCATGGAGTTTTTTGCCGGTTCTTCTCCATAGGCAACGACCAATTTGGAACCATGCACTAGCTTCTGACGTTTTATAAGTGCCCATGTAGGCCTATGTGAAATAAAAAAGTTTTGACTTTGACTTGACCTGACTTGATTCTTTACTACGCCCGGTGCCATTTTTTGTAACCGCACACGAGTATTTCAGGAGATACCATTTTCGTATGTGACGAAAAGAAACGTTCGGGTGCCACCGTTGTGCACTGCGGTTCAGTCGGAGCACATGGTGAAGTATATGGTGGAAGTTTGCACCGCTTGTTGGGAGCCCCGCCATATTTACTCGTGGGGACGACCCGAGCGCCCGATCTAGGGGCAGACCATTGTACGGAGCGAAAGAGAATGACAAACATTACTCAATGATGAAAAGAATGATACAAAACTTGTTCTTGGTTTAATTATTTCTGCGCCCCATCAGAGTTTGAGCCGTTCCTGGGAACCGCTGGCACCGTCCTACTTACGCACTGCCTACAATGATCACTTGTATAAATAATATATTATAAAAAAAGGTAATGCTTATTCTCAAAACAGATTTTATCAAGCCGTCGGTGAGCCTCTCTCCTGGACACGAGTTGCCATGGCCCACCTGGAAAACTCTAAACAGACTCCGCACCCAAGTTGGGCGTAGCAAAGACAATCTCCACAGATGGGAGTTCTCGGACGGTTCCGATCTTCAGTGAGAGTTTGTGCGGCGTCTCTCCGCAGACCATGTCCCACCTTCCATCCTGCATCACGTGCCTTGTTACCTATTCACGTAGGGACCTAATGATAGCAGGACATTGCCGTGGCCGAATTCTGGGCCAGGCAAGGAATTTAACTAGTTTTGCCATCGATACGCTGAGAAGATGAAAAGAGGTTTCATTTCTACTAGTGTGACTAGTAGAAATGAAACCTAACCTAAAAAACCGTTTAAAATACAGTTATTTAAATTTAAAAAAATAGGAAAATTATTTTTGGATATCGGTTGGAGTAAATAATAATAATAATAATCTTTTATACTGGAACTAAAAACAAAATTCAAGAAGCAATAGTAACGATGATGGCTGCAAAAGTTAAAACTGTGGCGCAGCCATCAACTACCGACTCCAGCGAGAGGGACAGTTGTTCTAGACTTATGTAAAAAAATTATAATTGTTATTAGCCTGTAAGCTTTCTTTAAAAATTAATAAATAATGAAATAACAATTTAAGTACTTAACAAGGTGACAAGAAATAAAATACAAAAAAAAAGACTGAAAAGTGCAAAATAACTTTAATTTCGGAAGTCGGTGTTTCTTTAATAGTTTTGTCTCTTCGTTAATTAACACCGACTTCCAAAATTAAAGTTATTTTGCACTTTTCAGTGTTTTTTTTTACTTTGAAGTCCGTTATATTTTTTTTTTGGAAAAGTTTGTTATTTTACACTTTTTAGTTATGGTACCGCCACTAAAAAGTACCCCTCAGCCAAATTTGAATACCTTATAGCCAGAGTGCATCTCATGACAATTCTAATAATCTCAAACACGGTTAGATTACATTAATTTATTACAGAGTTCCAGTGCATAACTTCAGGCTTCATCATCAGATCAGTTCGATATATTCCCCCTCTACTTTCAGTCAGTCATCGACTACACGTATAAACAAAGCAATTTTACTTGTTACGACGATTCTGCTGTGATTCTATGAGGAGTTCTGTTCCATATCTTCGAAGTTCATGATCAGATCATAACAATATTTCTATGGGACCAACTCGGAAGCATAACCTTTCAATCGAAAAAAAATATTTCAAAATCGGTCCACAATTGACCGAGAAATCGGTGAACATACATAAAAAAAAAACAACATACATTCAACCGAACATATAACCTCCTCCTTTTTGAAGTCGGTTAAAAATAACCAACTTCACTAAAAACAAACTAAAAGGACCAAAATAACTTTGAAATCGGCAGTCGGTGTTTCTCGGTATTGTTTGTTTCCTATTTAACACCGACTTCCAAATTAAAGTTATTTAGTTCCTTATAATGTTTTTTTTAGTGAAGTATGTTATTTTTTTTTGTAAAAAGTTTATTATTTCACACTTTTTAGTTGCGATACACTTATTACCAAAGTGCCTATTTCTCGTGCCAATACCAGTTAACCCAAACACTGCTAGGTTACATTATTTATATATGAAGTTCCAGTTCCTACCTCCATCATCAGATCAGTTCGATATTACCTTATAGCCAAACTGCATCTTATGACAATTTTAATAAGCCCAAACACGGTTAGGATACATTGATTAATTACAGAGTTCCAGTGCCCATCTTCCGGCTCCATCATCATCATCAGGTCACTTTGATGATACCATTATCAATATAACTATTCAGAACCATTTATTTATTCGTATTGTCATAGTCGTTTATCTATCTTCATTGTGATATCTATGTGAATATGAAGTTCCGTTGGCCATTTCTGGTTCCCCTTCATCAAATGTTACTTTTTGACTGTAATGCTTAAGTTCTCGATGAAAATACCAAAATCACCATATAGTTGCCTATAATATTTGAGGAGTTTCCTCAATTCCTCATAGAGCCCATCATCAAAACTGGATTTTGAAAAACTTAGGACCAACCTGGAAGCATATCCTTTAAGAGGAAAAAAATTTTGCAAATCGGTCCATAAACGACGGAGTTCTGAGGTAACACACAAAAAAAAACAACATACAACCGAATTGATAATCTCCTCCTTTTTTTTGAAGTAGGTTAAAAAATAATATATCAATATTAAGTGCCAAGTGACCTCCTCTCTGGGAGAGTATAATCCGTAGTCCGTATTCGTCATCGTCATTTCAGCCGAAAGACGTCCACTGTTGGACATAGGCTTCCCCCAAGTGTCACCACAATGAACGGTCCTGTGCGTCTCGCATCGGTCCTGTGCGGACCATCTTATAGGAGGCCTTCCAACGCAGTACGCGGTCTACGGTTACTTCAGAGCCTTTCTGTTCATCAGTTCGGCGAGCAATATGCCCTGCCCATTGTCACTTAGGTTTGACGATTCTTCGGACTATGTTGACAACCTCGGTTCTCCTGCGCATTCGATCACGCAACGAAATTCCGAGTAAAGTTCTTCCCATTCCCAAGGTGACTTCAAGCCGTAATCCGTATAGTTTTTTTTTTTTTGGTAGGTGGGAAAATCATTCAATGACATCCTCCGCTCTCGAAAACCCACATCTATTCCTTCGTTGCCTTTCGTACTAGGGCTGAGTCTTCGTTTCAGAAGCAGACCCTTGGCCCTAGTAGACTTCGACCCTGCTGGGCCCATACGGTTTGCTGACATCTCGTTGAGGCGAGTGTGGAACAGTAGGAGCCGTCGACTACTTGGGCTCGGTCCGGACGGTTACCTGACGGTCGGACGGCGAGCTACACATTGCTCGCCGTCCGCAAGCCCGCGCCTACGCTGGCCGGAAATCAGGATCAGGATCCCGGCGGCTCGCGCGTGAGGGCAGCGCCCTCGCGTACACGTGCGGCCACCTCCTTTGCTAGCGTTACTGCTTCGCAGAAGGAGGCAACCGCCTGCCACTGCTCCTCGTTTCGGACCATGGCCTGTACCTAAGCCCAAGTCTACTATTAAGATCTTCATGTTGATACTCGTACCATATAGCCCAACTAGAAAAATGTCTCTTATAACACACTTCTAAACGTCTGTAAATATGGAATTGGGCGCACCTTGTAAGATTTTGCCCTTATATTAGTTGTATAATGGTTTCATTAAGTGCTTTTTTCATGTTACATTAATCTTGATAATGCTTTTGTAAGAACAAATAAACTTACTAGTGTCTTTTAGCACAATAAATCTTATAAGGTGTCTTTATAAGTTACACAATCTTTGCCAAGGCAGATATAAACCTTTTATAAGGACTAAGCTCTTATTATGGACTATTCTTATGTCTATTTTGCTAGTTGGGAAGTACTTAAAGATAAACGATTCTATTCTATTCTACTCTAATCCTCAGAATTACTCACCAATGTTATTTTTTAGTAATGAATCATAATAAATGACACGTAATACAATGTGTAACAGTTACCGACGATAGTAGATCATATCAATCTTTATCATTTTTGAATATTTGCAAAGATAGTGACATCTGATAAATTATTTTACCTGTTTTTTGAGTGGTATTGATGACACATAGCTACACACATATATAATCAGATGTATAATGTTCCCACTGCTGGGATTCTGCCCCGTAAGCCAAGTTACGACCGTTTCGTTTCGATTCTCTTGCGTCCGATTTCTTTGTTCTGACGTCATCTCAACGCTCAGTCACGTGGTCAGAACAAAGGAATCGGAGGCGTGGCCTACTCGAGGCGTTCGACGCAAGAGAATTGAAATGAAACGGTCGTAACTTGGTTAGGGTGGCAGGTCTTCTGAGGATGATCGACGGAGTTCTGAGGTAAAACACATAAAAAAAAATACAACTGAATTGATTACCTCCTCCTTTTTTTGAAGTCGGTTAAAAAGAATAATTGTAGCGGAGATGAGAATGTTGAGATGAATATAAAAAACTTTTTGAAAAAAAAAATGTGACGTAACAACAAATTAACAGTTTTCAGATTTATTCATATACTTGTGCTATATGACCTTGCTGTATGCCAAATTTCAGGATTCTGGGTCAACGGGAAGTACCCTATGAATTTTGTTTTCCATAAGAGTGTCGAAATGTACGTTTTTAGCCATATAAAAATATCTTTTTATCTCGTTAACTTACAAGTTTGATTTCTTTACAGCTTCAAGAGTCCGCAGACTTGAGTATATGGTTTTAATTTCAACTCGATACCTCTACGCGTTCCCGAGATAAAGGATCTTGACAGACAGACAGAGACGGACGGACAACAAAGTGATCCTATAAGGGTTCCGCTTTTTCCTTTTGAGGTACGAAACCCTAAAAAACACTGAAAAGTGCAAAATAACTTTAATTTCGGAAGTCTAATAGTTTTGACTCTTCGTTATTTAACACCTACTTCCAAAATTAAAGTTATATTGCACTTTTCAGTGATTTTTTTACATTGAAGACGTATTTTTTTTGTAAAAAGTGTTTTATTTTTCATTTTTTAGTTATGGTACCACCATTAAAAAGTACCCCTCAGTCAAATACCTTATAGCCACAGTGCATCTCATGCCAATTTCAATAATCCCAAACACGGTTAGATTACATTAATTTATTACAGAGTTCCGGTGTCTAACTTCAGGCTTCCCATTTATTATCAGATCAGTTCGATATATCCCCCCTTCTCTTTTCAGTCAGTCATCGACTACACGTATAAACAAAGCAATTTTACTTGTTACGACGGAAGCATAACCTTTCAATAAAAAAATATATTTCAAAATCGGTCCACAATTGAACGAGAAATCGGTGAATTGAATATACATAAAAAAAAAATACATTCAGCCGAACATAGAACCTCTTCCTTTTTGGAGTCGGTTAAAAATGAGGAATTAGTATATTACAGGAAGTTTAAAACTGGCGTTAGTGACTGAAAAGTTAAAAAGAATCGTTTGTCTGAGTATGATGATGTGAAGAGAAGAGGTATAATAAAACGCATGCTCGCAATCTAAAAGAATTGTGAGCATACATGTGGATGGATGAAGAGGGAGAGTGAGAACGGAGAAGAAAATAATAATAATAATCAATTTATTTCAGGCAACATGTACCCAAATCATAAATACCTAATAGACTAACATACATAATTACTTATAATAAATCATTTTGTTAGTAAACATGATTTAAAACTATGTTAGTAACACTTCACTTCGCACTATTCATCTTGGTGCTGTCCTGTGGTATTTGTCCGTGGAAGCGACGGAACACCACACCCTGTGGCCAAAAGCCTTCGTCCGTAACAAGGTCTAGAAAACAGTTCGGTACTCGCACCACAAATGCCTGAAAATTGACATTCCGGTACGACTCCAGCAACTGCACCCTCAGTGTGTACTTCAACTTTTGGCGCACATAATCGACGATGTCCTCCACCTTTGTGGTGTAATGCAGGCGGGAGATGTACACCGGTGTGTTCGGCTGAGCGGCACGCACACTCGCACCAGGCAATGCTGGTGCTTTGCCGCAGAGATTCCGGTTGGCTTGCTTTCGGCGTCGGGTCGGGCGGCGATTCGGTGAAAAGATGGGTGGATTAAGTGAGGAGTGATATGCAAAAAAGGGGTTAGTGATAGCATGTCGGCTGATAGGACAGAATGGAAGAAAGTGTTAGTGCTAATACTTATTTTATTAGCACAACACGTTTTTTCTTCCAATCCCGATAAGGGTAGTAAGATGATGATGATGATGACGATGATTTTCTCGTAAAATCATCCAATGACGTGATGACACACCCCCTGCTCTTGGGCGGGCGAGAGGGTGTGTCAGACTTTTACTGACTAAAAAACCCGGCCTGTTCCTTCGTTGCCTTTCATACCAGTGCCGAGTCTTCCTTTCAGAAGCAGACCCTTGACCCCAGTAGGCTTCGACCCTGCTGGACCCCTACGGTTTGCTGACATCAGCTTGAGGCGCGCGTGGAACAGAATGCGCCGTCGACTATTTAGGCTCGGTCCGGACGGTTATCAGACGGCGAGTTACCCATTGCTCGCCGTCCGCAAGCCCGCGCCTACGGTGGCTGGAAAAGAGATCGGGATCCCGGCGGCTGGGGCGTGAGGGCCGCTCCCTCACGCGTGCACGTACGGTCTCCTCGTTTGCTGACATTACTGCTTCGCAGAAGGAGGCGACCGCCTGCCACTCCTCTTCGCTACGGACCAAAGGCCAAGCGCGAGAGATCGTTATCGCCGATCTCCCCCTCGAGGACACGGCGGTGCTCTGCCTAAGCGGAGCACACCTCTACCGTGTGCTCCACCGTGTCCTCCGGGCGGTCCACACACATTTGGTATGTATTAATTAATATAAAAACCCTAATGGCCACTCTGTTGCATTTTGGCTGTAGACTAGTGATTGTCGTATTCATTTTATTTAATTATTTAGTTTCACACTTGAATTAATACCTAATAATTATGTTGGTATCTATATTTTCCCTATATAGGGTGACTGGTAATTAGTGACCGATACTTAAACACATGATTGTACTCATAATTACAAACAACTTTCCCAAAGAAACTTTTTTTATATACTCATTAGTTTTGTGGGGGATTTGGGCCGTAGGCTCGGGGAGGCAACGGATGACTCCCGGTCCGGGTCGTTCTTGGTGCAAAGGATGGCCATCGCTATTCAGCGAGGTAATGCGGCCAGTATTATGGGCACTTTTGCACCGGGAACGATCAGGGGCGGGTTATTTATTGACATTTGACATTTTATATATTAAAATAATAAAACGTTAACGTAACGTTTAAACACGCGCGCGCGCCTGCGACCGTCGACCGCTCACCTGTTAGCCGCGTGACGCCGTCGTACCTACAATAGTGATAGAACACCCGCGCAGCTTGCAAACCCATAGGTGTACGTACCTAATCAGTGAGTGTACCTACAAACTAGTGAGTATATAAAAAAAGTTTCCTTGGGAAAGTTGTTTGTAATCATGAGTACAATCACGTGTTTAAGTATCGGTTACTAATTACCAGTCACCCTATATTTTTAAGTAAATAGTCGAAGTAATCTATTTGTTACTGAATTTATCCGTTGGAAATTGGTCGTAAATTAAAATTATGGCTGGCACTTATCTTAGTCGAAGGATGATTATTTTTCTGAACATACTTACCTATATACCTACTTCGCCCAGATCAAGACCCGTACCAAATCAACCGACATCTAGGAGTTCTAATCTTATAATACCTAAATTTTTCTAATCTTTCTAATATTATTGATATTATCTTTAGTGCACAAGTCCTCATTGCACTTTGCCTATTTTTAGGGTTCCGTACCTCAAATGGAAAAAACGCAAACCTTATAGGATCACTTTGTTGTCCCTCTGTCTATATGTCTGTCTCTTTATATCGGGAACGCGTGGAGGAATCGAGTTGAAATTAAAACCATATACTCAGATCTGCTGTCCCTTGAAGCCGTGAAAAAATCAAACTCCTAAGTTAACGAAAGAAAAAGATACGGCCGTTTATGTCGCAAAAAACGTATAATTCGAAACTCTCAAGGGAATCAAAATTCATGGGTACTACTTCCCGTTGACCCAGAATCCTGATATTGGCATGAAGCAAGGTCTTAAGGTATAAATAATAAATATATATATATAAATCTGAAAACAGTAAATTTGTTGTTATGTCACGTCACAAAAAAAAAACTTTTTTTGCGATTCGGAAAAATTTTCGAGACTCCGTTCGAGAAATTAACTATTTACATAGGTAATTTTGTACGGAACCCTTAGGGGGCGAGTCCGACTCGCACTTGCTTAGTTTTTTCACTGAATTCGCTCAGACCATACCATACCATGGTAACTGCTGGTGGACTTTTAGCTCATCATATCATAAATACCTAGTTCTAAAATTCTAATCTTGCTAATATTAATTATTATTGATAATATCTTTGGTGCACGAGCCCTCAACGCACTTAGCCGGATTTTTTACTAAATTCTTCGCCTAGACCACAGTCCGTGCGATGTCAACAGTCATCACTTCTACATAGTTCTTACCAATCTTATCATACCTAAATTCTTTTAATCTTTCTAATATTATTGATAAAATCTTCAGTGCATGAGCCCTTAACGCACTTGGCCTGTTTTTTTTAGGGTTTCGCACCGCAAAAGGAAAAAAACGGAACCCTTATAGGATCACTTTGTTGTCCGTCCGTCGTCTGTCTGTATGTCAAGAACTTTTATCTCAAAAACGCATAGAGGTATCGAGTTGAAATTAAAACCATATACTAAGATCTGCGGTCCCTTGAAGCTGTGAAAAAATCAAACATTTAAGTTAACGGAAAAAAAAAACCGCCGTCTATGTCGCAAAAAACGTGCATTTCGACACTCTCAAACAAATCAAAATTCATAAGGTACTTTCTGTTGACCCAGAATCCTGAAATTTGGCATAATGCAAGGTCATATAGTATAGATATAGGAATAAATCTGAAAACAGTGTTATTATGTCACAAAAAAAAACTTTTTTTGCGATTCGAAAAATCGAATTATTCACATACTCGTATGTAGGTAAGTTTGTACGGAACCCTCAGTGCGTGAATCCGACTCGCACTTGTCTAGATTTGTTACTGAACTCTTCGTCCAGACCACAGTTCGTACCATGTCAACAGTCATCAGTATCACGTATACATAGTTCTTACCAATCTTATCGTACCTAGATTCTTCCAATCTTTCTAATATTATTGATAATACCTTCAGTGCACGAGCCCTCAACGCACTTGGCCTGTTTTTTTTTTACTGAATTCTTCCCACAAAATAGATAGGTACAGCACAGAAGTCAATCTCATTTAAGTACTTTACTTTCACACCTACCTACGCTCAGCGATCGCGCTAGGTTCAGCGCGTGGCGCCGAACTGTCCGAGTGCGACCTGGGGCCCAAGTCTGCTATTTTTATAAATCCGTCATTCCAACACAATTCTATTGTCATTTTGCTAAAAGTTCGTAATCTGCTAATTCATAATTGTCGATTATTGACCGATCAGTGGTCCCGTAATAGATTTGTGGTACGAGCAGTCTTATAACGAATTAAAAGCAATGACTGCACAGTGACGTTCTAATGGTAGATCACTGATCAAAGGAACTGGCAAAATTTTAGCAGATTACCCGCATATGTCAGATATTCATTTGTCATTATGTACGAGATTACCATTCTGTGCCATTTCTTTCAATGAAGTGTCAGTGGTTGATCATTGAAAAATCATAATGACGCCATTATATTAGTAGACTAGCTTTTGCCCGCGGCTTCGCTCCCATCAACTGACTACTCTACCCTACTCTACCCTTCTCTACCCTACTCTACCCTACTCTACCCTACTCTACCCTACTCTACCCTACTCTACCCTACTCTACCCTACTCTACCCTACTCTACCCTACTCTACCCTACTCTACCCTACTCTACCCTACTCTACCCCACTTTACCCTACTCGATAAAAAGTACCTTAAGTCCGTCTCCTGGTTCTAAGCTACCTCCCCACCAATTTTCAGCCAAATCGGTTCAGCCGTTCTTGAGTTATAAACAGTGTAACTAACACGACTTTCTTTTATATATATAGATTACCAAACTTGTCAAAATCAACAATTATGAAATCAATGATAGACCATTTTGGCACTATTGTAATAGCAGACTTGAGGCCCAGGGGAAGTGAATTGTAAAAATATTATATGGCCACAAAATCATCTTCTCATTCTCGGCGCGGGGCCTATTCTGTGTTACGTTAAAACAAACCATCAACATATAAGCAAATATCTACTTACCTTTCTGAAACAACTGGTAGACTAAAAAACGTCAATTCACTGTTTAATGTTGAATTTAAACACCGTCCACTGAACAGTTAGAATACGTTTTCTTCGTTTGTCTGTTTTTCCACAAAAAAGTTCACAGACGTGTGTCTCAAACGGATTCGAGCTCGAATTGAGCTGAATTGAGCCGAGATATCGTGTCCGTGAGCGATGGATGGATGGAGAGGGAGAGGAAAACCAAAGAAAAGATGGATGGATTGTGTGAAGAGTGATATGAAAGAAAAGGAAGTTAGTGATGGCATGACGAGTGACAGGGCAGAATGGAACAAAAATACGTGTTGCGCCGACCCCAAATAACACGGGACAAGAGCAGGAAGATATATATTCCACAACCATCAAACAACGCCGTCTAGTCTCAAGCTAAGCAGAGCTTGTGTTATGAGTACTAGAGAACTGATAAACATACTTATATATTTCTAAATACTTCCATAGCATATAAGCATAGCATAATCAGCCTTTTAATGTTCCCACTGCTGGGACTCAGGCCTCCTCTCTCCAGGAGAGGGAATGGGCCGTAATCCACCACGCGGGCCCAGTGCGGGTTGGTGAATGTCACATGTCTTCGAATTTTTGGTTCTAGGACATGCCGGTTTCCTCACGATGTTTTCCTTCACCGTTTTGAGAGCAGTGGTGATGAAATAATTTGCACAAAGTAATGCGCCTGGCTGGGATCGAACCCGCGACCTACAACTCGTAAGTCGGGGTCGTTACCACTCGGCCACCACTGCTCTCAATACTTCCATATTATAGATAAATTACACCCAGACACAGAACAAATGATTGTGCTCATCACACAAATATTTGTCCTGGGTGGGAATCGAACCCACGACCTCCAGCATAGCAGTCAGGGCCACTAACCACTAGACCAACAGGCCAGTCGAGAATGATGAGAAAAAAGATGATGATGATGATCGTGTCTGTGAGCGATGTCTATGTGTGCATTGCTCAAGCCAGCTTTGTATGTAGATTGACTTCTGTACCTATCTATTTTGTGCCCATACCATGGCAACCGACATCACGCATATGAGTTCTTACTAATCTTATCTATAACATATAAATAAATCGGTAGAAGTTTTTAGTTGTGCGCGCATCACGTTAAATGTACGGAATTGATGTAGATAACTTTTATACATTTAAATTGTGTGTATCTTGATATATTACTTAGACTTTGTTACATCGCAATCGGTTGACTATATCGACAGATATACTAAATACATTGACTGTTAGGCGGTACGAAGTTCGCCGGGTCAGCAAGCCATAAATATCACAAAATTTTGTTATCTTGCTAATATTATTGATAATATCTTCAGTGCACGAGTCCTCACCGCACTTGGCTTGTGTTTTTACTGAATTCTTTTAGGTACATTGTGTACACGTGTACCCGGAAAAAAAGGGTTCCGTACAAACGTACCTAAGAAAACAGTTCAATTCCCGAATTGAGTTACGAAGATTTGTTCGAATCGCAAAAAATGTTTTTTTTTTCTGTGACGTAATAACAAATTAACTGTTTTCAGATTTATGCCTTTATGACCTTGCTTCATGCCAATATCAGAAGTCTAGGTCAACAAGAACTAGTACCCTATGAATTTTGATTCCCTTAAGAGTGTCGAAATACACGTTTTTTGCGACCTAAACGCCTGTATCTTTTTTTCGTTAACTCAGAAGGTTGATTTTTTCGCAGCTTCAAAAAAACGGAAGATTAGAGTATATGGTTTTAATTACAACTCGATACCTCCATGCATTCCCGAGATAAAGGGTCTTGACAGACAAACAGAAAGACAGACGGACGGACAACAAAGTGATCCTATAAGGGTTCCGTTTTTTCCTTTTGAGGTACGGAACCTTAAAAAACAATAAAACGTTCAAAATAACTTTTGTTTCGGAAGTCAGTGTTAATAACAAACAAATAAAACCAGAATCGGCGACTTCCGAGCTTAAAAACATTTTGAACGTTTGAGTGTTTTTTTTTGTAGTGAAGTCGGTTATTTTTTTTTTTGGAATAAGTGTTTTTTTTTTATTCCTGTTTTTATTAAGGGGCTTTTGTCCAAACAGGATATGTCAGCCCCATCGTACCTTATAGCAATTTTTTCACATACCTACATACCTATATTAACGAATACACAACCTTAAGTGATTTTATTTCACACATCTGACGACAATTCTAATTAGGCCAAACACTGCTAGGATACGTTGTTTCATTATGAAGTTCTCATGCTTATCTTTCACATTATTAATTTTAAAAAATGGGCAAGTGCGATTCGGACTCACGCCCTGAGGGTTTCGTACAGACTTACTTAGGTAAATAGCTCAATTCCCGAATGGAGTTTTAAAGATTTTTCCAAATCGCAATTTTATTTTGCGACGTAACTACAAATTTACTGTTTTCAGATTCATTCCTATACTCTTGTGCTATGACCTTGCTTCATGCCAAATTTCAGGATTCTGGGTCAACGGGAAGTACCCTATATCATATCTTTTTCGTTCATTAACTTAGAAGTTTGATTTTTTCACAGCTTCAAGGTACCGCGGCCTTCAGTCTAAAGTTTTAATTTTTAACTCGATACCTTCACGCGTTCCCGAGATGAAGGGTCTTGACAGACAGACAGACAGACGGATAACAAAGTGATCCTATAAGAGATCCGTCTTTTCCTGTTAAGGTACGGAATCCTAAAAAGAAACGATAATCGGTCCATAAATGACGGAGGTTACAAAAAAAAAAAAACATGCCACCGAATTGAGAATCTCCTCTTTTTTACAAGCTTTTATTTAATTTCACCTGTCCCAATGTCTGTTTGTCTATAATCAAATCTTACAAATTAATTTTGATCCACTTCCCGGTTACCGATTGAGCTGAAATTTTGCATGCATGTTTAAACCAGATGACAATACAAAATTATTATGACATGGAGCTGATCTGATGATGGAACCGGAAGGTGGCCATAGGAACGCAGTAAACCCTATCGTGTTTAAGCTTTTTGGAATGGTCTTGATGAGTATTAATTGTATAGCTACGAATTATAAAAGCTTGATAAGAAAAGAATAATTTTCATTACCTAATAACTTGTTCATTTGCTAAATTTAATAATTTTTGGTTCCAATAAACAAATAGATACTTATACAAGAATTTTTTTAAATATTTTCATCGACAAAAAGTTATTAAGCTTCAAACACGACCGAAGCCGCTAATAGAAGCTATATGTTATCATGTTATTGGGAAACCATATCTACTATATATATATAAAAGGGGAAACTGACTGACTGACATATCAACGCACAGCCAAAACTACTGGGTTTATAAACGTGAAATTTTGCACAAAGCTTCCTTTTATGTCGTAGGCGAGCACTAAGAAAGGATTTTTCGAAATTCAGTTCCTAAAGGGATGAAACGGAGGTCCAAAATTTGTATGAAGAAATCTTTCACGTGGGCGAAGCTGCTGGCAGAAGCTAGTCAACCTATATAACCTTGAATATCCAATTAAACTAGTCAACACTAGTATTGGAATCCTAAATACTACAATCTTTCAATATCACAGCCCTTACCATGAGCTGTTAACGCGATCCATGTGACAACTTAAACTGAACTGTTAAAGGAATGCAGCTATACAGCCATATTTTATAATTAGTACCAAAAAAAATGAGGCTCTATCCGTACCCGCTACTGATCATATTTTGTGTAGTCAAATGTAAAAAAAAAAAACAAAATCCCAAAATTGACCTCGAAAATTCGCCATAATTGGTAAATTCATAATTGAATCAATTATTCATAACAATTGCTAGTAGAAAATACTACGCGCAGTGTTTTCCCATTATTTTTCATTCATATATATATAAAAGGAGAAACTGACTGACTGACATATCAACGCACAGCTGAAACTACTGGGACTAGGAGCCTGAAATTTGGCACAAAGCTTCCTTTTATGACGTAGTCGAGCACTAAGATAGGATTTGCCTAAATTCACTTCCTAAGGTGATGAAACGGGGGTCCAAAGTTTGTATGGAGAAACCGACTTTTATACGGGCAAAGCTGCTGGCAGAAGCTAGTGTTTTGTTTGGTTTTCCCATTGTTTTTCATTCATGTATCTATATATATAAAAGTAGAAACTGACTGACTGAAATATCAACGCACAGCCGAAACTACTGGGACTAGGAGCCTGAAATTTTGCACAAAGCTTCCTTTTATGGCGTAGTCGAGCTCTATGAGAGGATTTTCCTAAATTCACTTCCCAAGGTGATGAAACGGGGGTCCAAAGTTTGTATGGAGAAACCGACTTTTATACGGGCAAAGCCGCTGGCAGAAGCTAGTGTTTTGTTTGGTTTTCCCATTGTTTTTCATTCATTTATCTATATATATATATATAAAAGGAGAAACTGACTGACTGAAATATCAACGCACAGCCGAAACTACTGGGACTAGGAACGTGAAATTTTGCGCAAGGTTTCCCTTCATGATAGGCGAGCTCTATGAGAGGATTTTCAGCTGTGCGTTGATATGTCAGTTTCTCCTTTTATATAATTAAAGAATATGATGATGATGAAAAATGATGAATGGATAAAGTGAGAAATGAGTATATTAGGGGAAGTTTGAAAGTGGCACCAGTGACTGAAAAATTGAAAGGGAATCGTTTGTCTTGGTATGGTCATGTGAAGAGGAGGGATGAAACGCATGTTACTAAAAGAGTTATGAGTTTACATGTGGATGGATGGAGAGGGAGAGGGAGACCAAAGAAAAGATGGATGGATTGTGTGAAGAGTGATATGAAAGAAAAGAAAGTTAGTGATAGCATGACGAATGACAGGGCAGAATGGAAGAAAAAAACATGTTGCGCCGACCCCAAATAACACGGGACAAGGGCAGGAAGATGATGATGATGATGATGATGATGAAAAATTAGAAGAGTGTAGGGTGTGTATTCACCTCTTTCTCGCTCGTACGACTGACATTTTGACAAGTCATGGTAGGGGCCCCTAATCAACGTGAGTACTTAGAGATAAAGATAATACAATCAATATTTTCACGGCCATCGCTTTTGTATATGGCTATTGTAAAGATAGGTAAGTTATTAAGTTATCTTTGGTATTTATTTTATTTTAATATTAAAAAAAAATAACAATTCGTCCATTAGTACATATGATAATCGTTACTAGGGCTGCGAATTGGTCGAAAAAGTTACTGTGTCTCTCGTAAAGAACTGAAAGAATACAGCTGGGTTTTAGAGTTTTTGGGGTTCCGTACCTAAAAAGGAAAAAACGGAACCCTTATAGGATCACTTTGTCCGTCTGTCTGTCAAGACCCTTTATCTCGGGAACGCGTGGAGGTATCGAGTTGAAATTGAAACCATATACTCTAGTCTACGGTTCCTTGAAGCTGTTAAAAAATCAAACATCTGAGTTGACGAAAAAAAAGATACGGCCGTTTATGTCGCAAAAAACGTACATTGCGACACTCTCAACTAAATCAAAATTCATAGGGTAGTTCCCGTTGACCCAGAATCCTGAAATTTGGCATAGAGCAAGGTCTTATAGTACAGATATAGGAATAAATCTGAAATAGTAAATTTGTTGACTAGTCACAAAATAAAAAAAAATGCGATTCGGAAAAATCTTCGAAACTTCATTCAGGAATTGAACTCTTTACATAATTTGTACGGAACCCTCAGTGCTTAAACCCGACTTGCAATTGCCCTGCTTTTTAAATATCGTACGGTTTTTATTACGCATGCGGGATTGCTCCGCACGCGTGGCCCCCGCAAATGTCCTTTTCATACAAGTATTTATTGTAATGCGTGGAATACGCACGCGGGATGCGAGGCGTGATATCGGGCAGCAGCCCCGCATGCGGAGCATTTCCGCATGCGTGATGAAATCCGCAAGATATTTTAAAAAATTGGGCAAGTGCGAGTCGGGCTCGCTATACACCCTTAGTCAGCAAAAGTCTGACACGCCCTCTCACTCCGACCTTGAGCGGGGGTAATCATTAGAAATCAGAAATTTTATTTTTACTACAGGCACTTATGAAATGTCAAAATGTTGATTACTCAAAAAGGTGAAGCTACATTTCAGTAATTATAATAGTTGATTTTCCACCTTAAAAAAGGGGCCCCATATATTAAAAAACAGGGGCCCCTACAAATATCTACATTGAAAAAGAATTATAGAGCTTCAAAATTGTTAATACGAAAGAAAAGAGAATGACATGGACTTGTGACGTCAAAGCCATGTCCATGTCACACCTGCCGCCCTAGCCAAGTTACAACCGTTTCGTTTCGATTCTCTTTTCATCGATCGCCTCGAGTCGGCCACGCCTCCAATTCGTTTGTTCTGACGTTATCTCAACGCTCAGTCACGTGGTCAGAACAAAGGAATAGTAGGCGTCGCCGACTCGAGGCGATCAACGAAAAGAGAATCGATACGAAATGGTTGTCTAGGGGGGCTTTACGGCCGCCATAGGAACGACATCTTGGCGAAAGACACAAATATATTTGTTTAAAATTGTTATATCTCGTTTGTTTTTTTTATCAATTTTGTTTTTTTTTTTTCACAGTTATTATTCTATTTTTGTATATTTATTAATAACCTGGTTAGATATCAAATTTTTTCATGCATACTATTGTCACGGTAGAGCAATTTCAAAGTAGTGATGCGACAGAAGTGTCTTAACGGAAGCAGAAACGGAAACAGATGTCAAAAGTAAATCGTAGCGGAAGCGGAAGCGGACCCGGATGCGGAACTGGAAACGGAAGTGTTAATACTATGAAGAAAAAACATAATTTTATTTTTTAAGATTTGTTTAATTAAATTTGTTTTTTGTACTTTACTTACTACAGTACTCGAAATTAAACTAAATTAAAGGTTGACTGGTAGAGAATGCCTTGTTGCATTAAGCCCGCCTATGTACCACTACTGTACTAAATACTAATAAATAAATAAACAGAGGCAAATTATATTATATAAAAAGTAATTTCCGACCGCTTTTACACCTTTGAGTCAGTTTCGGTGTTCTACATATATTAAACCAGTTCCATTAAATAATTGCTCACTGGCTACACTTATGGGGGAGCTGATAAGTATTGGCGAACTATTGGCAACAGAAAACAAAACAAACATAAGAAAAAAAAAAACGAGTGTGCTTATGACCACACGACTGAAGTGAAACTTCTTTCGCCTATAAGAGAAAGAGAGAAAGAAAATGTGCGCGCGCACTGCTCTCTCTTGCTCCTACACTGTGATACAGACAATAAGCCTGCAGTGTGCTTAGATATACGGAACGTATTTGGCTATGAGAGGAAGAGAGAAAGAAAATGTGCGCGCGCACTGCTGTCTCTTGCTTATATCCCCCACTTAACTTCCGTTCGCCTTGCCCGATCACACTTTTCGTAACGCTTACGTCACGCGTTCGCCAGCTTACTCCCCAAGTCAAGCGTGCGTAAAGAAGTTTCACTTCAAAACAGAAGATTTATAAGCCAAAAAAAATATTATAAAGAAAGTCGATGCGACACGTTTGTATACCCCCCCTCCCCCCTTCCGCGCCTTTTCCGTCGTGTCCTGTCATCTACGGGTCCCCGATCCCCGCACTCCTCGTTGTATTTTTCTATTAAGAGTTCTGTTATAAAGTTTGTGGAACTTTTATAGCAGAATCAGAAACGGAAACGGAATTGAAAATGCTTGCAGAAGCGCAAGCAGAGTTCTGTTGCAACACTATTTCAGAGCCTCTCATTATTATGCGCGATTGCCTTGCATTCAGACAAAAAGCAAAAAAAAAAACGCGTCTCGCGTGCGTATTCCACGCATTACAATAAATACTTGTATAAAATGGACATTTGCGGTTGAAATAGTGATTATAGTGTGTCAGCAGTAGTAAAGGCTCCGACTTACGATTTTGTACATCTTGAGTTCAAACCCAGACAGGCGCTTTTATATGTGTAATTTATTTCAACTCTGCAAAGTCCTTAGTGTTAGACAGCTCTTCATACTGCAAACAGTTGTCAGAAGACATGGACAGCTGTACTACGATCCCAAATGTGCCACTGTATTGCGTCGCGCGGATAGAATCTGTGCTACAAAACGCTGCAGTACTGTAGCTGTGAGATACAGTTTAAGACACATTAGCTCTAGGCTCTACAATATAATAAACTAGCTTCTGCCAGCAGCTTCGCCCGCGTGAAAGTATAAATATTTGGACCCCCATTTCACCCTCATAAAGGGTGAATTTTGGAAAATCCTCTCTTAGTGCTCGCCTACGTCATAAAAGGAAACCTTGTGCAAAATTTCACATTCCTAGTCCCCGTAGTTTCGGCTGTGCGTTGATATGTCAGTCAGTCTGTTTCTCCTTTTATATATATAGATAAGGAAATAAATATATACCCTCTAACGAGGAATGTTCTTAAAAAGAAATTAATCGATTGGCTAAGATCAAAAACTTATGATGAAAGTGAAAAACTTATAGAAATGTAACATTACAAAGTCATACTAAATATACCCTTAAACACCCTTCCACTCCACACCCTCACTACATACACACTACACACCACGCACTACTTTAAGTTAGGATAAGTAAATATTGTAATGTTTAAGATATGGAACTACTCCTGTTCTTATATTTCTGGAGGTGGGCGTAGATAGCTGCGCCTCAGTTTCAAACTATTGCAGAGCTATCATCGTAATAATAATAATAATAAAACAGTTTGAGTCCACTTTGGTTCTGCTTAGCCCTGAATCCTCTAAGCACGTTGCTGGAGGATTCAGGTCTAGGCTATCGGTTGAGAAGAGGTGGTCAGGTCCTATCTCACCTGCTTTACATGGATGATTTGAAACTCTTTGCCCACAACAATTTGCAACTAATGGAACTACTGAAGGTAACTGAAACTTTCAGTAGTGCCATCAGGATGGAATTTGGAGTGGACAAATGTGCAGTTATGCATGTAAAGCGAGGGGAGATTGTGGAATCCGAGAGAATTCAACTCTCGGATTCCATACACCTTAGAACCCTCTCCCCGACCGAAACTTACAAGTATTTGGGTATGTCGGAAGCGTTAGGCATTAACGTCGCTGACATGAAGCAAACGTTGAAGGAGCGCTTCTTTAACCGCCTGAAGAAGGTTTTAAACAGCCTTCTGTCAGGCGGAAATAAGGTGCGCGCCTTCAATGGTTGGGTCATGCCGGTTTTAATGTACTCTTTCGGCATACTCAAATGGACTCAGACCGAGCTAGACGCTCTGGATAGGCGGGTCCGTACATTGCTGACCGCAAACCGGATGCATCACCCACGATCTTCGGTGATGAGACTGTACATCCCGCGGAAGTGTGGAGGTCGCGGCTTTTTGAATGCAAAGACTCTACACAACCGCGAGGTGTGCAGCCTCAGAGAATATTTCCTCAAAACCGATGTGGGTATGCACCGCGATGTGGTCGCAATGGACAAGGGACTCACCCCGTTGTCCATGGCTAAAGAGAACTGGCGCAAACCTGTGGTACTTACTACTGATGACCGCAAGGAAGTATGGAAAGGCAAGGAGCTCCACGGGCGCTTTTATCGGGCTCTTCATGAGCCTGATGTAGATTTTTTGGCGTCTGTGGCCTGGTTACGTTTCAGCAACCTCTTCGAAGAAACTGAAGGTTTTGTCTGTGCGATTATGGACGAAGTTATTTTGACGAACAACTACCGGAGACATATTATGAAGGACGGGACGGTTGACATGTGTCGGGCATGCCATCGTCCGGGTGAGTCCATCAGACATATAATCTCAGGTTGTTCTCGTCTGGCTAACGGCGAGTACTTGCATAGGCATAACCAAGTAGCCAGGATTATTCACCAGCAACTTGCTTTAAAATACAACCTAGTGGAATCTGAGATTCAAGATTCAAAGATTCAAAGATTCAGATTCAAAAGCATTTATTTCAAATAAACCATTTACAGGCACTTTTGAAATGTCAAGAAGTCAGTTAGTCAGAAAAAAAAAAATGATACTAATTGCACATTCCAAAGCGTAGATCTCTATGGAGAAGAATGTGCAAGAAACTCCATGGACACTCTTTTCAATCATGTTTTGTAATTACAAATATCACTGTTACATGTTTCTTGTCGTTATCATGTGAGAACAATGTAAATACAGTAAAAATAAAAACTAAATATAGATATTAAAATAGCAACTGGCAGCTAAGAGATGACCAGTCTCAACTGACAGCGCCCGTTCACGAACATGACGCCAATATTAGCACCACTCAGCTCAACCATTTTGAAAGGAACCGAATGATCCAACACATGCGCCACCATCAGTGAGACATTTAAGTGAGCATGACAAACTCTCAACTGCCGTGCTCATTTATGTCAAACAAGTCCAATAGTAACATAAAAAACCATAAAATAGCTCCATGGTACTCACATTTACAAACTTTGAAAATAAATGCTTCTACATTATACAATACTTATAATATTTTACAATTCCCAAAAAAAAAGCATTAAAAATAATAATAATAATTTCCAAACTAATCAATTTGTATACCTCGGTGGTAGAGGAGCTGGACCAGCATTGAGCCAAGCATTTTTATCTTGAATATAATCCTCCAACTTATAATATGCTTGCCTGCATAGTGTGCGTTTAATACAAGATTTAAACTTCGTTTCATTGAGTTCTAATATTTGTGGAGGTATTTTATTATAACATTTCAAACAGTACCCCATGAAAGAAGAGGCCACTTTAGCCAGTCTAAAACCTGGTTGAACTAATTGGTCCCTATTTCTTGTAACATAATTATGTCTATCGCCTCTTTTGCTAAAAAGATGAAGATTTTTTCTAACGTACATGATGTTTTCATAAATATATTGACAAGGCACCGTCATGATGTTAATATCCTTAAACAGTTCCCTTAGAGAATCGCACCGGCGAAGATTGTAAATAGCTCTGATAGCTCTTTTCTGTAGTATAAAAATTGAGTCAATGTCTGCAGCCCGTCCCCATAGTAAGATACCGTATGACATGATGCTATGAAAATAACTAAAATAGACTAGTCTAGCGGTATCAACATCCGTAAATTGGCGGATTTTTCTAACAGCATATGCAGCTGAGCTAAGCCGTCCTGCAAGAGATGTTAAATGAGGACCCCATTGTAGCCTTGAGTCAAGCGTAATCCCCAGGAAAACCGTTTTATCGACAAATTCTAGCTTTTCATCGTTTAATACTACGTCACAATCACTACTTTTGACATTAGGTAAGGAAAATCTTATGCATTTAGTTTTTTTCCCGTTTAAAACTAGATTATTAGCAGTGAACCAGTTTTGGACCTGCAGTAGGGCGTAATTTTCGTCGTCGAGATTATTAGTCCTTCTATTTATCTTAAAAATCAAAGAAGTGTCGTCAGCAAACAACACCATATTAAGTTTATTTTCCAACAAATAGGGTAAATCATTAATATAAACTAAAAATAAAAAAGGACCTAAAATTGAACCTTGGGGTACCCCCATTTTCACATTTAATCCCGACGAATTGACACCGTTTATTTGAACTTGTTGCTGTCTGTCAATCAAATAAGATTTTAATAAGCTTAAAGCTGTTTTGCCTAGTCCGTAATGCTCAAGTTTCAAGAGTAATGTTTCATGAACCACGCAATCAAACGCCTTAGACAGGTCACAGAAGATGCCTATAGCATCCTGTGCCTCTTCCCACGCATTAAAAATGTGTTTTAGTAAGGAGACACCAGCGTCAGTTGTACAACGTCCTTTGGTGAAACCATACTGTTTATCGTGTAAGATGTTATTTGTGTTAAAATGATTAAGCATTTGATTTAACATCACCTTTTCAAATATCTTGCTAAAAACCGGCAACACGGACACCGGCCTATAATTATTAGTGTCTTTACTGTCCCCGGATTTAAAAAGTGGTATCACTTTACTATATTTCATTAGATCAGGAAAGACTCCTTGATCTATACACAAATTAAATATTAAGGCTAAGTACGGCGCTATAGTCTCAATAATTGAGGTACAAACTTTGATAGACATACCCCACAAATCTTCTGTCAATTTAACTTTGATTTGTTTAAACGCTTTTATTACTGTAAAGGGATTTATATGCTTAAAGTTAAATTCAGTCGAACAGGCTGCAACGTTTGCCTGTAATAAACCAAAAGCATGCGATGGCGACGAATTTAGGGCTTCAGTGGTTTTAGTTGGTATACTAGCAAAGAAATTTACAAATTCTTCTGCAACTAGTTTGTTATCGCTAATAAGACCATGATGTGTCTCCAAAGTGTAATCATTATTATGTATTTTGTTCCTGTTGGTTTCATTATTTATAATTTTCCAAACCGTTTTTATTTTATTATCTGCTGATTTAACTTTATTGCTAATGTACAAGGCCTTAGCTGCCTTACAAGTGTTTTTAAACATTTTTGAATATGTAGCAACATACTTATTAAAAGTTTCAGTGTTAATAATAGGCTTAAGGCCATACAGCTCAAAAAGTCTTTCCCTACTTATTCTGATTCCTTTAGTTGCCCAGTCACTAAATCTAAACTTAGGGCAGATAGTTTTAGTTTTCTTCTCAAAAGTCTTCTTGAACTCAGTTTGAACTATTGAAAAAAAATCGTTATACAAAAAATTACCATTGTTCACTTCAAGATTCCAATCACCTAACTTACTAATTAAAGTGCTGTTAAATTTATTTAGTTTACCAGATGTTATTGGTCTGGACTGAATATGTACTTGTTGTATCGGTAAGTTGGATTCAAAAGTTACCAATAGGCCGCTATGATCAGAAGGCAGATAATTTACAATGGCCTTTTCTAAATAGTTGCAGCAACAAAAAACATTATCGATACATGTAGCAGTAGTTGTCGTAGTTCGAGTAGGTTCTATAAACACATTTGATAAATTAAATGATTTGAAGAGATTTAATAATCTGCTGCTATCTGAATTATTTTCTAAAATATTAACATTAAAGTCTCCACAGATAATTACTAGTTTGTTACCAGTTGCAAGTTTTGCCATAACATCTTCCATGACAGACTCAAAAATAGAGTAGTTTTGATAATTAGGGGGCCTGTAAACGCACACTATGATATGCCTATCCAGCTCAATACAAGACAGTTCAATGCTATGTTCAACGGATAGTGCAACTATATCTTTACGAGTTTTAAATTTAATACTATTCCTAATTAGGATCAGTGAACCCCCACGTAACATTGTTTTTCGGTTAAAACAACTGCCCACATTATAATTCTCAAAATTGATTAGCATTTCAAAATCCTTTAACCAATGCTCAGTAAAACAAATGATGTCAAACATAGTTTTTTCTAAAAATAATTCAATTTCCAATTGTTTCGAAGAAAAACCCTGAATGTTTTGAAGAAACAAATTCAACGATTTTTGCCTAGCCCCTCTAGCTTGAATGCCAGAAGATACTTTATTGTTAAGTTGATCTGAATTGCCAAAAGTACCATCTGTTGTCTTATTAACTAGTTTAAAGTAACATTAGTACTATTACTAATGGTGGGACTAATAATAATTGGGAACTTCGACATACTAACTATGTCCGAGTTAATATTATATGCTAATAGCCTCGCTATTTGATGTCTAAATATAATAGGTAGGTACACAGTATACCTAGTCGAAAAAAGATTGTCAACAAAATTGTTGATGTCAAAAAATATGAACTTATCACTATGGTGACTAACTAAAAAATGAATATGCATATTTAGCATATGTATGTACTTATTTTCCCTATATGACAAGTGCTCAAAGTATGGAAAAGCACATAAAATAATTCTCTTACAATTTACCTTCAATAGCTCTGTGACATTATATGTGATGTCATCTTTATCAACATTTATGCTATTACCCACAAATACAGTTAAAATATCATTGGGATCATATACTTTTTCAGTAACTAATGACATTATGTGATGGTAGGACGCTTGTGGTATACAATGATTTTGAGAAGAAAAAGGGAGGTTCTTACTAACTAATTGACCTAAACCTCTTCCTATACTGTCTGAAAACATAATTGATTTATAATCACCGCTTTTATGAGAGGAAAAACTACATTTTACTGAATCTACCCCTTGAGTTAATTCTTGTTGAATGTGGGGTGCCTGGCTGGGAATACAGTCTTGAGTACTGATGGCCTGGGATGTGTCCTCTGGTCCAAGTTGGAGGCCAGCCAGGTTAGATTCTCTCTGACAAGTACATTTGCTGTTTCTAAGAGTAAGTGAGTCTACTTTGTCCACTAACTCGTTTGTAGCAAGAATATGTTCCTTTATTTGGTTCTTTGAACATACATATTTATTATAAATTGACTTTAGTGAGTCATCAAGAGTCTGTATTTCTGACTGTAAGCGCTGAGTGTCAATTTCATAAATATTTATACTGTCTTCTAACTTAATCTGATAGTTATTTAGTTGATTAATTAAGGTAACACGTTCTTTCCGCAGTTGAATATTTTTGGAAAAGTGTTTTTGTTGTTTCTTGTGGTTTTTACATTTTTTAATGATTTTATTGAGTCTCGCATATTTTTTAATTTTATTTTGACTAAGTATATAATCATTACTGTGTTTTAATAGAGAATCTTCAGTAAGATCAATTGTAACTAAGGAATGAGGGTTACAATTTGAATTTAGTAATTCATCATATAGACGGTTAGTTTTCTCAGTCTGAATACATTCCTTTTCCCTCTGCAATTTAAGAATATGACTATTAGCATGAACTAATTCATCTTCCAGATCCCTAACCTTACGCAAAGCCTCCTCATACAAGTTACTACAGTTATTGAAACCATCCGTGACCACTCGCAGTTGGTCGCGTTCATCAACAACATCTTGGTATTGCTGACTAAGCCCTACCAACTCTTGTTTTAGGCTAGTATTTTTGAAGACTATGTTCCTTATTTCAATCTCACTCTCCTCATTTTCTAACAATATTTGCTGGCACTGGAGTTTGGATTCTTTAAGCTCCTGGAGGGCAATTTCCAATTTAAGCTCCATTTCCTTAGCTGTTGCCATACGGGTCATCACAGGCATGGTTTCAGAATAAGTTACTGTAAATAGGAAATAAAAGAAACAGTGAGAACCAAAAAGATGACAAAATAAGAAAGTTAGAAATGAATGAAAAATAAAATAAATAAGGTACCATACTACAGGTATGTGCCCGACCCAGTTCTCGAAAATGACCATGTCACGTTGTACTGGGATCGGTCTATCATTACTGACCGGACTATTGTAGCGAATAAGCCGGATATAGTGGTGATAGACCGATTAGCGCGCTGCGCAGTGATAGTCGACGTCACCATCCCGCATGACGAGAATCTCGTGAAAGCTGAGAAAGAGAAACAAATCAAATATCTCGACTTAGCACACGAGGTTGTCGACATGTGGAATGTGGACTCGGCTATCATTGTGCCGATTGTCTTGACCGCCAATGGTCTTATAGCCAAAAGCTTCGACGACCATCTGTCGAAGCTGTCGTTGCGCGGTTGGATCAAGGGCCTGATACAGAAGGCAGTACTCCTCGACAGGGCTCGCATTGTGAGGAGGTTTCTGTCTCTGGAGCCCTAACCACCGGTAGCTTGGACCCTGTTCCCGACACCGGCGGATAACTATTTTTTATATTTCTAAATGTTTTTTTTTTTATTACTTGTTCTTTAAAGAAATATTTAAAAATGTAAATGATATGTGTATAAAAATAATAATAATAATGGTTTATTGTTCAGGAAAAAAATACACTTTTACATCGAATACTTCCCTGGTCTCCACACTAGGATTCCCTGTGTCGTGGAGACCAGTCTCTTTCGTATATAAATAAATTGTTACATTTATTTCTAGTTTTAAATATAAATTATTATTATTATATTATTATTCCGTTTATTAAATTTATATACATATTGATTACATTTTTAAATATTTCTAAAAAAAAAAACATTAAAAAATAGTCGCCCACCGGCATCGGGAACAGGGTCCAAGCTACCGGTGGTCTGGGCTCCTGAGAGAGGAATCTCCTAACAATGCGCGCCGAGTCCAGGAGTATTGCTTTCTGAATCAGGCCCTTGATCCAGCTGCCTAACGAGAGCCTCCTCAGATGTTGTTTGAGGCTCTTAGTTATTAAGCTATTATTATTATTATTATTTCATCATCACTGCTCTAAAAACGGTGAAGGGAAACATCGCAAGCAAAGGCATGTCGTGGAACTAAAAATTCGAAGACATGTTTTGTGATATCTACTAACCCGCACTGGGCCCGCGTAATGGATTACGGCCCATTCCCTCTCCTAGAGAGGAGGCTTGGACTGAGGAACATGATAAGACTGATTATGCTTATGTATATAATATGTAATACCAACAATAAAAAACATATTACAAAGAAAAAATACAACCAACTTCAAAGTTAAAAAAAAACACTGAAAAGTGAAAAATAACTTTAATTTTGGAAGTCAGTGTTTCTATAATAGTTTTGTCTCTTCGTTATTTAACACCGACTTCCGAAATTAAAGTTAGTCATTATCAAATCAGTTCGATATATTTCCCTCTTCTTTCAGTCAGTCTGTCGTCAACTACACGTATAAACAAAGCAATTTTACTTGTTACGACGGTTCTGCTGTGATCCTATCAGGAGTTCTGTTCCATATCTTCGAAGTTCGAAAATCGGTCCTCAACTGACCGAGAAATCGGTGAACATACATAAAAAAAAAAATATATAAAAATACATTAAGCCGAACATAGAACCTCCTCCTTTTTGAAGTCGGTTAAAAACATAAATTGGTAAAAAAAGACCAAGGCTCGCAACTCAGTTTTTCTACCGTTTAAAAAGTTGTGAGATCCATGTAATACCAAGTTGGTTTATTTATTCAGTCCCTTCTTCAGGGACCTTTTGCAACATCTTATAATGACCATATCAATAGTACAAATCTTTTATATTTGAATTATATAGATTGTCTTGGCAATCGGACTAAACAATCTAATCTATATATATAAAAGGAGAAACTGACTGACTGACATATCAACGCACAGCCGAAACTACTGGGCCTAGGAACTTGAAATTTTGCTCAAGGCTTCCTTTTATGTCTAAAGCGAGCACTAAGAAAGGGTTTTTGAAAATTCAACTTTTAAGTGGGTGAAAAAGGGGTCTAAAGTTTGTACCAAGAAATCTACTTTCACGCGGGCAAAACTGCTGGCAGAAAGCTAGTTTAATATAATACGTAATGCTTGTGAGATACATTTTGTTTTCACAAGCGCGATCTCGGTAAAATGGTGCTGAAAATCTTATCGTAGTATTGGTAACCACAGTGAAGCTTACCGAGAACGCTGACACAATACATTTGTTGCCAAATACTGCAAAAACTGACTTACGAGTTGTAGGTCGCGGGTTCAAACCTAACCAGGCGCATTACTTTGTGTAATTTATTTCATCACCACTGCTCTCAAAACGGTGAAGGAAAACATCGTGAGGAAATCGGTATGTCCTAGAACCAAAAATTCGAAGACATGTGACATCCACCAACCCGCACGGGGCCCGCGTGATGGATTACGGCCCGTTCCCTCTCCTAGAGAGAGGAGGCCTGGGTCCCAACAGTGAGAACATTGTAAGGCCGACTGTGCTACTGCAAAAACATTAGAATATGTTGCTTCCGCGTTGTAATGGAAAACAAACTGACTGTATACCGTATCAAAAACATAATAATTTCTGTTATTTTTTTTTTAGGTGATAAGTCATCCAATGACTTCTCCCGCTCTTGAGTGGAGCCAGACGGCATGTCAGACTTTTATTGACTAAAACCCACTCCTGTTCCGTATTTGCCTTCGTTCCATGGCCCCTGGTTTCTCTTTCGCACAACCCATGTCCCTAATAGGCTTCGACCCTGCTGGGCCCGTACGGTTTTGCTGGCATCTCCTTGAGGCGCGCGTGAACATTACGTGCCACCAACGACTCATGCTTGGTTTGGACGGTTATCGGACGGCCAAAAGGCGAGCTACCCATTGCTTGTCATCCGTAAGCCCACAAACTTGACACTGGTTAAATGCACAAACAATGCTAAGCCGAAAGAAAAAAAGAGAAAAAAAAATCCTAAAACACTGAGACGAGTCACCCAAGACTCCATAAAGTAGGTAGTTCAGATTAGATTCGTATAAAATAGATTAATTCTGCCCTATTTCGGTAGTCTCAAATTGAGATGCATGCACAGCCAACGTTCTAGATTGTGAACAACTCAAAATTAATTCAATATACCCTCTTAATATTGCATCAAATTCGTAAAACTAAACGTATGTAAAACATTCACTAACTGTTAACTTGCTGCTCGATCCGTACCTCCCGAATAAATAAATATTTTATCGCCATTTTGAAAAATTATAATGTCTTGACACTGTTTTGAACGCTACCGTTAGGACGCCATTTTAGATTTACGCATGCGTTCGGATAGACGCAAGAGTTTTGAATATTATTTTTCTTGTTTTGAATTTAGAATTGCGTAATATTTTCTTTTCTAGTGGCTTTTTTTTTGTTTTAGGCAGATATTACTTTTGATAATGTATAACAAAAATGCTATGAAATTCCGACTTTCATACACGATAGGCTAAGCATATCTTGCGATAGAGTTTAGTGGTTACTTTTTACACAAAATAGATAGGTACAGAAATCAATCTCATGTATGTACTTCACTTTTCACACCTACGCTCGGCGATCGCTCTAGGACCGGCGCGTGGCGCCGAACTGTCCGAGTGCGACCGGGCGCGGTGGTAAATGCCTACTTAATCTGAATTGTAAAAATATTATATGGCCACAAAATCATCTTCTCTTTCTCGGCACTAAGCCTGTTCTGTGATACGTTAAAACAAACCATCAAAATACAAGCAAATATCTACTGAACTCTCTGAAACAACTGGTAGCCTAAAAACGTCAATTCACTGTTTAATTTTCAATTTAAACAATCGTCAACTTTTTTACCCAAAATAGATTACAGACGCGTGTCACTCGAGCTCGCATTGAGCTGAATTGAGCTGAGCTATCGTGTCCGTGAGCGGTGTCTATGTGTGCGTTGCTCGAGCGCGCTTTGTATGTAGATTGACTTCTGTACCTATCTATTTTGTGCTTTTTATGCACAGTCTGTCAAATTTGCAAGCGTCTTCGTTCACGAGAATGTTTTCATAAAACAAAAACGTACTTTGGGTATAGTTTAAAAAAACTAACTAAACTATTTCTATCCCTAACCGAATCCGGAACCTATACCGGTTTATATAAATATAGTAATAATAATTCCTTTATCCATATAACAGTGATATATTTCTTCTTCTTATTCCTTGTCGATATCACTCTTGAAAGAGTGGTCGTGGTCATCACTTCAGGTGTTGGTTGCAAGCTTCACAACGCGCCGCCACTTCTCTCTGATGGCCGCTTTCCTCGTGCATTCGTGCAGTAATGATGATCCATTTACTGCTGCTTTAATCTGGTCACTCCACCTCATATGCGATCTTCTTCGTGGCCTGGCACCCTCAACCTTTCCCTGGACCACAAGTCGCTCAATAGCTAGCTATTGAGTGTAAGAATGACCAAAAAACGTGACATATTTTTGTGACTGAATAGTTGAAGGGGAATAGTTTGTCTTGGTATGGTCATGTGAAGAGGAGTGAAGAAACGCATGTTATTAAAAGAGTTATGAGAACACATGTGAATGGATGGAGAGGACGAAAGAGGCTAAAGAAAAGATGGATGGATTGGGGAGGAGTGATATTAAAGAAATCACTTTGAGTTAGTGATAGTGACGGGTGACAGGATAGAATACATTTAAAAGAGAAAAAACAAGTTCCACTGACCCCAAATAACATGGTACAAGGGCAGTGTCGGATTAAGCTGGCGCGGGGCCTGTAGCAAATTCGACCAAGGGGCCCATATTATTAATTAATTAAGTACTTTTGGAAAAACCTAGATGATGATCGTTTTTTGCATACCCCGAACGATTAGAGATTTAAAGGCGAGATTCTAAAAAACCGAATTAATCTCGAAAATTATGCTTAGGACATTTTAGTTTTTCTTCCGATAAATAATACAGAAATAGGGAGTCTGTTCGATGATGATGGCGAAGCCTTTGTGAAATTATACATAAATGTTGAACAGTTCAGATTTACTAGGAATTGGATGCAAAATTTATTTTTCTTTGGAGAGGTTAAATTCAGCCATTCTTTAATTTGAATAATCTTTCTGAGAGATTGATCTCATCAACATGTCAACATCGATCGTCATCATCATTTCTGCTGAAAGGCGTCCACTGCTAGACAAAGGTTTCTCCCAAGTGTCGCCACAATGGCCGATCCTGTTTATCATGCGTCCATCGGATTCCCGTGAACCTTACCAGGTTATCAGTACCCTTGTTGCGAGGCCTTTCAACGCTGCGTCTTCAGGTATCCGATCGTCACTCCAGAATCTTTCGGCCCCATCGACCATCTGTTCTGTGAGCAATGTATCCAGCTCACTGCCACTAAGCTTATCTTCACTCCTGATTCGATCATGCCAGGAAACTCCGAGCATATCCCATTGCGTTTTGGGTGGCTGGTCTTCTGATGAGGCCCATTGTAAGCGACCACGTGTCTGAGCCATATGTCTTCACTGGCAACACGCTCTAGTCATAGATTTTCGACTTGAGTCACTGTGGTATATATGTGGAATATAGCCTAAAGAATCGCTAAACTTAAGTGGCAGTGGGCAGGGCACATTTCTTGCAGAACAAATGGTCGATGGGGAAGAATGGTTCTGGCCTGGCGACCACGTATCGGAAGACGCAGCGTTGGAAAGCCTCCCACAAGGTGGACCGATGACCTGGTGAGGGTCAAGAGAACCCGATGAATGCGAGACGCACAGGACCGGTCATTATGGTGACACTTGGGGAAGACCTTTCGGGTAAAATGATGATGATAATGAAACCATATTTTAACCTTTTGAGTACCGTAATTAGAGACACAACAGAAAGACAATGACCGAGTGAACGTGCGTTCGTTCAGGGTTTAATGGCCTAATAGGTATAACATTAGAATGGTGTCGCAGGAGAGGGGGGTTGGTAGTTGGTAGGAGGGGGGTGTTGAACACTTCCATGAAAAGGTAACTCACCGTTTCCGAGATAAACGATTTTTGTAACTTAACCTCACTCAAAAATTGCTTAAAAGGCGTAGTCGAACCGTCTGTTATTTCTACTCTTTAATTCATTCTTAAAAGCCATAAGCCCAACTAACAGAAATATTTATATTTAAAATGATTACTATCAGCAGTGGTGGATTAGCCATATAGCTAGATTAGCAAATGCTACAGGCCTCACGCATTCTTGGGGCATTCGGAGATCCTGAACTTGAACGCAAAAAAATCTAACCAATATATATATATATATTGAAATCCGAATGAATACAGCTGATTATTTCATTAAATATGATAGTCGATCGCTTAACCCTCATTACCGTAATTTCCATGTATCTTACCCAATCTAAAAATCCACTGGATTAATGAGAATAATAGTAGTACTAAATAGGTTTACACATGGGCCCTTTGGTCGAATTTGCTACAGGCCCCGCGCTGGCTTAATCCGCCACTGACTATCAAATTTCAATTTATGAAAAAGAAGTCTATTCTATGAAGAAGCGACGCGCTACGTCACTAAAACTTTTACATAACAAACAAACAGGAAGTTAGTCTCAAAAATAAAAGAAAAATATCCTTCTGCGAAGCTAGCTTGAAAAAGCAACTACAAACATAATTTTAATAATGAAATAATACATCACAGATACACCCGTACGAATATCCGAACTAAAAACATCGTTCATACAATATGGATGACGTTCGTGCGTCACTGTCAACAGTAATGAATAGTATAATCTGTGTTTTTGAATTTAGAACGCGGACTGACGTTTGTTCACAGCCAGTATTTTTTGACCGTGAATTATTATGTTTTCTTTTTAATTTTTTTTTTAGTTGTTTGGGTTTTGTTTTTTGACTTTATATTGACGGCTAATTCTGTATTTTTAAGGACTTTCGGGTCGAACTTGATTCTTAACGAAAGGACTGGCCTGCGCCCTGCAGTAATAGAAAACAGAAATGAGTGTGAAAAGGGAGGTCTATGCACGGTAGAGGGAGCTGTCCCAATTTTATCAATATAATATAGGCTGGTTAGATCTACAAGTATCTATAAAAAACATTGTACTTAATCTTAAATGTTTTTAAAATTAAACTTAAAGAATTTTTAATAAGTAAAGCCTATTACTTGATTAATGACTTCTTAAATGATAAACATATTGACGATAAATTAATCATGTAAATTGTAATTGCGTGACTATGAAATTTGATTTTGACTATGTGGACTAATTTTATTAATAATAATGGCTACTGACATGAAATATAATTATGTAATAATGCTTAATCGACTTCAAATTATGAATGATAAAAACACACACCTTATGGGTATGTTGCAGCGACTCTAATGCAAGTGTAAGAACTAACCAGCTGTAACAAACAATAAATTAAATAATATTGACTGATTGATTGATACCGAAGTAAATTGTCAAAAACACGGCTTTCTTTTTGAGGTAATCAATTATTTTTTATTCTTGATGACAGTTTCGCGCTTGACCGCTATCTCACCTGATGGAAAGCAACGATGCGGTCGACGATGCAACGCGCTTACCTAAAAGCAACCTATTCACTCTTGACTTAATGATTCCCGGGTTGTAGCCATCAGGAAACACAGATTCCGTTCCCAAAACGTTTTGTGCGTTTAAGTAGGATGTCCACCATGTACCCGTGGCGCATCGCCGTACGCCTGGTGGTCCGATGATAGAACGGGCTAGGCGGAATTAGGTTATGCAATTCCGACGCACACTCCCCGATATGCAACCGGTAGAAAACCGACAGGCTAGCAACAAAACAAGCTCAAGACTTTGAAGCCTCGACTCAACGAGTGCACCATCGCCAATGATCCTCCTGGCTCGCCTTTCAATTGCCTCAAGTGCATCAAGCTGGTATCGGGCAGATCCGTCCCAAAGATGAGAGCAGTATGGAGTACTGCTCTCATCTTACACAGCATACACGATCGAACTTGCGCTTGATAAAGTTTGATCAGCTGTTCCGGTGTGAAGTAGATACTGTCTGACCTTCGCGAGGATTATTAGCTTTTATCATCGATGTAGCTGTAGTATCGTTTATAGAGGAAAAAATAAAATTAATTAAAAAACACGACTGCCTTTTTAACCGACTTCAAAAAGGAGGAGGTTATATGTTCGGGTGAATGTATGTTGTTTTTTTTTTATGTATGTTCACCGATTTCTCGGTCAATTGTGGACCGATTTTGAAAAATTTTTTTTTTCGATTGTTAGGTTATGCTTCCGAGTTGGTCCCATAGAAATATTGTTATGATCTGATCATGAACTTCGAAGATATGGAACAGAACTCCTCATAGGATCACGGCAGAACCGTCGTAACAACTGAAAGTAGAGGGGGAATATATCGAACTGATCTGATGATGAAGCCTGAAGTTAGGCACAGGAACTCTGTAATAAATTAATGTAATCTAACCGTGTTTGGGATTATTAGAATTGTCATGAGATGCACTCTGGCTATAGGGTATTAAAATTTGGCTGAGGGGTATTTTTAGTGGTGGTACCATAACTCTAAAGTGTAAAATAAAAAACATTTCCAAAAAAAAAAAAATATAACCGACTTCAAAGTAAAAAAAAACACAGAAAAGTGCAAAATAACTTTAATTTCGGAAATCGGTGTTAAATAACGAAGAGACAAAACTATTATAGAAACACCGACTTCCGAAATTAATGTTATTTTGCACTTTTCTGTGTTTTTTTTACTTTGAAGTGGGTTATATTTTTTTTTGGAAATGTTTTTTATCAAATAAATAAACTAAAAATCAAAAAACAAGATGTTTGTTAATTTATAGAAAAGTGAAGAAAGTAGTCAGTCATTGACTAAACACGGAATCTCGGAAACTACTTGATCTATAAAACTGAAATTTTTATCTCAGTCGGGGGACTTCATATACTATAAGAAAGTATTTTATAGAGTGGCCCCCCTAAAAAATTGGTGGGTGTTCATTTATTTATCATATCTACCATATTGGATTTTTACATTTTCTTCAATAGCCTATGTTACTCGGGACGATGCAAGGATTCTAACGATAGCTCATACATGTACCTAAACCAGTCCAGTCGTTTAGAAGTTATGATGGAATAAAGAAACTCACATACATACATACATGAACCCTGAAAACATACTCCTTTTTTTTGGGCAGTCGTCTAATTAGGTGGACAATAACCTGCCATGCGGTTTCACATCAGTAACCAACAACCCTTGCGTTGATACTTCCCCACTAGGAACATCAGATTAGCGTTGCAACCCAATTGAGTTCGGGCTTGCGGATTGCGAGCAATGGGTAGGTCGCCATCCGACCGTCCTGTAACCGTCTGGACCGAGCCCAAATCATCGACGGCGCGTAGTATTCCACGCGCGCTTCAAGGAGATGTCATTAGCCGTAAGGGCCATGGTTGATGCGAAAGAGATCCCTGGGACCCTGGAACAATGGCAAAGAAGGAATAGGAGTGGGTTTTTAGTCATTAACGGTCTGACACGCCCTCCCGTCCTAGAGCGGGGGATGTCATTAGATGATTTTCCCACCCAAAAAAAAAGGAAGCGGCCGATCGCGTGAGGCAACGGCAACGGTCCTCACGCCCCAACCGTCGCCGGGATTCCGATCCCGATTTCCGGCCACCGTAGGCGCGGGCTTGCGGACGGCGGGCAATGGGTGGCCTGCCGTCCGACTGTCCGGTAACCATCCGAACCAAGCCCAAGTCGTCGACGGCGCGTATTGTTCCACGCGCGCCTCAGGAAGATGTCAGCAAATCGTAGGGGCCCAGCAGGGTCGAAGCCTACTGGGGTAGTTTGAAAAGGAAACCCGGGGTCCTGGGACGAAGGCAACGAAGGAACAGGAGTGGGTTTTTAGTCAGTAAAAGTCTGACACTATCTCCCGCTCCGCCCAAGAGAAGGATTTGTCGTAAGATGATTTTCCCACCAAAAAAAAAACCCAAAAAAAACCAATTGAGTTAGCAAGCTTTTTTTATGTGTATGTGGGCGTCATCAGACTTTTGCTGACTAAACCCCACTTATGTCTCTTCCTTGACCCTTTGCGTTCTAGGGCCAAAGTACCTCTTTCGAACGTCTCTTAGCTCAACAAAACTCTTACCTGAGTTACCACAATTTTGCAAATAACACGTGCGAACTGGTAATAGACCATCAAACGCTGGAGAGTATTTAGCGTGAATTAACAGTAAAATAAAACACGGTTAATTTCCATTTTGTCAAATTGCCAATGTTGCCAAGATAAAAAAACTGTTTTCCAAAAAAAAAAAAATATACGACTTCACTAAAAAAAAAAACACTAAATAAAAGGATCAAAATAACTTTAATTTTGTAAAAAGTTTTTTATTTCACACTTTTTAGTTGCGATAACTTATAAATAGAGTGCCTAATTTCATGACAATACAATTAACCCAAACACTGCTAAGTTACACTGTTTTATTATGAAGTTCCTGTGTCTACCTTCCACTTTCCGGCTCCATCATCAGATCAGTTCAATAGTACCTTATAGCCAAAGTGCATGTCATGACAATTCTAATGAGTCCAAACACGGCTAGGATACATTGATTAATTATGGAGTTCACGTGCCTACCATACGGCTCCATTATCATCATCAGATCACTTCGATGATACCATTTTTGTGATATCTATTTGATAATGAAGTTCTGTTGACCATTTCTGGTCTTCTTCATCAGTTCCACTTTATCAAACGTTACAAATCACTATATTGTTGCCTATAATACTTGAGGAGTTTCCTCGATTTATCATAGAATACATCATCAGAATTGGATTTAAAAAAAAATGGGACCAGTCTGGAAGCATATCCTTTTAGGGGATTTTTTTTCTTGCAAATCGGTCCATAAACGACGGAGTTCTGAGGTAACAAACATAGAAAAAAAAAATGTTAAAAAAACAATTTTCGAGAATAACCGGGCACACTAAAAAACACTATAAGGATCAAAATAACTTTCATTTCGGAAGTCGGTGTTTCTCGGTATTGTTTGTTTCATATAATATTTTTCCTTCCTTATAATATTATTCCGAAATTAAAGTTATTTTGATCCTTTTAGTGTTTTTTTTTAGTAAAACTTTTTTTATACTTATCACACTCTTTAGTTGCGATACACTTATAACCCGAGTGCCTATTTCTCATGACAATTCGAATTAACCCAAAAGTGTTTAGGTTACATTGTTTTATTATGAAGTTCCTGTATCTAGGTACCTTCCACCTTCCGGCTCCATCATCAGATCAGTTCGATAGTACCATATACTTATACTTATAGCCAAAGTGCATCTCATGACAATTCTAATAATCCCAAACACGGCTAGGATACATTGATTAATTACGGAGTTCCAGCTCCATCATCAGATCAGTTCGATAGTACCTTATTACTAAAGTGCATCTCATGACAATTCCAATTAAACCAAACACTGCTAGGTTGCATTGTTTTATTATGAAGTTTCTGTGTCTAGGTACCTCCCACCTTCCGGCTCTCTAATGTGAGTATGAAGTTCCGTTGGCCATTTCTTCATCCACTACGTCAAACGTTTCTTTGACTGATTTACAGTCAAAGAAACGTTTAACTTTTTAGTTTAACTTAACTTAAGTTCTCGATGAAAATAACAAAATCATTATATGGTTGCCTATAATATTTAAGGAGTTCCCTCGATTCCTCATGGAGCCCATCATTAGAATTGGAATTTGAAAAAAATGGGAGCAATCTGGAAGCTATATGAAAAAAAAAAAATTGCAAATCGATCCATAAACGACGGAGTTCTGAGGTAACACATCTAAAAATGAAATAACATACAACCGACTTGAAAAACTTTTTTTTCGAAGTCGGACTCGCGCACTGAGGGTTCTGTACAAACTTACCAATGAAAACACTTCAATTCCCGAATCGAGTTACGAAGATTTTTCCGAATCGAGAAAAAGTTTTTCTTTTGTGACGTAACTACAAATTTACAGTTTTAAGATTTTTTCCTATACATGTGCTATGAGTCCTTGCTTCATGCCTTTCACGATTCTAGATCAACGGGAAGTACCCCATGAATTTTGATTCCCTGGAGTGTCGAAATATACGTTTTTTTCGTTAACTCAGAAGTTTGATTTGTTCACAGCTTCAAGGCACCGCAGGCCTGGATGGTTTTAATTTCAACTCGATACCTCTACGCGTTCCCGAGATTATGGGTCTTGACAGACAGACGGATGGACAACAAAGTGATCCTATAAGGGTTCCGTTTTTTGCTTTTGAGGTACGGAACCCAAAAAAAAATAGATACACCTCTACTAAGCTCAAAAAAAAAAACAGGATAATCTATTGCCATCTGAAAATCTAGGCGTGTCACCTAATTTTATCTAGGTATACTGTTATGTCAACCCATTACAAATTCGATATTATTATGTTAATAAGTGAAAATCGAACACAAGAAAACCGTAAAACGGAATAAGAAATTCAAAATGGAAGTCAGCAGACATTTTGAAACGTACCTACTGTCAAAAAAATTAGAAAAAAAAAAAAAATTGCTAGCAAATATAATTTACTAGCTTCAGCTTCGTTAGCATGAAAGTTGGTTTCTTCATAGAAACTTTGGACCCCGTATCGACCCCCCAGGGGGCGGGCGACAATTATGGCGGTAAGTCCCCTCTTTAAGGTGTGGTTAGAAAGACCTCACGGCGTCTTTACCTTCCGCATGACGCAGGTTCTCACCGAACTTACCGTGTTCGGAAAGTTCCTGCATCGGATTCGTGCGGAAGCGACGCCCGGGTGTCGCGACTGTGTGGACAGCCCGGAGGACACGTTGGGGCACACGGAGGTGTGCCCCGCTTGGGCAGAGCAACGCCGTGTCCTCGTGGGGGCGATCGGCGGCGGCGATCTCTCACGCCGGGCTTTGGTATAGGCCATGATCCGGAGCGAGGAGGAATGGCAGGCGTTCGGCTCTTTCTGCGAAGCACTAATGCTAGCAAAGGAGGCGGCCGATCACGTGAGGCAACGTTTCTCACGCCCCAACCGCTACCGGGATTCCGATCCCGATTTCTGGCCACCAATCGCCGTCCGACCGTCCGGTATCCGTCTCGACCGAGCCCAAGTCGTCGACGGCGCGAACTGTTCCACGCGCGCCTATGGGAGATGTCAGCAAATCGTAGGGGCCCAGCAGGGTCGAAGCCTACTGGGGCCACGTGAAAGTGAAACTCGGGGCCCTGGGACGAAGGCAAAGAAGGAACAGGAGTGGGTTTTTAGTCAGTAAAAGTCTGACACTATCTCACGCCCCGCCCAAGAGCGCGATTTGTCATTAGACGATTTTCCCACCTAGAATAAAATCCCTCAGGGGGTGAGTTTTGGTAAATGTTTTCTTCTTCTTTGTATACATCATAAAAAGAACATCTGTGCAAAATTTCAGCGTTTTAGGACCAAGGATTTGGGCCGTGAGACACACAATGTTGGTCTTCTTTTTAGGATTCCGTATCTCAAAAGGAAAAAACGGAACCCTTCACAGATCACTTTGTTATCCGTCTGTCTGTCTGTCTGTCAAGACCCTTTATTTCGGGAACGCGTGGAGGTATCGAGTTGAATTTAAAACCATATAAGTACTCAGGTCTGCGGTCCCTTGAAACTGAAAAAATAAAATATGTAAGTTAACAAAAAAAATATACGGCCGTTTATGTTGCAAAAAACGTATATTTCGACACTCTCAAGGGAATCAAAATTCATAGGATACTTCCTCTTGTCTTAGAATCCTGAAATTTTGCATGAAGCAAGGTCTCATAACATAATTATAGGAAAAATCTGAAAACTGTTTTGTAGTTACGTCACAAAAAAAAATGTTTTTTGCTATTCGGAAAATATTTGAGACTCGATTCGGAAATTGAACTGTTTTCATAGGTAAAACTTACTTCGGTATGGAAACCTCAGTGCGCGAGTCCGACTCGTACTTGCCCGGTTTTTTAACCGACTTCAAAAAGGAGGAGGTTCTATGTTCGGCTGAATGTATTTTTTTTTATGTATGTTCACCGATATCTAGGTCAATTGTGGACCAAGCTATGCTTCCAAGTTGGTCCCATAGAAATATTGTTATGATCTGAACATGAACTTCGAAGATATGGAACAGAACTCCTCATAGGGTCATAGCAGATCCGTCGTAACAAGTAAAATTACTTTGTTTATACGTGTAGTCGATGACTGATTGAAAGGAGAGGGAATATATCGAATTGATCTGATGATGAAGCCTGAAGTTAGGCACCGGAACTCTGTAATAAATTAATGTAATCTAACCGTGTTTGGGATCATTAGAATTGTCATGAGATGCACTCTGGCTATAAGATATTTAAGTT